>CM055907.1:46139811-47439811 GCA_029582155.1 Panopea generosa
TATTTTGTGTTCTTCGTTTACTATTCGTATTGGTCAACTTTTTATTGTGTTTGATGTGTTTATATTTTTGTTTATTATTTTAAAATTCTTGTTGCCAAGTTGTAAATGTATACTTATTGTGTGTGTTGTTATTATTTTTTATTTTATTAATTGTTATTCTTTAATTTAATTTGTGTTCGTTAATTATATATTTTTGTAGTAAGTTGTTTATATTTATGTTCTATGTTTAACAATAAGAATGTTAAGACGAACAACACAAATATAACATATAATACCATATATGTGAATAATGTAATGAATATCAATGAAACAATGCAGTTTTACTGGAACCAGTCTAAAATCCTGATCACCTGGATGCTTTTTCTTGGATTTAAGTATTTAAGCATTTGTTGGTGAAATAGGAACCTGACTCCTGTTTCACCAACATATACTTAAATACTTAAAAACTTAAATCTAAGAAAAGTCAGTATTAAGTTTTATTTTCAAAAGGAAAATTTAAGATTTCTTTAAACCGCCGATAGTTCCAAAATATTTCTTAACTGTTGAAAGAAACATAATATGTCCGTCCGTACTTCACGCACACATGCAAAACAATTGCAGCAATTTAAAAGCAGATTTATAAAAATAATCACCTACGTGTCCATGAGCTGTTTAACAAATCAAGGAAATATGGCCACCCCTGAAATGCTAGCAACTTGTTATTTGGAAACACATTTCTAAATGAAGAAGAAAGCGCTCACATATTCTTAAAAGTTAAACATTTCATTAAAAACTCAAAATGTTTGTCATAATTAGTTTTAATTAATCATTAGCACTTTATTTGCTGTCACTGGAGGTTGATATAAAATATGGGGTGGGATCATGGAAGTGTAGGGGTCCTTTGTTTGGATTGCAGACAATAATATTAATCTTTTTTCTTTCATACTCTATAATATCTTATGTTTAATTAGATTTTCTTTAAATCATTGTCATACTCTCAAATCATCTAGCAGAATAACCATTCCTATTTCATTACGTACGTGTGCAATTGCGAGGGTGGAGGATTAAGCACGCACGTGCCGTATGTTTGTATTCACGTGAAAGAGAGTAATATTTTTGTTCAAAGGAATACGTACGTGTTAGTTTGTATTATAAAAAATATCGCCACTTCATTTTGACGCATCGGGGAGGGCTGTAACTAATGTTGTTAACGTTTGCAGCCCGACAATTTTGCTTTTTTTTCTTTATTTATGGTACACATTGATGTTTCGAGCATGTAAAGTTTGCAATAAAATAGTATTAAATAAATATTAATGGTCTAAATCAAATCAAACTTACCTCGCCATTTTCCAACCTTATTCGATACACGTGAAGGTAATACTTCCTGTGGCCAACGGCTGCTGGTTCCATTTTCCCTATGTATTTCTCCCCCGCGAAGTACGGACCCGGTACAGGGCATTTACCTGTTTTCGGAACGATGAGAAAAACACGTTGAACGTATTGACAGGTCAACTGATGTTTCACCATGGTATCTTTAAAGCGTTCTTTGAATGCTGAAATTGTTCAGTGTAAAAAGTATTTGTCTGTTAGTTTAAACAATATTTTATTCACATAAGTACATATATTTAGCATACATTTAACAATAAAGTCATACGTTTAACGAATTATGTGGAAAGGATACAGAAAAAAGCTTTAGAAGCTTGTGTAAATCTGCTTCCATAACAGTTATTTTACATTTCTTATAGACTTTATCATATTGTTCCGAAATAATTTCAGTTTGGCCAAATGTGCAAAAATTGATTAAAGAAATAATGGTTTATTCAGAATATTTCAAAAAATAAAAAAGAGAGTATTTGTTGAAGAGAATGAAAGAAAGAAAGAGACTCCACTGATTTTATTTTCTTTATCGGCTCATTCCGATACAGGGGATAGGTATTTTGCAAGTTTATGTTTATCAATCAAATCCATTCATTAACCATTGTTTCTTACTATCCAAGATCAAATAGAGGCGTGTTGTTGTGAGTAAGTAAGTAAAAAACATGACAAGTCATTAAAAGTTTGGTCTTTATAATATAATTTTGAACTGTCGTGAAAATCGAGTTGTTGTCAGTTAGTGTAAGATTTTCATTACCATACAGAAGATCATTCAAGGAAGGATCATGTGGATAAGCTAATTTTATTTCAGTCATCATTCTTTGTCTATATTGGTGAAATAGTCTGCACCTGAATAAATAATGATATGTGTCCTCAATTTCACCACAAAGACAATTTGGATTTGCAACTATGTTTTTATCGAATAAATGTTGATCCAAGTAACTGCAATTTGTACGAAGTCGTGTATGATATATTTGGGCAGTTCGGTTTCCTGTATAATAGTGATTTGGAACCTTTTGTTTATTAGCGTTTATATTTGATTTGAATATATTAAGGGAAGGCGACTCTCTTATGAGGTGAGGAAGATTATTCCATTCACGCACAGAAGACGGTATGAATGAATTAAAATATCATTGAGTATAACATGAAAACGTCCTACGGTCGTGTGCATTTCGAATGTTATAGCCAATAAGATTCCCAACATTTTCAGGTAAAAGTGAACATAGGTACGAAGGAGATAATCCATTATGCATTTTGTAATAAAGGATAAGTTTGTGTTTTTGTCTTCTTATTTTTAAGGATTCCCAACAGGTCTCTTTGTATAGAGCTGATATGGAAACAAGTTTTGTTGCTCCCGTTACTATTCTTGCTGCTTCCAACTGAATCTTTTCTATTTCATTAACTTCATACAAAGTGCAATTATCCCAGACAATTTGTCTGTTAATGAGAGACTTCTTGTCAAGTAAGGAAATATTCAACCAATTTACCAAACATCTACTGAAAACACATTATATGGATCTACTTGAAATTTCGCTCTATTTCACGTAAAGTGCTAAGAATGAACAGCAAAAACTGATCAAAAAATTAATTAAATTGTGTATTTGCATAATGTCTTTTTTTGGCATAAGAGTTGGGGTATTTTAGTTCATTTATAATAAATAACACAAGAAACTAGAAATATCACTGAAGGTGATGAAAACCCCCAGGTGGCACCCTTGCATCCTTTTGCTGCCCGCTTTGACACAGTGAACAAATTAGAGTAACCAATCACTTTTGTGAAGTGTCATTGAATTCCAGCCAATTGTTGCCGAAAAACAGCGACATCAAAATAATGTCTGAAAAATTCAAAGGGCCATAACACATTGAAAAATTATTCGGGCTCAGTATACTTACTTCACAATCGAACTAAAATAAATAAGTTAAAAAAAAACTTTAAATAAAGAAAAAGTCTTATTTAATCAGCAGCTACAGATGTTTTCCATACCCCCAGTACCCAAACACAAGTATCATCCATATTTTGCGTAACGCTCATTCATCAACTCTCTTCAGTTTACAAGCTTTAATATATTCAGTCAACCAGTCTTTAAATGCCACTTTTGCTCCTTCCCTTTACTGGCTGCTTAAGACAGGTTTAACTGTGTGTGCCTTAAACATTACCATATATTACTATCACTGTATGTTTTACAAACCTCTAGTAAGCCAGCCCCGGTAAGCTCAGTCGATAGCGCGTCTGACGGACAAGCCAAGGGTCGTGAATTTGAATACCCGTTCGGCCACATTCTCCGTGATGATTGGTTATTATGAGACATTGCGTCACATTGTCATTCATCTTTCACCACTGATTCAAGTGGGAAAGTCATAAGTTACTTGTGGAGATGGGTGAACTCGGGTACTGGGTATTCTTCCAGGATCACAGGAAAAAATGGCTAGGTTACCTGATCGTATATTAGCCCTCGATATCATACACAATTTGCTAAATATTTAAACAAACAAAACAAAACAAACCTCTTCCAGTTGCGGTTTTACTACACAAGGCAATTGGCAGGTAGTTCAGCATATATGCCCACGCAAGACCCTCGTATACTTTGCCGGCCGACAACAGCTCTTGAATCTTCTGACTTTTTCCTAAAATTGTATTGAATATAATGTATATTTACTCTTGGAATCCTGGAGCTCACTCAGTGCTGTTCAAAAATGAAGTACCGCCTAAGTTGGTGACAGGGGGCGTTAGGTTTTTTTGCATATTTCACTTCCGCTTATAAACAGATTCACTAGAATCAAGTCTACTTTATCAATGTCCTTTTCTTGGACGTGTTTTGTGCTTCGAAGAGGTCCTTTAATCAGCTATTACCGATCAAAACCGCAAGGTTACAGGATACATTCCATAGTTTGTTTAAGGACATCTGTAGCTTCAACAACCACATTAAGGTAGAATCGTCCATGACCACGTGACCTAAGGCTTCCAGACCACAGACTGAGGTCTTGGGTTCGAGCAAAGTTCCATCGAAGGACTTACTGTGAGAAAGTTTATCAGTTACTTGCAGATGCAGAAGAACGGCGGTATAAGTACGTAAGTAAAATGTAGTTATAATAGGTAAGTATTTCTTTTAAGTAGGCAAGACAACAACAAATAACATAAGCTCTACGTGAGCTTTTGAATCGACATAAATTACATATATATCATTTTAATAAAAAGTAAGAATATGCATAATTAAATCTCTCTCTCTCTCTCTCTCTCTCTCTCTCTCTCTCTCTCTCTCAAACACACACACGCGCACGCGCACGCGCACGCACACGCACATATATATTCATTTTAAGATGCGATTTACTTATCTGGTCACAATTTATTAGATCACGAGCCCATTACCGTAAGTGTGTGTGTAATGTACGTACCGACAAGAGTTTTCCACAGCACTTCTAAATAACCCGAATGCGAACAGTGAAGAACTGTTGACCATTTGTATTTCTTCGGAATATCTTCAATGCGTGTTCCTTTTGTCAGAATGGGGATTACTTGGACTTGGTCACATGATACACTTTCATGAACCGCATCTGTGTATCGGGTTGATAACAATGGATCGTTCGTGGATTCTTTTGATACGACAAAAATGTTCCATCTAGCCTGTCTCAGGAAGTCATATTTCATGGAATCCATTGGAAAACTGACATTTTTCTGTTTTAAAAACTGCATTACCTCGTTAGCTATTTTACTATCTTCATCATTGTCTGAGTTATGGTAGATGTTTACAAAGTATTTCTGAAATAGTAATACAAGAATTATGTATTAACGTCAAGTACCAATAAACGTAAAACAAGTGATATCGAATATAAGCAGAGCGGTAGTACAGTGGATATAGTGTTGTCCACTCACGTCAGATGTCGCTGGCTCGATCCTAGGATCAACGTGATTGTCTCTAAAATAATTGCTGCTGATTCTATCGGACTCGAGAGAGGTTAATATAAACTCTGTGCGAACTAACAACCTCAGCGGGTGTTTGTCACTGTCAATTCCAATGCGGCAACCGGGGTTATCACTACTGCGGCATGTGGCGTTATAACTTTACGTTTATTGAATGCACTGCGGCATGTGACGTTATAACTTTACGTTTATTGAATGCACTGTTTAAGGTGTCCATCTTTGAATTCTACGTCACGTATTGGACGTATCTAATCTCTTTTATATAACTTAATGATTTTTCCTCATCGAAAAAATAAAACATGAAACAATATGTTTGAGAAAGTCAAATTCAAACATTTAGTCTATCCCAGTCTCTGATATCTCCCGAAGTAGGTCTTTTAAGGTGTAAACCCATCATTGATTTTTGATCTGTTTTCTATAGTAAATAAAAAAATTGCATGCCTGTCATTCATAGAGAGACCCAAATGAAAGAATTGAAACTTACAGTTTATTGTTTGTCAACCTTTGCACTATCAAATTATGCTAAGAAAGGTAGGGGTTCTGTTCTGTTTTCTGTTCAGTGTGTACACTGTTGACAGAGTGAAAGTAGACTTCCGAGATCATGTATTCATGCCCAAATTTCCAAGTATCATTTTTTTTCTTCCAATGACAATGTTTTTCAAAATATTCGAAATAGAATGCACATCAATAATGCCATTCAAATAAAAAAGAGCATAAAAATAAGGAAAATGCATTGTTAAAAAAGAAAATCAAGGATTATTTATAACGGCCATTATGCGACTATACCACAAGGAAGCAGTTCCTATTTGCAGTTGTGGTACTATGTCTTAAACCTCAATGAAAAAGCAGAGAATTCTATGCTTGTCCCACAGTTCATAGTACCAAACTGTGACGTCCTTCAACTTCCGCTGAAGATACTGACCAATCATCGTGCTCAAATCTGATATGTGACAACCCAAGCGAGGAAAGCTAGAACCGTTCTACAGTCTACCAAACAGTTGGCAGAAGAGCAAAGTTGAAAACCAATGTCATTTTTTTTTTTGAAACTGCATTATGCCGTCTGTTTATATCAATATCAGGTTGCTCAGGTTGCTTTTTTTCTTTTATTTTTTCCACTTAACAAAAAAAATAATTGAATAACATGATATAAACATACCGCTTCGTCCCCCGTGCCATTGGCAGGCACATGTACGTGACGTTTCGATCCACGAAAAGTTTGATGTAATTTGATGTCTTCTGAAATCGTTGTCCACAGTCTCTCGGCATGTGTCTGACTGGCAGCTGTGTAAAATTTAAAAAGTGAAGAAAACTATCACTTTACACTAGAAAATAAGGTATAATTAATATTTATTTCAATGAAACACGTGTGTTTGATTGTATTTTACCAATGTCCGTTATGTAACGCCGGTCAGCGCAACAGGCCCTATCTTACTATAGCTTTTGGATAGCTATATATAGTAAATAATGGAAAGGTGGGACACTTCACAAATACCCAAATCACTGAATCCATGATCCATGACCGATTTCAAAGAAATAAAGTTATAGCGTACGTAGAAAATGATACTCTAAACACATACATCATGTAATAACAACAGACAGGTCGTGTTTTGCCTATAAAATTAATTTTTAACATTTAACATTCCAACATTTGCCTTGCCTAGTTACTTCCGGTTGCACGGTGTGAATATCTTGTATGATTTTGATTGGGTGTCAGGTGCCGTTTGACAGATGACGGGAAATACGTTTTCGGTCTTTCCGTACACACACGATAACTTTAAATTATAGTTGACCATTATAAACAATAACTATTTAGTTGTTGTCATCAACGGTATATCGTTTGACATGTTTTCATGTTTATTATGTAATATTTTTATATATTCAAACCAAATTTCAAACCTTCAAAATGTAAGGTTTAAATTTTGGCTAATCATGCAATGACGACATATTCAATCCGTGTCAGTGCCGGGAGTGTACAGCCTTCGTAAATGTAGAAACTTGGATATCGCGGAAAAATGCATATTTCTTGCTAATTACTGTTTTCAAACAGATCAACATTAGTCAGTAGGTTTATTATGATTTTATCCACGGATTTAATTTAGATTTTCTCGCTTCACACATATATATTCTTCAAACCAGATATGGTCATTTTGAAGTGTCCTACCTTTCCGTTATTTACTATATATAGCTATCCAAAAGCTAGAGTAAGATAGAGCCTGTGGTCAGCGCCCTTTATCATCGTTACCTGAATTCGCCAGGCAGTTTACCAGTAGCAGACATACCTAACTTCTTAAAGTCAATGACTACTTCCCCACTTATTCAAAATTGAGAGACTCAAGATCGTAAAACAAAATTCACTATCAATCATCACAAAGATTGTGACCGGACTGGGGGATTCGAACTTACGGTCCGCGAATTGTCAATCAGACGCGTTACCGACTGAGCTAACCGGTCCGACGCAAGGGCAATACGTTAATATTACATATACATCTACAAGACTTGGTAATTTCGTATTAAAGTAGCCAACTCGTCAAACTAGTTTTAAACATTTCTGTATGTGAATTCTTCCGATAAAACCTCATTCGCACATTTAATACCGGCATAGGTTTAGTTGTTTAAATAAAAATGACAGTTGCATTATGTTAGTGAGGAAAGTAAAAACAAATAAGCGAACATGGTCGCCGTGCACATAGCTCCCAAAAAATGTTGACTGAAATAAAAAGCTGGTTTGGAGTTATCTTTCGTGTATATTATTAGTCACGTTTGTTTGTTTGTTTGTTTGTTTGTTTGTTTGTTTGATGCCATCGAGGACTAATAGACGATTAGTTAACCTAGCCACTCTTTCCTGGGATCCTGGAAGGCTAACCACCCATTCTCGCAAGAACTGATAACTTTCTCACTTGGATGAGGTGAGAGACGAATTACAACGATACGTAATCGTGTATATCGATGATCACGGAGACTGTGGTCGGGCGGGGATTCGAACTCACGCCCTACCGACTTCAGCTAACAGGGTCCGGCTAAATCAGCACCTAATCAATGCATATACAAAACTTTGTAAAAAAAAAAGAAGAGGAATTGATGCACTCTTTCAGCAAGTGTGAGTCTCAAGACATTACCATCGTACTCCACGAATGTAACGGTGTCGTTATAATCCTTGTTGTGCCTGTGGTTTACAAAATCTTCCAAATTGTGCCTGAATTTCAGAACCTGCCTTTTCATGTCAAACTTTTCAACGAAAGTATATTCTGCCAGTTTTGCCATTGTTTCCATGATTGCTGGGTATTCCCCTGTGAACCAATATGTCTACAATAAAAGAAAGGATATATTACTTAAATCTAACAATTTTGTTTTGAAGTAAACATATAAGAACGCGATGTTGCGCGCCTAAATGGAATATTATTTGGTTAGTTTACTAAAAAATATGATGTAGAGCTATAAAACCTTCACTCCTCTGATATTTTATAGATATTACAACATAACTGTGCGTGAACAACCCCGTACTAATATATATATATAAAGAACACTTTAATGTTTTAACAAAGCAAACCTGGAAAAAATATATTGCTTTGTTTATAAATTTATGTTTTTATTCGTGGTTACATTGATATTGTGTATAATGCTTTAATTCGTGCTTGGATAGGGTCATTTCTCTAATGAAAATACAAAGGTATTGTGTTACACTTGTAAAGTATTAAGATTCTAACAAATCTGATACTTTCCTCGTTTCCATCTTTTGTTATTCTATACATGTGGGAGGTGTACGTCCTCGTCTTATCTCCGTGAGATGACATGAATTCCACCGGAATTTCCTTCTTGATGACAAATGGGCCAAACGTTCCTTCGATGTTTGGAATTCTACATGAATCCGGCAACATAACACAGAACTTGGTTAAAGTTCTTTCTTTGTTTTGCTTGTATATGTCAGTATTTTCAATGGCATTCTTCAATGCTGAAATATGATATCCAGTCAAACCTGTGTAAGCGGTCAACTCTATTAAGCAGCCACCTGTCTTAAGCAGCCACATTCGCTATTTGCCATTTCTATGCTTTCCGAGCAAATTAATCTGTATTAAGTAACAACCTGTATTTAAAGGCCAGCTTTGCTCCTACCCTTGTCTGGCTGCTTAAAGCGGGTTTGACTGTAACTGAAAACCTGGTCTTAAATCACAAATCTGTGGCACAGATGACATTATTAAATGAAAAAAAGATGGGAAAAAAATGTATCATTTTGTTAATAGTATATTATTCACTAAATAATGGCCGGACTGTGTTCAGTTAAACAATTGACTCACAATTTGTGTATATTCGCCAATTAACAACGATTGTTCAACCAAGACAATGGTGCAATAGTATAATCAACGACAACACAACATGTAAATTTCAAATATTTACGTGCCAAACTCTGTCATCAACTGTCTGTTGAGATCAAATGTATTTCAGTGGTGTTTATAAAGCATTTTCATGAAAAACAAACTTGAGGAGGGGTGTTTTTTTAATGTTATGTCAGTAACGATAGTCAGAGACTAGTCTCGGGTTTGTTTTTATTTCTGGTTCCTTTAATTCATTGGGCAAATTTAGGGTTGTTACCATTTATGTAACCATGGATTTACTTCAGTGTTTTCTCTAGTAATATAATACAGCTTAATCTGTTGCTAGGGGAGTGGGGGAGATATTACATTTTCATTACCCCACATGAAAATACTCAGTAAAATCGAGTCTGCTATAGTCATTCCTTGGTTGGTTTTAATGCTCCAAAAGAACCCTTTCTTGTCAGATAAATACATACAGTCAAATCTGTCTTAAGCAGCCAGTCAAGGGAAGGAGCAAAAATTGATTTTTAAGACAGATCATATCTTAATACAGGTAAATTTGCTCTGAAAACATAGAAATGGGAAATAGCGAATGTGGCTGCTTAAGACAAGTGGCTGCTTAATAGAGGTGGCCACTTATACAGATTTGTCTGTACAAGCGGTGAGCTAATACAACCGATACAAAACTAGTTAAAAGCCCAATTACACCGTAACGTAAGCATTGCTAGAAACTTAGTTATGATTTCATATATCGACTATCTTAACGATAAAACTAATGCTAGTGAATCGTAAAACTATTATGTACGTATGTTTGATGAAAACCGACCTTGCTTTGGGAGTAATTGTTGCAGAAATCCAACGAAGTAGTTGTAAACGAGGCCGTGTGCCACATTTCCGGCTGGTAGAATATCTGTCATTGGTATATCAGCTGTTGATAATATAACAGAATGCAGAATAGTTTATTTTGGATTTAAAAATATTATCTTACTTATCATCACGAATGATAAAACATCACGAATAAAAACATATCATTACATACAAGCACATGCATAGAAAAAAAAATGAAAATTCAAATACATGTTATAGAAACACGAGTGAATATGACGATTAAAATAAGGAAAATGCATTTTAAAAGAAGAAGAAACAAGGATTATTTATAACCGCCTTTATGCGACTACCCCACGGAAGCACTTCCTTTTTCCAATGGTGGTACTATGCCCAGAATGACAATTACTGATATTGCCAAATATAATTATATATTATTTCAATAATTCACATAAATGAAATGTAACATCAAATTTAATTAGCATATTTAAAACATGTGTAACATTTATGTCGAAAAGTTGTATTTAAAGATAAAAAAAATTATATGGATTGAAAATATTTAAACAATAAATTTAGTATCTCCGGCCAAAATGGACTGAGCAAAATAAACATTGGCAGCGGGTGTGGGAACAGAACAGCACATCATAATGCCTGAGATGATTTAATATTTAGCGTCATTTTTATGACATCGAGGGCTAACATCGATCAGTTAACCTAACCACTGTTTCCTGGGATTAACCAGTACTCGAGCACACCCCATCTCCGCAAGTAACTGATAACTTTTCCACTAGAATCAATGATGAGAGATGAAAGATAATGAGACGCAATGTCGTATATCAACAATCACGGAGATTGTGGTCGAGCAGAGATTCGAACTCACGACCCCTGGATTGATTGTCAGACGCGCTAACGACTGAGCTTATCGGGCCCGGCGCTTGAGATGTAAACAGATGCATGTGGGAAAAATGTGGATTGGGATGTGTGGTTAAAATACAAGACGAAGGTAATGGGCATGAAGAATATTTGGCAAGATGGAGAAATGAAAGTAACACAAATTAATGAACAAAGAAAAACATTAAAAAGTACAAAAAACAACTTTTTAGGATGAGGCGGTGGGGTGGGAGGGACAACGACCTTTACCTTTGAGGTAACTGGTTTTTTAACAAAGGCTATGATTTCTTGAATGGCTGTCCCAATATAAAGTTTCATGATGTTACTCAACTTTATAGGCTGAAATGAAAACTTGTGGTAGGGAAATAACTCAGTAAACAAATCATTGATTGATTGATTGATTGATTGATTGATTGATTGATTGATTGAATATTTAGCGTCATTTTTATGCTTTCAAGGGCTTACAAGCGATCAGTTAACCTAACCACTGTTTCGTGGAACCCTAGACGGTTAACCAGTATTCGAGCACAACCCATCTCCGCAAGTAACTGATGACTTTCCCACATGACTTAGCGGTGAGAGACGAATGATAATGAGACACAATGTCGTATATCAATCATCACGGAAACTGTGGCCGGGCGGGGATTCGAACTCACGATCCCATGATTGATAGTTAACAAATATGTGAACCTTAATTGCAAGAGTACAGGCTCACGTTCAGAGCATGTACCTGCTGTACAGCAAGTTTCATTGGAACCGGGTTAAAACTGTTGAACGAGTTGCGTTCCCAAGATTGTTGATAAAAAAAACGTGACGGACAGATGGGCGGACGCCATTGCAATATCCCCAACCTCTTCGAAAAGTGGGGGATACTGAAAATACAGTAAAAATAGCATAGAAATCACCGTCATTTGGAAATGCAAAACTTTGGAGTTGAAACCAGGCTTACGCGTGTAAGTAAAAATAGACACGCCCGACTAACCTCTCACAAATGCGGCATTATAATATAGTACAATATGATATACTATTATAGCAGGCCTGCTATGATCACACCATGCATCTTAGTCTATCCCAGAACCTGATTTCTCCCGAATCAGGTCTGTTAACCCCCAATGAAAAAGCAGGGAATTCCATGTATGTCCCATAATTCATAGCACTTTCAAGAACGCTTACTTAAAGACGTTTCTTCGAGTAAGTTCTTTTTTTAAGTAAGAGATTTTTTTTAAATTTTGCACACAAGTACTTTGAAGTAAGACAAGTTTAAAACACTAAAAAAAAATATAGGTCCCCATGCTTGTTTTTTTGCTATGACTATTTTTAAACTACACCGTTTCACATTTTTTAAAGAAAAAACAGCAAATTGGTGTAAGTTATAAATCTTGTTTAATTTACTAACAAAGTGATATATTTCAACAAAACATTGTTGTCACTCATGTAACAAAAGATAAAGTATCTAAAACAGAAAAAGTCATGATGCTCTTTTGAGTTTTACATTTCATACAGTAATTTTCATAAATTTCTACGATAATAGAATTGGCCATTAACGATGTATTTTTACACTAATTTAAAAATAAAAAAAGTTCTAACGCGGAGAATTTTTTCATTCTTTCTACAAAGAGGCACCATAACAAACTATATCAGAAAATAAAATAAAAAATATATGTCCCCATGCTTGTTACTAAGTTACAGTGCTTAATGTTACCTCCCTTTTCATAAAATGGCCGTAAACGATGCATTTTGACACTAATTCAATAATAAAAAAAAGTTCTAACGCAGTGAACTGTTTCATTCTTTCTACAAAGAGGCACTTTAACAAACTATATCAGAAAATAAAATAAAAAACATATGTTACCTTACTTGTTAATAAGTTACATTGCTAAATGTTACCTCCCTTTTTCATAAAATGGACGCAAACGATGCATTTTTACACTAATTCAATAATAAAAAAAGTTGTAACACGGAGAATTGTTTCATTCTTTTTACAAAGAGGCACTAAACCAAACTATATCAGAAAATAAAACAAAAAATAGATGTCCCAATGCTTGTTACTAAGTTACAGAGCTAAATGTTACCTCCCTTTTCATAAAATGGCCATAAATGATGCATTTTGACACTAATTCAATAATAAAAAAAGTTTTAATGTGGAGAATTGTTTCATTCTTTCTACAAAGAGGCATTATTACAAACTATATCAGAAAATAAAATAAAAAATACAGGTCACCATGCTTGTTACAAAGTTACAGTGCTAAATGTTACCTCCCCTTTTCATAAAATGGCCGCAATCGATGCATTTTCATACCAATTCAATAAAAAAAAAATGTTCTACGTGGAGAATTGTTTCATTCTTTCTACAAAGAAGCACAACAACAAACAATATCATGAAATAAAATAAAAAATACATGTCACCTTGCTTGTTACCAAGCTACAGTGCTAAATGTTAACTTCCCTTTTCATAAAATGGCCTAAAATTGTCAAAATTGTGAAAATAATCTGTTGTAATTTTTATAAATGAAGTTTCATTGCAGAAGTAACTTTCATATTTCTAAATGATGCACTAAATAGCAATTATAATATTTGTAATTTATAATGTAATTACTGTTAAATTGCTTTTATATATTTCATATATACTGGGTAATTGATGAACATCAATAGTTGTAAAAGTTTGAAATGTTAGAGGCCTAGTGGTAAATCCATGTACTGTCAATCAAGGTTGGATCACCAGTGACCTGCTACTCAACATATCGAGGGCTCAGCGCAACACTATTGTAACTCCGTTTTTTCCAAAAATCGTTTTTTTGCATAAATTACTGTAGTTTTACGATGTGCATATTGTGTTAAAATTTGGTCCTGATATTTTAAATAACTTTGAAGATATTCACTTTTGGTGAAAATATTGTATCTCAAATACACTAATTCTTTAGCGCAAAACTATTGTAACTTGAGTTACAATAGTTTTGCACCAAATAATATCTTGGAGACCTTTATTTATATTGGTGCAAAACTATTGTAACTTGAATTTAAATTTTATTAAACCCAGTTATCTTGTATAACCACACTTTTATTTAGTCCAAGAATATTGCAATACATTAGTTTCAAATGATAGTTTAGAAAAATCTAAAAAGATTTTGAAGAAATACAGGTATAGAGACTTTTTTTTTTTTTTTTTTTTTTTTACTCATCTTTGAAAACATTTTAATTTGATAATAAAGTAATTTAGTCAGATGAGTATGTTAAATGTTTTATTGATTTGGACATTAGTGACAATGAAATCGATGATTAATAATAATTGTGCTATAAAAGAGCCATAAAAATCTGATTATTAAAATTTGCAGTGAATTGTTTGGTTTGCATTTTTTTTATAATTAAAAGGCCGTCCAATCGAACAATATTACTCAACATACTTTTAATGTATACCAATTATAACTTTACTTAACCAATATATCCCTTTTGAAAACTTCCAAAATGAGATATTATTCTAATTACCTGGTACACTCAGTATTATTCTTTTTAATATATCAGTACTAGAAGACAACACTGTATCTAATTATTTTAAAATGGCTGTTAAAGAACCAAAACAATATATTTTAGATATCAATAAACCAGAATTTGATGTGTGTAGAGGGTACAGCTGGTACTGTGGTTGGTATTGTGGGTGTAGAAGGTACAGCTGGTAGTATAGGGGGTATAATGGTTGTAGAGGGTATATCTGGTACTATAGTTGGTAGTGTGGTTGAATAAGGTATATCTGGTAGTGTAGTGAGTATGGTGGATGTACATCTGGTACTATAGTTGGTTGTGTGGGTGTAGAGGTACATCTGGTGCTATAGTTGGTTGTGTTGGTGAAGAGGGTACCTCTTGTAGTGTAGTGGGTATGGTGGATGTACATCTGGTACTATAGTTGGTTGTGTGGGTGTAGAGGGTACATCTGGTACGATAGTTGGTTGTGTGGGTGTAAATGGTACATCTGGTACTGTAGTTGGTATTGTGGATGTAGAGGATACAGCTGGTAGTGTAGTGGGTATGGTGGGTGTAGAGGGTACAGCTGGTAATGTAGTTGGTATGGTGGGTGTTGAGGGTACAGCTGGTACTATAGTTGGTAGTGTGGGTGTAGAGGGTACATCTGGTACTATAGTTGGTAGTGTGGGTGTAGAGGGTACATCATGTAGTGTAGTGGGTATGGTAGATGTACATCTGGTACTATAGTTGGTTGTGTTGGTGTGGAGGGTGCATCTGGTAGTGTAGAGGGTATGGTGGATGTAGAGGATACATCTGGTACTATAGTTGGTTGTGTGGGTGTAGAGGGTACATCTGGTACTGTAGTTGGTACTGTGGATGTAGATGATACAGCTGGTAGTGTAGTGGGTATAGTGGGCGTAGACATTACAGCTGGTAGTGTAGTTGATATATAGGGTGTAGAGGGTACAGCTGGTAATGTAGTTGATATTGTTGGTGTAGAGGGTACAGCTGGTAGCATTGTTTGTGTTGTGAGTGTAGAAGGTACAGCTGGTAGTGCAGTTGGTATGGTGGGTGTAGAGGGTATGGCTCTTAGCATAGATGATATAGTGGGTGTGGATGGTACAACTGGAAGCATAGTTGGTATAGTGGGTGTTGAGGGTACAATTTGAAGCATAGTTGCTATGGTGGGTGTTGAGGGTACAGCTGGTAGTGTAGTTAGTATGGTGGGTGTTGAGGGTACAGCTGGTAGTGTAGTTGGTATGGTGGGTGAAGAGGGTATGGCTTGTAGCATAGATGATATAGTGGGTGTGGATGGTACAACTGGAAGCATAGTTGGTATGGTGGGTGTTGAGGGTACAACTTGAAGCATAGTTGGTATGGTGGGTGTTGAAGGTACAGCTGGTAGTGTAGTTATTATGGTGGATGTTGAGGGTACAGCTAGTAGTGTAGTTGGTATGGTGGGTGAAGAGAGTACAGCTGGTAGTGTAGATGGTATCATAGTCGTAGACAGTACAGCTGGTAGTATAGTTGATATGGTGGGTGTAGACGATAGGGAACAGCTGGTAGTGTAGTTGGTAATGTGAGTATAAAGGGAACAGCTGGTAGGGTAGATGGTAATGTGAGTATGGAGGGTATAGTTGGTAGTGTAGTTGGTAATGTGAGTATAAAGGGTACAGCTGGTAGTGTAGATGGTAATGTGAGTATGGAGGGTATAGTTGGTAGTGTAGTTGGTAATGTGAGTATAAAGGGAACAGCTGGTAGTGTAGTTGATATTGTGAGTATGGAGGGTATAGTTGGTAGTGTAGTTGGTAATATGAGTATAAAGGGTACAGCTGGTAGTGTAGTTGGTAATGTTAGTATGAAGGGTACAGCTGGTAGTGTAGTTGGTATTGTGAGTATGGAGGGTATAGCTGGTAGTGTAGTTTGTATTCTTGGTGTGGAGGGTACAGCTGGTAGTGTAGTTGGTAATGCGAATATAAAGTGTACAGCTGGTAGTGTAGTTGGTATGGTGGGTATTGATATTAAAGCTAGTAGTTTAGTTGGTATATAGGCTGTATAGGGTACAGCTGGTAGTATAGTTGGTATTATGGGTGTAAAGGGAACAATGGGTGATTAAGATGGTTGATATGGTATAGTGGATGTAGTTAGTACAGCGAGTAGTTATATGGATGCAGAGTGGACATTGAGTAGTGGTGTTGCAGTTGGTATAATGAATGTAATGGTTGCAGTGGGTAGTGATGTTGATATTTAGGGGGTTGTGAGTAGTGAAATAAGTAAAGAATTATAGAGGATGTAGAAGGAACAGTGAAGAGTTGAGATGGTATGGTGGATGTAGTGTCCATGAAACAGACGGTAGCGATGTTGGTATGGTGCAGTGGGTAAAGTGGGTAGTGATGTTGATATAATGTGGATTGTGAGTAATGAAGTTGGTATGTGGATGTTTAGGGCACAGTGGGTAGTGATATTGGTATTGTTGATGTAAAAGGTACAGTATGTAGTTGAGTCTGAATGGCGGGTGTAGAGGGTACAGTAAGTAATGAGGTTCTGGTTGGTATTATAGATAATGGTTGGTAGAGAGAATACATTACCTATATACTGAAGTAATGTAGAGGGAACATTGGAGTTCATAAAGTGAATGTAGATGTACAGTGGATAATGGTACTGGATTGGTGGGTGTAATGGTTCAGTGGTTAATTAGGTCAGTATGATGGATGTAGTGGATGCAATGGGAAGTGGGGTTGGTATGGTGGATGTTGAAGGTACAGTGGATAGTTGAGTTGGTATGGCAATGGAGTGGATACATGTAATGAATATAAAGGATCAGTGTCTTATGGATTTGGTTTGGACGATGTTGAGGATGTAGTTGAAAATGGTGCTAGTATACTAGATGTAGAATGTAAAGTTGATGATGTTTGTATGGTGGTTGTATAGGGTACAGTGGGTATAATGATGTTAGTTTGTGGGTGTCAAGGGTACAGTACCATGGTGGTGGAGTTGGTACATGTATGAAGAATAAAAGGTGTTATTAATTTGGTATGATGGATTTTGAAGGTGCAGTTGGAATTGGAGTCAGTATGACAAATGTAGATGGTACAGTTGTTAGTGATGTTGGTATAGTCGGCCCATGGGGCACAGTACCCACTTACTGCTTGTATAAATTTAAACGATAACTTTTTCCAAATTTTTAACTGAATAAAACACAGGTTTATTTTTTGTCTATTTGTCTGTCTATAAATGAGGTTTTAACCAAAACAATCATGTAGTATGCAATTTGATCTCAACTGCCTATTGCACCCTAAGTAAAAATTCACCAATATTTTTTTATAAGACTGAAAACAACAGTTTTATTATCTTGTTTGATATTTACTGGTTATTAATATCAAAATGTCGCATCCTTAAACATGACAGTTAGTTCCTATTATGTTGTGGTCCAGATAGTATCTGCATACTATATAAATTTACACAATTTAAATACTAATTTGGAAATATAATTTTATATATTTACTTATATTAACATAATTTAATACTTCCATAACTGAAATATTATGCTTTATAATGTTAATGACATAGGTTAATTGTTTGTTAACATGCATACTATATAAATTTACACAATTTAAATACTAATTTGGAAATATAATTTTATATATTTACTTATATTAACATAATTTAATACTTCCATAACTGAAATATTATGTTTTATGATGTTAATGACATAGGTTAATTGTTTGTTAACATGAGAACTATCAAAATTCTTGTATTTATAGGCTAAAACATAAATAATACAACTTTATATACTTTTGTATATGTTTTTCTTTATTTCCAATATTTCTTATATGTTTGTGTTAAACTTTAATAGAATTAAAATTGATTTTGGATTAATAACAACATAATTTTAAACAGTTTTATATTGAGTTACAATATTTTTAAACTTAGAAAAATTATTATTTATCTCGTAAAAGTTGGTGCAAAACTATTGTAACTTGAGTTACAATAGTTTTGCACCAAATATAAATTCAGTTTTATTGAATTTTCAACGCAACACTATTGTAACTCAAACTTTTACAAATAAATCAAGTAATACTAAAGCTTTAATTGATAACACTTGTTAATAATGTAAGTAATGCAGTTTTCATTTGAATTTTGAAAACTATTTGCAAAAATATCTAAAGACGAATATAAAAAACAGTTTTTTCCTTCTCCTGAACAATTTGCAAAAACCTAGTTACAATAGTTTTGCGCCAAGCCTTCGATATTATCTTCAGAGTTTTATCAAGTCATTTTTTTCTGGTATTTATCTTGGCTATAGTAGTCGCACTGTCATCCATTATTATTACATTAACTTGACATTTCTATCCCTGTACTGGGCTACTTCCAACTTTAATCTTTGAATTGTCATTAAAATTTTAGAAACACTGCCTGGTGAACTGGTAGTGATTGTTCTTGATTTTTCATAATATGTGCATTTCCTAGTCTTCTGGAAAAACATCATATGTTTTTCGAATACTTTTTGTTAACATGGTCCCAGTATCTGATTTACTGTCACAATCCATTCTTCTGGCAATACATATTGTAATAAATTTGCCTGGTCCTGGTGTACTACTTGACTGACCTCATCACTGAAAATTAAAGGAAGCTTATATGAGATAAGGAAATAAATGACAATGTTTGTTTGTGTGTAAGCTTAATTTACATCACACCAGTTTCTCATTTGGGTGATGCACCCAGAAGAGTGAACAGTTTAGACTTTTTAGGTTTGTGGGGGATAGTGCAGGAAACAATTATCATAGAAACCTAATCATATGTTTCACCTAATTCTTTTGCTTGGTGTATAGCACCATCATAAAAGTCCTCAGTTTAAAGTCCCATCTGAATGACAGTTAGCACTGTAAGTTAGCCAGCCTCAGGTATCAAACTCTCAACCCTGAGCTAGAAGTATTGTGCTCTACTGACTGAGCTCATCAGTCTGGCTAAAATAACGACAATGTATTTTAATAAAACAGCACAATATATGGGTATAGTTTGACAACTCAAGGGCTATAACTGAGCAGCAATTCCTGTCATGATATCTATGTTCAAACCATTGAATAAAATCTTATGGTTATAAACTTGCATACATGTATGTGGACATTTTTTTACTGAATGAAACTGTTATGTTATGTTATGTAACAAGCAGTCAAGGGGTTGTAAGCTCAAATCCCCACTTGGCCAGTGTCTGTGATGATTTAAATATATGCAAATTCCAACATTGTGTCTCATGTTCATTCATCTTTAATCACTGATTCAAGTGGGAAAGTTGTCAGTTATTTGCATGGATATTGGGTTTGCCAAACAAGTAGTCACAGGTTTGATCCCCCTCAGATCATCTGTTGTGCTCATGATTATTTTGTTGTAATCCATAGTAGAAATAAGCTGAAATGGTTAAATTACATTAATAATTACCATTGGCCCCTTTTGATGATTGTCACTCTTTCATTTAGTGTTTCTGTACATGTTGTCTATGTCACGATATTGATTGTCTCTTCATAGTTAATAAAACCACTACAGGTATTTAAAGCACCGACATCTCAATCCATCTGTAACCTGAGCCTCTGTTTAGCATTCCTGAAATGTGTTGAATAGTTTCTTATTTTCATAATTCATGTAACGATTTTCTGTTTAACAGGAAACACAGAACATGACGGTGTATAAATTTATTTTTTAACATTTACTTAATGTAAGAATACTGTTTGAATCCCTGCCTGGCAACAGTCTCCAGGATGATAGATATACAGCATTATGTCTCTTTATCAATCGTCTCTCACCGCTGATTCAAGTGAGAAAGCTATCAGTTACTTGCGGAGATGGGGTGTGCTCAAATACTGGTTAATTCCCGGAAACAGTGGTTAGGTGATCGTCTGTTAGCCCTCGATGGCATGAAAATG
This sequence comes from Panopea generosa, assembly GCA_029582155.1. NCBI lineage: Eukaryota > Metazoa > Mollusca > Bivalvia > Adapedonta > Hiatellidae > Panopea > Panopea generosa. The sequence continues at coordinate 46,160,487 of CM055907.1, forward strand.
ATGTAAATATTCAACCAATGAATCACTTTTTATAGTTGTTCATCTTTAGAAATCATAAAGTAAGTTATCATTTTATGTGATACATTAATATTGATCAGTGAGTTATGATAAAACATCAACTAACCTTATACTCAATTGCTTTGTGTTGATGTCAAATGATATTGGACTTTTCCTGTTTAATTGATGTGTCTTGTTTGTTTCTACTGTTCTTATACTTCCACATATACAGTTTATGTATAACGTTGACCCATATTAGTGTCTTCCATAGTGTCCTTCAATACCAAACTTTTACATGCATCAGGTCAGCTAAATGTCAAAATTCAAGATTTATTCTTCCTTTTCTCCATCCCGGTATGAATAATATTGTTTCAGGTACATTCATTATGTATTTAGCGCTTTGGAACAAATTCACAAATGATCCATATCCGAAAAATGAGTTATCCGAAATGTTACCACTACGAGTATTGATTATATTTTCGTAGTTGTTTCTTCGACTTCGTTATGTACAAGCACTTCTGGTGGTTTAGAACGAAAAACAATATACTCTTCCGTGCTTTTCGATCGCTTCCTTGACAAAATTTACATTTCTGACATCTCGAAATGAAAATACTTCGCTTTGTAAATATCCTAATGCGACTCGACTTTTAATTAACCAAACGGCGACATTAGACCCCGAAACTGAAAGTAACAGAAAGGAATTATGCGCGTAGCGATGCGCAGTAACAACCCGCAGACGTCTTTAACTGTAACGCAACTGACCAACCAACCTGCTCGATTGTGGTTTTCTCAACATTACTTTTCGGTGGGATGGGGGGGGGGGGGGGGGAGAGAATAACAGTCTACCATATATCTAGAATAATTGCTAAATTACCTTTAATGTGGGCCACAAGCTGTTTAGTCAATTCATCCGACCAGTTATCTCTGTTGAAATCCAGTGTCACACATTGAATGTTTTCCAGATCCGGGATATGTGTCCGCTGCTCTTCAGGCGTAACATTATGCAGTACCAGTCGTATGCACAATGATCCGGTGAGTTTAGATTTCTCCAAAGCTTGAAGGATTTCATAGTCCACCCACCGTGACGTCATTGCACGTGGTGTCAGAAGAATCAGTACCTTGTCCGACACGTCCACCAGTCGCCTAATACAATCTACCGTTGGCTTACCAATATCGAATTCTTGACCTTCTTTATAACTCGCATACGTTTTTAGTCCAGTTTTAAGTAAACATTCGTTTACATGCTGGGCTATGCTTTTGTCGTCTGATGCATGCACGAGAAACACGTCATATTTCTTTTCACTCTCTGTTGAAAGTCTTGCTTCTGCCATTAGTAACGTATGATGTGTCTGCGGTTGTGTGTCTACCTTTGCATAGGTCCAATCATATTGACACGTTGTACAATACGCAACTGTTATTTTTTATTGTTTCTATATGAGCATATGCCGCATTTGACTAAAACTGGAACTGTTGTAAAATATATATTGTTCTACATAAATCGTGAATTGCTGTGAATACGGATAATTATGTGTATTTCAGACTATAACAGAACAAAAACCCTGTTCCGACACACACATGGCAGTATGTATCGTGTTTCATAATGACGTACATTTACAGCAGAAATGATTTTATAAATACGAAGGTAAGAAGCAATGGCGGGTCTACTGTTTAAAAAAAAAACGGCGTACGCCCACTCTCCTAAACTCCAATATTTCATTAAAATTCACTATATTCTACTGAAAAACGTGTGCCCGTTCAGATTTTGTGTTACGCACCATAAGTACGCCCTCTCTAAACTAAAATCCTGGATCCGCTCCTTGGAAGTGGGTAAGAAGAGGTGTATGGATTGACGCCCTCAAAGGTTGAAAAGAAAATCTTAAAATATGATAGAAAAAAAGAACAATTGGTTGTAGACGGAGTTGGAATCTTTATATATTTTTCATTACATGTAAACGATATTAATAATTATTTTGCGATCCGTTCGGAAAAAAAAATGTCCAAAACATAACACAACATTTCTATTTATACGTCTAGATAATTGAGTAAAAATAACAATAAACAACCAAAGCTTGTTCATGTTAGCTCTGTATGCTATCTACGCGTACGTTGTTGTGTCACGGCATGTAGGTAGCCATAATGTAGGAATGGTTGTGTGTGCGTGCGTGCGTGCGTGCGTGCGTGCGTGCGTGCGTGCGTGCGTGCGAAAGAGATGGAGAGTGAGAGAAGGAGGGAAAAAGAAATATGGAGATAGACTCATATAGTTATACATGTGCTTGCTAAGAGAGAGGTGACAAGGAAGTAGAAACAGACAGACAGACAGACAGACAGACAGACAGACAGACAGACAGACAGACAGACAGACATGATGGTCGAAAGAGAGAGAGAGAGAGAGAGAGAGAGAGAGAGAGAGAGAGAGAGAAACAGAGATATACAGAATCATATAGCTACACATATAAAACAAGAGTTGTCAGAAGACAAGAAAGCTCACCAACGGGATAAAACTCACCACCCATGCAAAGATTGAGATTGGAGGCAAACACAAACATAAACGCAAATGTTTAACCTGGGTGTCTACAGACGAAAAATTAAGTCCAAAAAGGCCATAACTTTGCCAAAATGCAACCCCGAGTTATAGTTTCTGTCTCTGTGTGTTCCATTGATGATGGTGAACACACATGTGAATTTTCATTCACATCCAATGAGTGGTTGCATAGATATCTTAAACTTAAACGCAACTAAATGCAAAGTTTAACCAGGGTGTCTAAGTCGAAAAAGGGCCATAACTGTGCCAAACTACAATCTAGAGTTATGGTTCTTATCTCTCTGTGTTCCATTGATGATGGTTAACACACATGCAAAGTTCCATTGACATCCAATGAGTGGTTGCATAGATAACTGAAACTTAAACGCAAAAGTTTAATCTGCATGTCTACAGACGACGCCGACGACGACGCCGGGGTCATGACAATAGCTCTCCTTGGACTTCGTCCCGGCGAGCTAAAACATGGTAATCGAAAGATAGAGAGAGAGAGAAAGAGAGGGGAGAAACATAGCGATGCAGGGGCCCATTTGGAGAGAGGGATAACAGAGAGAAAGTATTTATAGAACAGACAGACAGACAGACAGATAGACAGACAGATACGGGGTAGGGGTAAGCGAGTGGCACAGATAACACTCTGTATAGTTTCGCTTTGTAAATTGATCTCAAGGGTATCCAACATTTATATTATTATATATAAACCAAAAACAATAGTGTTAAAAACACAATACTGAAACAAACTTACAATCCTTTATATCGAAATCAAGTGTTAGAAATCTAAAATTTACACACTTAACTTCCGTGTAGACATTTTGTATTTAGGTCGGTGCATTCGACAAGCTTAATCAATGGATTTAAATTTACCTGATTGTCTCCCGATATCTCCAATAGAAGAACCCGTTATAAATGTTAAATTAGTCATTTAAATTGAACTAATAAACTAAATTCACCATGTCTTAACAAAAAACACTATTTGAAGGTACACTGTTATCAGAGCAGTGTCACCGCGACTTGTTCATTCAGTGAATTGTATATAGTACAGTATATGGTATAAAGGCGTTTAAACCATACACATACATGGGCATATTTTTTTTTTATAATTCTTTACCATTGTTCATGAAATACCCAGGAAATACCAAGAAAATGTGTACTTTTCCGAAAATGATTTTTCTGTTTCAAGACACCCACACCACCATCGTATGATACACCCACGCAAGCACGCACATGTATCAAATACAGATTATACGTAAATTTGAGATTAATATTTTATTTAATCAATAAACATATTTTACAAACATTGTATTTGTATTATATATGCTCATATACTGTTAACATTTTGAATCTTGCATCTGTCATCATGCATCAAAATCGATAAAATCGAAATTTAACTTAATTGAATGAACAAACGAATGAATGAAGAAATGAATGTGAATGAATGAATCAATTAAGTGAGCTTTTGACCTTTTGCTCTACGCGAAGTTTCCGTCCTCGCTGAGTTAGCTTTAGGACACATGCGTTACCGAATCATGAAGGAATTAATGAATCAATGAATGAATGAATCATAACAGGATATACATATACTTTATTGTAAAAAACTGTCAATTGCATTATAATTGTTTTCAATATAAATTCCGCCAGTACATTTAAGTGAACATGTCTATTTTTGGCAGAAATCAAACATACAATGGGTGAACTTTACTGTTTCTGTTAATGAGGAAAACTTGATTAAACTTAACGGCATATCACAAATATAATACATAATTCTCCACGACGCTAACAGGCTCGCTCTTTATGTAACAAGATATAGTCAGAGCCGTACCTGACATGTATCAACCTTCATAGGTAACCGTCAATGCATGAATGAATGAATGAATGAATGAATGAATGAATTTGGATTTCACGGCATACCAACACATAAATGTTATACAATGAATGAATTAAATTAACTAATGAATTTAGGTTTTACGGCATACAAACATATAAATGTTACACGATGAAAATGAATGAATGAATGAATGAATGAATGAATGAATGAATGAATGAATGAATGAACGAACGAATGAATGAATGATTAAATGCATGAATTTATGAATTGTAATTTTAAAAATTATCGCTATATGACGCAAACAGAAAGGAAGATTCCAGACTCAATCTCTTTATGCACAAACAATAACTAAACACACAGATTGAAAAAAACAACAACAAATGAATACGCAGCTTGGACCTAGAACCTTGATCTAATCTTTTCACCTTTTACGACATGCATGGACTGGTGATCCTATTGTCGCCATCACTCATTTGGCACCTTACAGGGGTGGATAATTCAACCACAATAATGAACATGACAAAAATTATAAAATGGTCATATCACCACATCCCCTCTGCAGAGATCGACAGCGATCCTATTCTTACTAAGAACCAAACTGGTTTGATAATCGGCTGAGAAGGTTCTAATTGGTACAAAGATGACAATTAACCCGACATACAAATGTAACAATCTGCAATTGCTTACTGTAAATACATTTGATATTTTCCCAAAGTACAAAGCAATTACAGCCATATGATTATGGAATAGTATTTAAAGCACAATTCCAAACACAAATATATAAATGCAGTTGAGTATGCAAGATGTAACAATACCATAACAAATCTCTTGTACGTTGCATACAGGTTTAAAGATCGCAAAATAAGTATACACATTTCGAATCTAATGATACAGTTAATGAAAAAACGAAACATTTTAATAGGAAAAATCAATCAACAACATAAAGTGATACATTATTTTCAGATCGAATATTTGATAAGTCTAACATGGAATGAATGAAACATGAGTATATGTTAATGTAAAACCGTGAATTATTTAAAAATATTTTGTTTCCAAAATGACATATATATACAACCATGCATAATCTTACGATTAATACTTATTTATGTATTTATTCATTAATATCACAGCATACATCTATGTACAATGACATAGAACATAATACATTTACATAAAGTAACATTTGCCATTCTAAAAAGAATTAAAGGAGACAATACACAACGCATAAAATATTTTTTCTAATCACATATTAATGATTGAAAAGGAAGCACGATACTTATAAAGCTTGTCTCCTATCAGAGATTTATATCAAAGTGTCGAGTTAAGGAGGACAGAACTAAACTATGAAAACTACGTAACAAAAAAGACATTATTTTTTATATATTTAAAATGTTCGTCTGTTTATTGATTTTGCACTTATCACTATCTTTACCTGTGACATATCTACATTAAGTCAGTTTTCACAAATTGCTTTCAGAAAAACATAAAATCCGTATTCAAATAGATTTGACGCTTCAAGAGCTGTACTTAGGTAAAGTGAATCTTGCGATATTAGTAATATTAAGTGAAAAATGGTGTATCATGTTAATATGTATTTACATCATGTTGCGGTTCTAGTTCACCATCCATTTCCATATAGTACGTTAAAATAAAACTGACACCGGTTGTCAATCAAATAAGTCGATATCCAATCGGCGACCGAGTTTGGTTCTAGAGACGCCTTTTTTCTCGGACAAGCTGACAGTAGCTAAGCTAACATTACATTGTATTTACTTGGACAAACAACGCCATGTGGCCAGTGGGCGGAGCGATAGGCCTCTCGCGTAAGGTTAGTTGAAAAATCACTGATGGTTAAGAAATTCAACTATTTAAAATATATCTTTGGCCGACAGAAATGTAGACGGAATGTCAAACTGGTGAGTTTATGCTCCCGCGCACACACACTAAGTCTAACCACACAGGTGGATCCAACATAGTTGGTCAGCTGAAGGTCAATTTCAGGCTGTGTCCAGAACCTTTCTTTATAAAACATTGTCAAATAGCAATATTTCGGGTACCACAGACCAGATACTCACTAAACCACCTTTGGACCAATCCACCTCCAGTTCACTCTGATTTATAGACGTTTTCTTACTGTATTAAATTTATATTTAATCACTGCGTTGGCAAAACAGATATTCACAATTAAGCTTTATTTGTTCTTTAATAATCTAATTCCTCAACTGATGTCCTAAAGATATCATTGACTTAGATAGTCTCCCTTAACCATGCATATTCACCCATCGTCGGAACCCACGGTTAATTGCATTATCTTACTTTCTTTTATGGATATGTTAACGATATCAATCTAACCTTGATTCTAACGATGTACACAATTAACAAACTATTGCGCCACGTTCATGGAATCCATCGTTCGAGCTTTACGTTCTTGGTGTAGCAATAAAATCTCCATTGGCAACGCATTCTGACAGCCTTCTCTTTAGGTCGTTAGTCATTCCGTGTATATCCAGCCGGTCATCTAAAATAACAAATTTGCCTTATAAAGTATTATTAAGAATTTAACAAAGGACATTTTCCAAACTAACAGTTTTAAGAAATTAACTGAGGTTCTTAAACAGTTCTTTGACAGATGAACACACATGTGTACTTTGAATTATGTTTAATTGAATGCTTCATGTAAAACCTTTAAAATGTACATGTTTATACTGACAATATGCCATCTAAACATATTTTGCATGTTGATATTTTTTTTTATAACTTTTATTTCAATTTAGTTGTCAATTTTTTTATATTCTGTAAATTATGTGAAAACATCTTACCTTCAAAATAAACAACGGTGCACTTGTCCGTGATATCGCCGATGTCTTTCTTGTAGCCTTCTCCGTTGATGATAGTTTCAACAAACTTGGCAAACTTAGCCGACTGTGTATACATTTTGTCGACATTCAGACCAGAAGACGGGAAATCGTGTGCCATCATATGAAGAGTAACCGCCGGGGTGGCATACTCGCGGGCGTAACAAACATCCTGCAATAAACACATTGAACAGTTTACTTAAAAAGAAGGACATGATGCTTAACAACAATTCAAACTTATTAAATGTTACATATAGCAAATAGTTTTGCTGTACAGGTGAAAGACTTCAGAACGAATCGTTTTTCCACACGCAAGTAATTTGCAAACGTTATCACATAAGTGTTTGAATAAGAGATGTTCTCAAACCTACGAGCGGCGATAGGTTGGTGATATTCATGAAGCGATTTAGACCACCCAGTAAAGTTTGAAATCAAATCAAACATATGCATGCGGTAAACTATGCTATCAGTCACGTATTTGAAAAAAAAGAAATATTTCAGGATATGGTAGAAGTTAATCGACTTTCAAATTTCGTGATTTTTTGTTTAATCTTTTCGGTTTTTTTTTATAGAAGAAACAAAGTATTACCTCGCCGTTTTCCAGTGTTATTTGATACATCTGAAGGAAATATTTCCTGAATTCAACGACGGCAGGTTCGATCGACCCTATGTGTGTTTCTCCCTCAAAGAAACGTCCTGGTGGGGGGAAATTGCAAGTTTTGGGGACGATGACAAATAACCGTGGAATGCACTTACAATTAAGATTATTTTTCACCATAGCATCTTCGAATCGATGTTGAAATACTGAAAAAGGATCCAAATAGTATATTAGATGTTTAGTTTTTGTAATTGCTCTAAAGACAAATTTATATTTATACATTTTTTAATGCGGATTAACGCCATTTTCAACACATTTCAGGTTATGTATGGCATATCCAGTTTTATTGGTTGAAGAATACCTCAGAATGAATCTGAGTAGAACCACTGTCCTTCCACAAGTAACTGGCAAACTTTTTCATATAAAGTTTTTGGAGTATAACGTACGTTTAATATACAAATATGTAATCCAATGTATATATATATATACTCCATATTGATTTACATTGAAAAAGTGTATGCTTATATACATACAATATTTTACCGTATGTATATTTACAAATGTTTATTACATCTCGTCCATTGGTTATAGAAAAATATACCATGAAACCTCAGTGCTCCAGATAAGCTTTTCTTCAATTGAGTATTTACCCCTTAAATTAGTATGCAATGAACATTCTTATCAAATTGCCATTTAAAACAAACTAATTAACATTAAATTTAAGAAAACTAATACTTATTTTACCTCTTAATTTATTTTCAATGCTTTATTCAGAAATTTCAATGCTTAAATACCCCCAAAGAGTGCTTTTCTGGAGCCGGTAAATTGTATTTAAATATCTTATCTGACCAACTTAGAATTTAATTAATTTCATAAGTAAGTAATTTAGATATTTAAAGAATTGGCTATAGAAATGAGAAAATAGTGGTGAAATCAGCAGCTCGTTTAGCCTGTATCCATTTTTTAGAGAACAGCAAGGCTTTAGTATGCACCTCATATAAACTAATAGAAAAGCAAGCATGGTCCTATTCAAAATGATGTCCGGCAGTCTTGAGCAAGGCATTCTGCCCACATCGTTAGTTCCAAGGACGTAGATGACCATATGTATAAATATGGTCATCTGTATACTTTGTAATAAATAGTTTTACAATCTTAAAGTAAGTACTTAAAACTTTTACTTGAAAGTACTGATAGCAGGCTTTATTAAATAATTAAACGCCTTCCTAATGTGGTTGATATCATTGTTTATGTAGCGATTGATCTATTTTATGCAACCTGTTTTAAAAAATGACATAATACAATGTCCGCAATATATTTATTGTTTGATTTATTTATGCTTGCTTATATTAAATACATGAAAAAAATGCAAGTCGAGGAATAAAAAGTAGTCCCTGTTGCGTATGTTCATTGTGGCGGTGATCAATACTGCAAAGCTGGATTGCATTTGGCATAAAGCCTGACTAATAAAACGTGCAAGGCATAGTACATGTATATGTTATATATTTAAAATACCATTAACAACATTAATTGTTCATTTTGATTTTGCCCGGCCCGATTAGCTCAGTGGTTTACGCGTCTGACTATCAATCCATGGGCCGTGAGGTCGAATCCCCGCCCCGCAACAGTCTCCGTGATGATTAATATGTGACATTATGTCTCATTATCATTCGTCTCTCACAGCTGATTCAAGTGGGAAAGTTATCATTTACTTACGGAGATGTGGTGTACTCGAGTACTAGTAAACCTTTAGGATCCCAGGAAACAGCGGTTAGGTTAACTGATCGTCTGTAAGACCTCGATGTCATAAAAAGGACGCTAATGATTCAATCAATCAATCAATCAATTTGATTTTACCAACCTTTGCCATCTGCCGTTTTACCACCCAAGTTAATCGGAAGATAGTTCAGCATGTACGACCATGCAAGACCTTCGTAGATTTTACCAGCAGGCCACAGTTCATGCATCGTGTTTGCTTCTCCTGAAAAATTAAAAAATGGTCACTCCCAATAAGCTGGGTTTTTTATTGAACAAGTTAAGGCAATTAATCCATTCGACGTCGGAAAACCGGAGCAACGCAATATTTGTCATTCGGTGTATTCCATAAAGCATATTACTGATTTCTTATGTTCATCATGAAAAGAAACGCCAAAATACATCATCACGGACTAGTTCCAATGATATCAATTACAAGTGCTAGACAATTTGACGGAAAAAATAATCTCTTGATGGTAAACAAATAATTGGTCCAAAGAAGAATGTTCACAGCTAACCAAATAGCATGCATATCATACGCGAAAACATACACTGTCGTCACAACCAGACCCCTTTGCCTTAAATGCACGATATATATTGTAATATGTGTTTATATGGCAATAAAAAAAAGCTTAAGTCCGATATAATGACTGAACAGGTTGTTTTCAAATATATTAGACATTGAAATAGGTAGATGGTCACGTAATAGAATAGATTTTGATAACAGACGATGTAGAAATTGTAATGTATAAGAGGATGAATATCATTTCGTGTTATATTGTCCACTGTATAATGAATTACGTAAATATATATATCGAATTATTATATAAAACACACAAGCATGCTTAGATTTATTCAATTAGTTAAAAGTGAAAATGTTAGACGTCTATTCAACTTAAGTGTTTACGTTTTCAATTTTTTTAAGAAAAGAAACCACGAAATATATCATTATAATTAAATATCCTTCTCCCAGAAATCAATCAATAAATGTACTGATGTATTTGTGTTATTGCTAAGTTCATTTCGTGTAATATTAAAATTGTTGAAATGTTTATGCACACGCAAGCCCATGTGGGCTTTAGTATACTTGTTGTATATTGATCATATGCAATTAATTGCCGTTATGTATTATAATTGTTTTCATGTGTATTGTATTGAAAATGTTAAGCGACATAGATCAGACTGATCCGAAGACAATATAAATAAATAATAAACACATAAACAATATATACAGAGCTGTCGTCTGAGCATGCGCATTAACAAATATCTTGACTGATTCTCTACACGGTCTAAAAGCCAATGCATCCTAGTCGACCATTAAAGATGTACCTTCAAGTGTTGCCCACAGTCTCTCAAGATAGTTCGGTTCGGAACTTTGAAGAACTATCGTCCATATATATCTTTGAGGAATATCTTCAATGTGTGTTCCCTTTGTTAGAATAGGTATCACTTGCACTTGGTTGTCATTTACACTTTCTTGAACTGCTGCATTATATTGTTGCAGCATCTTATTATCTTTGACAGACTCTTTTGACACAACAAAAATGTTCCATCTAGCCTCACTCAAATAGGCATACCCCATGCATTCATCACCGTTGGTAAAATTAACGTTTTTTTTCTTCAAAAAATCCATTACTTCCGTTGCAACTTCTTTGTCTGCATCGCCATCTACACTGTTTGTGACGGTTGCGAAGTATTTCTGAAACATTAGGGTTGTTCATGTGAATTGTTGTTTTAATAATGTTCAATTTTAATCTCTGTTGTCTTTCAATATTTCGGCAAAAATGCCGTTATCAATACAGCATAAACCTTTTTATACCAACATGGTGTCTATATGTGTCTCAGTTTCTGTGTTACCTCTTTTTTTATTTACAGAATTCGATACAATAATATACTGAAATAACAGCCAATCCGCCACCTGACATTTTATCTACCTGACATTTTATGTATTTTTTCAAAAAGTATCAAAGCAATTTCTTTGAATAAAAAAGAACATTGCTATGTAAAACCATTACATAATTGTCTGTTTAGTTGCCATATATTGCCATACAAACACATATTACAATATAAATCGTGTATATTAGTCAAATACAATTAAAGGCAAAAGGGTCTGGCCACAAGTTCTTTCAACATTATATACGTCCATTCCCATAATTGTCTGTTTATGTCGCATAGAAAATTTTATAAATTTACTCAATATTTTGACGAAAAAAATACAAAAGTCTGAATTACTGTAAATATGAACATGTAGCAGTAAAACCAACAAGAGAACTGTGATACAAAGTATCACAACGGGCCTAAAACCACTCTTTAAGAGATATAACGATTCGCACAGTCATTTACTTAATTATCCTCAATTTCACACACACACACACGCACACGCACACACACACACACACACACCTTTTCATCCATAAAGAAGTATACTACGAAGATATTTAGAACAAAGATGAAATGCTGATAAATTGTTGAAATGAAGTATTTACAACGTGTAAAACTAATCCGGAAATAAATTATTAGGAAATACTGAAGAATCGAAGGTTTTAAAAATCGCCTAAGGGGTACTAACTGGTTAGTGTACGAATAAAATAATTAGACTGCGTCTAAAATTTTACATACAAAAAGATACGAAACTACCTTCGTAATAAGTATTAAAGCAGTCTAACAAAAAAATAGACTGTGTCTGATTTTATTTTATTTCAGTCTTCAATATCATGTACTTTCAGTATAAAATGTGAACCAATGTAAAGCAGTCTGCCAAATCCCCCAGAGGAACTTTTAACCCCGTATTAATTAATGCGGCCCGCCTTTAGCCTTTCCTCTATGCAGTTAGATTATATTAAGGATTTAAATATGTAACGGCCAAAATGAAAACATTGCCTTAACTTGTTTTCTTAGTTATTAGCATCCTCTAACAGATGTATTTCTGAATTTGAAATGTCCAATGAAAACGAAAAATTTAACAACTACAGTTCTTAACTCAATGAAATAGTTCTTATTTTCATACATGGATATGTTATATAAAAGGAATGTTTTTTTATTCACAACAACATTACTCAATAAAATAATACCAATGTAACTTAAAAATATAATATTAAAAATTATAACCTTACCCCCACTTTTTCATTGTTACTTTTTACACCAAATATTCTAAAACTTAATATTTTAAATCATTGTAGCATTATAACTATTATAATTAAACACTGATGTTGAATGCAAATAATTTGCATATTGTTAGAAGTTAAAAGATACATAAGTATCGTCTTTTTTATTAAGTTAGATGGCAAAATAAAAGGCAACGAAATTTGATGACAGTGTTTTTTTTAACATCTACCACCAGTAAACCGATAATATGGACATGTTAAATATTGTATTAAAACAATATTGCTGGATATGAGTACATATCAAACGTACATATGTCTTGAATATATTGTTTTATAAATAAAAATATTACCCCAACCACCCTCAATTTTTCTGTTTAAAATTTATTTTTAAAAAATAACGTTTTGTTGTGTTAGCACCGTCACTGCCATAAAAAACTCTTATATTGTATAATTATACCACATTGTTAAAAATTATCAATACATGACAATAAAAAAAAAATATCATAACATTTGCCAAAGTAAACATAGAACTGTCCTGTTTACCAAACACTTTAACAATTGAACACGTTATTGTTAGATGCAAATAGATGGTATTAGACATTTTATCAATAGTTATAATTGTGTATTTATTGGTTTGACCTTTGACTTGACAATTGATACTGGCAGCGACATGTGAAAGGAAAATGTTGCATTGGTGCATGGTATAATTGAATGACAGCAGCTATGGTCAAATATATTTTTATTTCCGGCAAATAAATATTTATTTATGCAGTAAATGACACGCAGAATATAGAAAGTATCTAACACCATAATACATATCAGCAAAGTGCATGCAAAGTACATGCATTTAATAAGTAGTTGCTCATATCATACAAAAATAACACGCAAAAGGCAGAATAATTTTTTATGTTTTTTTTATTTTTTATTTTATTTTATTTTTTTCAATTATAATATTCTAATTGTAAAGTATTTGTGCTACAAACCTTGGTTTTGTTACTGCTCAGCTTTCCCACTGTGCGCGTTAGCTTAACTTCTCCTGTAGTGACTTGCATCTCTTGAACGATTCTCCGCCACAGCTGTTCTGCATGAGTTGTTTTCTCATCTACATATACATGTACAGTTATATACAGGATGTGTTTCCTTGTTAAACTAGACCTATCACTGTAGTGATGAATACCCCCGAACGCCGCCATGACAGAAAATGGTTAACCATTGTATGAAGTTTTATTAAATTATATCCAATAGTTTTAAAGTTATGCTCCAGACAAAAGAAATTCTTAATAAAAGAGAATGTTATGGATTGAGTTGTTTGTATTGTTAATTTTTTTTATGGTTTTGTTAAAATTAAAAACGGTCTTTTTAATTATTGTGCAGTGTACAAGCTTTCATGGCAATCAATAAATGTAATACTTTTTCGAGTTATGTTGAGGGACAACAATTTTATGGATAAGAAACAAACAAGAGCACTAGGAATACAATATCGAACCTGCTTTGCTCGAACTCCATGTATTCATCAACTTGGTTCTTTCATGAACTTTATTAAACTGTTATCACTGATGGCTTTAAAAGTACTTTAAAAGTACTGCACCAGACAAGGGAAATATATCAAAGGGCAATAACTCTGTAATTAGCAAGAATAGAGTTATGTTTATTGTACACTGCACTTCCTGTCATTATATTCTACCATTGTATGAAGTTTGATGAAATTCAATCCAGTACTTTAAAGTAATGCTCCGGACAAGGGAAATCTATCAAAGAGCAATAACTCTGTAATTAGCAAGAATAGAGTTATGTTTCCTGTACACTGCACTTCCTGTCATTATATTCTACCATTGTATGAAGTTTGATGAAATTCAATCCAGTATTTTAAAAGTAATGATCCGGACAAGGGAAATATATCAAAGGGCAATAACTCTGTAATTAGCAAGAATAGAGTTATGCTTCTTGTACACTGCACTTCCTCTCATTATATTCTACCATTGTATGAAGCTTGATGAAATTCCATCAGGTACTTTTCAAGTTATGCTCCGGACAAGAAAAAATATCAAAGGGCAATAACTCTGTAATTAGCAATAATAGAGTTATGTTTCTTGTACACTGCACTTCCTCTCATTCTTCTACCATTGTATGAAGTTTGATGAAATTCCATCCAGTTCTTTAAAAGTAATGTTCCAGACAAGGGAAATATATCAAAGGGCAATAACTCTGTAATTAGCAAGAATAGAGTTATGTTTCCTGTACACTGCACTTCCTGTCATTATATTCTACCATTGTATGAAGTTTGATGAAATTCCATCCAGTACTTTAAAAGTAATGCTCCGGACAAGGGAAATATATCAAAGGACAATAACTCTGTAATTAGCAAGAATAGAGTTATGTTTCCTGTACATTGCACTTCCTCTCATTATATTCTACCATTGTATGAAGCTTGATGAAATTCCATCCGGTACTTTTGAAGTTATGCTCCGGACAAGAAAAAATATCAAAGGGAAATATATCAAAGGGCAATAACTCTGTAATTATCAAGAATAGAGTTATGTTTCCTGTACACTGCACTTCCTCTCATTGTATTCTACCATTGTATGAAGCTTGATGAAATTCCATCCGGTACTTTTCAAGTTATGCTCCGAACAAGAAAAAATATCAAAGGGCAATAACTCTGTAATTAGCAAGAATAGAGTTATGTTTCTTGTACACTGCACTTCCTCTCATTATATTCTACCATTGTATGCTCCGGACAAGGAAAATTGCAACGGACAGACCGACCGACAGACCGACAGACCGACCTCAGGGTGACTCCAGTATACCCCCTCAAAACTTCGTTTGTCAGGGGTATAATTATATATAAACATGCAAATATTTTTGAAAAAAAATGTTTATACAGTCAACCCTGTCTTAAGCAGCCAGTCAAGTGCAAAGGTGGCTTTTGTTTATGACAGGTTGTTGTTAATTAATGCAGGCTAATGTGTATAAAAGCATATAAATGGGAAATAACAAATGTGGCTTCATTAAGACAAGTGGTTACTTAATAGAGGTTTTATACAGGCTTTACTGTATATCGGTGGCTCAACGCAACACTGCCCTATTTCCTTATTTGTTTATATGTAGATAAAACAGTGTTGCGCTGAACCTTGGATATGTTTTCGTTAATATTATACTTTCATCCCTTAATTTAGAGACCACTTGCTTGTCATGGGGAGCACAACCATTAACTGTTTAAGTACAGTGGAGCACGTGGTTCAGTGGTAGAGCGTCAGAAAAATGATCGGAGAATCGTCAGTTCGATCCTCCGCCATGACTATGTCTAGTGTCTTTGAACAGGACTTTATCCTATATATACTTAGTACTGGTTCTACCCAGAAACACTCCGAGCGTAGTTTGTCTAAGTTGTAAGAATTTGTTTCAAAATCGATGTAAAATTAATAAGTTTAAAACAAAACGTACATTATCTCATAATGCACCTATGACAATGAAAATAACATTTCACATTTAATGCCACATTATCACTGAAACTAATGCAGTAATCAATCATAACAGACATACCGTCGTAATCCACAAAGGCAACCGTGCAGTTGTACGCCGTGTTCTTTTTATGATTCACAAAGTCCATCAACGTCTTCCGGAATCTACCAACTTGCATTTTCTTGTCAAACTTTTCAACGAATTCTGATTCTGCAAGTTTTGCAATTGTTTCCATGATTGTGGGACACTCGCACACGAACCAAAATGTCTAAAACGAAAAGTGTAACAAGTAATGCTGACATTAGCAAATATTAATTAGTTGTAGTTCCACAAACTGTTACAGGAGGGTGGATGTGGAGGCAATATTGTTATAGCTTATCTATTTTGTGTGTTGTAACTTGCGTTACTTGTGATACATGGTCTGTGTGCCACTTGTGTTATTCCTTTCTTCTTCTACGTGTCAAATTTAACTTGTGTTATTATCAACCTTTGTGTGGTGTGTCGAGTTTTTCTTGTGTTATTGTTTATATTTCCTGTATGTCTAATGCAACTCGAGTCAATGTTTACATTTTCTATGGTCGAATGTAACTCGTGTTCTTGTTTTCTGTTTTTTTATGTCGGATGTAACTTGTGTTATTGTTTATCGTTTTCTATATCGGATGTAACTTGTGGCATTGTTTATCGTTTTCTTTATCGGATGTAACTTGTGGCATTGTTTATCGTTTTCTATATCAGATGTAACTTGTGTTATTGTTTATCATTTTCTATATCTGATGTAACTTGTGGCATTGTTTATCGTTTTCTATATCGGATGTAACTTGTGGCATTCTTTATCGTTTTCTATATCGGATGTAACTTGTGGCATTGTTTATCGTTTTCTATATCGGATGTAACTTGTGTTATTGTTTATCGTTTTCTATATCGGATGTAACTTGTGTTATTGTTTATCGTTATCTATGTCGGATGTAACTTGTGGCATTGTTTATCGTTTTCTATGTCGGATGTAACTTGTGGCATTGTTTATCGTTTTCTATGTCAGATGTAACTTGTGTTATTGTTTATCGTTTTCTATATCGGATGTAACTTGTGTTATTGTTGATCGTTATCTATGTCGGATGTAACTTGTGGCATTGTTTATCGTTTTCTATGTCGGATGTAACTTGTGGCATTGTTTATCGTTTTCTATGTCAGATGTAACTTGTGTTATTGTTTATCGTTTTCTATATCGGATGTAACTTGTGTTATTGTTGATCGTTTACTATGTCGGATGTAACTTGTGTTATTGTTTATCATGTAACTTGTGTTATTGTTTATCGTTTTCTATGTCGGATGTAACTTGTGTTATTGTTAATCATTTTCTATATCGGATGTAACTTGTGTTATTGTTTATCGTTTTCTATATCGGATGTAACTTGTGGCATTGTTTATCGTTTTCTATGTCGGATGTAACTTGTAGCATTGTTTATCGTTTTCTATGTCAGATGTAACTTGTGTTATTGTTTATCGTTTTCTATATCGGATGTAACTTGTGTTATTGTTTATCGTTTTATATGTCGGATGTAACTTGTGTTATTGTTTATCATGTAACTTGTGTTATTGTTCAGAGCTCTAGATAAGCGTGCGTACTGCGTTTTCACGCATTGATTTTTCAAAAAAACGCATTAAAGTTTAAAACTGTGCGTATCGTGACGCATTTCAAAATCGCGATCCCGTATTGATTTCCGATTCAATGCGTAATCCATAGGAGTGCAACGATTCACGCTGTTGTAAGTCTAACAATTATAAGGAATTTAATGCATCGTACATTGAGTGAGAAAGAATGAAACATAAACACAGTACCTTTCTATAAATAACTCACTCAAATACTATAGTATGTTGACCACGTGATCAGTGTACATTTTTTCCTAACTTGTAATTTCGCGAGACAGTTAATAGAAGAGAACTTCGTCCAATGGATGCGTGAAATAACACCATGTGACATTTTCACGTGACATTTATTTGCCGCTCTTTCTTGAAGCCGTAGTAAATATTTCCTTATTTGGAAATCTACTACGAGGCAAAATGTAATAATTTTCATTGACCATCGATAATATGACGCAATATATTATAAGGGGATGAATGCACCGGTATTCCCGGTCAGTTTAACGCTTAAAATGATATAAACAGTGAGATACGTCGAAAAAATGTCTTTTATACTTTAATTATATATTCCAATCGAATATTCGTTAATCGAGAGGGTAATATCCAAAGCGAAAGTTACCTGAATCGTTGCAGCCCTAAATCCGCTCTTTAGACTTTTCTGCGTTTGACACATGACCCGTTCTATGTTAAAAATGGCGTCCAAAAAGAAGACAGTTAAATCTGGGCGACTTAAAAAGGATTCTGCGGCGGATACCCCGTCATTGTTTTCGTTTTTTCCTCGCAGAGAAAATCCCAACGAGGGTAATATATTTTCAAAACAAATCATCGAAGAAATCATCGATTCAGTCATGGAAAGTTCGCAAGAAACCAAAAAAAAGAAACACACTGCCAGCGTTGTCTCGGAAAAAACGGTAAATTCCTGGTTACGAAGTTTCCCTTGGCTAATCGTAAACAATGAGGGAACTGAGAAAACCTTGAAATGTAAATCATGTATAGAGAAAAAAGTGTGTTCACCATGGGCAGGAGAAGGTTCTCATAACTTCCAACGAAACAGTGTGGAAAGGCATAATAAATCGGCAGAGCATAAACAGGCTGAAAGAGAACTGTTAAATGACAAAAAAACTCAGCAGATTAACACATGTGATCAATATGAAACTGAAGATGTAAAAGAACCACAGGTAGTAACTGATGATGATATTAAATTGTTCAAAACTGTGTTCTATGCCTGTAAAGAAGAGCTTCCTTCTGATAAAATCAATAGTTTGATTGATTTGCAGAATATTAATGGAGCGCATATCAAATACAAGAACTTAAGCTATGCTACTGTCAATGAAATACAATCTTGTATTTCTAGTGTTCTTGAAAGAGATCTTGTAGAAGAAATAAAACAGTCTGAAACTTACGCTGTGATGATAGATGAAAGCACAGACCTGTCAATTCATAAACACCTTGCGATTTGTGTTCGATACGTTAAAAACGGTGAAGCGGTCACCAGGTTCCTTGCTAATGTAGCAGTTGTAAATGGAAAAGCTCATACTATTGTCACCCACCTTGTAGAATGTTTCACAGAGCTTGGACTTGATCTAACAAAAATGGTATCTCTTGCTACCGATGGGGCCTCAACAATGACTGGAAAACATACTGGAGTGGGTGTGCAGATGAAATCCAAGTATTCACCCTTCTCAGTACAGACCCACTGCATAGCACATCGGTTAAACCTGGCTGTTAGTGACTCTATCAAGAAGTTAGAAGTGCTCAAGAAATTCAGAACTAACTTTAATTCACTCTACTACTTCATGAGTGGGTCAAGTAATCGTGTTGAGAAGCTAAAGGAAGTTCAAAAGATATTTGGTGAACCTGAACTCACAGTTAAGGAGCCACACAGTGTGAGATGGTTAGGGCTAAAGAATGCTGTGGAAGCTGTGTTTCAAAGTTACAGCTCTGTGATTGCTACATTGGCCCACTTTACTGAAGATAAGTCACAAGCAGCAGCTAAAGGACTTTTAATTTAAAAGTACTTCTCGGAATACAAAACTGTACTGCTTGTTTCCTTCATGCTAGATGTACATGAAGTTTTGGCCATACTTTCGAAGGAACTGCAGAAAAGAGACTTAGTTTTCAGTGAGATACAGCCATTAATGGAAGGAACTTTGTCAAAGTTAAAATCATTAGAAACAACACATGGTGATGCTGAGAAATCTATGAGAGACTGTCTAGAGATCAAAGAAGAAGATGGAACCCAACATGCCTTTCTAGAAGGGGAAAAACTCAAAAGATATTCTGTCAACATTGAATCAGAACTATCTAGCTTAAAAACAACCTATATTTCTAACCTCAGAAAGAATATTGAGAGTAGATTTAAGAAAGAAGACAGTGAAATATTTAAAGACTTTAGTCTTCTGTTGGAACCCAGTGTTGTTAATACAGTTACTGATGAGGTAAGTGGGGCTGCCCTCACAGCTTTAGGGTCATTATACAGTGAAAAAGAGGTGGCAGTAGTTTATGGAAATCTAGAAGAAGGCACTGCAGAAGATAAGAAAATAGTGGATAAGTTGATAGATGAACAAAAGCTGGAGAAAGAATGGCCAATTCTAAAAGGTATGATATCTGGATCATACAAAGATCTAACAACACAAATACTTTGTAAGAGAGTAATTAAGTTACATGGTAACATGATGCCAGAATTTTCAAAGCTTTGCAATATAGCCTTATGCATATCTGTCACTAGTGTGGAATGTGAACGTAGTTTTAGTGCACAGAATAGAATCAAATCTAAATACAGATGCTCACTAAAAGCTGAAAATCTACAATACCTTTTGAACATTCAAATGAATAGTGCAGATTTGTTAAACTATGACCCTGTGAAAGCTGTACGTCTTTGGATTACCAAGAAGAAACGAAGGAAGGGTAGATTGTGTCAAGCTTATAAGCCAAGGCCCAAGAAGGCTAAGAAATCATGCACTTAAGCAAATAACATTTTAGTTTACTGTTCAAAGTTCAAGTTCTTTATGTGGCACAGGTAGTGCACAGTTACTGTTTAAAACTTATTAGCACAGGAAGTGTATACACATTTTTACAAGATTCAGATCATTGTTCAAGATAGAAGGATCTGAAATAAATAAAATTTTAAATCAGTCACAGTAGTTACATGGATACATACCCTTTGGATACCCTTAGCCATTTGAAGTAAGTTACAAGTACAAGTTTTGATATAAAATACAGTTATGCGACCAGATTGAGATATATTTTTTAATTTTTCAGCATTCAATTTGAAAAAATCAGCATTGAATTAAAAATCAGGGGGTGAAGGACCCCCTGAAATAAAAGCTTATCTAGACCACTGTTGTTTATCGTTTTCTATGTCGGATGTAATTTGTGTTATTGTTTATCATTTTCTATATCGGATGTAACTTGTGTTATTGTTTATCGTTTTCTATGTCGGATGTAACTTGTGGCATTGTTTATCGTTTTTTATGTCGGATGTAACTTGTGTTATTGTTTATCGTTTTCTATGTCGGATGTAATTTCGGATGTAACTTGTGTTATTGTTTATCGTTTTCTATGTTGGATGTTACTTGTGTTATTGTTGATCGTTTTGAAAATGGTGTACGAGTCCATATCAAGGATTTTCAAACACACTCCCACAGTGCCTTACCTACGCAAGATACCGCGAAAGCATACCATCATTCGGGGTGGGGTTTTGAGGGGGTGTGACATTGTATCCGTACCCAAGGAGAGAAATACCTGCGTACGTCAAATATTCACTGAGCTTCTATATTTATCATTGGTTCAAGAGCCAAAAACAAACTTTAATTCTCAAAAACGGGGTTGCACATAATACTCGCATAGATGAGTAGAGCACCGACAAATAGATAGACATATAAAATATCCATGGGTCTTGTCTAATGCTACCTTTTAAGGTCGATTCCTAAATACATTTCTATTTTATTTACCTCTATTTCTTTGTCGTCGTTTTTCGTGATACTGTACAGTGAAGGATTATACGTTCGTTCTTTGTCTCCGTGTCCTGACTTGACTTCGAGACTTCCTTCCCTCTGGATGACATACGATTTAAAAACTCCTTCAATGTTCGTTACCCGACACGATTCCGGCAACAGAATACAAAACTGTGTCAAGACCCTATCTTTGTTTTTTATGTATACTTCATTCTTTTCTAAAGAACTTTTTAAAGCTGAAAGTAAGAAATTTAAATTATAGACAAGAGTGAAACTGAAAAAAATGGTGTAGGCTTGCTGTAATGCAATACCACTACCTACTCACTCAAAATACATAATGAATTAATAGAATGAATATAGTTTTACGGCGTACCAACACATTATAGGTTATTCGACGCCAACAGGAAGGAAGATTCCAGGTTCACTCTACATGTACAAAAACAGCAAATTAACATACAGATTAAAAATAAAATACATCAACAAATGAATATGCAGAATGAACTTAGAACCTTGATACCTGCAGAACTGCAGAAATACAGAGCTGTAGACAAACATATATATTGATTTTTATTACGTTTTCTTGTCATTTTTCATGGGGAAAATATCAAAATAAGGAGAGAAAGAATATGTAACATACCAACATAAAAAATCCGAGTCGGACGCAGCATAATAAGACATTTTTAAGATGAGCAGTACGTTTACTCAATTATATCTGAAGTTATTTTTAAAGGGAGCGGTCAAGATGGAAGCTACAGCCTTCTTCGAAAATAAAATAAATATCAGAATGGATAAAAAAAAGGCATCTCATTACCATTTATAAATATAAACCGAATAGTTTAGTCTGTCAAATCCACCAAAACGTGAAAAAATTGAAATGACGGTAAATTGGAGTGGTAAACGAGATCCCCATTCTAAAAATAGACAACACTTAAATACTGTTTGACGACCTTTGCATCGTCAGTCTGACTTTTTCTAAGAGGAAACAATTTCACTACGTGTAAACTTGTATAACGAATCAAATTGAAATAAAAATGAAATCACGTGACTCAATTAATACGTCACAAAATATGTTGCCATTTTAAGTGGGAATCTATTTTAGTATAATCTAGGCGCGTAGCCCAAGTAAGGAAAGTCTTTTTCAATCTATTATTTTGGCATGCTTAAATAGTTATCTTTTTGGTAATACGTTGTCAGTTGAGTAGATATAGGCATGGTATATTGGAAAAATATCTTTTTAGCTAATTTTAAATTTTGAAAAATCCTGATATATTCCCTTTAAGGCAGAATGTCAATATATTTAACTAAACATGCTTGGGATGTTAAGCAAATATCTGTATAAATCTGTACATATACAGTCAAATCTGTATAAAATTGTTTTCTTCTATCAAGCAGCCACTTGTCTTAAGCAACCACATTTGATATATTCCATTTATATACTTTCAGAGCAAATTTACCTGCATTAAGCAACAACCTATCTTAAAAGGCCACTTTCGTTCCTTCCCTTGACTGACTGCTTAAGACAGGTTTGACTGTATACTTATAAATACATCTTTTGTTACCTAAGAAACAGTGCAAATTCAAATGATTTCTTTCTATAACAGCTGTCAAACTAACCGGGAAGGACATGTTTCAAGAATCCAGCGAAGTAGTTGAATACAAGACCATGTGCCACATTGCCGGCGGGGAGGATATCCGGCATCTTCGTATCCGCTGTTCAAAAAAAGATATATTTAAGGTGTGCATCAAACAGTCTATATAACAGATAAAATGATCAAGTAGAAGCGCAGAACTCAGTCAAGAAACGAAAAATTGCAGACTCGATTTTACTGATTATGTTCAGGAAGGGTTATAGGAGCGGATCCAGGATTTCATCAGTTTAGAGGGGGTGAACTTAGAGGGGAGCATACATGCTTTTCAGTATAAATATAGTGGATTTTAACAAAATATGGGATTTTAACAAAATATGGGAGTTTACGGTTGGGAGTGGGTGGTAAAGAGTAGATCTGCCATTGGGTTATGACAAATTAAACACCTCTCGCGCCCCAGCGGTATATTGTTTTGAGTAATACTAAATTTGTTCAACAGCTCGGACAGACTATAAATAACAAAACAAACTGAGTCAAAGAAACCATTTTATGGTTATACTAGTACATGTATATCGCTTGTATTTTATAGTAGACCGCCCATGTATTAAACAGAACATCGTGGTCCTCTATGGCCAAGTGGTCTAAGGTACTGTCGTCCAGACCACTTACCTCTTACCGTTAAGGTTGTGGGTTCGAGAAACTCAATACTTTTCTGAGGCCTTCGTCCGCAAATAAAACTGGATAAGCCATCGGCCTATATAAACTGCCATGCGTTGAAAACAGCATCAGAAGCTTACTGGTAATTTCACTTATTAATCTTTATTAGATAGTATCTATCAGTACGAGTACATACTAATCGAAGTATCACTCGTACATCGAAGAAAGGCGAGGCTATTGTCATGCCGTTTGTCAATCCTTTGTCCGTTAGTCTGTCCCGCCGTCACGGTCTGTAAGATTTTTGTTATCGTAATAACTGGATGCCTCTTGGATCAAATAAACTTTTTTTCTTTTTTCGAACGTGTTTGTTTTGTATTTCTTTTCTGGTCAAAGGTCAACTTTACAATTAAAATGAAACTGACTTCGTACATAATTTTCTTGCCCAAGTAATTTTTGTTTGACATTATTTTCATGATTAAAGGGTCAAAAGTCAAGGTCGCCGTTTCTATAAATAAATTTCAATAATTGCGTTTAAATTGGCAAAAAAAAAAGACAAAACTTCCACCTACTTTTAATGGATTTTACAATCTCCTCATACAAACTGTCCGTCCAGTTATCTCTGTTAAAATCCAGCCGAATATACGGAATATATTCCAGGTCCGGAAACTCTTTTCTCTGTTCGTCCGTCACATTGTACAGCAGCAGGCGTATGCACATCTTATCACTTAAATGTGCCTTTTCCAACCCTAACAGTATCTCAAAACTCACCCAGCTCGACTCTAGTGCAGTGGGTGTCAATAAGATCAGAATCGTGTCCGATATGTTCACTAGTTCCTGTATACTTGTTATGATATTTCTCCCGATGCCGAATTGTTGGCCTTCTCTGTACGATGCGTACGTTTTAAGGCCATTTTTAAGCAGGCCAGTGTTGATCTGTTGTGCAGTTGGCAGGTCATCAGAACAATGAACAAGAAACACATCGTATTTCTTTTCAGTTTGGGTGCGGGGTTTGCTCTCTGCCATTATGAAATCGAGTCACTCTCGCATAGCTTCCTATAAATATAAATAAAGATAAGGTAGGTATACATATGTTGCATGTAATTAATTCACACACGCACGCACGCACCACACACGTGCGCCTTTTTGAAAATATCAACGCACTGACTATTTAAAAACATAAAAGAATAATGTGTACTTAATAACTGTTCAAAGAACCTAACTGTCGTTGACATTTGTTATAAATTAATTGGCTTCAGGTTCCTGTTTCACCAACACTTACTTAAATACTTAATCTTAAATCTAAGAAAAGCAGCCAAGTGACCATGATTTAAGACTAGTTCCAGAACAAGAATTCCGCGGAACGATATGTCTCGCCGTGTCCACTTTGACCGTTAATACACACATGGGAGAAAAAAAAATTCATACAAGAGTTATCTATCTTGATAAATGTAGTAGGTTTAATGACTAAGAAATATTGTAAGAAGTATTGTGTGAAGTTTCGATCAAATACATTAAGTGGTGAAGTTTCGATCAAATACATTAAGTGATTTTTGAAATATGAACTTGATGGTAGTTGCACACAAAACTTTAACCAGTATTTCTAAGTAAAACATGTTTAAAAAAACAACTTTAACCAGTATTTTTAAGTAAAACAATTAATTAAAAAAAAAAATTCTAACAAAAACATATTTAAAATAAAAAATATAATAAAAAAAAAATAAAAAAATTAAAAATAAAAAAAGAATTTTTTTTTTTTAAATAAATTAAAAAAAAGAAAAGTATTCAGCATCTGCATTATATAATGCATGGTGTTAGTTGTAAATATGATCCAAGTATGAGTGTCCTAGCACTAGTACTTATTGAGAAATAGTGTAAAAATGAAAACTTAACGTAGGAGGTAAATGCAAAATTCAGCATCAATGTCAATGGACCATGAGATGTAGGTCACACTCAGCATCTGCGGTATATAATGTGATGCAGGGTGTTAGTTGTAACTATGATCCAAGTATGAGTGTCCTAGCACTTGTACTTGTTGAGAAATAGTGTAAAAACGAAAAATCAACGTTGGAGCTAAATATAAATGTTTGACGCCGCCGCCGTCACCGCCACCGCCGTCAACGGAAAAGCAACACATTAATCTCGTGGCGAGACAAAAAATGCTCATGGTTCCATTGATATTGGTTATATAATAGATGAATACACAGTCAAAACTTAGCAAATTTTTTTAAGCATTTCAGCTAGGAACTGAGGAAGAATTCCTTGATTTAAGTAGAACGTTGGTGAAACAGAAACCAGGTCATATAACTATTTGTTCCACATACATGTATTTATATTGTCACATTATGCATACTTATTATATGCCTTGCATATAAAGTTAGAGTTTCGAATGTTCGCAACGTTTCTTAAAGGAGTGTATCAAGATAAAACGCTATATAAATATCTTAAATAATAAAATCAAAATCAAAACAGATAAAAAGCATCTCATTATCATTAATAAATATAAACCAAATATTTAAGTATGTCAAATCCACCAAAACGTAACAAAATCAATATCATATATATATTGGAGTGGTAAACTTGAAACGAAATCCCCATTCTAAAAATAGACAACACTTAGATACTGTTTGACGACCTTCGCATAGTCATTATGACTCTTTCTAAGATGAAAATAATGTGTTCTACGTGCAAACTTGTATAACGGATAGTGAGCCCGTTTATTCTTTTACCATTGATATAGCAGTGAGATTTTATTATTTTACCGAGCATATAGTAGTTGGCAAGTTTATCATTTTACCGACCATATAGTAGTGCGACTTTATTATTTTACCGATAATAAAGTAGTGGACAAGTTTATTATTTTACCGACCATATAGTAGTGCGAATTTATTATTTTACCGATAATATAGTAGTGGACAAGTTTATTATTTTACCGATCATATAGTGGCGACACTTTATCATTTTACCGATCATATAGTAGTGGACAAGTTTATCATTTTACCGATCATATATTAGTGGACAAGTTTATTATTTTACCGACCATATAGTAGTGCGACTTTATTATTTACCGATAATATTGTAGTGGATAAGTTTATTATTTTACCGATCATATAATAGTGGACAAGTTTATCATTTTACCGATCATATAGTATTGGTCAAGTTTATTATTTTACCGATCATATAGTAGTGGACAAGTTTATTATTTTACTGATCATATAGTGGCGACACTTTATCATTTTACCGATCATAAAGTAGTGGACAAGTTTATCATTTTACCGACCATATAGTAGTGCGACTTTATTATTTACCGATAATATTGTAGTGGATAAGTTTATTATTTTACCGATCATATAATAGTGGACAAGTTTATCATTTTACCGATCATATAGTATTGAACAAGTTTATCATTTTACCGACCATATAGTAGTGCGACTTTATTATTTTACCGATAATATAGTACTGGGCAAGTTTATTATTTTACCGATCATATAGTGGCGAGACTTTATTATTTTACTGATTATATAGTAGTGGGCAAGTTTATCTGTTTACCGATCATATAGTGGTGCGACTTTATTATTTTACCAGTCATATAGTAGTTAATAAGTTTATTCTTTTATCAGTTATAAAGTAGTGAGCCAGTTTGTAGTAGTGTACCATTTTATTATTTTTACAGGCATACAGTAGTGAGTCAATTTATTATTTCACCAGTCATACAGCAGTAAACCAGTTTATTACTTTACGAGATATATAGTAGAAAGTTTATTATTTTACCAATTATAAAGTAGTGTGCCAGTTTATTTTACCAGTCAAATAATAGTGAGTCAATTTATTATTTCGCCAGTCATATAGTAGTGAGCCAGTTTATTGTTTTACCAATTATTAGGTAGTGAACCAGTTTATTGTTTTACCAATTATAAAGTAGTGTGCCAGTTTATTGTACCAGTCATATAGCAGTGTGCCAGTTTATTTAAGATATAACAGTGCGCCAGTTCAGTTTACCAGTCATTTAGCAGTGTGCCAGTTTGTTTTACCAGTCATACAGCAGTGTGCCAGTTTATTTTACCAATTATAAAGTAGTGTGCCAGTTTATTGTACCAGTCATATTGTAGTGTGTCAGTTTATTTTACCAGTCACATAGCAGTGTGACAGTTTATTTTACCAGTCATATAACAGTGTGCCAGTTTATTTTACCAGTCATACAGCTGTATGCCAGTTTATGTTACCAATTATAAAGTAGTGTGCCAGTTTATTGTACCAGTCATATTGTAGTGTGCCAGTTTATTTTACCAGTCATATAATAGTGAGTCAATTTATTATTTTGCCAATCATATAGTAGTGAGCCAGTTTATTGTTTTACCAACTATAAGGTAGTGAGCCAGTTTATTGTTTTACCAATTATAAAGTAGTGTGCCAGTTTATTGTACCAGTCAAATTGTAGTGTGCCAGTTTATTTTACCAGTCATACAGTAGTGTGCCAGTTTATTTTACCAGTCAAACAGCAGTGTGCCATTTTATTTTACCAGTCATAAAGTAGTGTGCCAGTTTATTTTACCAGTCATATAACAGTGTGCCTGTTTATTTTACCAGTCATACAGTAGTGTGCCAGTTTATTTTACCAGGCATATAGCAGTGTGCTAGATTATTTTACCAGTCATATAGCAGTGTGCTAAATTTTTTGACCTGTCATAAAGTAGTGTGTCAGTTTATTTTACCAGTCATAAAGCATTGTACCAGTTTATTATTTTACCAGTCATATAGTAGTGTACCAGTTTATTATTTTACCAGTCATATAACAATGAACCAGTTTATTGTTTTACCAGTCATATAGTAGTGAGTAAGTTTATTCTTATACCAGTAATAAAGCAGTGTGCCAATTTATTTTACCAGTCAAAAATCAGTGTGCCAGTTTAATTTACCAGTCTTACAGTTGTGTGTCAGTTTATTTTACCAGTCATAAAGTAGTGTGCCAGTTTATTTTACCAGTCATACAGTAGTGTGCCAGTTCATTTTACCGGTAATATTGTAGTGTGCCAGTTCATTTTACCAGTCATAAAGTAGTGTGCCCGTTTTTTTACCAGTCATAAAGTAGTGTGATTAAATGTATGCAATAATAATGTTCTTCGACACTAATAGCTTAATGAAACCACTATTTCAATCATTGATACAATTAGTAACTTAAATATAATATAGCTGACCCTATTTCTTAATGGCAAGGACTTGTATAGATATAATTCCTTGCTAACGGTAAGCAGTATGTCCCACTAAAAATGTCGTAGTTTGTTTGTATTAAAACAGAACATAGATTTTTGTGCGCTATTGTTGCTGTAGATATAAATACACTAGTAGCTACATAACAGATATGTTTATCTGCCATACAGATTACGTCATGGATAGCTAACCATTGTGTATGATATACGTGTCTCGTGTTACTCCTTCTTCGTTATTCTTCTGTTATATCGACACGCAATAACTATGGTCTTAATGGTCAGACGTGGGATGGGTGGGGGTTACAAAGTAAAATACTATCTTGTGAACTATTTTCCGAATTGAAAAAAGATGGAATTTCCTGACAGAGTTAAATATCAAAAAAATCAGTTTTAATGAACAAAATAATAAAAAGGAATTTCACCACCTTATCTTCGAGATTTATTTAAGTACATATGTGAAATACATTCCCTTAACTTAAAATCCACTTCAGAAAATTAGATGTATATCCCAAAGCCAAATAATTTAGAAAATCTTTGTTATATTCAGGTGATGTAATTTGGAATTCCATCCCTGATTTTATTAAACAATCAGTCAGTTTTTTACAGTTTAAAAGTAAATATCTTCAATGTAGCAGACTATAGCATACCAGCCATATATATATAATTATATACAAATACATAAACTAATCTATATAGCATTTGAAAATTAGTATATAGTATGTGCATTTGTTTAACACTGTTTGTGTTTAATTTTGTTGTTGAGGACATCAAGGAAGGTTAAAATACTATTACTACTACTACTACTACTACTACTATTATTATTTATTATTATTATAATTATTATTATTATTATTATTATTATTATCATTATTATTATTATTATTATCATTATTATTATTATTATTACTACTGTTATCATTATTATAATTATTACTACTACTACTACTATTATTGTTATTATTATTATCATTATTAATTATTATTATTATTATTATTATTACTATTAATATTATTAATATTATTATTATTATTATTATAATTATTATTATTATAAAAAATCTAAAAGCTTTAGGCCAATAAAAACTTATAAAAGAAAATCAAGACAAAAATATGCGCGGAGAGACTGTAGATTGAAAACATGCTAAAATTGGCAGGGCATGCATCTGGGGAACAACCATTCACGTGACCAGGCATGATTTAAACCCATCGACCAGTGCCAGCTATCGTGGGTGAATATAAATATTGATCTTGGTGTGGGTGGGGTGCATACAGCCTAAAACTAAACATACACAACTAAACATTGTACGAGTATTTTTTTTCACATTTTCATTTTCGAGTGATGATTACACAAATGATTACAACGTGTACAAACAGCACTGTGTCTATCTCTCTTTTTTCCATAACAAGTGTATGGTCATACGCACTAGCGGATTTATAGGCCGGGTAGGGGGTCCGGACCCAGCTGATATTTCTTGATTTATAAAAATAGGGCACACATTTGTTGAAATTGTGGAAATGTATACCTGTATCCTAGTGGAATTTATGTAACCCTTCTGAGATTTAAGTGTACATTGGACCACCGTGACCCACCCACAGACCCAGCCCCCTACCGCGGACTTTATGATTCTGGATCCAAAATCAGGCAATAACATCCAAATCAGAAACGGAAATAAATAAAAGTGTGTTCATGAAATATGTGTTGTTTATGTTTGAATATATTATTTTTTATTTTATTTTTTTTTAAGACTGGGGGGTGAGGATGGTGGTTCTGCTCAGTCTGGTGCCACAGGGTTTTCAGATGCATACCTTTGATGGAGAAAAATACTGCAAAATCGGATTTATAGTGATAATCGATCTTTTAAAACATTTCCTAAAATGCGCATAAGTGCCTCGTTTGCTTGTCACATTTAAATTCTTTTGTTTTAAGTGCGTTCTATACGGAAGTCAAGATAAGCATTGGGAATTAAACTTTTATTTTAAAAAAATGTAAATAAATTGTAATAATTATATGTGATTAAAAGAATTATTTTATGAGTTAACTTATATATTGTCTCTTACATTTCTTTTAAGAATGCCATATGTTATTTTATGTAAGTTTACTATGTTCTGTGTTATTGCGCATATGATGAAACACGGATGAATAAATAATAATGATATATAACATCACTATGCAAAAATTGATTTTGTAAAATACACAGCTGACGGTCAGAACTATTACGTCTGATATATGATATCAGATATAACACAGTAATGAATGTGCCTCCCGGTATTTCAGCCGTGTATATTGAATTGATATTAGCCTGCAGATCTCTGTAATTGTCACTGCGTACATGTATTCCTTCATTCCAAACAGATATTTATTAGTTTAATAACTGCAGGGTCGTAACAGCCGATAGTTAATAACAAATAACTTATATACATGACCACATAGCATATTACCCATTAACAAAAACATCAGAACCAGTGACTTAATTGTGGTTAGTCACTGATAGAATCAAATAGTTAATAACTTTACATAAAATTAATACGCGTTCAACAACTACAAAACCAAAGTAAAATTTGCCTGGCCTATTTGATAAAGCGGGGACGCGGTGTACACTACTGCAGTATACAATGCATAAAAAAAGAATTGTGCGTAGTTTGTTGTTTACTAAACCTAACTACAAACTTGTATTGCAACTGATCTTCAAAATAGTTGATCTGTTAAAACAGTTGTAGCGCACTCTAACATTTAAGTGAATGCATTTGCATATTGATCACAATCCGCGGCACTACATACATGTTGACCTACATTAGTAACAAGCAGACATGCGTGCATGACAAAACGTTGCATAACTTGACTATAACAAACCTAGCCGTTTTCACCGTCCGCACACTAAGGCTCGACATGAATCACGGTAAAATCCGAAATATCCATCATGAGGTGCACCATGTATGACTCCTTCCTACAACTATAAAACACGGAAAGTCCGCCGTGAAAGCCTAGAAGGTGGGCGCTGTTTTCGACGAATGAGATGTTTGTTTACTTGTCATATCGACATTTTCATTGGGTAAACCTGACCTTTGAACGAGAATATTATGCATGATTAAAATATAGCAACACGGAAAGCCCGATCACGTGGGATAACTTCCCCAGGCCAAATATATAGTTTTAATTTCACGGTCATTTTGGCCAGAAATTAGTATCCAGATAGCTCTTAGTATCACAAATAGTACACTAAATTAACAGCACCGTCCCGTGTCGTGTATCAGACATACCTGTAATTCAATAAATATATTGATTACAATTTAGGAATTGTTTTTTTGTTAGATGTGTGTAAATTGAAAGAAAGATACAAGATACAAGAAAGTCTATTTTGCGTCGGATTTACAAATATAAAACACTAGCTGTAAAGCTATTTGCCGACAGTAACAAAGATACATAACATGTTAATTTCTTTTTACTTACATGCATATAGCATAAGCATACACACACTCATATACACACACATATACATATATACATGTACATACACATATACACACATGCATACACATTCATATACAGACTGCCCACACTTCCATATACATATGAACAGCACCCACACATACAATACTCGTGCCATACACAACCGTTATTCCCATATACAGTACACAACCTCTCATACACAACTCCACACACACACACACACACACACACACACACACAGAGTCTGGTTTACCTATCTTACCGAGGTTTTCCTGTATAAACCATACCTCGCTTTGTATGCAGTAACACCTACAAAATAACCGAGGTATACCTCGGTATGACAATCAAGCCCTCTTAAAACCCTCTGACAACCATAATGTTAAATTATGGTAAATGTTCGCAGACTCTGTAGATTTTACCTAATTCCGTGTACTATTACAGATATTGATTTCAAATGTGTTTTATAACGTATGTTACATAAACGTACATTTAATCGACATATGCAGATGGATTGAACTACAAGGCATAAATAATGTAATATAAATTGAAACACGAGAAAAGACGATCTTCTATGCATCAAGAATTTCAAAACAAAACGTAATATTGTTTGTTGGCATATCATTTCCAATACTTCCACTATCACTGCTGGAGTTATACAGGGTTCATTAATATGTCAGTTACTATTCCCTTCTTATATATCTTATACTATGATATCAATACTATGATAAGAAAATCCAAATTTCCAATAATAATGTTTTCCAATATGATTTTTATCAAAACTTTCGACGGCTTTTTCTTAAAAATATCTAGATTTGTTTCAAACAAGATATGCCATCGTTAATTTAAAAGTAAATACACCCTTCGAACTTAATATACACGATGCTTATTAGTTTTAGACCTAGTATTTTTATATAACCAGTATCGCTTTTTTTTTTTTTTTCATAGATACCTGTGAGTAAAAATGAGCCTATTTAACGTAGCCACATTGTAATATTTGTGCACACGAATAATCTTGAAAAATGATATGGATTGAATATTAACAGCGTGCAAATAGCTAGGACTAAAATGACGGCAATTAATTAGATGTTTGCATAGAATGTCATGACCGCTGGTAGATGTTAACCAACTTTCTCAGCCAAATGAAATCGTCCAGTAAGAATATACATATTCTATCTTTGTTCCTAGTAAACTAAAAAAAAGTGGTTCAATCGATGTTTTATACTGATCACTCACTTTAACAACACAATTGACTTTCTGTTTATGTTTATGATGTGTGTTTTGTTTGCTTCACACATGCATTGATTTTTTGTATTTTGTATGATGATGAACTGTATATGCTTCAGTCGAAATAAAATATATGTTCTGTTCTGTTCTGTTCTGTTGGTTTGAGATAATTCATTGTGGTTGTGATTTCTTGCTACAGGTGAGTAAAGCAAAAAAAAACTGGCATAGAAAGTGCAATAAGACATCACTGGTGTTAAAAAAGTGACTTGTATACGGTTTTAACAGATGCGTGTATTTAAGTGCATTTGAGGACTTTTTTTTTTTTAAAAATCTTATGGTGACACTGTACCGTCTTTAAAAAAAACAAGCCGGTCAACCTACCTGTTATCGTGCATTTATATTTGAGGGTACATTCTTGCTATGAAAAAATATTTATACAAAAATTTTATGTGGAATCTTTTGTTTTAACGTGGAAATTCTAGACATTATTATATATAGGATAAAAAAACTAAATTCAACTGTGAAATGAGACCTGAGCTGTTAGTCTATTTCTTCTTAAGAATTTTGATTCAGGTAAATATTTGGAAATGATTATGTCATATTATGTATATTTAGTGCAAACATTAATAATTTAAGACAATTTATTTTCACTTTTAGCTGTTTGCTGTTCTACGGTAGTGTATTGAATCATATCTATTTAGTAACATACGTAATAAATATATTTAAATTAAAATTTAAAAAAATCAAACTTTGGAAACGTAGCGTATTAATATTGAATTGTGGGTACTTTAAAAATAATTAGTTTCGGTTGAACTTCAGTCTGTTCATACGACTATGTAATCATTTACATTTTTTACATTGATGGGAAGACATGATTTGAATTAATCCTTTTTTCCTTGTCATACGTGCATATTTTGAGTAAAATATAATGTTGTTTTGTTTTTTGCTACAATATGGCTTGTATTTTGTGTAAGTGGTTGTGTTGTTTTTCGTGTTTTTTTGTTTTTCTTTTTCTTTCTGAAGCGAAAATTAATTATACATGAAAAGTGTTTAATATTTAAGCCGATGTAACGTAGCAAACTGTCAATTTCCAACGTTATATTATACTTGGGCATGCCTGCTCGTTGAAAAACCACTTATTTTGAAAAAAAATCAACGAAATTGGATCCGAATGGATGTTTATATACAACATCGTCTAAAAAGTTTCTTAAAGAAGAAAACTGTTTTGAACACTCGCGTATTCAGGCAAAATCTCAAGAAATTTTCAAATATGCTAACTTTCATACATCTCAGAAATACAAATCAAAATTCTTTTCTACAAAAAATTGTGTTTAAGACTGTAAGTACTTACGAGTCCAAAATGTGTACACTGCAATTACAAATCAAGAAAAATACTTGAAATGTTACTTTAATCTGCAATATTTTACATTCAATATCACTAAAGCGTGTTCAAACATTATAAAACATCTGAAAGTACATACACCGTAAATTTTACTAAAAGAAATCATTTGCCAGTGAAAAGTGAGTGTTTAACTTGCCAAATTATTAATTGTTCGCAGGTTATTTTATCAACATTTAGCAGAGATGTGCGACTTTCCTATCCTTCAATATAAACCCTTGCTTTTAGTATATTTTTCTAATTTATTGAAATATTTAATAAATAATTGAAGTGTCCTTATATCACAACATATCACTAGCGGATTTACGCACTCACTTAGTATGGGGTTCTTTCAAAAATCACGAAAATACACTTTGTTTGCACGAAAAGAAATCTGCTTGTGAGGTTTTGTGAAAAGGGAGATTCAAGATATGTAAAATATTAGAATTCATTGGGTGAAAAAGTCGTCCAAAGGATTTTGAATATGGTCTCCCATGGAGGTTTGAATCAGTCGAAAATTACGAAAGGAGTAATTTTTGAACGAGTAGATGGGCGTAATTCACCGATAATATGTCACCGGTGGTCATTTTTCAACTTTGACATGACCGGAGTGGGGTTCATTGTCAACGGGGACCCATCTACTACGACACGCCTACGTTACCGATCAGTGTATCCAAGCTCAAGTAATTATTACTTCTTTTATTGATTGATACAAGCGAGACTATATTTGGAAATTACATAAAATTTTGGAGAAATACTTACAGATGTACACAAAATCCAAATTGCACAATATCGAAAATAACAAGGAAAATTTAGAAAAGTAAACGTCCCAGATAATCAAGAATAAAAATTAGTAAACTGCGGAAAATCCTGAAAGGCGTGGCTTTAATGTAATGAATATTCATGACTTAGTCTTTTTACACACATTGTAAAACATAATCTTACAGCTAAGACAAATCACACTCGAATTCGTCTTTAGTAAAACCAGAAATAAGCATATGTAGATAAAGTGTCTTACTCAAGGATACCATGCACACATAGTCGTGGCGGATGATCGAACCCATGAAAAAGACACAACTAGATCTCTTCCTAAATCAACAGAATATTTATTTACACAACCTATATAAAAGCATTTTGATATAAATTATTTCCTCAAATTACAATAATAAACGTATGCATACCCTGAGATATACTGTAATTAAGTCACTGGCATTCCAAATGAAATGTGCACGCATCGATATCCAAAACGCTGACTGAAATATTAAGATGTTAAGCAATAGCGGATCTACTTAACCTAACTACAGTAACCAGTCTACGTATCTTGACTGTGACACCTGCTGCAATTGGCGTCCGTATCCTTTGGGCATACAATACTATTTGATGCACGTATTAATCTTTTAAGCACGTTTTTAAAAAAGCTTTACTGTTTGTCTTATTTCAATAAAAAAAAGTTGATTTAAGAGTGTCGATATTTTGGCCGGAAATTCAGCCCGTTCAAGATAGAGGTTAGCGCAGCCTTTCGAAAACAATTTCCATGCATAAATAAACAGTGAAGCCTGAACAAGCATTATGACACCATACTTGTATATTTAAACAATGTTAAATTTTGATACCACAATGGGACAGAGCGTGAGTTTCTTCGCTTCTTGTTGATAATCAATCGGAACTCCTCTGTAATGTTCGCACATTTGAATTGCATTTGCGGACTATGTCTTATACCCGGCATTCAATGTAAGATTGACACGGAGATGGCAACCAGGAATCCATTTTTACTCCGTAACAAAATAAAAAAAAATTGTAGTCGAGTGCAGAAGTGTTCACTTTCTCCGAACCGGAAGCAGTGTGAACAAGTCCCTGGAGTATTAGATCTGCTCTTCAAAAAAAAACAGGCGCACGTCCCCCTCCCCCCCCCCCCCTCCCCCCCACCCTATTTTCAATATTTTATTAAAATTCGCTATAATTTTACTAAATAAAAACATGTGAGCCCGTTAAGATTATGTGTTGCACCACTTAAGTACGCTCCCTCTAAACAGAAATCTTGGATCCGTCCCTGTTAAGAACCTCTGGTTGTATCTTAAGTCTAGCTACATTATCATAGTGTTGGTTAGACAACTTATACAAGATCTGTAGTAAACATCATAGCAGGTCAAACGTTCCAATATTGTAGAACTATTTTTCTTATTTTTATTAAAGTG
Organism: Panopea generosa; assembly: GCA_029582155.1. Taxonomy (NCBI): domain Eukaryota; kingdom Metazoa; phylum Mollusca; class Bivalvia; order Adapedonta; family Hiatellidae; genus Panopea; species Panopea generosa. Next base: position 46,197,908 of record CM055907.1, read on the forward strand.
TAGATCCGTCATTGATTGCACAGATGATCTTTATGGCGTTATATTTAAAATTTGTGTTATTTGTTTGACATTCATAAATTCTAGATTGATATTTGACATGCTTATTGTTAAACTAACGTGTCACTGTGTTACACGGTTTGTCCATCGGAAAAACCAAGAAGGCGGAGTTAAACCCAAGGCAATACGTAATATCTGCATACATATAAATATTAACAACGGAGATACCAACATTTTGTATCAGCGGTTTACAAGAAGACTAAATGTTGTATGCATTCACATGTCCTTTCTACCGATATACGCGGTGTTGAATACACGCGCATCCGTTATCTAAAGACAAACAAAGTACTTGGATAGATAACGTTTAACAAGTTAACAAGTTTCCAAAATATTAGAGAAGAAACGTCGACCATCAAACAGTGTCCTCTAAAAAGCGGGATACTGGCTTTGAAGAATGAAAATGAGCGGACATACAACGACAGCTACAAAGAAGTCTGTTAGGGTTTTTTTGCATATGCCATATGAGCCCTTTTTTTGCATATGCCATATAGGCGAAATATTGAGTCTGCATATCAGTTCATGTGCAACGATACTCAGATAAAAGCGTGACAAGTATAAACACATTACCTTTGATGACCTTTAGTGCAGTTTGACCGTTTTCCTACACAAAATTAGAGATATACATACAATAAGAGACTCGCAATCTTAAACTTTATTTACTCCATAAAAGTATTTTTGCATATTCCATATCAAATTATTTATATTTTGCATATGTCATATGGGTACCCCCCCCCCCCCGCCACCCCCCCCCCCACACACACACCACCACCACCACCACCACCACCACAACCGCCACCACAGACCCTCTTCAAAGCAGGGTAGCTGACTTTATAAAATGACAAAAAATAATGGACATACTGTACAATTAGGAGGCGCAACACAAAATTTGAACGAGCACACGTGTTTTTTAGTTGAAATATAGTGAACTTAAAATATGGGAGTTTGGTGGGAGAGGGGGCGTACGCTGCGGGGGAGTGGCTAACGCCGAGTTATTCAAAGAGTATCCGCCATTGCAAGCAGTAGATATTGGTCTAAAGTATGGTCACGTAACGTTATTAACGTTTTTGGTAACGTAGATTCCACTTATGCAGGCCTAATAACTGTTTTGTACAAAAGTCACACGATTATGCACGAAACGTTTCTTGAAACCACAGGAACTTGGGAAGTGGATAATAACGTTTAATGGGATGGGCAGGTCCTCTGGCGTATCTTTATAAACGCCAGAGGACCAGCCCACCTCCATTAAACGTTATTATCCACTCCCCCAAGCTCCTGTGCTTGAAACCCGATGCATATGTAATGTGTCTGGATCACATTTTTTTATCATAACTGCTTTGTATCTAAATAAATATATTATGGAATATACAGTAGGCCTACATATGGTCATGCACACTTCAAAGAACTAAGTTACCTTAGCAAATTATAAATACCTTGTGTTTTAACTGTTTCATGATAATTTATCGTCTGTACGCGTCAAATCAAAAGCAAATGGTGGATTTATTGTAAGGGACGTAACTCATTAAATTTTCTTAAAATGTTCCTTTGTATATCTATGCCTATATAATATTAAAGATTAAAAACCTCACGTATTTCACATCACGTATCATTACATAAGGACTGTTTTAATTAGATGACACCCTAAAAACGTTTTAAAATTATTGGTCTAGTTACAGTAAGTAGATCCAAAGGTATGGATTTAAATTCGTGACTGTCTTTAAGGTATCTACATGGTGGCTGGAACCTATACCACTGCCGAACAGGGAAAAAGAGAACTTATATGCATGCATATTTTCACTATATCTACAGTATTGGGACGGTAGGGATTAGAGGTCAAGGTCAAGGTGACCATAATAAAAGCTGCATTGTTTTTATTAGTATTATCAATACACATATATGGGCCAAGTTTGGTGACTCTAGGCGGCCAAACAGTTTATGAGAAACATAGTTCAACGCAAAAAGTAAAAGTAAAGTGGGTCAAAATATTCATCAACGGAGATCAAATTTAAGGTAAAATGAAAACATGCTGCATGGCTTTGAGTGGAACGACCCTTTACACAACTATAAACCAAGTTTGGTGACCCTAGGTCAAACGGTTTCAGAGAAATAGAACTCCGCGTAGACATTTAATGTTCCCATTGTTGCTGCCGCCGCCACCGCCTGGAAGGCAACAAATATTACTCTTTTTTTTTGTAAACGAGACAAAAATGCCGTGGTATTCATTGGCAGAAATAGTAAACATCCCCTGCCTCACAGTAGTTGAGGTACATGTTTAATGAAGAGCCAGCTATCCAGTTCTTTAATAAGTCTGGCCTCGAGGTTATAAAACGTTTATCAACTCAAATTCGTACTCGAATACAATTTGAAGTATTTATGGATAAATATAAATTAAACCATAAACATCTGACTCAGCCTCGAATTGAAAGTATCTGTTTTGAAGTAAACAATTACAGATATTTACATTTATTTTACTTAATTTACAATTATTCAAATCTTTTTTTAGTTGAGCAGGAAATATTGAGTCGAGCATGGAACAAAATTTTATAACCAAATTTTTCAATGCCAAATTTAGCAATTTCAATTCATTCAAGGGGGATAACTCAAGTATTTATTATCTGATCTGGCCAGTTAAAAACTTTTACAAGATTGTATGTTTATCTTTCTATTGTTTTAAGCAAAGTCAAATTATATCTAAAAAATGCAGAACTGTGCTTAAGGGTACAAAGTTCAACTTAACACATTTTTGATAATTCAAGGATAATAACTCAGTCATTTATTATCCGAATTTGGAAAAGTTTAGATTTTTTTTTGTAAATATCACAGCATGGGCGAATCCAGGATTTCGGGTTAGAGGGGGCGCAACACAAATTCTGAATGGCCACACATATTTTTCAGTAGAAATATAGTTGATTTTCATTAACAATGTGAGATTATTGGAGGTGGGTACGGTTTGTGTATTTTTTAAGAGTAGATCTGCCATTGCATAGTTATATAACTACTGTGTAAGTTTGGTTAAGATAAGACAAAACTTGAGGTACATGTGTCACATCGAACATGGGTGACAGACATGATTGGAGTTATCTGAAAAGCTCATATTTAGGACACAAGTGAGCTTAAAATCAATATGGATGGCATGTCAAGCTTAACAAAGACACACTTGTTTTAGAAACAATTTATTTAAATACAAAGACAATTTGATACTTTAATGAATGTCAGTCAAAAATAAAACAATAGCTGTCAGAAGAACAGCATGGTCGACCGCTGTAAAATACTCAAAAACAAAACAATAGCTGTCATGGACAGCATGCTCGACTGCTAAAAAATGCTCAAAAACTTAATCATTCACTCTTTGAAAAGAGTATACTTTGTTCAAGTTCTTCAGTCAACACATCTTACACCTAATTATCGGTTAAATGTTGACATCCACAAAGAAATAATAATAATAATAATAATAATACTTTATTTAATAAGGGAAACACAGTTAGTTACACTAATCTTCCCTGTGGCCCTCATGATTACATGCTCACTGTCCACATACAAAAACAATAAAAAAGCATACTTAAGAATAAACATATGAACATGCAGAATGAACCTAGAACCTTGATACCTACAGAGCTGCAGAGCTTTAGCAAATTCTACCCAAATACTACAATTTTAATAACTTAAGACATGCATGAGCCACATGTGGTCTTTTTCTTGCCACTACTCAATTGGCTCCCTGGAACCACACAGGGGTTGGTAATTTGACCACAATAATGAACATGGCAAACCATGGTAAAATGAACATGGCACCCATTTGGAGGATTCCTACCACTCTGCAGAGATTAAAAGTGATATTCTCTTCCCAGAACCACATGGTTTGGTTGAAAAGAAACAAAGGGTTAAGAAAATACTTTTTTTTTGCATAATAATCCCTCAAATTGTACATGCACAGGAACGCTGTTCAGGGCAGCACAACCATTCACAAACTACGTAAAACGTTTGGCTCATAATTACTAAACAACCATGTGCAATTATTGTCCATACAGGTACATATTTGTTATTTATGAAAAAATATAGCTTGGGATACAATCTGTCTTCTCAATCATTTAAGGCCATTATAAATTTATTGCTAGATTCTCATTCAAATTTTTCATAAAAAGGGGGAGGATTTTTTTTTTTTGATTTTTCAAAAATAATTTTTTTTTTTTTTTTTTTTTTTTTTATGAAAATAAAAAGGGCCGGGGCGGCATGAAAATTAGGGGACAGGCAGAGATGATAGTGTAGTTAATTAATTTTGTTAGGCCTACATCATTTAAATCTATACAATTTTGTTTTATTCTGAAAAACTTTGCATATATTATTAGCTTTCTTTTTCAAATCTATGCCATGCCAAGTAAACTGAAAAATTCATCAAGAAAACAATTCTTACCAAATTTATGAACTCCTTTTATCGAAAAGCATCCCAATTTGTTTGTAAAATAGATTTGATGGATTTCATATTCAGTTAAACAAAAATAAATAAATTATATTGATTATAGAAATGTAAATAATCTTGACAACTATATATTATGAATTTAAATCAATGGACATTTAGTATTTCTGCAAAATTTATAATAATAATGCAAATGTTAATTTAGACAAATAAATCATATTTCCGATACATGAACAAATAACAGAAATTTATCATTTAATAATTCACCTGCCCCATTAGCTCAGTCAGTACATGGTCTTTGGGTAGATGGTTTGATATCCAGGGCTGGCAAACTAAAAATACTAACAGTCATTCAGATGGCACTTTAAACAGAGGGCCCATGTGATGGTGCTATACACTGAGCATGTTAAAGAACCAGATGAAACGTACAATGGGTTTCTATCTGTACACCGCACTGTCTCCCACAAACCTAAAAAGACTAATACTCTTCTGGGGGCATTGCTCAAATTAGAAACCAGTGTAAAATGAGCTTATATACAACAATTCATTCTACGATACTAAAGAAATTTAAATTAAGGTAGTTCACGGCATTCCTATTGGATTTTTTTGCGTAAATTATCAAAATTCTGTACACATATACCATGAAGTATCAGCTTTCAATCTAGCTTCATTTCTTTTAATATAGTCTCGTACAGTCTCAATAACAGGGCCCCTAAACGCACATGTTTTTTTGACGATTTTCACTATTTTTTCCTTATAAAATGGTCAATATTAATTAAAAACGCTTTGAAACATTCATGCTTGATTGCACAAAAATGGTTTGGTACAAGTTCTTGATTGTTACATATGTTAAACTATATTCACTTCACTATAATATGAATGAACAAAAAGAGGGGGTGTTCATGGAATTCATAAATTTGAATTCAAATAAAAAATAAAACACTTAAAAATACACATTTGCCTTCTTTTTTGGATAACGTCATATTTAACATTAGTATTAAATGGCGTTCTCTTGACGTCGTCCAAAATTACAAGCAAACATGTTTTTTTTTTAGTCTTTTATTTTAATTTCAAACAATATATTTCTATATATAAATCAATTTTTTATTTCAATAATGTATCAGTATTAAGGTATAAGCAACACAAAACATATTAATTAAAGTGGGGCGGTAGTGTAGTGGATAAACTGTTGGCCCTTCACGCAAGTGACAGCAAGTTTGATCCCCAGCTCGGCCTGATGCCTCTCAAAAACCAACAATCAGTACTGGTTCTACCCAGGAAATGCACTAAATAGAGGTTTATAAGCTCTGAGCTTTCTTTGCAATCGAGCTTAAATTTAAATTTTTGAACTTATGATTGCATTTACAAAAATTCTAAAATGAAATTTGCTTAAAGCTTAAAGCGAACACAGTTAAAATATTCTGGTCCCAGTAACATTGACCTTACACAACTTAAACCCAGGACCTCAGATTATAAAACCCAAGTTCAAGCTCAACTGAGTTTAGCCTCATTTTAAACCAATCATACTGTTGCTCTCTTTGTAATATGGATTTTGACTGGTTTTACGTTCTTTGTAATATGGATTTTGACTGGTTTTGCGTTCATTGTTATATGGATTTTGACTGGTCTTGCTTTCATTGCAATACAGATTTTGAGTGATTTTGCTTTCATTGTAATACAGATTTTGATTGGTCTTGCTTTCATTGTAACATGGATTTGGATTGGTCTTGCTTTCATCGTAATATAGATTTTGATTGGTTTTGCTTTTATTGTAATATGGATTTTGATTGATTTGTTTGAGAAGAACTTATTTAAGTATTAACGCAAGAGTTTTACAACCTTGGTACCCGAACCTAATTTCATCAAATCTTCAAGTCCTAAAACTCCGACTGGAATTTAACCAATGGAAAAATTGCATTCATTTTAAGTTGGATTTAGATTGGTTGGTTTGAGTGGTACTCTACATTGAATATTAACTCAATGTTTTTACCACCTTGAACCTTGGTCTCAGTAACCTTGACCTTGTACAACTTAAATCTAAAATTGTTCTGAACTAGTTTGAACCTAGATCATTAAAAGTCCTACGCATTGCATATAGAGGGGAGGGGATTTCTTGGATCTCCCTGGGGTATGGAATCTTCAGCAAACACCTGACTGGCAACGGGTACTTCATCAAACTTGATTTGCTCCTGGAGTGCTGTCAGGAGGGGTACCCTTTCATCTGGAATAGAAAAAACATCAAGGAATAAAATGCAAGGAAAATAACATCATGAGATGACATAGTAACAAAGGTTGTTTTGTAGATAGACTGTTGGCCACTCTTGTGCTTTCGATTTAAGGTTCAATCCAACGCCGTCTAAAAACTACGCCCAATACTGATTCTATCCAGGAAGCAGACTCACATAGAGCAATTCACAAAAGCTCTGAGCTTAGATGTTCTTTGCACTTGAGCTGAAATAAATTACAAATATAAAAGAATTCCTTACAACAAACAAATGAAACAGTTTCCTTTTACGATAGAATGGTGTTTATAATTGCTGTAGGTTGTGGGACAAGTCTAAATGTGTGTACGGTTGTGGGACTAGTTCAAATGTGGGTTAGGATGTAGGGCAATGCCAACTGTAGGTAAAGTTGTGTGACAAGCCCAAATGTGGGTTAGGATGTAGGACAAGACCAAATATAGGTTAGGTTGTAGGACAAGCTCAAATGTGGGTTAGGATGTAGGGCAAGACCAAATGTAGGTTAGGTTGTAGGACAAGCCCAAATGTGGGTTAGGATGTAGGGCAAGACCAAATGTAGGTTAGGTTGTAGGACAAGCTCAAATGTGGGTTAGGATGTAGGGCTAGACCAAATATAGGTTAGGTTGTGTGACAGGCCCAAATGATGGTTAGGATGTAGGGCAAGACCAAATGTAGGTTAGGTTGTGTGACAGGCCCAAATGATGGTTAGGATGTAGGGCAGGACCAAAATGTAGGTTAGGTTGTGTGACAGGCCCAAATGATTGTTAGGATGTAGGGCAAGACCAAATGTAGGTTAGGTTGTGTGACAGGCCCAAATGATTGTTAGGATGTAGGGCAAGACCAAATGTAGGTTAGGTTGTGTGACAGGCCCAAATGATTGTTAGGATGTAGGGCAAGACCAAATGTAGGTTAGGTTGTGTGACAGGCCCAAATGATTGTTAGGATGTAGGGCAAGACCAAATGTAGGTTAGGTTGTGTGACAGGCCCAAATGATTGTTAGGATGTAGGGCAAGACCAAATGTAGGTTAGGTTGTGTGACAGGCCCAAATGATTGTTAGGATATAGGGCAAGACCAAATGTAGGTTAGGTTGTGTGACAGGCCCAAATGATTGTTAGGATATAGGGCAGGACCAAATGTAGGTTAGGTTGTGTGACAGGCCCAAATGATTGTTAGGATGTAGGGCAAGACCAAATGTAGGTTAGGTTGTGTGACAGGCCCAAATGATGGTTAGGATGTAGGGCAGGACCAAATTGTAGGTTAGGTTGTGTGACAGGCCCAAATGATTGTTAGGATGTAGGGCAGGACCAAATTGTAGGTTAGGTTGTGTGACAGGCCCAAATGATTGTTAGGATGTAGGGCAGGACCAAATGTAGGTTAGGTTGTGTGACAGGCCCAAATGATTGTTAGGATGTAGGATTATTAAATACCTGAAAATAAACACATACCATCATAACATTATCATGAAAAATTTGTCAGATATGAGAAGTAACACATACCATCATAACATATGAGAGGTCTGCTAAAAATATGTGAAGTAAACACATACCATCATAACATATGAGAGGTTTGTCAAATATATGTGGCATAAACACATACCATCATAACATATGAGTGGTCAAATATATGAGAAGTAAACACATACTAGCATAACACATGAGAGGTTTGTCAACTAAATGTGAAGTAAACACATACCATCATAACATATGAGAGGTTTGTCAACTAAATGTTAAGTAAACATGTATCATCATAACATATGAGAGGTCTGCTAAAAATATGTGGCATAAACACATACCATCATAACATATGAGAGGTCAAATATATGAGAAGTTGACACATACCATCATAACACATAAGAGGTTTGTCAACTAAATGTAAAGTAAACACATACCATCATAACATATGAGAGGTTTGTCAACTAAATGTGAAGTAAACACATACCATCATAACATATGAGAGGTTTGTCAACTAAATGTTAAGTAAACACATACCATCATAACATACGAGAGGTTTGTCAACTAAATGTTAAGTAAACACATACCATCATAACATACGAGAGGTTTGTCAACTAAATGTGAAGTAAACACATACCATCATAAAATACGAGAGGTTTGTCAACTAAATGTGAAGTAAACACATACCATCATAACATATGAGAGGTTTGTCAACTAAATGTTAAGTAAACACATACCATCATAACATATGAGAGGTTTGTCAACTAAATGTGAAGTAAACACATACCATCATAACATATGAGAGGTTTGTCAACTAAATGTGAAGTAAACACATACCATCATAACATATGAGAGGTTTGTCAACTAAATGTTAAGTAAACACATACCATCATAACATATGAGAGGTTTGTCAACTAAATGTTAAGTAAACACATACCATCATAACATATGAGAGGTTTGTCAACTAAATGTGAAGTAAACACATACCATCATAACATATGAGAGGTTTGTCAACTAAATGTGAAGTAAACACATACCATCATAACATATGAGAGGTTTGTCAACTAAATGTGAAATAAACACATACCATCATAAAATATGAGAGGTTTGTCAATTAAATGTTAAGTAAACACATACCAACATAATATATGAGAGGTTTGTCAACTAAATGTGAAGTAAACACATACCATCATAACATATGAGAGGTTCGTAAACTAAATGTGAAGTAAACACATACCATCATAACATATGAGAGGTTTGTAAACTAAATGTGAAGTAAACACATACCATCATAACATATGAGAGGTTTGTCAATTAAATGTGAAGTAAACACATATCATCATAAAATATGAGAGGTTTGTCAATTAAATGTTAAGTAAACACATACCAACATAACATATGAGAGGTTTGTCAACTAATTGTGAAGTAAACATATACCATCATAACATATGAGAGGTTTGTCAACTAAATGTGAAGTAAACACATACCATCATAACATATGAGAGGTCAAATATATGTGAAACACATACCATCATAACATATGAGAGGTCAAATATATGTGATGTAAGCACATACCATCATAACATATGAGAAGTAAAATATATGTGAAGTAAACACATACCATCATAACATATGCTTTTTATCAGGTGGCTAACATCTCCCAGGTGTTGTTTCACAGCTTCACGGTTCACAATCTCTTCTATCCGTTGCACTAAGACTTCTGCTTGTCTAAACATGTCCTCCTTCAGGAGACCCGCAAATGCATGGGAGTTTGCCATCTCATGCAAACAGTTGATTGGGGTGCTGTACTCAGCAATGAAACAGAATGTCTGAAATAAATCAAAGCATTTAAAGAACTGAAACCTGGACAAACAATGGTCAAGTACAAATGAAATAATAAATTCATACCGAAAATGCCTGGGCGAAAATTGGCTTATTAAATATATGAATACAAAAAGAATTATCAAATATTCAATAACAAAATAAGAAAGTAGCATTTGTAGTTTGAGACTAGCTGGTTTATATCTCCAAATTCAGTTACAATAATCGGTGAATCGGAACTCAAATGTGCAACTATTTCAGGATGTCCTTTGGTTTTTAAAGGTTGTTACTATTTATAGAACATCTATGATACGAAACTTCGAAATGCGACTACTAAACCTAACCAGATTTGACCCGGTAAAATTACCAAATTGTGTTTACTAAAATTCGCACCTCGCGTCAAAGTACTTATGATTCATCACATGCTGTTTCATGTGCTAAACTACTGTCCAGCTTGCTCTAATATATAAATGGTCATGGTAAAATGATGTTCATTTTGAGACCTTACGTCATACGATGATTCAAGGAAATTAATATGGCTGATATATTCTGATTTGTTATAAAGGTAATATGTTAAATAAATGATAAATTATGATATTGAAACATACTCTACGAGTCCTTGGGTCAACAAACTGATACATATGCAGGTAAAAAGGTCTTTTAAACTGTGCCCCTGCATCCAAATATGTCGGCTCTATTGTTCCGAGATGAGTCAGGGGACCATTTCCATTTGGATACCTGAAGTACAAAATAAACAAAAATATTTAAAGAAATTATCAATCAACCTTCCTTTTGATGGTAAAAAAATATGGCAAAGGTGAGTTTAAGAAGTTCAGATCTTTCCTTCTACTAACCATTGTTTTTATCAATAATTTTGAATGATTGATTGATTGAATGTTTAGCATCATTTTTATGCCATCAAGGGCTAACAGATGATCAATTAACCTAACCACTGTTTCCTGGAACGTTAACCTGTACTCAAACACACCCGATCTCCGCAAGTAATTGATAACTGATGAATCAGTGGTGAGAGACTAATAATAATCAGACACAATGTCATATATCAAACATCACGGAGATTATGGCTGAGTGGGGATTCAAACTCATGACCCCTGAATTGACAGTCAGAATCATTCTGCTTTGTTAGGATCAAGGCTGTAAATCATATGTCATGCCCAACTAAACATGATTATGTACATAAAGATTAATTGACACCCAACAAAAACTGCGGAAAATGTTTGTGCCACAAATTTTAGTACGACGATCAAAACAAAAACCCAAGGGAAGTTACTCTCCATGGTTATGATCAAGGCTGTAAAACATATGTCATGCCCAACTAAACATGATTATGTAGATAAAGATTAATTGACACCCAACAAAAACTGTGGAAGTAGTTAAACAAATTTTAGGATGACAATTAACAGAAATATATGAATCATAGGACAATAACTCCTCATGGTTAGGGTCAAAGCCGTATACAAATATGTCATACACAACTACATATGATGATGAACATTGATACATACCCTTCATTTGCTACCTGCGCCAAGTCTGGGTGTGATGTACATGTTTTTGGTACAAGTATGAACATCTTCAAAATACACCCACACCCAATTTCGTTTCCTCTCAGGAACTTTTGTATTCTTTGTCTCAAATCTGAAAGAATGTTAAACATTTAGCATAATTTTTATGCCATCGAGGGCTTACAGATTATCAGTTAACTTAACCACTGTTTCCTGGGATCCTGGAAGGTTAACCGGTACTCGAGCACACCCCATCTCCGAAAGTAACTGACAACTTTCCCACTTAAATCAGTGGTGAGGATGAATGAAAATGAGGTGAAATGTCATATATCAATCATCAGACTGTTGCCAAGCAGGCGATTCTAACTAACCACCCCTGGATTGATCGTTAGATGGGCTTACCACAAAGATCGTAGGTTCCAGACTCGCTCACTCCAAAACCTTTACATTGTATGTCCTAAAGTTTGCCAGTTACTTGTGGAAGGATGATGATTCTACTCAAGGTGCATTCTGAGGTCTTCCTCCACCAATAAAACTGGATATGCCATATCTTACCTGAACGATATTGAAATCGGCTTTAAATCTTATCTAAAAAAAAAAAATAAAAAAAAATAAAAAATCATTACTCAAACTGAAAATACATAGCATACCTGTATTCAGCAATGTGAATCTGAGGTAATTTATGATGTAACCCCAAGCTAGGCCCGTGGCCACATCACCTGCAGGCATGCGGTGCTCCATTGCAATGATTCCTCCTGTCAACATAGTAGATGTTGTAAAAGTGTAACTAACAGATCTCCTTCAATTTCTCAAATATTTTCTATACACAAAAAATTTCATTGATTCATACAAGGTCATTGTACACTCTCAATGGCATGAACGAAAGCATTGTAATTATTTTGTGGTCTTGGTATGGGAGAAGTATGATTAAAGAATTAAGGGGGAAGCCCGACCATTTCATTGGCTGCAAACTATATTGGTAACTCACACAGTACAAAAATTACGACCTGAAAACCCCGGTTGCATTTGTGACAAATGAGTGCACTCAAATTATGTCTTAGCTGTGAAGATAATTTGAAAGCGGGGATAATGGATAGAGTGTTGACGGCTCATGCCAGAGGTTGCAGGTTTGATCCCCAGGTCGACCTGATGTCTCTCCAAACAATAACACTCAATGCTGGTTCTACCCAGGAAGAAGACTCGAGAGCAGTTCATATTTGCTCTGAAATTTTTTCGCAGTTGAGATTTTTTGAAAGTTAGGTATGCAATGATCAGACAATTCACTAACCATAAAGAATATATATATACACATATATATCAATTTTTTTCCTTTCTAAAAAATACATTTTGCCAAGACACTTTGTATATTTACATTGAAAATGAAACATTTACCATTCATAGTTTTCAGTAGTTTTTCAAGATATCTGGGCTCAGAACTTTTCAGCAGTGTGACCCACTTAATAAAGGTTGGTAGTTCACTTGGGTCAACATCCACCAGGACAGGCAACACTCGCAATGCATTTCCTTCTATGCTCTCATACAGCATGCTTATACATTGTCTACTGATTGTGTGATTGAATCCTCCGTCTACAACTTCTTTTGAAAATACAAAAATGTTCCATCTTCCAGTAGACAACACTTGAAAGTGATTTTCATTGGCTAAAAGTACAGAGACTTTCTTTCCACTATATTCCAAGAACTTTTGAATTTTATGGGCTTCTTCATTTGATTGCGTGCAGTCGGACGTGACTATTACAGCATCATATTCGCAAGCTTGCAATTCCTGTGACAACAGCCGTTGGGGTGTTCTGTCATTCTGGAATTAAAAAAATATTTATGGTTGCATTTAAAAAAAAAAAAAACAGTCGCCACTCTGGTTTACAAAATATGATGATAGAAATAAAATTAATTATGTGTTTTTGGGGTGTTTAAACCCTTTACTCCATAGATACACGTTTTCCTACACCAATCACAGAAGGCTTTTGGAAACAGTGCAGGAAGAGTTCAACTTCCTGCACTCTGTCAGTTAATAAAAACATAATTCACCCAATAATTCAAAATCCTTCTAAATTAGAGGTGTCCAAAGGCGTCTATATGAAGTTAATGGTTAAACATACTTACAATTTTACATCAATTGTGAAATAAATTCTTGTAGACAAATCACACTTGTGGTATTCCTGACTAAAACCGGTACTTAAAGCAAATGCAGATAAAGTGTCTTACTAAAGGACTGCACACATAGCCAACGGCGGAGGATCGAAGAACCAAGACCACCCACACATACACACACATACACACCCACATCGATTTATAATCTGATACTCTTACACTGAATCACACGCTCCACATATCAATTTCATGATTGAACCAATGAGATTCCAGCCCTCAGAATCAGTATTTTGATTGGAATCTTAGCAGAGACTTGGTTCCGAAATGGTTCATCCCAACATCTTCATCTTGATCAGACTTCCATAAAAATACTTTTAAGCATTGACTGTCACAAAAAAACTGCAGTGGTGGTCCAGGGTTAGAAAGCGTCTGGCTTGTATGCAGAAGCTTGTGAGTTCGATTCACAGCCGGGTCATACCAATGCTCAGCATTTAGAGGATAGTTCTAGGTCTAGTTGGCCTGGTGTCAGTATAATGTGACTGGGTGGGGTATCATACCATGTGTCTGTGGCATGATACACCACTTAGAATAATGTCTCAAGTAGACACCATTGTGCTATAGCTAAATATGTCTGAAAGTGATGCTAAACATCATACAAAACAATAGATATCCATAAGCAATACTAAAATCAAGTTTTGCAAGGATAGTATCTTAATTTATAGATCATTTCACTCCAGAAAATATTAAGATTTAGTTGTTTAGTTTATACTAATTTATTTTATATCGATTGCATAGAAAGCTCAGAGCTTACATAAACTGCTCTCGAATCCACTTCCTAAGTAGAAATAGTACTGAGTGTTGATTTTTGCAAGGCATCAGGTCGAGCTGGACACTAAACCTGTAACCTCTAGCATTAGCAACCAACACTCTATCCACTGCACTACCGCCTCGCTTAAATTTGAAGTAACACTTACCACAGGTTCTTCCGACGGTTGAAGGTCATCCCTCACAGCACAGAATATTGCATCAGCCAAAGTCTCATATTTTTCTGAAATAAAACAACTTCTGTAAGTAAACATATTCGGAAATTTAATACCATTTTCAACATATGTACAGCAACCACTGTTATTGATGGAGGAAGACAACATATTACAAGTGACCTCCAGATGCACGTTCGTGAACCAAAGTGGAATCACTGTCCATTCACAAGTAACTGGGCCCCCGTTTCACTAACGTTCATAAGTTTATACTTAGTGTTAAAATTGAAGTTACGAAAAAGAGAATAGGGAAATCCATTTAGTGATTCACTTACGTCATTTTACAACCTTCAGTAAGCCTTGTTATAATAACACATAAATAAAACATTCATAGGTGTCACAATTTCTTCATACGAAAATCTTCAGACTTATGAAGGTTCGTGAAACGGGCCCAAGGTGGACATACTCGTGTAGAGTTTATAGCTTGAACCTATGACCCCAGCAGAGAGAGAGAGAGAGAGAGAGCTAAGTGATCTTGAGGTGGTGCATCTTAGGTAATTAGGGCACCGAAAACCCAGATAGGAAGAACACAATAAACAAACAAATTATGTACCATTATAAATAATTGTCCTCACTGTGTCCTGACACAACATATTTTCACTGTGGTTGATGACTTCCCCCAGCGTGTAGTAAAATCTAGCAATTTGAAATGGAATGTCCACCTCCGCCAAGTTCTTTCCCTTCATTGTAGATATGGTACTCAGCACATTCGGCATGTCCGCAACAAAGTAATATTCCTGCAAAGTCAAAGTTGATGCATTTGACATTTTGAAATTTGTTATATATTTTGTAACATTTGTATCAATCTTAAAATAAATGTTAAACAAGCAGACGTCAATGACGAAACTGATTCTACTCATGAATGTTCACTCTGACACATTTAAAATCACACTTTTGACATATTGAAAATATACATGGGCCATGTTTGGCTTAATAAACGAATAAAACTAAAACTACATTATGAAAATAAAAAGGGGCGGGGTGACATGAAAATTAAAGGGCGAGTGGGGATGTTACTCTAGCAATTAATTTATAATGGCTTAACAGGGAGATATTAATTTATAATGGCTTAACAGGGAGATATTAATTTATAATGGCTTAACAGGGAGATATTAATTTACAATGGCTACAGGGAGATATTAATTTATAATGGCTTAACAGGGAGATATTAATCTATAATGGCTTAACAGGGAGATATTAATTTATAATGGCTTAACAGGGAGATATTAATTTACAATGGCTTAACAGGGAGATATTTATTTACAATGGCTACAGGGAGATATTAATTTATAATGGCTTAACAGGGAGATATTAATTTATAATGGCTTAACAGGGAGATATTAATTTACAATGGCTACAGGGAGATATTAATTTACAATGGCTACAGGGAGATATTAATTTACAATGGCTACAGGGAGATATTTATTTATAATGGTTTAACAGGGAGATATTTATTTATAATGGCTTAACAGGGAGATATTTATTTATAATGGCTTAACAGGGAGATATTTATTTATAATGGCTTAACAGGGAGATATTAATTTACAATGGCTACAGGGAGATATTAATTTATAATGACTTAACAGGGAGATATTAATTTATAATGACTTAACAGGGAGATATTAACTTATAATGGCTCAACAGGGAGATATTAATTTTCAAGTGATACTATCTGAAATTTCATATTTAGAAACACCACAGCATGGTCTAGTGGTAGTTTGCAGAAGGTCATTGGTTTGATCACCAGTCGGGTCATATCAAAGATTTAAAAAATGGTACTAGAAGCTTCCTCACCTGACGCTCAGCATTAAGAGAATAGTTCTAGGTTTGGTCAGCCCATGTCAATATAATGTGACTGTGTTGGGTATCATACTGTGTGTCTGTCACATGGTGTGTGGCAGCACTCAGAATACTGTCTCAAGTAGAAACCATATGACTGAAAAGTTATTGAAATAGATGATAAACACCATACAACAACTACAGCGTACTTTAGAATTAATTAACCATATTACATACAAGCGGTGTCACACTTATTAATCCTAATTGCTGAAAACCCTTTTGTGATTGGATGACCATATATAAAAGCTGAGGTAGCAGATCGGGGATCAAACCCACAACCCTCTGAACCCAGGGGCCCGTTTCACTAACCTTCGTAAGGCTTAAAATTTCCATACAACCAAATTGTGACATTTAGGAAAGTTTCATTTGCGCAGTACTTTTGCAAAATTTAAAAAGAATACTGTTTACAAGGCTTAAATAAAATGATGTAAGCAAAACATTAAAGGAATTTCTCAATTTTTTTCATAATTTCGAAGTTTACACTAAAAAGTTAATAAACTAATGAACATTAGTGAAACAGGTCTCAGGTCTAGTGCTCTACTACTAGACCACGCACTTTAGACTATTACCTCATTTCCACACCTTACTCTATATATTGTCAAATTGAAATCCCGTCTTTTCCCAGCATGGTTCTTTGTTATGCTCCATTTTTCTTCAATTTTTTCCACAACTATATTTTTCTGTCGATCATAACATTCCATTGTTTTATGAATTTCACAAGATGATGGCAGAAAAATATACAGTTTAGTTGACACTTTTGATGGAATTGTTTTATATATGTTTGTTTCCTTCATAACTTTATCCAATTCTGAAAGATATACATAAAAACAATCAGCAATAGCTTTGAAAAAAACAAGACAGCCTCCTTACAAGACACAATGTGCCTGTTTGCAAATCTAATTTTTTTTTCCAGAAACCAAAAAGCTAACAATGTTCACATATAATTTGCTAATAATTTTCACATATAATTCATTAGTCCATAATAAATTTATTGCTAGATTATCATTCCTGCCCACCCCTTAATTTACATGCCGCCCCAACCCTTTTTATTTTCATAAAAAAAAAATTTAAAAAAATAAAAAATAAAATCCTCCCGCTCTCCCCCTTTTTAAGAAAAATTTGGATAATAATCTAACAATTAATTTACAATGGCCTTAGCAATGTTCACATATAATTCGCTAACAATATTTTCATATAATTTATAATTTGCTAACAATATTTACATGTAATTTATTATTTGCTAACAATGTTCACATATAATTCACTTTGTTTTAATCAGAACTTAACTGACAGAAAATATAAAACTACAAATGTGAAAAATAATTAGATAAATTATGTGTAAAAGATCTAATTATGTCTTTCAGTTTATATAATAGGAGTTTATAGATTATGTTAATTGCAGAAATTTATGCTTTTAATTGTCTTACCATACAAAAATACTTTTCACAGTGTTCATAAAAAAAAATAAGTTAATTTATAGCCGGGATGCACTTTGCGCAAAAACAATTCTACAATCATGACTAGATTTGTATGTTTGTATGGTGTTTAGCATCACTTTCAGCAATTTTTCAGCTTTATCGCGACGGTGTCTGTTTGAGACAGTATTCTAAGTGCTGCCACACTGGATTACCATGCCACAGACACATGGTATGATACCCCACCCAGTCACATTATACTGACACCGGGCCCACCAGACCTAGAACTATCCTCTAAATGCTGAGCACCAAGCGAGGAAGCTTTTAGTACCATTTTTCAAATCTTTAGTATGTCCTGGCTGGGGATCGAACCCACGACCTTCCTCATGCAAGGCAGATGTTCTACCCCTAGCCACCACTGCGGTGTGATGCATTGTAGAATATTCGTCACTTTGGGCTCAGCATATAGAAATATTTGTGACTTTTCATACGAGACATTTCATCAATGATTCTAATCATGTGACTCCAAATTTGAGGTCCTAACTCAAAACTATTCTATCTTCCTTGTTGATCTATATTGAGCTAGACTTATTTTGAACAAAGTCTGGCAATGTTAAATCATATGTAAACCTTCCTTGGAACGAGGCAGTGTGACAATTTTGAATGGGGTTTAATGCCATTTTTCAACACATTTTAGGTTATATACTTCGTCGAATACCCACGGGTAATCCATTACGATACTCTCCATTTATCACATGGATGGAGAGTATCGGAATTGTCACCCAGGGGTATCTGACCATGGGTTATATGTGGCATATCAAGTTTTATTGGTGGAGGAAGACCTCATAATGAATCCGAGATGAACCACCATCCTTCCGCAAGTAACTGGCAAATTTTCTCACATAACCTTTTTGGAGCCAGCGGAACTCGAACCTATGACCTTAATGGCGAGATGTAAGAGATCATGAGATGGTGCATTAGACCACTCATCCACAGAGAACCCTTGAATAATAAAATAATTTTTTTTGTTTATTTGAATATTTAGCATCATTTTTATGCCATCAAGGACTAACAAAAGATCAGTTAACCTAGTCACTCATTCCTGGGATCTGGAAAGGTTAACCAGTACTCGAGCATACCCATTTCGGCAAGTAACTAATGACTTTCCCACTTGAATCAGCGATGAGAGACGAATGACAATTAGTTGCATAACTGTATATCAATCATCACGGAGACTGTGGCTGGGGATTAAAATTTACAACCCTGGATTGATAGTCAAAAGAGTTACCAACTGAGCTAAGCAGGCCTAGCTCAAAGAAAGAAAAGAAAGACATTGCCTTTTTTATGAGTACAAGTTTATATTTGTGGAGGTCCAATGGTAGATCATTGGATCCAAGATCTGAGGGTCACTGGTGCGATCCATGGGTGGGATCCAAGATCTGAGGGTCATGGGTGCGATCCAAGATCTAAAGGTCATGTGTGCGATCCAAGATCTGAGGGTCATGGGTGCGATCCAAGATCTGAGGGTCATGGGTGCGATCCAAGATCTGAGGGTTATGGGTGCAATCCAAGATCTCAAGATCTGAGGGTCATGGGTGCGATCCAAGATCTGAGGGTCATGGGTGCGATCAACTGCCACGACTTTGTGTGATGTCCTTTATCCACAAAATGCTTAGTATTGGTTCTAACCAAGAAGACTTCAAGCATGATTTGTCTAATCTGTAAGAACATGTTTCACAATCAATGTAAAATAAATAAGAATATTTTTTTTTTTTATCTTTTTATGAAAGCTGTCCAAAAAGTGTTTAATTCTAATTTACCTGGCAAAACGTATGTCAGAAAACCAATGTAGTGTGAAAACACGAGTCCGTGTGCTAGACAACCTACTGGTAGAAGCTCTGGCAATTTGATGTCTTCTGCAAATATAAATTTCATCCTGCTCAACACAAAATATAACCATCAATTAGTGGACATACATGCTAATTAACAGTAGCTGACAACTTTCGCGCTTGAATCAGCGGTGAGAGACGAAGGACAATAAGATGCAATGTTGTATATAAATCATCACAAAGACTGTGGCTAGGTAGGGATTTTATCTCACGACCTCTGGACTGATAGTCAGGCATGCTACCAACTGAGCTAACCAGGTCAGGCTCTCCATTTTATCTCTGTTACTTTCAGGGCGGTATTTTTTGTTGTTCTGATTAATAAAACAACAGAGCTAAACTAGGTATTGAGTTTGTATAAAAATATATGTTTATGAACACTAGACATGCATAAAGTATCAAATAACAGTAAAAAGGCGTCGCCTATAAGAGTTAGATAAAGTAATCGTAAATATAAAACAATTTGATGTTTATTTTGTTTGAAAAATGTATTCTTTCCTGCTCCTGTATTCATATTTATTTTGCGTTCAGAAAGTGAAGTTTTGTTGCTGTCTACTTTATCGTGCCCCATTCTAAAGTCTTCAACAACCAGGAAAGTAGCTACCGGTATTTAAAAGGGAAGGCGGCTGCCGAGAATTTTTAAGGGAGAATTTGGAGGTCCTTCTCCAGATTTTTTTTAAAAAATGTAATGATGTTTTATTTAATATCAGCTAAATGTTCTTGCATTCTCAAGTCCAAATTTCTAGAAAATTGCGTAAATATTTTTTGAGAAAATACATAAAATGTCATGTACACAAAATGTCAAGTAGCAGGTTAGCTGTTCCATTCAGTATATATTAACCTAGGCACCAAAAATAATGGAAATATGTGTGCAATCAAAATGGACACTTACATGAATCATTGTCTGTTTACCTACCACGCTATACAAAAGAGCAGAATCAATATTTTCCACCTCTTTTTGATTTTTTTTTGTATTTCATAAGAAAATTAACATACATCTGAAACATTTTTCTTTACTTAATTCTGAAATTCTGGGACAAAAAACAGCCAACAAAGAATAGCTTAAGAGATCTCTTCACTCACCCACAATATAATGATACAAGGGGACATTCCAGTTCTCCTTGTTGAAATCTACAGTCATGTGTGGGATTTTCTCCAGCATTCCCCTTTTCAATGGCTTCAAATCTTTGTCCTGTACACCAGACACACCCACGATTCTTAGCAATAAATTGCCCTCTTTTATAGACATCTCTGCAGCTAGTATTGCCTCGAGCTTTACCCAATAACTGTCTAAAGAGTCTTTGGTCATGATCAAAACAGTCCTTTTGGCCTTTCCCATGCAATCTGTGATATTGTGGAAAATTGTTTGTCCATGTTGAAACATTTCTTGTGTGATACATCTCAATGGCAGGTCATTCTGCTGTTCTAAAGTTTTGACAATATAGGTGGCTACTCTGCGGTCGACGCTGCAGTAGGATATGAACACATCATACTCCTTCTCAACTGCGTGGTGCTGCTCTGCTTGTTCATATTCCATGGGAACCTCCTCTCGTGAATCTGCCATAACTGGAAATAAATGGTAATAGCTTGAACATTCTATTTTACAGTGAACTTATAACTTATACAATCTGGGTAGAACTAGTACTAAACACATAGCATATAAAACGTCTTGTTGAAAAAACCCACACATGGGTTCGAACTTCCGCAACGGCTTTGTGTGATGTCCCTGAGCAAGGAACTTTATTTGCAAATATATGCTTAGTACCAGTTCTACCCAGGAAGACTTTGAGTGCGATTTGTCTAAGTTTTAAGAACCTGTTTCACAATCAAGGTAAAATAAATAAGATTAAAGAAAGGCAGTGGCAGCAAACCAATGATCCTCCAATACTGCGTCTGATAGTATACCATTAATATATGCGTCTCTCATCGAAGGCTACAAGACTGTCAGTTAACATAATCACTCTTTCCTGGAATCCTGGAAGGTTAACCAGTACTCAAGCACACCCATCTCAACAAGTAACTGATAACTTTCTCACTTGAATCAGTGGTGAGAGATGAAGACAATGCGACGCAATGTTGTATATCAATCATCCTGAAGACTGTGGCTGGGTGGGAATTGGAACTTACAGCCCCTGGATTGATGGTCAGATGTGCTACCGATTGAGCTGACTAGGCTAAGCTAAAATAACTAACAAACACATCTGAACATGGTTAAAAGTATACGACGGTAAAATTATGCTCTGAAGTTTTTGCTTAAAAAAATAATACAGTATGACCTATTAAAATAATAAAGACTACATTTTGGTACATAAATGTCATTGTTGCTACTTTTTAGATATACCCGTAATTATTATTTATGCATATATTCAAGGACTCTACATAATTCCTTGATACATTCTATGATTGTCATTTTTCAAATTGCACAGATTCCATTTAACTTTAATTAATGAAATAGATCAATGATATTAATAAATCCATACTTTTAGTTTATATATTTCTTTGGAACAGCAAATATGGGGGTCAAGTTGAAGTCATTCCACCCACCGGTCCACCAATAACTCTCGCCAGAACCAGAATGGATGCGTTTCCTGAGCGGGCAGTAAATGTAAACACGTCTGAAATTATAAAGAAAGAACGTCAACTCATTTCCTATTCCGTTACACGGTTCAGCACGTAGAACTGACATTAGTATAACCTGATAATCCGTACCACAATTTTCTTACCTGTCCCTATCATGTCCGTCAAATCCCAATAATCTATTTTTAGTTCCTAGGTCTATTTCAATAATCGGAAAATCCAGTTCTTGTCTAAAATTAGTAACATCAACAAGATGTCCTTGTTGACGTGTATGTGATGAGTTTAGCATCGTGTCTGAGGTACGTTTTTTTTTACAACGATGGCGAATGTGAAACAAGGACTTGAATTTATACACTGAGATAAGTCCGTGGTGTAAAGCACTCAAACTAGAGCTTTCCTCCAGTACCGTAAGTCACATTTCCCGAAAAGCTCGTAACTATAGTCCCTACTGAACCAAGAACTCTGTATAAGTAGTACATTGTATCACACTTTAATCTAAAAAAACACAGTATTAGCATGTATTCAAAACATTCAAATAAAAACTATTAATTAGATCATCTACTTACTTAAATATTAATTACTTACGTTTACACGTGCTGGTTTCTTAATTAAAAACGGATCTGCGGTTAATTAGGCTACATTTAACACACGACAGAAGCTAGTACTCTTTTGTTTAACGAGATATGACATTTGGCATAATTTCTACCCAGATACTATAACTAGCTAGATCTACCCCGTGTGTGCACCTCTTTCTGTATCACACTGTGTGTATATATAAACCTGATGGGGGAATTACCTAAAATATCCGATGTTTATTTTTAAAATAGTCTTGTTCATGTATTTTACTCACTAATTCCAGGAATTAAAATTTTTGTAGAGGGTAAAAAACCGTTTACATAGTATGGTAATATGTCAACACAAAAAAACCTAGACCAGTGATAATGAAAGCCAAAATCTCACAAGCGGAGCTAGTAAGCTAAACCATTCTGTGACGTTGTGTGTGACACGTGCTCAGAAAATTCATGTTTGACATCATGGGCGAAGGAGCGTTTCAATTATTGGGTGGGCAACCTGAGGAGAGTGTATGAGGATGTATGAAAACGTATATGATGACACATATCAACTCAGTTCTAGACCCACCACCACATCTCTATTCAGGCTCACTGTATGACACATATCAATTCAGTCCTAGACCCACCACCACATATCTGTTCAGGCTCACTATATGACACATATCAATTTAGTCCTAGACCCACCACCACATATCTATTCAGGCTTACTATATGACACATATCAACTCAGTTCTAGACCCACCACCACATATCTATTCAGGCTCACTGTATGACACATATCAATTCAGTCCTAGACCAACCACCACATATCTATTCAGGCTCACTATATGACACATATCAATTCAGACCTAGACCCACCACCACATATCTGTTCAGGCTCACTATATGACACATATCAACTCAGTTCTAGACCCACCACCACATCTCTATTCAGACTCACTGTATGACACATATCAATTCAGTCCTAGACCCACCACCAAATATCTGTTCAGGCTCACTATATGACACATATCAATTCAGTCCTAGACCCACCACCACATATCTATTCAGGTTCACTATATAACACATATTGATTCAGACCTAGACCCACCACCACATATCTATTCAGACTCACTATATAACACATATCAATTCAGACTTAGACCCACCACCACATATCAATTCAGGCTCACATTATGATACATGTCAATTCAGACCTAGACCCACTACCACATATCTATTCAGGTTCACATTATGACACATATCAATTAAGACCTAGACCCGCCACCACATATCTATTCAGACTCATCATATGACACATATCAATTCAGACCTAGACCCACCACCACGTATCGATTCAGGCTCACATTATGATACATGTCAATTCAGTCCTAAACCCACCACCACATCTCTATTCAGGCTCACTATATAACACATATTGATTCAGACCTAGACCCACCACCACATATCAATTCAGGCTCACATTATGATACATGTCAATTCAGACCTAGACCCACTACCACATATCTATTCAGGTTCACATTATGACACATATCAATTAAGACCTAGACCCGCCACCACATATCTATTCAGACTCATCATATGACACATATCAATTCAGACCTAGACCCACCACCACATCTCTATTCAGGCTCACTATATAACACATATCAATTCAGACTTAGACCCACCACCACGTATCAATTCAGGCTCACATTATGATACATGTCAATTCAGTCCTAAACCCACCACCACATCTCTATTCAGGCTCACTATATAACACATATTGATTCAGACCTAGACCCACCACCACATATCAATTCAGGCTCACATTATGATACATGTCAATTCAGACCTAGACCCACCACCACATATCTATTCAGGCTCACATTATGACACATATCAATTAAGACCTAGACCCGCCACCACATATCTATTAAGACTCACTATATGACACATATCAATTAAGTCCTAGACCCACCACCACATATCTGTTCAGCCTCACTATATGACACATATCAACTCAGTTCTAGACCCACCACCATATATCTATTCAGGCTCACTATATGACACATATTAATTCAGACCTAGACCCACCACCACAAATATCTATTCAAGCTCACACTATGACACACATCAATTCAGTCCTAGACCAACCACCACATATCTATTCTGGCTCACATTAAGACACATATAAATTCAGTCCTAGACCCACCACCACATATCTATTCAGGCTCACTATATAACACATATTGATTCAGACCTAGACCCACCACCATTTATGAATTCAGACTCACCATATGACACATATCAATTCAGGCTCACATTATGATACATGTCAATTCAGTCCTAGACCAACCACCACATATCTATTCAGGCTCACATTATGATACATGTCAATTCAGTCCTAGACCAACCACCACATATCTATTCTGGCTCACATTATGATACATGTCAATTCAGTCCTAGACCAACCACCACATATCTATTCAGGCTCACATTATAACACATATCAATTCAGACCTAGACCCGCCACCACATATCTATTCAGACTCATCATATGACACATATTAATTCAGACCTAGACCCACCACCACAAATATCTATTCAAGCTCACTATATGACACATATCAATTCAGTCCTAGACCAACCACCACATATCTATTCTGGCTCACATTATGACACATATAAATTCAGTCCTAGACCCACCACCATATATCTATTCAGGCTCACTATATAACACATATTGATTCAGACCTACACCCACCACCACATATCTATTAAGACTCACTATATGACCCATATATATTCAGACCTAGAACCACCACCATTTATGAATTCAGGCTCACCATATGACACATATCAATTCAGCTCTAGACCCACATCCACATACCTATTCAGACTCACTATATAACACATATTAATTCAGACCTAGACCCACCACCACATATCAATTCAGGTTCACTATATGACACAAATCAATTCAGACCTAGACCCACCACCATATATCAATTCAGGCTCACTATAATTTTATGACACATATCAATTCAGTTCAAGACCCACTACCACATATCTATTTTGGTTAAAGAAGAGTAACATATTTATTCAGACTTGCTATGTAACACATATCAATTCAGACCTAGACCCAACCTATCTATTCAGTTTCATATATCTATTCAGGCTTACTATGAAGGATATCAATACAGACATTAACTTGACACCACATATCCATTCAGGTTATGACAAAGTGCCCCATATCTATTCAAGATCACTATATGACATTAACTCAGACCTAGAACCACCACAATAGGTTAAGATACAGTGTCTTATATCTATTTAACTTTACTATAATATGACACACATTAATTCTGATCTAGACCCATCAGCACATATTTTATTCAGGTTAAGACACAGTGTCCCATATCTATTCAGACTCACTATTAGTGTATGACATTAATTTACCACACATCTGTTGATTTTAAGAGAGAGTGTCCCATATCTATTCAAGCACACTATGATATTTACACAGACCAAGACCCACCACCATATCTGTTGAGGTTGAAAGAGAGAGAGAGTGTCCCATATCTATTCAAACCCACTACGATATTAACTCAGACCAAGACCCACCACCATATCTGTTGAGGTTGAGAGAGAGTGTGTCCCATATCTATTCAAGCACACTACAATATTAACTTAGACCAAGACCCACCATCATATCTGTTGAGATTGAGAGAGAGTGTGTCCCATATCTATTCAAGCACACTAAGATATTAACTCAGACCAAGACCCACCACCATATCTGTTGAGGTTGAGAGAGAGTGTGTCCCATATCTATTCAAGCACACTAAGATATTAACTCAGACCAAGACCCACCACCATATCTGTTGAGGTTGAGAGAGAGTGTGTCCCATATCTATTCAAGCACACTAAGATATTAACTCAGACCAAGACCCACCACCATATCTGTTGAGGTTGAAAGAGAGAGAGAGTGTCCCATATCTATTCAAACCCACTACGATATTAACTCAGACCAAGACCCACCACCATATCTGTTGAGGTTGAGAGAGAGTGTGTCCCATATCTAGTCAAGCCCACTACAATATTAACTTAGACCAAGACCGACCACCATATCTGTTGAGGTTGAGAGATAGTGTGTCCCATATCTATTCAAGCACACTAAGATATTAACTCAGACCAAGACCCACCACCATATCTGTAGAGGTTGAGAGAGAGTGTGTCCCATATCTATTCAAGCCCACTATGATATTAACTCAGACGAAGACCCACAACCATATCTGTTGAGGTTGAGAGAGAGAATGTCCCATATCTATTCAAGCCCACTACGATATTAACTCAGACAAAGACCCACCACCACATCTGTTGAGGTTGAGAGAGAGTGTGTCCCATATCTATTCAAGCCCACTACGATATTAACTCAGACAAAGACCCACCACCACATCTGTTGAGGTTGAGAGAGAGTGTGTCCCATATCTATTCAAGCCCACTATGATATTAACTCAGACCAAGACCGACCACTATATCTGTAGAGGTTGAGAGAGAGTGTGTCCCATATCTATTCAAGCCCACTATGATATTAACTCAGACAAAGACCCACCACCACATCTGTTGAGGTTGAGAGAGAGTGTGTCCCATATCTATTCAAGCCCACTATGATATTAACTCAGACCAAGACCGACCACTATATCTGTAGAGGTTGAGAGAGAGTGTGTCCCATATCTATTCAAGCCCACTATGATATTAACTCAGACCAAGAACCACCACCATGTCTGTTGAGGTTGAGAGAGACAGAGGGTGTCCCATATCTATTCAAGCCCACTATGATATTAACTCAGACCAAGACCCACCACCATATCTGTTGAGGTTGAGAGAAAGTGTTTCCCATATCTATTCAAGCCCACTATGATATTAACTCAGACCAAGAACCGCCACCATATCTGTTGAGGTTGAGAGAGAGAGTGTCCCATATCTATTCAAGCCCACTATGATATTAACTCAGACCAAGACCCACCACCATATCTGTTGAGGTTGAGAGAGAGTGTCCCATATATATTCAAGCCCACTATGATATTAACTCAGACAAAGACCCACCACCATATCTGTTGAGGTTGAGAGAGAGAGTGTCCCATATCTATTCAAGCCCACTATGATATTAACTCTGACCAAGACCGACCACCATATCTGTTGAGGTTGAGAGAGAGTGTGTCCCATATCTATTCAAGCCCAATATAATATTAACTCAGACCAAGACCCACCACCATATCTGTTGAGGTTGAGAGAGACAGTGTCCCATATCTATTCAAGCCCACTATGATATTAACTCAGACCAAGACCCACCACCATATCTGTTGAGGTTGAGAGAGAGAGAGAGATTGTCCCATATTTATTCAGGACCTCTAAGATATTAACTCAGACCAAGACCCACCATCACATCTGTTGAGGTTGAGAAAGAGAGTGTCCCATATCTATTCAAGCCCACTATGATATTAACTCAGACCAAGACCCACCATCACATCTGTTGAGGTTGAGAGAAAAAGGGTCTCATATCTATTCAAACCCACTATGATATTAACTCAGACCAAGACCGACCACCATATCTGTTGAGGTTGAGAGAGAGTGTCCCATATCTATTCAAGCCCACTATGATATTAACTCAGACCAAGACCCACCACCATATCTGTTGAGGTTGAGAGAGAGAGTGTCCAATATCTATTCAAACCCACTATGATATTAACTCAGACCAAGACCCACCACCATATCTGTTGAAGTTGAGAGAGAGTGTCCCATATGTATTCAAGCCCACTATGATATTAACTCAGACCAAGATCCACCACCATATCTGTTGAAGTTGAGAGAGAGAGTGTCCCATATCTATTCAAGCCCAATATGATAATAACTCAAACCAAGACCCACCACCATATCAGTTGAGGTTGAGAGAGAGTGTGTCCAATATCTATTCAAGCCCACTATGATATTAACTCAGACCAAGACCCACCACCATATCTGTTGAGGTTGAGAGAGAGTGTGTCCCATATATATTCAAGCCCACTATAATATTAACTCAGACCAAGACCCACCACCATATCTGTTGAGGTTGAGAGAGAGAGTGTCCCATATCTATTCAAGCCCTCTACGATATTAACTCAGACCAAGACCCACCATCACATCTATTGAGGTTGAGAGAGAGAGTGTCCCATATCTATTCAAGCCCACTACGATATTAACTCAGACCAAGACCCACCATCACATCTGTTGAGGTTGAGAGAAAAAGGGTCCCATATCTACTTAAGCCCACTATGATATTAACTCAGACCAAGACCGACCACCATATCTGTTGAGGTTGAGAGATAGTGTGTCCCATATCTATTCAAGCCCACTACGATATTAACTCAGACCAAGACCCACCACCATATCTGTTGAGGTTGAGAGAGAGAGTGTCCCATATCTATTCAGGCCCACTATGATATTAACTCAGACCAAGACCCACCACCATATCTGTTGAGGTTGAGAGAGAGAGAGTGTGTCCCATATCTATTCAGGCCCACTATGATATTAACTCAGACCAAGACCCATCACCATATCTGTTGAGGTTGAGAGAGAATGTGTCCCATATCTATTCAAGCCCACTATGATATTAACTCAGACCAAGACCCACCATCACATCTGTTGAGGTTGAGAGAAAAAGGGTCCCATATCTATTCAAGCCCACTATGATATTAACTCAGACCAAGACCGACCACCATATCTGTTGAGGTTGTGAGAGAGAGAGTGTGTCCCATATCTATTCAAGCCCACTATGATATTAACACAGACCAAGACCCACCATCACATCTGTTGAGGTTGAGAGAAAAAAGGTCCCATATCTATTCAAGCCCACTATGATATTAACTCAGACCAAGACCCACCACCATATCTGTTGAGGTTGAGAGAGAGTGTCCCATATCTATTCAAGCCCACTACGATATTAACTCAGACCAAGACCCACCATCACATCTGTTGAGGTTGAGAGAAAAAGGGTCCCATATCTATTCAAGCCCACTATGATATTAACTCAGACCAAGACCGACCACCATATCTGTTGAGGTTGAGAGATAGTGTGTCCCATATCTATTCAAGCCCACTACGATATTTAACTCAGACCAAGACCCACCACCATATCTGTTGAGGTTGAGAGACAGTGTCCCATATATATTCAGGCTCACAAACACATTTATTCAGACCAAGACCCACTATCACATCTGTTGAGGTTGAGAGAGAGAGTGTCCCATATTTATTCAAACACACTACGATATTAACTCAGACCAAGACCCACCACCATATCTGTTGAGGTTGAGAGAGAGTGTGTCCCATATCTATTCAAGCCCACTACGATATTAACTCAGACCAAGACCCATCATCATATCTGTTGAGGTTGAGAGAGAGAGTGTCCCATATCTATTGAATCCCACTACGATATTTACTCAGACCAAGACCCACCACCATTTCTGTTGAGGTTGAGAGAGAGAGAGTGCCCCATATCTATTCAATCCCACTATGATATTAACTCAGACCAAGACCCATCATCCTATCTGTTGAGGTTGAGAGAGAGAGAGTGCCCCATATCTATTCAAGCCCACTACAATATTAACTCAGACCAAGACCCATCATCCTATCTGTTGAGGTTGAGAGATAGTGTGTCCCATATCTATTCAAGCCCACTATGATATTAACTCAGACCAAGACCCAACATCATATCTGTTGAGGTTGAGAGAGAGTGTGTCCCATATCTATTCAAGCCTACTATGATATTAACTCAGACCAAGACCCACCACCATATCTGTTGGGGCTGAGAGAGAGTGTGTCCTGTATCTATTCAAGGTCACGAACACATTAATTCAGACCAAGACTCAACCCTCATATGTCAAATTTGAGAGTGTTCCATACCTATTTAGGTTCACTATATGACACATTTATTCAGTCTTAGACCCAGCCCACATATCTTT
Source organism: Panopea generosa (assembly GCA_029582155.1). Classification (NCBI taxonomy): domain Eukaryota; kingdom Metazoa; phylum Mollusca; class Bivalvia; order Adapedonta; family Hiatellidae; genus Panopea; species Panopea generosa. The sequence goes on from CM055907.1 coordinate 46,228,826, forward strand.
TCAGGCTCACTAAAACATAACCTCAAGCCTTGACCCAACCCGCATATTCAGGTTACAAAATTCTTTAAAAAAGCCCACTGGTAAAACCAGTCAAATTGGGTGAATTATGACAGAGGTTTATTTTAAATGTTATTGAGTTTAACCAACTATACTTGACAAGTAAACTACTGTATAGCATATTACCTTACATTCTATCTGTAGATCATTTCATGTATTGTGTGAACCAAGTGAATAAAGGATATTGAATTGAATAGTAATGGATCTTTCCAATTACGATTATTGATTAACATTTTCTGAAAATGTTACCTTTTCCCATAGCATTCCTATGTAAAAAAATAAAATTCACCTATTGAGCTCTAGCCTGGACCTTGGAATGGAATGGAAATCTTTATTTAAAGAGGGTAGCCCAATTAGTTAAAAACTAATCTTCCTTGGTGCCCTCTTAATCTCTTTATCTGAACAAATTTGAAAACACTGCTCACAGGGATCATTTATACCAAATAAAGAACACGTTTAGCCAGTCAGTGCTTGATAAACTTTTTGAAAATTCATAATTTTATCCCTTTTTGGGCCCCTGCTGGATATCAAATCCCCTTTAAAGTACCTGAATCCAGTTTCACTAAACTTCAACTTGTGGTTTCAACTTAAATATTTGAAATGCTATATACTTCATTTACACTGATAATTTTGCTTGATATCCTTTACCAATGAGTAAAGATGTGTTCCTATATTAATTCTGTGTGGTCCAATGTGTAACGAGTTGGAGAAAGGCTTTACAGATATTGAGAACTTTGTTGATGAAAATCTCAGCTCGAGATGTTTAGTGAAACCGGCCCCTGCCCTGCTCCAAATTTCAAAACGATTTACACAATTCCTCTAGCAGGTCTTCTCATAGTATTCTTTGCTGGACCCAAATTGACAATAGCCCTTTTATTTTAACAAACTCCAAACTGTTACTGATAGGGATTATTTACATAAAATATGAACACATTTGGCTTACCGGTTCTTGAGCAGATTTTTGAATATTGATAATTTTATAATTTCCCACTCAGTCACATTATACCGACACTAGGCCAACCACTCCTAGAAATGCCATCTGAATGCCGAGTGAGTATGCTTCTTACACCACTTGTCAAGTCTGGTTTGACGAGGTTGGAGATCGTACCAAAAGCATAATCTATGTAAGGCAGGTGACCCACCACTAGATCAGCGTCTTTACCTACTTGAAAGTTAGTGGAGAATGTGGTCTAGTGGTAGATCATCTGACCCAGTATCAGAGGGTAGTGGGTTCGGTCCTCTGCCATGGCTATGTAAGGTGCCCATTAGCAAGACATTTTTTTCGCATATACTAATTATTACTTATTACTGGTTCTACTCAGGAAGACATCTAGCATTTTTTGTATTAGTTGTAATAAGTTGTTTCACAATAAATAAAAAAAGAAAAAAGTTTAAACTAAAATACATGGAGAATGGTTGATAAATATAAAACACAACAAAAAAGAGAAAAGGCAATATTTATTTTTATAAATATTGGGATGGATTGACAACTAACTTGATAAGAGAAACTTACAAAAAAATAAATAAGAGTACACAATCAGAAAAATGCTTTTTCTTTGATTTGTAATCATCGAAACTTTAACATTTGTCTTCAACTAATCAAACGCTTAAATACAGATTACTGTCAATTAGTGTAAATAACTGTCAATAACTGACAATTTATGTCAGTTATGGACAATTTATGTCAATTACTAACAATTTATGTAAATTACTGACAATTAATGTCAATTACTGACAATTTATGTCAATTACTGCAATTAATGTCAATTACTGCAATTAATGTCAATTACTGTCAATTAATATAGCAAGTAATTATTTTACGTTGCTTTCGATCATTTACTTAACTTTTTTAAGTAAACAATTATGTGAGTAAAAAAGAAACAAAACGCATAAAAAATACTGTCATTTCACATATGAACTAATCAACAAGTTCAAAATAACAACCACATAGTATCTCAAAGTAATCCTTAATAACATTCAAAAGTTTCATTGGATTTTTAAAAAAAATATAAACAAAAAAAAATGCAACAACAGTATTTTACTTAAATAACAGATCTTATGCTTTAACATAAGTTTCAGCACTCAAAATCTTACAATAATTATATCTTATAAAATACAACCTGGCGAACGTTAAACAATCATCAGCTCTCTCTGTATGGAGCTATGACAAAATTGCTTTCTATTACACAAGGGAAGTAACTCATACACATTTTTTTTTAATTTATTATTTCCCTTGTCTGCAAACATATTTTACTTTTTTCTTCTCCAGTATGTTGTGTTATAAACTCATAATCCAGTGTTTGGGAACCCTTATTAATATCAGGAAGATTAAGACAATACAACGTGGAAGTACAAGACATTCAATGAGCCTAATGTTTTCCAGAACGTAAGGTGCACCTTGTTTATAACTGATACACCAGCAAATAAAAGTCTTACTATCTCAACTAATACAATCGCTCCGATTTTTCAAAAGAGAACATTCATTTTTACATAGCATGTCATGACTGTCGCTAGATGTTGACCTACTTCCTCAGTCAATGAAATCGTTCCAGAAACTATAAATTAAATGAACATCTAAGTGGGTTAAAAGTTGCATGAAAGAAAATTCCATGTATTTACTTCTAACCTTTTTTTTTTTTGAATGTGAGAAGTGTATGCAATTATCAAACATAACTTCTAGGACCAAACACATTCACACTTCTGCACTGAAAATTAACTAAAATGAAAATTAGTATAGTAGCAATGTCGCAACATGTCTGGAACATGGTGGTAGTTATTGTAAATTGTGATGGCATGTGAAACCAGGATAAGTAGTTAGGGTAAGAAATTGGAGTTTAAAATTTTGACTGGAAATGATACAGTTTTACAACAATTTAGCAATCCCTTGGATGGGATGAGATGAAAAGGATATTCCATACGTCAACATGTAGCGATTACTGGCATAACACGGCACAGGTAGGATCAATATGTCTAGCAACCTTATCAATAAGGGTTCCCTCGTTACCATCAAGTTAGGTATTCCAATTACAACAGAATCATCTATGAAATCATTGTCATCCTTGATTAACGTCAGTTCACATTCATTTATAAACTTCTCATGTACAGATTCACTCAAATGACTTCACCATTTTGGTTACTCCGCCATTTAATTAAACAGACCGGTTCCTAGATCCAGTCCTCAGTAACAGTTCCTCTACAATAATCATTTTTTCCAGATGAGATGGCTCCCTTCCTGCCTTGACAAGATCATCTACACAGATTTTAATTTTAAATTTTCATGTATGTTGTCATTTATTACTGTATCAACATGTAAATCATTATCTAATGAATCTTCAATCACTCTTGACAAATGTTTATCAGACCGCTGTTATATGTAATTATGTATACCTGGTTCTTATCTTCATGTAAACTGTTAGAGTTATATTTAAATTATTCTGTGGAAGTCCATTCATGAGGAGTGCTTGAAAACTTGTATTATTTTCGGCATGCATACTACCAGATATAATAACAGAGCTGCTTTTCAAAGAGCTCACTACCTGAAATATTTTTAGCAAGCATACTTTCAGATCTACATTTGACAAGCGTACTACCTGAACTTGTTTTTTTGTTTGGCTTGCATACTTAAACAAGAGGGCCAAGATGGCCCTATATCGCTCACCTGACTGACCTTGAGTCACCCAACTTAAGTAGATTATATAATACATGAACACTCAAATATCCAGAAAAACGAGATGGGCAAGTAGTTAGAATTTTGATTTGTTTTGAAGATGTAACAGATGCATAGAGGTTCACCCATGGTAAATGTCAGTGAAATTACATCGAAATCATGTCAATAGATTCTGACAAAAAGGCTTTTGAAGTTTTTACTACACGTATATAATAAACTAGCACCTCACTGTGAGGTCGTGTTTTTTAAAAAATCACAATGGCTTGAACAAACTTGGTAAAGAGTCACCCAAGGAACATTTCTGTGAAATTATTTTAAAATTGATCAGGTGGTTTCTGACAAGAAGATTTTTTAAGTTTTTACTGTAGCTTATATAGTAAACTAACCCCACCCCCTAGCCACCATGTTTTTTGAAAAATCACTACGGTTTGAGAAATTTGGTGAAGGATCCTCCAAGGAACATTTCTGTTGAATTCTTTTAAAATTGAGCCAGTAGTTTCTGACAAGAAGATTTTTTAAGTTTTTACTAGTTATACTTGCCCCATTCCCTGGCGGCCATGTTTTTTGACGAATCAAGATGGCTTGAACAATCTTGGTAGACGGTCACCTAAGGATCATTTCTGTGAAATTATTTTAAAATCGAGCCAGTAGTTTTTGACAAGAAGATATTTTAAGTTTTTACTATAGCTTATATAGTAAACTAACCCCACCCCCTGACCGCCATGTTTTTTTACCAATCAAGGTGGCTTAAACAAACTTGATAGAGGGTCACCCAAGGAACATTTCTGTGAAATTATTTTAAAATTGAGCCAGTAGTTTCTGACAAGAAGATTTTTTAAGTTTTTTACTAATCAAACTTACCCCGCCCTCTGGCAGCCATGTTAGTTGACGAATCAAGATGGCTTGAACAAACTTGGAAGAGGGTCACCCAAGGAACATTTTTGTGAAATTATTTTAAAATCGAGCCAGTAGTTTCAGACAAGAAGATTTTTTATTTTTTACTAATCAAACTTGCCCCGCCCCATGGCGGCCATGTTTTTTGACGAATCACGATGGCTTGAACAATCTTGGTAGAGGGTCACCCAAGGAACATTTCTGTGATATTTATTTTAAAATCGAGCCAGTAGTTTCTGACAAGAAGATTTTTTAAGTTTTTACTAATTAAACTTGCCCCGCCCCCTGGCGGCCATGTTTTTTGAGGAATCAAGCTGGCTTGAACAAACTTGGTAGAGGGTCACCCAAGGAACATTTCTGTGAAGTTATATCAAAATTGGCCAAGTGGTTTCAGAGGAGAAGGTGTTAGAAGCTAAAAGTTAACAACAGACGACGGACGACAGACACCAGGCGATCACAAAAGCTCACCTGTGAGCCTTTGGCTCAGGTGAGCTAAAAATCGAATCATTATCGAAGATGAAAGATATTCTTAATGTCAAATCTGCAATGCTCCATTTTGACCTTTAAACAATTTGTAAATTTCTGACAGTCAGATTGGTTTACAAACGCTCTTCATGAAAACTAAGACTGCCAGTCTCAACCTTTGGCACACAATGTACAGTATAACTCTACTGTTCAGTTTACAGGTGAAATATTTGAATCTTCATTTCTCATCCCGATAGAAAAATCGAATCATTGAATACCTCGTGATTATCCCAGACATCGAAAGCGTCCAATTTTTTTTTTAAAAAATACTTTTTTGACACCACCTTGATCATTCCAGATTTAAATTATCTTGGTATAATCTGGATATCATCATTATCAGTGTTAAAGGCTCATTAAACTTCCGAAACGGTCATTTTTAGTTTTAATTTAAGTGAGTTTAACTCTTCCAGATGATAGAATACATGTTTATTTGATCACTGAGATACTTTGCAAACGAAAAAATAAATATAAAGCACATTATTAGTACATAATTAAGAACGGGTTTTGTTTACAAATCAATGTTCGTCTCTTTCCGATAAACACCTTCGGCAGAAAATGGGGAATTACGAAGCTTGTTTGGAAACGCATCGGTTGGTAATATATGATCAATTCACTTCAGAGAAAAACATAGTATGGGGAACTGTAGGGGATGTGGTTAAAAATTAAATAGTTTTTAAGAACGTCCCCTTTATTCCCTGCAGTGTATTAATGAACCGGAACCCACGAGCACGTAAGCGACGAATTGTTAATATAAAATCAAAAATCAAATTACTATTTTAATAACTGTACTAAACAAACCACCCTTGGTAGCCTCTCAAAATTGACTGCAATAAAGTGATTTGTGACGTAAAAGTGCGTGCGATAGTATCACGTGTATATGAAAGGCATGTTCCTGAGCAAGAGTTACTTGACCAAACTAATATTCCATACTCATTGTTTTTCAGTGCGTATTAATAATACAATACATACTACCTTCGATACAGTGTTATTGCTGACATCAATATTATATATTTTAAACGAAGAAAACCCAATAACGATACATAATATTAGAGAAGCCATAACTTTTCTAATCTTGTTAATGAACCCCTTATCTAACAGTCTTAATCCGCACAATACCACTGCAGTATTTGTGTGTGTATTTCCGAAGACTGGCAGAGGGACAGTCGGAAAGCAACCGAGTCATTACTGAATTACAAAAATGTAAACAAAAGTTAAAAGTTCGGTTCGCTCGTCTAAGAAACACACATTTCGATCGAAATTATTTATTTTCTTGTTTTTTTAAAAACAGTCACTAAGGGGTCTACAGGAATGGTTTTAGCAATACTATAAACGCATTTAATTATAATCATGTTATTATCAAAAAGTGGCATTTCTGAAGTTTAATGAGGCTTTTAAGTTTCATGTTCGCCGAGCGAGCTATGTTATATTTTGTGGGCTGGCACTTTTACTCCTTAATGTTATCAAGGAGATGACGAAAAACCAAAACCCACATATTGTATTTAAGCTCCATGACCAGAATAAGACTGACTCCCTTATCTCCAGGATTAGTGTCCGGAATGGTCACTAGCTAGTTCAGCCATCTTGGTCAACAATTGTAACGTCCGGTGTACAAATCGCCAATATCAATTAAGTCATATAACCAAATAGTCACTGAATTTCAAGACACATCTGTGTAAATTATCACCAAAGAAACTAAGGGATCAGATTACATTCGTTTCCACATACTGACCCAATATAATTTTTACGTAAAAACTGCAAAGTAACCTTTCTACATAGCAACATCATGAATACCAGAATTTTATTCCTTAGATCAAAAACACTGATTTATAATCATTTAGCCCGCACTATTTGTTACTTAACTTTGGAGTTCACATTAACATTCCTCAAATAAGTTCCAATCTGTTTAGAGAAACATTAATGCATATTGACGAGGCAACTATTAATCGAAATGAGTCACACAATGTCATGAAAAAAAACAGCACCATACGGTTCCATTTACATCGAGTTTTAGCCTCAGAAATAGAGTTGGAAGCAACAATAGTGCTTCTTTACTAGCAAACATATGGAAGTCACATCAGCAGTATGAGTGAAAAAATATTTTTGCTCCCGTCCCTTTCCAATACTCGCGGTATATCTGACAAGGGATCGCAATTAAATCTGTTCTCAGCAAACATTCCGGTACACAGATGTGTCTTAATTAGTACGACTAAACGCATACAAAAAACAATATATACAAGAACTGACTATTTGCCACTCCAGTAAACGTAAATAATAAAACATTTTTTTTTTTTATAAAGATTCAGAACTCTAAATTTCAATCAAGGCCTAATTTATCTAAACGTAAAAATTATTCAACTCTATTTAACTTAAACACAGGGCTTGAAAATTTCTTATAAAAACTACTCATCGTTTCTTTCCACTATTTTTTCAAGGAATTCTTGAAATTGAACAAATATTGAGGTCAGTTTCTTTAATCTTACTCATTCTGAATAAATGTCATAGCAAGCAGACGAGTGGAATTTTCTAGCCCTGATACAGTTTCAATGTAACACAGAAATTCTGCAAATTCAATAATAACAAGCAAAATAACGGTAGTTTTGACTGACCTTATCTCCTACATAAGCTGTATTTTTATATTGTACATTTACTTAAAGAAAGGCCTCACCTTGAGCTTTGTGTCAATAACTTCTGTTTATTAAATCATTTTTTTTTATGGGGTTTAGCTCCATTTTCAACACATTTCAGGTTATACATGTATATGGCATATCCCGTTTTACTGGTGGCAGAAGACCTCAGAATGAATCTGAGTAGAATCACCCTTCTTCCCCAAGTAACTGGCAGACTCTCTCACATAAAGTTTTTTGGAGAAAGCAGGACTCAAACCTGCTAAAACGTTAGCAGAGAGAGTAAATGATTGTGATATGACACCTTAGACCACTTGGCCACAGAGGACCCGCACAGTATGTCGTAAAGAAGATTTAGATATGTCCATATGAATAGAACCACTGTTCTTCCGTAAATAACTGGCAAACTTTCTCACATAAACTTTTTAGACAAAGCGGAACTCGAACCCATGACGTTAGCGGTGAACCACCTTCCTTCTGCATGTAACATGCAAACTCATGTAAAGTTTTTGGAGTCAGCGGGACTCTTACTTACGACCTTAGCGGCGAGAGTTAAGTGATCTTAAGACAACACCTTTGACCACTCAGCCATGGAGGAACCTTTATGGAATCATGGAAAAGATAATGAAATAAAAATATATTGGCGAGTTACATCAAAGGAGCTCAATATGTATTTGAACAAAAAGGTCAACATTTTCTGTTGACTTCATTAAGGGTTTAGCGTAGCCATAACATAGAACATGCGAGAAACTTTATTTGGTCAATATATACTAGAATGATAAGAAAACGCCGGTTTAATGTCGGAGCCACATTATCAAACTACCAGTATTGTTAGCGATATTTAGTTTTAGAATATGTGCTTGTAAAGGTATTTCTTTCATGACATTGTCAGTAATAATGATCATACTGACAAAATTATCGATGTAATATCTTTTCACACATATTCTTAATCTGTAATATCGCTTGCAATAGTTTAGTAATGTTGCTTTAATATTCAACAGCCGTTTTAGTACCCTTTTAGGTTACATCACTAGTTATACATTACAAAGCCATATTATAAAATAGGCTATAGAACAGCATCCCTATGAAATATTTATATTTTCTATTCAAATATGCAGTTTTATTATAATAGTGGTGAGGCGTCTTTAAGTCACATTATAAGCATACATGGATCATCTACAAAAATCTTCATTTATCTAATATATATATTATCCCAGTTCTGAATCTTTGTATTTTTTTTTTTTTCATCAATTAAAGCAACAATGATATGCTTACGGTGATATGGTTACATTTAACTATAAACCACAATCCTTCCAAACCAGCTTCACAAAACATGTATAGACTAAACTGTTTAAACTAGAAGTTCAAGTACAGGCTAATGTTTCAACAACATTTACTTAAAAACTTCTGGATTGTTAAAAACATGCAGACACCTTACCTCAAAGCATCAAAGTATCAGTTTGTGCTATTAAGTAAATTTCTCACTGTCAGTAACGTTGTAAAAGAATTCCTAGTTTGAAACATGTGCACATACACACACATACTGTACATGTATATCACACATAAATACATACATGTATATATGAAGACCCACACTTATACAACAAACATATCTCTCTCATTATCTTCACACACTTTGTCATAGATTAGGTCTTTGGAGGCATGGTGACAATGTATAACCAATAACTACAAATGTCATTGTCAGCTTGTTCTTTCGATTAAATGATCACGATGATACATCTACACTCGATGAATTACACAAATCAATGACAAGATTATAGATAACAATATACTGCTAAAATTGAAAGCCGTGTCGAAAAAAAAACGTCCACAGCAATAACATTTTCATTTTCAATATTTCCATTAAATATTTTTTTACTTTAGTATATAATATCATAGCTCCTGCTTTAGTAAGAATATTGTTTTCTTTTTCAACGTCTCCAGTTTTTGAGGATTTCATCCAATGTCAAAGTTTTAAATGATTTCATCACTTATCTTTAGTTTTTAACAATTTCATCCCATGCTTTCATGATAGTTTTGGATGATTCCAATCCATGCCACTAGTTTGAGATAATTCTATCCCATGCCTTCAGTTTTCATTTGATTTCATCCCATGTCTCCCCGATGTGAATTATTCTATACCATGCCTTCGCATATCGATAACTTAATACCATGCCTCTACTTTTGGATAATTACATCCAATGCCTTCACTTTTGTATACTTACATCCCATGCCTCCACTTTTGGTAATTACATCCAATGCCTCCACTTTGGGATAATTAAATCCCATACCTCCAGTTGAATCATATTTGGTGAATTTGTCAATCATGTAATATATATATACAGAATTGGTATTTACATACATGTTACTTAGTGAGAACAGCAGACTATAAATCAACACTAATGAAGTCAGAGCACAGTCATGTTTAATAGCCGACGCATGATTTCTTATCAAAGCATTAAGTGGAGAAATGCCGCCTTGTATTAAGGTGCTTATCCTGCATGTGTAGCAACATATTCAATGAATCTAATTGCAAATTGATTTCCGACTTCAATTTTGTATAATTATATGCTGACCTGCTGATCAAAACTATATATAATCATGTACTTTATATGTACAGTAAAACACAAGATATTGCATTTGGTGTGTATACGTACAGTTCCCCTCCCATTGATCATACATATCTGCTAATATTTTGCAAAATTTCTTGGTCGTCAGGGAAATTAATATTTAAGGAAATTAAATAAAATTTTAAGTTCAGTTTCAAACAAGACAAAGGCAAACATACCTGTCACTTCAAAAACATCAATTATCTGTAAGTATGTCATTATAGTAAGTGATTTAAAAAAAAAGGTGATAATAGTCAAATTTGTATTATAATAAGATGGACCTCTTAAATGATATCTATTCACCAAAAATACAGTATCTCATGCTTAACTTCATAAATCAATGCCCAGACATACAGCAAATTAAAAAAAAACATGCGTATATGTGACGTTGTTAATGGGCAAAATGTCACGACAAAAATGTCTTCCTTTTTCAATGAATATTGTCTTTAAACAATTAAGATTTCTTTCATCAATTAAATACCCCCACAACCTCGGTACACAATACAACAATTTAAAATTTTTATGTTACACCAGACAAAATGTTTACAGTGCAACCACCTTATTTTGGATAAATGTCAATAATTCTTTTTTCAATAGCTATTATATTTTATGATTAAAACCCACATCCTCTTTAAAAAATTAAGATCTCTTTAATCGATGAAATAATATTATATTAAAATGATAAAAAAGGGTTAAGTGAGATACAACATGACATTGTAATAATAAATGATTGACGTGGGAATGAATTTTTGCCAAAAGAGTTCAAGTGTTTGCCCAATATAAAAAAAACAACAACATTATATGAAAAACCATAGATCAAATGTACAAGGAACATCTGAACTGTTTAATAAAGCTCTTTAACAATGATAATTATCACACTAACATTTCATCTACAGACTGTTTAAGGAAGGTCTCTGTTCATAAAAATTAATTTATTTATATCTAAATATTTCATGATGTCATCATAAAGTTTATAAAAACATATCCAAGTGGTTGCACTGTACTTTACTTTTATCAGAACATCTCTTCCATTACCTTTCATATTTCACGTTAATCAACTACACATCTTCCATGTTCTTACTTTTACTCATCCATTGAGCATACTTGACTTTAGTATGTACCATTACACCTTCCATCGTAATGTTTAACAATCAACATTTCCTGCCTCGTAATTATTGAGACATTCCTTTGTCTACAAATGAAATGTTCACATGTCCTATGTGTTTCTTTAACACTTTAATCTGATTTAAATCATATTTACACAAATGCTTCATAAAAAAAACATGGTATTTTTCCATTCTTATATCTATCAAAAATAATCCAGCCAACTAATAAAGAGATACCATTTACTTATTTTAGAATTTTATAATGCCCACCCCCATCCCCATCCGTATAATACTTGTTGTACAAAAAACAATGACAACATGTCGGAATGAGGGTTTGCACCATTCTTTACACTTTATATGTAGTGTATGGCGCTCACTTTTATTGTTGGACTTCAAAGGTCGGTATATATGAACCCTCACAGGACTTCTTCAAGTAACTGGCTAACTTAAGTACTTAAAAAAAAAAAGAAGCTTAAACCTGCTACAATTTGTCCAAGAAGTGAAATTGGATATATACCGTATTTTTTTTTTTAATCAAACTCATGAAACTACAATTCCTCCAAAAGTTCTTTTTAATAACAATTTATTGGGTAAATTACACAATCACGGATTTATGTCACTTAATACAATTGATGAGGATTTTCAGAAAAAAAAAAAAAATCCTTTTTCGAGACAAATGTTAAAAAACATAGAAAGAAAGAAAAAAGGGGAAAAATGGACGTTGGCTTAAGCACCATTGCTTCTACAAAATATTTTAATGCCTAACTGCTTATTACAATTGCCTTGTCAGGCATAATCATTCTCTGCTAATGATGTCCATCAAATGGGCACTATTTTTATCCTCTCAGTTCTGTTCTTCGATAATTCATAATTAGTAGTATGTAAGTCAAAATTCGAGCGGTTCTCTGTTCTACGTTTATGGGTTTTTGAAACTCTTGGCCAGCTCAATCTGTTGATTGTATGGTAACCAGTCTAGTCTACAAACTAATAACCAGCCTACTGCCAACCCATGAGAATTTTTGTTTAACAGTTTACAACTGAGTATGATAGCTTATAGAGGCGATTTTGAGAGCCGTTAAAATACGATGTTGAACCTCCTACTGACCATTGACAAGCTGTTCTTTGTTAGCACTATTTGAAGTTGAACTTTGGGATTTTTTCGCTTTACTGTCCGATTCACTTCCACTACCCGCCACTTTAGACGCCACGCCATTACGAGCCGAGTTACGACTTCCTCCTGTCCACTTTTCGGGACGCTCTCTTTGCTCTTTAGGCACCGATGAAGAATTAGAACTTGATTTCCCAGGATCCCCCTGTCCCTGACTCTGACCGTTGGCAGGTCTCGAGTTCTGGGTGGAAGATTCGGGCTGTCTCTGATTGTCTGGTTTATTACTCGAAACCGATGACTGATTTGGTGTGGATCGTGCTGGGGCTGACCCAATCTTACCACCACCCCGCTGGGGGTAGTTGGAAACACTGGTGTCCGTTTCTGTGCCTGAAGCAGCACTACTGTTTCCCCTGCCAGTTCGAGGTCTTCTACGGCGACGTCTGCGATCAGATCTGCCATCACTTAAATCTGGAGATATATATATATATATATACAAAATGTTTATGTAGCTTTATTGAAATAATATGCTGAGAAAACCCTTAACAATTTCATTGTTTTGTTTACTTGCATTATGCCCTTTCTTATACACTACGATATATCTAGTTGCCTTTGTAACGGCTTCTAGACTAAGTAATTGTTTTCTTCCATTCGTTGCTATGACCAGAATTAAGCCTCGATAATTATGCACATTTGGTTGCAAATAAGTTTTATTTATACTTGAATTATTTCAATTTCTTGTTCACCACTGTTATGTGTGCTTACAGATGCATCTAGGCCAATTTTAAAGAGCCAATTCTATTTTTGTGCGGGAATCCCACAGCTTTAGTCGAACACTGTATTTATCTCATCAAATTTTTCACTCATCCGACGACCAAACAGGAAATCTTACACATCCAGCACAAGGTGTTACTCGCCATGACGAGCGGGCAAGTGGAATTTTCCTGCCCTGAATATTAACCAAGAATCAATTTATCAAAGTTTATCAAATTAAATTAGCTAAAATGTCTCATTTTGTAGTACAAGAAAATTTCGACAAATTAAGTGTCACAGTACGGCACTATAAAGAAGTCCATTTATGAAAACCAGGCCAAAGGTACACACATACAGTAAAAATTGACAGGAAGAAAATATTACTTTGTTATACCCCCAAGTTTTATTGCTATAAATTTTGGCAATTACGTACCCTGATCTTGGCTATTTACACTGGCGTTGTCAAGTACCGTGTCATCATCATCTGTCATACGACGACGGGACCTGTCCATTCTGTCATATCTATCATCAGTGTCATACGATGCTGAAAGTAAATTGATTTTCTTATGATTTTTGTCTTTTTGTTTTTATGTCATTATGCTTATATACATATCTACAAACTCAGTTTAGTTTTTACTTGTGCAGAAGATTTTATGAAAATGATTTCACCACACGATTTGATGAGTAGGAAAACAGATACAGGTAAGTAGATTAAGACATGTGTAAGTATGGACAACAACGGGAGCAAGAAGTGTATATAGTGAATATAATAAGAGCAAGATATGTGTAAGTAGGGAACACAATAAGAGCAAAATATGTGTAAATAGGGAACACAATAAGAGCAATATATGTGTAAATAGGGAACACAATATGAGCAAAATATGTCTGTTTATGTACAGTAGGGGACACCATAACAGTAAGATATGTATAAGTAGGGAACACAATAAGAGCAAGATATGTAAGTAGAGAACACAATAAGAGCAAAATGTGCAAGCAGGGAACACAATAAGAGCAAGATGTGCAAGAGGGAACAAAATAAGAGCAAGATATGTGTAAACAGGGAACACAATAAGAGCAAGATATGTGTAAAAGGACACAATACGAGCAAGATATGTGTAAATAGGGAACACAATACGAGCAAAATATGTCTGTGTATGTACAGTAGGGGACACCATAACAGCAAGATATGTATAAGTAGGGAACACAATAAGAGCAAGATGTGTAAGTAGGGAACACAATAAGAGAAATATGTGCAAGCAGGGAATGCAATAAGAGCAAGATGTGCAAGAGGGAACACAATAAGAGCAAGATGTGCAAACAGGGAACACAATAAGAGCAAGATATGCAAGAGGGAGCACAGTAAGAGCAAGATATGCAAGAGGGAGCACAGTAAGAGCAAGATATGCAAGAGGGAGCACAGTAAGAGCAAAATATGCAAGCAGGGAACACAATAAGAGCAGCATATGTAAGTTGGGGTAACAATAAAATATATGTGTAAGTAGGGGTAGCAATAAGAGCAAGATAGAAGAAAGGAATCAATAATGCATATACTTCTTAAATAATAACATTCCAATCCTTGGTATCACTTGTTTTAATAGGATCCCCTGCAGCACCGTGTTCTGATAAAAACAGTGAAACCACAGTTGGGATATCCACATAATATCAACCTAGTACCCATGATTGCCATGAAATATTCTTACAACCTAAATATCTGGATATTGACAATAAGATTTATTTATTGATGCCTTATCTCTGAATAATGTTAACCAGATATTATATATCCTTATCTAAACTGTCTTGAGGATGAAAATAAGGTATTTTATAGTCCTAATATTATTGAGACATGTATGTTAAATATTTCAGTAAGTCATCTTATAGGCATTCCTGTATAATACTTCATGATGTCATCCTATAGACTTGTCTGAATGATATAAATAAGATACATTTATTGATACCAAAATATACATGGTGAAACAATCCATATTTCAGAATCATCATCTAAATATAATCTTATGATAATGAGAGACAAACATTTCTTGATGCCAAGTATTGATCACAAAATTGAATGAATATTTATCAAATTATTTTCAGTCATTTACATAACATTATTAAGCATTTGTTAACCCTTTACTCCATAGATACGTGTTTTCCTGCACCAATCACAGAAGGTCTTTGAAAACAGTGCAGGAAGAGTTCAGATTGCTCATAACGAGCAATCTGAACACTTCCTGCACTGTTTTCCACTCTGTCAGTTAATATAACATAATTGACCCAATAATTCAAAAGCCTTCTATATTAGGTGTCCAATTGTGTCTATATGAAGTAAAGGGTTAGGTGAATTACTACACTACACTACACTACATGATAAAACAAAAGAGACTACATTTTTATAAGAACCCAAAATGCTATAAAACAAAATGACCGAAGCATGACAAGATGAGGATGTAAATGATATTCCGGTTCCTGTTCTGTCGAATTTTCTTTCTATTAAATGAGGTTCAACACATGACAGGTCATATATGCCATCCTCAGAACGATGTTGTTGTTGTTGTTGTATGGTGTTTAGAGTCGCTTTCAACAATTTTTCAGTCATATCGCGACGGTGTCTACTTGAGACAGTAGTCTGAGCGCTTTCACACTGGAGTATCATGCTGCAGACACATGGTATGATACCCCACCCAGTCACATTATGCTGACATCGGGCCGACCAGACCTAGAACTCTCCTCTAAATGCTGAGCGTCAAGTGAGGAAGCTTCTAGTACCATTTTTAAAGTCTTTGGTATGACCCGGCCGGGGATCAAACCCACGACCTTCCGCATGCGAGGCGGACGCTCTACCACTAGACCATGCCGCAGTCTCTCCTCAGAACGAGTCTGAAGTAGAATCACCATCCTTCTACAAGTAACTGGTAACCTTTTTTTTAAACATAAAGTTTTTTGGACTGCAGAGTTTAAATGTTCTCAATTGGGTATAAAAAGAAGGAAATTATTTGTTTATTTAATTTTTTTTTTATAAACAATACAACATTACTTACATACTGATTTAATGTATACATGGTTTCTGTTTCTAATGATAATTACTCCAATCAATTTTATTTTTTTTTAATGGGGTTTGACATGATTTTCAACACATGACAGGTTATATATGGCATATCTGGTTTTATTGGCGGAGGAAGACCTCAGAATGAATCTGAGTAAAGCCACTGTCCCTCAGCAAGTAATAGCAAACTTTATCACAGGTTTCATTTTTTTATGAACAAGGGAGCCAAAACCCTTGACCTCAGCGGTGACAGACAAGTTGTTATTAAATGACAGCACTTTAAACCACTCTCACAGCAACTCTACCCCAATTATTTAACTTTCATACTACGCCTTTGCTTTGATTTGGAGGTGTAATCTCACTAACGTTAGGTGAAATATCAATATTGTTTCACACACAAGTTGTGCATTTCATCATGTTTATATAGTAACAAGACAAACAACTATTGAAAACATTATCAAAAAATCTTTTCAAGATAAACTTGCATGTGATCTCCATCTAAAGACAAAATCTATAAAAAAAAATAAATAATTGCACCTACTTTTGTATTTACCGTAGTTAAAATTAGGATCCCACTCTCGTGGAGGCCGTGGCCAGTGGTTAAAATCTGAAGTATAAGCTTTTGATGATAAGGAAAATGATGATGAAGATGATAATCTCATGTAACTACATGTGTGGAGTGCAGGGTTGGTGCAGCAATATAGCAATGGAACCCAGGATCAGGGGAATGAGGGTTCGACCCGCTGCCACTGCTCAAAGTTGGTAAGAACTTGTTTCACAATCAATGTGAAATAACAGATAAGTTTAAAACATAACGTGTATACAGGTAAACAAATTTCAGTCGTGTCACATCTTCACCTTCCACACTGATTAATATACAGCACAGATGAATCTTCTTCGCAGACTTTCAAACAACAATTCTTGACTTCAAGTATACAAATTTTGTCATCTTCTGTGTCCATGAAAATGGTATTACTCTTTATATACACATAGCCGACTTATAGTAATAAGATAAAGCTGCAGAATAATGTTCAAGTATTGTTATCATACTACATGTATGATAAAGCTTGCGTGCTGTACTACATGTATGATAAACCTGCTATAGATTTCTTTTTAGTGCAACATCCTATGGTTTAAATTTGCTGAACAGAACCAAGACATGGACCCTGCTAATATTGGTTATAGAAAACAAATTCCTGCACCCAACTAAAACACTGGAACATTAGAACAAAGACCTTTATCAGGTTGAAGTCTCAAGCAGGAGAAAGAAAGAGAGGGATCACACAGATTTTAACATCATTTTTAACACATTAGAAGCTATATAAGGCCTTCAATTTATATAGGTTGAGACAGACCACGGAATGAAATAGATCACTATCCTTCTGAAAGTGACAGTCAGCCTGGTTAGCTCAGTCAGTAGTACATCTGACTATTAATCCAGGGTCCCCTAGTTTGAATCCACGCCCAGTAACAGTCTCCTTGTGATTGATATATGACATTGTGTCTCATTTCTTTTTAATTAGTTTCTTACCACTGATTCAAGTGGGAAAGTTATCAGTTACTTGCGGAGATGGGTGTGCTCAAGTAATGGCTAACCTTCCAGGATGCCAGGAAAGAATGATTATGTTAACTGATCATCTGTTTGTCCTTGATGGTATAGAAAATGACCCTAAATATTCAAACAACCTACAAGTAACTGGCAAACACAAAGTATTAAGATCAAGCTGGGATCAAATCCACAAACAGTGATAGGAGTCAGTGCCTGAGACCAGCAGGAACATGACATGTATGTATGTCAGTATTTTCCAATAGCAGCATTAATCATTTTTAATACATTTCTAATTAAACTGGTAAATGGTAAAACATCGCCATCGGACATTAAATTTTTCAAAAAAGTTAAATGTTTATTAGCAAAGCAAAATTTATTTGAAGGAAAGGATCACAGGCTTTTGAGAATGAACAATATTTTTTATCCAACGTAACTCATTTAACATAAAAAATCATTTTTTCTCATATTAAAAAAAATTAGAAAATCGTCACAAATATAAATTCACACAGTACAGTGATTGTAAATATAAAGTGTCTTTTGATGTAAAAATAACGAAACCTTTCACACAGTTTTATATTGGTAGCTATTTGTATACGAGATTATAAACAAAGTTTTTTAGTAACTTGTAGATGAGGCAATTAATAGTATATTTTAATGAGACATGTTTTTATAAAGGTAGCGCTATAACACATCAAATGTTCACACAAAATACTGGTATACATGCATATAAATGCTGTCATTTTCCTGTTAAATAGTGCAATTTCAAACTGTAGAAACTATAAGTAAAAGAAATATAGAAAAACAAAATAAAACTAAACATGACTTATAATTAATGATCTATAAAATTAAATGCTATGAATACAAAATGCGTAATTCAAGGTTGAATTTTCTAATGAGCATTCAAGAAAAAATATCTTCATACAAAGGACACTTGCAAGCATATATTTCCTGAATAGTACCTGAATTTCTATTGGATGAGTAACCACCGGAGCCCCTCCCTCTGCCCCGCCCACCACCACGCCCAAAACCACCTCTACGCCCTCTGGTGAGTACACTGTCAGTAAGATAACCAGACTGCTTCTTCTCCTCATTGGCTACTTCTTTAGACCATTCTGCATCTATAGCTTGAGGATCCCAGTCTTTACCTGCATTGGTAGGTAATTCAATAATATATGAAATACCAGTCCACAGTCGTAAGTTTTAATTATATATGGAGTTCTTCGTGGATGTCAAACGATTACTTACCTCTCATTGCTGAGGTTTTGGGTTCAAGTCTAGTTCAGTCCAAAAACTTGAAAGTTTGAAAGTTTGTCAGTTACTTGTGGAAAGATGGCAGCTCTACTCAGATTCATTTTGAGGTCTTCTTTCACCAATAAAACTGGAACACAACTGTGACAGTCAGTTTCAATAAAAAATTGGAACAACAGTCAAAAGTCGATCAGTTTTAATGCAAAAAAATTTAATATGTAACACAAGTCAATCAGTTTTGTTGCAAATCTATTTTCAAGGATAAACATAAAATTTATATTAATGAATTAAAGTATGACATTGTGTATTTATGTCTGATATACTATAAAACACTTTTTATTAGCGAGAACTTTATTTTTGCAATTATTCGCGAGTTCAAAAATTTTGCTAAAACTAAAATCATGTTTACTGTCGGAATGTTTACAATATCCAAATAAAAAAACAAGTTTCTGGCTGTTTCACTTTGAGAACGTCGCGATTTTCTACATTTCGCGAATAAACAAAATAGAACAAATCAGAGAAAATTCGCGAATTTAGTGTTTTACAGTAGTGTGGTGGGGAAAAACACTTCCAACTTTATTTTCTTTGTCACTAGAAATTCAGTTAAAGATGGCATGAACATCCGACAGTAACTTTAGTCAATACAGTCGAAACTCGTTATCTCAATATCGCTAGAGTCGATATTCTGGTAGTGTCAATATTTTTTGCTATCCCCAACTATTCCCCTTCTTTGTGTATGTAAATATATTCCTTTTTTACTCAATGTTGCCTGTATCGATATAATGGATATCTTGATCCCAGTTTTAGTTCCGGATTGATCATTTCACACCTTTAATTGAATGTTCGTATAATAATTGTTGACATATTATTGTTTGTTTTTTTCCACATTGTGTGAAAATCTACGCATGCTATTTTTCACAATTTAAGATGTGACACTAATTTCCAGTCTACTGCAAAGGTGTCAATTTTAATGACTGACAGAAGTTGCAAACATCGTGTCATTGCATTGGGTGATTGCATGTAAATTGTACGAACATCATTTGATTCAATTAATCAGCCTCTTATATCTCACACTACCGAGCAATTCAAAGAAGAAACTGTATATCAGTATTTATCACGACAGAGTAATTCTACTGCACGCACTGTAATATGAAAGCAAAAATACATATGACAGACGACAAATATCAGGTGATGAAAGTAAATATTGATCTTGAGACAAAATTTATGTTGATAATCGGATATCTCAATGATTTTTTTGGCAGTCCCTCCAATATTGAGATAACAAGTTCCGACTGTATATCCATTTCGATATGATTTGTATTGATTATATGATTCAATCTGTTTATCAAAATTTCAAAACATAGACTTTATTAAAGGTACAAATGCAACAAACAAGGTTTTAACCCTTTACTTCATATAGATGCCTTTGGACACCTCTAATATAGACGCCTTTGGACACCTCTAATATAGACGCCTTTGGAAACCTCTAATATAGACGCCTTTGGACACCTCTAATATAGACACCTTTGGACACCTCTTACATAGAAAGCTTTTGAATTATTGGGTATTATGTTTATATTAACTGACAGAGTGGAAAACAGTGCAGGAAGTGTTCAGATTGCTCGTTACGAAAGGCCTTCTGTGATTGGTGTGGGAAAACGCGTATCTGTGGAGTAAAGGGTTAAAATACATCTGATAAATTTCCCTTTGTCTGTGAACATGGAGCCGCATTGAGGCGGAAATATATTCTCTGTATAGATTTAACACTGAACAATGCTGATTCATAACAATTAATCACAAAATAACACTAGATGCCCAACAGCTACAATGTTCGAGCCCGCCAGTACAAACCTTTGAGCAAACGTCTCATTTTGTCATTTCAAAATCTGTCAAATGGTTTACAAAATATGGAGTGGACACCATATACTATAATACCTATTTACACCTTGAACTGCCAAGCATGATATTGACCTTTTAGCTACAGACCTGGTCTTGCAAACGACACATTATCTGTTTATGGTGAACATTTGTACCATGTCATTTTAAAATCTGTAACGTTATTCACAAGGTATTGAGCAGACACAAACTATGTACCTTTTTCTGACCTTAAACCTCCAAGTGTGACCTTGACCATTGTGTTACCATATCATCTGATTATGGTGAAAATTTGCGCGTGGTTATTTCAAAATATGTCAAGTGGTTAACAAGATATGGAACTAACACAATTTTTTTTTATACTCATTTCTGACCTTGAACTTTTGTGACCTTGACCTTTGGACCTGACTCTAGTGCCCAACATTTAGTCTCATTGTAGCAAATATTAATGCCATGTTATTGCAAGAGCCCTCTGCTTATGTGAAAGATATAGCCCTAACAAAATCGGACAGACCAATGCATGCACATGCACAGAATCGCCAGTGTCACGACTATGCCGAGCTCACCGCAAGCGGACTACACAAAAACTAGCCTTGTGAATATTTACACGTGGTCCTTCAATTTGTAGGTTTCTCAAACATTTCTTCTCCCATCCAACATACCCTTTGATCTCAAATAACAGACTCCCACATTTTGTTGTTTTATTTGTTTTCTACTTTGACTTACCTCCATATTTATCATATCCGTACCTACGCCCCCCACCAAAGCCCCCTCTGCCTCTTCCTCTACCTCTACCACCTCCTCTGTAGCCTCCTCTTCTGTCACCCTCCCGATCACTGGAGTATGGGTCATTGCTATCTCTGAAATAAATATAAACAATCAATACTATTATTCAATACGGTCAGCTACCACCATTGAGACAAGCTCTCTGATTGGCTGAAAAAAGTATAGGGATGTTCAGGGCATATATTTTTATAGTAAGCTTAATTCTGGTTGGATGAAAATGTGAAACTGGCAAATGATCACAATAAAATATAAGTTTATTATGTTTGTGTCAATAAAAAATTAGAATTATGTTTCTGTGACTGTCTAAATTCATTTTATCAAGGAAACTGCATGGAAAGTAAAATTGGTGAAATTTACTTTTTTTTAAATTCATTTTAACAAGGAAACTGCATGGAAAGTAAAATTGGTACTTTTGACCCCATTTTGGGGAAATTTTTATTTGAGTCTAGGACAGTACTTTAATATGATATAGGACTTTTTGGTCCGCCAATGTTAGAAAATGTGAAAATTTGGTCAAACGTTATAATGTAAGTCTATGGAAAAAGCAATGGTGGTAGCTGACCTAAACAACCGCGACAACGTTTTCTAAATTTTCATCGCATTAGCTTCTTTTTTTCTGTAAATAGTGCAACTGGGGTGCTTGTAGGGAAATGGCAATAAAATTAAAAAAAAATCCGCAGGTTGATCAATTTTCGCCATTTTTTCTTTTTTTTTTAGAGGTTTTTATTAAAAATAAGGGCCATGACTTTAAATAGCCCACAGAATGTTCTACTCAGAATTTTAAGTGCATTTAAGTGGAATACAGCGGAATGATGATAGATATGTTCAATTTTGACAAAATATACTGTTTTATTTTCTTTTAAGGTACCGTATAAGGCCATTTTAGGAAAATTTGGTTAAAATACCAGGTTCAGTTTGTCGCGATAACTTGCGCCTTGTCCGCTGAAATCGCACACTCAAGAACCATTGAAAACACTAAAAATGATCTTAATTGCATTGTCAAACAAAAATTCACATGAAATAGTAGGTTTAAGAACTGATTTTGAATTCCAAGCTCAAAATATGTGTACTTAGATACTGATTTTGGATTTTGAGCTGAAAATGTGCCCACTTTTGACATTTTTTTCATTTTTATCCACTCAAAACCAGCATGTCATGCCATATTATATAGAAATTTTTCACATTTAACCTCTTTTATTGTGCAGTTATAAGTAGAGCCAGTTGAATAGTTGCAATAATGGATGCCTGGTTGTATCTATTGCACTTCAATGTTGCTAAATCACTTCACAATCTAAACATTAAACATATTACATTCAAGAAATACTTGAGTTATATAATTTTGGAAATATTTTCCATTTTGCCCTATTCTGTCTGACAATATTTTATTTAAATGTAACATTTGATGGATAATTTGGAAATAGAATGTTGTAGTGCAAGAAAATTGTGGGTTTTGTGCCCCAAATTCCCTAGAAATGGTAATAATTGTGATTTACTACTAAAAATTATGAATTTTCATGCTTGACTGATTTTGATATAATTTCTGTCATCTCTACATATTTTTTTAATTTAAGACAGAAAAGGATGTATACCCATTCTACTGGATTAAAAAAATATTAAACCGCTAAATAAATATGACATTTCTTCTATGTTGGTAACCGAAGTTCCGAAAGGCTCTCTTTCTACCGGAAAGTGTGTAATCCCAATGTAATTCTTTAACCGAAGCGACAATGAAATTTTACGAAATGGTCTAATTTATCATTCCGTTGTTAATTTTATTCGACCAAATGCATTCGACAACTTCTTTATAAAAATATCGACACATTTATTATGAAATTAGAGCAAATGGTCAATTTAGCCTTTTTTCATATAATTTTAGTGAGTGGGGTATGAAATTATTATGTATACACATTTTTTATGCAAAGGAATCTTAAAAGTTGATATGCAAAGCTATCATTACATGTTTATATACTTGTTTCCACAATTATATAAAAAAACAAGAATGATTAGATCAAATATTGTAGGTCAAGTGTCTAAGTAAATTTGAATTGAAGTACAGTTCTGTCATTGGGAATTTGGTAAAATTATGTATACTTTTTTGTGCCTGGAAAAGGCCACATTTTCATCAAATTATGTAGCAGAAAAATAAAAATGGTATCATTTTGTTCAGAAATATTTATTCTATGAATTTATATCAGTGGAATAATAAAAAAGCGAAATTAAATGCCCCTTTAGGTCAGCTACCACCATTGAGACAAGCTCTCTGATTGGCTGAAAAAAGTATAGGGATGTTCAGGGCATATATTTTTATAGTAAGCTTAATTCTGGTTGGATGAAAATGTGAAACTGGCAAATGATCACAATAAAATAGTTTATTATGTTTGTGTCAATAAAAAATTAGAATTATGTTTCTGTGACTGTCTAAATTCATTTTATCAAGGAAACTGCATGGAAAGTAAAATTGGTGAAATTTACTTTTTTTTCATGCTGAAAGTGGGGGTACCCAACTTCAGGGGGCAAAAAGTGGTAAAAAGTGGTACTTTTGACCCCATTTTGGGGACATTTTTATTTGAGTCTAGGACAGTACTTTAATATGATATAGGACTTTTTGGTCCGCCAATGTTAGAAAATGTGAAAATTTGGTCAAACGTTATAATGTAAGTCTATGGAAAACGCAATGGTGGTAGCTGACCATATGGTAATTTACATACAGGTTATTCTACTCTAAAAATAGAGGATGACCCCATATTTCTTTATAAAATTAATACAATGGTCAACTTTTCACTCTTTCATATATAAGGGATGACTCCACATTTTCATAAAACATAAAAGATGATATACACTTCCTTCAAGCATAAAAGGTGCCCTCATAGTTTCTTTAAGCCTATAGAATGACAGTACATGTATAAGAAATAACATTAGGGGAAGATCACATATTTTTTCAACGATGTGAAAACTCGATACTGACCTCCTTTCTCTGGGAGCAGGGAAGTATGACCCAGTCTGGGATCCTGTCAGGGTGCGTAACTGTTGATCTATTTCCAGCTTCTCCTGACGTAATCTCTCCACCTCCTGCAAAGTTGATATATTCAAGCTTATATGAATGAGAAACTGACAGAACTAAGCAGAAAAACAGGTCAAATAAGTTGAGATAATTTAAGAAAAAATAAGAAAAAGCAAGTATATGTACAAGTTTTACTGATTCATTCTATTTAAAAATTAATTAGAAATGTGCGCTTGATACAAATTCACTAACTGTGCCTGTAGCCTTATTGTAGCAATGTCATTTGACTAATAACATTTGACTAGTGACAGTAACACTACTACAGAGAAGACAAAATGCACAACTGAACTTCATACTGACACTTGTTAGTAAGTTTGACCATAATCAGTTGAGAAATTTGGGAGTAGTGCTGACTAGAATAATAGAATTACAATTAAAAATAACTACAGGGCAATAATTCCATCTTTGAGTCGACGGAACTGAATGTGATGATGATGACAAAAGCAACTGAACTTCATACTTATATTCCTGAACAAGTTTGGTCAAAATCAATAAAGCGTGATGTAAATACATAGATTTACCATTGCAAATAATTAAAGGGCCATAATTACACAAAAGGTCAATGGACCAGAACACGATGACTTTATACACAACTAGACTTCACCTCATTCTGATCCTCCCTAGCAAATTTGGCTAAAATCAGTTAAGAGGGGTAGAGCGGACTAGAAAGTGTGATACAGATGATTTACCATCAAATACAATCAAAGGGACATAACTTTACCAATAGTCGATGGACCAGAACACAACGATATGCACAACATACTGATATTCCTTAGCAAATTTGGCTAAAATCAGTTAAGAGGGGTAGAGCGGACTAGAAAGTGTGATACAGATGATTTACCATCAAATCCAATCAAAGGGACATAACTATGCCAATAGTCGATGGACCAGAACACAACGATATGCACAACATACTGATATTCCTTAGCAAATTTGGCAAAAATCGATTGAAAAGTTCAGTTGTAGTGGTGATAAAACAATGTGAAAGATTTACCATTCAAAATTGATAAATGGTCAAAATTCGATTGGATCAGAATGCAATAACCATATTATGCGTTTGTTTTGAAATAGAGCTGACAAGAACAAAAGTGATTCATAATCCCTTAGTACCTTTAGTTGAATGAAAAGATCAGTTGTTGAAAAACATTTCTATAAAAAACTGATCTTAAAACTTAAAAATATAGAATTAGTTACTAAAATTCAGCCGCAACACGAAAACAATCCACCACTTTTGACCTTTAAGTATGACCTTGGCCTTTAGGTTTCATTTCATTATAAATAATGAAATATTTCAGTGGAACATTTTCTAATTGCTCTATTAATTTTTAAGTTATAGCCGATATTGGCAAAAATCCATTCATATACCCCCCCCCCCCCCCCCCCCCCTACCACCACCACCAACCCCCAACTTCCAAGCAACTGACCTGACCTGTTCGCGACACTTTGTCCTGTCATTATCAATATTTCTGTACAATATTTCCAAAATTATATTTCATATCTTACATTTATTTTAGCTTGATTGCAAACAAAACTCAGAGCTATTGGGAATCACTCTTGAATCAGTACAACCAGAACAAGTTCCAACCAAGATCTTATCAACTATCAACTCCACTGAGTAAATTAATTGTGCAAATGCTACTTACCCGTAGATGATCCAAGTTATATTCTAGAAGAATCTGAGCATTAGAGATATTTTCTACAGTTCCTACAAAGATGAATGGTACAGACCCCTGAAATAAAACAGGTAAGAAATCTTTCAATATCGCAGATCTGTTTTATCATTTAGTGTGAAAAGGCAGAATAAATGTAATAAACTGCAAATTAACTGCACTTGGAAAAGTTTGATCATGCATGCTGTGAAATGAAATATGCATATAAGCTAAAATATTTAACACAATAGTTGAACAAGTAAGGACTCCGAAAAAATATTCTACGACTTAAAAATACATACATGATTATGTATTTTTCCGAGCCCTTACTGTGACCCAACATTAAAAATAATATTATCTAATTATTCTTTAAATAAAATCTGTTATAAATAGGTGTTAAACAGTGAAACAACATTATGGTTTATAAAAAACAACAATAGCCACAACACCAGTAATTCTAGACTTGTTTAATATCACATTACTCTACACTCTTGTTGCATATCTGACAGAACAAGCATGTGTTTAAATTTTTATTGGACAATTACAAAAGTGATTAATAATACTTAAAAAGGGGTGGTATTTGAAGGGCAATCTTACAAATTAATAAAGACATGTTGATTGATTGAATATTTAGCACCATTTTTATGTCATAGAGGGCAATCAGTTTACCTAGCCACTGTTTTCTGGGATCCTGAAAGGTTAACCAGTACTCGAGCAAACCTCATTTCCGCAAGTAACTGATAACTTTCCCACTTGTATCAGCTGTAGAGACGAATGATAACGAGACCCAATTTTATACACTGTTGCTGGGTGGGGATTCAAAATCACGACCCCTGGATTGATAGTCAGACGCATTACCGGCTGAGCTAATCGGGCCCGGCACCAAGACATGTATGCACTCTATTTTTATTTTGTTTAAGGTATTGAAACTATCCGTAGCTGACGGTACTATTGCACCATTTATTTTATATCGATTGTGAAACAAGTTCTTACAACTTAAGACAAATCACTAAAAGTCTTTCTGGGTTGAACCAGTACTAAGTATATGCGGATAAAGTGTCTTGCTCAAGGACACTACACATAGCCGGGGTCCGATGTTCAATCACACGCGATGTTCCACATATAGAGTTTTTAATTATTTCGCAAATTCTAATGCGAATGGTTCTTCTGTCACGGAATGAAATGGGGCTCAATACAATTTTCAACACATCAGTTATATATGGCAACCACTTTTACTGGTAGAGAAAAAATTTCAGATTTTCACAAAAATTGTTTCGACTGAGCTGCCTGGACTCGAACCCACAACCTAAACAGAGAGAGGTTAGTGATCTTGAAAAGGTGTCTTAGACCACTTGGCCATGGAGAACCACTGTACTTATATGATGGATAACAATGAAGCACAACATTGAACACAATATAGCAGAATATGCAACAACGCAGTTACTATGGTTACAACAATACAGTTGACATGTACAACTTGCCTCACTTACGGTCACTTCGGGTTCTTGATTAGTACCCCTCTCTTCCCAGAGCAATTCGCGTTCATTGTCACCTTCTATCTTGACGCGCACAACGCCAGACTTGTCCACAATATCTTGAATGTTTTTACCATTCTTTCCAATAATTTTGGCTGAAAATCAATAGAGGATTGATGATTATTTAAGGTTACGGACATTTATTCGTCACACTCGCTCCGCTAATGTATCAATTAACTTCAATACCAAATTCTCTGATCAGGTATAAAATAATAAATGTACTTTGTACAGTCTGTGCCAAAAACTTTTCGGGACTATAGTCCTTTGGACTACAGACTTTCCAGAATTACACAGTCAGAATTAATTCTTAGTCAGTAAATGACAGATGCCCTAAAATTTACATTAAGTTTTCATTTTCTAATTTTTACCATTTCATCATAATATTATCCAGTTTCAACAAGGTCTTATATAGGTCATTGGTTTCAGCAAACAAACTATGTAAATTTCACCCTACATTATGCTCAGATTGTTCCATTTCAATATAAAATCATAGAAATAGTCGGGCTATACGTTTGGAAAAATTTTGTAGTCCCGTTAAAAATGTCGTAGACTGGGTTTCAAACTATATCTATTTTCGCAGACTGCTTGTGTACGTAACAATTACCCATCAGGTGTCTGTTTTACCACAATTTCTTGTGTTTTACTTAAAATCTTAACAGAATTTTTACTGGTTTCTTATTTATTCTGTAACTGAAGTCATTGAAACTATGTGCAGTTGGATAGGAAACAGTCTAAAATCATGATCACCTGAATGCTTTTCTAATATTTAAGTATATACTTAAATTTATTTGTGAAACAGATGTCCAATATACTTTAACTAGTTTTATGCTGTAATTAACTTGATGAAAACTGATGTGTTTTTTTAAATGTTATTTGATACTGTTCTACTCTACATGAAAGGACAGCGTATTCACAAAGATCTAAACAGATAGAATATTTATTTTTATGCTTACAAAACGTGATCAGAGTAACTATATTACATGATCATAATGGCATCTGTATACAGGAGGACAAATGACCTAGTAATAATTAGATGAAGGTCGGACAGATGTATAAATATGGCTACGCAACTAACCTACTAATTCTCTAGGGACTTGAAACATATCTTCAGCATATTCTAACATCGCCCTTGCCTTCTTACACGAATCTGTGGACTGTAATGGAAGAAACATACAAATATGTAATCATTAAATCATATAATCATTCCAGGCTTTAATTCACTGACCCCATACTCCATGGTTACCCTCACACCAAACTTGTGACCTTGACAACAAGGTATCTTTATTTGATCATTCAAGAGCATTTGCTCCATCAAGTTTCATAGATCCTGAGTATAAATGATTGATTGATTGAATATTTAGCATATTTTTATGCCATTGAGGGCTAACAGACGATCAGTTAACATAACCACTCCTTCCTGGGATCCTGAAAGGTTAACCAGTACTCATAACCAGTAACCCCATCTCCACAAGTAACTGATAACTATCCCATTTGAATCACCGGGCGGGGATTCAAACTCACGACCCCTGGATTGATACGGAAGATAAATAAATATCTCGACAAATAGAAAATAGAATATACATGTACATCAGCAGCAAGTGTAGATTACACTTCTGGTTCAAGGGTAACAAACCTTGTTCCATGTGCAACTCAGAATTTTATGCTAACCTCAAGAATAATTCGATTCATTGTAACAAAAAAAACGTGTAAATGCCCGTCAATCAGCATTAATATTTTCAAATTCCAGCCAAGTTGAGTGTTTGGGCTTTAATATGCGATGATATATGAATCCTGGAAATTGTGTTTGAGAACGAATTTGAGCTCAGCATGAAAACTGGGGTAAAACCATAATGATGGTCTGAATGGAAAGCAAACTGTCTGAAATCCTTTCCCAGCTGGTCCACATGACTTACCTCACCATGAACCTTAAAGGTACAGCTGGTCTCGTCAAGCTCTATTGCTGTGATGCCCTCTACCCGTCGTGCCGCTTGGATATTAGCACCGTGAGTACCAATGGCTAGCCCCATCAAACTTTCCATTACCGAGAACTCCTCCACGTGACCCGTTCTTATCTTTGTACTCTATAAGAAGATGCCACAGGTTAATAAACGAGAAGGCAATAACTAGGTTACCTCATTATAGCATGCATATGTTACCGATATCATTTTGTCATTAATTCATAACAATAACATGCTTACACAAAGGCTGCATTTAGTAATGGTATTTAGCTTCTGTCTGTTAATAAGGTCAACAGAGCAACATGTTTGCTGTAAATGTTTGCCAATTTTAGCAAACACCTTTAAGAGATGTTTGTGTTTAATCATTTGACTGGAAGTGAAATTAGGAACAGAGCCAAGGTAGTCCAATTTCCATCAATGCTTGTCCAGTTAGGTTACATAAGCATATAATTTTATGAATACAATTAACATGTTTAATGTTACTGAATGCAGCCCTGACTTTAGCTTACTGAATAGTCTGAATAAATCCCTTTATTTCATAAAGACGCCTTTGGACACCTCTAATATCGAAAGCATTAATTCACTCCGTATCAGCAATGGGTGAATTATGTTTATATTAACTGACAGAGTGGAAAACAGTGCAGAAAGTGTTCAGATTGCTCATTATGAGCAATCTAAACTCTTCCTGCACTATTTTCAAAGGCCTTCTGTGATTGGTGCGGGAAAACGTGTATCTATGGATTAATGGGATAAACATAGTTGAAAGACAGTCTATGACTTAAAACTGTATTCGTTTAACATTTACTGAAAATCTAATTCTTCCATAATTAATCGAATCAGACTATTTATTATTTTCCAAAGAACAAATTTAACAGACCTAAGCAAATGAAAACAAAATGCCTTGCTCACAACACAATACAAGAAACTGAAGTTATCTTTTACATCTAGGTTTACAAAAAACTGATCTTTTTTTTAAAGAATGACAAAAAATATTAAAATTAAATAATTTATATTCTTCCAATTATTAGATTATAAGTGAACAAAAAATCTACCAGTAACAGGCCACCATTATTACATTATCAATAAAAATAGCCAATCTAATTTCTATTTTTATTACTTATTATAAACAATTTATATGTATTATACTGTTAAGGGACCTTTAACGAAACCACTTAACATTATCAAGTAACAACTCAAAACAAGAAAAGTAGTAACTCTTTCTAAACCAAATTTAACAATGAATTAAATTTGAATATATCATTAAATGTGTTTGGTATGCAAGACAAAGATTCATTCATCGCTTTTTTGGTTCAGATAAAAAAATCCGTCCCTTAGGAAAACAGTTAGCCCTCAGATGAAATTTTCTATCCAAACCACAAACCAATGTAAGATTCTTATACGCATTATCAGGAAGGTATCATATTATATCAGGCAGCTCACATTCGATTCAAATTGACTTGTAAATTAGCGGTGATAAACAATTTTACGTTAAAAATGGAAAACTATTAGACAGCGTTTGCTCGGGTCACAAGGCTCTCATTTGCCCATTTTTGGGGCTGTTATTCTGCCCCATTCCCAATGACAAATATTATCTTTTTTTTTTCCCCAATTCAAAGTATTAAAAATTCTTTTACTCGAGTATATATTAAAATAAGACATGTTTTTCCAACAGTTAGTGAACCAATTGTAATACAACCATATATGCATATAGAGAAGGCATATGCTACCCCAGCTTACCTTAAGTGAACCATTTATATTAATTAAAACATATAAGTATATATATGTGTCCTTAGTCTCGTGGTTTATGTTAAAGTCCAATGCATTTCTATTCAATTATTACTGCAGTTTCTTAATAGATATAGATTTATTTAGGTGTTCAGGAAATCCTGTGCGTGATGTCATACAATGTAAGATATGGAGTGAAAGCAAAGCTGTTATTTAGAGTAATCTTCCGGGGTAGACCCAGTACTAAGCATATGCAGAAAAAGTGTCTTGCTCAAGGACACCACATGTAGCTGCGAGTAGGATCGAACCCACGACCCTCCAATTACTTTCATTACTGCTTTTTATGAATGCGTTAATCTAAAAACTATAGGTCCAAGACGGGTTTGACGAAAATACTTAAGTCTGTTATGTTACACTTAAAATGAGCACACTACCGAGTTTAAGCAAAATAACAGACTTAAGTATTTTTGTCAGGGCCCCGAGAGACCGTTGCAGCTTAATGCAGAGTGCAGAGACAATGTTAAGAACCATTAGCTTAATACAATTATTTAAGCCACGCCACAAACAGAAACAGAAGTAGTGAAGTCAGAGTAATAAAACTACATTTCCTTATAAAGTAAACATCCAGAGTATAAACTCATGTGTAGACTTGGGCACTATTCATTAAACTTCTTAATAAGTAATACCTTGGAAATGCTGACTTTAGTAGATGATATTTTATTATCTGAATTGTCTTTTTAAGTTTCATTAAGTTGTTGTATGGTGTTAAGCGTCGTTTTCAACAATTTTTCAGTCATATCGTGAAAAATTGACGGTTTTTCGGTTTTTGGCCGATTTCTGAAGTTCAAAACCGATTTTCGTTTCAAAGTTTAATAAAAAAATCGGTCCAGATATTTTCAAAGTTCAATAAAAAATTGGTCCAGATATTTTCTATCGGTCGTATAAAATCTCATAAATTGCTCTTACTATGCCATACTGACCTGCGAAATACGCCTTGCGGCAATATCATTTGACCCAAATAATCCGTTTGTTGTGTCACCTGCTGTGCGAAATGATGTCAATTTCGACTAAACCATTGATGGTATTAGGGGAGTTTATCGGAAGAGTCTATCACTATGTAACACGCCTTTGATGTGTGATCAGTGACCCATAGCGTTCTGTCAGTTCATCAAAAGACTGTGTTTGCATTCGTATATTTCTTTGATATACCGCTAGCCAAAGCTGGAACAGTCGGACCAAATATTGTTTGCGTCATTAAAATATTTGATAAAACGTGCAGTGTTACTTGTTTGTTTCATTTTTTTAAAAAAATAACTTTAATTATAAAATTAATGACATTAATTAATGAAAGTGATAAAACCCGGACCGATTTTGTTTTGATGTGGGACAGGTTCTGAATGATTTATTTTGGTGGTTGAACCGTTACATTGGTTTCCACGGTGATTATTCACGCAGCTTCCGGAACTTGCATCACTTCCAGTTCAATCGAACATTTTTAATATAATGAAAATTATTTAGTAAAGCGGAAACATAATGTCAGTCATTAAAATGTACACATTGTGATAAAGTATGTTATAAATAATACACAAATAAACTTGAAATCGTTTCCTATTAATAAATAAACGGAGAAATACATGATGCAGCTGACATGGTGAGTGGGGTATGCTTATATGTAATGGCATAATATACGGCAATTTTAGTGAATTTTTTTAAAAATAAGTGCGATTCTTACGGTAGTAAAAAACCTAGACCGATTTGCATTTTGGAATTCTAGAAGGTCTGGTGTCTACTTGAGACAGTATTCTAAGCGCTGTCACACTGGAGTATCATGCCACAGACACATGGTATGATACCCCACCCAGTCACATAAAACTGACACCGGGCCGACCAGACCTAGAACTCTCCTCTAAATGCTGAGCATCAAGCGAGGAAGCTTCTAGTACCATTTTGAAAGTCTTTGGTATGACCTGGCCGGGGATTGAACCCACAACCTTCCGCATGCGAGGCGAATGCTCTACCACTAGACCACGCCGCGGTCTTAGTTTTCATTAAATTTAACTCAAATGACAAATTCAAGTAACAAACAACAAACAATATCTAATAATGAAGGATTCCTTTGAAAGCAAACGAGAAAATAAAAAATGGCCAACTCAGTTTTATTGAGCCAGTTCATTACAGGACATTTTAAAGGAAGGTATGTAAGGATTTTTCAAAATTTTCAAATTGGCAAAAATCATTCCCCTACCCCCCAATATATCAGACCTATATAAATATATTTTTAGACATTTGTAGCTAATTTTGGCCCTTGTTTCCTAGCACCCTGTTTCCCCTAGCATCACTATATGCGGTATACCGTTTTTCAAGCTCTCCAACCCAAAAATGACCAGAAATAATAATAATAACCAATTTAGTGCAGTATTGTCAGAACATGAAAGACAATTCAGAGAGTGAAATTTCTAGTCGGGTCAAAATCTTTAAGATACCACTTAAAACACCCAACTCTGATCCGATCGTAAACTACTATGTTTACAGGTTTGGTATACCTGGAAATCTCTTGCCTAAAATTTCATGGGCACTGCCAACAATGAAAGTCAAAATAAAAAATGTCAGCATTTAGAGAACCTTACAGTTTCAACACATAATGATTCAATAGTTGATGACAATTATGGTCAGCAGTGCAATCTGTGTTAAACTTAGTTATTATACAATGATTGTGAAATACTCTCTCACAGCTTAGGCAAATCACACTTAAAGTGTTCCTGGATGGTACCAGTACTAAGCATATGTGGCTAAAGTATCTCGCTCAAGGACCCACGCATAGACGTGGCGGATGCTCTAGACCATGTGCTCTACACATTACAAGGAATTCATGTACTTTCTTTAGACAGATCTGTTGTTGTTTTTTATTATTATAATGTGCAAATGCTGAAGAAACATTGTGATTAAAGAAAGGAACAAGAATATGGGTTTAGCAAATACACACCTTCTCTACTCTCATGGCCTGAGGGGAAAAATGCAATATTTAAAGTGTTTTTTTTTTTTTAAATATACATTTGGAGTCGATATTATGTACCATATTTATTTTAAGAAGTGCCCATATTTCTAATCAGAGATTCCATCATTTTAATTTCCATATAAACAACAGAATATATTTATGTTTAGTTTATCATAATTGATTTAAGAAAGTTCAAAACTTATATGAACTGCTTTCGAGCCATAGGTATAAATAAAATTTGAGCACTGGTTCTGCGAGCCTGGGATTGAACCCATTATGTTTCTTTAGATTTTATCATAATTTTTGTTATTTTGAATAAAGTTTTTAACATAAGTTAAGCTAGTCATACCAGCAGCCAATTTAACTGCTGGTGCATTATCATATAAGTGAATCTGAATATACCCACATACCTTTCCAAACATGGGTGTAGGAGCGTTTCAATTATTGGGGGGGGGGGGGCAACCTGAGGAGAGAGTGTATGAGGATGTATGAAAAAGTAAATGCTGGTCCCCGCAACCTGAGCATTGGGATGGCCCCTCCCCTGGCTCCTATGCCTATGTAAAGCAACAAAGCAGCAACTGAAAAACTTTCTCACTTAAAGTCTTTGGATTGAGTTTTAAGCCAAAATACCCATGACCTGAGCAGTGAGAGTTGATGATGACCTGAGATAGTGGATAGCAACAGTCATTACCATAGCAACATTAATAACATGTGCAGTATACAAAACTGGAGCTGCCGAATGCAAGATAAACAAACCTAGATTCTCTTTAAAAAAAAAACTGCAATAAATATTCTTTAAAATTTTGAGCTTCAGTGACCTTGACCTTTATCATCAGGTGTCACCCTGTCAGTAAAACTGGTATCTGTATAATTATTAAGGTTTATGATAATAATATTAGTAGCTCAATAGTATTAATGAAGAGTTGTTAGCTTGTCATAGAATTGTAGCAACAAATATCTGACCCTTGTGACCTTGAACCTTGTGTGCTTGAAGTTTGATTAACTAATAACTTTATGCCTTGTACTAATTCCATACATGCTTCATCATTATTCACAGTTTTGCCTTTATTGTCTGGAGTAGCCTACTTGCTATGAAACTTTAATCACCATTTGCCAATATCTGACCCTTATGACCTTGACCTTTAATGACATGACCTGTCACTATGACCCATACCCATATGAAGTTAGATGATGATAATAATTAGCTAGTCAACACAACAGGCTTCCAATTAAATTTAAACCTAAAGCAATGGCAGTAACCATTCTCTTTCTTCAAATTATTGAGTTAAACACAGCAACAGTACTGCGGAACAAACATGGCACTAAAATGATGGCTAAGAAGTTGATCAAGCAGAAATGCAATTGCTGGATATGTAGGGCACTTCTATAAATAAATACGGTAAACATATATCAGCCTCCATTATTTTGGAGAAATGCTTTAGTTCAACTTCAAACAAGGCAAAATATTTTATAATATTATTTGGTTTGATTTTAAATGTTCAACTAGAAATGTGTCTGTTGATTCGAATACCCCCGCTATTAATCGGAAACCAAGATTTTACTGAAGTGAAGTCATAACTCCTGCAAACTTTGAGTGATGTTGACAAGTATCAAATTTTGCCTGGGTGTTATAATCATACAGATTCTCACAAAATATCATTAAAATACATATAGCTCTTCAGAAGTTATTGATTGGAAACCAAATTTTTACCCGACAGACAAACAAACGGACAAACAGGGGTAGCGTTTAATGCCACATCACCATTCTTGGAATGGCTGAGAGACAATAAAATTATTCCGACATATTAAACAATGTCATTCATATAACATTACAATGAAAATAAAATGTAAAGTGGTGATGATATAATAAATTTGAATACTATTCTGGGGTGCGTTTCACGCACACAAAAAACCCACAAAAACGACAAAAATCGCCGTAAACCAAAAATTGTTCATAATATTCATCCAAACAAACTCACAGACGGTTCAAATTATTTCAAAGGCGATCAAAATTTGAACATACGACGAAGAAAATATTTTTCGTTATTTTGTGAAATTATGCCCAGATGCTTGTTTTTAAATACAATATACAGTCAAACTTGTGTTAGTGGTCACCTCTATTAAGCAGCCACTTGTCTTAAGCAGCCACATTTACTATTTCACATGGCTATGCTTTCAGAACAAATTAACCTGTATTAAGCAAAAACTTTTCTTAAAAGGTCATATTTGCTCCTTCCCATGTCTGGCTGCATAATACAGGTTTGACAGTAATAATGGGAATAAAATTAATATATATATATATATTTTTTTTTTAACTGAAAAGCCCAAACTTGACTTGGAAATTTATTGGGAGTGTTCATAAAAATATTTTGGATAGCAGTTGTAATATGAACATTAACGGCACACCATACCTGTAATTTTTTTATTGCATCATCTGTTCGCTGGCGAAGTAAGCTCTTCTGTCGCAAGTTACGTATGTGCATTTCTCCCATCATGGTAGCCCGACGTATCACATTTGGATTTGTAGACTACAATGTAAAGGCAGGGAGATGTAGTAAACAAGCATTTGGCCGTTATAAATTAAATGCTAGATTATCATCCAAGGGCGGGAGGATTTTATTTCTTATTTTTATTCTTAAAATTTTTGATGTTTTTTTTTATTTTATTTTTTATTATGAAAATAAAAAGGGTCGGGGCGGCATGAAAGTTAGGGGGCGGGCGGGGATGACAATCTAGTAATTAATTTATTATGGCCTTACATTTGCTGATAAACATTAATTATTTTGTGATTGTCTCACCAAGAAAGAATAACAGAATTATTTCTCTTATTTGACATCAACTGTGAAACAAATTATTACAACTTGAACACGCTAGAAGGTTGCCTGGGTAAAACTAAGTTTATTCAGATAAAGTGTATTTCTCAATCTGTGAACGGACATGTTGAGGATCAAACACTCATTTCTCTGATCTTAGGGCCGATGTTCAACTACTAAACCATACACTCCACAAAACAGGAGAAAAAAGAATAAAATCAGGATCAAACCTACAACCCTTTGATTCTGGGCCTCAAGCTCTACCACTACATCAAACACTCCACATTACAGGAAAACAAAGATTCAAATCAATCTTACCAAAACAATCAACTCGGATTGCTCAGGGTTGAACATAATACAAGCTCCGCCAACATGCTTCTTGAATTCTAAATGTGACTGCTCATCCGCACATCTGTACATAAAACAGGGTAATGATAAAATGACAAAACCAACAAGATATCTTATTAATTAAATCTAATAGTAATTAAAAAGGAAAACTGCTTATACAAAATAAAGGAGATCAATTTCACCAATTTTAATGCATACATGTAGTATTAGTTATCTTACAATGGCTTCCTTTTTATACTGGAAGAAACCCAACACAGATGTTCCGGAGTTAAACCCACAACCCTCTACAAGTCACTTGAGTAATTTCTTACTTAACATAATCCCCACTCGGTCACTATCTCCGGGATTGATATACGACATTGCATCTCATCATCATTCATATCTCACCTCTGATTCGAGTGGGAAAGTTACCAGTTACTTGCAGAGATGGGTGTCCTTGAGTACTAGTTAACCTTCAAGCATCCCAGTTAACTGATCATCTGTTAACCCTTAATGGCACAAAATAAATGGCGCTAAAGTCAAACAATCTTATTTTAACCTTTTACTACATAGATACGCGTTTTCCCGCACCAATCACAGAAGGCCTTTGAAAACAGTGCAATCTGAACACTTCCTGCACTGTTTTCCACTCTGTCAGTTAATATAAACATAATTCACCAAATAATTCAAAAGCCTTCTATATGACGTGTCCAAAGGTGTCTATATTAGAGGTGTCAAAAGGCATCTATATGAAGTAATGGGTTAAATACCCTAGTCAAGTGGCTGGTATAAACTATCCCTGATTAGTGAGAGGCAGAAATGGTGGGTTTCTTACAACAGCAGGGAAACACAATCATTACCTATATTATGTTTTTATACATAATTATAATGACAAGAACTTTATTTCTTCATAAACACCAAACATCTATAGTCATTGTTGCAGAATGAGGAATCCATCACTCAAATTTAAACAAACTGAACTTTTTTTATTTTATAAGTAAGAAATGACTCGGCTACTTCCCATGTCAGAATTGGTATCCTTTTCCCCCTGAAGTTTAAAGGCGAGAGTTTTTCTAACAGCATCTTAACCATTTGGCAATGCAATAAACTAGCAAATTAATTAAAAGTTGAAACATAGAACATTAACAGCAAAATTAATATATACTTACATATCCCTTAGATCAGGAGGAACTTCCAAAACATATTTGTTAAAGCTATCTTTGGTAAAGACTCTGAAATGACAATTATTTATTTGATATTAAAACCAACTAAATATGACCTTGGCAATTGAAGGGTCTTAAAATGCCATTTAAGCAGAGCTGTGGTGTAGTGGATAGAGCATTGGCCACTCATGCTAGAGGTAGCGGGTTCGATCACCAGCTTGATCCAATGCCTCTAGAAAAACAACAGTCCATACTGGTTCTACCGAGGAAGCAAACTCATGAGCAGTCCATATAAGCATTGAGATTTCATCGCAATCAAACTCAAATAAATTAGTATAAACTAAACGCCATTTTATTCACTGATATTCAATACGGCACAAGTCACACACAGCATTCTAAACATTAACTTATGGCAGGATTCAAGTTCCAATATCTGAAAAGCAACTGTATTTTATGTTTTATGCATTTTTTCTTTCTTCAAAATAAATGAAGTAAAATCCATCATTGAAATTATAAAAGTTATTAAGTGGATCCAAGGTTCTATTGAAGATAAATAATGGAATTAAGTAAAGGATTTTAAAATGTACTGTGAATTTTGTTTGGTATGGCAAAGTGCTTTATAGGTACCAGTAGACTATGTAACATATTGGTATGTAAAGTTGATTAGGAATATCTAAAAAAAAAGAAGAGAAAAAGCGAACATCCTTTAGCTAACAATGTCAAAAACCATTTACAAAATGCAAAACCGGAAACAGAATGCCTTTCAACAGATACACACGACTCCTTTTTTATTTTAATGATCAGGTAATGACCATAGTAACTATTATATACGTACGTATTATTAACATGTCGTATTTTTTCCAGCGGTATAATATCTGTATAAGTTTTATCCCAGCCTGTATATTCTACAACAGCAAACTCGCCACGGAACATCTTAATTCTGGCCATCCACCAACCAAACGCATCATCTTCATTTCCCTTGGCCAACACCTGAAATGTCCATAAAATCTTGAATTGTATGATGTTTAATATTTAGCATCGTTGTTACAACTATAGTCTTGAAGTTGCATCTCTGCTTCGAAAAGTGTTATTTTCAGTCATATCACAATGGTCTCTACTTTGGAAAGTATTATTTTCAGTTATATCATAATGATCTCTACTTCCGAGTACTATTTTCTATTTATCAACTGTTGTAAATGCTGCCTGCCACACTAAAATATCATGCAGCACACAGTTCATACAGACACCAAACCACACTGGGTCTTCTTATTCTTAACCAACTAGCTGAGAAACTACAAGTACAATGTAATATTTTAGAAATTGGAATCACCTGACTTCAGACCCGCAACCTTCAAAACTTACAGGTGATGCAGATGGTCTATAATGCAGCAAGATAACTCTTTGTTTTTAAAAAGGTACAGGTACATCAAGAATACTTTAAGTGTATTAAATTAGTATCAATTTGTAACTTTTATACACAGGAAAAATTAAGTTGTTATCAAAACACAGACAAATCATGCTCAAAGTCTTCCTGGGTAACACCAGTACTAAGCACATGTGGATAAAGTGTCTTGCTTTAGGACACCACACATAGCCACGGTGCAGGATTGAAACCAGGACCCTTCGATCCTGGGTTGGATGCTCTGCCTTTGGGCCACAACTCCACAAAAGTAAAGTTGCATGGGCAGTTGATAAAGAATTTCCTGGATACAACCCAAATATGAAAAAAAATGTACAAAAATTTTTCATTTACATCCGTAAAATTATTAGCCATGTAAAAACATTTCACATGTTGTGAAAAATCGCAAAATTAACTGTAGAAAGATATAACTTATATCAGATCTGATGATGAGACCCAAAAATATTTTCTTTTCTGGACCAAATGTTCACTGGTAGAAATTGTAGTACAAGTAGACAAGTGGAATTTCTGTCCACTGCCAGCTTATCTCTACTGGTGATCACAGCCAGGGAGGTTATCATGCCATTCCAGCAGTATTGTTATGAACTGTGGTGATTACTGGATCTTCATAGAAACAACAAACAACATCAGCTAGGGTCTCCATGACAGCTATAGTTAGTGAATCCATTTTCAAGACATCATTTTGGCATGTTTTTAATAATTATATTCTTATGGCAGTAAGATTCCAGTTATTATATCTAAGGATGACAAATATTCGAAAAAGACAGGTTTTTTTGACAATTCTTAAATTGTGGAAAAAAAAGTTAACAACAACTGATAATTGCCTTTAATTAAAGGGAGTACATCAGGATTGGCTAAAATCATATTTTTCCAATATGCCGTGTCGATATATACTCACTGACCTCGTATAGCCAAAGACATATATTCAAACATGCTAAAATAATATATTGAATCGGGATTTCCTAACTCAGGTTAAGACTAAAATAGATTTTCTGCTTAAAATGGCAACATATTTTGTGACGTATAAAATGAGTCGCATGATTTCATTTGATTTTGATTTGATTCGTCATAGGATTTACACGTTGCAAAATTTATTTTATTTTAAAAGAGTTCAAATAATGATGTGAGGGGTCGTCTAGCAATATTTAAGTGCTGTCTATTTTTAGAATAGGGATTTCACTTCAAGTTCACCACTCCGGTTGAAATATCGATTTTGTCACATGTTGGTGGATTTGATATATTAAACTGTTAGGATTTTATTTATGATAATGAGATGATTTTTATCCATTTTGAAAATAATTTCAGTGTTTTTTTCACCATTTTGGGAAGATGACCCATACCCTTGGAATTGGGAATTTTAGCGGCATTTTCATTAACATTGGGAAATTTTTTTGCATTAAATATATTTACATATTTATAAAAAGTGTACACTTGCTTATCAGGCCATTTAATTAAATAATCAATGTCATGCTAAATTCAGAATGGGGAAAACTTTCTTTATTTTATCAAGGAAGTATGGCAAGTTTCAATTTACATTTTTGAAGCTTTCAATTGGGAATTTTTACCATTCAATTTGGAAAAAAAGATACTATTTGCCATTGGGAATATGACCCAAAAACGGCTAAAAAAATAGCCGAAAAAACACTGAATTTTATAGCATTTTTCCTCATAAATTAACTTTAAGCACAGAGCCTTTAAGAATCGTTACTGAGACCATTGCCTGGGCAGAACTACAAAGTGATGTCATTTTTGACTGGCTATCAATTGTCATCATTTTAGGACTAAATTCATTTAGCCAACAAAAATTGTATAAAACTTGGCAACATGGTTACATAAAAGATTAAACCCAGTGAGAATGTACATAGACATATAGTCCCTATGTATTATCATGTATTTAACTAAGTTTGTGTTGTCCTTGTTTTATTATAAGAGTAAATTTACATATGAGATTAATGACATTTGTGTCTATTCCCAGGATTACACTTCTTGTGTTTATAATCAAACAGACCATCCCTCAGTTACTTATGTACCTCTAAATAGCTCTACAAAGTTTCTGTCCAAATTATTGTTAATAAAAAGCTGGAAAGGTGACTCAGATGCCCCCACTATAGATATAATTATATGTTAGTAAATTTTACCAAAAAAGTTGACAAGGTGCCATAACTCTTGCAAAATTATACCAATGATGACAAATACTGAACTTGACCAGTACTTAATAATTATACAGCTACGGGTATATACTAAATATTTAGTTAAATACATTAACCTTTTCAGAAGTTATTGGACAGAATCAAATTTGATGCACAGACTGGGGTATCACTTAATACACTTTCATTATTTTCCAAAGGTCAGAGTCATAAAAACTGTTCAGACTTGCACCTGACTAGCGTGTTACCATGACTAATTCACACACAAAATACAACATATTCTGCTCTGCTGGATAAAACATTGTTGATATCATCTGACGAAAGATTTGTTTTTTGGGATTTGGGGATGTAGGTCCCTTCAATGGGGGAAAATAGTGTTGTATATAATGATGAAAATGTGGGGTGGGGGGCGGGTCAAAACAATGAAAATAAAAGTATGTACCAGTATGTTTTAAACAGTTTCTGTTCTCAAGGACACAAAACATTGCCTTTAAGACACAGAAAGCTACAACCCTTCAATTCAGAGTGCAATGCTCCACCACTCGACCTTGCCCTTCACACAAAACTTATCCGATGAAGCTTTCCGCCCATCTGCAACAGCCGGCAGTTAACAAAATGTCTTGTCAGGAATCACTCAGTTTTATGTATCATGTTAAAATTAGGATTTTAACTCAAATTTTACAATGTTGAATAGACTGGTAAAGGACTTCTACAAATCCCAGATAAGTGTGTATATTCTATTTTTTAAAAGCAGATTCTTTTTTTTTTTAACCCTTTTCTTCATATAGACACCTTTGGACACCTCGTTAATAAGGGAATATAATTATGGTAGATGCCTTTGGACACCTAATATAGAAGGCTTTTGAATTATTGGGTGAATTATGCTTATATTAACTGACAGTGTGGAAAACAGTACAGGAAGTCCTGCACTGTTTTCAAAGG
The DNA here is from genome assembly GCA_029582155.1 of Panopea generosa. Taxonomy (NCBI): domain Eukaryota; kingdom Metazoa; phylum Mollusca; class Bivalvia; order Adapedonta; family Hiatellidae; genus Panopea; species Panopea generosa. The sequence continues at coordinate 46,272,399 of CM055907.1, forward strand.
CCTTCTGTAATTGGTGCGGGAAAACGCGTATCCATGGAGTAAAGGGTTAAGGTAAGAACACCTGTAGCTGTCAATGAATATAAAATTGAAAATTAAAATATTTAAACAACACTTCCTGATCTGTGTAAACACTTATACTGTTTATTAGTTTGAAGATTTTACTTATAACTGAATACATACAGTTTGTATGATTTGATAATTACCAGGCGTGTGTATCTACTATTTAATAAGATCTTCCTCTAAAACAAACACTTAAAGAGAATGATGATTTAGCAGTACATAAACATTCCAGGATGGGTCATGACGCCAACCTCTGCCGCAGGTACAGCAACTGACAGCTGTAACAATTGGAGGCAATTAATGTGGTTATTTTGAACTATTGCATCTCCTTTTTTTTTTATTTAAATGGGGTTTAAACGCCATTTTCAACACATTTACGATGATATATTATGGCATATTCAGTGGAAGAAGACACACTTGTTAAATTGTTTTTGGACGCAATTTTCAACACATTTCGAGTTATATATGGCATATCCAGTTTGATTGGTGGAGGAAGACCTCAGAATGAATCTGAACAGAACCACTGACCTACCACTGACCTTCTGCAAAAAACTGGCAAACTTTCTCCAATAAAGTTTTTCGAGTTAGCGCGACTCAAACGCTGTTGTTTTCAACACATTTACGATGATATATTATGGCATATTCAGTTAATTGGTGGAGGAAGACAGATTTGTTAAAACTGGTTAAATATTTCATTCAGATTGGTAAAGAGTATTCAAAAGAACACAGTATTTAGAGAGGGGTTTAATGCCATTTTCAACACATTACAGATTATATAAGGCATCCAGTTCCAGGTGACCTCAGAATTAATCTGAGTGGAACCACCATCCTTAAACATGCATAGAATGGGTTTAACCATTTTATTAATACATTTCATGTTATATAAAATTATGCCATAGACGGTTTTATGAATCTGAGTAGAACCACCAACCTTCCGAAAGTAACTGTAAAATTTTCTCACATAAAGGTTTTAGAGCGAGCAAGACTTAATCTATGACCCTAGCTGTGAGAGGTAAGTGATCTTGAGACGATGCCTTAGACCACTCAGCCATGATGGACCCTGCTCTATTTATGATAAATCTTACTATCGCATTTCGATGTTACAGACTGTAATGGGTGACCTTACAATTCTGCCATTTCATACCGGTCAAGGGTTGCGACAAACCCTATGTAACATATAAAACAAAGAAATATGGTTTAGCCCTTTACTCCATAGATACGCGTTTTCCCACACCAATCACAGAAGGCCATTGAAAACAGTGTAGGAAGAGTTCAGATTGCTCGTAACGAGCAATCTGAACACTTCCTGCAATGTTTTCCACTCTGTCAGTTAAATAAACATGATTCACCCATTACTGATATGTGGTGAATTAATGCTTTCAATATTAGAGGTGTCCAAAGGCGTCTATATGAAATAAAGGGTTAACTTAAACTAAGTAAATCATTCAATGCTTGAACCTATAACCTAAGCGGTGAGAGGTAAGTGACCTCGAGATGACCACGGAGGATTCTTATTGCAACTCTATTGATATAAGTAACAGTGCAATATTATTACTCTAGTGATTTACTTAGATATTTGCAGATCTGTTTTGTAATAGATACTTCCAGCCAAGCTCAGTAAGCAATGTGTTTGACTATCGATCCAGGGTTTGTGTGTTTGACTATCGATCCAGGGGTTGTGTGTTTGACTATCGATCCAGGGGTTGTGTGTTTGACTATCGATCCAGGGGTTGTGTGTTTGACTATCGATCCAGGGGTTGTGTGTTTGACTATCGCTCCAGGGGTTGTGTGTTTGACTATCGATCCAGGGTTTGTATGCTTGACTATCGATCCAGGGGTTGTGTGTTTGACTATCGATCAAGGGGTTGTGTGTTTGACTATCGATCCAGGGTTTGTGTGTTTGACTATCGATCCAGAGGTTGTGTGTTTGACTATCGATCCAGGGGTTGTGTGTTTGACTATCGATCCAGGGTTTGTGTGTTTGACTATCGATCCAGGGTTTGTGTGTTTGACTATCGATCCAGGGTTTGTGTGTTTGACTATCGATCAAGGGTTTGTGTGTTTGACTATCGATCCAGGGTTTGTGTGTTTGACTATCGATCCAGGGGTTGTGTGTTTGACTATCGATCCAGGGGTTGTGTGTTTGACTATCGATCCAGGGTTTGTGTGTTTGACTATCGATCCAGGGGTTGTGTGTTTGACTATCGATCCAGGGGTTGTGTGTTTGACTATCGATCCAGGGTTTGTGTGTTTGACTATCGATCCAGGGTTTGTGTGTTTGACTATCGATCCAGGGTTTGTGTGTTTGACTATCGATCCAGGGGTTGTGTGTTTGACTATCGATCCAGGGGTTGTGTGTTTGACTATCGATCCAGGGTTTGTGTGTTTGACTATCCATCCAGGGGTTGTGTGTTCGACTATCGATCCAGGGGTTGTGTGTTCGACTATCAATCCAGGGGTTGTGTGTTTGACTATCGATCCAAGGTTTGTGTGTTTGACTATCGATCCAGGGGTTGTGTGTTTGACTATCGATCCAGGGGTTGTGTGTTTGACTATCGATCCAGGGTTTGTGTGTTTGACTATCGATCCAGGGGTTGTGTGTTTGACTATCGATCCAGGGGTTGTGTGTTTGACTATCGATCCTGGGTTTGTGTGTTTGACTATCAATCCAGGGGTTGTGTGTTTGACTATCGATCCAGGGTTTTTGTGTTTGACTATCAATCCAGGGGTTGTGTGTTTGACTATCAATCCAGGGTTTGTGTGTTTGACTATCGGTCCAGGGGTTGTGTGTTTGACTATCGATCCAGGGGTTGGGTGTTTGACTATCGATCCAGGGGTTGGGTGTTTGACTATCGATCCAGGGATTGTGTGTTTGACTATCGATCTAGGGGTTGTGTGTTTGACTATCAATCCAGGGTTTGTGTGTTTGACTATCGATCCAGGGTTTGTTTGTTTGACTATCGATCCAGAGGTTGTGTGTTTGACTATCGATCCAGGGTTTGTGTGTTTGACTTTCGATCCAGGGTTTGTGTGTTTGACTATCGATCCAGGGGTTGTGTGTTTGACTATCGATCCAGGGTTTGTGTGTTTGACTATCGATCCAGGGGTTGTGTGTTTGATTATCGATCCAGGGGTTGTGTGTTTGACTATCGATCCAGGGTTTGTGTGTTTGACTATTGATCCAGGGGTTGTGTGTTTGACTATTGATCAAGGGGTTGTGTGTTTGACCATCAATCCAGGGGTTGTGTTTGACTATCGAACCAGGGGTTGTGAGTTCCAATTCCCCGCCCAGCTCATTTCTAGCATTTACATGTAAACCTCATTTCTAACATTTATAAGGTAAGTAAAGCACATATTTTTTATTATTTATTATAATTATTTTAGTAAGCTTATTTTTATGCCCAGCCCAAATCTTTCTCAAATTAAATGGGAAGTGCCAATGTTCTATAATACAAAACGTGGAAAGTTTATACCATTCTGATTTTGTTACGATTTCAACAAGCTAGTCTTAATTAGTTGTGCAAGCATAGACAGAAATATTCGTTTTCAATTATACTCAGCCAAATTCCTGCTGTTTGCCAAGCATATTACACAGTTTCTCTTTCGAAACAACATCTGTGGAATATCAGCCAAACAAATGATTCTAACATAAACACCACCTTGCCATTAAATCTCCCGAGTAGTGAATTGGAGGGGTTTAACACTAGGTTCAATTAAGTCACTGGCCCTTACAAACATAGCAATGACAGCCGACATGTGGGGGTGACGAATGGGTGGAGCTTTCATAAATGCAGTCCTCAGACTTCAGTTAAAAATAGATTGTTTTAAATCCTTGTTGCAAAATAGTATGAGGTGGTCCTTCATGACATCTCACTACTGAGGTCATGGGCTTCACTACTGAGGTCATGGGCTTTACTACTGAGGTCACGGGCTTGAGCCCAGACAGGACAAGAAACCTAAATCCTTATGTGAAATTATTGCTCATGACTTGCAGAAGGACAGCGGCTATAATCCGGCTATGACATTATACCCAATTAAAAAAATATAAATAAGGCCGTAATAAATTATTTGCTAGATTATCATCCCCACCCGTCCCTCTAATTTTTTAAAAACAACACATATTTTAAAAATAAAATTAAATCCTCCACCCCAAAAATTTGGATGAGAATCTAGCAATTGATTTAAAATTATTTATATAAGGTAGATAATGTGCCCTTTTTCAACATCACACGTTGGGTGGGGGACAACTTACATAAATCAAATGTTTGTTGAATCCATCAATTTATATCGATAGACAGGAAATGTTTGATTTAGACTCTTTTGTGTGTGCAGACGGATGTATCATGTTGTTGTTTTTCCACCTGATACATTGTCTGTAAAATGGATACTGTATTGGAAAGAGAGAGAAGAGATATGGCAGACTTATACGGTGCCAATTATAATGTGTTGAATATTCCAGCTTCAATAATCACCCGCCAATTATATGGCAAAATAAATTATAGGTTGAACTTAACTGCAGTAGTTCTGAAGAAATTAACTGTTATTTTCCAAGATTAATTAACCAAGAGACAGCAGGACCTGAGGACGCTTTAATTGGTAAGAGTGGTTAAGCATTTTTTTTTAATTTGACCCCTTCTGGAAAATACATCTGGACTTGTCCGAACTTAAATCTCTAGCTCAACAAAGGCATTTGCTAGGACACGAGTTAGGCAATGCTTTGGATCTGAAATTGATATTTTTTTGTACAAAGACTGTGAAGCTGAACAATTTCTGTTTCCCCATAGTTTTCCTTATAATGAACAAGTAAAAGTCCTCTTAATGGCTTCTAAACATCCAAGCCCCTTTATTTTAAGAAACTACAATCCACCGCTGACCTAACAATAATTTATATCATATAAATAATAAACCAATTTGACTGATTGATTCTTGAGGGGAACATTTGAAATTTCACAATTTTGGGTTTTGTGGCTCTTCCTGGATATCCAATCCTCCATGTATAATTTGAACATACATGACAAACACCCATATAATGTTTGAGTATAACTAGTATTAAATAGAAAATGCTGCTAAACGGACTACAACAGATGACTGACAATAAATGACAGACAACGTACTTCTGGCCCATAGCCAGCAGAGCTAAAGATTGCTCTACGGACACACAACCAACAAAATGAGTTCTTTTCTATATTCATTTACCACCTGCAACATAAAATGTCAATCTAAGAATATAAAACAAAGAAACACAGCTAAAATTTGAACAACAATAAACACTAATTTGGAGCATTTGCAACACTCTACGGTGATATAAGAGGTTCAATTTTCACACCACTGGCAGATTCAGGAGGAAATGGGGGTTCCCCTTCCTCAGATTTCCTCTACCAATTTCAGAGAAAATATTGAGAAACATTTACTTGGACCCCTTTCCAACTCTGAAATATAGGGGATCTCACTCAGAGATAAACAAAATTTACATAGGATTTGCCCCCTTTCTCCTCTGACAAATAATCCTGATCCCCAACTATCCACCCCATTTCTGTTTATTTTTCAACTGTAAAGGAATCATGAAAATTTAATATTTAAGAAAGAAAAAAATGAGAAAAAAAAAATACAAATTATACCGTAAACATCATGAATTAAAGTTCTATCATTCTAAATTTCTGTAGAGCCGAGATTACAGGCAAATTTTGGCCCATTTTGTTACTTTTGTGCAGATTTTCTAAAGATAAGCAATACAAGATATACTTCAGATAAACGTATAAGTATAAATGTTGGCATTATTGATGTCTGTAAAGAACTAAAACCTTCATCCTCTTTTCTAACTGGTTTACAAATATGAGACTCCGGGTTGGTATAAACATCAGTTGAGAAACTCGTGGTTGGTGTAAATGTGAAGATAATACATCAATGATAGCTAGGCTTCATCTGATAAGCCCGGCGGCTTGTTACTGTTGCAGTGCATGCCCACAGGACTAAGTCTTTGGTAGCATTCTTTTGTTTAAAAAAATTATCCAGAAATTAGTATCAAGGATATCATCCTTTAAATGAAACTTGGTTTGATGTTGTTGTTTTTAAATTAAATACTTATCTTTGGAAACAAGATTAATCTTTGTGAATTGGACATTGGTGGCAGTTTATTTTTTATGTCAGTGAAATTCTTTCAAAAAAGTGGCTATGACTTATATTTCATCCTGTCATGTCCCGTGTCCGTAAAAATGAAGCAAAGGTGAAACTTGAAATTATTAGATGAGATATCCCCAGGGCCTTATTAATGGTTTTTTTCTTACATAAAAGGGTAAAAAAACACTGGATATGAATAATTAAAAAATCCCAATTTCCCATGAATCTCACTGTTTCTTTCATTATCTCAGACTTGGGCCTCTTCCCAATGAACAGGATAAAGACCCTGCATACTACTAATCTTGTATACATCAAAACTTGACCTATGACTTAATGACCTCTGCAACATCACATTGACAGCAAGTGGTTTTGTTGAGTGAAATTGGGTGTTTGATTGCAGGTGTATAAAAAGTGTCACACCAAAAACTGTAGACATACTGGTAGTTCTCTCTACAATTTGCTGACAGACACAGCGACTCCTATATACCCATTCTCAAACTTTGTTTGCAAGGTAAGGGACAGGGAAGGGTACAATTATATGCTATATTTCTGCAATACATCTGATACTAAGTTGTAATTCTGGCTTTTTCAAGTGAAATATGGCCTGCAACTCCAAAGAGAAATTTGCCCAAAACCTAAACTCCACAACCCTGCTCCCATCCTGGTCTTAACTCTGAATCCTCCCATGGATACAAAACATAGATATATCATAGAATTATAATGCTGTGAATGTAGACAGTGAGATCCCCAATGATATAGAGATAGATAAAAAAAACACCACCACTGGCACAACACATGAATATGCTCTCTCTTCTCTTTCTTAACATGTGTTGAAGTGGCTGCGTACTTGCAACTAATTTAGTAATTTATTTTATTTTACATCTCAACTTTATCAGTTTAAGCGATTTGATAAAAGTTTTCATTTCTTCATCATGCCCGCTGCCACTTTTTTATCACAGAGCTTATCAGTTTTTCATGATTTCTCTTATCATTCCAGTGGAGCTACAAATCATGAATGCTCCCCCCCCCCTCCCCCACCACCACTCTGCAATAGATAACAGAGCCGGCTGCCAGAATTGTTCACTCACTTGGATCAACCTGTACCTGTGTACTACAGCTTGTACTGTTTATACAACAGATTTTTATTTACCAACATCATTATCTCGAGCCAGGAATTCTGACAATGTCTTAAAATAACCACTTTACATAACAGATTAGAGAGAAATTATGATGATGTAATTACTGAACATTGCTCATTGATATCTAACACTGACAGATATATCTTCTACCCATCCCCATTAAAAAAAAACAATACAACAGGAATTGTTGATCATCACTTATCAAGCAAATACTACACATTTTTCCCACCTTTAAATCATTTTCTATCTTTCTTTCGAAATACTCTTCATTCTGAAATTGTGGACTTCCATGTATTGCGTACAATTCATATCACAGTTTGTTTAAACTGTCATATATACCTCAGCTGTTGTCTAGGGGTAGTGCGTTGTAGGTTCGATGCCTGCCGGGTCACACCAAAGACTTGAAAAATGTTACTAGAAGCCTCCTCGCTTGGCGCTCAGAATTAAGAGGATAGTTCTAGGTCTGGTCGTCCCGGTGTCAGTATTATGTGACTGGACGGGGTACCATACTATGTGTCTGCGGTATAATGCTCCAGTGTGGCAGAGCTTACAATACTGTCTCGAGTTGACACCATTGCGATATGACTGGCTAATTGTTAAAAATGACTAAACACCACACAACAACAACTAAACCATCATATATATAATACCAATAATAATGATAATACAAATAAAAACTAAACAATACAGAAAAAATGTACACGAGTTGAAGTTTCAGTATCCATAAAGCTGGCCCTAACCCACAAATGACTTTCCAAAGACTTTGAGAAAAAATAATGTAATTACAGAATAGACAATAAAATAAAAGAAATAACATTAATTCAATAAAAGAAATAACATGAATTCAATCGAAGTAATTACATGAATTCAATCAATATTATCAAGATAATATATTTTATATTTTTGATTATTTGCTCATCATAAACCTATTGCTGACTGTGTCAGTAAGTTAATTTGCAAACAATGTAGACCCAGTCTGATCTTAATGATTATGAAATGGTCCAAGCACAAAAATGGAAGAGTCCACTGTTAAAAAACAGGTATGTCAAGTTTTAATTAACAACTTTCCATCTTTTTTATTATCTCAGGTAGTAATTACTCTTAATTAATAAAGTAACCACATTATGCCAGAGACCACTCCCCCTTCTGAGTGACTTATTCCAGCATCTAAGAAACAAGTAAATTACACAACAGAATAAGTATACAATCTACACACATAATAAAGAAAGATCTATCAAGTTTTATTTCAGAGTTTATATATCACATACAGATTTAGGTGTTCTTTTTATATCACAGATACTGATTTCTCCAGAAAATTAATTTCAGTAGATGAAATGCTGCATTCTTTTGAATGATTTCGTTTGTCATGTTAAGTCACGGCTAGAAAATAACTTCACATTAAGTAAATGAAATATCGAAAGAATTCAACACTTCACATATTGTGATCAAACATGCAAACACGAAACCAGTTTTACAATCATTTTTATAGCTTAATTTATTTCTCCATAGCAACAGACTTGTTAAAACTGGTTAAGTATTTCCATCATATTGGTAAAGAGTACTTAGTTTTAAAAAGAATACAATATTAAGAGAGGGGTTAAATGCCATTTCAACACATTACAGATTATATAAGGCATCCAGTTTTGGGTGACCTCAGAATTAATCTGAGTGGAACCACCATCCTGAAATATGCATAGAATGGGTTTAACACCATTTTTATATAAAATTATGCCATAGACAATTTTTTTGGTGAAGGAAGACCTCAGAATGAATATAACCACTTCCATTCCACAAGTAACAGGCAAACTTTCTCACATAAAGTTTCATGAGCAAGTGGGACTCGAGCCTAATGGCCTTAGTGGTAAGGGGTAATTGATCCTGCAAAGGTGCCAATTTTACTGAAATTACTGCTTAACCACTAAAAAAACTTTGAAAAAAAGACAGTGAAAAAAGTTGACTTTTGAGTTAATAATTTTTATACAGTTTAGACCATAATAAATTAATTGCTAGATTATCATCCCTGCCCGCCCCCTAATTTTCATACCGCCCTGACCCTTTTTATTTTCATAAAAAAAAAAATAATTAAAAAACTTCAAAAATTTCTACTGACTCATAGTGGCCATAGCACTTTTGAAATTCACCTATGCAATAGAAACATTTGGCGGGGTCATTTTTAACCCTAGGAACACCATTTGAACAAATCTAACAAAACTATAGTTGGTCACCATTACAACATAAACATTTTGAAAATCTGTTGGGCCGTTCATGAGAAGAAGATTTTTTAAGTTTTGGACTATTTTTAGTAATGGCGGCCATCTTGAATTTTAGATAGAAATAAAATCTTCTGTATAGTCTCATATGCAATAGAAACATCCATGTGAAGTTTCAGTTTAATTGGCCTAGTGTTTTCAGAATAAATGAATTGATGCTAAAGAAATGAATTTGAGAGATAGAGGCCCCTTTCGCCTAAAGTGAAGGAAGGGCCCTGCATTAACATTATGATTTCATGTCATATCATATATATATAAATCAGTGCATACCTCAACCTGTTCACCTTCCTGGTACTCGGGAATGCTCTCTATCTTGGCTGGGGCATTTCTAACATCTGTGAACTTGACACGCTTTTCTGGTTGCCAACTGTAACAACACAAACACAGTTGAAAAAGTAAAGATTGAATCAAAACGTTTTTGATAAAAATCTAGTGTTTTTTTTTCATTTCTACCTTATGAAATAAACATAAATTGCTGTTATCTTCACAACCCATAGTTATACTCCCAATAATAATCATCAGCAGAAACTTGTGTTATGACCCTGACAAGCCATCTTTTGAATACTGATACAGCTGTATATACTTGAGATAGGATTTGTTAAAAACATTTAACTAACAGCATTAATTTCTTTGAATTTAGTTTAGCTTGATTGAAAAGGTAAAGCTCAGAGCTTATTATGAAGTACTCTCGGGTTCACTTCCTGGGTAGAACCAAAGCCGAGTGTTGGTTTTGACAGGAAAACATGTTTAACTGGGATGATCAAACTTCCAATCTGTAGCATGAGCAGCCAACACTATCTCAAATGCACTACCACCTTCTTCCTTGAACTTGAGAATGTTTTCATTCCTAACAAATTGGGAATTATTCACATTTTTCATTTGTACCAGGTAGTCAACACTGTACACCTTGTACCAGGTATTCAACACTGTACATATACCAGGCACTCAACATTGCACATGTACCAGGTACTCAACAATGCACATGTACCAGGTACTCAACACTGCACATGTTCGTGGTATTTAACACTGCACATATACCAGGCACTCAACATTGCACATGTACCAGGTACTCAACATTGCACATGTACCATGTACTCAACATTGTACATGTTCCAGGTATTCAATTCCACACATATACATGGCACTCAATACTGCACATATACCAGGCATCAATACTGCACATGTACCAGGCACTCAACACTGTAAATGTACCAGGTACTCAACACTGCACATGTACCAGGTACTCAACACTGCACATACACCAGGCACTCACTACTGCACATATACCAGGTACTCAACATTGCACAAGCACCAGGTACTCAACACTGCACATGTTCTTGGTATTCAACACTGCACATATACCAGGCACTCAACATTGCACATGTACCAGGTAATCAACACTGCACATGTTCGTGGTATTAAACACTGCACATACACCAGGCACTCAACATTGCACATGTACCAGGTAATCAACACTGCACATATTCATGGTATTTAACACTGCACATATACCAGGCACTCAACATTGCACATGTACCAGGTACTCAACACTGCACATGTTCCAAGTATTCAACACCACACATATACCTGGCTCTCAATACTGCACATATACCAGGCACTCAACATTGTACATGTACCAGGTACTCAACACTGCACATGTTCCAGGTACTCAACACCACACATATACCAGGCACTCAATACTGCACATGTACCAGGTACTCAACACTGTACATGTTCCAGGTATTCAACACCACACATATACCTGGCACTCAATACTGCACACATACCAGGTACTCAACACTGTACATGTACCAGGTACTCAACACTGTACATGTACCAGGTACTCAACACTGTATGTGTACCAGGTACTCAACACTGTACATGTACCAGGTACTTAACACTGTACATGTTACAGGTATTCAACACCACACATATACCTGGCACTCAATACTGCACACATACCAGGTACTCAACACTGTACATGTACCAGGTACTCAACACTGTACATGTACCAGGTACTCAACACTGTACATGTACCAGGTACTCAACACTGTACATGTACCAGGTACTCAACACTGCACATATTGCCTGTTGCACAGTAAATGGGCCAATTTTTAAAAAAAACAGGTAAATGAATAAAAAAAAATATATATGTGGTACACTGTGTGGAGTGTTGAGTACATGGTATATATACCATGTACTCAACACTCCACACAGTGTACCAGATACTCAACACAGAACACCTTGTACCAGGTACTCAACATTGTACATCTTGTACCAGGTATTCAACAATGTACACCTTGTACCAGGTACTCAAAACTGTACATTTACCAGGTACTCAACACTGTGCGTGTACCAGGCACTCAACACTGTATGTGTACTAGGCACTCAACACTGTTAGTGTACCAGGCACTCAACACTGTATATGTACCAGGCACTCAACACTGTACGTGTACCAGGTATTGAACAATGTATGTGTACGGGGCACTCAACACTGTTAGTGTACCAGGCATTCAACACTGTATATGTACCAGGCACTCAACACTGTACGTGTACCAGGTATTCAACAATGTACACCTTGTACCAGGTACTCAAAACTGTACATTTACCAGGTACTCAACACTGTGCGTGTACCAGGCACTCATACACTGTATGTGTACTAGGCACTCAACACTGTTAGTGTACCAGGCACTCAACACTGTACATGAACCAGGCACTCAACCCTGTATGTGTATTAGGTATTTAACACTGTACATGTACCAGGAACTCAACACTGTATGTGTATTACGTATTTAACACTGTACATGTACCAGGAACTCGTATTTTTTCCAGGCACTCAACACTGTATATGTACCAGGCACTCAACACTGTACGTGTACCAGGTATTGAACAATGTATGTGTACCAGGCACTCAACACTGTACATGAACCAGGCACTCAACACTGTATGTGTATTAGGTATTCAACACTGTACATGAACCAGGCACTCAACACTGTATGTGTATTAGGTATTCAACACTGTACATGAACCAGGCACTCAACACTGTATGTGTATTAGGTATTCAACACTGTACATGTACCAGGAACTCATATTTGTTCCAGGCACTCATCACTGTACATGTACCAGGTACTCAACACTGTACATGTACCAGGAACTTGTATTTGTTCCAGGCACTCAACACTGTATATTTTGTACAAGGTACTAAACACTCTACGCTTTGTACCAGACACTCAACACTGTATTTTTTGTACAAGATACTCAACACCCTACACTTTGTACCAGACACTCAACACTGTATGTTTTGTACAAGGAACTCAACACTCTACACTATGTATCAGGCAATCAACGGATTTTTGTACCAGGCACTCAACACTGTACATTTTGTACCAGGCACTCAACACTGTATATTTTGTACCAGGCACTTAACACTCTACACTTTGTACCAGGCACTCAACACTGTATTTGTACCAGGCACTCAACACTGTACATTTTGTACCAGGCACTCAACACTGTACATTCTGAACCAGGCACTCAACATTCTTCACTTTGTACCAGGCACTCAACACTGTATTTGTACCAGGCATTCAACACTGTACATTTTGTACCAGGCAGTCAACACTGTACATTTTGTACCAAGCACTCAACACTGTATTTGTACCAGACACTCAACACTGTACATTTTGTACCAGGCACTCAACACCCTACACTTTGTACCAGGCACTCAACACTGTATATTTTGTACCAGGTAATCAACACTGTATATTTTGCACAAGGTACTCAACACTCTACATTTTGTACCAGGCACTCAACACTGTATTTGTACCAGGTACTCAACACTGTACATTTTGTACCAGGTATTCAACACTCTACACTTTGTACCAGGCACTCAACACTCTATACTTTGTACCAGGCACTCAACACCCTATACTTTGTACCAGGCACTCAACACTGTATATTTTGTACTAGGCACTAAGTACTCTACACTTTGTACCAGGCACTCAACACCCTATATTTTGTACCTGGCACTCAACACTGTATTTGCACCAGGTACTCAGCACTCTACACTTTGTACCAGGCACTCAACACCCTACATTTTGTACCTGGAACTCAACACTGTATTTGCATCAGGTACTCAACACTGTATATTTTGTACCAGGCACTCAACACTTTTGTATATGCACCAGGTACTCAACACTGTACATTTTGTACCAGGTACTCAATACTACATTTATACATTGTGATAACCATTGTTAAGATATATAAATGAAACTGTGACACTATTACAATTACTGATTAAACACGGAGTAGTTTTAGGGGTATAACACTATCCTCACAGTTTACTACATCTTTTGAAAGGTGCATATATCTGGGGATATACATGGAGATTCAGTAGTCACAACTTTCAGCTTTGTTTCTCAAAGTATTGCATTTGTTTTTAAAGCTGTTGTTTTATATTCTAAAAGGTCTGATGCAATAAGTTGCAAAAATATTCAAGTGACAAAGATGTCTACTTGCATTTTCAAAAAAGTCAACCAGCCTTTTAATATGCGAACCCTGAACATATTTGTGAATACCAAGACCACAACTTTCAGTTTTCGTTCTCAAAATAACTGAACTACTGTAACCGCAGGGCAAGCACTTAGTTATCAAAGCTGCTCATCCACCCTCCCCAAATATGTTTTTTGAATGCCTAAAGTCAAATAATTATTAAGGTTGGTTACTTACATCTAACTCGTCCTGAATAAATGATTACTTGTCATGACGAGCGGATGAGTCAGTGGTTTCTTCCAACCCTGAACCGGTAATTATATATTTGTTCTTTGGTTATTATTCTAAAAGATCCATTTGCAAAAATATTCAAGTGACAAAAATGTCTACTTGCATTTTCAAAAAATCAACTAGTCTTTTAATATGTGAACCCTGAAAATAGAACACAACTTTCAGTTTTCGTTCTCAAAACAACCGGTATTTATATTTGTTCTTTTTTTTTATTTTAAAAGAACCATTTGCAAAAATACTCAAGTGACAAGAATTTTTACCAACTTGTGCCTGTTATCTGATGTTTTTTTCTTAATATGGAAATCTCCTATGATATCATATCCATGAAACTAAATTAAACTTTACAGGGATTATATTGGCAAACTTAACATTAAAACTGCAAATGGAGTCTTCTACATATGAAATAGTTTGTGTATACCCATTCAATACCTTAGTTAACCTTAAATTAACCCTTTACTTCATATAGACGCCTTTGAACACCTCTAATATAGGCATTTGAACACCTCTGATATAGAAGGCTTTTGAATTATTCGATGAACTATGTTTATATTAACTGACAGAGTGGAAAAAAGTGCAGGAAGATTTCAGATTGCGCGTTACGCTAGATGGAGTAGAAGGTTAACACAAAACAAAATATTGACAATACTTCATTGTGGGATGCGAAAAAGTACTGCCAATATAAACATTTATCATATTTCGGAAAATATCCGTGCATGCTCCTGATCTGTCTTATACTATGCATCTAAACAATTATTTACACTGTCGCAGTTTACGATTATTGATTGGAATACCGAAGGCAGTTCATTCAAAATGAAAAAGGTAAACAAATCAAATGATTTAGCTCCTGAAAACTGATGCATATAATAAAAACAACACTATAAGTTTTATGTATATCTTTGTAATTGTAATGTTATTAATAACACCTTATTGAGAGTTTAATGCCAATATACTCTCTTTAACAGAAACAATTTTCAAATAAAAGAGTAGAAAGCAATAATACTTACTCATTTTCGAATGATACTGTAACTTCATCTTCATGCACATTCTTAACAAAGGCCTGAAGTGAAATAAAAATAATTAAAATATAAATTTACCAACATTTTTTATATCAGATAATGAAAAACTAATAATTTATATGATATAATAAAAAATTATTTGTGAAAATGCACCCACAGGGCATAAATTGTACATAAAAATTATGTTGATGATCAACAAATAAATGTATTTTTCACATTTTATAAAATGTCATTCTTATTATTTTTTTTAATACTAATTATAAAAGTCTATAGCTTTGACATTAAATTCAGAAATACATTGCCACCATAATTTATGATAACAAGCAGACAATCTAGTCCTTGCAAATTTTACAACCTACTCTTCAAGGTTTTTTCTATTCAAGAAAAAAACAAAATCAGTTGTTTAACATTAGTGTTGTTCTGATTATCACTGATAATCGAATATTGGTCAAAACTGTTCGTATCGCTGAAAATTGATAATGATTTTAACTGTTGGTGACATTTTGTATGTCTGGGGCTTGTCAAATCTGGATCCAGGCATAGGTGCCTTTTTCATAGTTACTTGCCCGTCGGGCTTGTCTAAAAAAATCGGACAAGCTAGTTTTCACAATACACAGGTCTACAAATATCTCAATTCGATACGACACAGGTCAAACTGTTCTTAAAGAATCAGTAGAAACAATTGACCCCCGCGGTGTTTATCACACCACATGCCCAATATTGCGGCTTAGGAAAACCTCTCATGCATATTTAATTATCTATTTTTGTTCCTCTAATGTGATTGGTGGATAGCTTTGAATATAAATTAATCTATTTTTAATAACCACTCTGATAGGTCAGATATCTACGACCAAGGTACACGTTTCTTACCACGCACCTGAGCAAATATAGAAAATAGATAATGACATAATTCGCAGGTGTCCCTCAAATCCTCCATTATGTTGAGCATAAAATTATCTCCCTTTGCCAGAATGGTGACAATTCTAAAATCCAATATGTTTTTTGCAGATAATTCGCGACCGATCGCGTTATGTATAATGTCAATGTTAGGTTTTGGTAATTTTATAAATATTTTGTAGATTTACAGTAATTGGAACTGTATGTTTATCAATTTTCTTCTGTTAAAATGTGAAAGTTGATATTTAAATTGAGTTTACAGTAAAGAAAAATGTGGGTGGGGTATTATAGTAATAAACTTATTACTTTTTGGTTTTGTAGTTTCAGCGTATAATTTTCTTTGGCAAGATTTAAATAAAGTATTGAAAACAACAATTAACAATTTCTAGATATTGATGTTCTAGATACTTGCACAGCCTGGGAAGATGGGAACATTAAACTGTTTCACATTAGTTGAACGGTGCATGTAATAGATATTTTCGAATTTTACTTTTGAAAGTTAAACAATCGATAAATAAATGATAATAAATCAGTCTGTCCATTCGATAATAAATTATGCTATTTGGGTTCAATTCCAAACACTATTTAACATGATCAATAAAATGTCCCAGAATCATACATAACTAAATTGTGTATTTGGAAGAATCTGATTTGCTTGCTGTGCAATAACCAACAAGGCCGACCCCATTGTGCAGGCAGTGTTGTTACAATGATAAAAATGATGTTTCTATTTTGCAAAAGTGCACAGGTTCATGAAAATTGTTAACACTTTTACTTTTTGTAGTGTTTTTCAAACATGCATCCGCTTTTATATCAAAAGGCAGGACCGATACATGCATATGTACTGAAAAAAAGTATTTTCTTTTCATTCCCCCCCCCCCCCCCCCCCCATTACTTTCAGCAATCAATTTCCAATTATAAAAAGCTGAAGCCTCATTTCCAAGGGAGGTTTACGCATATTTGAAATGATTAACCTATAAGTTCAGTGAGATCTTTTACATGCCGGGGACCTCTGGGTCTTGGAGCAAGCCTTCTAACCACTGTGACATGGGGTACCATTCAGGATGATTAATTAAAATTACCATTCAAGGGCTCAATTACAACTATGGGAGATTTAGAACAACTGTCTTTTGATGGGATGAGTTGTTTCAAAAAGAGTGATGACTTGTCGTTAACACAACTATTGTCAGATAATCAACTGCCAAAATTAATATCTATAGGGCTCAATTACAACTATGGGAGATTTAGAACAACTGTCTTTTGATGGGATGAGTTGTTTCAAAAAGAGTGATGACTTGTCGTTAACACAACTATTGTCAGATAATCAACTGCCAAAATTAATATCTATAGATAGAGGTCTTGAAACGATTGAACATGCACACTAAAATTGCAATCGTTTATAAGGACATTCTTTCAATAAGGGCAAAGATATACATATGTCCTAAAAACACAAATGTTTTCACAAGGTATATATACTTTGTAACCTAGGGTACAGGGTACACTAAATTTTGAACCACATTACAACACAGAACTGCAATATAATCAATTCCCGTCCCTATTTATTTGGGTACATGGTTACACAGCAAAATATCTGAGATTGTAAAGTTTGTAACTGGACATATTGGTAATTTAATACAATAAATAAAATTGCAATTAACTGATTTTGATGCATGGACATTTTTTTCAAAATAAATGTGTTTGTTGTTGACAGTCAGCAACAAAATACTATAAATGTGTGGTTGTCAAATTACACACGCGGCATAACGAAAGTACAATACCCATGCCCATAAAAGTCCATCTTACTTTCGGAATTTCATCACCTTTACAACTTGTTTAATACATAATAGAACATGAGAATAGTATACTTCGGTGAAAGAAATATGTATGAAAAATATACTCCATTTGAAATGTTAACATTTAAGAACGAAAAACATAAAAATACCTTGTAAAAAGCACCATTGGTGCCTCGAACTTCGACCGCTAGATCTTCCATTTTAAAGACAAAGTGCGTTCTGGGAAAACACAGTATACTGGCTCCTCTACAATAGGTGGATAACGAACAAAACGTACAAGCCGCCGGAAACCATCAATAATTTTTAAGACTGGTATATAGTAAAATTATGTCAGCCTTTCTGAAAGACAGAAGTTTGTTTTTATGCTAATGGAGAACACAGTCTAACACCAAAACAAAATGGTGGACAGTGGGTAACAGCTTGTGTCATCTGTCAAAATGATTGGTATATTGACTTAATCCTGGCGGATTATCCTCATTTTATCGATGTTTTCTTAAAGATAAAACAACATTTTGTGTGACTCAATCATTTGCAATGTCATCCGATAGTGAACTAGACGAATTCTATGATGCTGAAGATGTTACACCAAATAAGTAAGTTTTTCTTTTAGGAAATACACGAATCAGTGATTTTGCGGCGCATAAGTTAAAAGTAATTTGGAATAGGTGCCTCCTAATTAAGGGAAAACTATATTATTATATCAATCAGAGATATCATAAAACCATCATCTTGTCCAAACTGTAGACCTATCGTAATCAATCGTACAATGATAAAATAATGAATTTGGTTATAAATTTCTCTATTTAAAATATATATACTGGTCATACCTAATACCGCGAGTTGAAAAAAAATTCAAGCATGTAAAGAATGGCATCAATACTTGACAGTAATAAGGTTACACAAGTGTGCTGAGTAAAAAACAGTTGGCGATACGAAATGCAAACAAATGCCGACGCTAACGGAAGTTGGAGCTTTGCCCATGTCTTCCCAGATTGTTATTAAACGGGCATTCGCGGTAATAGGTATATCGCGGTATTAGGTATACAAGGGTTACTGGTTGTACCTATAACTGCAAGTCTAAAACTTTGTCAACCATTTTGATAATGGCATCAATAATAAACAGCAATAAAGTTACTCAAATGTGCTAAAAAGTTTCAGGTTGTTATTATACGGGCGATCACAGTATTAGGTATACAAGGGATATAATTCACTGGTTTCATTTGACACTTACAGAAGGGTCCGGCGAATCCTCTGCCCAGAACCTTGGGACTACCAAAATTTGTTGCAGGGCTACAAAAATTTTTTATATCGAATCCACTATGCTACCAGAGAATTTAATTTGAAATGTCTGGTAAATCATTTATAAACAAATTATGTTTTCTAACAATCAGGATATCAAGTATAAGTTAATCCCTTTATCACACCCGAGTCCCAATCAACAAGCCAATTAATCCATCTGTGATAATACCCAATGACTATGAAGTAATCAACGCATGTGTCAATTATGATCATGAACCTAAGATAAATAAACCTCGCCCTCACCAGGAGTAAGCCAATTACATAGCAGAAATCTTGGACAGCATGGTTAAACATGCGATGACATATGAGAGTTCATTGATTTATTATAATTATACACTTTACTCAACTGCACTTTGATAAAGAAGCAAATTAAATTGCAAAGAATAAAAATAAATCTG
The DNA here is from genome assembly GCA_029582155.1 of Panopea generosa. Classification (NCBI taxonomy): domain Eukaryota; kingdom Metazoa; phylum Mollusca; class Bivalvia; order Adapedonta; family Hiatellidae; genus Panopea; species Panopea generosa. Next base: position 46,292,167 of record CM055907.1, read on the forward strand.
AAACAATTTCAAAACTATTCGCTTTCTTTCAAATTTTTCGGTGTGTTACATTTTGCTAAATCCAGTGACAAATCATAGTTTACCTGAGATTTTAATATTTTTAACTGAAAAAGAAGAATGTCATATTGATTTGAACACTTAAAGTCATGATGGACTGTTTATTTTATCTTTTTTAATAATAAAAAAACACATTTTCTGGAGGACACAAATGGCAATGTGAAAAATGTATTCATATCCCAATTTCTAAGCATGAATTTTTCCACTGTCATGTGTTGAAATGACATTAAATACAATCCAAAACAATATTTGATGGAATTTGTCGAGGGGTTTTCAAAGGCACTGACATAGTGCTTTATTCTGGCAAACTGTGAAAGCAGGGGAATTAAGCAGGCTTTCCCATCTATTGAGAGAGCTAACCCAGTGCATGTAAAATATCTCACTGAATGACTATGTTAATCAGTGGTTGAAATGCCTGTAAACCTCCCTCTGAAATAAGGCTTCCAGTAATAATTAGTTCATTTGTTCCTGGAAGTTAAGGAAGAAAGAAAGAAAAATAAGATACATCATCAAAGCACAGGATAATACCAAATACCTTTATCGGTATTATGATCAGATCCAGTCTTGATTTCTGTGCAACTGTAAGGAAAAGTTGTGTGAAGGTGAGCTGCTTGTTACACAACTAGCTGAAATAAGAATATCAGCAGCATAAAAGACATACTTGAGCATTCCACAGACCAATCAAGGCGTAGCAGTTCCATGATCCCTTAATTTTAAATACATATATGCCTTGATCTGTTAATATAGCTGTGGTGCGTTAAAATCTGACCATGACGCTTTATCTAATCACAACACACACAACTCAACATATGAGCCCTGGAACCCCCATGGAATTCATATGGACTTAGTACTCTTTGGACAAAAAGTAACTGAGAACAATTTCATAGTTTTTTCTATCTCATGTTATTGTATCGTTTTTCTCTTATTCTGGTAAAGGGTCCTTTGTGGCCGAGTAGTCTAAGGCGCCATCACAAGATCACTAAGGTTGTAGGTTCGAGTCCCGATCACTTAAAAAACTGTGATAAAGTTTGCCAGATACTTGCAGAAAGGATGGTGGTTCTGCTCAGATTCATTCTGGGCTTTTCCTCAACCAGTAAAACTGGACATGCCATATATAACATGATAATGTTAAACCGCATTACAAATAATCTCTCACAATCACATTAGACTAATAATTATCACTTGCTTGTTTAAAAATCTGCTTTACTTTTCTTAGATATTTTTTTTTTCCATCTCCTTAGCATTGCCATTGAAGTCATTATTTCATTGAGTCATGGTTAAAGGGATTATATTGGCATATTACCATAGATTCTATGTCCTAAATACACATGCCCAGCATGAAGATACACTTATAACTTAGAGGTATAAGCGTCTAAAGTGTCTAATTGCATAACCTCTTTATTACAAACATCGGGTTTCTGAAGCCACATTTTTGTTTTTGTTTACATTAACCATTTTCAACGAACCTCTTTCGGGTTTCCGATCAATCATCGGATAACATCGTGAAGACTCGTTCCCGATCTTGTTTTCGAGGCTTTGTTCGGGAAGTTTACGGAGCTCAATGTAAACATTGTGCAATACTTTATTGCGGGACGTATTAAAGTTTTGGCCAATATTCAATTACTGTTAATTTGATAACTTTCAAGTAAATAAAGTTTATACGTCGATACATAAGCATTATTTTGTGCACACTGCATACAGGAAAAGTCTGGATTAACAGCGTGTTTGTGTTACTTGCTAATATAATCCCTTTAAAGTTGATAGATCAAATGCAATGTCATATATTTATAAGGAGGAGTGACAATTTACTAATCCTACAGTAGGAGCAGTCTTAAAAATTGTTTACATGCCTCAAATATAGATAAATTTTTTGTAATATACTATACGTCTAGTAATAGACAAAATAGATAAACAAGAATGCAGATTTAATTCCTCTACCAATTTGATTAGTCTCTTAAGGGTTTCACAGGAGGGGACTTTAGATTTACCCTCTGTTCACCCTTTTGTCGTTGTCCGGAAAGATTACACGAAAAGTTTCCAAGCTAGGTTTGTAAAACATTGTGGACAGAGGAGGCCATTAAGGAGATAATGCAGGTTGTTTTATTTAATAGTCAGACAAAAATTGTGGCTGGCTACCTGTAAACCAGTAGGAGACTTCTGTTTTGCTTGCAACACTCCAGTGTCTACTCTTATTGACCTACATATATTATTTTTTTATAATTCAATTAAACCTATTTACATAAAGGGAATTTATCAGGATTTTTCAAACATTTAAATTTTTTTCCAATATATCATGCTTTAATAATAATACTCACTGACCCCATTTTGCCAAAATGATATCTTTTTAAAAATGCTGAAATAATATATTGAAAAGGGATTTCCTTACTTAGGTTAGACTAAAATAGATTTACCACTTTAAAATTCAACATATTTAATGAGTCACGTGATTTCATTTTGATTTCAATTTGATCGGTTATGTATACATGTTTACAGGTTGTAAAAATTGTTTCATCTTGGAAAGAGTCTGAATGACATCAAACAGTATTTAAGTGGTGTCTATTTTTAGAATGGGGCTTTAGTTTCAAATTTCTACACTCAAATTTAAATATCGATTTTGTCACGTTTTTGGTGGATTTTACATACCAAACCATTCACATTTTATTTATTAGGGACGATGAGGTGCCTTTTAACCATTTTAATAATTATTTTATTTTTTAAGACATTTATAGCAATTTTTTCTGATATATTCACTTTAATAGATAAATTACAAAATTTGTTTCAAAATAGGAGAAGGGGGGGGCCAATTTTTATTTTTTTATTTTTCAAATGTTAAAATGGAAGTGTCGTATTAGGCATGAAAAAGATAAAAAAAGTTTTAAACACGGCACCATTTTGGCAAATTATGGTGGGTGGGCAGGGATTGGCGGGACGGAATAAAAATCCAGGAATTAATTCATCTTTGACCCATACTAGTATATAATTGTGCATATCATATTGATAATTGCATTTATCTGAATATCAGTTAGTTTTTGACCGGAACAATTGATACTTATTATGTGTGTGCTATTTTTATCTGGATATTAATTACACCAGTTTACCTTGCTTACACTTAGATCGGCGAACTTGCATGACTGATTAGTTTATCATTGTTCTATCTTGTTGATAGTGATAAGTGTACAGTGACATTCCACGGTGGTAGCAATGCCTTGGATGTGATTGCTCCCTGCCTGTGACCTGATACAATTTGTTTACATGAAAACAGTGTGATGTTCATTTGCGTTTCACACAGTAGACTTTATTCAAATATAGTGGCGTACATATTTGGAATATTTATTTTCAAGTACTGTGTAGGAGCACTTTAAATTAATGATAAAGATATGAGCAAGCTACCATTGTGACATCTTTTGTATATTAATCATAAACAGATTTATTAATATAAAAAGATATTTTAAGCTAACTAACTGAAGTATGAACTGACAAACAACTTTGGACACAAATAACTCTGTGAAACCAAGCTTTGTGTGTGATATTAAGTTGAGCTTCAAAAATTAACTTTCGTGTTTGCATTGTTAAGGAACAATTTTAAGCAGTAAAATCAGAATACATGTTTGAAAATTTGAGGTTTTGAGACATAGTTTAAGTGGAGGAAGCGGTAGTTTAAGCAACGTAATCAACATTTCATGTTTGGAGATCTATGGTCTCAGGTTATGTGAAACCAATAGATTGAGTAGGGAAATTATTATTAAATGATTCGAGTTAAAAAGAACACAATATAAGCAGTGATATCAACATTTAAAATTAAGTGTTCAAAGAGAGAAGGGCATATTTAAAGAATTTATATTAATATTCGTGTTAAGGACACAGTGAATATTAACATTCGAGTTTCCAGTGTTATTAAAATAAAGGACTCTGTATGATTCAGTGAAATTAACTCTCATTGAAGGTGATAACTTGTAAAATACATACATGTATAAAATAAAAATTCAGTTTTGAACATATACATATAAAGGAGACAAGTGTTAATACAATAAAATAAATATTTCGGAACTAAATCAAGGATACGGTTTATTCAATACATGTAAATCAAATCAATGTTTATGCTCAACTCTGCAAAGACACAACTGATTCATTGAAAATCAAGTTGCATGTTTAAGGATGCTGATATCTCGATTGTAACCAGTAGAGTGTCTAACCAAGCGCAATCAACTTCCTCAATATCAATATATACCTATACAATCTCTAAGGAAGGACACCGATCTACTCTACATCTATGTTCCAGTATATTGTCAGTGCATATTCTTTTGTCAGGTCTGTGTTAGAACCAGTGTCGGAGAAACATGGCATTGAAGGAGAAGATCTGGACGATGAAGAACAAGAGTTGCTACGGTTACAGAGACTCCAAGAGGAGAGGTGAGAACAGTATCATTAAGGCATTTTATTATTTATTACTGCACCAGTGGTCTAGTGGGTAGAACGTCCACCTCACATGCAGGAGGCCATTGGTTTGATCCTTTGTACAGGCCATATCAAAGACTGGGTTGAGCTGCTGCTGGGGTTCAAACCCACAATCTCTAGTTATCTCTCTATCCAATACACTTCTCCTGCACTCTTGAAGAGTCATTTTATGCTGACACCCTATTAAACACAAGAGTAAGAAAATTAGTCAATTAAAATGCCTTGTGATGTACTTTTTATAACCTGTGTGATAACCAGTTATGTCAAGACATTAGTTCTCTTCTATGTGTTGTACCGCAAAAAAACTAAAAATTCTTGTTCATTGTTTGAATTTGAGACATTCCAGTCACTTTTCTATAACATTAGTTTATGGTCATTTAACAAATCTGTTCAACAGTGCAATAGGGTAAATTTGATATTGATAAATAAATTATGGGAAATCTTGAAATATCCAGTTTGTATCTACAGATGCACAATTGCTTGCTTATCTTTAAATTACATGGTTTCTTCTGATAATGCAAAATAATTTTTTGTCAAACACATGATTGGCATAGTTTTACATAATGTATATATGATTTTAACATATTTTGTTCTCCAACACCAAAATGCTGACGTTTGATAGATTGCATGGTTATTTTTAAATAGCTCCTAGTCATTACATTATAACACAAATGCCATTGTCAACCCACAGGTTTAAAATGAAGGCCTGTAGTTTTGGGGTTAAAGTCCAAAATCTTTGCGTTTTGGGATTATTCCTCTACACCTATCAATCAGATTTAAAGCTGTTTTTAAGTACTTACCGGTACTACTAATTACAGTAATAATTTGTTTGATGTGATTCAAATAATTAACAGATTTGTATGTGTAAAAAGAAGCTGGCAAGATCAAGGTTATGACATAAGAATTTCCTTAGAAATGGATAATTGATTGATTGAGTGAATATTTATCGTCATTTTTATGCCATCAATGGCTAACAGATGATCTGTTTACCTAACCACTGTTTCCTGGGATCTTGAAAGGTTAACCTGTAGTCGAGCACACCCCATCTCCGCAAGTAACTAATAACTTTCCCACTTGAATCAGTGATGAGAGACGAATGATAATGAGACACAATGTTGTATATCAGTCATGAATCACGGATACTGTTGTGGGGCGGGAAATCAAACTCGGGATGCTTGAATGGATAAGCATTATATAATATAATGACGCAACAACTAACTGTAAGGTATATGAAATTTGTATTTTTTTAGATTAAATCTAAATCAAAATGTATGAACTAAAAGCTTTTTTTTTTTTAATATAGACGAAGAAAAGAAGATGAAGAACTTCATAAAAGACTTCAGCAGTTAAGAGTGAAGAAACGAGAAGAGAAGGAGAAAAAACTGGTACGGGTTAAAAAGTTCTTTATCCGTTGTTTATCTTATTTTGGCAGCTAGCCTATTTTTAAATTTATCATTTCTTTATTTGGGATATTTATCATCCTTAATTATTAATTATTACAATAAATATTTATAATTGGCCTGTGGATGTGTTTGAGAGATACTAGGTATTTATCAGAGATGTCACCTGTTTAGTTATGTAAAAATGCTATTAATCTAGTTTTCTAATTTTTTTTATTGTACACATATGTCCACATGTAGATGTTTTTCTTGTTTACTCTTTATTATGATTGTTATGTGTTTTCATAATTTGATTTTTTAACAACCCTGAAGAATGCAATTATAAATGAAAGATCACACACTATGATTAAATTGGTGGACCTCATGGCTCAATGGAAGAGCATTGAACTCAAGATTGGTGGATCAAACGTTCGATCCTCTGCCACGGCTAATGTTTGGTGTCCTTGAGCAATACACTTATCTTTATCTGCATATGCTTGTTACTGGTTCTACCCAGGAAAACTTTGAGCGAGGTAGTTCTAAGTTGTGAGAACTTGTTTCACAATCGATGTTAAATAAATAAGTTTAAGACAATGAATGAATGAATAGTTTACAGTGGTTATCTACCTTACCAATGTGGACATGTAAGAATGTTGCTCATGTCACCGTCTTTGACACTGTTTTGTCATCAACGACGTCTCCTGATTTATAATTTATTACATTTTGCTGTTATTTTGTGGTTCTCCGTGTATGTTGTTTTTAGCGTTTCTGATAAAATATCAGCAGAGCTTATGTTGTGGTATGGAGTTTTTCTGTCCATCCACAAATCTAGAATGTGATGATGCCAAAAGTGTTGTTTTTTAATTCGTAAAACTTTACATAAATATTGCACTTTATGTACAAGAAATCTGATCAGTATGAAACATGTAATAAATTTTTTTGTCTAAGGGAAACAACTCTAGTAAAATGATTTAAGCACTACATGATCAGATTTGTTTCCCTTGCAATATCTTCAAATTCTAAACAGTAATTTGAAATGAAAATTTGCAGGAGTAGTTATGAAAATTGTTAAAAAAAATCACTATTCAGGTATCTTAGAATTTCTATTAAAGCCCTTGCCCCCCCCTCCCCTTCCGTTCCTTCATAAATAACACTTCAAAGTTAATTTAACCTTCTTTTCATGAAATATTAAATTTGTGACCATGTCCAGTAAATTTATATTGATTAGATTAAAAGTCGTCACTTTATTCAAATTCTCCTGCCCTTTATCACGATATTGAAAACTTTAACAATTACATTACATCAGGTTATTGAATTTAATATTAAAATTATAAGCAACAGTTTTAAATTGTTCAACATACATGTACTGTTTATTAATACTTTATGACATCCTTTTTTGCTGTTACATGACTATAAAGGCCGTAATAAATTAATTCCTAGATTTTCATTCCTGTCTGCCCCTGTTATTTTGACCCACTCCTAAAAATGTTTTTTTATTTTTTTACAAAGGGATCCGTAAATTGCTAAAAAGGCCAGAGTTATAAACCTCATGATTGTCTCATGATTTCCTCGATTTCATGCCTAATATAATACTTCCATTTTAAAATCTAAAAAAAAAAATTGCAGCTAGCCCCTATTTAAAATAAATTTGAATGAAATTCTAGGAATGAAATTTATTATTTTCTTGTATGTGTTTTTATTTTTTACTATAGTAAAATTTTGGTTTGAATAACAATCCCATATTCTTTTTTTAATTTTCAGGAACAAGAGAAGAAAGAACAGCTTGAAAAACGAAGAAGAAAGCATGAAGAGTTACGGCGACGAATTACAGAGAAGGGAGACAACTCTAGTGACACTTCTTCATCGTCTGCAGAGTCTGACTTTGAAGATTTTTCTGAAGATTCTCCTGATGGATTTGTGGAGAAAGCAATGAACAATACCTCACCACTACCTGTTTCATTACCTGTCACCATTACCCCACCCACCAGTGGTCCCGATCCCGCGGACAGATACGGCGATAACATCAATTCCTCTCAACCAGAAAAGGAAAAACCAAACAAACAAATTTATGATTTTGTGACTGATAAATCAAATAAACTGGACACTATTGATCACAATATGATTGATGCAGAAAATATTGTGGAAAACGTTTTACAAGAAACCCATTTGCTCAATACTGAAAATGAACCTGACATTGTGAAAAGCACTAAGACTAGAACACCACCGAATACCTTACAAACAAACACAAGACCAGTGTCAGTGCCCACTATTGTTGAGCCAACAACTGCTGACTTGTCTACATCATCATCTTTTAAGGAACCTGTGGCCCCTCCACGTAGAAAAAAGAAATTAAAACTTAATTGCGCAGATGAACAGAATGTAAGTAATAGTTGCAAGGGTGAATTCAAGGGGACGCACCCGGCATGCGCCGAAAATATATATATTTTTTTTCATATTTAAGTCTTAAAAATTTTACTTACGATTTATGTAAGAGGCATCCTGGATCAGTCCATGAGTTGTAACATATTTTTGCAAGACACATGTCTAGTTCTGGGTCAGCAAGACCACAGTCAATTGAAGAACACTTCAGAGTTCCTCCAAATGAAATGTATTATTCTATTTTAATTTTTAGCTTGTCTTTTTATTATTGTTCAATACTCAGAATCAATAGTATAATTAAAACGTAACCACAATATTATGTGGTTTCCGGGATAAAGTAGAACATACAGAAGGTAAAACGTAAGATAACTATATATATATACTGAACAAAACAGCTCATCTGTCACTTTTGTATTTTCAATTTCTTTGTCGATATATTGAGCAGTGTTACAGTTGCAGTTTTTTATTTATTTTTTTTTTAATGATTTTAAATCCCTGTCAATAAGTGTGTTATAGGTCGGGGTCAACCAAGCGCACACTGTACATTGTTTACATATGTTTAAGCTTTTCTAGTCTCTCTTTCTCACTTATATTCAGTAAATCATACTTGGATAAGTGTATAAACATGGGGTCTTACTAATAAGACTAAAAGACCATAGTAATAGTTCATCGTTTCATTTTTGAGTACATTCATCTATATTAACATGACTTGTGTAAGTGACAGGGATTTTAGTTTTATGTAGTTATATAGATCTATAATCAGGTTTATGTTATATTTTGAAAATTTGGAATTATTGTGATAGAATATCGGAGAATGGATTCCAATCTTTTTTAAATTTTTCAAGATTGTAGTTTCTCGTAGCTACATTTTCCAGGATTTTATGAGTTCTTTTGAGTATTACAGTTACAATTTGTATACAACATCAACAGTGTTGATTTTTTTTATTTTATATAGCCTTAATGTTCTTATATATTCACAGGAAACAGTGGTTAGGTTAACTGATTGTCTGTTAGCCCCCGATGGCATGTAAATGATGCTAAATTTTTAATCAATCAATCAGTCAATCAATCAATCAATCTATTTCTTCAGCAAGTTCATTTACTTGTTTGATTTTTTATCTTCCATTATCATCATGATGCTAGCAAGAGATAAAATATTATGCATTCATATCCACGGGCTTAAAAAATTGTTGATTGTTTAATCCTGGCATGTTTGGGACTTTCCATCAAACATTTTTGAAAGGTCAACAAGGATTTTTGAAAGGTTGAAACTTTGCTGGTAAAAATTGCATTGTGTATTTCATTTTTGATAGTTTCAATTACCAAACAACAATAGGCACTGATATAATTTTCACCCAAATTTATTTTATTTTTCAATTACTGTGCATATAAATTCAAAATCTGAGAATAGTTTACGAGCTCTGACCACAGCACATGCTGCATTAAATGAATTATTCAAGTTTTCATTTTGGTCAACAGTTTCATCAATGGAGATGCAGAAATGGGTCAACTGTACTGATTGGAAGGCCAATGATTAATTATACTTAAATTTCTTTTTTTATTTTGAAAGGTCCGACAGATCTAGCTCAAGTAAAATTACTAGTGTCCAAAAACGAAAAGTAAAGGTCCTGGACCTCAGACTGTTAACCCCAGATATCTCTTCTAATGGAGATAGTAAAATATTATAAAGCATTCAGGAGATGACAAGTATAATGATCTTTAAGGTAAAGAACAAATACATGTGCAGAGTGATCTTGTGTTTAATATTAACATAACTACCTGTTTAAACTGAGCATACAGCTTATTGCAGACAAAAATGTTATGATTTTGGAATTCAAAACAACAACAACAGAAAAAACTCTTGTGCACTGCTCTTCTGTAAGCTTAACTTGGCAGTCTGGTATCAAATTGTGGTTCTCTTCAGTAATAGGTATGATCATGCATACGTATAAAGTATAATAGTCACATGTGTAAGCAACCGTCTGTTTTAAGCAGCCACTTGTCTTAAGCATCCACATTTGCTATTTCCCATTTATATGCTTTCAGAGCAAATTCACCTGTAATAAGAAACAACCTGTCATCAAAGACCACTTTTGTTCCTTTCCTTGACTGGCTGCTTAAGACAGGTTTGACTGTACTTTTATATGGTTTGACTGGTGGCTTAAGACAGGTTTGACTGTACTTCTATATTATTTGACTGGTGGCTTAAGACAGGTTTGACTGTACTTCTATATTATTTGACTGGCTGCTTAAGACAGGTTTGACTGTACTTTTATATTGTTTTGACTGGCTGCTTAAGACAGGTTTGACTGTACTTCTATATTATTTGACTGGCTGCTTAAGACAGGTTTGACTGTACTTTCATATTGTTTCAACTGGTTGCTTAAGACAGGTTTGACTGTACTTCCATGTTGTTTGACTGACTGCTTAAGAAAGGTTTGACTGTACTTTCATATTGTTTGACTGACTGCTTAAGAAAGGTTTGACTGTACTTTCATATTGTTTGACTGACTGCTTAAGAAAGGTTTGACTGTACTTTCATATTGTTTCAACTGGCTGCTTAAGACAGGTTTGACTGTACTTCCATATTGTTTGACTGACTGCTTAAAGGTTTGACTATGCTTCTATGTTGTTTGACTACTTCTGTATTGTTTCAGAAGTCTGCCAGAAGCAGTCTGTCGAGTCTGCCCGGTGATGGTCCTCCCAGTACCGATCCCCAGTCCCCGGGTTTACCATCTGAACATGCCCTCAACCCTAATGCACAATTTGAAAAACTCACAAAAGATCTGGAACACTCGCTCGATCTACAGAGCATCGTGAAAGGAAAGAAACATATCAAAGCACAGGTATAGTATGATTTTAATATAATTTCCCAATCTTTAAGTACTGTTTGAGGAAATACTAGCCAGGTTAAGTGTATTATAAGGCTGAAAAAGTATACATATTATCAAGGACTTACTAGTATATAGAAGGATAGGAAACTTGCATCTTCTGACTAAATGTTGATAAAATATTGCATAAAGAATTAATTATTTGGCAAATTATTCATTTAGAATTTAAAGCCAACTGATTTCTTGTACATAAAAATGTAAGTTGTATGTAATCTTAAATGTTTTAATATGTTTCGATCATGGTAATTGATCTTGACTTAATGATATTGAGGTTTGAAAATTTCTGGTAATTTGTTGTTATTGTTCGGATTGGCTTTTTATTGGCTTTGATGAGAACTTACTAGAATTGTCAACTAATTATAGCTATGATTTATAAGAGTATTGAGGTATCCTTAGAAGTGTCAATTAGTTACAGCTACATGTATGGGTAAAAAGAAATACTGTAGACAAGTGATTTATAGGTAAGTAGTGTTGACCATCTGCTAGCTAGATAAAACTTGGTGTAATAACAGGGTGATTATTACATAACTCATTTATTGAACAGGATGCAGAGATGAATGCTGTAAACACAGACCAAGATTCTCCACGCCAGACCTTGGAATCCACAAGTGGTACCAGCAAGTCCTCTAGCCTTGAAGGGCGTTCCTCAGACAGCAAACACAGTAAAACATCTAGCCTGGAACGCAGCAGCAAACACAGTAAAACCTCCAGTCTTGATAGAGAAGCAAAGAAAAGTAGTAAAACAACCAGTCTGGAAAGGTAAGCCAGTTTGAATGTTCATTTGAATATTTAGCATCATTTTATGTCACAGAGAGATAACAGAGCTAACCACTCTTTCTTCGATCATTGAAGGTTAGCCAGTTCTTGAGCACATCTGTCTCCGCAAGTAACTGATAACTTTCCTACCTAATCAGCAGTGAGAGATAAATGACAATGAGTCACAATACTGTATATCAATCATCATGGAGGCTGTGGCGGGGAGGGGTAAAATCAACTCACAACCGCCGGATTGGTAGTCACACGGGCTACCGACCATGCTAACCAGGCCTGGCTAATAAACAAATTGAATCAGTTTCATCTAATCATGTTTTTTAACCCTTAACTCCATAGATATGCATTTTCCCGCACCAATCACAGGCCTTTGAAAACAGTGCAGGAAGAGGTTACTAGCAATCTGAACACTTCCTGCACTGTTTTCCACTCAGTCACCTAATATAAACATAATTCACCAAATAATTGAAAAGCCTTCTATATTACATGTCCAATGGTGTTTATATCAGAGGTGTCAAAAGGAATCTATATGAAGTAAAGCGTTAAGAGACGTACAACATAACTGTTCTGAGTATAAGCTGATTGTTTCAGAAGGAAGAGTAAGTCGTCCAGTCTTGAAAAGGAAGGCAAGAAGCGGTCCAGACACATAAGCGGGCAGGAGGTCTTGAGGCGGAAGGAGTCCGTGAATCGCCCAAGATCACCCTCAGGAAAACCGCTTACAGATGAGGTCAGTGTAAATTCTGTGGTTTATCTCTCAATTTTTAACAGCATTCTCTGTTATGGAATGGGTATTTTTTGTGTTGGTGTTTGTGTCGCATTTTTCCCCATCCTAAGTGTCAGAGTTTTTATTTACAATTACAATGTAACTATATACATGTGTTTTATGAAGTCATTTTCATAGACACTAAAAGCCGGTATTGCTCTTTTATTTTTGTTTATTGCTTTGGGATTTTTTTGCAAATCAAATAGAGATGAACCTAGGGCAAAATATTGTTTTAAGTACTATACAAAAAGAAAGCAGAAGAATATTCTACTTAACTGGATTTTCCACGATCCTCAAATGTTGCGTTTTTGACACTTTTGAATCATATGACCCTTAACATTCTCCAATCTGCCTAGAAAGTTTCATTATATGGGAAATAAATAACCCCCAATTTCAAAGTATAAGGAAAAATACTGTACTTAATTTATACGTGTCCATTTATGATATTTTATATACCTCAACATAATTTGGTCAGTAACCGTCCCAATTTTATTATCACACAACTAAGAGTGTCGTAAAACATAGTGTTAATGTGGTACTTCCATGTTACAGGAGATTTTAGAGGCATTCATGGTGAAGAATTTAGATACTGGTGAGTCTGTACCTCTGAAGGATGCCGAGGTGAAGATACAGAAGTGTATGGACCCGCTTGTACTACATATCTTGGAGAGAACCAACGACCAGCTGGGGTTAGATACCATTTTACTTGTACTGACAGTTTGGAGGATCCAGTTGAATAAAGCATGGACGGCCAACACTTTATTTTTGAAGAATGATATAGGGGTATTAAGTGTTCCATCTGTCCGTCCACTTGTTTGTGCGTCCAAGAATTAGTTTTCGATCAATACTTCATAAAGGATCTATGTATTTGATTAAAACACTGTACTTGTATAATTATAAAATACAGGGCCACCCTTAATAAATTGCTTGTTTGCCACTCCGGTCATTTAGGGGTGAATAAGTAGGTAGGTAAATTATTTAGTTTTTTTTTTTGTGTAATCAATCAGAGAATCTTTTTAAGGACATGTAATGACCGAGAATATTTTAAATGAACACCAAAAAAACCCCAAAAACACCCAACAAAATTCTCCTGAATGGCGGAATTGTTTTGGGTCGGCCAGAAGTGGCAAACAAAATTTAGGCCCAGGTCAAGGGTCAATGTCAGTCAAATTTTACAGGAGTTGTTGACCCTTTCAACTGAATTTATGACAAAAAATTGGTTTCCGATCAATAGTGAGATCATTTGTAACAACAGACACAATTCTAGCTATTATTTGGATAGTTAACTTTCTTTACATATATAAAGTTGAACTCAAAAGATAAAAAAGAATTAATGAATGTCAAATGGTTCCTCAAGGGGTGCACTGTGTCACACTAGACAGAATTGGTTTTGTACCGATAGTTAAGAGTACCCCAAAACAAAAAACTTATTCCAGTATTTAACATGAATGTATATTTTACTGATTTTTTATTGCATTTATATTTAAATCTTTTAGGAGGTGAAGTTTCAAATTTCGGAAAGATAATTGCATCACTTTAACATTAATTGAAAATTGAGATAATAAATAAAAAGAATAACATTTTAGAGATATGGTGATATAAGTTTCGATATTACAGAAATGTAAAAAATTCATTGTATCAATTTCTATTCTCAATTATTGTGAGGATTATTATGATAAAAAATATTTTTTACATTTTTCATCATTTTTATCCCAAACCAGGTTGTGATAATAACTTTTGACCTATACTAATTGGTGGTATGTTTGTATTTGTAGTGCAGAAGGGTCAGACAAAGACTTTGATACCAAGTCCGAAGGCAGCAAAATTACGTATACAGAGCGAGCATTGAAGAAAAAAGGGTAAGTTACTTTAGGAATATCTGAGGATACATGCATACATATATATACATACATGTATGGTGTTGAGCAATAATATATTTGATAAGTTTTGCTTATCGTATCTCCAATATAACCTAAGCAATATTTTCTCTCTGGGGTGGCTGTATAATAACAGTCTTTACTATGGAAGAATTTTATATTTTTGTCTGCATTGCTGTAGGTCATGGAATCAATCCCCCATCATAGTCAATGTCATAGGTCGTGGATTCAATTCTCCATCATGGCCATGTTTTATGTCCTTGAGTAAGATACTTTATCAGCATATGATTCTACCCAGGAATACTTGAGACTGATGTCTAAGTTATAAAACTTGTTTCACAATTGTTGTAAAATAAATAATTGTAAAATGAAAAGGTCTGGTTGAGTACAGAAAGGAGCAGGCTCTTAAATCACAACAACAGCTTGATTCAGAATTAGAGAGTCAGTATGCATGTTGGAGCTACCATGTAGTGGATTTGATATCTTTTTTTGGGTCATGCCAAAACATTAAAAAAAATGTTTATACTCACAGTTTTTGCGTTTGGCACTCAGAATTTAGGGTAAAGTTCTATAATTGTTCAGCCCCATAGCATTGTAATGTGGTTGGACTGGGTATCATACTCTGTGTCTGCAGCATGGTTCTTCAACTTGGTAACAGGCCGATTAGGTCAGTCGGTTACGCGTCTGACTATCAATCCAGGGGTTGTGAGTTCGAATTCCCGCAAGGCAACAGTCTCTGTGATGATTGTTATACGACATTGTGTCTCATTATCATTCGTCTTTCATAGCTGATTCAAGTGGGAAAGTTATCAGTTACTTGCTGAGGTGAGTTGTGCTCGAGTACTAGTTAACCATTCAGGATCCCAGCAAACAGTGGTTTGGTTAACTGATCATCTGTAAACCCTCAATGGCATAAAAATGACAATAAATATTCAATCAATCAATCAATCAATCAACTTGGTAGTGGGAATGTATTACTGACTCAAGCAGATATTGTATGATATGAAAGTGTTTCTAAACCATTTTTAACACATGACATATATGGCATATCCAGTTTAATTGATGGAGAACGACCTCGACATGAATTTGAATAGAACCATTGTCCTTCTGTAAGTAACTTGCAAAATCTCTAATATAAAGTTTTTGGACTGAGTGAGGCTCGAATCTACAACCTCAGCATTGAGAGGTTAAGTGGTCATTAGACGACAGTGCCTTGGACCACTCAGTCACAGAGGACCCCGGTCATTGTTGTTAAAAGACATGCACAACACCATACAATCAGCGCTTGAAATTTATTATCAAATCGCTCATCCTCCCTTCCCAAATAATTATTTGGAATAAAACTCAAATAAATATTAGGATTTGTTTCTTAAATCTTACTCATCCCCGACAAATGCTTACTTGTCATGATGAGCGGACAATTGAAATTTTCCAACCCTGCATACAATACCATACATCAACAATTATAAACATGTATATTATAACCTAATTAACAATTATGTATATTTGCTTTTATAGAAAGAAACTGAAGAAGCTGTTTGGTAAAACAGTGAGTAAAGTGAAGTCAGTAAAAGATCAAAGTGAGTTCTTAATTCTATTTATAGTCCTTCTTGCCTTTAGGTCAGTAAAAGGTCAAATTATTAGTCCTTTATTCTCCTAGCCAGTCCATCATGTATATAAATCTTGCTTATTATCTGTCCATTATTGCTTAACCCTTTACTTCATATAGACACCTTTGGACACCTCTAAATTAAAAGCCATTGAACACCTAATATAGAAGGCTTTTGAATTATTGGGTGAATTATGTTTACATAACAGAGTGGAAAACAGTGCAGGAAGTGTTCAGATTGCTCGTTACGAGCAATCTGAACATTTCCTGCACTGTTTTCAAACACATTTTGTGATTGGTGCGGGAAAACGCGTATCTATGGAGTAAAGGGTTGACATTCAAGTCGATGTGTTGAAAGAAAATTGATCAGTAACTGCTTTATTTGTTTCAATGCAGATGCTTATGTTTTGCAGACATGCATTATTTCAACTTAAGTTTTTAAACTTCATTCACATAAGAAATCTTGCCAGTCATACCTATATTTCTTGAACTTTTCTCATGTTATTGACCTTGGGGTTAAGAAATGCTTTTTCACAGAAACCTGTTGATGTACTTCCTTATCAAAATTTTGCATAGTTGCAACATTGTTATTTGATTAATCAATTAATGGCAAAGGTGTGGTTGTGTATGGGAGCTAAGTAAGTTCCAAGTAAATACAAATGAAAACAATAGTTAATTAATTACATTAAGATATTCTCCAGTTACATGAGACAAGCTTTCTCTTGTTTCATTTGAAATAGTACACTTGGACAGTTAATATCGGACATTTACATGTACTTGGAGCTAACAAAAAGTTTTCTTAATTTTAATTGTCTGTAGGTATAAAGTTGTCAGTGATCATGGAGTTTGTGCTGATTTATTTTAATATTTAATTGACAGTAATGTAAAGATAAAGAACTTGAATTACTAGATTTTTGTGTTGTTGAAGCTGTTTAAGACTCTGTTTATTTAAGACTAATTTATTTTAGCTTGATTATGAAGAAAGCTCAGAGCTGTAATATGAACCACTCACAAATCTGCTTTCTGGGTTAAACCATTCCTAAGTGTTGCCTTTGAGAGGTTAATGGGTCAAGCTAGGAATTGAACCTGCAACCTCTGCGTGAGCGGCCAACACTTCATCCACTGCACTACCGTCTCGAATTTTGTCGTCTTCTAAAAATAACTTATATATATGGATTCAATATCTTTTAAGAAAAAAAATGATGTTTCAAAAAATTTTAGCATGCATGAATGAAAGAAAATAGTGAATTACAGATAACTGCCAGAAATGATTCCTCATGAAACATATTTCACAATCCTCATGTTGTAGAAATACATAATTGTGGATGTACGATTATACACTACATTTACAGTGATGCACGGGGAAGACAATGTCAGTGTGGTAGAGGAAGATGTCTCCGACGATGGTCGACGATTCAAGGTAAACAAAAATAAATAGAGACATTCTGTTTAGTCAAAATGTTCATTGCAGGTGTGTATAACATCACCTTGGTGCGATAAATGTCTTGTTGCATGTGAATTATATGAGCATTTAGATCAGTCTTACTCCAAGGTGGTGGTATCTGAAGTTTGTATAAACCCTGACCTTCAGCCTTATTTAGAACTACATCTTCATATGAACTTGAGAAAACATTTTGACATGCTTTGTCTACAATGAATGATATTTTGTCAAATGGAAATATGATTTTCACAATGAAATTGTGAAATTGTATTTTATTTGTTGAATTAAAATGTTTTTGATATTATATATATTATAATATATTATTATATATTTCACCAAAATTTTCTTAAGTTTTATTTAAACATTTTTGACTGGTTATTTATTTATTATATTATCAATATCAATGAAACCATATGCAGTTTTACTGGAACAAGTCTAAAATCATGATAACCTTGCTGCTTTTCTAAGATTTAAGTTTTTGATGTATTAAGGTATATACTTAAATATGTTGGTGAAACAGAAGACAGATTGATAGAATATTTAGCTTTTTATGCCATCAAGGGCTAACAGACATCAGTTAACCTAACAACTGTTTCCTGGGATTAACCAGTACTCGAGCACACCTCATCTCTGCAAGTAACTGATAACTTTCCCACTTCAATTAGCGGTGAGACGAATGATAATGAGACATAATGTCGTATATCAATCATCACGGAGACTGTTGCCGGGTGGGGATTTGATCTCACAACCCCGGGATTGATAGTCAGACGCGTAACCGACTGAGCTAATCAGGACCATGTTTCACCAAAATATTAAATACTTTAAAAACTAAGCATACAGTCTTCTGTTTCACCAACATTTTCTAGATTTTACTTAAATACTTTAAAACTTTACATAAATTTGACTGGTTTTAAACTACAAACTAATTTATACAGTTTAAAGCTAACCATAACAAGAAAGGTCCCTATGAGTTTGGTCAGTTGCAATTCATCCAGGATCTCAGCGGAGAACATACAGTAAGTAGAAGTCTTATAAATCTTAAAATTATGTTAAAAAGATTTAATTGATTGAATTGATTGATTGAATATTTAGCGTCATTTTTATGCCATCGAGGGCTAACAGACGATCAGTTAACCTAACCACTGTTTCCTGGGATAAACCAGTACTCGAGCACACCCCATCTCCGCAAGTAACTGATAACTTTCCCACTTGAATCAGTGGTGAGCGACGAATGATAATGAGACTCAGTGTCATATATCAATCATCACGGAGACTGTTGCCTGGCGGGGATTTAGTACTCAAGACCCCTGGATTGATAGTCAGACGCGTAACCGACTGAGCTAATCGGGCCCGGCTAAAAAGATTTAACAACATGTTACAAGATGAAGAAAAAAAATGGCAATTGTTTCTATACTTGGAGAAGATCCCACATGCATATATAGGAGTCTGAGTAGAACCACTGTACTTCCACAAGTAACTGAGCAACTTTCTAACACAGAGTCTTTAGACAGAATTAAGCTCGTACTCACAGCCTCAGTAGTGGGAGGTTAAATATCTGTTAATGGGACCTTGAACCACTCAGCTGAAGAGGACACTATTATTTTTAGATGAAAAAAAAATGTGATATTGTTTCATAACATTACATGATTGTAGTATGTTCATGTATATGTCTTGCTTTTCTGTGACATGAACTCTTTCCACAAATTAATTTATTTTTTTCCAAATAAATTGTATACACATTATCTAAAGTGAAGAGTGATGAGTTTTCCAGACTTTATATGAATCATTGTCAGACATTTAGAATATTTCATCTAAATATTAATGACCTGAGTTATTTCTCTTCAATGCCTGATGCACTGTTTATTCTGCTGACAGGGTGCAGTTTGGGTCATGAAGTTTTCACCATGTGGACGACTTTTGGTAAGTATACTGCATGCTATATATTTGTTTGAAAATTTTGTGTAATTTTTATGCCATCGAGGGCTAACAGACAATAAGCTAACCACTCTTTTCTTGAATCCTGGAAGGTTAGCCAGTATTCTAGCTCACCAATCTTTAAGTTCTGATAACAAATATTTCTAAGGTAGAACCAATTTTAAGCATATGTGGATAAAGCATCTTGCTCTAGGAGACTGCCACACATGGTGTAAGAAATGTGTCGCATACAGTTATGAAAATACATGACTTATATTTATTTTAGCTTGATTGCAATAAAGGTCAGAGCTATGGAGTCCACTTTTTGGACAGAACCAGTACTGAGTTTTGTTTTTTGAGAGGCATTGGGTCAAGCTTGGGAATCAAACCCACAACCTCTGGCGTGAGCGGCCAACACTGTATCCACTTCACTACCGCCCCAATTTTATGACTTGTGAAGATATTTATTGTTACATTGTAAATATTTACAGGCAACAGGAGGCCAGGACAGTGTTTTGACAATCTGGGTGCTAGACTCAGCTTTTAGCTATTTTGATGATATGAGGCAGAAATATGTAGAAAGTAAGTGCTGATATGTTTAATTGGATAGATTATTATATAATTGTGTGTTCTTTCATATATCAAGTAAAACAAAACCGCATAAAAACCATTGTCAGCTACATGTATACTGCAGGAAATGTCAGTTCGTCCATCTGTCAGTGTACACTTTTTGTGATTGCTATTTCTCAGCAACTATGGCTTGAATTTTATGAAACATCACAAGGGTGACTGATACCAAGCCGAGTTGTGCATATTGTGGGCATGTTGCATGAGAATAATTTTTAGCTAGTCTTTTTGGAAAAAACGAGCTATTGTCATGACCCTGGCGGTGTCGTTGTCGTCCACTGGTTAAAGTTTTATGTTTAGGTCAGCCTTTTCTCTGTTTCTGAACAAACAACTCATGTTATGGTGACTTAACTTCATAAACACATTCATATCATGTTATACAAACAATGTATATAGCTAACTTACCTAAATTTACATACTTTGGGCTCTAAAGTTTAAAGTTTTTTGTTTAGCTCGGGTCTGGTTAAAGTTTTATGTTTAGCTCAGCTTTTTCTCTGTTTCTGAACAAACTGCTCATGTTTTGGTGACTAAACTTCATAAACACATTTATATTATGTTGTAGAATCAATGTCTTCAGCTTACTTACATAAATTTCCATACTTTGGGCTTTAAAACCTTAAGATTTTTGTTTAGCTCGGGTTTGAATATTTTAATTTTTTTAAATCAATTTTACTCAGTAATACTAGCTGATCACCATGAACAAAAAAAAAAGTTTACATTACTGATCTTGACCTATGTAATGGACTTTCCTGCCAAAGCCCAACAAAACCCCCACCCTGCTGCCCATTTTTTTTTAAAATTTGTTTTGTATTAAATCAAATACTCTGCCCCATTTCAGCTTTGTTACCAACCCAAAGACCGTCACCCCTACCCCCATTTCCGCCCATTTTTATTTTTTATTTTTTTTTATATAAAATCAAATACTCTGCCCCATTTCAACTTTGTTACCAAAAGACCCTCCCTCTTACCCAACCCCCATCCCTGCCCCTCTTTTTATTTTTACATTTAAATTTTGTTTTGTTTCAAATTTAATACTATTCTGCCCCTTTGTTACCAACCCTAAGACCCCCACTCTCTTCAATTGTTTTCTTAAATTTTGTTCTGTATTGAATTAGATAAATTGTCACTTTTCAGCTTGCGGTGCTCTTGTTCAATGAGTTGTGGCCCTTTGAATTTTTCATACATATTTTTTGTGGTTCCTATTTCTCAGCAACCATTGGCTGGAATTCAATGAAACTTTGCAAGAGTGATTGGTACCAGGCTTAGTTGTGTATATCATCGGCATGTTGCGCGCAAATAATTTTTCAGTGAGTTATGGCCCTTTGAATTTTTCAGACATTTTTTTGTGGTCACTATTTGTTGGCAACCATTGGCTTGAATTCAATGACACTTCACAAAAGTGACTGGTTATTGTAATTGGTTCACTTTGTCAAAGCGGGCAACAAAAGGGTGCAATAACTGTGTCAGGGCTGTGTTTTTTTTTAAATATGTGTTTGTATTTTACTTGTAGTGAAAGTTTCACCAGCTCCGTCCCAAGAAAGTTTGACTTCTCTCCCTTCATCATCATCAGATCTACTGGAACTTGGTGTAAGTAACCATGGTAACTGTACATTACTTTGTGTCATGTTGGCTAGTCAGACAATGAGTCTCCTGATCAAAATTCATGTACACAATCTATGGAGTAATTTTCACAGAGACATGTGCGAAGAATCCATTTCTACTGCAATAGAACTGATGGTCTTTAACATTGTGTCATTGTTGACTAATCTATGTCCTCAGAACTCCTAAAAACACTGTTTTATTTAATGCCTAAAATGCCAAAAGCAATCAATCAAATTATTTAAATTTATTTATTTTACATTGATTGTGAAACAAATTCTTACAAAGTAGACAAATCACATTTGAAGTCTTCCTGAGTAACCAGTGCTAACCATATCAGGATAAAGCATCTTGCTCAAAGTCACCACACAGTTGTGGTAGAGGATGAAACCCAGGACCCCCCTGGGTTGAATGCCTGACCACGGGGCTATGTGCTTCATATTTAGCATAGGTTCTGTATTACAGTCAAGAGTTATACGTGTACATGTGTATAGATGTTGCATTACTGACATATTTGTGTAATTTTCTTTTAGGCTACAGCAGAAAGTGAGGAGGACAAAAAGGGTCCCTTTAAAACAAAGCCCTTCTGTAAATATAGAGGACATACTGCAGATCTGCTGGATATATCATGGTCTAAGGTACAAATATTTATGTTCCGCGAATATAGAGTTTTAGTTTTGTTTGTCTGTCTGTTTGTATGTCTGGAAATAAACAACTGCAAGCTGGTTGTTTTCCGTTTTCTACAACGTTAATCCTGACCTGTGTATAAGGTATAACACCATTTTCATCACATTACAAGTTATATTTGGCATCCAGTTTTATTGTTGGAGGAATAATTCAGAATGATTGAATGACTGAGTTACTCACAAGCTGGTTTTGGGTCTACATGGTTTGCAGATGAATTCATTGACTGATATTTAAGCAACATTGTAAAGCTACAATTGTGTGGTTATTTACTAAGTTTGAAACAAATATATTTTCATAGCTCGTTTGTTTGAATATTTATAGTAATTTTTATGCCATGTAGGACTAACAGACGATCAGTATTTCCTGGAATCCTGGAAAGATACTAGTTATTGTACACGCTCATCTCTGCAAGCAACTGATTATTTTTGGACGTGAGTCAACAGTGAAATATGAATGATAATTAGGCACAGTGTCAGATATTAATCTTCATGGAGACTGCAGCTGGGCAGACACCCGGCTTTATATGTTTTATAGCAATCGTTTATTTAGAACATTTTCATGTTTAATATATAAAGTAAAATCTATATCTGCAAATTTCAGAACTATTTCATCCTGTGATATTTCAAAACTGTTCATTCTCACAAATTTCAGAACTATTTTATCTTATCAAATTTCAGAACTATTTCATCCTATCATCATCCATGGACAAGACAGTGAGATTGTGGCACATTTCTCGACGTGAATGTCTCTGTACTTTCCAACATATAGACTTTGTCACAGCAATTGTCTTTCACCCAAGGGTAAGAAATTTTAAACAAATATTATAAACATTGTATTTGTCTGAGAATTCAAGCTTAAAATACTGAAAAATTGAAATCAAAATGATGTTGATATACAAATGTAAATTATATTTTCTTGCAGAAACAAGCAATTTTCTATTATTTAACAGGAAAGTTTTGAAAATCACAAAAAAACTAGAGTTTGTGTTTTTGTTTTTTGCAAAAATCAGAAATTTTATGAAATCAGACACTGGGTCAGAGGTTATAAATCTTTGTTCCATTCTCAACTAAATAATGACTGGACTTGTTATACCAAAATAAAAGTCAATACCTGTAACTGTTTAAACTCAAATCTGCATTAATACTTTCAAAATAAAGGTCGATTCAAGTGTTTTCACTTTAATTTTTCATTTTATATAAACCCTGGAAATTGTACTTGAGTATGAATTTGAGTTGAGCATGAAAAAAGTTTCATAATATCAGGTGCCAGGCTTCTTGATTTTAAAATTAAGAATATATGTAGTTTTTATATTAGCGTCGAGAGATGAAATAATTACTCAAAATAACAACTACATATATATTTTCAAGCACATACAAATAATGTTTACTTGAAATTTACTACTTCTATTTTAGGATGATCGTTACTTTCTCAGTGGGTCACTGGACGGCAAGTTGAGACTCTGGAATATTCCGGACAAGAAGGTCACACTCTGGAATGAGGTCGGCAGCGGGAGCCTCATCACCACGGCAAACTTCTGTCATAATGGCAAATTCGCTGTAGTTGGCACTTACGATGGCAAGTGCATATTCTACAGCACAGAGGTATGTCCACCAGAGTCACTATCACTTGAGTAATGGAGTTTAACGCCATTTTCAACGTATTTCAAGTTATTTAACCCTTTACTTCATATAGACACCTTTGGACATCACTAATTTAGACGCCTTTGGACACCTAATATTGAAGGCTTTTGAATTATTGGGTGATTTATGTTTATGTTAACTGACAGAGTGGAAAACAGTGCAGGAAGTGTTCAGATTGCTCGTTACAAGCAATCTGAACTCTTCCTGCACTGTTTTCAAAGGCCATCTGTGATTGGTGCATGAAAACGCGTATCTATGGAGTAAAGGGATTTGGCATATTTAGTTTTATTGGTGTGGAGGAAGACCTCAGAATGAATTTGAGTAGAACCACCCCCGTTCTGAAAGTAACTGGCAAACTTTCTCACATAAAGTATTTTGAGTGAGCGGGACTCAAACCTATGACCTTGGCGGTGAGAGGTAATTAATCTTGAGATGGCACCTTAAACCACTTGGCCACAGAAAACTAATAAATATCAATTAAAATATAGTAATACTATTTTTATTCAATCTTAAAATAAAGAAATATAGAAATATACATTTGTAAATCTTGTAATTGTCATTAACCATGAATCACATGAAACTTTATAAGTGCCGAATAAGGCTGTCTAATATTACATTGACCTTGTGTGAAATTTCAGCATCTCAAATATTACACACAAATCCATGTAAGATCAACAAGGGGGAAGAACTCAAGAGGAAGAAAAATCACAAGCATTGAACCCCTTCCTGGTGAAGACAAGGTAATTATCTCCCTATGTTTTATTTTAAATTACTGGTTTCTGATTTAAACTTATTTATGTAACTTCAATGTAACAAATCACTGTCAAAGTCTTCCAAGGTAGAACCATTATATGAATGCATATGCAGGTAAAGTGTTTTGCTCAAGTAGCCGTGGTGAATGATTGAACCAATACTCCCAACCCCCTCCCCCACCCTCCCCCCATATCTTGGGTATGATGCTATACCACTGGACCATGTGAAATATTTGATCTTCCTTCATCCTGTTATTAACATTCTTTGGCTTTTTATCTTTTCTGAAACTAGGGCAAATTTTGTCTCATATCTAACCTTGCTGGTAACATGTATTAACAAGACGAGTCCATAATCAAGATGGTCGCTATTGCTTAATGATAGCTGAAACCAAAGAATTCTTCTCATACACAGATTTTTACAGAAATAGAAATTAGTCAAGAAATGATTTATACATCATAATTATAATTTGTAAAGTGTGTACCAAAAGTATTAATAAAAATGAAACATGTAGAATCTTTAAATGTGTAATATTTAATTGGCTCAAAAAAAAAAGAACTGATTATTTGAACAGTGTATGAGCATCTATACATATAAGTTTACAATTAGCTGTTTGAGCATAATTTGCCATGCTGAAGGATTGTTCGCTTAATCCATGACCGATTTATTATTTCAGGTGCTGGTGACGTCTAACGACTCAAGAGTACGCTTATATGATCTCAGAGACTTAACACTCGCGTGTAAATATAAGGGCCACTCAAACACCAGCAGCCAAATACGAGCTAGTTTCAGGTAATTTTTTATTGTACAGCTGCTAGTATATGTACAACAGTTACTTTGTGGTATTATTGAGCATTAAACAAAAATAAGGTTTAAATTTCATTTGAATTCTGTTGGTTTGTTCCCATGCCATTTATTCATCAATATTCACTACTCTGATTAAAATCATTATTTTTTTGTCATGTTTTGTGTGATTTGAAATCACAAAGCATTAGTATTTTATTAGGTCACCCGAGACTTTGTCTCAAGGGACCTTTTGTTATCGCCTTTTGTCTGTCATTGTGCGTCGTCCGTCATACGTCGTCCGTACATAAACAATTGACATTTTCAACTTCTTCTCAAAAACCGTTGGCTCAATCTTAATGAAACGATGTATGCAGTTTTGGTACCTAAGGGTGAATTAAAATTGTGAATTGCATGGTCCCAACGCCCCTGAGACTTTGGGGGCGGGGCCAAAACAGCCAAATTCAAGGTGAACTTTGAAAATCTTCTCAATATAGGAAGCACAGGGAAACAAATGGTGAGCATGAGTATGGACGTATATGGGTCCTTTATACAAATTGTGAATTGCATGTCCCTGGGTCTCGTGGTTTGGCCCTGGGGATGGGGCCTACTTTGATAAATCTATGGAAGAGAAATTTACAAAAAACATTATTTCTTATGACTGAATAGACTTATGTGAATGTTTTTTTTTAGTCAGGTGACAGTAAAGGCCCATGGGCTTGTCGTTTATAAATTAAGGGCACCTTTTCCTTCTTTAAAAATGGTTTTTCAATGAATGACAACAATATAAAAATGTTATATTCACTGTAGAAATTGAAAAGTTGGCTTTACATGTTGGTTATCATTAATGCAAGAAATCTAATTAAAGGGATAATACAGAACTTTTTAGATTAAAATTATCATCCAAGATGTCTCATCAGTTTTATTTTGTTACAGTCCAAAAGGCAAGTATGTGATAAGTGGATCAGAGGATCATTTTATCTACTTATGGAAAACACAGCATGAGTTCTACAAATTTTCATCAGCCAGGAGAGACAGAAATGATTATTACGAAGCTGTCAAAGGTAGGTAACTCTTGCCCAAAACTTGATTTCACTATGTGTTTTTATAAGGGGTAACCTTCATTTGTTATGTCTGTCTCTCTATATGTCTAATGTTTGTTAAAAAAAAACTGCAAACTCAGTACTACATCTGACTGTCAATCTAGGTGTTGTAAGTTTAAATGCCTGGCCTGCCACAGTCTGTGATAATTAGTCATGAACTTTGTTCCACAGCCATGAGTCTCCCACCATTGAATATGTGGGGAAGTATTCAGTGACTTGCAGGTCACAACAGTCCTTATTGCTCCTAGTTCCTCCAGGTGCATTTAATTATTCATCACATAATTTACTGTATATGCAAAACTTCAAAATTTAATGTTATTTTATGTCTGATGAATTAATAGTCTTCTTTTACATGTATTTTTTTTTTGTTTAAAAATAAACTACATATTCTTTCAAACTTACTTCTATGTTTGAATTTAAAAATTTAACAGATAAATATACAGTAGGGCCACACTTAAAAATATCTCTGTTTCCCCTTGCCCGACCATAGATTTTAGAACTGGGTAGGTAGGTAGGCTTTTTTTTTTTTTTTTTTTTTTTTTTGAAATCCATCAAAAACATACATGTATTGATAAACAGAGAAACTCAACATTTTATTACCTGATATGGCTATTCCAATACAACAACATAATTTATATTACATGTATTAAATGTGCTCAATACTTACTGCATTGCTTGTAAAAGTGTAGGATTGAAAACTAAGAAAAACTGTAAAAATGAATAGTATTTGTATAACATTTATATATAATAAACTGAAATGTGTTTATTTTGATTGACAAATGAAACTGTATACAATATGACTAGTATTAGTAAATCGGACAGCAGTTACTTAAACTGTTTGCATTTAAAAATGCCTACAGAACTATATCAAAAAATGAAACTGTATATAGAATAATAAGTATTAATCTGTTGGCATTATTTAATATAGTTCATTGGCATTTTTAAATGCAATAGTTTTAGTAACTGCAGTCAAATTTTCTAGTATTAGTCATTCTATATAATAATACAGTTTCTGAACATTGTTTATCAAAATAAACTACCAGAAGTAGTACTAACTTGCCCTGATCAAAGATTCACTTGCCCAGATTTTTATTACCAATACACTTTGCGGTAAAATATAAAATAATTAAACATAAATAGACCTAAATGTATTAATATTTATGTAAGGTTAGCTCCCTATAACATTATGCATGTGTAAATCACAAGTTTTAGAGTTTGAACAAGACCGGGAGAAGTGAGAGAAATTCAGGGAGAACTGACTTTGTCTCTATAAGTATGACCAACTTATTAAGTTGTATTTTGTCTTTGTTCTTTATTGACTATCATATCTGTTCTGTCACTCTGTGGCAGTGTGGGAGCAGGTGTTAATTCGAATCATTATTTTAAATATCTTTCTCTTTTCTTACGATAACTAGATGTCATAAAACACTACAATGGCAATGTCAAGCCTACACAGCTATTCAATTCATCCAAGAGAACTTGGCAGTCTATGATCTAGAAAAGTGCAACTAGTAAACTATATTTCAAATATTAAAAAGACAATTTATCTTAATTGTTTTTTCAATACTATATTTAAATCATGACATGACTGCCAAAGAAAATTATACGCTGAAACCACACAACCAAAAAGCAATAAATGTATTACTATTATAGTAATAACCCTAACACATTTTTCTTTACCGTATACTCAATTTAAATATCAACGTTCACGTTTTCACAACAGGGGTCGGGAAAAGCTTTTAAAAGCACTCGTCTGTCAGGCAAGTGGACTGGTAAAAAGTACACATCCGTATGGAAAAAACTCACTTGTCCAAAAAAGTTATAGTAAAATAGTGTCTATTTTGGATTCACAAATAGTAAAAAAGTGTTTATTTTGGAAGCACGTTGTGATAACCTTATCTTACCTTAAATAGTTTTATTACTTCATTTACAGTAAGTACACCACTAGCTTTAACCGTTATGATCATGCAATAAACATTAAGTTTGTTGATGTTTATAAATCGCTTTTGTTCCGAATACAAACAGCTTGGGGTAAACATAAAAAGTAAATGCATTCAAGCCTCCGTAACATGTATAACGCAAAAAGACTGTTAATATTCCGGAGACCGGGAAATATTCCGAAGACCGAAAAGTCCGATTTTTAAACCGGTATTAAAAAGCTGCGCATGCGCGTCTCGATACCTTATAAAAAATGATGCCGAATGGTTTCTAAAGAAAATGTCCTTGGGACTCGACAAGAAATTGCATGATAAAGTTATCGTTGATGATCGTTAAATGTCAAATTTACAAATCATATTTACAGCAATGAAATATAGAAAGAATAAATACCGTAACGACTTTGGATCATTACCTTTTTTACAGTTTTCAGATTGTTTATTTTTCGATCTCTGCCAAAAGGTTTACTCGTCCGACGGACTAGTTACTGGCAAAAATCACTCGTCCGCAGACAAAAACCAGTCGTCAGGACGAGTGCTTTTGCCGGCCCCTGGTCACAGAAGGAAATTTACATACATGCAGTTCCAATTATTGTAAATCTACGAAATATTTATTAAAATACCAGAACTTAACGCTGTGTGTACCGTGGTCGTAGATATCCGACCAATCATAGCCGTTATTTAAAATAGATTAATTTATGTTCAAAGCTAACCCCCAATCACATTAGAGGAATAAAAATAGATAATTGAATATGCATGAGAGGTTTTTCGAAGTCGCAATATCGGGCATGCGGTAAACACCGCGGGGGTCATTTGTTTCTACTGATTAGTTACGGTCTATAAGCAACAGTTTCACATGTGTTGTATAGAATAGAGATATTTGCAGACCTGTGTATTGTAAAAACTCGCTTGTCCGATTTTTAAGACAAGCCCGGAGCGGTCGAAAATTAAAAAAAAAAACTCAGAAATTTTCCCGAATAAAATTTTTTCAGTCGGTGCTTTTTTCGTGGGTCGGTCGCGCAAGGGGAATCAAACACTATTTTTATTTAGGCCTAGAACTTTGTTGGCTCGAAAACAGATGGTTGAAACACCACATATAGCTCGAACCACTTATCTGGTCCACTGCAGAATTCTTATTTTGGTGTATATACATGTATATGTATGATATGATGTTGTATACTACCATCAAAGTTCTACTGTATTCTGTTTATAGACTGGAGATAGCTAATGATATAGTTCATTGGAATGTCTTTTTTTATCTTGGCAATTGTTAGAAAATCAGTTTAGGATATGAAATCTACACACATATTTACAATAATTATAAAAGATATTCCAACATCGTTTGACATTCTTCTTCATTTATCGCTCATTGCAGTTCATAATGCGGTAGTTACATCAGCGGTGTTTGCACCCAATCCGTCACACTTTCAAAGTAGCGAAGAAGTTGTGTGTAAGAAATCTAAAGACCTCAAGGAGAAAGAAACATCTATCGACAGTGATGCTGAGTTCCTAGTCAGTGCGGACTTCCTGGGATGCATCAAAGTCATCAGAGCCAAATGAGTGTTATTTACTGTACACTTATAATATTTCAGTTTTATTTTGATCTGCCAAGTGTGTGCATTGTCAATTTTTCTGTTTTGCAGTAGGATCTTTTTTTTTGAATGGTTAAAAATTGTTTTAGAAATTAAAAATGAAAAACAAGCTTGATGATAAATTTTAAAAAAGACCAATTCTTGTAGCTGAATGGTTTAAATACTGCCGTATTAAGGCAGCACACCACTCACTGCTGAGGTTTTGGATTTGAGCTTAGTTCCGCTAAAATTTATTTGAGAAAGTTTACCAGTTACTTGCAGAAGGACGGTGATTCTGTTGAGAACAATTTTGACATCTTCCTCCACCAATAAAAATAGATTTGCCATATATAACCTGTAATGGGTTGATAATGAAGTTAAACCTCATTAAAAAAAATTAGAAAAAAGACAATTGCTTGTTTAACCCTTTACTTTATATAGACGCCTTTATACACCTCTAATATAGAAGGCTTTTGACACCTCTAATATAGAAAGCTTTTGACACCTAATATAGAAGGCTTTTGACACCTCTAATATAGAAGGCTTTTGAATTATTTGGTGAATTATGTTTATATTAACTGACAGAGTTGAAAACAGCGCAGGAAGTGTTCAGATTGCTCTTTACAAGTGTTCAATCTGAACTCTTCCTGCACTGTTTTCAAAGGCCTTCTCTGATTGGTATCTATGGAGTAAAGGGTTAAAAAAGATTGTGTTGATAATTATAGATAATTCAGATTCAAATTGATAAAAATGATTTTATAAAATGAAATATTTCTGTCTTAAAAGTATGGCATTAACACAGCTATTACTGGACTTCAAGGTACACCAAAGATGAAAGATATGTTAAAACCAAAGTATATAAAATTTTGAATTCTGATGTAAAATGGGTATGAAATATATTGTACATGTTTATGTGGTGTTTAAAATTCGATGAAGTTAATATTTTAACAATATAAATTTCTTATAATTCTCCAGCTGTGTTGAAAAGATAATTCTCAGTTTTACCCTTTGTGTAAAGCTTTGGCAATGTTTGACAAAGATAAAAATTAAATTTGATGAACAGAAAATAAATAGATATTATATAGTGTGAGACATTGAAAAAAATCAGAACACTTCACTAAACAGTATTAATTTCTAATAAGGCATTACAGTACAAACATTTAGTCAATATAAAACTAGTACAAGCTCTTGTAGATTTTTAGTTTGTCTTTAGATTAAAGCAGAAAAATTGCCGAACTACTAATGAAGAATTTTGATAATGTTATATATATATATATATATATATAAATTTCTGCATGCAGAATGTCTGGATTTTTTTATGTTGTGTAAATTACACGAAATATTCACGCATACAATACTGTTAATACATAATACACATACCATCTCTTTATGAGTTGCGATAGAAAAATAACACCAAATATTATTGAATGTAAAGAATGAATTAACAATTTCATTTTAATGTAATCATGATTTCATGAGATTTTACATTTGTGGCTTTGGGTAAGGACTTGCAGTGTTTGGTTTGCCCATTTAACTTTTAACTTGAGCTTTTGTGTGTAAAGTTTGAATTATTTGAAATGTAATTGCTAACCCAATTTCTCTCATGCCAGAGGTTACAGATCAATTTCAGGCTCCCAGACATGATGTTCTGCCAAAACAACACTCTGTATTTGTTCAACCCAGAAAATGGACTCGAGAGTGATTTTTTCACAATTGAGCTAAACTAAATTAGTTTGAATTAGTCTAAACTAAACTAGCCTGTTTACTCAGTTTTTACTTATGGCATTAAAGATATTATAAATATTGAACATATTCTATTATTTTAAACGTAGGAATTATGCTTTGAAATATGAAAATTATTTGATTTTTCTTTCTATCTGAAAATGGAGACAAGACTAGATTTTAAGGAAATGAATATATAACCCATATTTTATACATAAATTACAATAATTGAATAACTTATTTATAGCATTTATCAATTGTTTAATTCGTTGTAAAGTTTATACTGGTCATTTATTCTGGTCACATATATTCTTGCCATCACATAGTGTAAACTCGGGTATGGCAAATACCATGTTTTATTATAAAGCTTCTACAGAGGCTGTAGGCCTATTGTTTAAAGTTGTTTAATTAACCCTTTACTTCATATACATGTAGATGCCTTTGGACACCTCTACTATAGATGCCTTTTGACATCTAATATAGAAGGCTTTTGACATCTAATATAGAAGGCTTTTGAATTATTGGTTGAATTATGTTTATATTATCTGACAGAGTGGAAAACAGTGCAGGAAGTGTTCAGATTGCTCGTCACGAGCAATCTGAAAAGTGTTCAGATTGCTCATTACGCGCAATCTGAACTCTTCCTGCACTGTTTTCAAATGCGTTCAGTGATTGGTGCGGGAAAACGCATATCTATTGAGTAAAGGGATACACTTATATTAAAACTGTTGTATTAAATAATATAACGTTATTGTTTATTGTCTGCTGACTAAGCTGGTATTGTATATTCTGTTACTTGCAGACAGACTGTGATTCTACTAGGAATAATTTTAAGGAGATAAGATTTTATCTTCCGTTCTAATCCATATCTATACTTACACTGATTTATATGTATGCAAATTTGAATAAACAAAACATCTTTAAACCAATTTTGAGGCCTTCCTACATGTGTAAAACTGGATTTTCTCATCATGGGTTGAAAATGGAATCAAAAGCTGTTAAAAAAAAAAGAACTACATGTAGATGTTTACCTTTAAAACAATTAACAATACTGTGTATTACTGTGTACTTTAAATGGGAATAGCTCTGTGTAAAACATTTATGTACACGATTGTGTTATTAATAAATATAGCATGTTTTGTTTTGAAAAATAAGATCAGGTTTCTGTTTTGCCAACAAGTTACTTAAGTACTTAAAATCTTGACTAAGTTTTGACTGGTTTTTCATCTATTACATATTCAATGAAACTATAGACAGTTTTACTGGAACTAGTCTGAAAACATAAACACCTGGCTGCTTTTATAAGATTTAAGTTTTTAAGTATATGTTGGTGAGACTTCAGCCAAGTTTCTGTTTCATCAACATTTTCACTTATATACTTTAAAACTTAACTTAATTTTGACTGGTTATTTCTCTATTATGTATTAATTAAAATCAATGAAAACCATGTGCAATTTTACTGGAACCGGTCTAAAATCATGATCACCTGGCTGCTTTTCTTAGAGTGTTTAAGTATTTAAGTATATATTTAAATCTATAGGTGACACAGGAGCCCAATTTTTAAAGATAATTAGATTATTTATGTTAGGAAATATTTATAGCATACATTATGATATAACCATTTTTATGTACTTATAATTCACCATATGGGAAATATGTTAATGACAGATAAAACTAACAAATTAATAGAAAAGAAAATAATATTAAATCAATTACTGTTTAACATATATGGAAAGCTCACATGACCTAAATGAACAAGTAAAAAATACTCAATATTTTTAAAAGTGCTTTTAGTATGTCTTATTCAATTTAAAATACATGTATGTATGTTTCTTGTTAAGGAGAGAAATGTAAATCAGCAGTCTAGACCCAGTCTGTAAACCATTAGCCCTGTCAATGAAAGGTCCCAGTTTGAGTCCTGAACTGGCTTCACATCCTGTTATATTGTGGATTACATGTTCTAGTGATACAGTCAGAATCCGAAGGTCTGGCAGTCCTATGCTCAGTCATCTACTGGAAACATGTGTTGTGTCCTTGAGTAAACTTTATTCCCATTTCTTTACATTTTGGTCTACTCATAATTTATATATTGTCAGAACTTGTTTCACAATCAATTAAAAATACAAGAGTTTTATTTACAAAAGATCTCTCAAAATCAAACCCTTGTGCTGATTTTACCCAGGAAACAGATATGAAAGCAATTCACAAAAGCTCTGAGCTTTCTCTCTAATCAAGTAACATTGAGTTTGTAGGAGAAATTCGGTTTGGTACAAAGAATGTAACTTAAGGAAAAAGATGTTGTAAAGTTACCCTTATGAAGAATCAACAAAAAACAAATTTACCATACCTTTACTGTAGGAATAAGTTTCATTTATTGAATGTTCATAAGATATGAATTTACAAAGTGACAAGATGGGGCTCGTATTGCATGTTAATCGGACCCAGCTCTTTTGATTAGGTCTGTTATACAGCAATGTTGAGAACAATTGAGCTTGTTGATTGATCTATTGCTTCGTCTGAAAGTTTGAATGATGCCAGAGTTTGGTAAATGTTTAATTGCTATGAATTGTGGGACAGGCATGGAATTCCCTGCTTTTTCATTGGTGGTTAATAGACCTGATTCAGGAGATATCGGTTTCTGGGATAGACTAATGTAAATTCATATCTCATGAATGTTTAAGAAATTAAGTTCATTCTTTTATATTTATCATTAATGAACCCAGTCTATATCAACTTGCTTTATTTATCACATATCCAGCACCTTATACTAGCAAATCAATTGTTTTATCCGCATGTACAAGTCAGTAAATGTAAAGCAAAATCCATACCTGCCTTTCTTTACACTCCCATGTTTATTACAGTTAATCTGAACTGCTGCAGTAAAACGGGAATCAGATTCCCATGTCTGTTACACTGAAACTACTGCAGTAGAAATGGGAACCAGCTTATCATAATATTTCGGTGACACTATTTTTATTGTAAAATGTACCTATAAAGGATATATACAACAAAATTCTACGTCCCCAGATACGGAACTAACTAAAAATTACAATTGACAAGTATTGATTTGATATTAAGCTTAAAGATCTGAGCCTGAATTTTAGATTTTGAAGTATGCTTATGTTATTCTTAGAAACTAATAATACAGGATTTTTTTATCATACTTGTGCCTAAAATTATCAATTTTTTAACCGAAGATGATTTTCATACATTTACAGTTCAGTTATTATTAGAATTATCTGTTGCAAATGCAATTTTTTTTGTACCGGTATGTAAAATTGTTATGAATTTGGTACGGAAATTGAAAATTTATTACTTTGTCATGTTCAATATTTAGACCCAGGGCATGATTTTGTCAACATTGCAAGTCAAATTCAGACTTGACATTTTTACATTTTGTGTCAAGTATCATTCATATTGTCAATAATTGTAAGTAACAATAAAAAAATGTTGTATTTCATTTAAAATAAATTTTTAATTTGAATTTAAAAGAAAAATTAATCAAATTTGAAAATTAGACTTAAAAAAAATTTGATGAATTATGCTTTATTTTGTTTATATTTTGTATAAATTATATACCGGGTATGCAATTTTGAATCTAAGTCTCCTTTTCAGCCGAAAGTTTTTGCATGGCTCTATTCTGAATTGATAAGACCAGTAAAATATTTAAATTACCTACTGTATTTATAACAGGCCTGCTATCTTGAACAATTTAATATCTAGCTCAAACTCAAAAATATTTTACTCGATATATGACATAAATGCCAGAAGATGGCGCTGTGGTAGGTTTGTATATAACACTACACATGATTCAAATCAGAGAGTTTTTTTATAAACTTCACAGGCATAGTGTTTTGTTATAATTTAGCATAAAAAATAGATTATTGTAAAAACATTCAACTGGCAAAAAATTGAAATTTTTGGGAGAAGCTTGGTAGGACATGCTGTCAAAATTGAACAAATACACTTAAATCTTTGTATATACATAAAGTTGGGCCCATTTAGCTCGGTAGCGCATATGGCTATCAGTCCAGGGATGGCGAGTTCATATCCGCGCCCAGTCATTCTCCATAATGACTTGCCTTGTTAGTCTCCTTAATGATTTGCCTGGCCAGTCTCCGTGATGATTGATATACAACATTGTGTCTCGTTGTAATCGTCTCTCATCACTGATTCAAGTGAGAAAATTATCAGTTACTTATGGAGATAGGTGTACTCAAACACTGGTTAACTTCCCAGAATCTCAAAAAAAAGGGGTGGTTGGTTTAACTGATTATCTGTTAGCCCTTGATGGCATAGAGTAGATGCTAAATATTCAGTCATGGTGTATGTAAATCACAAGCAACTTATGCTTTATTTTTAGCACTCTATAATCTAAGGGATGAGTAGCTTGATTAAATAAGGCATGAATGGATAGCTTTTTTATTATTTGGATATCCAATCTGCTCTCTCGAGAAAAGCAAAATAACAAATCTTTAACTCTTCACTCCATAGATACGCTTTTTCCCACACCAATCACAGAAAGCCTTTGAAAACAGTGCAGGAAGAGTTCAGATTGCTTGTAAGATTGCACTTCCTGCACTGTTTTCCACTCTGTCAGTTAATATAAACATAATTCACCCATTGCTGATATGTGGTGAATTAATGCTTTCAATATTAGAGGTGTCGAAAGGCATCTATATGAAGTAAAGGGTTAATAGGCTCCTTATAGATATGCAGTATGTTCCACTAAGTGACAGGTACAGAAAACTGCTTCAGTACGATAACCACTCCTACAGCGTTTGTGCTCTATGTCATAATATGTTAGTTTAAACAATATTTTATTCACATAAACACATGTACATAATGTGTACCATACATATAACAATAAAGTCATACAATTAACAAATTAAGTAGAAAAGATACAGAAAATACTTTTGAAGCTTGTGTAAATCTGCATCTGTTGCGACTGATATGTAAACATAGTTCTTATATCGATGGTTTAGTGCAAACATAGTGTATCTATCTTCTTTGTCTATATTGAGTTAGAATATTTTTGCATTTGTTTGAGTTTGAGATCAACGAAACTGTTTTTCAAGATACTATGGCCTGGTTCTTGATGTACTAAGTATATTTTTTAAACCCTTTTTTGAGTATCTCTGTATATCTTGTCTTTTCATGTTACTATAAAGTGTATAAATATTATTTTTAGACATATCTATTAGGCTTGTGCAATATTTCTTGTGACTTTATGACCAAAAGTTGCATCTTTCCAATAAAATAACAATAAACATTTACTTGTATTTTTGTTGTATTCTTTTACCTATATGTATGTATATGTGACATCAAACGCTGTCAGTTTAATATATGCAATGTTTTTTGTTTTTGGTTTCTGTTTTGGAAGAATGAAGACTGGTCCCTTCAACAGGAGAAAATGTAAGGATGAAAATGGTGAAACAACACAAAACTAATCATTAAATATGTATGTTTTAAACAGTTAAAGGGATTATATTGGCATATTACCATCAATGCCCTGTCGTAAATACACATGCCCAGCATGAAGATACACTTATAACTTAGAGATATACGCGTCTAAAATGTCTAATTGCATAACCTCTATTACAAACATTGGGTTTCTGAAGCCGCGTTTTGTTTTTGTTTACATTTGCCATTTTCAACGAACTGCTTTCGGGTTTCTGATCAATCATATGATAACATCGTGAAGACTCGTTCCCGATTTCTTTTTTCGAGGCTTTGTTCGGGAAGTTTATGGAGTTCAATGTAAACATTGTGCAATACTTTATTGCGGGACGTATTTAAGTTTTGGCCAATTTTCAGTTAGTGTCTGGATTAACAGTGTGTTTGTGTTGCTTGCCAATATAATCCCTTTAACAGGTCAACATCCCAATTCTTCATTGTTTTAAACTGGTGAATAACAATTTTTTCTTACATTAGGGAGGAAGACATTTTGTTTTAGTCAAGGGAATGGGGTCGAATTTTGGCCCCAAAAAGGAAAAAAGTGTCTTGGAGCATGTGGTCCAGTGATAGAGCACCAAATCCATGATTGGAGAGTCCTGGGTTCAATCCTCCACAATGGCTGTGTGTGGTGTCCTTGAGCAAGACACTTTCCGCATATGCTTAGTACTGGTTCTACTCAGGAAGACTTCGAGAGTGATTTATCTAGTTGTAAGAACTTGTTTCACAATCGAAGTAAAAGATTAAATTTAACTAAACTACAGTACCTACTTTAAGATCCATATGGAATATTCCAATGATGACGGCAACGTTGCTTCTTCTAATCATTGTCACAGGACAGTATACCATCAAGAGT
Source organism: Panopea generosa (assembly GCA_029582155.1). Classification (NCBI taxonomy): domain Eukaryota; kingdom Metazoa; phylum Mollusca; class Bivalvia; order Adapedonta; family Hiatellidae; genus Panopea; species Panopea generosa. The sequence goes on from CM055907.1 coordinate 46,330,429, forward strand.
CACCTACCATCTCTAATTGTTACATCTGAACCTAAGGCCATTGATTACTGTAGATAATACTGCTCCACCATGCATGCCTGTTTTACAAACTGACATACCGATAATTGTGTTTGTAAATTAGCCATGCGCTAAACCTGATTATGTAATTTTTTATTAGAACCTAAATATTGCATCATAAGTCTTGATAAAGTTGTGGGTTCAGATACGATCTGATAAGAGAGCGACTTTATTTATAAAAGGTGAGTGACACATTTAGTTTATGACTAATATTCCATGTGGGTCTCCCCGTCCTACAATTTTTATTGGTCTCTTAAAACTGAATTTTTTTTAGTAGAAGATTACCTTGACTTTTATACAGAAGTTCCATTAAAATAGCAAATATTTCCAAAATTTATAGTAAAAACTATTATTAAAAAAATCAGTATATATGAAGCAGTGATCATAGATAATGATCATTTACAGCTAAATAAACTTATTTGTCTAATTAAAAAAAAACACTTTACAAATAATTCATGGATGGAAGCCAAAAATATCTTGTCAAATATCTGCTCATAAATGATGGGTATTTTAAAAAAAAAATGATCTGAATTTCATTAAAAAAAAATTGGGTACAAATTATTGATTTATAATGAGTAATTTTTATACCTGATTTAATTTATACTGCTGTAAAATGGGAAATATATCCATTATTAAGGCTAGTTTAACAGAAAGACACCATTAAACATTTGTAAAATTTATATTGCCTGTCGTAGCCTGATAAAAAATAATGGACAGCTTTTTATTACCGGTATTCAGATATTCAACTTGCTTTCCATAAAATAAAATAAAAACCAAACGAGTACTTAGAAACTTTGAATTTATCCATAACAAAATATTACAAAAAAAAAATATAAATGTATTGCAAAATGAAAAAAAAATATTGACACACTGCTGAAATGTTTTGGTTTTAAAAACTCTAAACAGTTAAATTATAACTTATAATTATAAGCTTATAGTTACCTTTTCCATGATAACTATTATTATATGCATGCATCTATATATTAGTTTTAATAAAATACTAGATGTAAACAATTGTAAATATTTTTTTCACATTGCTTGTTAAACCTACATTTTTTCACTAAATTCAAGGATGGGTATGTTGTTGAAGAGGTAACAACAAAAAATCTGTACAGATTAAAAGGCAGTTAAAAAAAAATTGTTTGCCATGCTCCTACCTACTCACTAAAAATTGCAGCTACCCAAACCTTTTTTATTGCCTTTCAAAGCTTTTCATGATTTCTGCCCATTTTTCTTTAAAGTGATTATGCAAAATCAAAACCTGGTTAAAAAAATATAGCTACCTACCCATCCACATGAAAAATACTGGGTCGGAGCATAGCAAATATACATCTTTTTAAAGATGGCCTAATATATATTTTTTATTTCTGATATTGCATGAACATCCATTAAACTTAAATACTGGGAAATTTCATAAATTGTTATCCATAGGAAAAAAATGACAAAAACCATAAAAATCGTCTTTACGAACCTTGTTATTAAGTCAATGATCATATTGCTCTAAACCAATCTGAAATGATAACTCAGAGATAGTGCAGAAGTTTGCCAGTTACTTTAAGAAGGATAATCATTATCTTAGATATTTATGTACATTTACATCTACATGTCAATTTCTTATTACTGGGAGTCCCTGTTGGGGAACATTAGAAGAAATACGGTAGTAAAAAATGAAGTATTGTTAAAAAAAAACAAAGCTATACCCATATTTTCGTCTAAAGATCACTACATTTCTAATATTAAAAAACGAGAAATGTTTAGAATTTTGCTGTTGCCAGAACAGCTGTAAAATGATTGAGGCTGGTGCTGGCTTTAACATAACTTGGGAGGGTATTCCAATTTCTGATTGTTCTAGGGATGAATGAGTTCTGATGATATAGGGTTTGAGATAAAGTTAAGATTTTTTTATTGGGATTATATTAGATTAGATCATCTCCACTACAAGGTTGTTTGTTATTTTGTAAAGTAAGATAAGTGATGAATTCATTTTTCTTTGATGGAGGTTTGCCATTTTAAAAATTGAAACATTTGGGTGGCATCTACACCTGCTTATGAATTCAGTGTGTAATAATTAAGTACATATTTAACTGCTACCCCCTGTATTCTTACTACTTTGTATGTTTGTATCTTTTGCCAAATGGACGAGCAGCTTTATATTTGTGGTCTAACATGAGTGTTGCAGACTATTTCTTTTTTTATTATTTGTTTGCATGTTTCGTTAAATAAATCAGAGACATAGACATATTATGTCTCTGAATAAATTAAAGGCTGTTGTTTGCTTTTGATGTACCATTGTCTATAAATTCATGACTGAATGTGATGCCAAAGTATTTTGCATTTTTTCCCCCATAAAAATCTGATCGCTTCGTAAACCAAAAAAACTTGATGCCATCGCGGACGAGGGATAGCGTTGTCTGATTATTACAGACGTGTAAAAATAACTGATAACCGGACAATTGCAGAAGATCGGACTGGATTAAGACTAAATGCAAAAGATCTGTCAAAAAGTTGTTTTGCAGACATATGTGGATTGTTTTACCGTGTTAATAATAAAAATAACTTAAAATCATGGCCGGAGGAAGAGTAGGGTCAGCTTTATCGTCAGGACCAGCTGTAGCGCTAACGAAAACACTTTTGACAGTGTTTAATTTCATATTCTGGGTGAGTATGTTTATTGGACTTTTTGCAGTCGTGTGTTGCGAATAATTATTTCTGAAATAAATTATTTTATTTCTAATAGTAAACATTTGTCAGTGGTTGGTTTCTGTCGTTAATGGCACTGAAAAAAAATGTATAAATGGATTGAATATTTACAGTTAAATTATTTTTTTTTCATTTTACATGAGATGGGAGTGCAATTTTTTAGAGATTGTGTATTGAATTATTTTTGCAAATTACAATATTTATTATTCCTAAACAAATGAGTATATCTCATTTAGAAAATGAATTGATATATAGATTCAAAGAGACCACTACATTTATTTTCTTTATTTTCCATTTGTTATTTTCTTCTGACAGTTGCACAGGTGAATAAAATAGATTATAATATCCCCACTTCTGTAATTCAACTTATTACCAGTGATTTCTGAAAAATCTGAAATTCCTTTGTTGGAAATATGTACATTTGTTATCGCCAGCCCATCTGCCATAACAATGGAATTCCATAGAATCTGTTTCAGAGCCAGACTCGCTATATAATTATGTAAAACGCAGTTAAATAATTGATTATGTGGCTGTTCGTCTTATGGCAATCTCCCATTACCACAAGGACTTATATAGAAGAAAAGAAAACTTGCATCTCCTGACTAAATGTTTCACACAAAGAATTAATTATTTAGCAAATTAATCATTCAGAATTTACAGGCAACTGCTTTGTTTTGTTGTACATGTACATAAAATGTAAATTGTATGTAATCTTAAATGTTTTAATATGTTTTGATCATGTCAAAGAATCTTGATTTGAAGATATTGAGGTTTTAAGTAAAATTTCACACAATTGTGCTGTATTTTAGCTGCAGTATACACATTTTGTAATCAGAAGTACTTCAACAATTTTATACACAAATTGCAATGAATGGTATTGTTTAGATGAGAATATAACTATGCAATGTAAGAATTTTGATTTATGTTCCCAAGAAGAATGGAAGTAAGGATAATTAAAAACGAGATATTGTGAGATTTTGTGTGAATATGCGAGTGTTCAAAAAATCTCAATTAGTTGCCTTTCCTTCTCTATATAATTTCTGATTACCAGCAGAAACAAGATCCAGACACATCAACATCCGCTATTTAAGACATATAACTGCTTCTTAATACTAAATAGTGTTTACTGTTGGAATTTTCAAAGGCATGTTACAAGAGATGAGACAGGTTTGGCACACTGAGGAGAGGTAATCCGCCTTTGTTGAAATATTTTAAAGTTTGACTTTCATATATGGTGCACTTTGAAGTATGCACGTTTCTCTATTTAAAATCCAAATATTACTACTTTAAAATATTAAAGTAAAATAATATTAATGGACAGTTTGTCGTATTTAAAAGGTACAAATGATATAGTGTTCGTATTTGAATGTAGACAGTAGTGAAGAAAATTAACTGCAAAATTTCTTAGATCATGCTCAACTAAATTATTAGCATTAATTGGTGTATTTCAAAATAAATTCAATTTAGTAAAAGTTTAATATTAATACTTTACTCCATAGATATGCGTTTTCTCGCACCAATCACAGAAGGCCTTTGAAAACAGTGCAGGAAGAGTTTAGAGTGCTCGTTATGAGCAATCTGAACACTTCCTGCACTGTTTTCAACTCTGTCAGTTAATATAAACATAATTCACCCAATAATTCAAAAGCCTTCTATATTAGAGGTGTCCAAAGGCGTCTATATTAGAGGTGTCCAAAGGCGTCTATATGAAGTAAAGGGTTAAAAGTTAATTCCTAATGTTTTTCATGCCCCAGTGAACAAAAATATGGCACTGTCTTTTAGACCAGTTTTACATGTATCCTTTAATTTGTATTATTTTTTCTTCAAGTAAACAATGAATGAAAACTAAATTCTTTAACACACATTCATAAACAGTTATAGTGTTTATTTTTATACTAGTTTTATTGAAATAAGATGTTGAAAGAAAAAGGTCTCAACCCTTTACAATACCATTACAATTGTTTTGTTTACTTGCAAGATGACGTTAATTGTATACTAAAACCTATTTCTTTGTCTTCATTAAAGTTTCACTTTGTAACTGGACAGATTGTTTATGCAAGCTAAGGGCCGGATGAAATATAAAACAAAAACTTTTAAGTGTTTCATTCTGATTGGTTACATCATGCTTATTTTTAATTTGGCTCATTAAATGCTATAATTTTGTTAATATTACATAAGTGTGCAACTGTACATAACCAGTATACTATTTGATTAATATATTTTAATTGGTGTCAGTACTTTTATAACATTTTAGAAGATATATTCATGAATTTTTTTACATCAGTATTACGGATGCATCACCTATAACTTTCTGTTCAGTAAATGACGGAAAGTTTATTGAATCACAAGGAGGAAGGTCACATTCATAGATAATGGTTAATTCCATCTTAGAAGTGCATCTTATTTATGAGAAATTCTTTAATACACAGGTCGCCATTTTCCATGTATTTTGTCAATGTTTAAGCATAACCTGACACTGGCCAATGTATAACTATTGTGAGATGCGATTTAGTATTTGGTCAACAAATTTAAAGAATCTTAAACATCAGAGACAAAATACAATATAATTATTGAACAGAATATCCATAATATATAATGTTTGATATAAATGTGTTTTATTCAGTACTAAAATCGAAAAAAAAAATATTGGTGATATAGGTGAGGTCAGTTTAAGATTTTCAATCCTACTGATTGTTACTTCATAACCATGATGTTGCTAAAATAGGGATGCTTAGTCTATTACTCATCAGTGCTCCAGATAAGCTTTTCTTCAAACGAGTATTTTACTTCTTAAATTAGTATGCAATGGTTATTTTCTAAATGTTTTGGGTAATAATTAACATTTTAATCAAATTGCTTTAAAAAATAAACTAATTAATACTGAAATTGTCAGAATCCAATGCATTTTTAACTCCTTACTTTGAAATTCCAATGCTTTTTTTAGAAATTTTAGTGCTTAAATACCCCCAAATGGTGCTTATCTGAAGCACTGAATCATGTACCAAGGTTAGTCAAACTAGCCTAGTTTGATGAATTAGAATAAATGTTTTGATGGACCTCCCATCAGTAATAGTGAGCACTGCCATATTATTATTATAAAAACAGAGGTGTCAGTCTGGATCAATAAGGTGATGAGGCTACTGAGTGGGGGTTTAATAATAAACATAAAAAATGGAAGTGACCAATGAGAGGTAAAGGTTAATTAATGAAATAAGTCTTGTGTGACAGATGATTGAATGATTGGAATAAAGATGTAGCTAAAATGGAAGATGAAAGAGAGAACATAGGAGAAAGAATCAGGAACAGCGAGTGGGAATGCATGGATTATAATAAGATGAGTGAAAGATGGAGTGATAAAAGAAGTCAAGGATGGAGATATGTGTTATATACTAGCAGATTAATAAAATGACCTGAAGTAATAAAGTAATTACAAGTTAACTCCTTGTAACCACTTAGAAAGGGGCTTGCAACGTGAGAAATATAACATTATATGTCTCGAATCTCAATTATAAATCATAAATATTTTATTTAAATTGTGGTCATTAACAAATACTTGCCATTTAATGAATATTCACACACCGTTACAGGCACTGCACCCTAAAATTCTAAAAAAAAGGTGAATTACAGAATTATATTTACATTTATAGGTTACATGAAGGAAATCAAAATATTTCCATGACTTACAAGGAAATCAAAAAAGCAGTTGAAATTCCTACTTTTATTTAATTTCTCATATAAAAACAATGGAAAAAAATATAGATTTATAAATGAATCCATAAGTCAAAGGATACAATCATTTTATGAGAGAAGTGTGTTATATTTTTGTTTCTAGTCACCATCTGCATATCTCCCCCAGACTGAGAGTGACTCTGACAAAATGTGATCGAGCTTGCAAACATAAAAGATCAATTCACAAAATTTTGGTTCAGCTGGTTGGCATGTTACCCTATAAAAACCCTAATAAACCATCATGGTTAAAATGTAAATGTATCAGTATCAAAATCCATTCGAGAATCTTCGTTACAAAGAGCAGTTATAATATGCAGAAATGTCTTTGATATTGAAATCATGTTCTGTGTATACTCGCCCCGGGGAATCGTTGTCTACATCAGAGAAGAATCTTGTCTGATCAAGTTTGTAAGAATAATCCAAAAAGCATAACATGCAATAATCCCAAATGTAATATCCATAGGTTTCTGACATGTTGTTGAAATTACACCTTATTATTAGGTACTTTTTTTTATAATCTTCCCATGTTATAAAGACAGATAAAATAAGCATAAAGACAGTCCATGGACAGGACTTGTCATATGTATTAACGTGTGATAAACTAAGATATTTTTCTCAGGACAAACTTTGAAAGACATATAAGAAGCTTACTAAAACCTTTATTGTTTTATAACTGAAACTATTAAGATTAAGAAGTGGAAATTGTGATCCTTTGTATTTTTAAACAACAGATAAGAAATGACTGTTGATATTTTTCTGATGAAGCCGGGCCTGGTTAGCTCAGTCGGTAGTGCGTCTTACTACCAATCCAGCGGTAAGAATATGATTCCCTGCCCAGCCATAGTCTCCGTGAAAATTGATATACAACACTGCATCTTGTCTTTGTCTCTCACCGCTAATTCAAGTCGGAAAAATTATGTTACAGTAGAACTTCGGTGGCTTGAACCTGACGGGACTGGGCAAAACAGTTTGAGTTAAGGGTTGTTTGATCCAAGTATTGTTCAATATCATAGCATACATGTACGTGTATATACATCGAAATAGGATTCCGTCAGGACTAAATTAAGTGGTTTGAGCTATATATGGTGTTTGAGCCAATAAAATTCTACTGTACTTGCAGAAATCAGTGTGCTTGAGTGCTGGTTAAACGTCCACTCTTGAGTCCCAAGGAAAGAGTGACTATTGTTAATGGCATGGAAATCAGACAAATATTTTGTCTTGTATGTATACACTGGTATAAAATACATCAAACATGGTCAGATGCTGGTTTTACTAGTAAACAACAGTTGAGATTTTTCTCAATTCAAAAATACCAATTTCTATAAATGATTTATTAAGCTCGTTACAAATTAAATAGCCTCACAGAACTAAAGTAGGAACAAATCTTTACTCATGCTGGAGATGGAAAACATGCAAACTGATCAATGTAAATGAAGTTATAAATAGTATTTCAAAGAGTCGAGTTGAGGAAAATCTCAAGTTAACGAGAATATTTCAGGAAAACACGCTAGAAATGCTTTGCAAAATAAAATAATTATTAAAATGGATACAAAGCATCTCCTTTATTCAATAATAAATCAAATCCGAATGGTTTGGTATGGCAAATCCACCAAACTGTGATAAAAATCTATAATTAAATATGAGTGGTTGAAACTTGAAATGAAATCTCCATTCTAAAAATAGACACCATTTAAATAATGCTTGACTTCATTTGGACTCTTTCTAAGAATAAAGATGAACTTTTTTAACTACGTGCAAACCTGTATCAATGGTGGATCTACTCTCTGAAAACCTGGCGTACCTCCCCTCCCCACTTAACTCCCATATTTTATTGAAATTCATTATATATTTACTGAAAAATGAGTGTGTCCATTCAGATTTTGTTTTACACCCCCTCAAAATAAAATCACATAGCTTATTTAATACATCACCAACTTTGTTGCACTTCAAAGTGGGAAATCTACTTAAGTGTAACCTAGGCGCGTAGCCCAAATTAGGAAATCCTTTTTTGATATATTATTTTGGCATGTTTAAATAGATATCCTTATGGCAATACGGTGTCATTTAGTATGTATAGGCATGATATATTGAAAAAAATATATTTTAACCAATTTTAAAAGTTAGAAAAATCATGATAAATTCCCTTTAAGATGTTCAGTGAAACCTGAGAAGCCAGTGAAGCATTTGAGCAACTCTGTGTCAGGTTCAAAATGTACATGTACATTGTTAGGTTCACAAAAATACTTACCCATGAACTAACAATCCAAGGTAGGGCAATAGACAAGATGGTTCTTTCAAAGAAATCATACAAATTTAAATACCTCAATAATATTTTCCAAAAGGAAGAGATGTATTATTGTGTAATTAGAATATACCAACTCTGTTACTTTCTTATCAAACAAGTAACAGATTAAAACAACAAAGAACAATTAGGTTGTTGACCTGTAAACAGTTGTTTTAAACGTACATATTTACGCTTTCATTGTTTTTCCCCCCATTTTTTGTCATTATTTTTCCCTATGGAAAGAGACCTGCTCCAATTCTCAAAAAAAAACTACTGCCCATTTATTCTCACTGTCGTAGTTTGGACAATGATTGGGTAAGACCACCTCTTGTCCCACCGTACAAAGCAGATAAAAAATATGGAACATGTTTGTCAAGTACAATTATTATTGACTTTTGTGATGTAGATTGTTTTTTTTACTATATTGTTTTTTTTACAATTTTTAACAATTTAATAAACTATGATTCAATGATTATAAGAGATCATTTTTAAAGAAGCTGATTTTGTTACATATAGTAATATATTGAGAAAAAGAAAAAAAAAAGATTCTCACCACCTGATTAATTGATGTTCAGTCCATTTATGTAGGAATATAAATACTTCATATATAATTTTTATTGGAAATGTTCATAATGTCAGTTAATTGGTCAATCAGTTTCAGAAAAAAATTAAAAAGTGCAGACATTGACTTTGTAATTATTTATTGAATAGTTTGTATAATTATTTCGCATTGCTTGTGTGTATTAATTATTTTTTCAGAAAGGCAGACATTGATTTTGTAATTATCTAAATATTTTGTATAATTGTTTCGCATTGTTTGTGTATGCAGGTATCGGGCATCGCTATTTTGGCACTGTGAATATGGACGAAGGTGGATCTGTACAAGTACATGGAGCTGTCCACTGTCTATTATAAGGAGGCTCCGTACATACTGATAGGCGTGGGAGCAGTCATTGTTTTGGTCGGATCCTTCGGTTGTTGTTGCACCTTCAAAGGCAATGCTTGTCTCCTGTATCTGGTAAGTGTAATAGAATGGAGTTAAATGCCAGTGTTGATACATTAGAAAAATGTGTGGCTGTAGTGCAGTGGAATAAGTGTTTGCTGTTCACGTTAGAGGTTGTGTGTTCGATCCCCAAGCAAGACTTGTTGGCCTCTCAAAAACACAACACCCAGTACTGGTTTTACCCAGGAAGAGGACTTGAGAGCAGTTTATAATTATAAGCTTTGAGCTTTCTATGCAGTCAAGATAAAATAAATTAGTACAAACTAATACATTCAGGCAACCAGTTTTATTCGTTGAAGAAGACCTCAAGATTTATCATTCGTCTTTTACCGCTGATTCAAGTGAGAAATGTATCAGTTACTTGCGGAGATGGGGTGTGCTTGAGTACTGGTTAACCTTTCAGGATCCCAGGAGACAGTGGTTAGGTTAACTGAGCGTCTGTTAGCCCTTGATGGCATGAAAATGACACAGTATTGAGAAAAAAATGTTTTTGCAACTATTGGAAATATGGAATAGTTAAAATGAGAATTAATTAATTATTATAGACAGAGAATGATGAAAATATCCTGTTTTCTCATAATTCAACTCCAGACCTTTATATTTTCTTTTGGCACATTGAAGCATTATTGTATCTTCAGCTTAACTGGACAAAACCAGAGTGAAACACTGTTAATATTGATTAATAATTCATTTTATATATCCATGCTGATGTCAGATGGTTATGTATTTGTTAGGTTTAGTCATAAATAACATGCACAGACATGGTTATTATATGGTATATACCATATTGTTTCTAATGAATGTCACCAAACTTAGGTTAAGTGGGAGGTGGTGCAGTGGATAGAGTGTTGGCTGTTTATGATAGAGGTTGTGGATTTGGTCCCAAAATTGTCCTGATTGGCTCTAAGAAAAAACAACTCTTAGTCCTGGTTTTACCCAGGAAGTGGACTCGAAGCATTGGGCCTTCTTCGCAATCGAGTTAAGAAAAATTGGTATAAACTAAAGTTTAAGAGTGCTACTGATTTTTTTACCGGTATACATTTCATACATGTACATAATGTATGCAAACTAGAGTGTCCAGAATGGAATAAATGTAAAATTTGGTGATTATTTAATAACTGTTGTTCATGTCACATTGTATTACAATATGTAAGCTGTTCATAAAGTTGTGTCCAATGGACAATTTAATACCAGTTTGGATATAGGTTTTATATATTTTATGGAGGGTCGCTAAAATTAAAGGAATCTATCCCAATCTGATCATGGTGTGACACAGTGCATTGTTTGCCTCTTAGTGTTGTCAATATATTTTTATAAACACCTTTTTTATAGAATATGTAGGAATGACCAGAAATAAGAAATTTGTTTTACCTTGACTACAAAAAATGTAATTACAACTTTGACAAATTATGCTCGAAGTCTTCCTGGGTTGAACTGGTACTAAGCATATGCAGAAAAGGTGTCTTGCTTGAGGACACCACACATAGCCAGAGGATTGAACCCACAACCCTTTGATCATGCCTGCAATGCTCTACTAGTGTTGGACTAATATGCATGCACTCCACATAAATGCATATAAATTGAAGAGTCTATGAGAAAGAATCTGCCACCCTGGATGTTTATATGAGAAAAATCCACTCATACCAGTAGCAGATGTTTACTATAGGATTCTGTTCATACATTTGAATGACTCTGTAATGAACTCCCAGCGGTAATGAAGGAATATGAAATGGTTAATAGAAATAGAACAGAAATGATAAAAGCCCATATCAGCTTTTGTGTCTCTGTGTCAATGGAAAATTGGTGAAACAGCTTATGGTATGATATATGTAAGTGTGAGAAATTGTTTGGAGTCGGTTAATAATAAATGAAAGCATGGACAATTTCAATAAAGTGATACATTGGAGACCATCCTTGTCATCTGGGTTTATCATGGTTTTATGCCAGTTCATTTTCATTTTGTATACATGACTAAATATAATATGTTGCATGTTATGAATTCATATTTTATGAAAAATATCGCAAAAATATTTATTACACAAAACAAAGGGTTTTATTCTCATTGTCTGTGATATTTCCCTGTTCTTTAATGTGCTATAGTGATAAACTCATTTCACTGGAATTTCTGATTTTGTTTTTTATAATCCTTGTTTATTTAAGCTTAGTTGTAAGTAAGTGCAGAGTTTATTTTATGGATAGAAGCAGATAAAATGACATTAAGACTCATTTATGAAGTAAAGTATAAAATATATGGTGTAAAAGCTGTTGTAAAAATATATTGATAAAATATTAAGTTAAGATAATTATTTAATATGTTTGGTATGCAAGAAAAAGAATCATTCATGACCTTTTTGGTTCAGATAGAAAATTCCGTCCCTTGGGATAACTGTCGTCGTGGGAACTTGGACGGAATTTTTTATCCAAACCTCTAACCCATGTGAGATTCTTATATTCTCATCCTATAGAATAGGGTTATGTATCACATACTAGGCTACAGGGCAGGGATAACTTCAGGTCACGTGGGTGGGTGGGCGATATAATGATATAATCAGATCTGCTGTTTGTTTATATGTGTAAAGTAAGAGACACCATAAAATCAGATGTTGACGTTATTATTCTGACGTAACACCCAACTCAATTTACTGTATTTACAACAAATATATTAGCTGTAATGTAAATTAATTTTGTAGGTGCGAAAAGTAAATCTATGATAAATATGAGTTGTGGATTAGAAGTAACTTTCATGGGTTTGGGGTGTGGATGGAAAATTCAAACCTGAGAGGCACTTGTAACCACCAAAACAGTCATACTCAACCGAATTTTCCATTCGCATCGAAAACCACATAAAAGATACTTTTTCTCGCAAACAACGCTAATTGTGTAATATTTTATAGATTTCTTTTTATAGTCAGTGCAATGCTATCATAGTATTTATGAATGAATAGGTCATTGTGCGAGATATTTATGAATGAATACATCATATGACTTTACTTCATATTGTGGAGATGGTAGCATGTGAAGGGGATGTTAGATGAAAAATATAGTAAATATAAATACAATCCTCGGGCCAAGATACGTGCATAGAACTTCAAAGCCTCAATCTTCAATGCACCTTTAACTCTTGATTGTGATTTCCATATCCGCAACTCGGCGTTTTTACAGATTCACTTTATTTTGCCAAAGGACCTGCTACAGTAGTGCATTAATTCAGTCCTTTATGCTGGATCTTACTGGTACTATGTGTCTGTGCCGAAGAAACATTTAAAGTAGATACGTTAATGATATGACCGGAAAAATGTTGAGGTAATAATTCTCCTTGGCCGATTGTCTCAAGAGATTTCACCACATGTCGTGGTTCAAATCCAGCTCGGTTAAAAAACTTTATGTGAGTTAACTAGTTACTTGCAGAAGTGTGTTTGTGGGGACGGGTTCGATTAGCTCAGTCATTTACGTGTCTGACTATCAATCCAGGGGTCTTGAGTTTGAATCTCCACCCAACATTGTGTTTAATTATCATTCGTCTCTCGCCGCTGATTCAAATGGAAAAGTTATCAGTTACTTGTGGAGAAGGGATGTGCTAATGACTTTTTGTTAATCTTTCAGGATCCCAGGAAACAGTGGTTAAGTTAACTGATCGTCTGGCAAAAAATGGCGCTAAATATTCAATCATTCAATCAATCAGTCAATCAATTGCTTGTGGGAGAATTTGCCAGTTACTTGCGGAATGATGGTGATTCTTCTCAGATTCATTCTGGTCATTCTTCACTTATAAAATTGAATTTCATTTATATGTAATGTGTAATATAAATGCCATTAAAACACATTTAAAAAGATAAAACTTGAAAATGTTGCTAAATGTCCAAATGATATGATTGCTGGTTTTAGCTTAAGCAAGGAATTATATAGAGAAGGAAAAGCAATGCTGGCATATTCATGCAAAGTTGCAATATCTTCTATTATCTTAACTTCCATTCAGGAACACAGATCCAAATTCTTACAATGCAGAATGAAATTTGCATCAAAACAATACCATTCCCAGCAATTTGTGTTTAATATTGTTGAAGTACTTCTGATTACAAAATATGTACACTGCAGATAGAATTACAACAAAATTGAGAGAAATTTTAGTAATTACATGTATTTTACTTCAGACCTTAATATCTTTAATTCAAGATCTTTTTGCGTGATCTAAACATATTAAAATTCTGAAAGGTTAATTTGCCAAATAATTAATCAATCGTGTGCTATTTTGTCAACATTTAGTCAAGAGAAGCAAGTTTCCTATCCTTCTATATAAGTTCTTGGCTTAAGTATTCTATATATATACACTTTGTGTTTCTTTATTTTGAATGATTCAACTGAAAATATCAGTTTCCCAGACTGCATGCACATGATTGTCTTTGCGAGGTCTGGGAACATAAATTATTGATGTTTGTAAACTATGTTGCATAGCCACTAAGTGCATATTGAATGCCAATAACTAAGTATGAACACTCCATGAATGAAGGTGATTCTGACGAGGAATCCTGCAGATGTGCCGAGTATGTTATTATGTCTCTGGAATTGTCTGAACTGATTATCGTAAAATGACAATTAACTTTAGCAACTGGGAAATGATTAGACACAAAAATATATTTTCATCTTCTTCCGTGAACCCAATGACTGGCAGATCAATTAAGGGCGAGGACAGGGTGTTAAGACTCCTCCAGGGATACCTGAATTATTGCTAGATCACAGTTTGTGTTGGCAAAAATGTTCAATTGATACTTTCATACACCTAATTTAATTTTTTTTTATGCCTTTTTCAGTTTTTTTATACAGTATTTCAGTTAAATAACTGTGGTCAGTGCACCTAACCGGTGCTAGACACAACTTGTCTCTGCAAGTCAAGAATATACTTCCCACATATTTAGAGGTGGGAGATTTTAAAGGTGTTGAGGAACAAAACAGAACTAATTGTTATCATATTTGTGGTGGTGGTAAATGGGTTCTTATCAACAATTTTTTTTTTTTTGAAAATATATTTTGAAGTTACTTTGTGTATTATAAGGTAGGCACCTTAAATGTGAAAAGGAAGCTTGGTAGTGGTTTTGAGACAAAATGGGGTCACGGTCATTGTTCCTAAAAATAGAAAAATAATTTTCTTTTAGTAACTGTTAGTTTCCTTCAAGAATTTCAAACCTGAGATTCCTTTAAGAAATTCCAAATCGGAAGCTCTTGATATTTCTAACATCATTTATAATGTGTCTGGCATGTTAGGGCTATATATTGATTGCTTTGCATTTCTTGTTTATGAATATTAAATGTCAAGGATTCGAAACCAACTTTTTTTCTCAAAGTGTCTTGAAATTTATTTTTTTTTTTATAAAGAAAACATCAAAAATTTAAAAAAAAATAAAATAAAATAAAATCCTTTTATTTTTCAGCATAATTTTCAACAATTCTGATCCTGACATAAGGAATTAGTGCTCATTTCTATCTTATTTCGACCAAGTAACGTTTTGAAATTAGTGAAAGTAAGTCATTACAAAATATAATTTATGTATACCAGGATACTAATAGGGATTTAGCTGACACTGCATTGTTTAAGTATGTGTTTGCAATTTGGCTGATTGCAAAGTAAACCTTTTGGTGAAACACTCTTGAGTCGGTTTCTTGGGTAGAATTTAAACCGACATATGGTGTTATTTTTTAGAGGTCTTTGAGCCATTGAGAACAAACCCATGGCCTTTTGCGAGAGCAGGGAGTTTGTTATTGAGAGGTTTTCAGACTTCAGTTCAAACCCATAACCTGGCAAGAACGGCCTATTCAGTGTCCATTACCACTCTCTAATACATACAGCTCATTACATTCACTTCTGTCATTGGGTCCGGACTAATTTCATGTTCACGTGACATTCCAGTCACATGATCACTGCCATTTCAAAATGGCTTCCACGCCATTTGAAAACAACTCTCTTCAACTGTTTTGTTTATAGCATTGACAATATGAGATTTTATAAATTAAATGGTAGGAAATCACAATCAATTGGTGTTATTAAAAAGTACAAAAAGGGCGTCATGCTATTTATTCCTCAAAACAATGTTTTTATCATGATACGGAACGATTATGTTGATATCTTCCATGTATTCATCGGGAAATCGCTCTGCGTAAAAAAAAACTTGTAAGAAAATATTTCATCATTTATTTGTGAAACAGCTGTTTTGTTTTTTTTGTTCTAATGTAAACTAGCGATGATTTGTTTCTAGTTTTGTTGTCTGATTTTAACAATATGCTTACAACTGCATAGCCCTTTACTTCATATAGACGCCTTTGGACACCTCTAATATAGACGCCTTTGGACACCTAATATAGAAGGCTTTTGAATTATTGGTGAATTATGTTTATATTAACTGACAGAGTGGAAAACAGTGCAGGAAGTGTTCAGATTACGAGCAATCTGAACTCTTCCTGCACTGTTTTCAAAGGCCTTCTGTGATTGGTGCAGGAAAACGCGTTTCTATGGAGTAATGGGATAAACTGTAATGACTAAGTTTTGTCAAAAGTCCTGACATTAATAATTTAGCCTGTTGCAGAGGTGAAGGAGTGTAACAAACGATAACACTGTGAAGGAGATTGGTCCATTACAACACCGTCCCATTTAAGGGGAGATATAGATGAATAAAACCAGCACTTTCCCATTACGATCAAGATTTGAACTCTTGTGTAGGTTTGGACAATACTTGTAAACATAAATATTTAAATTCTACGAAATTTTCTGCTAGTGATACGTTTTAACATTAACATACTGTAGGAAGAGGTAGAAATCAATATACAGTGTTTTGTACAGATATTTGTCAGTCTGAATGTCCGCTCTGTCATAGCAAATTGAAAAACAGAATCCATTAAAAAACTGAGACGGAGCATAATGTAGGACTGTGCAGTGTGAAACATATCCACTACTACATAATATATATATTACAAAGGTCAACAGTAACGTATTTAGCGGTAATGGAATGTTATAATGGCTAATTGAACAAGAAAAAAAATTGGTCCAAATGGTAAAATCACTCCCAGTATGAAAGACATGTTTGTGACAGAGCAAACCATTTGATTTACTTGCTGGTGCTGCAGCTGGTTGTCAGTTTAGCTTTGATATGTTCCTAACACAAGATAACATCACTATAATATATTATCTCCCTGTCAAGTTAGCCATCTATCCAAAGATTTGATGGCATTGTCAGTTATAAAAGTGGATTCTGTTAATGTTAGATTAGAGCAAAGTTTTTTTTTTATGTCAATTAAGAGTAGAGTGTTGATATAAGAATGTGGATTCTGTTGATGTCAGGATGCCAGTTTAGAATGGATTCTGTTGTTGGTAGAATTCCAGTTCAGAATAGATTCTGTTGATGTCAGAAAGCCAGTTTCGAATGGATTCTGTTGTTGGTAGAATTTCAGTTCAGAATAGATTCTGTTGATGTCAGAAAGCCAGTTTAGAATGGATTCTGTTGTTGATAGAATTCCAGTTCAGAATAGATTCTGTTGATGTCAGAAAGCCAGTTTAGAATGGATTCTGTTGTTGGTAGAATGCCAGTTTAGAATGATTTCTGTTGATGTCTGAATGCCAGTTTAGAATGGATTCTATTGATGTTTGGATGCCAGTTTTGAATAGATTCTGTTGTTGGTTGAATGCCAGTTTATAATGGATTCTGTTGTTGATTGAATGCCAGTTAAGATTGGTTTCTGTTGTTGGTACAATGCCATGTTGGAGTGAGTTCTGTTGATTAGAACATATTTTGTTGATAACTAAATGTCAGATGAGAGTGACTTTCGTTAATAGTAGAATGAGTTCTGTAGACGTTAGAGCTCTTAATACGGATGGATAATCTGTTGATGTCTGGATGCAAGATTAAAATTGATTCTGTTGTAATACAATGATTTTAGAATGTCAGAAAAAATATTAGTTTAGCTTATAGTAAAATGTCAGGTTAAATTGAATATTAATTACGATGAATGTTAGATTAGAATGGATTCTGCTGAGGTCAGAATGTCATATTGGTGTGATGGATTCTTGTGATGTTCAGATGCTGTTTTTTTATGTTTACTTTTGGAATGGGCTGCTCCATTTTCAACACATAACATGCTATTAAATTATGACATATCCATTGTTACTGTTGGAGGAAAACCTTGGACAGAATCCAAGTACTGGCAAAACCAATACCCTTCCGCAAGTAACTGGCAAACTTTCTAATATAATTTTTTACTTCGGAGCTTAGCGCACTCTGTCAAGGAGAACTCCTTTTTCAAATGTCAGATTAACAGTAGAATGAATTTTTTAGGAAAGCGTGTTAGAAAGTTGGTTTTAAGGCCTCATTGAAGATTGACTTGTTCAAAATAAAATGAGTTCTTTCATTAAATGGATACTTTCATTTACTATTATTATTACTTTGATCCTTAGAATGTCAGCTTGGAATGGACTTAATCATTTTAGAATGTCAGAATTAGCAATGTCAATAATTATCTGACAATAGGCAAGTTTGAGAAATAAAGCGCAATACTGAGTATTGTAATACCGATTCCCACTGATATCATCCGTCTAATTTATGGTATTGCGCAATAAGAGAAGCAATGCTGTTAGACATACAAATGAAGTGAGTGAGTTGGCGTCCCAGGGGAAACTGTCTGATTGTTTAACTGTGTGGAATATTGATTCTCTACTGTTTCAAAACTCCTCTTGTCTGCATATTGGCTGCTGCAGTTTTAGCAAAATAATGATTCTAATAAACGGAATGGAATGAGGATTGTGAGTTCCTGAATAAACAACTGTGCAACATGTGCAATAATGGTACTTCTCCTGTTAGCGTGTTGTAATACAATGTAAAATACAGGTGGTAGTTGTAATACAATGTAAAATACAGGCGGTAGTTGTAATACAATGTAAAATACAGGTGGTAGTTGTAATACAATGTAAAATACAGGTGGTAGTTGTAATACAATGTAAAATACAGCTGGTAATTGTAATGCAATATAAAATACAGTGGTAGTTGTAATACAATGTGAAATACAGTTGGTAATTGTAAAATACAGGTGGTAGGTGTAATACAATGTACCGGTAAAATCCAGGTGGTAGTTGTAATACAACGGGGTTTATTTTAATTCCTTTTTTGGTGCTGAAATTCAGCCCTATTCTCCTCGTCAAAAGATATGTTTTTTCCCTATTGAAGGAAAAATCTCGCTCAAAATAAAACAAAGAAAAAAAGAAAAAAACCAGCAATGTTGACCTGTCATCTGTGTTTCAAACATAGTTACATACTTACAACTTGTTGTTTTGATTCACCCCACCCCCTCCCCAAATTAGTCCATCATTACAACTCTATTTTCTCCCAGTTGAAAGGTCCTGGTCACCAGTGTCCCTATTCCCCTAAACCCTTCAAAAACACTGTAATGGTTGTTTGTGGATGCTGGCCACATGAAAGTACATCATTCCCATTAATAGGCAAGAATTTATATGAATTATGAGTTTTAAATGAAATTTACCAAAAGTATGAAAATTGAAAAATGCATTTTACTGTGTTGTGTTAAAACCTATTCTAAAAAAAAATACTTCAAGCAAGGAACATTTTAGAATCTTTTGATCTTTTGTATAACTATACCCAGATGCATGGAAATCAAACTTGCAACCTCCTGTATATGCTGTGGCACTGCTGCAGTAAAAAGGAGAAGTGTATGACTTAAATTGCCTTGAAACTTTTCGTATTATTTAAAGTAAAAATTGGTCATGTAGTTTGATAATAGCTGTAGAGTTATCGATTAATAGTCACACACATGGTTTTGGTGTGGGTGTATAAATGTTTGTCTTTCATGCACAACTTTTTATGATCACGATTTGAACCCGAAAAGTCTATATTTATATCTAACTGTATTGTCTACATAGACAGAACTGGATAGATACCGGTATTTTATTTTTGGATACCTATTATAAAGGTCATATTATGTATAAATCTTTTATTTGATAAGACTACATTTACCTAATTTGTGTACACTCGTAAATGAAATTGTAAAGTCTCATTGTGACATTCTACAACTTTATTTTCATAACGCCACAATAGGAAAAGTACTTAAATAAAGAGAATATTATTCTATTTTTTGCCAGGGGTTTATTTGATATTATCACCTAGTTTACCGAGTGGTAATTGCGAGACGGGTTAATAACAGTAGTCTGCCTACTACAGTTAAGGAGTCTTTGATTATTTGGAATGTCGAAACTCAGACATGCAGCCGATCTGATATGGATTTATTTCAGCTTTGAAATCTGTATCATTACATGCTTTACACCATAAGCAATGTGGGCGGTATGGGATTGAAAATGGGAGAGGGAGAAGTAGGGGAAGACAAAGTAGTAAGTAGGGAAGGTGAGAATAAAGGGAATAGAAAAATTACGGCAGATGGAAATATATAGAAGAAAATAGAAAGTAAAAAAATAGGGGAAATGGAAACATAGGGAAGGGAAAATAGGGGAGATTAAGACACAGGGAAGGAAAAAAAGGGGAAAGTAAGACGTAGGGAATATGCAAACATAGGGAAGATGCAAACATAGAGAAGATGGAAGATGCAATCATAGGGAAGTAAAGGCAAGAGAAATGTAAGGAAATGAAAGCATCGGGGAAAGGTAATGTTGGGGAGAAGAAAATATACAGAGAGAAGGAGATGAAAACAAAGAAAAGAGAAAAAATAGGGGAGATAAAAACATAGGGAAGACAAATAATAGCAGAGATAAAAACAAGAGTCGTTGTTATATGCTGTTAAATGTCACTTTCAACAATTTTTCATTTGTATTGTGACGGTGTTTACTTTACACAGAATAATATATTCTAAGCGCTCTCACACTGAAGTATCATTTGACAGACTCTTGGTATGAAACCCCACCCAGTCACGTTTTACTGACACTGGGCTACCCAGACCTAGAACAAATCTCTTAATGCAGATGGGGATTAAACCCATAACCTTCCACATGCAAGCTGGGAGCTCTACTCCTAGACCTCTGCTGTGGTCAAAGGGAACAGAAAATGTAGCAAAAAGAAAGAGAAAATGAATTGTAGGAAGTGAAATTATAGGGAATGAAAGGGGAAAAAAGATGAGATGAAAACAGGGAGAAGAGAAGAAAAAATAGGTGTGGGTGGACAGATGGTCAAGAAGGGGAATAAGAGGAAGTAAATAGATTATAAATGGAAAGAAAATAATATGGTAAGAACAGAGACTATACACTAAACAGGAGAGAATGAGGGGAGAGTAGTTTGTCAGCTGGATGGAAATTTAGTGATCTAAAGAGGAGAATGAGAAGTACTTACATTTAAATATAATTAAAAAGTATGATTGCATTATTTCTATTTTCTAAATTGTGAACTGCTAAATACTAGCAGTGAAGAGTATATAGGATAATGTATATTATACCTGGGTTTGACAGATGTATTGTTTCCAGCTGTTACAGCTACTGACAGATACAAGTAACTGACCTATATCAAGGGTCAGAATGACCAGTGATGCTTAGTTACCGCTGTTCAAGTATGATTTTGAGGTCAAAGGGAGGAACATGTTCGAAGTAGTGTTCATAACAGTTGATTAAAACCATATTCAGTTACAATAATACCAGTACCTATATGATCCAGTTTATAACTCAAGAGAATGAGACAAATGACTGTGGTCTTTTATGATATTTGACTGTTAAATGCAGGTTTATTAAGAATGAAGTTTCATGAATAGGGGAAATTAAGGGCAGATTCAGGATTTCAGTTTAGAAGGGGTGGGAAGGGGGGTGCTCAACATAATTTTTCAGTAGAAATATAGTGAATTTTAATAATATATGGGAGTTAAGAGAGGGAAGTGTGCCAGGTTTTTTAAAGAGTAGATCCACCATTGAATATGGCAGATGAAAATGGTGGGGTGGTTTAGTGGATAGAGGGTGTTGGCCTCTCACACAAGAGTCTGTAGGTTCAATCCCAGGGTTGACAGGATGTCTTCTCAAAAACAACATACCGGCACAGTACTGGTACAACACAGGATTCAGACTCTAGAGTGATTCGTAAAAGCTTTGAACTTACCTTGTATATCGAGCTTAAAAAATAATTACAGATCAGATAAAAAGGACATACAGGCAGATGGTGAGTATGTAATGAAAAGTGAACAGTTACATCAATATTGTGAAGGGATTAAAAATAGCAACTATTTTAGATTGCCAATTAGGAAGAAATGTCTTTTAATTATTATTGAAATTGTTACAAAACAGGCTCAAACACTTACTGTAGAACTTACTCAATTACTGGTTTGAATACTTGATCTAAAGTGGTCTGATTTTTCTTTTGTTTGCCAATTACTTTAAGAATGATGGCGGTTCTTCTCAGATTCTTGGGTTTTCCTCCCAATAAAACTGGATATGCCATATACACTGAAAGGAAAAAGAAAGTATACATTTTGATTTTTAAAATTATTTCATTATTGGCTAAGTTTATTCATGTGATGGAAAATGAACTGATTTTTTCTTATTGTTTTGCTTTGAAATGAATTAAATGTTTGCTTTTTGATTCAACAATATGATGAAATATAAATATACAAAATTTATTTGCAATACATTTATTGTTCCTTGATCTGTCAACATTTATAGGTATGTATACTTTCTTTTTCCTTTCACTGTATATATTTAACCTGTCATGTTTTGAAAATGAATTCAACATTTTAAAAATGAACCCATATTTATGATGAGATAATTTTTAATTATATATATTTCAGTATGGAGCTTTCTTGGTGATTGTGTTCGTGGTAGAATTGTCTTCTGGTGCTGCTGGCTTTGTCTACAAAAATAAGGTAAGTCTTGAGGGTAGTGTATATTACAGGACAGACTACACTAAATTACCTTAAAACATGAGGACTTCTTCAACCGTAAAAATCCTACTGCTTCTGCTGGTATTGTTTTTTAAATAAAAGAATGTTTTCACAGTGTTGCAATAATAAAATAACTATTTGAGTTGGAACAGTACTGGTGGATTTATTAAAGGTGGGAGGTGGATTAAGAAATTTCCTGTTTCAGAGTAAATGGTGTAAAATATACTTAGAACACTCCCCTCACCCCTCTCCTCTTGGAAGTTGGGAACCCCAATCTGAGATTTACAAACTCGACATTGGACAGCAACCCCACCCCCTGACTGTAAAATGTATAGTACTACTGGTACCTTTATGTAGCTGGGGGGATAGTGTCTTATGTTTTGTTTTTATTTTGTATAACAGGATGTGGATCGCTTTTTCAGTGTTTTTAGGTTCCAGCCCAGCTTGGTTTTAAAACATTATATTGCAGATTTTTAAGATAGTGATTCTACTCAGATTCATTCTGAGGTCTTCCTCTACCAAAAACACTGGATACCGGGTATGCCACATATTATAGCATGTAATGTGTTGAAAATGCCATTCATACCGCATTATTTATTTTTATAAACACTGCAACGTGGTCTAGTGGTAGAGCGTCCGCCTCGCATGCGGAAGGTCGTGGGTTCAATCCCCGGCCTGGTCATACCAAAAACTTGAAAAATGGTACTAGAAGCTTCCTCGCTTGATGTTCAGCATTTAGAGGAGAGTTCTAGGTCTGATTGGCCCGGTGTCAGTATAATGTGACTATGTGGGGTATCATACCATGTGTCTGCGGCATGATACTCCAGTGTGACAGCGCTCAAAATACTGTCTCAGGTAGACACCGTCGCGATATGGCTGAAAAATTGTTGAAAGCGACGCTAAACACCGTACAATCAATCAATATTTTTATGAAATCGTGAAATGGTATATGCACATACAAGTATTATGTTCTTTTCTAAACTGAACATAGCCGAGTCATTGACAATTGATATAACACTATGACCTGTAAAGGGTTTTACATACTTGTATTTTCTATTCAATCATTTTCTGTTACTATATTTATTATAACTACATAATTATGAACTTTAATCCAGGATATACTGGTAAGCTACTTGCTGAAGATCCTTTATTTCATTGTAACACGTATTCAATATCTGATATGACTTCAGAAACAAACCTAATACACAGTACTAATTGTTCATCATGGTGTATTAATTATAACACTTTTAAGTTTTATTATAAAACAATAAGGCCATACTAAAAAAAAACAACAGGTTTGTTTGTCATGCTACCAACTACCGAAACGTGTTTATTGACTTTAAAAGCATTGTTGTTGTTCTGTCCATTTTTGTCAGAAATGAAAATTTAAAATAAAAATCTCCCCCCCCCCCCTCCCCAAAAAAAAATAAAATACCTACCTACCTATTTATCCACATAATAATACTGCTCAGCAAACAAACAATTTCTTAAGGTTGGTCTAATCATATAATTGCAACTCTTTAGAGCAACAAAGTGTTAATTGCCCTAATGTTTCCTATGCACATAGACCCTTGATGTATTAAGGGTATACTCCATAATTGTCCATGTAAAATGTGAAGTGGCTGTGAATGATTACCGGTAATGCATGTAGAGTCATGTCATTATTTTTTTAATGTTTTAATGAACTTGAACCTAGGTTAAGTCCTGGGGATTTACGGGTAATAAAAAACTGTAATGAGTATTCTCCAACATAACCATATCCATGAGGCCAAAGTAATGTTGGTTTGGTCTCTCTGGGGGAAAATGTTTTTAGTACAAAAAAATGTTTGTTTTATAAATAAGAAAATATAAATATAAAATACAAAATATAAGTGTAAGTGGTCACCTATATTAAGCAGCCACTTGTTTTAAGCTGTCACATATGCTACTTCCCATTTCTGTGTTTTCATATATTGTTGTATGAAGCAACAACCTGTCTTAAAAGGCCACTTTTGCTCCTGCACTTGACTGGCTGCTTAAGACAGGTTTGTCTGTATGTCATATAAAAAAAATTGTCTCCAAAAAGATTTTGAGTTAGCAATTTTTTATGTGTAGGTAGGGAGAGAGCTGTTTATCTCTATATTGATTGATTAATTGAATTTTTAGCATCATTTTTATGCCATCGAGGGCTAACAGACGATCATTTAACCAAACCACTGTTTCCTGGGATCCTGAAACATTAACTAGTACCCGAACACACCCCATCTCCCCAAGTTACTGATACCTTTCCCACTTTAATCAGTGGCGAGAGACGTATGATAATGAGACACAATGTCATATATCAACCATCACGGATACTGTTGCCAGGCGGGGATTCGAACTAACGACCCCTGGATTGATAGTCAGATGCGTTAATGACAGCTCATCAGGCATAGCTATCTCTATTTATAGTCTTGTATTATATTGTGTGGTGGTTATTTTTGACAAAACATTTCTAGTCATATCACAACGGTGTCTGCTTGAGACATGCAGTATATCGTGTCATGTGTCTGGGGCATGATACTTCAGTGTGGTTGCTCTAATGATTCAGTTTTAAAAAGGCATCAAAGTGCCATGACTTAAAAGAGAGAAATATCTTAATTTTTATGTGTGTGTTTTCATTATTTGTATTTTCAGCTAGAGAATGGGTTCAAAGATGGCCTTGGGATAGCTATGAACAAATATGGCAATGACTCGGAAACAACTAGAGCTTTTGATGGACTTCAGCAACAGGTACCACTTGGATATATTTATTACGGGTTGTGAATTTTATCGTGTTTTTTTATTACCGATTGTGAATCAAAATGGCCACTGTTACTAAAAATAGAAAAAAATTAAGACAGTTTTAAATAACATTTTCTCAGAAATGGTTTATAGCTGTTTAAATGTTTTGTACATGATGCTCTTTTAGATTATTCTTTTCTTTCTTTAGAATTTTGAAAGTTTTGAGCTCTTATAAAACTACCAATATGATATGTTCCATTAGTTATATTTTTCATTTAGTGCTTTTTAAAACATCAAGTTAATCAAAGTATAAGAATTCATCAGATATGAGATTACTTCACTCACATGCAAAGTAAATGAACCCTGGACTGGTTCATGTAAACTTTACTGGCAGCATGTACAATGTAAGTTTATATCTCATGAAAGTTCAACAGATATAGTTGAATTTATATTGATGTTATTAGTGCATTCAATCTGACCAACCCATCAATTATCTCAGTGAATTATATTTGATAATTCCACTGCTGGAAGTGGTGAAATTATGAATAGTTAAGCATAAAATTAAAACAAATTTGCTGATTTTAGTGAAATACCATGTAATCAATTAAATGTTATGTATGAACACTGAAATATACATACTCACTGTTGAATCACGTCACTCTTGACCATACCACCATCATGAAATAAACATCACATTAATCTGGACAAAACTAAGATAATGCTTGTTACGTCACGTCAGAAAACCAACCGCCTGGAGAATGATGCATTGCACATTAAACTTGATGACTTAACCCTTTACTTCATATAGACGCCTTTGGACACCTCTAATATAGATGCCTTTGGATACCTCTAATGTAGAAGGCTTTTGAGTTATTGGGTAAATTATGTTGATATTAACTGACAGAGTGAAAAACAATGCAGGAAGTGTTCAGAATGCTCGTTATGAGCAATCTGAATTCTTCCTGCACTGTTTTCAAAGGCCTTCTGTGATTGGTGTTGTCCTGGTCAAATCATATAGATAATATTACCAAATAAATGACCAGAAACATTTGGATATAATCACAGATCAAACAGTATTTACCTGTTCAACATAGAGTTCATTTATGAAAGCTATATCCAGCCACCCATTGAATATTGCAATAATATTTGGGGTAAGGTCTCTAAACAAAGTATTTTAAAAGTTGAATGACTTCAAAAGTGCGCTTGTAGAGTTATTATTATTATTATTATTATCATGGAAACCAACAATTATTCGCTATATAATTTCTTTTAATGTAACATTTATATTTCAGTTACATTGTTGTGGTAGGAATGGCTATAAAGACTGGTTTACTTCTGAGTGGGAGAAAGGTCAGGTAAAAAAAAATCAGACGAATGCCGTGCCAAAATCCTGCTGCAAGGGAGATAAGAATAAATGTATTAACTTCAACCTACCAGCGACAGCGACCAACAAGACGTTGGATATAAATACAGTGGTATGTTTGATATAGATATTTATAAAAATAAATTTTCATCATTACAACACTATTTTCCGCCCCGTTTAAAAAAAAAAAAAATGTTTACTATTAAAGTGAATTAAATGAATTTAAGTGAAAAAATATTTTTTTAAAAAAGGTATTTGCTATCATCAGCTGACAGATTTTAATAGTGTGACTCAAGCATTTAAAAAAACAATGTACCAGTGACTGGTACTCATTAATGTTGTTAACGTTGCGTAAACAATAGTCTTTCCGAGTCCCTGATATCTCCTTAATCAGGTCTGGTAAACGCCAATGAAAAACCAGGGAATTCTATGAGGATTTGAGGAACCTCATAGCAAATAATTGTCCTCAGTAGAATATACTGCCAGTACATTTCCAATAGGCCACCTGTGGTTGAAATATACCCAGTACAGCAAATTTTTGATATATAACATTAATGGTGTATGTTTTTTAATTTTAGGGATGCTATTCTAAAGTGACCTTGTTCATGCAGAAAAATATGGCGTTAATTGGAGGTGTGGCACTGGGGATATCTTTCTTCCAGGTAACAATTGATTCTTGATGTTTATTTCTAATGCTTTGATTTCTGAGACGAGATATTGAGTTTGTGAATTAAAAAAATTAATGTGGGAAAGTTTGTCAGTTATTTGCAGCAGGATGGTGGTTCTACTCAGATTCATTCTGTGGGTTTCCTCCGTACATAACCTGTTATGTGTTGAAAATGGGGTTTAGTCCCATTCAAGAGAAAAAAAAGGCTTTGAAGCGATCTCAGCTCACCTGAGCTAGAGGACTCACACCACTACTATCTCCCTTGAGTACTCCAGACCTACAAATGATTTGTTCATATGATGAGACTCCATAGCAAAAGGAAGATCGCAAAACGGTTAGATTATAAATTTTCAAAACTCATTTCCCCAAGATCTAGTGCACCAAATTTGTTCGTATTTTACATGTATTATCACCACAAGTAGAGGTTTAAAATTCAAGGGAGCTGGAGGGGCCCCTACATGTGTTAAAATTGTGAATTTTCAAAAGTATTCTTAAAAAAAAAACCTGAGAGTTAAATTAGTTCATTATCCCTAAGAGAAGGGGTTGTTTAAAGTTTGTTCAAATTGAGGAATTAGGACCTGTTATTGGACTTCAATTTTGACATAGGAATACTTGAGGATAACAGTTTTATTTAACTTATGCAAGCTTTTTATTCCACCTGAGCTGTGAAATATAGAGTCACAGATGATTTGGTCCATTGAAAGAACTGATAAGGGAGATTCAAGCAAGCGAAAAATAGACATTTATGTTGTTTTTTTTTAACTAATCTACATTCATTAATTAACTACTTGTGAACTGTACATTATGTTTCTGGACTTCACTTGTTTTCCAGCTGCTTGGAGCTGCTCTTGCTTGCTGCCTGGCCAAAAATATCAACAAGGCGAAATACGAACAAGTCAAGTAAAGGGAGACCATCCTGTATACACATGTTGGCAAATGGAGATAATTTGGACATTGTTGGACATATTTTAATCTTCTATTTTTTACAAATATTTAATATTTCACAGACAGAAAAAGATACCTTAGTAATATTATGTGGTTTGCAGTTCAAAAATATTTACTTTTGATCATTGAGATTTTTGTATCTTTTGAGAGGATAGTTTGGATTATATAATAAGTACAGTGTATGTTGTATTGGACATGATTAAACCACTTTACACATTGACAACACTGGTAGAATAGTGTACCCGCAGGGTAAATGCTGTCTCCAAGATGGAGGTAGTTTACATGAAACCTAGTCATTTATAATCACATAATTAAACACTGTGATTGGAACAGGGTTTTCTGTACACTTTTATTTTAAGATTTTAAGACTTTGTTTCGTTTTCTTTAAGACTTTGGTAAAAGATCATTAAAGAAATAAGAATTTGTTGTAAATAGCATTTAATGTTGAATCTCAGCAAGTTGTGGGCCACATATAATCTGGACCTAATGTTCCTTGTCAATGCAGGACCCTCGTTAAACTAATTTTTGGGCTGAAATTCAGTCCCATTCCTCCTGCCCTGGAATGTATTTTTTGCTAAAAAACCAAACAAGTTTCCTCACAGGGGGGAATTTTCTGATTAATGACGCTACGGTAAACTGCAGATGTAACTCCTTTCTTTTCAACTTGTTATACATGTATCATGAGTTAATTTACACTCCACAGATACCAACACAATGCAAAAACTATGTGAATATTCCCAACTCCCCTCATTTCCCCCAAGTCATTATAATGTTTTCATTTGATTCCAATGGTCCTGGGGATGGCTCCAATGGACAAGAATCAACATTGCATGCTGTTTTATTTAAATGGGAATCTGTTATATGTTCCAGATGTCATTTTAATATATATTTTGTGATATGTAGTTGGACCAATTGTTCTGTTATTGTTTTAATGTGTACTGGTAATTGAAAGAAAATGAAATTCTTGAATGAAAAAATTTAATCAAACAGTTAGATAAAAAACATGATAAGATTCATATCTCATTCTAATACTATTATAAATATTGCATTGTACATACATGTATATAACATGGAATGAAATGAATAAAATATGTTTAAACCAAACAATTAAAATAGAAAAAACACCTATATTGTCTATGCTAAATTATGATTTTCAATGATAATCAAATAATTTTAAAATAAAATAAACACTATATTTTATCAAAAAAATCATATTTTAAAAAAAAAATGTGTTCTTTTGATTATATCAGCATTGGGCATAGAAATTCTAATGTTACAGTTTTGAAAGACTTTATAAATTGGTCTGACAACTATGATTTGATTTAAGCTTGAAATTAACATTACATGTGCCCCTTTAAAGGTGCGAATATTGTGTGTTACATTTTATGTCCTCGCCTTTCAAAGAACGATAATAGGACATTAAGTGTTGCCCCTGTCCGTCCGTTCATTCGTGTGTCCAAGGTAAAAAATTGGTTTCCCATCAATAACATCTGAAGGGGTCTATGTAATTAATTAATAATTATAAAATACAGACCAAGTATAATATTCTTAATTTTCAGTGTCATTCTAATCTTATGGAACCTTTTCAACTTGATTTTTGGACGGTAAAAATTGGTTTCTGATTGATACCAGGGGCATTTGTGTCAACATTTCTAGTAAATTAATATAAGCAAAAAACATAGTAAAATGATGTATTAGTTGAATGACAAAATGACAACAATAAAAAATTTATTTTTATTTTATATTTAAACTGTTAGACATCCCTTTATTATAAGTGCAAACCTATTTGTAATATTTATGTAAAAAATGCAATTATGCTTTTTTGTTATTGTTGAAATTTATTAAAACAAAAACATATAATGGTTTCAAGGTCATTGTAAGACGAATTTTCCACCTCAATATTGGATACAAGTAAAGTCTGTACCCAGTGTTTTATCATTTTAATTTTCATTAAAAACCAATATACCCTCATTAACATTGCGTATCTGCTTCAATCTTCAGATTAACGAAACTGTCAGCAATATTTTGAACACTTGTCAATTGCCCCAGGTGTTATTTCAATATATTTTCTTGTTAAAGTTTCTTTCAATTTCAATTTTTATAGATTTATTTTTTAGTCTTGTCACTTTTCAGCATTTTGAACACTTTTCAGTTACGGCTGATTTTATTTCTGTATATTTGTTTACTAACCTTTTTAAAGATTTATTTTTAAGTTAAACTTAAGCGTCAACACATGAACGCTTGAATTTTAACACTTGTCAATAAAAAAATTTCTTGTTAACATTTTTGTTCAGTATTAGTTGTCGTAGATTTATTATTTAGTTAAATTTAAACGTCACCAGTATACATGTATATGGACATTATTGACCACTGCTGGTTATATTTTTAATTTATTTTATCATCAACAATGTTTCGGGTTTCAAGTTTAATATTTTTGGATTCAATTTGAAATAGTTACCAATAGTTTTTAACACTTGCTCGGTGCTTATTCTGCTCGAGGCTCATTTTTATGGGTTTGAAGCTTCTTAATTTTTGTCTTTAAGTCATCAGATATGTTTTGAAAGGCTGAAGTCTGAAATATTTTGTTCGGTTTATGCCATTTTCATAGTACCATTGAAATGAATTTTACTTGTTCATTTTAAGTACATGTTTCATATGTACTTAAAAAGAGCGAGACCGTAGCAGTATTTTTTAAGGACCAAATATCAGAATTAATGACCATATCAATACAGTGTTACGTCAGTATAAACACAGCAATGTAACATTCATTGTTAACACTGCTGACACAACACTGTATTGATATGGTCACTAATTCTGATATTTGGTCCTTAAAAAATACTGCTACGGTTTTAGGTTCGAGTCTTGCTTGCTCCAAAAACTTTATGTGAGGAAGTTTCCAGTTACTTGCGGAAGGATGGTGGTTCTAAAAAAAAAAAAAAAAAAAATACTGATTAACCTTAACTGTCAGTATTTTTGTTTTAAGTATACATGTATGTTTTGGTGCATTAGTATAATGTTGTTGTTTTTTTCTCACTTTACTGAGTAAGTGAACATTGTTCTGTATATATATTATTATAGCGATATTTACAGTTAATTTTTTTCTGCATGATGATTTTAGTAAGCGTACACTCATGTTATTCTAGTTTAGTCATACATGTCTGAAACAGCCACCGATGGTAAAGAGCACCAGTGGTCCTTTAATGCAGGGATAAGCTTGTGAAAGGCTGCACTATGCTAAAATATGATCATAGAAAATAAGGCAAGTGTTATACAGTCAAACCTGTCTTAAACAGCCAGTCAAGGGAAGGAGTAAAATATACCTTTTAAGACAGGTTGTTGCTTAATACAGATAAATTTGCTCTGAAAGCATAGAAATGGGAAATAGCAAATGTGGCTGCTTAAGACAAGTGGCTGCTTAATAGAGGTGACTGCTTACACATGTTTGACTGTATTGAAGTGACTGTTGAATGAGTATACATGTGTAATTTGTTTTAAAATTATCTTCATAAATCCATTAATTTCTTTGTTGTGTATATAACATATTTTTCTTTTCCTTTACACAATTATACATATAAATTTATATTTCCTGTAATCTGTGATACACAATAATTAGATGTGGTGAAATAGGTGTTTTAGATTTTTAATTAAATTCAATTGGGAGCCATGATGTCATATACATTTTTGTCTTGGATGTTGTGTAACCTGAAAATCACTGATTAAGGTCCACACATGCTGTATTGATGGTTTGGGTCTCAACTGCTCCCTCTTGTGCTGCCCCACGTGTCCGGAGTTGAAGCATGTTAATATTTGGGGTAGAATTTTTTTCAAAATCTGATATAGGAGCATGTTAAAGAAATGCAAGGGTATATCAGATATGAAGAATAAATATAATATTATTTTTTAATCTGTTTTTCTGTCTCTGGTTTGGCTGTGTAGAACCTGTCTAAAATGTTTTACTCAACCGGCCATGAAGCAACTAGTCAATTAATTTATCATGTAATTATTAGAAAAAATTGTTTCAATTCAGAAATAAAAACACTTTAACTTACAATTTAACGAAAATAATCCAAGGCTGCTCAATATGGCCAAAAACACTTTAATATTGCCAATGTCATAAGAATTTACATCAGTTTTGTTGCAATTGTTTTTTTTCATAATGGACAATGAACTGTATTAATTATGTTATTTGAAAAAATGCTTCTTTGTAACAAAAATGCATCACAACCAAACTGTTCTTAAGCAGCATGCCAAGGGAAGGAACAAAAAGTGACCTTTTAAGACAGATTGGTGTTTAATACAAGTTGAAATGGGAAATAGCAATTGTGGCTGCTTAAGACAAGTGGCTGTTCAATAGAGGCGACCTCTTAGTGTTTTTGAACTTCCAAGATGAAAAGTTTCATAAATAAAAATCATTGACGTTTAAAAGTATTTTTTTTTAGACATAAAAATTATGTTTGCTGACCCGTTACATACCTATTGTTAATCAAAGACAATTTTAAAATCGGACTTGAGTCACCCATAATTTTTATTCTTTCTGTCAACCTTTGTTATTAAAAATGTTAAGATTCAGTAACATATTGAGTATGTTTTTTTTGCTGCGCTGTTTTTGTTATCAGCTTATACTTCTGTTTGCACGGACAATTGTTCATGGTATGATGAGAATATTACTGACAACTTCTGGTTATAAACGTATACATATCCAGTTTTTCAGCAAGATACCTCTAAGCATAAATGCAAATTAGTGTGTATATATTCTATGGATGCATTGGTGATACAAACTGCCCAAATATTATTAACCAAAATTTCAGTTGCTAAGTCTAGAGACCTTTTAACCAAACTTTAAATTTAATGATTAGATCGGAAGTGTATACTTGTTTATTTACTTCTTATGCAGTCTGCATTAGCTAGAGTTTGGAATATAATGTGCAATGTCTTTATGACCGTCCCTTTTTAAACAGAAGAGCGTTTAGTAAAACAAGATCTAATGAAAATTTACATGTGTATTGAACTATTTCTACTATACAACATACATCTCTATTGTGCAAAGTTTAGCCTTAGCAATACATATATAAATCCAATACGCT
The DNA here is from genome assembly GCA_029582155.1 of Panopea generosa. NCBI lineage: Eukaryota > Metazoa > Mollusca > Bivalvia > Adapedonta > Hiatellidae > Panopea > Panopea generosa. The sequence goes on from CM055907.1 coordinate 46,363,858, forward strand.
AGTGTGAAACTATGTCATTCTATTTATAGATGAAAATTACCGTATCAAGAATATTTTTAGTATGACAGCAGAATTATCTGTTATCAGAATTATCAATAGTAACCTGTGCTAGACAGCTCTAACTATATTTAAAACAGAATGACATCATTTCAGATATTGAAGCGTAATTTGGTTTATATATTTTCTTTACAAATACTCATGTTTACACTATAGAATAATGACGTTCTACTGCTTAAGACGGGTAGAAGAAAAAAAAAATTCTTTATAGACTACTAAAATTATATTGTTTTATTTCTGCCAATTACTGGTTTATATGATGCATTTCACTTTTCTGTAATTATCACACCTGTAAGTTTGCATAATTTACTGGGGATACTTTTAATCTCAAATTTTTATTGTGTCAAAATATACCTGTAGTTTTTAATAAGATAGAATTATTTGAAGTGGTCATATGTTCCTTTAAATTAAGGGAATAGTTGAAAAGTTATCCCAAAAATATGGCATGGATATTTTTTTTGGAGAAAATAGGGATATTTGCTAGAATTATTGATTAGTGATAGTGTATTTTGATTGGTGAAAAATATACTTTAGTGTCTATAGTAGTTTTTGTCTAGGCTTTATTAAGATCTGGTTGTTGTAGTAAAATTATTCACATTCCTAAAATATTGTTTATCTTATTTTGTATTTCATCCTATTAGCTGCTTTTTCTGTCAATAAATAAATTCTTGAAAAAGAATGTTGTTGTCCATACATCTGTAACCTGAGTAAAATCCTTCATTGCTGGGTGATAATGGTTTGTTGTTGTATGGTGTTTAGCGTCGCTTTCAGCAATTGTTTAGTCATATCGCGACAGTGTCTACTTCAGACAGTATTTTGAGCACTGCCACACTGGAGTATCATGCCTAAGACACATGGTATGATACCCATCCCAGTCACATTATACTGACCAGACCTAGAACTATCCTCTAAATGCTGAGTGCCAAGCAAGGAAGCTTCTAGTACCATTTTTAGCTCTACTGGCCAAAGGCCAGAAGTGCTTATGCGATGGCGCGTTGTCTGTCGTCTGTTAGCAGCACTTCCTCTGAAACCACTAGGCCAATTAAACTGAAACTTCACATGGGTGTTTCTATTGCATAGGAGACTATACAGAAGATTTTTTTTTTCGATCTGAAATTCAAGATGGCCGCCGTTACTAAAAATAGTCCAAAACTTAAAAAATCTTCTCATGAACGGCCCAACAGATTTTCAAAATGTTTATGTAGTAATGATGACCAACTATAGTTTTGTTAGATTTGTTCAAATGGTATCCCTAGGATTAAATATGACCCCGCCCCGAGGGTTCAATTAGGGGACACATGTCATTATAATTTTTTTTTTTTTTTTTTTTTAAATAGAAATGATTTTGCCTATATCTTCACAGAAGCATTGTTTGGTGAAGGAGGTTCAGATTTGTAAAAATGACTGGGTTCCACTGTCTTAAGGGGTCAGGAGGTACCCCAAAAGGGTAAAAATTGGGAATTACTAAATTCGGTTTCTTAAGAACCGGTATGTAAGATTTGTTCATATTTTGCATAAATTATCCCTATGTGTAGTGGTTTGATTGCAGATAAAAATTTAGGGGCTAAAATTTATAGGGGCCCTATAAAGGGACTTAGAATTTTACATAGGGATACTATGGGAAAACAGAAAATTCTCTTTTTCCTTTATCTGTTCATAAACCACTAGGCCAATTAAGCTGAAACTTAACATGGGTGTTTCTGTTGCATAGGAGACTATACAGAAGATTTTTTTTTTTTCGATCTGAAATTCAAGATGGCCGCCATTACTAAAAATAGTCCAAAACTTAAAAAATCTTCTTCTCATGAACAGCCCAACAGATTTTCAAAATGTTTATGTAGTAATGATGACCAACTATAGTTCTGTTAGATTTGTTCAAATGGTGTCTCTAGGGTTAAAAATGACCTTGCCCTGAGAGTTCAATTAGAGGACACATGTCAATATAATATTTTTTTTATTTTTTTTTTTAAATGGAAATAATTTTGCCTATATCTTCACTAAAGCATTGTTATGTAAAGGAGGTTAAGATTTGTAAAAATGACTGGGTTCCTATGTCTTAAGGGGTCAGGAGGGGCCCCAAAAAGGTACAAATTGGGAATTAGTAAAATTGTTTTCTTAAGAACCGGTTTGTCAGATTTGTACATATTTGATATTAATTATCCCTAAGTGTAAGGAGTTGATTGCAGATAAGAATTTTGGGGCTAAAATATATAGGGGCCCTATAAGGGGACTTAGAATTTTACATAGGGATACTGTGGGAAAACAGAAAATTCTCTTTTTTTTTATTTATTCTGAAACCACTAGGCCAATTAAACTGAAACTTCACATGAATGTTTCTATTGACTAGGAGACTATACAAAAGATTTATTTTTTCTATCTAAAATTCAAGATGGCCACTGTTACTAAAAATAGTCCAAAACTTAAAAAATCTTCTTCTCATGAACGGTCCAACAGATTTTCAAAATGTTTATGTAATAATGATGACCAACTATAGTTTTGTTAGATTTGTTCAAATGGTGTCCCCAGAGTTAAAAATGACCCCACCCCAATGTTTCTATTGCATAGTAAAATTTCAAAAAGTGCTATGGCCACTATGAGTAAGTAGAGCGTCCTCAGGCCCTCTTGGGCCTCTTGTTCAAGTCTTTGACCTGACCGGGATTAAACCCACGATATTCCACATGCGAGGCAGACGCTCTACCACTAGACCACGCTGCTGTTGGGTGATGATGCAAGATGTGCTGGCTAGAAATCGGCATGGTCTGGATAAGAAAGGTTGCCATTTTCTTGCAGAAGGACAGTGGTTCTACTGGAATTCAATAAAATGGATCTGTTTACATGTATAGTTATGCATCTGAGATGTCCATGTGATAAAAATTGTATTAAACCATATCCACATGAGCTTGGATCACAGTAGGGGGAGGTGGGGCTAAAGTTCATCCTTAATATCCCTCAACTCTAAAATATTTTAATCATAACTGAAATCTTGAGTCTATTTTGTATGCATTTGTCTTCAAAATATCTCTAGATTTTGTTGTCAGTTGTCGACTTTATTTGTATAACAGAAAGTACTGAAAAACTTTTCATTTAGTCATTACTGCCTAAAGGACTGGTTCTGAAATTTAGGGAGAGGTGACTTCTCACACCAGAGAAAATAGGGATTAGTATAAAAGTGACTACATATTTGCACAGTTTGCAGAAATGTTCTAATATGATACTTGTGATACTGGATTTAAGATTTACTGATTAAAGATAGCAGTGTTCATGCAGTGATTGGTCATTCAGCCTCCGATAAGGGATACGGAAACTTCATGAAGCATTACAGGAATGTTGCAATTAGCTGTCAGTTGGTCTGTCTGAGATCTAAGATAACTGCTACATCAGAAATGCTCGGATCACATAAGTCTCTTTAATGAAGGGGAAATAACTAATTTTTCAAAGTTAAAAAATCCTATGATTTGTTTCCCTTTATTCATGCAAAATCACAATCATTTTTCGGTGTATATGCGCATCAGCGTATATCACGGCCGGAAAATTCCACTCATCTGCTCACCATGATGAGTGAACATTTGGTTAGGACATGTAAGATTAAAGAAACTGACCTTAATGTTTCTTTTATTTTAAGCATTCAATAAAAAAATGTTGGAAAGAGAGGACGACCAGCTTTCTTTTAAGAAATATCAAGCCCTGTATATGTCCATTCATCTGTCCGTCCTTCTGATCTCTTCATAAAATATTATAGATCTTCAAGGTCACAAATGGATTCAATATCTTGTAACCATTGGACAGATTTTGAAATAACCGCACAAATGTTCACCATAATCAGGCGACATGTCGTGTACAAGACCCAGGTCTTATTAGCAACTTAGGAACAATGAAGATACAAGATTCTTATGCTCTAAATGACAGGAAGGTTATGGAATTGTGATTTGATGGGAGAGATAATTTTGGAAAAATCACCTTTCTGAAGATGCAAACAAATTGCCCTCTATACAGTGCAGGAATAAGTATTTAGGAATGATTTGCAGAGGTGAAAAACATTTCTGATAGAAAAGAATTGGTTCAGATAGAAAAAATTTTCCTGAGGGATAACTGTTTTGATGGGAACAAGGCTGTACCAAGTTCTCTTGAAAACAGTTATCCCTAGGGATGGAATTTTCTTTCTGAACCGATTCTTTTTCTTGCATACCAAACACATTGAACACTTATTTTAATTTAATTCATCATTACAAAATTATTCCGATCGCTTTTAAGACGGCAAAGTATTTAATTTACGTCGTATATTTTTACTTCACATCGTCGACGATTCTAACATCACATCACGATTTTAACTCGGCCCTAGGGCGAGATAGAAATATCTAACCCCAGTAAAAATGCAGATATCTTTATACTTTAGCAATAAAACTAATATTTTTATATAATTATGTAAGCTGGCAATACTGAATTATGCAAACAACACATGTACAATGCATGTATCACAGTATTTACCATAATAAATACACATCTATCTTGGGCTACCAGTTCTCAAGCATCAAGTGAAGGAGCTACTAGTACTTTGACTATTTTCAACATCTTAGATATAACCCAGCCAAACTTTTTGCCAAGCTTCTTGCTGGGAGGCAGACATCCTACAACTCAAACCAGAGGTCACATGTTCAATACCAAGTTCTTCCTCTCAAACACTGTACTGTACCCATGAGCTTCATTGGGCCACCCTTAAAAAATATTGTTTGCCGTGCTCCTACCTTCTTGCACAAAATTGCAGCTACCCAAACTTTTTTATTGACTTTCAAAGCATTACTTTTTTTTCATGATTTCTGCCCAATTTTCTTTAAAATCAAAATTTGGCACAAACAATATTTTAGCTACCTTCCTACCAACATGAAAAATACTGAGTCAGAACACAGCAAACAAATATTTTTTTAAGGATGGCCCAATGAAGCTCAAATAAATTAGTATAAAATGGTTTTGAAATGTGCAATACAAGCCAACAATAACAAGAGGGCCAAGATGACTGACCTTGAGTCACCCAACATAAGTAGATTACATAATACATGTACACTCAGAATTCCAGAAAGACGAGATGGGCAAGTAGTTAGAATTTTGATTTGTTTTGAAGATGTAACAGATGCGTAGAAGAGTTCAAACTTGGTAGAGGTTCACCCATGATAAATGTCAGTGAAATTACATCAAAATCAGGTCAGTAGATTCTGATAAGAAGGCTTTTGAAGTTTTTACTATAGATGCTAATGTCTTCGAACTAAGATAAAAATCCAGTTCCAGCACAAAATTAACCGGTTATGTTTGAGAACGGTTTCAAACTAAAGCATCAGACTAAACTATTGTGCATGAAACAATCCGCAGTTCCAGCACAATAAAATATTCCTATGAGTTTCAAACACAAGCCTTCCCAAAGTATATCGCTTGAAAGAATCTTTGTCGCAGTGCACTCTCCCCCAAAAACAATTAAGCTCCTCCTCCAAGATTTCAATTACACTTTGACACTGAAAATCTCAAGCAGACTTCTTGCTGTGATGAAACTAGCTAAAAATATGGTATTGCTTTATTATGAAGCAGTAAACCATCCCTGTCTGAACCATAAAACACCTATTTTAAAATGGTTCATGATATTTGAATAATATTCAATCATTAATTGTAATTGTATCATTCATCATTTTATGATAAATGTCTTTTAAAACTTATATCTAGTATAATATTGTATAATAATAGCAAAAAAAAAGTTTACTTAAAGAGTTTATTACCTCTTCTTATAATTGCTATATACAGACATTTATGCTATAAAACGGGGGAAGTATTTTGACATCAGACTAACCCCACCCCCTGGCTGCCATGCTTTTTGACGAATCAAGATGACTTGAACAAACTTGGTAGAGAGTCACCCAAGGAATATTTCTGTGAAATTATTTTAAAATGGAGCCAGTAGTTTTTGACAAGAAGATTTTTTAAGTTTTAACTATAGCTTATATAGTAAACTAACCCCACCCCCTGGTGGCCATGTTTTTTGACGAATCAAGATGGCTTGAACAAACTTGGTAGATGGTCACCCAAGTAACATTTCTGTGAAATTATATCAAAATTGGCCCAGTGGTTTCAGAGAAGTTCGATGGACGACAGACGACGGACACCAGGCGATCACAAAAGCTCATCTGTGAGTCTTCGGCTCAGGTGAGCTAAAAAACTTTGAGAATGGTGCTGTTTAACCAATCAATATTTAAGATGTTAGTAACTGGACATCTGGTCCTCATCATAAATTCAAATCAGAGCTTGTATTGCCATTATACTGTTTTGTACGATCTGCAGAGTGGCTTTCAACTGCATGTCTATTTTATCATAAGTGTTTGATTGTGATAATATTCTAAGCACTGCAACATTGAAGGATCATACCATTAGAATACATCGTGATATGGGATCAACCTTGGTCATATTGCTATCCTCTAAATGCCAAGCGAGGATTGAACCCACAACCAGAACTATGTAGTATACAGAAGATCTGTTGTATAGTAGTAGCATGGAAGTTTGGAATAATAGTTGTAATCTCTAAGATTGCCAGTATATTTTTAATTACAACATTGTGTCTTACTGCGAATTCAAGTGGGAAAAGTTCTCAGTTACTTGCAGAGACGGTTGTGCTTGAATACCGGTTAGCCTTCCAGGACTCTAGGAAAGAGTGGTTAGGTTTGATCATCTATCAGCCCTCAATGGCATAAAAATGACGCTAAATATTCAAGCAAACAAAACATTCTTAACTTTGCAACACTAAACTGCCATTATAAAGGTACTTGTAGTTTTAGATGGACAGAAACACAAAAATACACAAATATTACTACTTGGGTTTATTCATGTTTTGCAAATTAATATTTATATGCAAGGTACTTTTATGTAAAAATAACCATACTGTAGATTAACATTTACCAGTAACAATAAGCCAAATACGACAAAAGACAATTATTTTTGTAGAATCAATCATAAATTCCACATTTAAAGGTACCATCTCTAATGTGTGGTGCTAGTAAGAAATGAACTGTATATAAAAGAGTTTTCAAATTTACAGCAAAATAGGTTTACACATTTTTCATCACCACTATCCAAACTAATATTTTTTTATAAATGTTTGAAAAAAATTACACATGCCATAACAACACATTTTTATATCATTTTTATGCACAAATTCACGAGTACATGAATCTTTTCCATGTTAAATAGAAATAATTTCTTTGCAGCCAATACAATTTTTAAAAAAAAATTATTGCCAAAAGATAATTTGAGTGGGGGCAATTTCAGTGCAATACTCTATATTGCTCTAACAGGATGACTCTGAAAAAAGATTATCTTCTCAAATATAATTTATAAATACACAACTAAAATCATGGTTCTCAAAGACAAAAAACATGCATCTGCTGAATAAGTGTACAATTCTTTCAAAAACTATTTATTGTGTTGCTATCTTTCTTGGATAGTGCAGACCAAATGTCTACACATTTTGCTGAACCAGTTTATATTAGGAAGACCTACATAGTTTTTTTCCCTTTACATGAATTAGAATATCACAAATTACATTGTACAGTTCCACAAGGTATTTCGGAAATCTGGATGAATTTAAACATGGTGCTATTTATACAATTTTATAATACTGAGACAATTTGCTTTAGGAAAGGTCAGTTATGAGATGTAATGTTTTCCATACTGGCCAGACACATTATTTATTTGGGTTATTGAGTCGACTAGATTATCATCAGGCACGTAGCATGGCATACTCAGTTACTCTGCTGAATAACATTTGAAAATCAAAGTCTAGAATAAAAACAGAAAAAAGGCTGAAAAGCCTAAGTTTGAAGATATCAAAGGTGGACATGGCTTGAAGTTTGTGCATCCACATTTAAAAATGATATTTTTTACATTTTAAAAATGCGAATGATGTTGAAAATCTCCTTCCCACTGAGTAACATCCAAATCTGACATGCTACGCCCATGATCACTGTAATAGTTGGTTAGTAAATACAGGTTTTTCTTTTGCTAGATTTGAGAAGAGACAGAAAGAGTAGAAAACAGTGAGAATACAAACAAGAACGACGACACACATTATTAACAAACATGGATACAGGCAGAAAGAGAATAAGATAAAAATAAAATACTGGCGGGTGGTCTGGTTCACAAACTTCCGTGAACGGATCAAATATTACTCCAGAATCACCACCATATTTAACTTTAACTTACAAAAATATATTTGGAGCTACATGTTTAAAAGCAATAAATACACATATATGCATACAGATGGCACGGGAAAATTCAAAAGCACCAAGCGCTACACAATATTCATTATGCTGGATAAGACTGTGCTGTCAACGACACCTTTATAATTTTGCTACATCTGCGGTGCCACAAACCATATATTTTTATCCCAGCTTTCTTGAAACTGAGATGACAAATGATAATGAGCTTGATAAAGACACGGTGAAAACAGAAACTAAAAAAACTTACAAACAATTCATGGCACTGTCCCCAACTCCACTTGACCTGTATTTTATAATTTTACAGGTATACATGAAATACATGTATTAAATAATTACACTAAATTAATTACTCCTGATGTTACTGATTGGAAAACATTTTTTTACCTCGGATGGAAGTGTCCAATACTCATTCATGTGAAGATACCAGCAAAATAGGCATGAAAATGGTCTCGAATTGAATGTTTGGTATGCCTTTTAAAAATCGCCATGTTTATAAAAATAACAAAGGTTTATTTTGATTTAATTTAACCTTTGAAGTGATATTGTAAAGACTGACTGATGTTATTTAATATTGTTTATCTTGGGACAGCGATGAATTTACTTTAAAACTTACTGTTGCAGACAAATATTTAACTTGAAACCAAGCTAACCACATGAAATGAGGACTATGAAGATTGATATTGAGATTGTAAAAGCCTTCATTTTTCTTGTAAATGTTGCAAATCATTTCGACTTTAATGAAAATACAAATTCAACCTCCCGTCTATAAATAAAATATTACCCTAATTGATATCCTAATTAAAGGACAAGAATATAGTAATACAGTAATTATGTCGTTAAACTTCAGTCTACGCAATTAAGCAATCCATTTTTTAAAACATGTATCTTTTGCAAACAAATTAATGTTCATCATATTTTACATTCCAATACAAATAAGTTATATTCAACAATTGTATGAACAAAATCTTTACATATTTAGCAGAATATTTAAGTACTGGGCATAATATTACAGCATATACCTTTACAAATATTTTTTTAGAATAATATAAAATTTGATTTTTTTTTTAATCTATATCACAACCAAAAACAATACATTGATCATACCATTCTAAATTCCTGATTCAGTTACTATTGAAGACAGAATTATTAATAACCAGATTCATGTTTGTTTGCATTTACTTAATTAAAGCCATGCTCTTTCCTCAAATAGCGTGGGCATAAAAATGTAAAGTGTTGAACTGAAATCTAAAATTAAAAAACATTCATGGATACAAGATGTAGACAAAATGATAAATAAAACTTGTTTTTCAATTTGAAAATGAATTTTGTTTGAAATGTTCACACATTTTTCTAATGATACTTTTGTTTGCTTGATGTCTGCTGTCTTGCATACCAAACAAGGATTTCCACATAATTTTACCGGGTATGGATATTTTCATTCTACACCCCCTTCACACGCTTTAATTAAATACCTAACGCTACGACATATTTATTTATAAATACTAGGATATCCTTGCGCTATGTAAAAAATAAATAGGAGGTTCATGGGGTTTTTGGTGCGGATGGAAAATTCTGTTCTTCGGGATAACTGTTTTGGTGGTAATGAGGACCTACCACCAAAACAGTTAACCTGAGGGACAGATTTTCTATCCACACCTTTAAACCATGAAAGATATTTATATTCACACCTACATTTTTCGATTGATTGAATATTTAGCATCGTTTTATGCCATTGAGGGCTAACAGATGATCAGGTGACCTAACCGCTGCTTCCTGAGATCTTGGAAGGTTAACCAGTATTCAAGCAAAAGTAACTGATAACTTTCCCACTTGAATAAGTGGTGAGAGACGAATGATAATGAGACGCAATGTTGTATATCAACCATCATGGAGATTGTGGCTGGGCGGGGATTCAAACTCACTACCCCTGGATTGATAGTCTGACACACTAATGACTAAGCTAATCGGGCCTCACTCAATTTTTCGATGGTCAGAGTCGACCATCAGAAGTTTCACTGTATGACAAGTTAATTTTAACCTCTCAGCAAGACCACCGAACCATGATACTAACATTATAAACACCAGTGCTCAACACAAATGAAATTGCAAGTCTAATGTTCCTACATTGATACACTACAATCAGATCTGAAATCTATATAATTTACATGATAAAGTAAAACCTATCTAAAATATCAGTCATAATCACACTCTTATATAACATTCTGCATACCAGAATATCCTATCCCCCTTTTTTTTTCTGTCTATAATTTTCACTTGAAGAGAAGTACTTTCTCAACATCCGATACACAATTTGTTAAAAGAAACAACTGTGTATCAATGATAGAAAACAAAAATTCAAGTTCTGTTACGTCTTCAGTTTTATGCGTGCAAGGATAGTTACACTTAGTGCAGTGATCACATCTCAACAACACTGGTATTCAAAACGGGATAACTGACAATTTATTTAAATACATGCAGTTTGCATATATATATTTTTTTAGAATAAAATCAATATTTGCAAATGTATGTTAAAAGGTGGAGAACACGTCACAATCTACAGGAAGTATTTCCACCATATGTTCATTATATCCCAACTTTATTTTACTTTCAGCTTATCAACTCAACATTCCGCCGTCATTGAATCCTTCTTTCCTTTTTTTAAATCGGATTTCTGTCCTGGGTTGTAACACCTGTGTATAGTTCCCAATCACTGTCCCCTATCACATCAATCCTTAAGTGAGAATGCTCCCAGACTCACTGTGTCACTGTCATCATAAAAGTTTCCCAGACTTATACTGTCCTCCTGAAATAAACAAGGCATGGTTAATCATACTTCTTCCAAGCTGTTGAATGATTGAATTTATTTGAATATTTAGTGTCAATTTCATGCTATTGCCAGCTAACAGACGACTACTATTTCTTGGGATCCTCAGCACACCTGGATTACGAGGCAACAGTTAACTGAGCTAACCCTGCCAGGCTACAGGGCTAAAGTTAATTACACTACCTCAAAATTTATCAACCAATCAACTCCTCATTCTGTTGGGTGTACAACTTTGTGTTTATCCTTCATGTTCTAATGCATACATCCAGACTTTTTAAAATTGATCAGCTTAAAAAGCATTTTATTTTCATATTATTCAATATCCAAAACTTTGATCACTTGAAAATTTAAATACTCAATATTTAATTAAGAGTACTATTTTTACTGCGCACAATTTCAACTTTCTTTATAGAAACTAAGGATGAAATCCGAGTAAAACAATTTTTTTACACATATATCGAATATCTCAAATTGAAATGAGTCAAAAATGTAAGCCCTCATCAATCATTAGATTTTACATGCAACTTTATCTGAGTCAACACTGGCACAAAAGTATCACTGAGTGACAGAAGTAATTGATCGAAAACTAATTTGACCTTGGATCGACAGACAGACAGAGGAAACACTCTCCTCAGCCATTCTTCGAAATGGCAAGGGCATTAAAAGTTCAAATTAAGATATTGGAAACATCTAAGTTAAATCTACATTATTTCTCACCGTTAAATCTATACTACTGGCCAACCTCTTCCCTCGCAGGTCACCAGGAGTGAAGTCCCTTGAATTGTCCTTAACAAAAGGACTGAACACATGGGAAACTGCTCGCTTGATTCTACGTGGTGTCTTGTTGAAAGAAAATGCCCTACTTACACGTCGGCTAAATCTGAAACACGAAATATAAAACATTTAGTGTTTCAAATAATGAATAAAAGATATTTCTTACCATAATTTACTCAACGGTATGTTAGCCTCAAACATTTCTATCAAAAGTTAGCCAAAAAAATTTTTGAAAGCAGTTTTCTGGTGTTTAAATCACTTAAATATGAGCGAATGGATTGCACTGAAGTAGTCTGATGAATGTTTTATGATTGTATAGTTGCTGAGAGTGTAGCATTTACAACTGTTGTAAGCTGTCAACTACAAGCAGTCCTGCATGTTGAGCCAATAAATGCTGGCTACCCTGTTACTTTGTGTTTACTTGTACATAAATCATGCCTTCTAGTTGCCTTACCAAGTGACTGGTTAGCCTGTCCAAACTGACTGTTTAGCCTGTCCCAGGTGACTGTTTAGCCTGTCCCAAGTGACTGGTTAGCCTGTCCCAAGTGACTTTTAGCCTGTCCCAAGTGACTGGTTAGGCTGTCCCAAGTGACTGGTTACCCTGTCCCAAATGACTGGTTACCGTCACTTTTCATTAAACTTGTTGGCAATAGATACCTTTAAATACCAAGTCCCTACTTCTGAATGTCTGTAAGCTGGTTTACTACCTTTTTGTGACATTCTCCATTTGGTTCCCTTGGTACCCTACCCTGGTGTAAACAATAAATAGGCATACCTGCTGACTACCTTGCTTAATGTCTGGTTACCCAGGTATTGAGTAAACAAAAAACAAACATACTTCCTAGCTGCCTTGCTTAATGTCTGGTTCCCCAGGTATTGTGTAAACAAAAAATAAACATACCTGCTGACTGCCTTGCTTAATGTCTGGTTCCCCAGGTGTTGTGTAAACAAAAAATTAACATACCTCTTGGCTGCCTTGCTTAATGTCTGGTTTCCCACGTATTGTGTAAACAAAATATAAACATACCTTGCTGCCTTGCTTAATGTCTGGTTCCTAAAGTTTTATTTAAACAAAAAATGAACATACCTGCTTGCTGCCTTGCTTAATGTCTGGTTCCCCAGATCTTGTGTGTTGACTTGTAGCTGAGGACCTTCTGCGGATGATATCAAACTTTCCTGCAATAAGAAATTGTTTATTTATCAAGTACTCAAAAGAAAATGTATCAAAAACTTCCCCAATTAAATTTAATTAAATCTACTTAATTAACTTCTCCACTTAAAAATAATAGCATCATGGTCAGTCGATACTAAATGTGTCTGTATATCCAATGTTATGCATTAACATTGACCAATCAGCTGGCAGACAGTACCTGTATTTCTAGTGTAGTACATTTACATTAACCAATCAACTTGCAGATGGTACCTGTATATCCAACATTGTACATTAACATTACCAATCAACTGGCAGACAATACCTGTATATCCAATGTTGTACATTAACATTGACCAATCAAGTGGCAGACGAACCTATATATCCAATGTAATACATTAACACTGACCAATCAACCGGCAGACGGTACCTGTATATCCAATGTTATACGTTAACATTGACCAATCAACTGGCAGACGGTGCCTGTATATCCAATGTTATATGTTTACATTGACTAATCAAGTGGCAGACGGTACCTGTATATCCAATGTAATATGTTAACATTGACCAATCAACTGGCAGACGGTACCTGTATATCCAATGTTGTACATTAACATTGACCAATCAACTGGCAGACAGTATCTGTATAACCAATGTTATACATTAATATTGACCAATCAACTGGCAGACAGTACCTGTATATCCAATGTTATACATTAACATTGACCAATCAACTGGCAGACAGTACCTGTATATCCAATGTTATATATTAACATTGACCAATCAACTGGCAGACAGTTTATAACCATGTCATATCATTTGATAGATACTAAACACAACGATACATGTACTTTCATACAAGACTGAAACAAAACAGTAAGTTTTTTTGTTTATCTACAATATTTGTCTTTATTTCACATTCCCAAAATAAACAAATGTGTCAATTGGACACAGAGGCCCTTGCTATTTGTTAGTAAAATTAGGGAAGGATGAATTTATTCAACCATGTTTTAAAGAGCACAAATATTAGTTTAGACAATCCACTTCACTTTCACAATACCTAACCTGGAAACCGCATTTCATCTTTAGAATTAATATATCCAGACAGTTATACAATATTTAGACGTGTAGGTCAGTTTGGTAAACTTTCTTTGTCTACGGCCAAATCATCTTCACTGGTACAGTATAACAAGTGTGGGGTGACTTTTGATGCACTATCACCATTTCTCAAAAGGCGGGGACATTATAAAACCTCTAAAAACTTGGATGGGGACACGGCATACAAGAGATTTTTAAGGACAGCCTAATACTGTCTGACGAGACCTGAAAATTTCTGCCTTGAAGGTAATTCTCTCCTTATTTGAAATGTTAACATAAAAACAATAACATTTAAATGTCACATTATCAAAGTGGCTGGCCAGGGGTTTGATTGTTGTACCTGCCATACACAGTCTCTTATTCATTTTACCTACTACAGTTTACATACATGCCTGCAGATACAGTACATAACTTAATATACCTTACTAACAAAATGAAATATTAAGTTATTTTTTATGAACACTCAACTCCACCACAACAATGTTGAATCAAACTGAACTTGTCTTCCTAGTTAATCATTATAATCAAAATGACAGTCAATGTGAACAGTGACAACACCATTTAACTAAATTATAGGTCAACACCTTTTTTTGAAAAATTTAACAACTTACATAATCAGTCCGACACAATGTGTTGGATATTGATTTGGACACTGCAGTAAGAAAGCTGTTTTTCTCCATTTCTTCAGAATCCAACATAAATGACAAAAGTTTTTCTTTCATTTCCCCACTATTTTTCACAACGAGTCCAAATGCTCCTTTACATTCTTCCGTTTCTACAAAGTCTAAAACTCGCTTAACACATTGTAACTGTAAAAACTCTATGTGTTTATATCCTTTCTGTGGTGTTTTTAAAGAGCCCGGGCTCTTCGACAAAAGCACTTTGGTTCTTCGCTTACATATCTGGAAGTAAAATGTAAAATTTGTAGTTAACTCCTAAACAACTCACAATGTCAATATCTAATTGTTTTTCAAATTTGCGGCTTATACCTTCATCAGGAAAATAAGTTAACACCAAGTCACATCTATTTTGTTGAAACCACAAAGTACATATATGGTTATACTGCTATGTATATATATATGTAACAATTACAATATAATATTATGCAGGGCTTTCATTAAGTTTTGAAGTAGGAGGGTGTAAGAAAAAGTAGAAGGGGGTTTGGGGGGTCCTCCGCAACAAACGGAAGAAACTCAGCTGAAATAGCCAGGGGGTGGGGAAAACTGCGGCCCCCGGCTTCCAATGACAGCCTTGAAATAATTATGTATTACATATATATGAACACAAAGTTATCATTATAATATAAAACAATTCTTCAAAATTGATAATTAATATCAATAATTATTCTATATTCCATGCTCATCTAAAAGAATTTAATGTTAATAAAGAATACAAAAGAATGCATGGTCCAGTGGTAGAGTAGCAGACCCAGGATCATGAATTAGATCTTCCAAAGCTATGTATGGTTTCTTGACATTTGAATCCCCAAATGCTTAGTGCTGGTTCTACCCGGGAAGACTTCGAGCCATATTTGTCTTTATTGAAAGAACTTGTTTCACAATCAATGTGAAATAAAAAAACCACCACGGATTCTAGTGGAAAAGTTATCAGTTACTTGCGGAGAAGGGCGTACTTGTGAGATGTTTAGCTTTCCAGGATCCCAGGTAGGAGTGGTTAGATCGTCTATGAGGTCTCGATGGCATCCAAATGATGCTAAATATTTATAAAAGAATGACAGAGAAAAAAATGTGTCATGCATAATGCTACTATACAATGTCATGTACTCACCACAATGCTGTCTGAGAATAAAAAGAGTGATAAAGGAGCACCCCTGTCACACAGGGTATCGGACAGCTCCACTACGTCCATTCGTGTCACGAACATCCGGTGTGAAGAGATCAGAGTCGCCTGAAAAACAGAAAACTTCAATTATGTCAATCAGATCTTACGCCTTTACTACCATTGTTCATTCTAACATATACTACTCAATGATAAATGTTGAAAAGCCCTGTTCTTTATAACTAAATATTTTACCTATTTTATAAAATTATGTACATGTACATGACCATCAGATAAAATGAGTTAAATAATCGAAATTTCTCACATAAGTTTTTGGAATGAGCCAGGCTTGAACACACAACCTCAATGACAGGGCAAGTGGTTTTTAGATGACACTGTCTGAAACCACTCAGACGTGAAGGACTCTAGTTTGAAATTCCATCACATTAATTCATCCAAAAATATAATGACCACTCATTCAAACTGTGTTTTCATGTATTTTCCATTTCTTTTTTACAACAAAACATCACCTATGTTGATAAATATCTTTGGTATTTTAACATGATTACCACCAAAAGTAAAGGGTAACATTGCCAAATCATTTTAACGTCCTCCTCCTCTCCTCTTACAGCAGTCCAGTCTATTCAGTATTCAACCAATTTTACTTTCGTTTCATTTATAATGAACATTTACATCATTTCGCATCTTTCATTAACATTTTACAAGGACACTTTCACACTACCAATGATCATCCAACTAATGAATAGCTGATACATCTGCCTAGAACGTCAACGCCACAACACAAATCCTGAAAAGCTTGGCAGAAGTGTAATGGATAGAGTGTTGGCTGCTCATGCCAGAGGTTGCGGGTTTGATCCCATGCTGGACCCAATGCCTCTCATTAAAAAAAACTCAGTACTGGTTCTACCCAGGCCAGGAAACAGACTTGAGAGTGGTTCATATAAGCTCTGAGCTTTCATCGCACTCAAGCTAAAATAAATTAGTATAAATCAAATTCTCTGACATATTCTTAAGTACTATCCGTCAACCTCACGATACGTGCCATGTGATAGGCTATTATCAATATCAGTAAATAGTTGCCAATTCTAAACATGTGTGCAAAAAACAGTATTCTTTTAGATATAGAATATTTTAGATTCATTTGTAAAATGCTGTTGAGCCAATGATTATTTTTAGAAATTCATTTCCAAGCCAAACACTATACTTATTAACTAAGCCACTTTCTACCTGTAGTTTGGTAGTAGTTTCTTTGATCTTTTAGCACATGTTTTTTTATTGTTTTTCATCCATCTAAAAAATTACTAACTCTAAACCTTAATTGGTTCATTGAATATTTAGCGTCATTTTTATGCTATCGAGGGCTAACAGGCAATCAGTTAACCTAACCACTGTTTCCTGGGATTAACCAGTACTGGAGCACACACCATCTCCGCAAGTAACTGATAACTTTCCCACTTGAATCATGGTGAGAGACGATTGATGAGACACAATGTCGTATATCAATCATCACGGAGACTGTTGCCGGGCGGGGGATTCGAACTCACAACCCCTGGATTAATAGTCAGACGCATAACCGACTGAGCTAATCGGCCCCGCCCTAAACCTTAACTATCCATTCGTGTGTGCGGATAGACTGACTGACAGGGGTTACATTTAATGTCCCATCACCACTCTTCAAATAGCAGGGGTATAATAACAATCTATCTGTCTTGAAGTTCACTATATTAGCCAATGTTACTGACATATTTTCTATACATATGAACCCACAAATAGGCACAAATCCATAATGTGTAACTTACTGGACAGTTCTCTATATCTTTCATAATATCAAACATCACAACCTGGCCTTCCGTCTTCCGCTTGTCTTCATTGATATGGCTGAAACAGAGAGGATGAATTTATAGGATTTATACTTAATTGATTTGCCAACGAAGGCATAATGGCACCTTGGATCTCAAATATTAATTTGGTTGATAAATGCATTAACCAAAGGCTTATAAAAACATACTTGTCAAGTTTATTTACAGTTTTTTTAAAGAATTTGAGGTACCATGTTTACACAATAATCGAAGATTACAGAATATATCCGGAACCATACAATGGAACACAAACTGGAACTTAAAATATTATCCTTCTGAAAGCCAGATAATTATTTTGCTATGACGTTTATAACATCGTAACATGAAAAGGTGGGGTTAATTTTACTCCCAAACATGCATAATTACGCATTTTAGATCAAAGACCCATTGCAGTCAGTTACTGAACAGTTCAGTTAAGTGTTGCAAACTATTTCAGTTGAAAACCTAGATAACTTACATGAGAATAATTATATTCCAGTATAAATACTTTGTTTAAAATATATGGAAGGAGTAAATTTACCCCCCCCCCAAATTTTAATGAAAAGGAGGTAAATTTACCCCCCCCCCCCCCCAAATTTTAATGAAAAGGAGGTAAATTTACCCCCTATTTTATTTTAGTATGTTGTGTTTAGTTAAATCATAAAACTAAAATACCATGGTACTACTAAAACAACATTATCTGGGCCTCTAATACTTTTATAATTTTCTACTGAAATATCAACAAGACACTACACTTGTAGTTTACTCACGTCATGACTTCCTTCAAAACACTGTTGGCCTTTTCCAATTTGGAATAATCTGGATTTATCTTACTTGTGTGCTTTAAAATATCTGAAACACAAAGCACATATCTGAATATCTGAAAAACAATATCTGAATAAACATATATTGGATTTGAAATATCTGAAACACAAAACACATATCTGAATATCTGAAAAACAATATCTGAATAAACATATATTGGATTTAAAATATCTGAAACACAAAACACATATCTGATATAATACAATCTTACATAAAATTGTTGCTTTGTTTGTGATTTACTAGGAATTATCAAGAACACAAACTCAATGAATTACCATCAAACAATATAGCATAAACAAGAGCACCGCATGCTGGTGCAGATGCTGGTCTTTTTTCCAAATCTATCAAGCAGGTCAAAGTCAGTAATGTAAAAGATGGCAATTAGTGTACAAAATGAATACTATTACCGAAAAAAAACAAACAACTAAAAACGATTTGGACTCAAACCAGAGCTAAGCAAAAAACTTTAACTTAAGGTTTTAGAGCCTAAAGTATGGAAATTTAGGTAAGTTTATACACAATGGTTTCTATAACATAATATGAATGTGTTTATGAAGTTTAGTTATTATTATATAGGTAGTTTGTTTAGAAACAGAGAAAAGCTGAGCTAAACATAAAACTTTGACAGACAACGATGACAACTACAACTACGATGGCCGTCAGGGTCATGACAATAGCTCTTCATTTTTTTCAAAAAGACGAGCTAACAATCAGTAATAAGTATGATCTACACTGCAGTGGTTGTCTGGTGATAGAGCATCCGCCTCACAAAACCGAAGGTCTTAAGTCTGATTCCAGGCTGGGTAATACCAAAAACATGAAAAATGGTACTAGAACTCCTTGCTCGGCATTCAGTATTTAGAGGTTAATTCTGGGTCTGATCGACCTGGTGTCAGTATAATGTGACTGGTTGGGGTATCATACAATGTGTCTGTGACATGATACTTCAGTGTGGCAGTATAAAGTGACTGGGTGGGGTATCATACCATGTGTCTGTGGCATGACGATCCAATTTGGCAGTGCTTACATGTAGAATACTGTCTCAAACTGACACCATTGTGATACGACAGAAATATTATTGAAAGTGACGCAAAATACCATACCATACAATATTTATAATCTGCAGTCAGTTACCTGTAACTTACCATTTAAAAGAAGTGTTATGCTAGGTAGACGTTGTACAGGTCGTATCAACAGTTCTGTTAACGTCTGACGTCCACATTCTGGCTTTGTTTGACAAACCTGAAGTAAGTAAACAATGTATGAGAATAACCATTTATAACAATATGAGAAAATCTGTGTCTACGTCTACATTCAAAATGTTTCATCCTGTTTTGTACTTCTTACTACAACATCCTGTTTGACAAGTTGGAGAATCTTTCCGTTTTATGTCAGATCAAACAATGCCAAGCCGACTTAACTCATTCTGTAGCATGTAAGACTATCAATCCACGGGTTGCGAGTTCGAAATCCCACCCAGCCAGTCTCTGTGATGATTGATATACATGTATGTATGATATTGCGTCTTATTATCAACAGTCTCTCACCTCTCTAATTCAAGTGGGAAAGTTATCAGTTACATGGTACATGGTGCACTTGACTATACACAGCCCTAAAATTTTTAACTTCACCTTAATTCTCAAACCCGATTGGACAATTCAGATCATCTGAAATTTTGCACATGTTATAGATGTTGCAGTCGTTGCAAACTGCTTCAATCTACTTATTGACAGCAAAAACTTCATTTAGTTATTTTTTATCAAGTATTTTTGACACCTTTTTTTTTTAAAGAAATGCCTTGAACCTTTATAATTCTAGCTCAATATTGAAAGCATGGTACATGCATTGGCAGATTTCTTTTCATTGAAATATGTAAAACACTTCTGACCTTGAAACTGTCATTTATTGACTTACTGTCAGTATGAAATACCCTATTCTAACTGATATACATGTAAACAAGTGTAAGATGATTAATCATTCTACTTTGCAAGACAAAAATTCACCCACCTTTAGAAAAGCATGGAATCTAGGATTAGTTTTATCACATTTCTGTATCCTTTCTTTTGTGTCCTCGAAGAAATTCACAAATGGTGGATATGCTTTTATGAGTGCATCAGCCTGTAAAACAACAGAAGCAATGGCAAGGGTTGTCAAGTTTTTCATAACACTATTGATCTTTGAATCAAATAGCTTCTCAATAGCATATTCCAAACAATGGTCACTGATGAACCAATTGGTTTTAGATTGCCAGACAGAAAGAATACTTGTTAATTATTTTCAATAAATTAATTTATCTACATGTATATACCTATATTACATATCTACCTACAAATATTTTTTTTAAAGAGACTTCACCTATATCACCGATATTTTTTCGATCTTAGCTGAAAAATGACACATTCATTTCAAACATCATATATTAGGGATATTCTGTTCAATAACTTATCTTGTATTTTGTTTCTGTGGTATAAATTTCTTTAATTTTAATGACCAAATACTAAATCGTGGCCTGTGATAAAGTGGATCATTGGCCAGTATCGGATTATGCTAAAACATTGACAAAAAAAATTGAAATGCTGACACGTGTTATAACAAATTTCTCATAAATAAACTACAAGGATGGAATCGACCATCTTTGACCAGATAGGTGTGATATTAACAAGGGAATGTCCCAGGTAAGCTTCTGCCTCAGTAAATATCTGATTAGAATATACAAATGTGTAAGCAAACACTTACATTTTTACTGATGACGGTTCCAACCAGCTGTTCCTCATGCCAGTTTTCCACCATGTCTGTGAGTTCGTCCCTGATGGCATCGTGAATACTGCAGATTGCAGGAATGTTACCAAAGATTAATTTCACATCCGGTGCTGCCAGTATGGGCCCATTATACTGGTCCTGCTTCTCAATCTGGGCTTTAAATGTCTGAAACAGAAAGATCGAGGAACTCTATAATAGCACTGATAACAAAACTCACGTAAAAATCAACAAGCAGTATCACATTATAAAACAAATTGGCTATTGTTTATATATCTGTACAAATTCATTTTAGCTTGACTGTCTAGAGTCGGCATTAAGTGTTGTATGATAAAGGCTTTCCGGCCAAGCCCGAGTTCAAACCCGTGACTCCTGGCATGAGCGATCGACACCCCATCGGCTAGCTACAGCACTACCTTGCTTGACAATTTTTTTGATGAAGGCTCTGTTGATGTGTGGAGTTTCTCCATCTAGCATATCATTGGCCATTCTACATTACTTTTATGCAAATTGCAATTTGGGGTGATGACAATATGACTAAATTATCAAAAGAAGCATCGACACTTGACATAATGTTAATATTAAACAGCAATAACATATCTTACATTCTGCAACGTGTGTAATATTGCCACATAATTTTTCTCTGTTTGTAGAAATTCTTTTACCACCAGTAGCCTGGGCGTTATATTGACTGGATCCCTGTCATCTGTAGTTATGAAAGACAATTTATATACACACACACATATCAAATGTTAAATGACAGAAAATAAAATTGTGAGAACCATTTTATGAATTTGTTTGAATATTTAGCATTATTTTATGCCACTGAGAGCCAACAGACGATCAGTTAACTTATCTTTCCTAGGATCCCACTTGAATCAGAGGTGAGACCAATGACAATGAGACCAAACGTCTGATATCAATGTGACCAGGCAGGGATTTGAACTCCAAAATCCTGGATTGATAGTTATGTGCGCTAACAGAGCCTGGCATTTGTAGTCTTGCATAAATATAAAATACACAGTATGGTAAATTTTTAACCTCACTGCAATGCAACAACTTCAAAATCAATACAGAAACATTTACTGAAATAAAATAATCTTCAAGAGTCAGAGATATTCAAACTGAGAATTAAATCTTTATTGAGATCATGAAATTCCTTTAGAAAATTCATACTTCTTTCAAAAAACTTATTTAGTCACGAATGCCATTATATGTGAAGAGCAAAAAACTGGCATTATCTCTTTTCAAGTAACGAAGTCCTTTGGCAAACAAATCAAATGCAAGGTCTGAGAATTGCTAAGGTTTACCATTTAACACACAAAATCAAGTTAGATTAACACTGAAAATAACAAGCAACAAATTCAAAAACAAGTCTGAATAATAATAATAACATCAAATGAAAGTGATCAAACAAAACCATACTTAAAACCGTTTGTGACGTACAAATGACTTTTGGGGTACATGGAAAACCTTATTAAGATGGAAATGTATACATGTTTTACAGGTATAATTTTTTCATCAATGCCAACACAATTTTTCTCCCAAATTTCTTTGTAACAATTTATTATATTATTTAAATGTCAGGAGCTTAAAATGGCCAAAATGATTGTTTTCTTTTTCTTGTTTTCCTTTTCAATGGGGTTTAACGCCATCTTTTACACAGGGCTAGAAAATTCCACTCATCTGCTCGCTATGACGAGTGAACATTTGGTCAGGACGAGTAAGATTTAAGAAACTGACCTTAATATTTCTTTGATTTTTAGCATTTAATTAAAAATGTTGCAAAGGGAGGACCAGTAGCTTTTATCAAAACTTTCAAGCCCTGATTCTACATATAACTGGTTACATGGCATATCCAGATTTATTGGTGAAGGAAGAACTGTGAAGTCCGAGTATACTTACAGTCATACAGCAAGTAACTAGCAAACTTTCTCACATAAAATGGTTGGACTGAGACGGGCTTGAACTCTCAAACTCAGCAGTGGCAAGTTAGTAGTCATTAAACACCAGCATCTTAGACAACTTGGCCACACAGGATCCATCAAAAGGATAATGTAATGAGGCATTCATACTTTTTTTTTACGGACAGTTTTTGTTTTATATTTTGACATAAGTTAATTTGAAAAAATGAAAACACAAGAGGAGTAATTATTATGTGTTTATCCTTAAAATAGTGTTTTAATATTGGATTTATAAAATAAATATTTTCAATGTTTTTCTGCAAAATAATAATAAATAAATATGATGCATTCAAATTCATGTAGTACATCAATTTCACACTAGATTCAATGTGACAAATAAGATGAGTAATTTTAAGAGGTTGGGATTTTCTTTAAAAAAAAAAACACAAAAAAAACTTCCTCAAACTTTATTCAATCCAATGAGTAATAATTTATAAGAGGATGAGATTTTTTTTAATAAACAACAACAAACTGTTGTAAATTTACAAGATTTAATCTGTAAGATTTTAAAAAGAAACTTACTCAAATTTACATCTGAAATATCTGGGGTATTCGATGCGTCAAGGAATGAGTTTGGACTGATAATCCCCCCCATATCACTAGAGCGCCTCTTGTTGTACAGTGGTGACTCCAGCTCCTCGTCCGAAGCCAAATGTGCTATGTTCTCTTTTAATCGCTTCCGTTTCCGCGACTTTGAACCAGACATGTTAGCACTTGGTGTGAAAATGTTGTTAATGGCTTCAGCCTAATTGAAACAAAAGAAACACACTTTTCAATACAAACACATTTTTTATTAGCAATCCCAGTATAAGAGAAAAAACCTTTTCTCTTTTTATTTCAATGGGGTTTAACGCAATTTTCAACACAAAGATTGGCTGGCACTGGGCAGAAACATGTAAAAAAGTGGCGCAAAGAAATATTATTTGGTGAAAGTGTTAAAAGAATTTATTGTCCACCAGTATAACTGGATAGCATATAAAACTTATATATATACACCACCCAGTTATTATATGGTTGCTAATGAATCGGAGTGGAATGACTATCCTTCAATAAGTAACTGGCAAACTTTTTTGGAACACAAGATCTCATTTTTTTTTTTCAATTTCAAAGACAAATTAAAACAAATTAATAATTATGGCGAGCCTGAATACACCATAGGTGAGTGTAAACTAGTAAAGCCACAAAGTTAAAGTAGTACTGATGTTGCCTTCTAGTACTTCACCAGCAGACCTTGAAACATTCAGTGGAAACAGTCTTAGTTATTTAACAAGAGGGCCAAGATGGCCCCATATTGTTCACCTGACTGACCTTGAGTCACCGACTTAAGTAGATTATATAATACATTGTACACTCAAAATTCCAGAAAAACGAGATGGGCAAGAATTTTGATTTGTTTTGAAGATGTAGCAGATGCGTAGAAGAGTTCAAACTTAGTAGAGGTTCACCCATGGTAAATGTCAGTGAAATTACATTGAAATCAGGTCAGCAGATTCTGACAAGAAGGCTTTTGAAGTTTTTACTATAGCTGCCTATATAGTAAACTAGCACCTCACTGTGGGGGTCATGTTTTTTAACAAATCACAACGGCTTGAAAAAACTTGGTAAAGGGTCACCCAAGGAACATTTCTGTGAAATTTTTTTTAATTGATCTGGTGGTTTCTGACAAGAAGATTTTTTAAGTTTTTACTATAGCTTATATAGTAAACTAACCCCTCCCCCTTGCTGCCATGTTTTTTGACGAATCACTTCGATTTGAACAAACTTGGTGAAGGAACCTCCAAGGAACATTTCTGTGAAATTATTTTAAAATCGAGTCAGTAGTTTTTGACAAGAAGATTTTTTAAGTTTTTACTAATTAAACTTGCCCCGCCCCCTGGCGGCCATGTTTTTTGACGAATCAAGATGGCTTGAACAAACTTGGTAGAGGGTCAACCAAGGATCATTTCTGTGGAATTATTTTTAAACCGAGCCAGTAATTTCTGATAAAAAGATTTTTTTAAGTTTTTATTATAGCTTATATAGTAACCTAACCCCACCCCCTGGCCGCCATGTTTTTTGACGAATCAAGGTGGCTTGAACTTGGCAGAGGGTCACCCAAGTAACATTTCTGACAAGAAATTTTTTTAAGTTTTTACTATAGATTATATAGTAAACTAACACCATCCCCTGGCGGCCATGTTTTTTGATGAATCAAGTTGGCTTGAACAAACTTGGTAGAGGGTCACCCAAGGAACATTTCTGTGAAATTATTTTTAAATCGAGCCAGTAGTTTCTGACAAGAAATTTTTTTAAGTTTTTACTTATTAAACTTGCCCTGCCCCCCTGGCGTCCATGACTTTTGAAGAATCAAGATGGCTTGAACGAACTTGGTAGAGGGTCACCCAAGCAACATTTCTGTGAAGTTACATCAAAATTGGCCCAGTGGTTTCACCTTTGGCTCAGGTGAGCTAATAAAAACAAAAGATAAGCCTACCTTTTGGAATGTGTATATGTGTTCTGCAGCACAGGCCTCCATCTGTATACATGCCCAGAACCACTGAAAATACAGGAGAGAAACATAACAAATATTCATTAATACAATATAATCATGCTGTATACTACAAAATTATCCGCACAACAAATCCATGTACACTGTGTTCATAGTCATTTACACCATAAATTCTGGTACACTGTTGATTTTAGTCATGTGCACTTTAAAGTAATGTACACTGCATGTTGTACTACATGAAACTGAATGTAATTCTAACATATATAGCAACAGCTAAACAGTAAACATAACCATCAAATTAACTTTTCTTCTATAAAATATATGACTTTACTGTAACGGACATCCAGTTTTAGTGATATTCCAAGATTTACTTTTGTTTTTTAATGAGGTTAAATGCAATTTTCAACAAATGACAAGTTGTATATGGCATATCCACTTATATTGTTAAAGGAAGACGTCAAAATGAAACTGCAGAACAAACATCCTTCCACCAGTAACTGGCACGATTCTCAAGATTCAATGAGGTCTTCCTGCACCAATAAAAATAGATATGTTATATATAAACTGATGATTCAATCTGAGTATCCCAAAATTGCCCTTTAGACTTGATGACAACATACATATATATATATATATATATATATATATATATATATATATATACATTCAACTGCGACAAACTTAAAACACTGTCTTCCTTCTTTATGTAGTTAAAGCCTATACAGATATGTGTTAATATGATTTGAACTTATTTATTGTGAAACAAATTTTTACAACTTTGGCAAATCACACTTAAAGTCTTCCTGGGTAGAACCGGTACTAAGCGTATGTGGATAAAGTGTCTTGCTCAAGGACACCACACACAGCCGTGATGAAGAATTGGACCCACAACCTCCCAATCATGGCTCTGATGCTCTGCCACTGGACAACATGCTGTGTTAATATATAACTGGTTACCTCTCCCTTCACGACATGCCGAGGAAGTATAACATCTGTTGGTAAATCTTTCACGGCCTCATCTATAATTAGATGTGTGCACTCTTCATCTCCCACAGCAGCAAACATCCCCCCTAGAATATATATTCAAAATATTCTGATTCATTACATGTCCTTAAAAAGATTCTCTGAATGGCGGTAAAAAAAATTATTAATCTCTAAATGGTATAAGTCGAAAGTGGCAAAAAAACAATTTTTTAATAGATATTAATGTTAAAGACATCATTCAGAGTTTGTTTAAAAGTCTGTCATAATTCTATTTTAAAAAGTTTGCACGTTTCCAAATATGTATAACGTTATGAAATTATGTGTCATGCTTAGTGTAACTTCAATAAACTTATTAAAAATATAAATAAACAAATAAATGTAAATGTCACCTATAAGCAATTTGACAGAACAACTGTCAAACCCCATAAACTGATTTAAAGTGTGAATTATGCAACATTGTATCGACTGCAAATATATAGATATGCATCAGAATATTCAAAAGACTCTTCATCGCATTTTACATAAACCATAAATATGTATAAAATAACTTTTAATAATTCTAATACACATTTTATTAATCTTTAACATGATCAGAATACAGCTTTCTATGCAGGACCACCTGGTTATTTATTGATGTCTGTATCCAATGAAGAGTATATGAAACTAATTATCTTAAATAAAAATAATAACCTTATATTCAGATGTATATTTTAATTCTTAAAACTGATATACAAGCTTTGACCAGCACGAAAAACATTAACGTTTAAAATTCATAATTACAAATACAAATATTTATAAGAGTTTAATGTGGAAATGAGTACTTCAATTTTAAGTACAACTTTTCGACACACTTTTCTTAAGTCCTAGATATTTTGAAATAAATACCACCAAATTGAGTGTAAAACATTATATTCGTATATGACCACACAAATGACAACAGAAGTTAATTTAGTACATTAATATGTAACATTAATATGTAAACCAGTAAACCAGTCATCATATACTTGACACCAAAAGTAATCTATAGCGATTTCTTCATGTGACACTACTTTACAAATATTTAATGTTTCCAAATTTCATAATTCTACAAATTTCAGGTTATAATAATAAAGACTTTTATTAACGAGGGACCCATTCAATCTTCCACAAGGCCCTCATAGGGTTGAACACAACACTGTTCTATCTAACATACATGTACAGTATAAAAGGAAACAGAGTAGGTTGCGCTGAACCATTGAAATATAACATCTACAAGAAGTGTAGAATATGGAAGCCAGTACTTCAAGTAGAAGTACAACCTGTATCTTAGATGACATCTCAGATATACCTAGATGACATCTCAGATATACCTAGATGGCATCTCTCATATACCTAGATTGCATCTCTTATATACCTAGATGACATCTCAGATATGCCTAGATGATATCTCAGATATACCTAGATGACATCTCGGATATACACTGCGGTCCCGTTATAACGCGGTCCGATATAACGCGAATTCCGTTATAACGCGGTTTTTTGCTTGGCTCCCAATTTTTCGGCGGGGGGGAAAGGTCGTGATACAAAACTTGAAAATATGCGCGAATGACCAAATGACAACCAAACAATAGATCGTCGCCATGTTTTGATTTGATAATCGCTCATCTTCTACTCACCAATTAGCCTTGATTATAACAAACTGTTATAACCATTACCTCATGGTGGTTTAAAGGATTGTTTAAGGGATTGATTCATGCCAGCATTGGCAATTAACAGTTTGTAATAATCCCGAGTGCTTCAATAAATGCTGACATGCGCCAAACACGGAAGCCATATGCAAACTTCGTTATTATCGAGTGATCACGTGATCAAGCAACGAATCGGTTGACAGGTATTAATATATCGCGGGTATCTTATCGGATCGTAAACACAAACTTATTTTTATTATTTAATTGTTGTTAATACTTCAGATTTATATTTTTAATATTTTTATACTAACAGCGTTGAGTTTAAATTGAAGCGTGATTTTTTATATAGACACCGTTTTTTCTCCTTCCGGGTTAAACGGAAATGGCTGCCAATTTTAGTATAATCAAAACACGAAAACGTTTTTCTTTCTTTTCTTTTTTTGTATTAATTTCATACATATATAAGTGTATCTGTTGTAACCAAATACGCGTTGTATCATATTACAATGCAAACAATACCATTCACAGTAGGGCAGCACGATAGGTGTGAAAAAACGACATCGATTTTTTTCGGGGTAATTATCGCTATAACGCGGTCCGCTTATAACGCGGTTTCGTTTTGTGGACCCCAAGATCCGCGTTGAGTGTACCTAGATGACATATCAGATATACTTACATGACATCTCAGATAAACCTAGATGACATCTCAGATATACCTAGATGACATCTCAGATATACCTAGATGACATCTCAGATATATCAAGATGACAAACTACATTACGTTTTCACAAATCCTTGGTATTGTGAAACAGATATACCTAGATGACAAACTATCCACAAATCTTGGTATTGTGAAATTGAATGTAAATCTAACATAGCAAAAGATAAGCTTTTGGAGTCAATTGCGTATTACCCATCAATTTGGTTTCAACTGGGCAAATATAGAACACTATGTTGCGTAATCATAAATTTTAACAAACCGTTTTCTATAGTGACTTCTTCCATGTGATTCTGTTCATCTTTTGAAAATCCCAGGAAGCTTAAACACCTCTTATAGAACGGAGGTAGCTTGTACTTCATCTGCAATAGAATTGTATCATCTCATAATATTGATAAAATATTTGCCGTTATCAGCTCTCTCCAATACCATGAAATTTATCTTCGTATACAGAGAGTGAGTTGGCAATCTTCTGTCCGGTTAGCCATACAACCATTTATGTTGGAACATAAATTCTTAATTTCATTATATCGACCAGAAAATTGATGTAAAAATTTGACCGATATCGGCCGCAATCTGAATATTCATAATTAAACAGTTATGTACATACCAAATATAAATTAAATACAGTCAATACAGCCTGTCAAGGGAAGGGGCCAAATTTGCCTGTAAATACATGCTAATTTGCTCTTAAAGCATAGAAATGTGAAACAGCAAATACGACTGCTTAACCCTTTACTCCATAGATACGCATTTTCCTGCACCAATCACAGAATGCCATTGAAAACAGTTCAGGAAGAGTTCAGATTGCTCGTGACACTTCCTGCACTGTTTACCACTCTGTCAGTTAATATAAACATAATTCACCAGTTGCTGATATGTGGTGAATAAATGCTTTCAATATAAGGTGTCCAAAGGCGTCTGTACATGAAGTAAAGGGTTAAGACAAGTGGCTACTTAATAGAGGTGACCTGTTACACAGGTTTGACTGTACATACATGTGGACCATAAATTTCAAAAGAATCGTCAGAAATCAATTTGACAGACTGACAGGGGAACACTTTATGCCCCTTTTGCCATTCTTCAAAGGGCATGGGCAGAAAAAAAAAGTACAAAAGGGGAGATAATTATTGTATCCATGTTCAATGTAAAGTGTCCTTTTCCCTTAAATACTTTTGGAGTTACATGTATGTCCCAGACAAGGATTCAGACTGACATTTCGCACTTTCGGGAGTGTAAAAACTACATACCACACACTGGTCGTCTGCTCTAAAGTCGATACAATCCCTCTCCGTCCACACACGGTTAATCCAGTCTCGCATCATTATAGGCGTACCGAGTCCCACAGCGTACTGTAACAAGTAATGTGAACCTTTATATTCTTTGATTATAATCACAAACACATCAAAATAATAAAAGCGTATCAGATGATTCCCCTCATTCGTTAAATAACATGCTATTATAGATGTCTAGAAACCCACTATACAACTGCTTGCTATGAATCATTATCAACTTTGCATAATACACCGTTGTCTACATCGTAGAATGTCCTCATCATTTCTCATAATAAACAATTCAACAGATATTACATAATTTCTACAAATATCACAAGTTAGTGGAAAGACCTTTTTATCTTAACCCAGCACACTTGACATTCATGGTCTAACTTGCTAAGGCCAATTATAAGCATATGATGTGTTTACTATTTAAAGCATGTCTATGTCATTTTATCCAAAGCAAAACAGTACAGTACTAGTACTTGATTAATGCTTTCTACAGACAGGGTTCGACACTTTAGTTTTTTTGCTGGGAAACCAACGGGAATCCCTACTTTTTAAATCTTGTCCCCACATGATAATCAAGGATCCCTGAATTAAAAAAAGAGCAAATTTTCAAGGAGTCACCTGATTTATCTAATATATAACATTATATTCATAAGCATTTATTTTACATGTTTTTTTACAACATGGCTGCGCCCTAGACTTTTGCACTATTTTGAGCTTTGATTTTCATGAAATTTTTAATGTTGCTCATCGCAGGTCATGCATTAGCTGTTTATCTTCATCAAAACACAGCCATCTAAAATCTATTTGTATGTTGGAAAGAAGAGCATTGCATTCTTTTTGTATGTTCTTCGATTTTCTAAATGTTCTGATGTTTCATCTCTTGATCTGATGGTAAAGACGCATTTTCAAGAATATTCCAAATCGCGAAAATATCATATATCTCTCCAAACAGGTGATTAATATGATAGTGCAGCTTTTTAATAAGCGTCTAGTAACAATAATTAATAATCAGAATACCTCCACGATGTAGGTAATACACCATGTGATGCAGACCAACACACAAATTGCTTTTATTCTCTAATAAGAATGAATGAATGGAGTTTTATGACACGTTGGCACATAAATACATGTAGGTCATTTTGTGTGCGCAATTCTCTAAAAAGGCCAGTTAACATGTTTTTTAAATAACATCTTGACCAAATCCATCCCCCACAAACACAAGGATACCAACAGAATCCTCATCATCAGGTAGATTCCTTCTGAAAATCTGAGTTCATCGGCATCCTGTGGGTGCCATTGGTGTCGAATCCTGCAGACAGATGAGGCTTCTTGGTTCAAGCTACATGTATCATGAAATAACCAATTCCCCCCCCCCCCCTTATTTGTTCATGATTAATCTTTATAAGTAGTGCCTGATGTGCCATAGAACCTTGATATTTTACAAAGTTACTATGAAACAACTAAACAATGGGCAGAATTTGTATAGATATAACGTATGATATATATATTTTTTTTCATTGTTTAGAATTGCAGTTATCTAATTATCATCTCTGACATGTATACATTATCTCTGAATGTCACTAACTTCTTCCCACATTTTCAGAGGTGGGAGATGCATGACTGTATAGACTGTGACTGGCTGGGGTTTCGAATTCACGACCCTTGGACTGATAGTCTTTAAGCCAAATAAACGACTAAGTTGGGCCCAGTCTGTAAGTATATACATGTGTATACAATAAAGCTGTTATCTGTATGTTGACTGCTGGTGCTCAAATAGAAAAATGTCCAGGATATATGAACTTGAACCAAGAGTTATAAATTTATAGTTTAAACTTATTTATTTCACTTTGATTGGGCAACAAGTTCTTACAAACTTAGGCAAATCACGCTTGTAGTCTTCCTGGTTAGAACCAGTACTTAGCATATATGCGAAAAAGTGTCTTGCTCAAGGACACCACACATAGCCATGGTGGAGGATCTAACCCATGACCCTCCGATCATGAGTTTGGTGCTCTGACACTGGACCAGGCTCTCCACATTTATATGACCTTCATGTTGACCTTTATATACTGGTGTAGCAATCTGACTATTGTCATCAAGCAGTATAAACACTGAAAGTGAAAATTTTATGCATTAACCTGTTTAACCATGTAATAAAAATGTATGAAACTTTTTTCATTTTTTAATCATTTTACAAGATATTTTACCTAGGGACACGACATGACATGTTAATTAAGGCAGAGAATTTTCGCCAATAATCTTTATACACATGTATCAAAAATAAATCTATTGTTAATGATTTAATATAAGAAGTTTAATTATTAAAACAAAGCATAACATTTAATTAATTTGGCCTGTTTGTCCAACTGCCAGTATTTACTTCCTGTGTTACTCATCACTTCCTATAGATACATCGACCTGTGAAGTTAACAATACTGCGAACATAATCATGTCAAGAGTAGGCGACTTGTATGCATCCTCCATTTAGATAAAAACAAACTTCCCCTTTTTGCCACAATGCACAAATACATGTAAATACTTAACCACTTGAGGAAAGATTACCTAAATATACTGCTGCCATATAAACAAATTTTTACTTGTTACTACTAAATAAAAGGCCATTTCCATTTGTGATAATATATGTAGTGTTTCTTGTTAAAGACTCATTAAACTTCTGAAACGGTCGTTTTTAGTTTTTATTTAACGGCTCATATATATGTCTTGGGGCAACCCTTATGCATATTTTCCTGAAATGATTTCCATGTTCCAGATGTCATTAAAAAGTTACAGTCAGACAAATACACCCACCTAAGAGGGCCTACGGACTATACATGCCTAAGCATAACGCATATACTTTAAAGTGTTAAAGGCCTTTATGAGCATGTTTTTGTCATAGAAACTTTGAACAATATTCATTTTATGAAAAAAGAATCAAATGTTTAAGGATCAGTATGATTTTTCACATTATACATTACATGTACCTGATTGATTGAAAATTGATATTAAGGACATATTTTCCATTTAGCATTCTGGTGGAATGAGAAGCATTTATAAATAATTTTTCCCATGTAGTAAATTATAAAGGTGCTATAAATCAAACCCAAAAGTATTGTTTTGAATTTTTGAACGCTGTAATAACAACATGAGCAGGAAATTGTTTACTAATTCAGGCCTACGGACTATACAGATATATATATATATGTTTTAAAAAACTAATCTCAAGTGTCCATTTAAACATACATATTTTTTACGATCAATTTAGATGACTTTATCAAAATACAACAAGAAAAGTTTACATTTTGTATCATATTTTCAATATTTCATTAAATATTGAAGAAAAAAGTAGTAATGTGCTATATTTTGACAAATTCTTTAACAAAATGCTGTGAACAAATCCATATTGTTGTAAGTATCTGGAAATTTCATTGCAGAAAGTAAATAAAACTATGATTTTCATGAGAGAGACATACACTAATGTTGTGACATTTTATTTATATAAAGTAGACCAGGCCTATGGACATACATAGTAAACATTTCTTAGAACTACCATATCTTTCAACAGCAATATGCTCCCATGTATATGCCAGTTATTGTAATATTTTCTGTGTGGCTTTCTTGTTGGAGACATTTTTGACAGTCTTTCAGTAATTTTGTGTCACAGGTGGAACATTCTATTCCAAGGCAATTTGTTTGTCATGAACACTTACTGGACAGAGTGTCAGGTCAGACAGCGTTTTCTTGTCAAATTTTCCTATTTGGAAATGTATGTTATTTTGAGATTTGGTATATCAGAAGCTTACAGCATGCATATAACATAGGCAAAAATGAAATGCTCACTTTATCATGGCTGAGCCGTTAAGTCAGTTTTACTCTTCCAGATGATAGAATACATGTTTATTTGATCACTGAGAGACTATTCAAACGAAAAAATAATATAAAGCACATTATTAGTTCTTAATAAGTTTTTGTTTACAATTTAATGATTGTCTCTTTCTGATAAAAACTTTCGGCAGAAAACGAGGAGTTACAAAGCTTGTTCAGAAATGCATCGGTCTGTAATATATGATCAATTCACTTCAGAGAGAAACATAGTATGGGAAACTGTAGGGGAGGTGTTTAGATAGTTTTTAAGAAAATCTCCTTTATTTCCCTTAACTGTATTAATGAATGCTGGAACCCACAAGCCAATTTATTGCGCGTAAGCGACAAATAGTTCATATAAAATTAAAAATAAAATGATTTTTTTTATTACTATACTAAACAAACCACCCTTGGTAGCCTCTCAATATTGACTGCAATAAAGCGATTTGTGACGTAATAGCACGTGCAATAGTATCAAATGTATATATGCAAGGGAGGATCCTGAACAAGAGTTACTAGAAAATAGTATTCTGTACTCATTGTTTTTCAGTGCATACAAATAATATAATACGTACTATGTTCGATACAGTTTTATTGCAGACATCAATATATTGTTTTTCAAAAAAGAAAACACAATAACGATACATAATAATAGTGAAGTCATAACTTTTAATAATCTTGTTAAAGAACCTCTTATCTAGCACTACCACTGCAGTATTCATTTGTGTACTTCCGAACACTAGCGGAGGTATGATCGGAAAGCAACCGAATCATTACAGAATTACAAAAATGTGAACAAAAGTTAATAGCCCGATCCCCTTGTATAAGAAATACACATTTCGATCGAAGTTATTTATTTTCTTGCTTTTTAAAAAACAGTCACTAAGGGGTCTACAGGAATGGTTTCAGCAATACTATAAACACATTTAATTACAATTATTTTTGTTATTATCAAAAAGTGTGCATTTGGAGAAAAAATGGCCAAACAAGGGTCAGTTTGGTTTCAACACAAGCTCACATGAGCAAGTCGCATCCAGTCTGAGGTCTGAGCTGGTTTCAAGTTGGTCATAATCCTTTTTTATTTTAAAGGCCGGACCCGTTTAACTCAGTCGGTATCATGTAAGACTATTTATCAAAGGGTAGTGAGTTTGAATCCTTAATGATCTGGTTTCAAGTCAGCCATGTTCTATTCTAAAGTTTCATACATGTATAAGAAATAATTAAATGTGTTTTTCAAACCTAGTGGTGTCAAGCTAATTTTGAAAATATGAGAAAAAATGCATACAAACTAGGGTAATTCAGTTTCATATATAGCACTTGCAGAAAGTGAAAATTCAATAAGTGGCCCAAGAAGGCTTCAGGATGCTTTACTGGCTTATAGGGACCATAACATTTCTCAAAACTGATTTCTATAAACTTCACACTTTTGAGTGGCAAGAGTTACAAATTATTTTTTAATATTTTTAATAATGGCAGCCATCTTGAATTTTAGATCACAAATTGAATTATAAACATCCATTTGAAGTAAAACCTAGTTGTTTCAGAAACATTGCTGCTGATAGGATAATAAATCATCACATGAACCCTTCTTGTGCTAAAAATGCAATGTGTCCCTTTCTTAAAGATTATAACTTGGATTTCATTTCATATTTGGACAAAGTGACACATCAATTCTCACTAAATTGAACTATCTCTAAGTAGACTACGGATCCATTCTATTCCAATGACGAAAGTTGAAATTTTAGTGAATTATTACCTGGTATTTCTCTCCTCCAATCACATTTGCCACAAGATGCGTAACATTACTCTTGAAATCCTTCCTAACATTTCCCGCCATGTAATGTACAAGGTCCACAATACGACACTGAAAGTAATAAAAAGTTGTACAAAACTAGCAAATATGAAGTGACACAAACGCTGTCTATGTACATGTATGATGTTAATAATAACTAAATGGATCCCACAGAATGTGTCTGGGACAAGAAAACAAAATAGCTGACTTGGTTTTTACTGTCATTTGGTTCATGACAGGTATTGATAATGAAACATGCAACACTTCTCAAACACTCTTAACACTGTCTCTGTATTCTAAGCATAGTGAATGGACGAGACTCGGATTTGGTATCCAAAGAAATTGTGTTTATTGTATCTTTGTCATTTTATACACATTACAGATTGCATTTAAACCAAAGCTCAAAGTAATTAAGGAATGAATATCATTTGTTAAGACTTAAGTTCATTAGAATTTAAATGTATTATGTATTAGATTGATTGATTGAATATTTAGCGTCATTTTTATGCCATCGAGGGCTAACAGACAATCAGTTTACCTAACCACGGTTTCCTGGGATTAACCAGTACTCCAGCACACATCTCCTCAAGTAACTGATAACTTTCCCACTTGAAACAGCGGTGAGAGACGAATGATAATGAAACACAATGTCGTATATCAATCATCACGGCGACTTGTGGGGCGGGGATTAGAACTCGCGACCCTTGGAGAAATGGATAACCATTATAATGATGCAAAATTAACTGTTTGGTATAAGAAATTTGTATTTTCTGGGATTAAATCTAAATCAAAATACATGAAAGTAAAGCTTTTTTTATACAGACGAAAAAAAAGAAGATGAAAAACTTCAGAAATATGAAAGACTGTTGCAGGGTGGGGATTCAAACTCATGACCCCTGGATTGCATGTGCAAAAAAGTGAACCACAAAAGCCTGAAAAGGGTTCACATGTAAACTTTGCTTGATGTGTGTAAGTTCATATCGTATAAATGTTCAACAAATGAAGTTCATTTATTCAGCGCAACATGAAACCAAGACTGCTATTTTAGTATTGCTTCATTCATCCCCCTACAAAGAATATTACAAAAAGTCGGGAGCTTGAAGTAAACTGCACAAAATGAGTTTTATGTAATATTCTTTTCATGTACATCTAATCATACATGTAAACTGAAATAAATGAATAATTAAAGTTTGTAATTTTAGTTTGTTTTGTTGTTTTTCAACGTTCGTATTATTCTAACTCGTTCAGGGGGAAAAACAAAGAGTCAGCAGAATTTGAATTTGACATGTAGTTGCGTTTGCATTTAGTAAAAGAATTAATAAAGACCATAAGAGAATACAGTGTTTCCATTATTTCTGTTTTACTATCATTACCACTGCTTTCACACAAGAACAAATGTAAAATGTATTTGAAGCTTAAAATGTCCATTCATGCAATACAAACAATAACATACAATTTCAATGAATGAGATGAATCACAGTTGTACAATACAAAAACATTCCCCTGAATTTATTAAGAATGTTTAAGATTGTATATCTCAATTTGTGGACCCGATGTATTAAACAATTGTTTACATTGATAAATATTGACAGTTCAACTTACCAACTCTGCCTTCTCTTTAAACCCTGTAAAACAGACTTTCAATCCCTGCATGGAGGAGCAGTACTGAGGTCTGGAGTTGTATGGAATAGGCTGCAAAACAACAATTAGACACTCAGTAACGAACTCAATGGAGTATGAACAGACTCATCAGTAATACGTAAAATACATGTATGCTTCATGAAACAGATTACTAACTGGGAGATATTTATTTAGTTTCTTAGCTGAAACTGAATAAAATTATGATTTAATAATATAAATTAAGAAAATGAAATGAATGTAAATTTTAGGTATTCTGTTATTTACAGACTATTAGAATGTAATATTGGAATGTCTCTAGTCCAAAGGACTATAGTCCTGAAAAGTTTTTGGCAGACTGAGACAAAGACAACATTTTGTAACAAAGTTTACAAGTATATTGAAAAATTATTTATAATTTATGCTGTCCCACCATTTTTCATTAACATTTCATTTTTAATGTGTTACCATTTTGTTTCCATGACACCCATTGTGTGTAAATAACAAAGAATATGTATCATTACCAAGTGTCAACAGACAATCAGTTTACCTAACCACTATTTCCTGGGATCCTGAAAAATTACTCAGTACTCGAGCACAACAACCTCAGCTGATTGATAACTTTCCAATTTGAATCAGTGGTGAGAGAAAAATGGTTCCAAATATTTATAACCTAATAGAGAAACAAGAGTCATGACTTCTCCGCATGTTGTTTTCTGTTCTAAATGAATTATCATCATACATGATATGTGCAATACTAACCAGATTATCCCTGGCACATCTGATGATGACTGGGGGCCCAACAATGCGCACGTCAGCCTTGTGAAGTTTATCGAACACATCGCCCTTAAACTCCGACAGTACAAACACACATTCGTACTCTGTCACATCGTCAACAAACTCGCACCCAGTGTCAGACTCCACTACTTCTGCATCGAGTTCCTGTAGGGAGGATAACAAAATCGCAACAAATTATTTTTTTATTCAAATAAAGCAGAACATTATGATCAAATCAATTGAAGTGGATTTTGATCACAATTGAGCTTTAAGAAGTGCACAAATAGAGGCTGCGTTTCACAAAATTCATGAAATAATTTACACTAAAAATCACCAAATGTCAATTTTAATATTTTTGATTTATGTACAAATTTTGATCAAACGTTTAAAATGATTGCCTGTGATTTACCTTTACTGCCTTGGAAAGCTGTTCATTCTGTCTGCAATCATCGCCAACAACGATGATCCGAGTTTCTTTGTCATCTAAAAAAATAAAATAAGATACCCTTTGTACTAATAATACATGTACCGGTTATATATTTTTTATATTATAAATATATATATATATATTTATATTTAACTGTTAGTGCTTAGCAACAACAAAATGCATGTATTATCAGATCATTTACATATAATATTATGTAAATATGTAAGTTTAGCATTGTAGCATTTCAAATTTTGATCTAAGAAATTAAAGATACTTGACATTAATTTACAAATTATATATATACATATGCCTCCTTGCTAGACAGCTTACAGCATCAATAATTATTACGCATTCATGTACATAGTGTAGCACATTTGTTTCCTTAACATCTCTCTTATGATCAAGACCAATAAAACTGTATAGTTCACGCTATCACATGACTAGCTGCACATTAAGCAGTGTTCACTTATAACAAGTTGGGCCTAGTTAGCTGTCACCAAGGCGGTCCACTATCATTGAAAAGGTCAGAGCTTGAATACCCTTTTGGCAAGTCTCCAAACGGATTTATATTTGACATTGCGTCTCATTGTCATTCGTCTTTCGTCGATGATTCAAGTGGGAAAGTTGTCAGTTACTTGCAGAGATAGGTGTGCTTGAGTAACAATTAACTTTCAAGGATCCTGGGAAAGCTGTCAGTTACTTGCAGAGATGGGTGTGCTTGAGTAACGGTTACATTCCAAAGATCCTGGGAAACAATGGTTGTCTGTAAGCTCTTGATAAAGAAAATAAAAAAGATGCTAAATATTTAAACATACAAGACAAGTCACGACGTACAGGCCTTATGTTAGGTTTATAAAAAAATGTGTATATATGAACAGAAACCAAAATAGTTAATACTATATAGTCTAACACTCGGATCCCATTCGTGCTACAAAAATTAAATACCAACATACAGGCCCAGGCAACAAAACCTTTACGTACTACGTTACTCGGTGATACAAACACAATTTTTACGTTGCAACAAGAGTTGTCAGAAGACAACAAAGCTAGCCAATGGGATAAAACTGACCACCCATGCAAAGATTGAGATTGGAGTCAAGTTTACACCAAAACTAAATGCAAAAGTTTAACCTGGGTGTCTACATACGAAAGATTAAGTCCAAAAGGGTCATAACTGTGCCAAAATGCAACCCCCGAGTTATGGTTCTTGTTTTTGTCTGTTCCATTGATGATGGTAAACACACATGTAAAGTTTCATTCATATCCCATGAGTGGTTGCATAGATATCTTACCTGATAAAAAACTTAACTTTAACCTGGGTGTCTACATACGAAAAATTAAGTCCA
Organism: Panopea generosa; assembly: GCA_029582155.1. Lineage (NCBI taxonomy): Eukaryota > Metazoa > Mollusca > Bivalvia > Adapedonta > Hiatellidae > Panopea > Panopea generosa. The sequence continues at coordinate 46,404,157 of CM055907.1, forward strand.
AAAGGGTCATAACTGTGCCAAAATGCAATCCAGAGTTATGGTTCTTGTCTGTGTGTGTTTCATTGATGATGGTGAACACATATGCGAAGATACATTCACATCCAATGAGTGGTTGCATAGAAACTTAAACGCAAAAGTTTAACCTGGGTGTCTACAGACAATGACGCCAGAGTCGTGGCAATAGCTCTCCTTGGACTTCATCCCGGAGAGCTCAAAATACGACAAGGCCATCCTTAAAAAATCTTTGTCTGCTGTTTCCCTGAACCACAATTTTAGTTTATACTAATTATTTTACCTCAATTGCATAATAAGTAAGCTTATGAGTTATATGAACTGCTCTTGACTCCTCTTCCTAGGTAGAACCAGTACTGAGTGTTGTATTTTGTGAGGTCAACGGATCGAGCTGGGGTACGAACCTGCAATCTTTAGTGTGAGCGGGAACACTCTACCCACTGCACAATCGCCACGCTTTTTAAGAATGGGTAAATAAAGTAGGTGGGTTAAAGAAAAATCAAGAAAAAATTGAAATTTTTAATGATTTTTTTTAAAAAAGTAAACCTTTTTGAAATGGGCGGAAATCTTTTAGTGGGTAGGGCCCTTTTGCATGGGTTTACATAAGTAGGAAGACAGCAAACAATTTTTTTTATTTTGAGTCTGATACATTAGTTGTGTGATGTTTCATTCTGATTATATACATTCCAAGCTTTGATGAATAGATGCAACATCTTACAAAGGACTGCAAAATAAACGAAAATAAATAAATTAAACAATATCTTCAAAGTAACAACCATGTGATTATCTGATATAATCAGAAACATTTTTATATTAATTTCTAGCTCAATTGCGATGAAAAAAAACAGAGCTTATATGAACCATTTTTGAGTCGGCTTCCTGGGTAGAACCAGTATTAGGCGTTGTTATACGAGAGGCATCAGTTCAAACTGAGGAGCAAACCTGCAACCTCTGGCGTGAGCATTCAACACTCAGTCAATTACCCTACCATCCGTCATTTCTCTAAACAATATTATGATCATCTGCTACATAATGATTTTCTAAAAACATGGTAACATAATTATGATACATATATATATATGTCAAGGATCAGTTCATCGATCCACAAAAACAGTCATTAAACGAGATATAACAAAATAATGACTACTAAGCATAACAGCACTGAAAGCGTACATGGGAAGGCAAGGGAAACAATCACTACCAATATGGTAATTACAGCAAAAGTCAGCCCCAGTAGAGCAACACTGTTCAGATAATTAAGTTTTAGGAATATATATGGGAGCTAAGATCTGCTGTATCAAAATGTTAACAATATTCTTGATGTAATTAACAAATTAGCTCTAGAACTATGGAAACAAAGGTTATATGCATAAGTAAAATTTAGATTTCCTCTCTCTATATATTTTTTAACAAGACTAGTTCAATACCATTTGCAATACATCCAGTTTTATTTGTAAAGGAAGACCTCCCACTTGAGCTGAGTAGAACAACTGCCCTTCTAGCAAACTCCGTCACATAATTTCTCACAATCTCAGTGGATAGAGATGATTTTAAGATCGCACCTTAAAACACTCGACCACATACGACCTTGATTTCTACAACTTATGTCTCAACTACTGACTCTCACTTACATCTTACATATCAATGCCGAAACTGGGGAAACCAAATAGTGACCTCTAAACCAAATGACTACAGAATTTTGATTACAAACAAAGAATATTTTGAAGCCCCGAAACAAGTTAGAATCCATAAATCAGACCAATGAAATAGTGAACAAAGATAAATTAATGGACAAAAAATTGAAATGAAGGTGATGATGAGAAAGTTAGTTGGCATTCACCAATTCTGTCAACACATACAAATGGTATGTTATGATGCAGATGTAGGGAGGAATGAAGCAATGTTATATATACATGTGGTTATATACACCATTCACCAAGCTGTTACCGCGGCAACTACAAGCTGCGACCTACCATAATAATGACAATCTGAACAACAACGACGAGTATGCCATGTCTTATTGCCGTGGTTACGCATAGGCGAATAATACTCTGTAGAAATGAATAAGTTCATGTAATTATGGAGATTGTATCTAGATATTAAAACTACAACAGCACAACAAACGGAAGTTTATTAAAACAAAATCAAATGTAATGCAAATATTCTAACCACTATAATGCATACCAATCTCAAATATAAAAACTCTAATACGCTAAGTGGTTACTTAAGTATCTTTTATAAAACATATGCCGTATACAAATTAATTCGCAGCCAATTATATTAACGATGCTGTCGAGACATATCCCAAAACTTGACTCTTCTGGAAATAGTTGCAGGGTGCTAAAGTCAGATTTTCTTTCTTTTCTACTGATTATTGTAGGAAGCCTCGATTCTGATGGAGGTTTACGAGCATTTGCATCACTGATCAACATTCAGTGAAATATTTTATGTGCACTGGGTATGACTCTCCCAGGACACAGGTCCATTGATTTAAATCCCCATCTGTAGGAATGCATGCTTTCAAAGAACCTTGCCCTCATGTGGCATTGTGGGGGTGTGTTTGAAAAACCTTGGACTAAACCCGAACTGGAATCTATCCGAGGACCTCTGGGTCTTGCAAGCATGCTTACCACTAGATTACCAAGAATGTAGCATAGTGTTAAACCGACATGGTTTCTCCATATAACAAGCCAGATGATGGTATTCTCAACATTATATAATTGGTAACTACATCAAATTCTGCAAAACCATGAAAAATTTGAAGCTCGTGGCCTAGAATTCATTTATTTCTGGCTATGTCAATATTTCTTTATTTAACAGGAAAAGACGTATACTCTTTATTGTCACGAATTTTACAACCTCATTAGGTGGCTTACAAAACAAGCGATCGCCCTGGTATGCCACGGGTAAGAGCGATTCAATTTCAAAACTCACACGACAGGTGCAACTCGCGAAATCACAATCAAAACAAACAGGTGTGACTGACGAATCTGTTTGATTTATCTAACTTCTTGACCAATGTCATTCACTTTAATCAGTGTAAACAAAATATAAAATACCAAAGCACAAGTTGGCAATACATTGTAAAACATGGTAAAGATATGTAAAAAATTACCATCTTCGTTGACCACTTCGAGGGATCTGGCCCCGTCGGCCATTTTGTCTTCTTTGAAATTGGCGGTGTTCGAATCCATCGGCGAAAGCCGAAACAAATTATTCAACGTTCGGTATATTCCGTGATGCCCCAATTGTTAATGTGGATGATTCGATTGGTCAATTTAATTTTCCGACCACGAAAGAGTAGTTTGATTGGTTGTTCACAAAGCTTCCCACAATGCACGAATTGTAAACACGAGACTGACAGGTGCTTCCTCAAAACAAAAAATATACGGTTAAATATAAGTTTCGTCGCGAACGATGTGTGTTTATTACAACTCATCAACACATTTTGCAGAGATGGTGTTTTGTATACTTCACAAGTAAGTTAAATGTCACACTATACTTTTCTTTTATTAACTATTATCATAGCAAACTTCGTAATCGTCATTACTTTTCGCGACTCTTGCATCAGTGCACGCGTCGGTATGTCACAAACGAGTACTATCGATCTATCTTCCATATAGCGAACCACTCGCGAAGGCATATGCTTTGACAAAGAGAGAAAAACAATACAAGCATAAAAGAGATAATATACATGTTGTATTTTAAAGCAGGTTGAAAACAGAACAGGTTTCTAGGGGGTCACATGTTCAACCTTGCATACTGCCTGTCTGAACTCCAGAGAGACAATATTTCCAGTGAGTAAGTTCCAGTGGACAATAGTTAGAGGGAAGAATGAAATCTTATAATAGTCAGAACTTTTTTGGATTTGTCTGTAAATAGGAATAGGCGACATGTTCTTTTATTTAAGATAAGTTTCCCGTGAATTGTGACTCGGTTATGGGTGATGTTATACACAGGCCCTTCCCTAGGCGCTATAAGTAAAAGTCAATATCCCGCAGTGCTTAGATTTCTGTAAGCATCAGATCTTTTACACAGACTCCAAACATCTGGACAAAGTGTACATGATTACTGCAGTAAGGCGCCCGATATAATGGTGTTAATTAGCAGTATGTCAGTGGGAAATTTTTACAGTATTGGCAAGAATGGGACTTTTTTTAATTGAATAACAGTTAAATTTCAAGTTGTTAATAGGTGTGATCAATCTGACAAGTGAAACAAGATGTGACCCATGTCTGTGGAACTAAGGAGACCTACCCTGGGTATATCTCTGAAGCCGTGTAAAGTTAAGGTAAGTGACGTGTGTATTCTGGTTGAGTACTAATTTGAACATCATTTTTCATATAGTAAATATAAAACTCCTTAACATTTTTAATTTATCACTTCTCAAAAATAAAATGTTCTTGTGAGACTAATTAGAGTGGTATAGCCATTTTTTTAGACTAGGAGTGTCTGAGATTATGTCGCTATCTGTTGAGTCTGTCTCTGATCCTGTGCATGTGTCCATGTATGTTAATAAGCATAGTACTTCAGGTATCAAACATGGCTGGATTTCCTCTTTCCCATGGGTTGAAGAGGCTGATAATGGTACATATTTTATAAATATTTGAGTACTTTGAACTTACATTAAAATGATTTTTCATTTCATATTTAATTTTAAATGGTCTTCTTTTTGTTAAAGGAAAATGGATTTAACTGAAGAGTGATATTTATTTCAACCCTGGTTGGTTGCCTAAAAACACTTTTTTTAGTTTGATGAAAATATGGTTTAATTTTAATTGCTAGTGTTTGTTTTACAGTTTATACATAACTTAAGTATTATACAAATATAAGACCATCCTGACTTCTCCACAGACCATTTAAGCACAGGGGCACCCCATGCTTGACTATCAGAAATGGTATTCCCCTAGCGCTTTAATTCTTTAATAAAGTTTTGAAAAAGCTTAATTTCCTCTAAATCATTTTTTTTTTCTTTCAATACATATCTTTCTTCATTTTAATGCCTAAATTGAAAAATAATAAATTTAATGACTTTAATTAATACAAGTTTCACTAGTGAAATATGTTTCAATGAGTGCCTTACACAGTGCATGAAAATGTGTTGAAGGTGTTTCCTCACTCTTACCCCACTCTTGCATTCCTTCCTGTGGAGAAACCTGCATCCTATGTTTGTTTGCTGTGCGACGGCCGGTATTTTTTATTATGGTGGCTAATTTTTTCATTCAGTAGCTGTTTATTTTGCCAGATTTTAGTCTTTTTAAAAAAAATGGTCAGAGTTCAAAGGGAGAATCAACACTTTTGAATGTCAATAAAAAAAGTTTGAATAGCTGCAATTTTTAGTTTTATAGGTAGGAGTACGACAATCATTTGTTTTTAAGACCTGGAAAAGAAGTTCTTTATATTTGTATTTTTCTACATTTTAATCTCAGGTATGAAATGCAAGGTATGCATCAGGCACAAGAAAAGACCCTAAAGGACAGCTATCAACAAAGCTACCTGGGTAGATGTTCAAGTACATGGTTGATGAAGGATGCACTTAATCGTCATCAGAAGTTTGAAACACACAAGGAAGCCATGGCCTTTGGAGCAAACCGAGCAAGACCAACTCAAGCTATGGGGACGAGCATAGAATCAGCCAGTTGCCTTAATAATCATGTCCTTGTTGCTGTCTTCCGGTGCTTGTACTAGTTAGTTATGTGTGAAATTCCACATACGACAAGCTACAGACCCCTCCTTGACTTATGTAAGTTTGAAAATTAAAATAGTAAAATAATGTTGTTTCTAAACATTCAGAGATGATTTAGTTAATGATTCATGGAGTGTGTAAAATAATCAATTGCATAGTTGAGCAAATTCTCAGATATTTTTTATTTTCACTGCGTCTTGAGCATTGTAGGACCACTTGGTCAATTCATTTAAATCACCTTTCGTTTTATATTTACATGTATATTTTAAGTACCGGTATTAAATTCTGTTTTTATCCCCCAATCACAACTTTGGTATGTCCCATAGCCATAATAATTTACATATACCATGAATAAAAATAATGATTTATAAGAAATTTATGTTTGCTATTTTTATTTTATTTTCAGGCAAGGACCAGGTTGTAAGTATTGTGAATAACTTGCAGAAAGCGGTCCAGCAAACAATCCTGGATGGTATCAAAGCCTCACCCTGGTATTCCATCATGGAATAAGAAATAACAGATGTAGCAGTTGTTAAAGAGATGATCATATATGCCAGGTATTTGCAAGAAACTTAAAATATCTTGTGCTTCAAACATTTTTGGGAGCATGATTCCTCCTTGTAAGCACTTCTGTTTTGATTGTCAAAGTGAATTCTGACTAGAGTATAAAAAGAAAAGCCATATATTAATTTCACAATCACTGTAAAATATTATAGAACAGATTGATTGATTGAATATTTAGCCTCCTTTTTATACCATCGAGGGCTAACAGATGATCAGTTAACCTAACCAGTTTCCTTCGATCCTAAAAGGTTAACCAGTACAAGAGCACACCTCATCTCTGCAAGTAACTAATAACTTTCCCACTTGAATCAGCAGTGAGAGATGAATGATAATGAGACACAATGTCGTATATATCAATCATCACGGAGATTGTTGCCAGGCAGGTATTCAAACTTGCAACTCCTGGATTGATAGTCAGATGTGATACCGTCTAGGCTTATCAGACCTGGCTTATAGAACAGAGTAGAACAGAACATAATTTTATTGACTTAATCTGTATACAGTGTCTTGTAAGATACAAATACAAAATTGCATACATATACAAATACAATCATGTGATGGGTGTTTCAAACAATATATTCTTTATATCGTTGTTGTGTTACAGCAAGGTTTCTTATTCAAAAGACATATATGAATGTAAGCAAAAACAAATTTAAATAAATATTTACTCTTAGTTTGAGGATGAAATCAAAGCACATTTAATGAATATTCAGCAGTGTTGCATTTCTTATTTTAGATGAGGCAATATTGCTGAATGCCTCTGAAATGAATTAATGAATATTTAACAAATAATTTTTTGATGATTTTTTGATGAACTTTAAAGATTTAAGCATGCTACTTCTATTTGTTATGTATTTTTTTAATATATTTATCTCTTATATATATATAGTGCTACATATCAGCTTTACATTCAATGATATAATAAAACAAATATATTTCTGTCTGTCTGTCTAAATGCATATTAAAAATATATTAAAAAAGAGTATGTCTGTCACTCGAGACAATGTTTTACTGCATTAGGAAGAAATGCCAAGACTTTAACAAGGAAAAGTAACAAAATTCTTCTGTTTTTATAATTTGTCTTTTATCTTTTCATTTATATAGATTCTTAAAAGATGGCAAGAGAATTCCTGACTGTTTTTTCCATTGAAGAATGGAACAGCTGATGCCATTGTCATTGCTGTTACACATTACCTGCAACAGATAAAATATTGCTCCAGAAAATGTGTGCTTTGGGAAGTGATGGTACCTCAGTGATGGTTGGTAGGAACAACATTGTAGCAACCCAGCTCAGACAGAAAATCCCATATCTCCTTTCCAACCACTGTGTGGCTTACAGGTTAGCATTGGCCATCAGACAAGCAGCCAAAAGGGATTCTGTACTTACAGAAATTCAAAGACATTCTTGGGCAGCTCCATATATTCAGTGCAGTCAGTATGGAAGGCTTCAAGGGAATTCAAGAGATGTACAGCAACCCTGTACTGAAGGCCAAGGATGTCCGATGGTTGTCACATGACAAGACCACAGAGACGATGATGGGGTGTCTGCCATCTGTGACTACCTGTCTGGGGAGGGAGACAGAGGAGTGCAGTGACAGTCAGGTGATGGGTTTGTCCATGTTTGTACAGCACCACAAGTTTCTATGTAGTTTGTCCATGGTGTGTGACATCCTTCCTCATATGTCAACCTTGTCAAAGACCGTTGAAGCCAAAGACACGGAATACACCTCTGTGAGACCACTGGTCACTGGGACAATTTCGGTCATGCAGCAACTCATCTCCACCCCAGGACTACAGAGATGATGAGAAGCTGATGACTAGCCTTAAAGAACATGATTTCAGCATCCATACTCCATAATTGTTCACAGCAGATGTCTGATTTTCAGGAACAGGTAAAAACACTGATAAGCTCAATATGTATGAACTTGGAAATGATGAATCTGTAAAATAAGCAAAAATCCAATTCAACTGTGTATATAGGAAATTTATATTCCTATCATATTCTAAAATATTTATATATATATATAAAGCGATAAATGGTTAACAAAGGGAAGTGTTCTAACTTCTCCATGTAGTTTTGTGACATCGCGGGAGTAACATCTATGTTTGTCTTGTTTTCAGGTCTACGGACCATTTCTGGACCACATCATTGACAACCAGGAAAGCCGCTTCCCAGATCTGCCCTTGATTGAAATTTCTCTTGTTTTGCATCAAGAGATTTGCCAGAGTACATCACAGGACATGGAGATGTTGAAATTCAGGTATTATGTTTGTTTGTTTGTTTGAATATTTAGCATCATTTAATGCCACCACAAATTAACAGATGATCAATTGACTTGCCACCTAACCACTCTATCCTGATTGTTAATGTTCATCAGTACTTGAGCACAGTCTCCGCAAGTAACTGATACGTTTCCCACTTGAATCAGTGGTGAGAGAGGTATGACTGTGAGACAATGTTGTTAATGGAGACTTTGACTGGCATGGAACTTTAATACAATAATTGTCCAGTTGCCACCAGTTACCCATTTTCACCTTAAAGACTCTGAAAATAAATGAATTGGGAAGAAAACTAGGATAATTATACTTTATTTTATTGTAAAAATATGCATATACTTGGTCGTCATGTCAGTTGGTTATCTTTAATGCTGTCTTTGTTTTGTTACAGGTTCTAGCAGGTCACTTCAGTCTGGATTAGAACAGAACTCTCCTAGAGTGGGATCAACTGAAGGTTACAATGACAACACCTGGTAATGACGAAACAAACAGCAGAAGCTTCTATGGAGTGGGTGACATCCAACCTGTCTCAATCACGCCCGAGCCTGTATAGTCTGGCTGCTGTTGGCCTACTACTTCCAACATCCACTTAATATCTACTGGTAAAATATGTTAATTTCCCTAATTTATGTTGATAAAATAATGATGTCCCTTCATATCATTCTCTTACAGCTAATTTTCTGAAGAAAAAAAAACATTAATTTATTTATTTTTTTTAATTTTGATATTGCAAAGTCCCATCCCCTAAAAGAAAATATAGATAAAACACATGATAGCATTTTTTGAAAGCATTGTTTTATGTTATTTGATGCCTGATCATGAACGTATTATTCATTGTGTTGTTTTGTATCTGTTTTGTAATGTTTCTGATAAAAATTATCATTAAAGTTATTTTTCATTATTTCAGACTGTGAAAGAGAATTCAGTACCTTGAGCAGGAGATACAACATCTGGCGACACTGAGCAACAAGGTGTTGAATGCCTTACTGCCAGTCAGCATTTAAGGTCCAGCGCCAGCAGACTTCGACTACCAGAAAGCAGTGGAAGACTGGCATGCAGGTGCTGTTTTGTTAAATGATGATTGTTGTTTAGATAAAAAGTGAAATAAAAAAAGTAAATTAAAAATTATATTTTATTGTTGTTGATTTTTTGCAATATTAAGAACGTCTTTCTTAAAAAATGGTTACCTGACTCCTGCCCACTCAAACTGCAGTAACCCAAACTGTTTTTATTGACTTTAAAAGCTTTTTATTTTGTTCGCATGATTTCTGTCTTTTATTTGTACAATGATAGTAATGAATCAAAATTTGGTAAGAAAGTAGCCACTTGCATGAAAAATACTGGGTTGGAGCATGGCAAACAGTCACTTTTTAAGGATGGTCAAAAGCCCCTTTAATACTTTAAATGGTGCCATGTAAAGTTGAAAAAGGACAAAGAAAAGTCTATTATAATGCGTGTTTTGTATTTCTTTTGGTGCAATATTTAGAACCATGTACACCTCAAATGGCTCCATTTAAAGGTTAAAAATGTGCAGAAGGCCCCCACCCTCATGCACCTCCCCAACCACCTTAAAAAAGTCTTGGGGAGGGCCTGATAGAGCATAATCAGTCGTTGGTCACTAAGATGGGGTCAAGTCACCTAAAGTGGTCAGCATGTCGGTGACGGTGGAAGTGCGCCTCTAGTCATGTCATGCAGTGCCCAGTGAGCAGTCTATCTCTGTATGGACTCAATTTGTCCTATCCCAGCACTGTTGTGTGAAGACCAGACAGAGTACCAGTACTCTTGCTGGGGCCTTAAAAGTGTCATGTATGCTGTTGATTTAAGTTTATCTGAGTGAACTTTTAATGTTTCGTTAAAGGAATCCTTGTTTGATTTGTTTTTTTTGTAGTGTTGTCTATGTGTTCCATGTTAAGTCATTTGAGATTGTGATTCCTAAATATTTTGCTGATGAGACTGTTTCTAATGTAGTGTTGTGGAGTATGTTTTTAGTGCTTATTTCATTTTTAGCTCACCTGAGCCGAAGACTCACAGGTGAGCTTTTGTGATCGCCCGGTGTCCATCGTCTGTCGTCAGTCGTTAACTTTTAGCTTTTAACAACTTCTCCTCTGAAACCACTGGGCCAATTTTGATATAATTTCACAGAAATGTTCCTTAGGTGACCCTCTACCAAGTTTGTTCAAGCCATTTTGATTCGTCCAAAAACATGGTGGCCAGGGGGTGGGGATAGTTTACTAAATAAGCTATAGTAAAAACTTAAAAAATCTTCTTGTCAGAAACTACTGGCTCGAATCAAAAATAATTTCACAGAAATGTTCTTTGGGTAACTCTCTAACAAGTTTGTTCAAGCCATCTTGATTTGTCCAAAAAAACATGGCAGCCAGGGGTTGGGTTAGTTTTGATGTCAAATTACTTCCCTTGTTTTGTCTGTTTATAGCAATTATTATAAGAAGAGGTAATAAATTTTTTAAATAAACTATTTTTTTGCTATTATTATACAATATTATACTAGATATAAGTTTTAAAAGATAATTCATCATAAAAAGATGAATGATACAATTATAATCAGTGATTGAATATAATCAAATATCATAAACCATTTTAAAGCAGGTGTTTTTCTGAATATAAAAGTCCGAGTTTTTATGGTTCAGACAGGGATGGTTTACTGCTTCATAATAAAGCAATACCATATTTTTAGCTAGTTTCATCACAGCAAGAAGTCTGCTTGAGATTTTCAGTGTCAAAGTGTAATTGAAATCTTGGAGGAGGAGCTTAATTGTTTTTGGGGGAGAGTGCACTGCGACAAAGATTCTTTCAAGTGATATACTTTGGGAAGGCTTGTGTTTGAAACTCATAGGAATATTTATTGTGTTGGAACTGTGGATTGTTTCATGCACAATAATTTAGTCTAATGCTATAGTTTGAAACCGTTCTCAAACATAACAGGTTAGTTTTGTACTGGAACTGGATTTTTATCTTAGTTCAAAGACTTAGCATCTATAGTAAAATCTTCAAAAGCCTTCTTGTCAGAATCTACTGACCTGATTTTGATGTAATTTCACTGACATGTACCATGGGTGAACCTCTACCAAGTTTGAACTCTTCTATGTATCTGTTACATCTTCAAAACAAATTAAAATTCTAACTACTTGCCCAGCTCGTCTTTCTGAAATTTTGAGCTTACATGTATTATGTAATCTACTTATGTTGGGTGACTCAAGGTCAGTCAGGTTAGCGATATAGGGCCATCTTGGCCCTCTTGCTTGCTTTTTGTTATACAGATGACTTGACACTAAGATGGATTAAATTTCATGTCCCACAATGATTCCCATTTCTGGAGCTGGTTTAGGTCATGCTGAAGGTATTTTGAGTGTATGGCTATCGTGAATGAAAGCTAGATTGCAGTATTGTCTGCAAAGAGATGGGACTTTTGAGTGAGAAACTCCTGAATGTCTTTATATAGATGAGAAAAAATAAGGGGCAGAGTACAGAACATTTGGGTACTCGAGGGGAGACAATATAGTAGTTGACATTGAACTAGTTCATTTTTCTGAACCAACATTGTTTTTTCGTTACAGACCTTCGGTACCAGATAAAAGTTGTCAGTTGTTTCTATCTAAGACATCACAGCAAAACTGTTCAGTTATTATAATTTATTTCAGTGAAGTAAGCTCGGAGCTGATATTACCTGCTCTTGTGCCTTTTCCAAAATAGATAGTTACATGTACTTAGTGTTGTTTTTGAGTGGCCATTGTGTTGATACTGGAATTGAACATAAGACATGTGATATGAACAGCAAACACTCTATCCACCTCACTACCACCCCTGGCCTGGTTATAATTCAATATCGTGAGGATGGATAGTGTTGTTTTTTTTCATTATTTGGGATTTTCTGTCTCAGGAGATGCAAAATAAAAAATCATCAAAACGCTCCTTTGAGACATGCAATATGTCACACTAAACCACCCTGCTAAATGTTCGGTTGATTTCCATAAATGCATATTCCACCAAATTCTACTAAACATTTACTCTAAGAGTCGCGATTCAAGCCTCTAATTTAACAGAAGAAAATGCACAAAAGTTTACATGCCAACATTTCTGTGAATTGCTGCAGACGTCATTATTACCTATTTTCCTTACTTTGTAGTGCTTTGTCCACCAAGTGTCTTAACATCAAAGGTGGCATTTAAATGCAAAATCTTTACATATTTTTACAATAGGTAATTAAACATTAAACAGCTCATTTCTTTGAAATCATTTGAATCTGAGTCACTAAACTGTCATTGTGATATGGGCAGTACAACTAAAACCTTGCAGAATTCTTCCAGAAAGATATTAATTTGTGGGTGATTAATTGATGAAAATAACATCAACCTACAAAATGTTTATGTTTTTGTAAATGCTTCGTTTCTTTGAAAATGTTTGTTTTCCAGAGCAATTACTGTGGTTTGTCCATTGTTGTGTAATGTATAGTTAGATAAAGAGGATATTTGTTTTTACCACATATTTGGTTACTAGCAGCAACATGTTAGTTAATACATATATATGATAGTATTGTAATTACAACCATGCACACATAGATAATTATTTTTGATAATGAGGCATGTTGTAATCACTTAGTAAATGATAGTTATGTCGATTACTGGTGATGGATGAAAGATCTCATATTGCTTTTGATGTCATTGAATTTTTTGTTGAATAATTGGCGTCATTTTTATGCCATCAAGGGCTAACAGATGATCATTTAACATAACCACTCTTTCCTGGGATTCAGGAAGGTTAACCGGTACTCGAGCACACCCGTCTCTGCAAGTAACTGATAGCTTTCCCTCTTGAATCGGCGGTGAGTGATGAATGACAATGAGTCACAATTAGGTTTTCAAAACATGAGAATTCAAAAATAAAAATGCTGCACATGTGTTATAAATTGTGGAGGGAAGCCAAAAATGAATGACTACAGATTGAATGTGCAATTAACTAAAAAAATGATGGAGATTATTGCAATCTTTTTATCAAACTTTTTGTGTAAAATAATACTGGTTTATGTTGTATCTTGTAAAGAATAGCAACATTATATAAGCACATTAATTTTTCACATTGAGCATTTAGTTTAAATAAGAATGGGTAAGGACATTTATCACACGTTAACATTAAAATTTGTGGGGATACACTTAGATTCAGATGGCATCCTGTTAAATTCTTGCCTTCACAAGAATGTTTAATGTCAAAAAGCTGGCTCAATAACCTCAAATATTGGATCATCTTTTCAAAGTTTATGTTTTGGAATAAGATTTATGTTGTTGAGATGTCGGGGAAAACAAAGCATGTCAGCTTTTATGGATAAATTGATTGATCTACGCATGTTTTATTTCGTTACTGACTTTTTTATAATCTTGAAATACCAACGTTTTATAACATCAAACATTTGTTCCCAGTTTAATGCTTTCTTTCATGACTTATAATGAAAATTATTTTGCTTCAAACCGATTACCAAATTGACACATTCTGTGGAATTCTATAGCATAATACACTTAAAACCAATATTCTAATTGGTTGCCTGAATTTTTTAGAATATCTATTTTGGAAATTGTAAAAAATATACAAATATTGTTTTGAATACTACATGAATTTTAATGAGAAAAAGTCACAATAAATTGAAATTACCTTTCAAATTTCATTCATGTTTGGATGGAAACTCATTTTAAAGATGAATTCTAGAAAATTAAAAACGAAACATATCTAATTATTGGATAATAGAATAATAGTATCTAATGAGTCGCAGTGACACACCTTTTCAGTGTGGCATGTGTTTTCTGATTGTTTTTATAAGAGATTAAAATAGCTTGATAGCATGATTTCATATTTGTCCTATTAACCCTTTGCTCATAAGCATTTTCTTGGACTCTTCCAAATTGAAACCATTGCTGATGTGGTGAATTATGTTTATATTAACTGACAGAGAGGAAAACAGTGCAGGAAGTGTTCAGATTGCTCATTATGCGCAATCTGAACTCTTCCTGCACTGTTTTTAAAAGCCTTCAGTGATTGGTGCAGGAAAACGCGTATCTATGGAGTTAAGGGTAAAAAAGAATGACTTTCGACCTCTTTACAGTGATGTTACTTTTTCATTTATTATGTTATTGTTATGAATTGTTCATACAATAATGGCAATAAACATTTGTACACAATGTACTTCAAGTTAAAAAATGTTTACTATTTCCATTGTTGGGAAATGCTAACAAGATATGGGTGACCAATTAGAAATTTGGCTCAGTGTATAAATCATAACAACTCTATAAATCTGGATTCTGTATTATGATAGAATTACACTTTATTGTTGCATACAAATGATTATGACTTCTGATAAGCTCCTCTGAAACCCTTATTTAATGTTAAACAACTTCTTGGGACCCAGTCTACTGACTTGTCTAAAGTTTTTGTTTTAAAAAAAATTTAATGATTAATATTCAAGAAGACCAACACAGGAAAAGGTATAAAAATGAAAACTTTTTAAATACTGAATTAATTACATTTTTTTGAGTGGGGTCGAACACAATTTTCAACACATGACCCAGGAGTTTTATTGGAGGAGGAAGATCTCAGATTGAATCTGAGTAGAACCACTGTCCTTTCGCAAGTAACTGGCAAAGGTTTTGGACCATGCAGGACTCGCACTCACAGCCACAGAGAACCCTTCATTATTTCAATAAAATGGACAGTATTCTCGTGGAGAGAGTATTCAAAACGGCTACCATATATATAGGGATAAGAAGTGTGTATTTAAATGTATAAGAATGGAATGATCCTCTTTCATATTTCGGGCCAAATCATCAACTCTAAATATTGGTTGTTAATTTTTCATTAAATGTTAGACAGATTTTTTGTGTGACAAAATATTCCACTCTAAACCAGTGTAAAGTGGCGGAATGCCAGACCACACACTAGAATTACACCATATACATTTTAGCTTGTTTGTCTCTCATGAATACTTTTGTTTATTAATTGCTTTTCTATATCTCTAAAGAAAGAAAATCAATGCATTTTGTTGCCTCGGCTGTCATTGAACTGTATCATACAGCAACACTATTTGAATTTTGCTGAATTTCATAATTGTGATGATGAGCTTAACTCTTTACTTGGATTACTGGTTAAATCTGCCAACATTGTACCAGCTGCCAGCCTAGTACCAGTTCTATCAGCACATGTTGCTGTGTATATCTACCTCAACTGCGAATGCTATATCAGCACATGTTCCTGGCTTAACTTGCACAAACTGTGCCAGCTATATAATTACATGCCCTTCTCTAAGTTTCCTCAGCTATATCAGCACAGTCATGTTCCTGTCTAAACCTGCATAGACTGTCAGCTATACCAGAACAAGTTCCTGTCTAAATCTGTCCAGACTGTCTACTATATCAGCACAGATTGTGTCAGTTATATCAGCACATTTCTGTATAAACATTATCACATTGTGCCTGCTATATCGGCACATGTTCCTGTCTAAACATGATCAAATTATGCCTACTTTATCAGCACATGATCCTGTCTAAACATCATCACATTGAACCAGCTATATCAGCACATGTTCCTGTCTAAACATCCTTACATTGTGCCTGCTATATCAGCACAAGTTCCTGTCTAAATATGATCACATTGTACCTGCTAAATCAGCATATGTTCCTGTTTAAACTTGATCACATTGTGCCACCTATATCAGAACATGTTTCTGTCTAAACATGATCACATTGTGTCTGCTATATCAGCACATGTTCTTTTCTAAACATGATCACATTGTACCAGCTATATCAGCACATGTTCCTGTCTAAACATGATCACATTGTGCCTGCTATAGTAGCATATGTTTATTTCTAAACATGATCACATTTTGCCTGCTTAATCAGCACATGTTCCTATGTAGACATGCTCACATTGTGCCAGCTATATCAGCACATGTTCCAGTCTAAACATGATCACATTGTGCCTGTTATATCAGCACAAGTTCCTTTCTAAACATGCTCACATTGTGCCAAATAAATCAGCATATGTTCCTGTCTAAACATGATCACATTGTTTCAGCTGTATCAGCACAAGTTCCTGTCTAAACATGATCGCATTGTTTCAGCTGTATCAGCACAAGTTCCTTTCTAAACATGATCACATTGTTTCAGCTGTATCAGCACAAGTTCCTGTCTAAACAAGATCAAATGCCAGCTATATCAGCATAAGTTACTGTCTAAACATGATCACACTGTGCCAGTTATATCAGCACATGTTCCTGTCTAAACATGATCACATTGTGCCAGCTATATCATCACATGTTCCTGTCTAAACATGATCACATTATGCCAGCTATGTCAGCACATGTCCCTGTCTTAACATAATCACATTGTTTCAGCTGTATTAGCACATGTCCCTTTCTAAACATAATCACATTGTGCCAGCTGTATTAGCACATGTTCCTGTCTAAACATGATCACATTGTGCCTGCTATATCAGCACATGTTCTTGTCTAAACATGATCACATTGTGCCTGCTATATCAGCACATGTTCCTGTCTAAACATAATCACATTGTGCCAGCTGTATTAACACATGTTCCTGTCTAAACATGATTACATTGTGCCAGCTGTTTCAGCACATATTCCTGTCTAAACATGATCACATTGTGCCTGCTATGTCAGTTACAGTTAAATTATGCACTGTCATCAGCTTGCTTTACCATGCATTTATAAGTAAACTCGTAAATGTATCATATCCTTTTATCTGGAACACAATATGTTAATTACAATTATGCAGATTTTATGTTTTAAACAGGTGAAATTGGTAAGCTAAGCTGCCTTCAACGTAATCGCACTAAGTATGTCTATACATGCCCTTCATACATGCCTGTACGTTTCATACAAAAGATTTTAAATTATGTTTCTGCTTGTTTTGTATGACTAAATATGGTGTCAAGAATCCATGACAAAAAACTGAATGTGGTGTCATGTGTCCATAGAATGATGTTAAATGTGGTGTCATGTGTGCATAGCATGATACTGGATGTGTTGGCATGTGTGCATGGCATGATACAGGATATGATCTCATGTGTGTGCATGGCATGTTAATGGATATGATGTCATGTGTCCATGGTTGAAATTATGTTTTTTCATTGATAATTGCTATGTCCTTGTGTGTATATACATATATATATTTATGCATTTAATTATTGTTCAAATGTACATGTTTGGCTAGTTTACAGAAGTAGACAAGTATCACCCTACTCTGGTACAAATTAATTATTATCGTTTCTTAGATGCTTGTGATCCGATTCCCGGTAACAAGTGTTATAGTCTGATAAGAGATTGGTTCCAGTAAACCATTGTCAGGGAGGATTATTGATTATTGATTTAGAACTTATACTGCTTTACAACAGCCACATTCCTCAATATTGTCTTTAATTGCTGCCTTGTGTTCCAAACATTGTTCTCTCTCCTCCCAGTTCATATTTATTTTACGAAAATTGCATTAATCACAATTGATATTTAAAACATTCTACATGTTGTTTACCAGTATATAGAATATAGTCCATATGAAGTGTTTGGGACATAATTGATAAATTGTACATTCATAAAGTGATCTTTTGTGGTTGAAGGCAGCATGTCAAGATTATTAACCTCTCTCTGCTGAGGTTGTGGGTTTGAGCCCAGGTGTTGTTTTTAGCTCTACTGGCTAAAGGCCAGAAGAGCTTATGCGATGGGGTATTGTCGGTTGTCTGTTTGTAGCAATTTCTCTGAAACCACTAGGCCAATTAAACTCAAACTTCACATGGATACATGTTTATATTCCTTAGGAGACTATACAGGTGTTGGTTTTTTTATCTGAAGTTCAAGATGGTCACCATTACTAAAAATAGTCCAACGCTTAAAAAATCTTCTTCTCATGAACTGCCCAATAGATTTTGAAAATATTTATGTAGTAATTATAACCAACGGTTCTATTTGTTCAAATAGTGTCCCTGGAGTTAAAAATGCCCCTGTCCCTAGTGTTCAATTAGGGGACACATATCAATATAATAAACATTAATTTATTTTTTTAAAAAGGGACTGTTTTTGCGTTTATTTTCACAGAAGCATTGTTTGGTCAAGGATGTTCAGATTTGTAAAAATTACTGGGTTCCACTGTCTTAAGGGGTCAGTAGGGGCACCAAAAAAGTAAAAATTAGGAATTACAAAAATTGTTTTCTTATGCTATTAGAACCAGTCAGTCAGTTTTGTTCATATTTGGCATAGCTTATCCCTATGTGTAGGAATTTGAATGAGAATTAAGGACTAAATATATAGGGACCCTATAAGGGGACTTAGAATTTTACATAGGGATACTATGGGAAAATGAAAGTTATCATTTTTTTCATCCATTTGTGCAAACTTATTACTCAAAGATTGAGTTCTGCAGCACTATTTAGCATAGGCAATAAGATTTGGTTTAATAAGGAGAATTGACTGACTTTCAAAAAGGGATCAGGGTGGGTCAATAAAAGGATTAGAATAGAAAAGTTTCAAAAAATGTCCTCAACAACCAGTCAGTCAAATTTGTTCATATTTGATATAGATAATCCCAATTAGTATGTGTTTAAAGTTTATACAAATCAACGGGCTTATATTTATAGGGGCCCTGTAGGAATACTATGGGAAAACGGAAAATGCTATTTTTCATTCATTTATGATAGTTTTTATTCAGTTTGAGTTCTGAAGCTTTTTCTACTCATAACAAATAAAATTTTGTTCTATAAGAAGGATTGACTTTCCAAAAGTGGCCAGGTGGGATCACAAAATGGTTAAAATTGAACATTTTCATAAATCTTATTCTTAACAACTGGTCAGTCAAATTTGTTCATATTCAATTTAAATCATCCCTTATTTGATTAAGAGTTCTAAGTTTGTACAAATCAAGGGGCACTTGGATGGTTAGAGGCCCTGTAAGAGGACTAAGAGTTTTACATCATGAGGAAATTACTATGGGGAAATGAAAAATTCTTATATTTTCATCCATTTGTGTAAATACGTTGTTCAATTTGAGATCTAAAGCATTGTCTAGTAACAGTTATTTGATTTTAGGATTGAATTTCTATAAAGGGTAATGGGGTGGGGTGCCAGTATAGTTAAAGTTGGGAATTTAATCATAAATCTTCTCTCAATAACCTTTCTGTTAAACTTGTTCATATATGATATAAATTATCCTTTCATCAGCAAGGGATTGCAGATTCAGCAAATCAATGGATTTGGACACACTGCAAGTTGACTTTTATACATAGGAATATTATAGGGAAAACTGAAATTTTCATTTTCGCGTCCATGTGTACAAAAATAAATTCTAAAACATTTCTGCTCATAAGTGGGTGTTTTAAGTTTTGACAAAATTTGAAATAAAGGGGCTGGGATATATAATGGTCCTGTACATGGACTTTATTTTTTTCACTGATAAATGGTATGGGAAATTAAAGTATTTCTTTTTCATTGCAATTAACTTTTTGTTCAGTATGGGTATGGTGGGGATATTATCCTTAAGGGGTTAAGACAACCCCTAAAGAGGGTTAATATTGTAAAATTTCCAAATGTGCTATGGCCTCAGTCACTATGAGCCAGTAGAGCGTCATTAGACCCTCTTGAGCCTCTTGTTTTAAGCTTCAAATCCAGCTCGCTTCCAAAAAAAGAATTTATGTGAGAAAGTTCACCAGTTACTTGCAGAATGAGGTGGTTCTACTCAAATTCATTTTGAGGTTTTCTTTCACCAATAAACCTTGATGCAATATATAACCTGCTGTATGTCGAGAGTGGTGTTAAACACCATAAAAAATAAAATAGAATGTAATTATGCAAATGTAACTATAAGTAAAATGGCACCAGGTCCATGTTGAGCAATTGATTTATTATTTAGCATCATTAATAAATGTTTTTTGTTTTAATCATATCAAAGTTACTTGCGGAAAATGGTGGTTCTACTCAGTCTGACTCAGTTTGAGGTCTTCCTCCACCAGTAAAACTGGATATGCCATATATAACCTGAAAAGTGTTGAAAAAGTGCGTTACTGGTAAACCCTATAAAAATATATATCATAATCATATCAGAAATATTTTCTTAGGGCAGGAAATTTGAGAAAAGTTCTCCATTTTGCAATTTCTTCGTTGAACACATTACCTGAGTCCCTATGTGTTCAGAATTAAATCAATTTATTGACATTTTTGTGTGTAAAATAAAGGGTTGGTTGTAAATTATGTATTGCTACCGCGAAACTTCAAAGATGTTGGTTTATATATGTTTTAGATCATTGAACAATGTGGTCAGAAAAAAAACTTCATCAATCTTCAGAAGGTTTAATCAATTCAGGGGTAGTGAATACTACCATCTGGTCACAATCTCCTTGATGATATACAAGTATGACAAAGCGTCACATTATCAATCATTTCTCATTGCTGATTCAAGTGAGAAAGTTATCAGTTACTTGCAGAGTTTGGGTGTGCTCAAGTATTGGTAAAACTTCCAGGATCTCAGGAAACAGTGGTTTAGTTTAACTGATTGTCTGTTAGCTCTCGATGGCATAAACATAATGTTCTAAACCACTTGACAGATTTTAAACTGGTTCTCCTGTGACTGTAGGAAATAATGGACCATGAACAGATTTCATATCTAACCAGTACACCTGCAAAAATGTAGTTCAAGGAAAAAAGGACCATGAATGAATTTCATTAATTAACCAAGTACTCCTTCTAAAATGTAGTTCAAGAAAATAATGGATAATGAGTGAATTTCATTATTTAACCAGGTATTCCTGCAAAATTATAGTTCAAGAAAATGATGATTCCTGAATGAAAATCATTATTTAACCAGGTACTCTTGCATAAATGTAGTTCAAGGAAATAGTGGATCATGAATGAATTTTATTATTAAACCAGGTACTTCTGCAAAAATAAAGTTCACAGAAAATAATGATTCATGAATGAATTTCAGTATTTAACCAGGTACTCTTGCAAAAATGTTGTTCAAGAAAATAATGAATCATGAATGAATTTCAGTATTTAACCAGGTACTCCTGCAAAAATGTTGTCCAAGAAAATAGTGATTTATGAATGAATTTCAGTATTTTACCAGGAATTCCTGCAAAAATCTTGTTTGAAAATACTGAATCGTGAGTGAACTTCATTTTTTGACCACAGGTACTCCTGCAAAAATGTAATTCAACAGAAAATAATGGACTATGAATGAATTCCATTATTTAACCAAGTACTCCTGCAAAACGATGTTCAAGAAAATAATGAATCATGAATGAACTTCATTATTTAACCAGGTACTCCTGCAAAAATGTAGTTCAAGGAAATAATTAAATATTCATTACAGGTAATAATAGAAGAAGTTGTTCTATCAGATAATGGAAACTATGAAGCAGTTGTGTTGTAATTTATGTAAGGGCTTAAGCTTTGTCTTGAATGCCAATACCAGTACTAACACACTCTGATTCTCTTGTGCTCGGTAGCGAAACAACAATTATTTTGACTGATGTTATATCTGATGTTTGTTTGATAGCTTCCCTTCACTGTTTAATGTCACTGGGGAATTCTCTGGTATATTAGTACGTTTTTCCAAGGTTAACTACAGTTGGGCATGTCAGTGACTTTGGTTAGTCTTGATTAAACATCTGTGAAGGATTAGGAGCCTTTGAAGATTTGTTATTCTGATGAGTGGATTTTTCATTTTTGGTTTTGTAAATAGTGCTTTTATCAGTGTATATGGAATAATTATTTTATTGGTAAGTTGAAAGATATACTCTGTCAGGTATAACTGGAGAACAATATTTTTTTTTTTTTCATAATTTATTTTGCCTTGATTGTGAAAGTTCTTTCGACTATTTTTATAAAAGACATGTCAAGCTTAAAGTCTTCCTGAGTAGAACCAGTACTAAGCATATGCGGATAAGGTGCCTTGCTCAAAGACACCAAACATAGCCATGGGGGAGGATCAAACCCATGTCCCTCAAACCCTGGGCTGATGCTCTACCACAAAACCACCTGCTGGAGAGAACTGTGATGTGTCTCTAATTGCCAGGTTCAGACTTCCTGTTCATTTGCATCATGGCTAGGTGGCTTATCACCATTAAACAATTGAAAAGGGCTAAACTCCTTATAACTACAATTTACACCGATATCAGATATCTAACCCAGTTTTTTTGTGTGGATAGGAAATTAGCAAAAAAAATTTGCCAGATTTTGATTGTGCATAGTCATTTTAAATAATAAATTGTCAGAAATAATGAAAAAAAAATCAATACTTTGAAAGACCATAATAAATAAATTGCTAGATTATTATCCCCACCTGCCTCCTAATTTTCGCCCTGGCCCTTTTTATTTCCATAAAAAAAAAAAATAAAAAAAAAAAATCCTTCCTGAGGCTCCTCTCCGTTTTTAAGAAAAATTTGGATGATTATCTAGCAATTAATTTATAATGGCCTTAACCCAAAATTGACAGAAATGATGAATAAAGAATATCAATACTATGAAAGTCAATAAAAACGTTTGGGTAGTTAAACAAAAATTGGGCAGAAATCATGAAAAACAATATCGATACTTTGAAAGTCAATTATATGATAATAATCCAGGAGTCGTTAGTTCGAATCTTGCACTGCTACAATCTCTGTGATGATTGATATATGACATTGTGTCTCATTATCATTCATCTCTCACCGCTGATTCAGTTGCTTGCTGAGATGGGTATGCTCGAGTACTGTTTAACATTCCAGGACCCCAGAAAAGAGTGGTTAAGTTAACTGATCATCTGTCGGCCTTGGATGGTATAAAAATGATGCTTAATATTCAAATCAAAATTTTTCCACATAAATTATTTGGATCACGCAGATCTCTAACTCATAAACACAATGGTAAGATGTGATTTGAGATGACATCTAATATACCACGTTGCTACGGTGGGGTATGTAGCTTCTCAGAAAATATAAAGAATTGGTTGTCTGTCGGGCGGGATGCAGAATTAATAATACAAATAGGTATACAATGGCGATGGGATCAATTTAAAAACAACATTAAGATGTGTATAAAAGCAGTTAAGAATTGTTTGCTGTACAATATTATGGAGCCTGTGTG
Organism: Panopea generosa; assembly: GCA_029582155.1. Taxonomy (NCBI): domain Eukaryota; kingdom Metazoa; phylum Mollusca; class Bivalvia; order Adapedonta; family Hiatellidae; genus Panopea; species Panopea generosa. The sequence goes on from CM055907.1 coordinate 46,427,820, forward strand.
GTTCCGGCTAAGAATAGAATCACCGCAGAGGGTAGGAATCCTCTGAATGGGTGTCATGTTCATTTTATCATTTTTTGTCATGTTCACTATTGTGGTTAAGTTATCAACCCCTGTGTGGTTTCAGGGAGCCATATGAGTGTAGCAAGAATAGGACCACCGTGGCTCATGCATGTCGTAAGAAGCAACAATTTGAGTAATATGATAGAATTTGCAGAAACTCTGCAGTTCTGCAGGTATCAAGGTTCTAGGTTCATTCTTCATATTCATTTGTTGATGTATTTTTTTTAAATCTCTATGTTAATTTGTTGTATTTGTACATGTAGTATGAACCTGGAATCTACTTTCCTGTTGGCGTCGAATAAACTATAATGTGTTGGTACATGAAAATCCCTATTAATTCTGTACATATTGTTTAGATTTTTTCAAATTTATTCCTTCATTATGCAAGATCATGAAATAGGAGAATTTTCACTGTCGTGGAGATGTTACACGGGCTATCTTACAAAAGAGATGAAAAAGGGACAAGTATACCTTATGTAGTTATACAACTAGACATTCAACTTTCTGTTTCAACACAGTATGGGCTCTTTAAACACCCCACTGTCATGGTTTCATTGTACCCAGTACAGGCAAATTAAACATCCAACTGTCCCGGTTACCCAGTACAGGCTCATTAAACATCCCACTGTCACGGTTACCCAGTACAGGCTCATTAAACATCCCACTGTCATGGTTACCCAGTACAGGCTCATTAAACATCCCACTGTCATGGTTATCCAGTACAGACTCATTAAACATCCCACTGCCACGATTATCCAGTACAGGCTCATTAAACATCCCACTGTCATGGTTATCCAGTACAGGCTCATTAAACATCCCACTGCCTTGGTTACCCAGTACAGGCTCATTAAACATCCCATTACCACGGTTACCCAGTACAGGCTCATTAAACGTCCCACTGTCTTGGTTATCCAGTACAGGCTCATTAAACATCCCACTTTCATTGGTAACCCAGTACAGGCTCATTTAATATCCCACTGCCAGGGTTACCCAGTACAAGCTCATTAAATATCCCACTTTCATGGTTACCCAGTACTGGCTCATTAAACATCCCACTGCCGCAGTTATCCAGTACAGGCTCATTAAACATCCCACTGTCACGGTTACCCAGTACAGGCTCATTAAACATCCCACTGCCATGGTTATCCAGTACAGGCTCATTAAACATCACACTGCCATGGTTATCCAGTACAGGCTCATTAAACATCCCACTGTCATGGTTATCCAGTACAGGCTCATTAAACATCCCACTGTCATGGTTATCCAGTACAGGCTCATTAAACATCCCACTGTCATGGTTATCCAGTACAGGCTCATTAAACATCACACTGTCATGGTTATCCAGTACAGACTCATTAAACATCCCACTGCCACGATTATCCAGTACAGGCTCATTAAACATCCCACTGTCATGGTTATCCAGTACAGACTCATTAAACATCCCACTGTCATGGTTATCCAGTACAGGCTCATTAAACATCCCATTACCACGGTTACCCAGTACAGGCTCTTCAAACATCCATGTGCAGGCTCATTAAACATCCCACTGCCATGGGGTGGGGGGGGGGGGTCTTAAAATTGCAAAACTACAAAAAAGGATAGAACGGTTACTGCATATTTCAGATCAAATAAGGCCACACTTAAAAATATCTCTGTTTCCCCTTGCCCGACCCTAGATTTTAGAACTGGGTAGGTAGGTAGGCTTTTTTTTTTTTTTTTTTTGAAGTCCAAAAAAAAACATACATGTATTGATAAACAGAGAAACTCAACATTTTATTAACTGATATGGCTATTCCAATACAACAACATAATTTATATAACATGTATTAAATGTGCTCAATACTAACTACATTGCTCGTAAAAGTGAAGGATTGAAAACTAAGAAAAACTGTAAAAATGAATAGTATTTGTATAACATTTATATATAATAAACTGAACTGTGTTTATTTTGATTGACAAATGAAACTGAATACAATATGACTAGTATAAGTAAATCAGACAGCAGTTACTTAAACTGTTGGCATTTAAAAATGCTTACAGAACTATATCAAAAAATGAAACTGTATATAGAATAATAAATATTAATCTATTGGCATTATTTAATATAGTTCATTGGCATTTTTAAATGCAACAGTTTTAGTAACTGCAGTCAAATTTTCTAGTATTAGTCATTCTATATAATAATACAGTTTCTGAACATTGTTTATCAAAATAAACTACCAGAAGTAGTACTAACTTGCCCTGATCAAAGATTCACTTGCCCAGATTTTTATTACCAATACACTTTGCGGTAAAATATAAAATAATTAAACATAAATAGACTTAAATGTAATAATTTTTATGTAAGGTTAGCTCCCTATAACAATATGCATGTGTAAATCACAAGTTTTAGAGTTTGAACAAGACCGGGAGAAGTGAGAGAAATTCAGGGAGAACTGACTTTGTCTCTATAAGTATGACCAACTTATTAAGTTGTATTTTGTCTTTGTACTTTATTGACTATCATATCTGTTCTGTCACTCTGTGGCAGTGTGGGAGCAGGTGTTAATTTGAATCATTATTTTAAATATCTTTCTCTTTTCTTATGATTACTAAATGTCATAACACACAACAATGGCAATGTCAAGCCTACAAAGCTATTCAATTCATCCAAGAGAACTTGGCAGTCTATGATCTAGAAAAGTGCAACTAGTAAACTATATTTCAAATATTAAAAAGACAATTTATCTTAATTGTTGTTTTCAATACTATATTTAAATCATGACATGACTGCCAAAGAAAATTATACGCTGAAACCACACAACCAAAAAGCAATAAATGTATTACTATAATACCCCTATCACATTTTTCTTTACCATATACTCGATTTAAATATCAACGTTCACATTTTCACAACAGGGGTCGGGAAAAACTTTTAAAAGCACTCGTCTGTCAGGCAAGTGGACTGGTAAAAAGTACTCATCCGTATGGAAAACTCACTTGTCCAAAAAAGTTATAGTAAAATAGTGTCTATTTTGGAAGCACGTTGTGATAACCTTATCTTACCTTAAATAGTTTTATTACTTCATTTACAGTAAGTACACCACTAGCTTTAACTGTATGATCATGCAATAAACATTAAGTTTGTTGATGTTTATATATCGCTTTTGTTCCGAATACAAACAGCTTGGGGTAAACATAAAAAGTAAATGCATTCAAGCCTCCGTAACATGTAAAACGCAAAAAGACTGTTAATATTCCGGAGACCGGGAAATATTCCGAAGACCGAAAAGTCCGATTTTTAAACCGGTATTAAAAAGCTGCGCATGCGCGTCTCGATACCTTATAAAAAAAGTATGCCGAATGGTTTCTAAAGAAAATGTCCTTGGGACTTGACAAGAAATTGCATGATAAGTTAGCGTTGATGATCGTTAAATGTCAAATTTACAAGTTATATTTACAGCAATGAAATATAGAAAGAATAAATACCGTAACGACTTTGGATCATTACCTTCTTTACAGTTTTCAGATTGTTTATTTTTCGATCTCTGCCAAAAGGTTTACTCGTCCGACGGACTAGTTACTGGCAAAAATCACTCGTCCGCAGACAAAAACCAGTCGTCAGGACGAGTGCTTTTGCCGGCCCCTGGTCACAGAAGATAACTTAACGCTGTGTGTACCGTGGTCGTAGATATCCGACCAATCATAGCCGTTATTTAAAATAGATTAATTTATGTTCAAAGCTACCCCCAAATCACATTAGAGGAGTAAAAATAGATAATTGAATATTCATGAGAGGTTTTCCGAAGTCGCAATATCGGGCAATGCAGTAAACACCGCGGGGGTCAATTGTTTCTACTGATTAGTTATGGTCTTTAAGCAACAGTTTCACATGTGTTGTATAGAAAAGAGATATTTGCAGACCTGTGTATTGTGAAAACTCGCTTGTCCAATTTTTAAGATAAGCCCGGAGCGGTCGAAAATTAAAAAAAAAATAAAATAAAATACAATAAAAAATTTTCAGTCGGTGCTTTTTTCGTGGGTCGGTCGCGCAAGGGGAAACAAACACTATTTTTATTTAGGCCTAATATATTACTATTATTGAAAGTGGAGCTTCTTTAAATTCTTAATAAAAGTCACGAGGCGGTTATTGTTACTGAATTGAAAAGTGTCAAATTTTATGCAAAGCTTTCACCATATCTTCATATTGATGAATTTAATCACACAGGAAGCAACATAAGATTTTGGTTGTTAAGAACATAAATAGCAAAACATATTAATCTGTCTTTGCTCTCTCTAATTTCCAGAGGCTTAATTTGAAAGAGTATAACTTGATCTGTAGTATCAGAATGGTATTATTAGTTTCATGCAGTTTTGCTGTATATTTCATATTCTGAAACATTATATGTGAGATAGTTTGCTAGCTGTTCAGGGAAGAATGATTGATTTTGTCTACCAGTGTTTATTTGTATGTATTTTTTGGCATGTTTTTGCAATAGTTTCTCAAGTATAGAACTGTGATCTGAGGTTAGAGGCTATGAGAACTAGACATATTCTATCTCTGCAAGTCACTGACTACTTCCCCACATGTTCAGAGGTGTGAGATTCATGGCCATCGAACAGAATTCATGTCCAATAATCGCAGACACTGAAATAGAGATTCAATCTCATGATGTCCCCAGGATTAACAGTCAGACATCTGCAGGAGCTAGCCAGGCCCAGAATTTTCATTATTGATAAAATACCGACTATGTTAACAAGGCCCGGTCCTTTATTATGATGTGACTTTAAAGGCAGATTGGAGAATTTTAAGGGTCATTTGATTAAACAGTGTGACAAAAATGCAAAATTTGAGGGTAGTGTAAAACCCTGATTCATTGTACTATCTCCACAACAGTGATTCTGATAAGTAAGCAAGTCCCGTTTGACAGTATATATTATGAGACATTGACAATACGTTATAATAAATTATGGTGGACTCTGCCTGATGCAAGTTTGGATTTATGGTCTCTCTGTAGGTGAATTTTAGTTAAAATAATGTTTCATACCAAAAGTATGTCATTTTCATTTGAGTTGATATATTTTAAAAGGTGACTTGGCAGGTTTGAAGTTTATATTTAAGTCTTTAGAATGAACTCATCTGAGTGAAGAAGATTCTGCAGAAGGTTTGACATTGCTGCCTGTTGTTCACAATTACTTAAAAGACTTCTCTGAAAAAACACTATGTTGTTTATGTTTTTAGCTCACCTGAGGAGGCTAAGCGGAAGGCTCACAGGTGAGCTTTTGTGATCAACTGGTGTCCGTCGTCTGTCGTCCGTCGTTAACTTTTAGTTTCTAACAACTTCTTCTCTGAAACCACTGGGCCAATTTTGATATAACTTCACAGAAATGTTCCTTGGGTGACCCTCTACCAAGTTTGTACAAGCCAGCTTGATTCGTCAAAAAACATGGCCACAAGTGGGGGATGGGGGTGGGGAGGGGGGTGGGCGGGACAAGTTTAATTAGTAAAAACTTAAAAAATCTTCTTGTCAGAAACAACTGGCTCGATTTTAAAATAATTTCACAGAAATATTCCTTGGGTGACCCTCTACCAAGTTTGTTCAAGCCAAGTTGATTCGTCAAAACACATGGCGGCCAGGGGGTGGGGTTAGTTTACTATATAAGCTACCATATAGTAAAAACTTAAAAAATCTTCTCGTCAGAAACTAATGGCTCGATTTTAAAATAATTTCACAGAAATATTCCTTGGGTGACTGTCTACTTAGTTTGTTCAAGCCATCTTGATTCGTCAAAAAACATGGTCACCGGGTATCAGGGCAAGTTTGATTAGTAAAAACTTAAAAATCGCCTTGTCAGAAACTACTGGCTCGATTTTAAAATAATTTCACAGAAATGTTTCTTGGGTGACCCTCTACCAAGTTTGTTTAAGCCACCTTGATTGGTAAAAAAACATGGCGGCCTAGGGGTGGGGGTAGTTTACTATATAAGCTATAGTAAAAACTTAAAAAATCTTCTAGTCAGAAACTACTGCCTATATTTTAAAATAATTTCACAGAAATGTTCCTTGGATGACCCTCTACCAAGTTTGTTCAAGCCATGTTGATTCATCAAAAAACATGGCGGCCAGGGGTGGGGTAAGTTTACAATTTAAGCTGTTGTAAAAACTTAAAACATCTTCTTGTCAGAAACTACTGGCTTGATTTTAAAATAATTTCACAGAAATGTTCCTTGGGTGACCCTCTACCAAGTTTGTTCAAGCCATCTTGATTCATCAAAAAACATGGCCGCCAGGGTGCAGGGCAAGTTTGAATAGTAAAAACTTAAAAAATCTTCTTGTCAGAAACTACTGGCTCCATTTTAAAATAATTTCACAGAAATGTTCCTTGGGTGACCCTCTACCATGTTTGTTTAAGCCACCTTGATTGGTAAATAAACATGGCGACCATGGGGTGGGGTTAGTTTACTATATAAGTTATAGTAAAAACTTAAAAAGCTTCTAGTCAGAAACTACTGCCTATATTTTTAAATAATTTCACAGAAATGATCCTTGGGCGACCCTCTACCAAGTTTGTTCAAGCCATGTTGATTCATCAAAAAACATGGCCGCCAGGGGGTGGGGCAAGTATAATTAGTAAAAACTTAAAAAATCTTCTTGTCAGAAACTACTGGCTCAATTTTTAAATAATTCATCAGAAATGTTCCTTGGAGGATCATTCACCAAGTTTCTCAAACCGTAGTGATTTGTCAAAAAACATGGTGGCCAGGGGGTGGGGTTAGTTTACTATATAAGCTATAGTAAAAACTTAAAAAATCTTCTTGTCAGAAACCACCTGATCAATTTTAAATATTTTTTGCAGAAATGTTCCTTGGGTGACCCTTTACCAAGTTTGTTCAAGCCGTTGTGATTTTTTAAAAAACATGACCTCACAGTGAGGTGCTAGTTTACTATTTAGGCAGATATAGTAAAAACTTCAAAAGCCTTTTTGTCAGAATCTACTGACCTGATTTTGATGTCATTTCACTGACATTTACCATGGGTGAACCTCTATGCATCTGTTACATCTTCAAAACAAATAAAAATTCTAACTACTTGCCCATCTCCTTTTTCTGGAATTTTGAGTGTCCATGTATTATATAATCTACTTAAGTTTGGTGGCTCAAGGTTAGTCAGGTGAGCAATATAGGGCCATCTTGGCCCTCTTGTTTTTAATGGGGTTTCATGCCATTTTCAACACATTTCAGGTTATATATATGGCATATCAAGTTTTATTGGTGGAGGAAAACTTCAGAACAAATCCGAGTAGAACCAAATAACTGGCACTCTTTGTCACATAAAGTTTTTGGAGTAAGGCCATTATAAATTAATTGCTAAATTATCATCCAAATCTTTCTTAAAAACGGGGAGGGCGGGAGGATTTTATTTTTTATTTTCATTTTTAGCTAGCCGGGACAAAGTCCAAGGAGAGCTTTTGTCATGACCCTGGCATCGTCTGTAGACACCAAGGTTAAACTTTTGCGTTTAAGTTTAAGATATCTATGCAACCACTCATTGGATGTGAATGAAACTTCACATGTGTGTTCACCATCATCAATGGAACACACACAGTTAAGAACCATGACTCTGGATTGAATTTTTGCACAGTTATGGCCTTTTTTGGACTTAGACATCTAGAGACTAGCTTTGTTGTCCTCTGACAACTCTTCTTTTTGGGGGTATAGAGGGGGGGGGGGGGTAAATTTTTTTTTTTTTTTATGAAAATAAAAAAGGTCGGGGCGGCAAAAGGTCGGGGCAGCATGAAAATTAGGGGGTGGGTAGGGATGATAATCTAGTAATTCATTTATTATGGCCTAACGGGCTCAAAGCTATGACCTAAGCGGTGAAAGGTAAGTGATCATGAGATGGCGTTAAAGCACTCCTTCACAGAGGACCCTGAAACGACTATAAAAATGGAATATTTATTGAAACAATGAAAACAGTCATAATGCATTTCACTGAACTTTACCTGCTGCAGGTTTGGATTTGTAGTCTCTGTGCAGGTGAATTTTCAATATTAAAACTTGTAGTATGAAGGGTACTCAAGAAGTTTTTTTTCTTCTTTTCCCCTAATATTTTTAATGTTAAAATTTGTAGCATTAAGGGTGTTCAAGAAGTTTTTTCTTCTTTTCCCCTATTATCTTTTAATGTCAAAATTTGATGAGGGGTGTTCAAGAAGTTTTTTTCTTCTTTTCCCCTAAATTTTTAATGATAGTTTATTGTTGATTTTTATTTCATTCTTAATATTTATGGCAATGTAAAGTCATTTCATGCTAAAAGTGACTTCAAAGTTTCATATCAGTTATAGTTTGCATTACATTACATAATCATTGATTAGGGGCCTTAGAACACTTGCCTAGTGTAAAGCTACACCTAACTGGTCCTGTGTATTGTCCATGCATGTGCATTGATTAATTAATTACACTGTAATGATGTCATAATAACCGAATTTGAATGTAAAGCAATGTGAACTTACTACACCAAGGATTAGATAATTATACCCAAGTTGATGAACTTCCTGCACATACTTCTGTACGTACTTCAGGGTTATATAACTAGGTTAATCATTCCCACAGTAAAGCATTGTCCCACATATCATATGTCAGTGACAGTGAAGACCTTCGTGTAATAATACCAGGCACCCATTGTAAATTTAAACTCAAGGACTTAGTGCAAAACTTGTCTTACTCAATATATGGTAAGAAGGTATTTACACTAGTTGTGCACTAATCACTCAATATGCCTGTGAGTAATATATGACTGAACTATTTCTCAGATCATATAATACGAAATTAAAATCATTAAAGCATTCATTCATTGTATGTGTTTCTGGAAAGGTTTAATTAATCTTGTCTGGTATGTACATGTCGAGAAAATAGTATTCAAATGACTTGTGTGGATTAAAACTAAGTGTGTATGTTCGTGTTTATGTTTGTAATGTTAAAATTAATATCAGTACAGTGATATATTATTAAACTTTATCATAAAAATCAGTACAGTTTATATGTGTATATTAAACATTATCATAAAACTCTGTACAGTTTTATATGTGAATATTAAAATGTGTACAGTTTTATATGTGAATGTTAAACTTTATCATAAAAATCAGTACAGTTTATATCTGTATGTTAAACTTTATCATAAAAATCAGTACAGTTTATATGTGTATGTTAAACTTTAAAATAAAAATCTGTACAGTTTGTCCGGTATGTAAAACTTTATCATAAAAATCTGTACAGTCTATATGTGTATGTTAAACTTTAACATAAAAATCTGTACAGTTTATTCGGTATGTAAAACTTTATCATAAAAATCTGTACAGCTTATATGTGTATGTTAAACTTTATCATAAAAGTCTGTACAGCTTATGAAAAGGTACAGGTAAAACGGGTAATTTCAGTTAGTTATGCAACCAATTCATAATTGAATATTATCCGTAAGGTTATACCTAGATTTACGAGCAATCTGAACACTTCTTCCTTCACTGTTTTCAAAGGCCTTCTGTGATTGGTGCAGGAAAACGAGTATCTATAGAGTAAAGGTTTAAATGCAGCTTATAATTCATGAGTTCGATATGATGCCAAGTTAATAATAATGCATTCAGGTTTCTGTTTCCCAACTGCAAATCACTCCTTACGTTCGGACATGATAATAAATTTACGGATATACACGGAATATTCACGAGTGTCGGGTAAATCCTAATGCAAAATATAAACACGTACACTGAGGTATTCAAGATTTACCTGGCAATTATGAATATTCTGTGTATATCCATAAATCAATTTTCAGTCGAAACGTTAATAGTGATATTACTGTTAATAAACTGATTCTATACTTTAAATCGGCATCTTGGTCGCATTCATGAATAGCTGCACGGAAAAGTTGTTTAACCCTTTACTCCATAGATACGCATTTTTTCACACCAATCACAGAAAGCCTTTGTAAACAATGCAGGAAGAGTTCAGATTGCTCATTACAAGCAATCTAAACACTACTGCACTGTTTTCCTCTCTGTCAGTTAATATTTACAAACAATACACCCAATAAATCAAAAGCCTTCTATATTAGAGGTGTCCAAAGGCGTCTATATTAGATGCCTCCAAAGGTATCTATGTTAGAAGGCCCCAAAGGCGTCTATATTAGAGGTGTCCAAAGGCGTCCATATGAAGTAAAGGGTTAAAAGTCCTAACATTTTGACGAAGATTAATACGTGCCAGGTTACACTTTACAGACAATATCTGTCTTACCTAAATGCTTTAAAAAACTGTTCTCAAGTTAACAAAAACTGACTGTACTTCTACAGTTGTTAGGGCATTGCCCTTTAATTTCATAACAGAACATATATTAGATATTCGAACAATTGCTCTAGCATGGTGATACCTGTATTTTACTTCACCTTTTTTTCTTTTACACAGTGATAACTTCTTCCTTTTTATATTCATAAATTTTGTATATTTTCAGATGACAAAATTCAGTGACACCAATGTAAACTGACAGCTGATTGGGCAGACAAAATGTCAGCAACACGGCGATTGGTCCATGTGATCACTCTCCAGCGGATGGGTTTCATGAGTGCATATAACGTTCAGAGTAGATACGCTCGCTATCACCTAGACGAGATGGCAGGAAAACAAGGTGCACGAGGCTTCAACATGATCCTTCTTGTTGAGCATAACCCAGTGTACACAGTTGGGATCCGCGATAAAACTTATTCACCTAAAGACGAAGAATTTCTGAGATCCAAAGGAGCCGATTTCCAACGTACGAACCGTGGTGGACTTGTCACATTTCACGGTCCAGGACAACTGGTCGCGTATCCCATAATAAATCTGAAACATTTTGGTATAGGGATGCGAGACTACGTTGCTAATTTAGAGAGCACAATGGTGAAGACATGCAAACACTTTGGGTTGGAGGCTAGAACCACTGCTGATACGGGCGTCTGGATCGGAGATAGAAAAATAGGAGCAATAGGTATATAATCTATGCAAAAATATGTAGTCTTAAAAACAGAGAACATAGAAGCAATAGGTGTACAGTCCTTCGAGGTCAAGTGGTCTAAGGCGGTGTCGCAAAATCACTTACCTTTCACCTCTAAGGTCGTAGGTTTGAGCCCCGCTCACTCCAAAAACTTTATGTGAGAAAGTTTCCAGTTACTTGCGGAAGGATGGTGGTTCTACTCAGACTGACTCAGTCTGAAGTCTTCCTCCACCAGTAAAACTGGATATGCCATATATAACCTGAAATGTGTTGAAAATGGCGTTAAACCCCATTAAAAAAAAGCAAAATAAAAAAGCAGTAGGTATATATCAAAGATAAGTAGTCTTATAAACAGAGAAAAAATTATATAAAGCATTGAGTTCAGAATTAGAGAGCAAGACATTCCTGCAAGTGTAATTATAGTGTAATCCAATCTAAATCAGACTTTGTTGGTCATAATATATAATGGCAAAATGTGGACATATCTTTTATCATAATGCCAGACTTCAGTTTCTGCTCGATTCAGGTAAGAAAAATGTTAATAACTTGTTCTGTATTACATCAAACCTGCGCAGAACAAGGATTTTGAGACCTACATAATTATGTTAACATTTCAGGTATCCATGGGAGCCGCTACATTACCACACATGGGGTCTCGCTCAACAGCTGCACAGATTTATCCTGGTTCCAGCATATTGTGCCATGTGGTCTGGAGGGCAAGGAAGTCACCTCCATCTCTAAAGAGCTGGGAAAACATATCACAGTAGAGGACACTGTCCCGTTTTTCCTCGATTCATTCCAGGAGAAATTTGATTGCGAAATTGAGGATAGTTTTCTAAAACTTGAAGACTCGAATATTTTGCCAACTAAAGAAAATCTTGAGCGATTGGAGAGCAGAGTTTAGGTAACCTAATCCGACCAAATGGTGCTGCTTTTCGTGTCTTTTTTTTTTTTATTTTACAAAGATGGAGACAGATTCTTACACAACATCATGAGGTTTCTTTTGTCCGTTAGTATTTACCTGAAACTCATTAATATACCGTGTATATCTGTAAATTAATTTTCAGTGTCTGAACGTGAACAGTGGTATGACTATTGAAAAAACGTTACTAAAACATAATTAAATCGGCATCAAAACTGTAGGGAGAATCGCCCAAACATATTTGTGAAGATTAATGAGTGCCAGGTAATACTAACACACAATACAATGATTGACATCTAGACTCCTTATATTGTGTACAGACAAATATGCCAATATAAGTGGCACAAATGGATGAGTGTTTTGAAGTATGAACAATGGTTGTAACTATGTTGATTATAATGATAGTTATGAACCGTATATGGGGAGGAGGTAGGATACATTAATAATATTACATGTCCCATATTTTATGTAATCCCATTTATTTTATGCCGATCTCCTACCAGAAAATGTTGTACCTGGCTATCTCCAACAGTAACCCACCAGACTGCCATTCTAAGGGCAACAGTCGCTGTTATGAAAAATCATGAACTTTTAGCTTATGGGTTTCCATGGGTTTCCCACCTCTTAATTTGTAGGAAATAGTCAGTGACTTGCAGGGGTATAGTGTGTCTAGTACTGAGGCGCGTTCAGTAAATTGGGCGCTTGGTCTAGCGCCTGCCGAGAATATTTTTGGATAGTTGAATGCTTGCGAGCATCCATGCGTAATTTAAGATGGCGTCATTCAACAACAGAGATATTTCAGTAACTTGTAACATCGGATGCCATCTTGGAAATTTTGGCAAAATACCTGTCAAGGATAATTGTGCATGCTTGCAAGCACTTGCGTGAGTGACTGCGTTCAGAACCAGAGCACTCGGGATATCAAGGAGTGCTCACATTATTGAACACACCTAACTGCCTAACTGATCACAGGAATGATTATTGGGTGAGCTGGAAAAAAAACAAGGTGAAAAAAAAACAGCAACTTAACTTACTACAAACCCAATACGCTCTTTTGAAACTACATCATTCTATTTTTAGATGGAACCTACCATATTAGGGATGACAGCACATTTTTCTGTTGGGTAAAATATACAATACCATAGATTGAATATTAATGTGTTACCTGTTTTGGACGAGTCTTAACTATAAATAGAATGATGTAGTTTCAAAATAGCATATTCGGTTTATAGTAATATATCTTACAACTCCTGTTGTGTTGTGGAAGTTGAGGTGTAAGTTTTAAAATTGAGATATGTTACTGATTTTGTTTTAACGATCAGAAGAAGTATGCTTCAGATGTTATTTTATGTATGTCTTTTTTATATGTTTCAAATTGTTACAATAAACTGTGTAGAGAAACTACAAAATAACTTGTTTTGTTTTGTTTAAATTATGATTGATTGATTGATTGCATATTAAGCATCATTTTTATGTCATCGAGGGCTATCAGACAATCAGTTAACCTAACCACTGTTTCCTGGGATTAACCAGTACTCAAGCAGACAATTCCCAGCAAATTGTGTTTAAAATTGTTGAAATACTTATGATTACAAAATTTGTATGCTGCAACTAAACAAGAGGCCCATGGGCCTTAACGGTCACCTGATTATCATAAAAACATTCACACAAGTCTCTTCAGTCAAAAGAAATAACCTTTTTTGTCAATTTCTCTTATATAAATTTAGAAAAGTAGGCCCCACCCCAGGGCCAAACCGGGAGACCCAGGGACATGAAATTCACAAATTTTATAAAGGACCCATTATCGTCAATAATCATGCTCACAATTTGTTTCTGAATGCTTCCTATAATAAGAAGATTCTTAAAGTTTACCTTGAATATGACTGTTATGGCCCCGTCCTGCCCCTAAGACCTCATGGGGATGGGGACCATAGATATTAACAGTCATGTCAGCAACAACAAATCACACCAAAAAGCATTCACATTTCAGTCATTAGAAATAGCGTTTTTTGTCATTCCTCTTACCGATATATAGAATTAATAGTAAAGTAGGCCCAACCCCCAGGGCCAACTGTGAGACCTTTAATTTGTTTAGGCCCCACCCCAAGGGCCAGAGCATGTGATCCAGGGACATGCAAATCAATGTTTATAAGGGTCCCATATGTGTACATAATCATGCTCCCCTTTGTTTCCCAGTGCTTCTGATAGTAAGAAGATTTTTAATGTTTTAGCATCGCCCCAAAGGCTCCAAGGGAACGCGGATCATGTAATTCACAATTTTGATTCACCCTTAGGTACCAAAGCTGCATACATTATTTCGTTACAATTGAGCTTACGGTTTTTGAGAAGTCGAAAATGTGAATTAATAATGGATGAACTAAATTTTTTTAGGCCCCACCTCAAGGGCCAAACCGTGAGACCCAGGGACATGCAATTCACAATTTTTATAAAGGATCCATATTAGTCCATAGTCATGCTCACCATTTGTTTCCCAGTGCTTCCTATATTAAGAAGATTTTTTTAAAGCTTACCTTGAATTTGACTGTTTTGGCCCCATCCCCAAGGCCCCAGCAGAGTGGGGACCATGCAATTCACAATTTTGATTCATCCTTAGGTACCAAAGCTGCATACATTTCATTACAATTGAGCTTACTGTTTTAGAGAAGTCGAAAATGTCAATTGCTTATGAACGCAAGACAACGGACAAAAGGCGATTGCAAAAGGTCTCTTTAGACAAAGTCTCAGGTGACCTAAAAACCAAGGAAAATACTTGAAGTTTTAGTTCAAATTGCAATATTTTGAAATCAAAATCATTTTGCGTGTTTAAAAACATTATATTTAAAACATCTAAGGTTACATACACTTTACATTTTATGTGAAGGAAATCAGTTGCCTGTGAAATTTGAATTATTAATTTGCCAAATTATTAATTCTTCGCATGCTATTTTATCAACATTTAGAAGTGAAATGTAAGTTTCCTATCCTTCTTTATAAGTCCATGGTAAGCTAGATGAAAATCAACTAAAAATGTGAATGCAAGAGTGCACACAAGGCCAAATAGTGTAATTTTTTGACAATTCAGCTCAAACATTACCCAATATTGCCAGTTCTAGAACTAATCTGAGATGTTGTGATTATGCAACTAATAAGTTTGATGAAGATTCAATGAAATATATGGATGCTGGAATGGACACAAGATGCACACATAGTGCATTTCTTTACGGTTATTTATGGAACAAATAATTACTTTTATTATCCAATATAGACAATTCAGGAATTAGTCAGATATTGTGAAAGTTAAGTGAGGATCTAATGAAAATGCTGGTTCTGGAGTGCACAGAGCCAAAATGTATATATTTGTACAATTTAAGGGCCATTACCCGTAACATTAATTACTAGTACTTTATTTGGCCAGTTCGAGATCAAGAACTTATCAGAGATATTATGGTTATGCAAATTTGAATGTCCATCATAAAATTCAAATGCTGGAATGCACACACCCTATTTTAATGTGTTAATATTATATCCGGATTTTGATATTGGAGAATAAAAATCCAAGTTTCATCGTACAGCAAGAAAGGTTATAAATTTGGGTTTTAAATGATAATAACATTGGTATAATTTTTTTTTATGTACAATTTATTTATTATTTTGAAAGACAATTTTTTGGGCATTATAACAAAAAAATAATTAATATGCATATACTTGAATGAGTTTCATGATCAATATCACATTATGTATTCAGTGACGATGCTGCACTATCAGATCTACTCACACTCACACACACACACACACACACACACACACACACACACACATGCACGCACGCACACAGCGAGCGGGACTCAAACCTACAACCTTAGCGGTGACAGTTAAGTGATCTTGAGATGGCACCTTTGACCACTCGGCCACGGAGGACCGCTAAAGAGATTCAAAATAAACTAATCTTAGGAGCTTTTGATAATAATAATTATCCTGAGAAACTTTGTTCTTTATGAAATAGGGTCCTCCGTGGCCGAGTGGTCTAAGGCGCTGTCTCAAGATCACTTACCTCTCACCGCTATGGTCGTAGGCTCGAGTCCCGCTCGCTCCAAAAACTTTATGTGAGAAAGTTTCCAGTTACTTGCGGAAGGACGGTGGTTCTACTCAGTCTGACTCAGTCTGAGGTCTTCCTCCACCAGTAAAACTGGATATGCCATATCTAACCTGAAATGTGTTGGAAATGGCGTCAAACCCCATTCTTTATGAAATATATCACACTTTTAATCTCACAGTTAATACCACACGTAGGAATCACTTATTTGTATAACAATATGAACCCACTTTAATATAATATCACTAACTCCAATAAATAAAATCAATTTGAATTTTAACATCTGAATGACCAGCACCAGTTCTGTTTAAATACATGATAACACTATTAAAGCGTGATGTTACTTTTGATACTGGTATATAACTAATCGAAGAGAAGAAATAATTCTGAAAATATGATATCACCAAGTGTGATACTGTTCAAATTCTAATAGGTGAAACATCAGATTTGAAGGGAAAGACTTATCAATTTTTCAATAAAATTACCAAAATCAAATATTAAAGAAATTTCTTGAATTAATCAAAAACAACAAAACAAGAATTATAATATAATATCACAACATCTATACTCAATATAAAATTTGTTCATGGGTATGTATCCAACTTGACAACATGCTTCTACAACATAAACACTGTGTATAATCACAACCAAATTTTCATATACATATCACAAAATGTTGTACCACAGCCAGTGCTTCTTCAATAAATACTTAACATCACTTTATAAAATAGCACCATGTGTAACATTAAACAAAGTGGTTCAACAAATACTTCACAGGAAAAAAACACATTCTGATTCTTATTTATCGAAGAAAATATTAATTCATAGTTAAACTTAGTTTATTATAGAGTTATATTGCTATTTTCTTTCTTGTTTTCTTAATAACTAAAATATAACTGCACGAGGTGCAAAGTTATGCCATGGAAGAAAAAAATTGAAAAATGGTGTTTTAGAAATAGTTCCACAATTGTTTCCAAATCAACAGAATGTTCCTCAAAGAGAAACATTCATATAGGACATCCAATTCCCCATCAACCACGAATGGAGAAAAATTTGATTTTGAAATTTTAATGAATGAATAATGAATGAATGAATAGGGATTTACAGCGTACCAACACATTATAGGTTATTTGACGCCAACAGGAATGAAGATTCCAGGTTCACTCTACATGTACAAAAAAAACAAAATAAATTAACATACAGATTTAAATAAAAATACACCAACAAATGAATATGCAGAATGAACCTAGAACCTTGATACCTGCAGAACTGCAGAGTTTCAGCAAATTCTATCGTATTACTCAAATTGTCGCTTCTTACGACATGCATGAGCCACAGTGATCCTATTCTTGCCATCAGTCATATGGCTCCCTGAAATCACACAGGGGTTAATAATTTAACCACAATAGTGAACATGACAAAAAATGATAAAATGAACATGACGCCCATTCGGAGGATTCCTACCCCTCTGCAGAGATCGGCAGTGATTCTATTCTTAGCCGGAACCACACGGGCTTGAAATTTTAATGAATCCTCCACAACTGCTATGCTTCCAGTTAGTATAAAAGCCATTTTCAGTGCTGCTAGTTTTTATACTGTGACTCCAGTCTTATAACTAACGAACAAAGAAATAATGAATCTTTATATTCAATGGATGATATTCAATGGATAAAACATTGCATGTACAACAGAAAACGTAAAAAAAACATTTGACAAGATGATATTCTAGTGCTAAAATATATATGAAAATGAATATTAAAAATATATCAAAACAAATTCTCACTCACAATTGTAAGTAAAAAAAAAAAATATGCCGCTTTCTCTCATTCCTCTCTTTCTCTTTTTTTATATATTTTTTTAGGTTTTGTAACATAGTTGATAGTACACAAATTCAATGAATTTAATGCTATGATCAATACATGGTCTCATTCATAACCAGTGATTATGGATTATTCAGCGATGATGATGGATCATTCAGTGATGATGGATTATTCAGTGATGGTGAAGCAATTTGTTACAATTTTATACATCTAGCTCGATGTCTACTTGAGCAAAACAAGTACTGAGCATATGCAGATAAAGTGTCTTGTTTAAGGACACGCATCTCTGGCTGGGGATTGAACCCACAATCCTCTTATACTCTGCCACACCCTCCATAATTCCTATTTCATCAGTCACCACCTAGTCTCAAATTAAAAATTAACTCTACTTTTCCAGGACATTACTTTTTTTCCCTATCTGCACCTTAAGATGCCAACCATGAACAAAATAAAGGTTAATAAATTGTTTCATATTTTAATACTTATTTTAGCAGATTTGCAAATTTCAAGTTTATTTGAAGATTATTTTGTTTTAAAAAAAACAACAAAAACTGCTTGACCAAAACCCTAAACCATCATTTTGATCAAAATGGCCATTTAAAAATCAGATTTTATCCTCCTATTATTATATCTGTAGTTAATCATTATTCAATTCATGCTTAAATGTTAAATCATAACTCCATTTTTGACATGTGTTTAATATACCAGTCCTCAAAAATACATAAACTACAATGTAGTTAATGATTCCAAGATTATTTTTAGGCCTCCACACTTTACATGTACAATCATCCATCACTTAACCCTTTACTTCATATAGATGCCTTTGGACACTTCTAACATAAACCTCTAATATAGAAGGCTTTTGAATTATTAGGTGGATTATGTTTATATTAACTGACAGAGTGGAAAACAGTGCAGGAAGTGTTCAGATTGCTCATTATGAGCAATCTGAACTCTTCCTGCACTGTTTTCAAAGGCCTTCTGTGATTGGTGCAAGAAAAGGTGTATCTATGGAGTAAAGGGTTAAAGAAAGAATATTTGACAGACAACAAATAGTATTTCAAAAGGAATGATAAAAATACATAGACTTTTTTTAATATTTCATAAAGCTAATTATAAATTTAGACTTAATTATGGCTGATTAATTCTACAAATATAAAAGACTGTAATTCAGTCAAAAATCATAGAACTGGAATGCAAAACTAATATCTGCAACTAGACCTCATACGGATCCTTCCCAATAAGTTTCAGCTAAATCTGACCTCATATGTTGGACAAGTTGTCCAGACAAGATTTTAAGTTTCCAAAATGCAAAGGGTCGAAACTCTATAAACAAGAATTCCGCGGAATGATATGTCTCGCCGTGTCCACTTTGACCGTTAATACACACATGGGAGAGAAAAAAATTAAAATATTATATTCATGCAAGAGTTATCTAACTTGGTTAATGTAGTAGGTTTAATGACTAAGAAATATTGTAGGAGGTATTGTGTGAAGTTTCAATCAAATACATTAAGTGATTTTTGAGATATGAACTTCATGGTAGTTGCACACAAAACTTTAACCAACATTTGTAAGCAAAACATATTTAAAAAAAACAAAAACTTTAACCAGTATTTCTAAGTAAAACATATTAAAAAAAAATAAAAATTAAACCAGTATTTCTAAGTAAAACATATTTAAAAAAAAAAATTAAAAAAGAAAAAAAAAAAAAAAGAAAAAAGAATAAATTTTTTTTTAAAATAAATAAAAAAAAGAAAAGCATACCCAGCATCTGCATTATATTATGTAATGCAGGGTGTTAGTTGTAACTATGATCCAAGTATGAGTGTCCTAGCACTAGTACTTATTGAGAAATAGTGTAAAAATGAAAACTTAACGTTGGAGGTAAATGCAAAATTCAGCATCAAACAATGTCAATGGACCATGAAATGTAGGTCACACTCAGCATCTGCAGTATATAATGTGATGCAGGGTGTTAGTTGTAACTATGATCCAAGTATGAGTATCCTAGCACTTGTACTTGTTGAGAAATAGTGAGCGTAAAAACAAAAACTTAACGTTGGAGGTAAATGAAAAATTCAGCATCAAACAAAGTCAATGGACCATGAAATGTAGGTCATACTCAGCATCTGCAGTATATAATGTGATGCAGGGTGTTAGTTTTAACTACGATCCAAGTATGAGTGTCCTAGCACTTGTACTAATTGAGAAATAGTGTAAAAACGAAAACTTAACGTTGGAGCTAAATATAAATGTTTGACGCCGTCGCGACGGAAAAGCAACACCTTAATCTCGTCTCTCCTTTGTCACGGCGAGACAAAAACCATTGAATGGACCACAAAGAGGATTTAAAAACAGACAAACAGACAGACTGAAAGCAAAAAAAAACACCTAATGTCTCCCTGAGAGGGTAAGGAATAATAACCAATATGAACTTTTCAACATACAAACATCAGATGAATACCATTACACACATTTGTAGATTTGTGGCAGATTGTAGAACTCCAATTTTAATCAATACAAGTCTACATATTTTTTATCAAACCTCATAATAACTTTGTAGATGAATGTGAAGGAGTATCTGGTATCTATGGGCTGACAAACATTAAGACTGCTCCTGAGTTTCCAGCTTTAGTGGAGTCGTTTCTTCACTATCTACATCTAAACTACTGTCAGAAAACCTTATGGTTGTTTCCTGTAAAATATAATATCCAGTATGTGTTACCATGCATACCATACTAATAAACAAGAGGCCCAAGAATGCCTGAATTGCTCTACTTGTAACACATTTTGCTAAATATGTGCTTATAAGCGTTGTGGCGCAGCATATTTGTGGTCGAATCGGGCTGGTTCAAGAATATCTTCCAACATCTTGGAGTTATATAACTGCTGTGCAAGTTTGGTTAAGATTTATTTAAAAAAAGTGTGCTATTGCTTCTACAAGAAAAAGGTTAACAGACTGACTCTCAACAACAGATCATTTACTATGACATAGGGCCTTTGGCCAGTAGAGCTCTTAATATCTTGGCTGTAGAGTGATAGCTGATTGCTGGCCATAGTTAAAACTTATGAATATACTTATATCTACCTGTTGAAAAAGACATGTTCGTTTATTTCTCTGCAGATTAAGCAGTTAGTATAAAAGTTTGGAAATCAAAGGAAGAAGCAACTTGAAATGATTTTACTTAATTAGAAGTATTTAACAGCAAGCCTCCTGATAGTACAACTAACCTTCAGATTTTCAGGAAGATGATTTTCAAAGGTTTCCACTAGGCTCTTCTGGTCATCGACTGGTTTATTCCCCTCATAATTTTGGTAAATTGTGACACAATCTGCATTGATGTTTATTTCATTACATCCAGTCCTTGTAACATTCGTTATTTTCTGTACCACTGAAAATGAAAATAAACTAGATAGCTGTTTCTTATCACAAACACATATGTCTCCCCCCCACTCCCAGTCCATGCCCCAACACAAAATTTTAGAGATTTTGCAATTACTTGGCACAAATGCTCACCATATCAAGACAATATGCACAATGCAACTTACAGCGATATTGGTTCAGAGTCAATGTCATACCTGATGCTAAATAGGCAGTATTCAACCATCATGGTCGAACGAACCAACATGATTGGCAGTTGCACTTTGCGCACAATCCCAATATGGCAAACATTTGTTATTTAAAAAATCTTTCAAGTGGTTAAGAATGATCCGGAAACAACAATTTTTTTAATTTTGGCTATAAGTATTTGTTTACAAAGTAACAGAATGATAATATATTGAAAATGAAATCTTCTTAGAAAAGGTACAACCATACCATTAGGTTGATATGTGCACAGATTTGTAAAGTTGCTTTGGAACGGTATTAGAGGAAACTCTTCCTGACACTTGCAAGCAGTGATCAATTTAATATCTCCGGCAAAATTGCGCTATGGAGGATAAAAGAACAAGAGGCCCAAATGGGCCCAAGCTGCTCACCTGATTTCAACATGTCACTTCTTTTCAAATTTTGAGAATATCTGTGTTTACGTAGTATGTCTATATAAAAACAAAATACCCCTTACTGGGCTCTAACGATTACTAGATCCTTTGTTTCAACAGACTTGAAACCTCTACTCACTTATACCTAGAGACCACTTATACCAAATAAGAAAATGTTTCGCTGATTTATTCTTAAGAAAAAGAAAATATTTTTTTATCCCTTTTTGGACCCTTGCTGACTCTTATGTAAATTAAATCCCCTTTAAAGGATCCAGTCGACACTGTACTGACTAAAAAATCATGTCAATGTTCCACACATCAAGATGTTTGAATAGATACCAAAAATAAATGAGAAAAAGATAATTTCCTGTTTTCCCATGTATTATTCTTATGTAAAAAAACAGTCCACTTATGGGGCCCCAATAGACCCTAGCCCATTTATATTATTTGAACAAACTTGAAACCCCTATTCATAGAGATCATTTAAACCAAATATAAACAAATTTGGTTTGTTGGTTCTGGAGAAGATTTTTGAAAATTCACAATTTGATCCCTTCTTTGACCCTGCTGACCATTATGTGTATTAAATCATCTTTAAAGGATTCATGGTATTGAATAAATATATGCCACCCAAAAACTTTTTTTTTGGGGGGGGGGGGGGGGGGGGGGGGGGCATAAAAACAACATATCTGTCTGATTTGTTGTTAAGAAAAACATTTATGAAAAGTCCCATTTTAACCAAATTGGGGCCCCTCCTTGCCCCTTATAGAAATTCCATCCTCTTTATTGAAAAAAAACTAATTTACTGTTACCGATACTAGAAAATATTTTAGATATCAAACTGAACAACATATTTACCCTTGTAGAAATTCAATGTTGCTTTTTGAACTAATTCTTATTCGCTGTGACTAATAGACCATCCAGATCTCAAACTTAAGTATAATTCTGCGAAAATGAATGAAAAAATTAGAATTTTCTGTTTTCCCCCAAAGTATTCCTATGCAAAAGTCAAAGTCACCTTACAGGGTCACTATCAATACTAGCCCCTTGATTTGTAGAAACTTTAAACCCATACTCATAGTGATAATTGATATCGGTTATGAATAAATATGACTGACCGGTTATTGAGAAGAAGGTTTTTGAAAGTGTTCAATTTTAACCAGTTTTGTAACCCTACCTGGCCCCTTATCATTTTCTATCCATTAAGAAGGGTGTGTAAAAAATTTCATGTAAACAAATTGACTGTCCGGTGATTGAATACTGATAATTGACAGGTTATAGCCAAGCGAGTAATAGCGGGTGTCAAAAAAAATCTCAAGATGTGATGATACAAACAGATCAATAAAACGTCACTGGTTGATTGACCTCGTTATGAATTTGGAAAACTCTCAACCATTTCGCAGCAAGTTGTATGTGCTCAGTCATAAAAATCCAATGGAAATTTAATTCATTTTGTTTTTTGTTTTATTCTAAGAATTTGAATCCCTCAACCAATTAATCCAAGGAGACCCCTAAGGTTGGCACTACAGAGTGTGACTATTATGTATTTGTTCCAGTAATTTCAGACAATACTTGCCTTTGTTCCAAATAAATTGGTATGGTCAATTATGGCATAGTATCACCATTGGAAACAGGAAATGCTTCCGTGGGTAGTCGCATAATGGTGGTTATAAATCATCCTTGTTTCTTTTCCTTATTTTAATGCTCATTTTTTTTATTTGAATGGCATTATTGATGTATTTTTTTTGTGAACATTTTGAAAACATTGTCATGTTTGAATTGTGAATTTAGAAAAAAAAAACGATGCTTGGAAACTGGGGTATGAATACATGATTTCAGAAGTCTACTTTCACTATGTCTACAGTGTACACTCTGAGCAGAAAAAAAATCTCTTATATGACACATGACCCCTACTTTTCTCATCATATTTTGATAGTGCAGAGGTTGACAAACAGTAAAATGTAGGTTTCACTTCTTTCATTTGGGACCCTCTATGAATGACAAGCCTTCTACTATAGAATAAAGAACAAAAATCAATGGTGGGGTTACACCTAAACTTACCCCTATAGACTTATACTATGGTATGTTGAATATGTTTAAGTGTATACATCAATCTAGAATACTCATAATTATATGGAGTCCACATGTTTTCGAATTGTTGAATTATGTCATGCTGATCAACTGAACCAAGTGTTTTTAAAATGTATCCATAGATGACAAAGTTACAGACCTGACAATTAATCTCAAAATTACTGAAATAGTTGTCAAACAGACTCAAAGTGTAACATTGACCTTTGAGGTACACATGTGGGTCTTATGCATGACCCTTCATGTCATACTGATGAATCTCTTTTAGAATCACGAATGCTAGAACAAATTATGGTCACATAACACAATTATAATGTGATAGCAACTGAACATTGGGGGAGGGGTGGGGGGGGGATAATGTGGATAAGTATCAATAATTCATTTCCCAGTAAATGGATATAGGTTTAATCAAACAGTAATAACTGCTATATAGCATACCTAGATATCTAGACAATAGAATGGTCGTCTTGTTTTACACACGTGAGTGTTTTCTTTGTGTAATTTTGATTCATATTTTTTTTTTTAATTTTTTTAAAATTTATTTATCAAGAGATGTATCTTTAAATAATAATTAGTCTTTAAACTGAGATGAAAGTAACTTTATTGGTGATAAATCAGTGGAGGTCAATTTACTATAGGGGGTCATTTTACTATACAAGACACAAATTGTTTTATGAAGTAAATAAAGGCCTCCTGCCCAAAATACAACAATAATTGTTGATCATTGATATAGCTGCAAAGTGACCCCTGGGTCATATTACAACGGGGGTCAAAATACTGTACGACACCAGTAGTATTTACAGGTGTGGACCATTGAGGATGTTAGATATTTTCCAAAATTTAGTAAAGTTATTCAAGTTTATTTAGATAATTCATTGTTAGTAATGAAACATAAGAATGCCACTAACGTGGTCATATCCCCCCCCCCCACCTCGTTAAGGCATTTCCAGTGAAGTGGATTTAAATTATGCAAAATAAAAAAGTTGCCGAGCACATAAGTCACATTGTCTTGTCCCAGTGAGCACTGGTGTGATGCTCTAAATCGAACCATAAATATGTAAGTTATAACCCCAAAACAAAAGAAAAATTATCTTTGACAAACAGACCCAACACATTCGCATGACACATCGTCTTGGGCTGGTATGCACATGTGCCAATTTTAAATTTAAAAATCCACTCACAACTAAAGAAGATACAGTCCAAACAGCATTGGATGGACGGACGGACGGACCTGTGACCTTGATCTTTGAAAAACAGACCAAAGTCATTCGCATGACACATCATCTTGTCCTACTTAAACATTCGTGCTGAGTTATTTAACAAGAGTGCCAAGATGACCCTATATCGCTCACCTGACTGACATTGAGTCACCCAACTTAAGTAGATTATATAATACCTGTACACTCAAAATTCCAGAAAAATGAGATGGATGGGTAGTTAGAATTTTGATTTGTTTTGAAGATGTAACAGATGTGTAGAAGAGTTCAAACTTGGTAGAGGTTCACTCATGGTAAATGTCAGTGAAATTACATCGAAATCCTGACAAGAAGGATTTTGAAGTTTTTACTCTAGCACTAGCACCTCACTGTGGCGGTCAAGTTTTTAAACAAATCACAACGGCTTGAACAAACCCAAGAAACATATCTGCGAAATTGTTTTAAAATCGATCCAGTAGTTTCTGACAAGAAGATTTTTTAAGTTTTTACTATAGCTTATATAGTAAACTAACCCCACCTGCTGGCCTCCATGTTTTTTAACAAATCACTATGGTTTGAATAAACTTGGTGAAAGGTCCTCCCAGGAACATTTCTGTGAAATTATTTTGAAATCGAGCCAGTAGTTTCTGAAAAGGAGATTTTTTAAGTTTTTACTAATTAAACTTGCCCTGCCCCCTGGCAGCCATGTTTTTTGACGAATCAAGATGGCTTGAACAAACTTGGTAGAGGGTCACCCAAGGAACATTTCTGTGAAATTATATCAAAATTGGCCCAGTGGTTTCTAACAAGAAGATTTTTTATATAGTAAACTAACCTCACCCAATGGCAGCCATGTTTTTTTATGAATCACTACGGTTTGTACTAACTTGGTGAAGGGTCCTCCAAGGAACTTTTCTGTGAAATTATTTCTTAAATCAAGCCAGTAGTTTCTGACAAGAGGATTTTTTAAGTTTTTACTAATTAAACATGTCCCATCCCCTGGCAGTCATGTTTTTTGACGAATCAAGAGGGCTTGAACAAACTTGGTAGAGGGTTACCCAAGGAACATTTCTGTGAAGTTATATCAAAATTGGCCAAGTGGTTTCAGAGGAGAAGTTGTTAGAAGCTAAAATTTAATGACAGACGACAGACAACGGATGACAGACGACAGTCACCAGGCGATCACAAAAGCTCACCTGTGAGCCTTTGGCTCAGGTGAGCTAAATATCCAATAACAACTAAAGAAGATAAGGTCTGAACAGCAGCAGACGGACAGAGCTGTGACCTTGACCTTTGATGAACAGACCCAAGTCAGTCGCATGACACATCGCCTTGGCATAGTGAACATTTGTGTCAAGTTATTTAAACAAGAGGCCCAAGAGGGCCTGAGGACGCTCTACTGACTCATGAACCCTCGGGGCGATTTTACTAATTCCCCATTTTTACCCTTTTGGGGCCCCTCCTGACACCTTAAGACAGTGGAACCCATTCATTTTTACAAATCTGAGCCTCCTTCACCAAACAATGCTTCTGTGAAGATATAGGCAAAATCATTTCCATTTCTAAAAAAAAAAAAAAAATATTATAGTGACATGTGTCCCCTAACTGAACCATCAGGCGGGATCATATTTAATCCTAAGGACACCATTTGAACAAATCTAACAATACTATAGTTGGTCATCATTACTACATAAACATTTTGAAAATCTGTGGGCCGTTCATGAGAAGAAGATTTTTTAATTTTTGGACTATTTTTAGTAACAGTGGCCATCTTGAATTTCAGATCGAAAAAAAAAAATCTTCTGTATAGTCTCCTATGCAACAGAAACATGCTTGTGAAGTTTCAGTTTAATTGGCCTAGTGGTTTCAGAGAAAGTGCTGCTAACAGACGACACGACAGACGACAGAAAACGCCCAATCGCATTTGGCCAGTAGAGCTAAAAACGCAATCAAAACTAAAGAAGATACGGTCCAGACAGGACGAAACACAGTGTATACATTGGATTTTCAAATAACTGACCTTGAGCTATGACCTTGACTTTTGACAAACAGACCCAAGTCATTGGCATGACACATTCTCGTCCTAGTGAACATTTGTGCCAAATTATTTAAAATTTTAATCACAACTAAAGAAGATATGGTCCGAACAGGAGAAAACACAGTGTATACATTGGATTTCCAAACACTTGACCTTGAGCTATGACCTAGACCTTTGACGAAGAGACCCAAGTCATTCGCATGACACATCATCTTGTCCTAGTAAACATTTGTGCCAAGTTATTTAAAATTCCAATCACAACTGAAGGAGATGTTGTGGCACAAGGATGAATGCAGCCCATTTCTATATCCCCCCTGCTCTGCTCTACGAGTGGTGGCATGGGATAAAAATATAATTACCTTGACCAGGGATCTTTTCTGAAATGTTGACACTTGATGCTGATGAAGCTGAAATTGATATAAAATTTGTCTTTGAGAGTTGAAATGGTATAAAGTACAAGCAAATTAAGCATTTTACTCAAGGCCTATGTAGTGTAGTGGTTACTGTACTGACAAGTAAAATTTTATGAGTTCCATCCATGCTGGAGACATGTCTCCACATGTTATCACTTAATTTCTCTTTAATAATTTCAGGTAAAAAAATCAATTTGATGAGTATTGTAACACCAATATTGCCTAAATGTGACACGCTTCAGACAATGGAATGCTATGGTAAACTATTTGAAGATTTGTCAGCATCAGTTATAAGGACATAATCCCACTCCCTAATAGTAGTACAGCAGATAAGAAGATCTATTGGGTTGATATAAGTATATCCCAATTTGAGGTTTTCCCTGATTTTATCAGAACCGAGGCTTTACTGAGATTTCTAACACTGTGTCCAAGGGTTGGAATCTCATTTCTTGCATATACAGTCAAACCTGTGTAAGCGGTCACCTTTATTAAACAGCCACTTGTCTTAAGCAGCCACATTTACTATTTCCCCTATATATGCTTTAAGAGCAAATTAAACTGTTTTAAGCAACAACCTGTCTTAAAAGGCCACTTTTGCTCCTTCCCTTGGTCGGCTGCTTAAGACAGGTTTGACTGTACTTGCAGATACTGTGACCAATTATTGTGAAATTTGCAAACTAATTTCAAGCCTTATGGTATTACATAGTAACCCAACTTTATTTAAATGCATCAAAACTTGGTTTCATTATTAGAAGGAGAAAAGTGTGGGTTTTTACCATTCACAATGTAATAAATTTATATCAAAATATTTTTATGTAAAAATATTCATATGAAATACAGTATATACCAACTCCTGTAGGTTGTATGGAAATAAGGAAGTGGAATAAAAATAAATGAACTATCAGCGATAGATATGTGGCCAGTGCTACCAAAACGCTTTGCCACTCAAGTAAACATCAGCTGTCTAATATACAATGTACATGGAAACGTTTGTTCGTATTACTTTTTTCGCCACAATACTGGTTTTGTTGACCATGACCAGTGATGCTAAACAGCATAGCAGCATCCCACAGATCCAGGAACAATGTCGAAAGACAGGATCATCAGGTTAGTGACTCTTTAGTAATTCTATAAGTAACAAGAGCTGCCAGTGAGACAGCGCACTTGACTCTCCGAATATTTGTCACAAAAGTACAAATTTGATTGAGACTATGACAAATCCAAGCAAACAAGAGTTATCTAACTTACTTAATTGAGTAAATCTTATAAACGAAATACCTTGTATGGAGTTTCAATCAAATAAATGCAGTGGCTGCTGAGTTATAGAATTTCTAAGTCAAACAAAGGCCCTAATTTGCAAAAGGATCTGGCAAGAGTTATCCCACTTGATTAATTTAGTTGATTTCATGACTACAAAGCCAGATGTTAAGTTTCAATCAAATACATTGAGTGGTTGGTGCAATATGGACTTGACGATACATGCATGTAAAACTTTAACCAGATTTTGTAAGTCAAACAAGGACAATAATATGCATTTTACTCATGCAAGAGTTATCTAACTTAGTTATTGTAGTAGGGTTGATGACTGGGAAGGCTTGTGTAAAGGTTCAAGTCAATACATGCAATGGTTGCTGAGATAGGGACTTGCACGCAAAACTTTAACCAGATTTTCTTAGTCAAACAAGGGTACTAATTTGCATTATATTCATGCAACAGTTATCTAAATTACGGTAGTTATTGTAGTATGGTTGATGACTGGGAAGGCTTGTGTAAAGTTCGTGTGAGTAGAATAGCTCTCTTTATTGTCAAAATAGTCGAGCTAAAAATTGTGCTTCCAATTCTTAATTGAAGTTGGAACAAGTTATGATCATATTTATGTGTAACTAGTTTCATCAAAATCGCTAAAAAACTTGCACTTACCTTCAATACTTGGTGCCGGTTGATAGCGAGATACTCTACCTAAAACACAACAAAATTCATATAAATGGCACCAATATGGGACAAATCTCGCCACTCCTTCCCCAGAGTCAATGTAGATTTGTCTGATTGTAATGCCAATTTCGTAAATTCAAACCAGAAACATTGCCAATTAATATTTACTGATTCTAGTTAAAATTGAATTAAAATTACTTGAATTAGAGACGGAATATTTATATTTCTGAACATTTTACACAAAACAATGGCTATAACTTATGAATGATCAAACTTGACTGAGCTACATTGTCAAAATATATGTGTACTTGTGTCCCAGTTTGAAGATTAGATTAAGTTAAATTAGAAAGGGAGCATTGCAAATTTTGTAAACTTTGAACTTTGGATTAATAGCAATTGTATTACGAGTTTTTGGAGTGATCATTCTGAACAAGATTGGTAAAGATTGGAATAATATCACTCAAGTTGGAGAAGGAACATTAATATTTCAGCAAATTTCAAACAATCCAAGGATCACAACTCTAGAGAAACTGTGGCTAACAGGCTGGTTATTGAACTTGACTTAGATATTATTTTGACCCAGTTTGGTTAAGATTGTGTTTAAATTACACAAGTTACAGAATGATGAGACATGTCCAACTTTGCAAATGTTGAATAATTCAAGGGTTATAGCTTTGAAGCTATAGGACTATATAGCTGGTTATCAAAATTGACATTCTGGCAATAAACATTATGACCAAGTTTGGTAAAGATTGGATTTAAATTACTAATAGAAACATCAATATTGATGAAAATTACAAACGGCCGTAACTACAAAGTTACAGGAGTTATTGAGTTGGTCATCCAATAAGCGGAGTTGTTTTTCAATTATATATTGTGACCAAGTTTAGTGAACAATGGACTAGAATTACTCGATTAGAGATGTGAAATCACCAACTTTGCCAATTTTGAACACATGAGAGTTACTGACGTTATTAAGCTGGTCATTAACTTTGACTTAGACATTCGCCAAATAAACATTCTAACCAAGTTTGATAAACTGAAAGACTGGATTTAAATTACTCAGGTTAAAGTACAAACCTCATTATTCACAGAAACACAAATGCTAGTGTGCCACCTAAATCCTTCTCTAGATCTGGGGCATTCACATGTGTAATCAATATTATTGTATTAAAAATAATATAAATGTAAGGACATTTGCTTTTTCTTCAGATTTGATGATTAACCTTACAAAAAGTAAATTTCATGTTACTTGATAAAAATAGCAAGTTTGATTTGAACACTTAAGTTAAATACATGTATGCTTTCATGAAAAACTTAAGAAAACAAGACTTTGACTAAATAATACTGATAATTATAGAAATGAGAAGCAAAATCAGTTTTCACTGTTTTACATTTATTTTGTTAAAAATGATAATCAGATAGACAGGCACACCCCAGTCTATATTCCTCCAACACTAGCGACAAAGTTATCCTGAAGTTTCTGTCATGCTTTACAAAAGTCTTCTTAAAATTGTTAAATCACAATACATGTATCTAATGAGAAAATTGAAACAAATTAAACTTATGCTGGTTACACAAGACATTGAAACATACCTTTTTTATGCAAAAGGAATACCAATGTTAATATCACTGAAATATAAAACAAAACTTGATGTAAAGCTAGAGAAAAAATATTTTCCCACCTTTGGCCAGTAGAGCTAACAAAAACAAATATACATTATAAGAAATTGTTTACATGATTAGCTACATGTTATGTTGTAAAGATGAAAGTGTTCACCTCTTTGTAAGCACTCATCCATTGCAATGCTTCAGATCTAAAGTTAAATAATATCATTGTAAAAACAGATGAGAGCATGACAATAGACCGAAGTCACTTCGTACAAACTTGAATCACCTACTTGTAGAGATAATTTGAAAATTGACTGTTACTTCAGAAAAATATTTTTAAAAATTCATGACTTTAATCCTTCTTTGACCTTTCCAGCCCTTTGTTTATGGGTAATAACTTCTGAACAAGAAGTTGGCCATTTTAGATAAAAAGATACAATTACTATATATACACATATTACATTCTACATCAGTGGTATTCTCTTTCTGACTATATAAACAATATACATGTAACAAATCATATTTATATGACATGTGACTATCATCAAAGCTATAATGATAATATTGCTATTTAATTCATTATGTGAAAATGATTGCTGCAGCATTTAATACAATTATTGGTGCAGCTTTTAATACAATATTGGTGCAGCTTTTAATACAATTATTGGTGCAGCATTACAATTATTGGTGCAACTTTTAATACAATTATTGATGCAGCATTACAATTATTGGTGCAGCATTTAATACAATTATTGGTGCAGCATTTTATTGGTGCAACTATTGGTGCTACATGCCTAAGCCCATGTAATAATTATTTATAGTGGTTTGTCTGATATTTAACACATAAAATCATTTCAAGTCCTTTCATGTTTGGTAAAAATCTGATGAAGGTTTTACAAGTAGTAGAGTCTGGATAAGAAAGAGAGATGTATGTATGGACAGACAAGGGCAACACTATTATCCACTAAATGGCTGGACATGTCAAAATAATTATATAATTCACAATAATTTAATTTTCTTATGGCAAGTAAAAATCAAGCATACCAAAAATGACCACCGCACCAACAATACCACAAACTACTGCTATCACAACATTCGTCTCTAGACCTCCTGGTTTATCTGAAATCAAAGATATGTAGTTATGATTATTAAATTTCTGAAGAAATAAACACTATGGAAGCAAATACTATTTTCAATAATTGATTGAGTATTCATTTAGATATATAATCAAAGGGCAGAAGTACTGTAAGGTATGTGAAACTGCATAACTTTAAAGTGAAAACAAATCAATAACATGGACAGTGAATTTGCAATGCTTTCAAGGATAAATCAAAAGAAAAGTGAAACAATTATTTTCTAATATTTTGCCAGTATTCCAGGGCATCTATTCCATGCTTCTATTCCATGGCCTTATTGACAGAACTTGGGGAAGACACTCTAACTCTATATACATGTATAGAGAATAAGACCCATGATTTTATTTTACGGTGTGGGGAATTTTTATGGTTGAGAAAAAATTATATTTGCTTACAGCAAACGCCTATGAAGAAGAATAACCCTGTATTAAAATGGACAAATTCCAAAATCTCATAAGACATGTCATTGATGCTTCATGCAAAATATTAATCTGCATCTAAAAATGTAGTATAACTAGAAAACAATATTTTGCTAAACCAATTTAGTGATTGTATAACTTTGTAGGCAAGTGAACTAGAGTCCACTCAATCTTTTTTAATTTTTTCATGGGACTTAAACAAAATCTCTTAAACCGCACTTTAATAAACATTTGATTACTTAAAGGCAGAATGGTGATAATTTACTGATAAAACACATTAACTTAGTGTATGCAAACACTGAGGCTGCGTCTGTCATGATTACATATCACCAATTTACCAAAAAAGGCTAATTACCGACAAGCACTGTTAACTACCCAAATTATGGCTAATATTCAATTAAAAATTTAGCATTAGGCTAATTGATAAATCTTCGATACTTGATTGTACTCGACATGTCATCTCACTTGTACATAAGCCTATGCTTAACACTACCAACTGATGGAATATTCATGTACATGTATGTGCTTATTTTCGTATACCGGAAGTGCTCCATGTAAGTTTTTATGTTTGTACATGTTTGTAGTGCTTTAGTTATATTGATTTTTAAATGACATGCAGGGATTCAATAAATAATAAACATGATTTAATTTATGGGTTTTTTTTTTCAACTTACCATTACTAGTAAAAGTATAACAGGTAGATCTACTGTCATATACATGTTGCGATCTCATTACCATTCAAACTTTTACCATTACCATTGAGTGATCCAGACATGCACATATATCGAAGTCCCGGTATATCGAACTTTTCACGATGGTCCCCTGAACTTCGATATATGGAATGGTGGTGCACATTTAACTCTTAGAAATTCTATCAACTAATTTTAATCTTATTGTTTAATATTTACTTTAGTACTATTATTGACATTTTTTATAATAGATATATTATAGAACTATACATATTGAACAGAAACAATAACAAAACAAGAGACCCAAGAGGACCTGAATGCTCTATTTGCAACAGATGCTTTACAGGACCTCCATGCAATGCTACATGTACATGTAAAATATCAACGGTTTAAGGCTTGAACTTTCAGAGAAAATGTTTTTAAAAATTACACTTAAAATGTGCTTATAAGCCCTGTGGTGGGGGCATTTGTTGTCAAATGACGCTGGTTCAAGAATTCGTCCGAGATCTTGTGGTTATATAACTGCTGTGCAAGTTTGGTTAAGATTCAATGAAAACCTTTTCCCTTTATAACTACATGTATATGTAAAACAGTGACCCCTGTGGCGGCCCCAAATTTGACTCCAGGGATCAAACTTCAACAAATCTTTTACAGAACCTCCATGCAATGCTACAGAGAAAATGTTTTTTTAATTTTTTTCTTAAAATGTGCTACAAGCCCTGTGGCAGGGGCATTTGTGGTCGAATGATGCTGGTTCATGAACTCATCCAAGATCTTGTAGTTATATATCTTGCATGAATTAGAAAATATAGGTTGCTCAAGCATATCAAGAAATACTAATTAAAGATTTCAAGAAAAATTTATCAAAGTTTTACATATGCAATATATATGCACTACCTTCAAAGTTTTATAAATCATTAAGTAATAAACCAGTTCTTATAAATGGATCTATAGTCTTGTATCAACACATACAGTTTATCAATGCTGGATATCCTTCAATATTCTAAGTTGTACAGTATTTTACATATACAATATATGCACAAACTTCACATCATCCTCATCATCCGGGGCAAAATATCAGTACCAGTTCATGAAAATGGATCAAAATAGTTATCTTGTACCAGCATGTATAGTTTATCACAGCTGGATACCCTTTCATGAAAATGGGTTGGCCAATTTTGCTGCCAGGGTCATGGTTCTGACCAAATTCGAGAATGGGCAAAAACTATATTTGTACTACAAACTTTAACCTGCTAAAAAGCTGTAACAAAATTTCCAAGTCTAAAATGGCAATCATTCTCCCAAAATGCAATCAAGAGTTTTAGTTCTTGTCTCTATGAGTTTCCTAGTTGATGCTGAACACACATGAGAAGTTTCATTCATGTTCAATGACAGGTTGGTAAAATATGTAACAACTCAAAAATTTAACAGGTCTGAAAGGGCCATAATTCTGTGAAAATGCAATCCATTGTTATGATTCTTGTCTCTGTGTGTTCCATTGATGATGCTGAACACACATGTGACATTTCATTTATATCCAATGAGTGGTTGCATAGATATTTTATCTGATAAAAAACGTAAACCTGAAAAAATAAGTCCAAAAAAGGCCATTACTCTGCCAAAATGCAGCCCAGAATTCTGGTTCTCATCTCTGTGTTCCATTGATGACACTGAGCATACGTGAAGTTTCATTCATATCCAATGAGAGGTTGCATAGATATCTTACCTGATAAAAAAACTTTAACCTGGAAAACTTACGCGGACACTGGGGTGAGCACATTAGGCACTCTATCCTATGAAAATGCTCATTACACAATTTTGGACCAAACACAGTTAGCCATAACAAAAGAGTATTGAAACTGAGATAAACACAAAACATTAAAAATTTACAAAGTTTAGTTAATAATCTGCATCATAAAGGATATTGAATATTATGGTGCATCATGGATTTCAGTATATCGATTTTTATACACTAAGTATAGACATTGTATTTCAAAGTCAAACATTACCCAAGAAATGAAGTAAATGATGACTCTATGTAAAAGAATTTGAAAGAAATGAAACTTAACACAAAATTTTGAAATGCTGCTGCTCCGAAGAAATTAACGTTAAAGGATCAAACGGGTTTTCAAACTTCTTGGAGGTTTTATGGTTCGATAAGATATATTTAAGTTTAATTAAAATTTCTTCAAAATTGAAACTTCTATCTGATACACACTTCAGTCAAATGCCAATAAAAACTCACCTATTTCTAAGACTAGCTGATCTGTTGTTGGATGTGTAGGTGTTGTAGTATGTGGACCTCCAACTGTACTGACACTAAGGATAGGCAACAAAAATAAAGTTATACTACATTAAGCTCACTGCACAGCCATGTAAATTCATAGTTTGTTTAAATATTTCTGGTCATTTTTCTCCCATGGAGGGCTAACAAATGATCAGTTAACCTAGCATCTCATTCCTGTACTCTAGTACAACCAATCTCGCAGATAACTGATAATTTTCCCACTTGAATCAGAGATGAAAGACTAATGACAACGAGCACAATGTCGTATATCAATGATCACGGAGACCATGACCGTGCAGGGATTTGAACTCACGACCCCTAGATTGATAGTCACTCGCAAACTGAGCTAACCTGACCAAGTCTCTTCTGAAATGAAATACTGCTCTACAGATCTATAAGTAATTATAATATCTGTTAGTATGAAATGTGAACTAGAAAATAGATTTTACATTTAACTCTGTCAAGTTGAACAGGTTCTTTCATCCTTGTTTCTGACCATTTCATTATCATATAGAAGAAATAAAGACTGTGGGACAAACAATATAGGCCCAGTCAGGCTGTGACTGCCAGTTACTCTCTGACCTCGGCCTTCTTTGTTTGCATTGATATAAATGACACAGTAGTTTGTTGATTATTAAAAAAATATGTGCGATTCTCATGGCAGTAAAAAAACTTATCATTTCGAAATTTTAGAAGTCCTGCTCTACAATTAATCCTGTATTTTAAGTATAAGTAGGAAAGTAAAATATAATTATATGATTTCATGATAAATGATATGGCAGTAACTTGTTATATATTTGTAAATATTAACAATATAATATTGATTCAATATATCAGTTT
The DNA here is from genome assembly GCA_029582155.1 of Panopea generosa. NCBI lineage: Eukaryota > Metazoa > Mollusca > Bivalvia > Adapedonta > Hiatellidae > Panopea > Panopea generosa. Next base: position 46,464,341 of record CM055907.1, read on the forward strand.
TGTTGTACAAATGTTGTACTTTGTTGAAGGAATCATATACAGCTTAGAAAATAATTACACAAATTTTAAACTATTTATTGATTATATTTTTTATGAACTAAAAGTTCCTTTACATAAACTTAAATGTTCAGATGGTAAAAGTGTCTTATATGCTGAACATTTCTGCATTATGTTTGTCAAATTAAACCGGGTTACAATTCCTGATGGCATAGCTTTTTGACCTTGAAGTAACCTTGACCTTGGGATGGTTGAAGTTGTACACAACAAATCGTCCTCAAGTGCTGAACATTCTTGCCTGATATTCATAAAATAATAGAATACATTAAAGAGTTACAATCTGGAAACATCTGAGCATTGATCTTCACAGTAACCTTGACAACGGGATTGAGGGATTCATACCCGAGAGCCATCATGTTTATGTGCTGCACATTTCTGCTTAATATTTTTGAACATTGAACCATCCATTGCAAATTAACAAGGAATGTGTGACAAACAGACAGATGTAGGGACAAATGTAAGACCTCAGTGGTGGGTGCATAAAATTATTTTGAATTGGCTGCTGCTTGTATTCTCTCTTGAGTAAAAAAAAAATCTGAGGGGTAGAGGGTGTAAACTTATAGTTTTATGTTTAGCAACCCCAACACACACCCCTCATACTCATCCACATCCTCCCCTAAAGTTATTTCTTTTTTTGTTATGTAACTCCCCTGATTTGTAAAATAGTTTATACACTGCCTGCTTACCAAGATGACAGAGTGACATGTTCTTACCTGCCATAGGGAGGTACAGGAACCTTAAGGCTGCAATTAAATCCAGCATAAGGATCTCTGCTATAGCCAACACTGCACCTTTTGTCACAACGACCACCTGATATAAAAAACAGAACAGTTTTGGAACATACACATTATTTTTAGGGGAATGTCCAATTAAGGTTTGATATTGCAGTGTATATTCATATCAAATAAAATTTCCAGAGTACAATCAACACATGTATGTTAGAAGTTTGTCTGAACATTCAAAATACACTCAACACAAGTCAATAGACTCATGTTAGTAAGAAGTTTGTCTGAACATTCAAAGTACACTCAACACAAGTCAATAGACTCATGTTAGTAAGAAGTTTGTCTGAACATTCAAAGTACACTCAACACAAGTCATGTCAGTTAGAAGTTTGTCTGAACATTCAAAGTACACTCAACACATGTCATGTCAGTTAGAAGTTTGTCTGAACATTCAAAGTACACTCAACACAAGTCATGTCAGTTAGAAGTTTGTCTGAACATTCAAAGTACACTCAACACAAGTCATGTCAGTTAGAAGTTCTTCTGAACTTTTGAATTACACATAACACATATAAGTTAGATGCAGTCATATTCAATATTACATGTCCCATATCCAACATTACCTCTTATTTTATAGAGAAGCATAAAATATCTATTACTGTTTATAACTTACCTGGTAGGATATCCATCTCAGTATCGGGACATTGATTTGAATGTTCTGATCGATGCACACACTCTTTCTGCTGACCAAGGCTAAAGGTGTTAACAACATCCAAGTTGAAGAAGCCATTCTCCCAGTCGCAATAACCATCACCCATAGACGTGGTATTCTGGGGTTCCCGAATGATCACATGATTGTTTGCCACTGGATGTTTTAGAGAGCAGCTATCTACGCAGTTGGATGGCATGTCTTGATATGTTCCAGGAGGACAAGGTATATGTGTAAAATGTACAGCATCTTTACTTGCCGCGTAGGTATATTTAATCCCTATTCCTATTTTACAAGAGACAAAATATGTTATATTTCTAAGATGCAGTTAACTAAATCATTTCTTATAGGCAGCTGTATAAATATAGCAGTCGCTGCAAAAATAGGGAACATTTATTTGGAGTTGTATGGCAATATTTACATCTAATTGGAATTGAATGGTAATATTAACATCGAATTGGAGTTGTATGGCAATATTAACATCTAATTGAAAATGTATGGCAATATTAACATCAAATTGGAGTTGCATGGCAGTATTAACATCAAATTGAAAATGTATGGCAATATTAACATCAAATTGGAGTTGCATGGCAGTATTAACATCTAATTGGAATTGTATGGCAATATTAACATCAAATTAGAGTTGTATGGCAATATTAACATCTACCGGTAATTGAAATTGTATGGCAATATTAACATCAAATTTGAGTTGTATGGCAATATAAACATCTAATTGAAATTGTATGGCAATATTAACTTCAAATTGGAGTTGTATGGCAATATTAACATCTAATTGAAATTGTATGGCAAATTAACATCAAATTTGAGTTGTATGGCAATATAAACATCTAATTGAAATTGTATGGCAAATTAACATCAAATTTGAGTTGTATGGCAATATAAACATCTAATTGAAATTGTATGGCAATATTAACATCAAATTGGAGTTGAATGGCAATATTAACATCTAATTGGAATTGTATGGCAATATTAACATCAAATTGGAATTGTATGGCAATATTAACATAAAATTTGAGTTGTATGGCAACATTAACATCAAATTGATAAGAAAATAGCAATTTCATCTGAACTTTAATGAGAAGTAAGAAAATTACCTGCTTCACACACCAAGTTTTTGGGCAAGAATATCTCAGCTGCCCCATATGTATCAATGTGAATACATTGATAACGGAATGCCTCAGGTACATGCCCAAAACAAAGTTTAGCCCAGTTATCATAGAAAATAGGTTTCACTTCATCACATTGATTTATTTTACAGACTTTAGAATGAAGAAGTTTGTAAGTATTTTGGTCAGCAGTTGGGTCGCTTATAACAATGCCAGACAAGATTGGCAGTAACATCAGTATCCAAAGAGGCATCCTGAAATTATAAAATTAGATATAGTGTGAGACCGAGTCAATGACATTTTTAACCGGACTACAAAAGTTTTCCAAACTTATAGCCGGACTATTTCTGAGACTTTATATTGTAATGGAACAATCCTAGTAAGATGTTTGGAGAAATTTACATAGTTTTTATGTTGAATAAAATTATGATTTCGTGATACAAATTAAAAACAGAAAATTTATGTAAGAATTGAATTCGGACTATGTAACTTTGGAATGTCTCTAGTCCAAATAACTACCGGTATAATCCTGAAAAGTTTTTGGCACAGACTGAAATAGCATATGTACAGTATAGTAGATTTACGGTAGTTCATGGTGTACTAGAGTTTTTGACATCTGGCATAAATTATCAAAAATCTGTACACTTATACTATGAAGTATCAACTTTCGTTTTAGCTTCTTCGACCTGCAGAATCTCATTAACAAAGCCGATAACTGTACATGTTTCTTGGACGATTTTCACCTTTTTTTCCCTTATAAAATGGTCAATATTAATTGAAAGTGGTTTAAATAACATTTTTAATTTACTTATTTTATTTGCTGTAATGAGATTATAACTTTCATACCGATATAATATAATTAATGTTACCTTTACATCTTATCATTATGTCGGGGTTGATTTAAATACCGAAAAATACTTTGTGACATATTCAACGAGTCATATGATTTTATTTTGATATCAATTTGACCTGTTATATACAGTATATATACTGGTACTAAATTATACACTAAGTAAAAATGGTTTCATCTTAGAAAGATTTCAAACGACAATATGAAGGTCGTCAAGCAGTATTTAAATGCTGTCTATTCAGGAAATAAGTACCAAATGAAAGACAATTAAAACTCAGGGGTGGTAAAATTTAACTATAATTATTGCTTATCTGTTAAAAATAAATTAGCATTCAGCATGACATATAGGGCTATGAACTAACTTCACCTCAGAGGGCAATATATCAGTACCAGTTCATGAAAATGGATCTAGAGTTGAAATCTTGTACCAGCATTCATAGTTGGATACCCTTTCATGAAAAAGAAGAAAACATATCTAAAAAAAAACACCAAGAAATGTCACTGGTAAATGTCACATGCCCCCCAAATGGTCTGTGAAAATAACAATATCTTTTATAATAAGTAGCGATGTATCCATGAATATCAAGAGTAATGGACTGATGTTTCAGCCTAGACACGCAATTTCATGTATTCAAACAAACTCAAAGTGTGACCTTGACCTTTGAGGTAGGGGTGTGGGTCTTAAACGTGACACATCGTCATGTCATGCTGATGAATTGAGCCAAGTGTTTTTGAAATTTATCAATAGGTGACAAACATGCAGACCGGACATGAAATCTCAAACAGACTGAAAGTGTAGTCAAAAAAAAATTAAATTGTGACCTTGACCACTGAAGTGAGAGTCTGGGTGTTACACCTGATAAGTCTTCATGTTATGTCGATCATTTGTAGCAAGTTTTTATGAAATCCATCTATGCATGACAAAATCACAGGCCGGACACGAAATCTCACACAGACTCAAAGTGTTGTCAAACTCGAAGTGTGACCTTGACGGGTGTGGATCTTATGCGCGACACGTCATGTCATGCTGATGAATTGAGCCAAGTGTTTTTGAAATTTATCAATAGGTGACAAAGTTACAGACTGGACATGAAATCTCAAACAGACTGAAATTGTTGTCAAACAAAGTTAAATTGTGACCTTGACCTTGACCGTTGAAGTGGGAGTCTGGAGTTACGTGTGACACGTCCTCATGTTATGTTGATGATTAATTTGTAGCAAGTATTTATAAAATCCATCTAAGCATGACAAAGTTATAGGCCGGACACGAAATCTCAAACAAAGTTAAATTGTGACCTTGACCTTTGAGGTAGGGGTGTAGGTCTTACTCGTAACATGTCGTCTTGTTATGTTGATCATTTGTAGCAAGTATTAACAAAATGCATCTATGCATGACAAAGTTACAGACCGGAAACGAAATACCGGAGTAAAGGACAGACATACTATATACAAACCAAAAGAATGGGGGGGGGGGGGGGGGGGGGGGGTATAAAAACTTAAGCAGTGTCTTTCAGACAACACTAGAAATATAGATTGACTTGAAACTGGTATAGTTAATATGCCAATGAGAGTAAAAGTAACTGTTGTACAGGCTTGGAAATTGTCAGGGCATTTCTCTTCATGCACACATTGAAGTAATGATCCAACCCATTTTGTACTGTACAATGTACAATGCATACTGTTAACAAGCATCATAATATATTTTATCATAATCAAAATATTAAAATGCTTCTTTAGTTCTTTGCTTTATCTAAATTTAATCTCATAATTATTATTTCAAACAAACATACATGTAGTTGCAATTTAAAGGTTCACAATTCAAACTCGGTAAACACCAAAACCATGAAAAAAATGTTCACAGTACAGAGATGCAATGTAATTTAAATACTGAGCAGACAGATAGATAGTTACTAGTATTCAATATGTTATAAGTTTAGCTGAAAAACACCTTATACTACAGGAATACAGGCCTTATCCAGTATGCCTGAGTTCATGCTGTCTCGGTGCTACTTTTTGTTTTTTAACATTTTCAACAATATTGATAAAAGTGACGTGCATCCATTAGACAAAATGACGATATGATTAATGCCATGTTCAAAATAATGGCTCCTATTTATAAATAACTTCATATAGGTTTGTAACTTAGTGATGACACACTTAGTAAAGAAGACAGTGGTGACTCGATGTAAAACTTCAAATATATTAGATCGTGTTTGAAGGTGATCAAATGCTGTTCATGTTCAGTCACCTTCACACATCAGCATGATCTTACATATTTATTCAAACAGAGACATGTTTTTTATTAACAATAAGCTGGGCCAGATTAGCTCAGTCAGTTACGCCTCTGACTATCAATCCAGGGGTCTTAAGTTCGAATCCCTGCCTTGACACAATCTCCATGATAGTTGATATAAGACATTGTGTCTCATTATCATCTGTCTCTAACCGCTGATTCAAGTGGGTAAGTTATCGGTTACTCACGGAGATTGGGTGTGCTCGAATACTGGTTAACCTTTCAGGATCCCAGGAAACAGTAGTTAGGTAAACTGATCATCTGTTAGCCCTTGATGGCAAAATAAATTATGCTAAGTATTCAATCAATCAATCAATTCAATTATAAAAAATTATGCCACTGGTTGGACTCGACCAACCAATTGTCACAGGGTTAATAATATATTAATAATTATATATTATCGAATATTGACACCATGATCTTTCTCAATCTCTACACTATTATCAAATGATTATAAATTATATAAATTATATATTGTATAGAAATGTGAGAAAATAAAAGTGTAAAAAACAAGAGACCATGAGTTAATTTCTAATAAACAATACCGCGACAATGGTGCCAAACAGAAATTGAAATAAATGTTAAAACTTAATTTAGAACATGAAGAAGATTTTTTAAAGCATTTGTAGATCTTAACTGTTGCAAAAAGTATACTTAATGGTAACTTTTAAAATTGGTTTCTATTGGACTTTGATATCGCGAGTGTTTTCGAGTGGTCGCTATCTAAATTTTAATCTGCTAAAATTGGTGTGGCTGACATCCTTACTATGTTTATGCTATAAAACGATTTATTTGGACTATTTCATTTAAGGTAAAGGCATATTTTGGTCTAAAAAATTGAAAGAAGGTTCAATTTATGTTGAAACACAGCAAAGATAAGCTAAAACACAACTTCAGATCTCCCAAGTATCGGAAAGTGTGATAGACATCCGTGCTGGCTCGGAAATATTATCAAAGAGTTCGCAAAAAGTACAATATTCTCGTTATATATAACAAGAATTCCGCGGAATGATATGTCTCGCCGTGTCCACTTTGATTGTTAATACACACATGGGAGAGAAAAAGATTAAAATATTATATTCATGCAAGAGTTATCTAACTTGGTTAATGTAGTAGGTTTAATGACTAAGAAATATTGTAGGAAGTATTGTGTGAAGTTTCGATCAAATACATTAAGTGATTTTTGAGATATGAAAAAAAAAGTAAAAAAAAAACGTAAAAAAAAAAATTAAAAAAAGAGAAAAATACTCAGCATCTGCATTATATAATGCAGGGTGTTAGTTGTAACTATGATCCAAGTATGAGTGTCCTACTAGTTTGATGCTGAATTTTGCAGTCCTAGCACTAGTACTTATTGAGAAATAGTGTAAAAATAAAAACTTAACATTGGAGGTAAATGCAAAATTCAGCATCAAACAATGTCAATGGATCATGAAATGTAGGTCACACTCAGCATCTGCAGTATATAATGTGATGCAGGGTATTAGTTGTAACTATGATCCAAGTATGAGTGTCCTAGCACTTGTACTTGTTGAGAAATAGTGTAAAAACGAAAACTTAACGTCGGAGCTAAATATAAATGGTTGACACCAGCGCTGCCGTCGCTGTCTACGGAAAAGCAACACCTTAATCTCGTCTCTCCTTTGTCGCGACGAGACAATAACAGCATTGAGAAGAGTAACAATGACATCTTTTTTGCACTTTATTATTTATTGCACTTTATTATTTGTAAATTGCTTCATTAATATAAAAGTTGTGAACGATTATTTATCTAATTTCTTCCGTTTTCATCAGATATCATTTGTGATCACGTGATAGTTTTTGTTTTCCAACCGTGTTGCTTTGGAACCCCAAACCATCATACAGGTATCATACGGGTATCATACAGGCAGACCGAGTTGCGATTTTTTTTCTCTCTAATTTCTTGATTAAACTAATAGAGTTGCCAGAAGACAACAAAGCTTGCCTCTGGGTGTCTAAGTCCAAAAAGGGACATAACTGTGCCAAAATGCAATCCAGAGTTATGGTTCTTGTCTGTGTGTGTTCCATTGATGATGGTGAACACACATGCGACTTGTCATTCACATCCAATGAGTGGTTGCATAGATATCTTAAACTTAAACGCAAAAGTTTTATCTGGGTGTCTACAGACGCCGCCGCCACCAACAACGCCAGGGTCAAAGCAATAGCTCTGCTTGGACTTCGTCCCGGCAAGCTAAAAATTTCATTTTATCATTTAATTGACTAGAATATTAATTTTAAGCTATCAATTCATTTAAGTATTAATCCAAAAGTTCATTTTGGCATGTTGATATTACCGGTTTTCGATCACTTAAGATTCTCTGTTAAATACTTCATTGCACAACGAATGCTGATACTAAATGCTTGTATATAACATTAAAATAACTATAAAATAATATTTTTCTACCTTAACGATACCAAATGTAATTATGTTCATTGCCTTCGCATTCATGTTAGATCATGGTCGCCCGAATATTTGTTCAACAAAATGGCGGCACCTGAATTCAATCACATGACTGGATGACACAATGTGTCCAACTGAAATGACATGGGACTACAAAAGTGCAAATAAATAAAAGCAGATAAAACTGCACTTACCTTTTACATGTATAAATATTTCTCAATGGCTTTATTCCGTAACAATATCAATTCACATCATGAGGTTTTTTAATGTTTCTAATTTATTTTCTAAAAAGATATAGTAATCAAATAAAAATGCTCATGATTTTAAAAAAAATATATATTTTTTATTTTATTCTTTATTAATGCATCTTTATGTATCTACCTCTTCTTATCCACTTCTTATAACAAACCTTTTCAGCTTTGTTCTATATTTAACATGTGGTCCTGTGCTAATTTCAAACTCACTTTTTTTTAAAAAAAATAATCTATAAGATGGTCACTCATCCGGAACCTCTATAATTTCTGACATGCACAAGCAAAATCTTTTTATAACTTTTAACCTTGACCTGTATTGCATTAGTTTTTAGCAGACGTGTTTGAAATCGATATTCGTAAACAAACTTAGCGTTTGTCAAGGTTTTATGTAAACTGAAAAATGGACATAGTGAGAAACACATTTTTTCAGGTCTGAACCATAAAATGGCTCTCTTACTTATATTGAAAGCATATTTTTTTTATATTTTTCATTGCATTCAATGACCACATGGATACTATTTGTAAATATTGCCAATTGTGCAGGATATTGAAATATGTGTACGCGAAATTTATAATTCTCAGAAGTGATTGAATTCAGGTCATTATTGAATACAGGTTATAGCACCATATAGGCCCTACTTGTCATTTTTGGGAAAATATGATAGATGACCTCTGGTAATTATTGAGGCCCTCCCGGGGTTTTTGGAGATCGGGAGAACATGGCCATTTATTTTCAGAGATCAGGGGAACATTGGCCATTACTTTCAGAGATCCAGGGATCAAAGGCCTAATTTTAGAGATCTAGGGATATTGTCCTTAATGAAAAAAAGTACCCAATTTGATCAATTTTATCAGAGACATATAAACAGATATAGGCAACTGGAGGCACTTGTCTAAATTTCAGGTGGCACATTTTGGCTTTTTCTAATTTAGTTTGAACTTATTTATTTTACTTCAATTTTGAAACAAGTTCTTACGACTTAGATAAATCACTCTCAAAGTCTTCCTGGGTATAACCAGTACTAAGCATATGTGGAAAAAGTGTCTTGCTCAAGGACACCACACAGTCGCGGCGAAGGATTGAAATACCCACGACCCTTCGATCCAAGGGTTCGGTGCTTTTCCACTAGATCACGTGGCGTTTTCTAAATCATGGAAACACACATCCTCCAGAATCAAACAACATAATTTTGTGATTATGGTAACAAAAGAAAGGGCTTGATTTGGGAGATTAATTTTTTCTTTTTTAACATTAAAGAAATGAAGAATTTTACGCTTAAAGTTTTTTTGTGTGATCGTTTCTCTTTTTTAGCCCATTTTTGAAATAAGAAATAAGTAAAAAGACTTCAATAAATATCAATATGAAACTTTCGCCACCGATAGAAAACTTACTGCTTCATCTTTCTACCTAATATTTCTATTTTTATTGTGTTTTGTTTAAACGTACATGTTATTTGTTCAATCAAGACTACCGTTTTTTGTTTAAAAATATTTTTTTTTCGTGAAATTTCAACATATTTCGATTTCAATCCGTAATAATTTAAATTCAGAAGAAAAATATAAAATAATTGATAAATTGGAATTAGTCATCATTTTTATCAGCTTTACTTTGGCACCAAAATTGTTAAATTCAGACCAAGCTTCGAAGAGTTATTATAGAAATATTAAAAGTGCCGTGGACATTATATTGCTATTAGCCTGCCAGTCTCTGTAATTAAGTCACTGATTTTATGTATAATTTTTATACTTGATCATAATTTACTTTTAAAATGAGATGTCGACTGCTTAAAACAGCTTTTCACCGCTTAGGAGGTTTCTTACTTGTTAGTCTGGGCCCCTGCACAACTTCATCCCATAATCGTATGTAGTTTGTACCCGAAATAAATTTTGGATGGTAATTCTGACCAAAGATATATTTACAGTACTGATGAGTAAAGGCAGAATAGTGCAGTGGTTAATATCGTAGATTTCAGACCGTAAGGACTGGTGTTCAATCCCACCCAGCATCTACTATTTTTTTTATTAGATCGTGTTTATGCAATAAAGTCAATTATTTATGTGTATTTATTGCCTTTTGTAAATTAACCATTCAGCTGTTCAATTTTTTGGTCTCTTCTGTCCTTCCATCGATATCTTCTTTGGCTCTACTTGCCAAAGGCCAGCAGGGCTTATGTCGTGGTAAATTGTCCGTCGTCCATCCGTTAACCTTTTTCTTGTAGAAGCTATAGCATCCCCCACATTTTTCAAAGAATCTTATCCGAACTCGCACAGCATTTGTATAACCACAAAATTTTGAAGTTCTTGAACCAGCGTGACTGAACCACAAATGCTCCCTGCCACAGGGGTTACAAGCACATTTTTAAGGAGACTTAAAAAACACCTTTTCTCTGAAAGTTCAAGCCATAGACCATAGATATTTTAAACAAGGAAAAGAAGAAAGTACATGGATTTTGCTTATTATGATGATGGTGTAAATAATTATAGAGAAGATTATAGTAGATGTTTTACTTAAGGAAACACTATTTGGTACTTTCAGGGAACTATGTTTAAAACTTTTGCAGATCTAGGGAACAGTGGAAATACTTTTGGGGAACTTTGGCAAATACTTTTGGGGAACTTTGGCAAATACTTTAAGAGATCCAGAGAACAAGGCTCATTATTTAGTTTATCAAACAACCATTATTTATTAACAATACCTGTGAGAACAGTCATTATAACTTGCAGTACAGTAAGCTTATATATGGGGCGAATCTTTCAAAATGGGGCGATTTTGTTATGGGGTGATTTTGTAATGGGGCGAATATTCGAGAATTCTTTCAAGAGAATTTTACCGAAAAGTTCATTTCCTCCATTTCGCCCAATACAGTCACCTACAAACATCCTTACTTGCCTGAAACAATCTCAATGATAGTGTTGAGTGAGTATATTCTATCCTGTACTTGAAATAACTCGTGATGAACAGCAATTAACGCACCGCGAAGGATAAATGCTGCCGATCCCAGACAGGTGGGATAGGCCCAACTATCTGAGACATGCATGAGGTGTAATGGCTGACACATTCTTAATACACTTTCCGAATACTTAAAATGATATTGTTGTCATCTGTACGTGAAGACGTACGATTTGTTGGGATTCTCAATCTAAGCATAAATAAAATGAATGGTAGGAAAAGAAGAGGAAAAACAATCTTCCAATAGCAATCATGTGATTCGTAATAACTGTATCATCTTATCAAGGGACTTATTGGGGTTTTACATTGGCGTTAACTACCAGAGACAGGTTACTATATAAATAGAGCATAAATGATACATTTGTATATACATTCAGTCCAAAGTGTTTTTAAATATTTTTTTTAAATGTGTAAATACTTAAAACTGATAAAGCCTCAATGATAGGCCTACCATGCATGTATGAACTTACCAAGGGAGTTAATGGGGTCAAAATTTGCGTTAACTACTAGAGACAGGTTACTATATCAATAGAGTGTAAATTCTACATTTGTTTATACATTCAGTCCAATGAGATTTTAAATAGTTATTAAATGTGTAAAAACTTAAAACTGATGATGCCTCAATACTATCATGCATGTATCAACTTACCAAGGGACTTAATGGGGTCAAAATTTGCGTTAACTACCAGAGACAGGTTACTATATAAATGGAGTGTAAATTCTACATTTGTTTATACATTCAGTCCAACGAGATTTTAAATAGTTTTTAAATGTGTAGAAACTTAAAAGTGATGATGCCTCAAAGCTATCATGCATGTATCAACTTACCAATGGACATAATGGGGTTAGAGTTGGCGTTAACTATCGGAGACAGGTTACTATAATAGAGTGTACATTCTACATTTGTTTATACATTCAGTCAAACGAGATTTTAAATAGTTTTTAAATGTGTAAAAACTTAAAACTGATGATGCTTCAATTGAATCATGCATGTATCAACTTACCAAGGACATAATGGAGTTAAAATTGGCGTTAACTACCGGAGACAGGTTGTTATATAACAAGAGCGTACATTCTATATTTGTTTATACATTCAGTCCAAAGTTGTTTTTAAATAGTTTTAAATATGTAAATACTTAAAACTGACGATGGCTCAATGATATCATGCATGTATCAGCTAACCAAGGGACACATTGGGGTTAAAATTGGCGTTAACTACCAGAGACAGGTTACTTTATAAATTGAGTACAAATTCTACATTTGTTTATACATTCAGTCCAACGTGTTTTTAATAGTTTTTGAATGTGTTCATACTCAAAACTGTTTAAGGTTCAATGATAACATGCATGTATCAACTAACTAAGGAAAACATTGGGGTTAAAATTGGCGTTAACTACCGGAGACAGGTTGCTATATAAATAGAGCGTACATTCTACATTTGTTTAAACATTCGGTCCAAAGTTGTTTTTAAATAGTTTTGAATGTGTGCATACTTAAAACTAACGATGGCTCAATGATATCATGCATGTATCAGCTTACCAATGGACACATTGGGGTTAAAATTTGCGTTAACTACCAGAGACAGGTTACTATATAAATAGAGTGTACATTCTACATTCGTTTAAACATTCAGTCCAAAGTGTTTTTAAATAGTTTTGAATGTGTACATACTTAAAACTGACGATAACTCAATAATATCATGCATGTATAAACTTGCCAAGGGACACATTAGTGTTAAGATTGGCGTTAACTACCAGAGACAGGTTACTATATAGATAGAGTGCAAATTCTACATTTGTTTATACATTCAGTCCAACGTGTTTTTAATTGTTTTTGAATGTTTAAATACTTATAACTGATGATGCATCAATGCTATCATGCATGTTTCAACTTACCAAGGGACATATTGGGGTTAAGATTGGCGTTAACTACCGGAGACAGGTTACTATATAAATAGAGCGTACATTCTACATTTGTTATCAATTAAGTCCAACGAGATTTTAAATAGTTTTTAAATGTGTAAAAACTTAAAACAGACGATGCCTCAATGATAGAATTCATGTATCACATTATTAAGGGTCCTTATGTGGTTAAAATTGGCGATAACTACCAGAGACAGGTTGCTATATAAATAAAGCGTACATTATATGCTTTTTTATACATTCAGTCCAAAGTTATTTTTAAATAGTTTTTAAATGTGTAAAAACTTAAAAGTGATGATGCCTCAAAGCTATCATGCATGTATCAACTTACCAATTGACATAATGGGGTTAGAGTTGGCGTTAACTACCAGAGACAGGTTACTATATAAATAGAGCGCAAATTCTACATTTGTTTATACATTCAGTCAAACGAGATTTTAAATAGTTTTTAAATGTGTAAAAACTTAAAGCTGATGATGCTTCACTGGTATCGTGCATGTATAAACTTACCAAGGACATAATGGGGTTAAAATTGGCGTTAACTACCGGAGACAGGTTGTTATATAACTAGAGCGTACATTCTACATTTGTTTATACATTCAGTCCTAAGGTGTTTTTAAATAGTTTTAAATGTGTACATACATAAAACTGACAATGCCTTAATAATATCGTACATGTGTTACATTATCAAGAGACATAATGTGGTTAAAATTTGCGTTAACTACCAGAGACAGGTTACTTTATAAATTGAGTACAGATTCTACATTTGTTTATACATTCAGTCCAACGAGATTTTAAATAGTTTTTGAATGTTTTAAAACTTAAAACTGATGATGTCTAAAATATATCAAGCATGTATCAACTTACCAAGGGACATAATGGGGTTAAAATTGGCGTTAACTACCGGAGACAGGTTGCTATATAAATAGAGCGTACATTCTACATTTGTTTATACATTCAGTTAAAAACTTAAAACTGATGATGCTTCAATGGTATCATGCATGTATAAACTTACCAAGGACATAATGGGGTTAAAATTGGCGTTAACTACCGGAGATAGGTTGTTATATAACTAGAGTGTACATTCTACATTTGTTTATACATTCAGTCCAAAGTTGTTTTTAAATAGTTTTAAATGTGTACATACATAAAACTGACAATGCCTTAATAGTATCATACAAGTGTTACATTATCAAGAGACATAATGTGGTTAAAATTTGCGTTAACTACCAGAGACAGGTTACTTTATAAATTGAGTACAGATTCTACATTTGTTTATACATTCAGTCTAATGAGATTTTAAATAGTTTTTGAATGTTTAAAAACTTAAAACTGATGATGCCTAAAACATATCATGCATGTATCAACTTACCAAGGGACATAATGGTGTTAAAATTGGCGTTAACTACCGGAGACAGGTTGCTATATAAATAGAGCGTACATTCTACATTTGTTTATACATTCAGTCCAAAGTTGTTTTTAAATAGTTTTAAATGTGTACATACATAAAACTGACAATGCCTTAATAATACCATACATGTGTTACATTATCAAGAGACATAATGTGGTTAAAATTTGCGTTAACTACCAGAGACAGGTTACTTTATAAATTGAGTACAGATTCTACATTTGTTTATACATTCAGTCCAATGAGATTTTAAATAGTTTTTGAATGTTTTAAAACTTAAAACTGATGATGTCTAAAATATATCAAGCATGTATCAACTTACCAAGGGACATAATGGGGTTAAAATTGGCGTTAACTACCGGAGACAGGTTGCTATATAAATAGAGCGTACATTCTACATTTGTTTATACATTCAGTCCAAAGTTGTTTTTAAATAGTTTTAAATGTATACATACTAAAAAATGACGATGGCTCAATGATATCATGCATGTATCAGCTTACCAATGGACACATTGGGGTTAAAATTGGCGTTTACTACCAGAGACAGGTCACTATATAAATAGAGTGTACATTCTTCATTCGTTTAAACATTCAGTCCAGAGTGTTTTTAAAGAGTTTTGAATGCGTACATACTTAAAACTGATGATGCCTAATTGATGCCATGCATGTATCAACATCCCTATGGAGATAATGGGGTTATAAGTGTCGTTAAATTCAAGAGACAGCTACTTTATAAATAGAGCGCAACTTATATGTTTGTTTATAACTTCAGTACAAAGTTGTTTAATTGTTTTGAATGTTAAAGGTTTACTATAGGTAACATTCTCGATGTTAGGTTCACCTTCCTGATGTTTATAAAGGCCTCAGCAACCTCATTTCAGATACCTGATAAATAGGGGTCTGCTATGGGTAGTCATCTCATTTCACATACTTTGATATGTGTATATATATATATATATTAAATTATGTTATAGGCAGCACCCTTGGTGTTCGATTCGCGTACCTGAAGTTCACATATTGATGTATATAAAGGTCTACTATAGTCAGCACCCTCGGTAATAAGTTCACATATTGATGTATATAAAGGTCTACTATAGGCAGTACCCTCGGTGTTAGGTTCACAGCACCCTCGGTGTTAGGTTCACATATTAATGTATATAAAAGTCTACTATAGGCAGCACCCTCAGTGTAAGACTCACGAATTGGTGTATATAAAGGTCTACTATAGTCAGCACCCTCGGTGTTAGGTTCACGTATTGGTGTATATACATGTCTACTGTAGTCAGCACCCTCGGTTCACATATTGGTGTATATTAAGGTCTACTATAGTCAGCACCCTTGGTGTTAGGTTAATGTATTGGTGTATATAAAGGTCTACTATAGTCATCACCCTCGGTTTCAAGTTCACATATTGGTGTATATAAAGGTCTACTATAGTTAGCACCCTCGGTTCACATATTGGTTTATATTAAGGTATACTATAGTCAGCACCCTCGGTGTTAGGTTCACGTATTGGTGTATATGAAGGTCTACTTTAGTCAGCACCCTCGGTTCACATATTGGTGTATATGAAGGTCTACTATAGTCATCACCCTCGGTGTCAAGTTCACATATTGACGTATATAAAGGTTTACTATAGGCAGCACCCTCGGTGTTAAGTTCACATATTGGTGTATATAAAGGTCTACTATAGTCATCACCCTCGGTGTTAGGTTCACATATTGATGTATGTAAAGGTCTACTATAGACTGTACCCTCGGTGTTAGGTTCACATATTGATGTATGTAAAGGTCTACTATAGGCAGCACCCTCGGTAAAAGGTTCACATACCTGATGTATACAAAGGTCTACTATAGACAGCACCCTGGGTAAAAGGTTCACATACCTGATGTATATAAAGGTCAGCTATAGGCAGCACTCTTGGGGTTAGGTTCACACACCTGATGTATATAAAGATCAGCTATAGGCAGCACTCTTGGGGTTAGGTTCTGGCATTCAGTGGCTATTGCACTGAAACCCAAAAATAACGACTTTTCACAAATTATGAGGCACAACTCTATAAAGAAAAAAGCCACAACCCTAAAATCGAACATTGTTTTGTCATTATAAACATTGTATTAGAATTTTAAAAGATTTGATTCAGACATTCTCAAGTTACTGCATGGGTACCAAAGTCTGAATGACAGACTGACAGACGGATGGACGGAGACAGACCTAAATTAGTGTCATGCTTTTCTTAAAGAGGGGGACAATAGTAGTAACATGCATCTTTTTAGCTAATATGCCTGATTGCAACAACGAATGAATGAACAGGGTTTTACGGCGTACCAACACATTATAAGTTATTCAACGCCAACAGGAAGGAAGATTCCAGGTTTGATTGCAACAAAAATTTCAATATATCATGGTCATTCAATGACAAAAATATAAATTATCATTTAATGGGAAATTCCAGTTAGACGGTATCGGCAAATAATTAAACAACATTTTTCATTTGAAAATATGTCTTTAATGATACATAAGTATATATTATTCATATATTATAACATGTTTTTAACTATGAACAAGACAAGATGACATAAAACTACTTGATTTTAATGTTTCAAGTGTATTGTGCTTTACACTTCTAAGTTTCACACTAAATGTTCATGCAAAACACAGGAATGAAATATCATGATTTACATGTAATATTGATCTATTATGTTTTTACAGTTTTACTGATTTATTTACATCAAAAATGGTCCATGAATATTCACACAATAATACACAAATGAATAATACATGTATAGATGGCAAACATTTGATATATGCAATAGTAACTACAACTGTATTAATGTTTATAATTAAATTTGCTGATGTGTTCATCTTTTAAATTGATCTTGGTTGTTGTTATGTTACAAAACGTTAGGAATTTATTGGGAGAGATATATTTATTCTGTTTCTGTCATAAAACTTTATCAATACAATTGTTCATTAAAATACCCGTAAATGCACGTTTCAAGGAATACTTTCTTAACTTACATTCTCTAAGTGATCTTCATTTTATTGATAAGAATTGGTGATTTTTCTCAATTCAAATGAATTATATATATATAAATCCCTAACAGTTTTACAACTAATTTGTTTGTACATGTTATCAGTTCTGCAAACTTAGATAATACACTGTGTTGTATTCATGCAAACATTATCTTACTAAATTATTGTAGTAGGCTTGATGACTGGGAAGTCTTGAGTAAAGCTTCAATGACAATGACAAATCTTTATTAAGCATTGTAGGCCTCCGACTCATTATACATAATGTTCAACAAAGCGACATACAAAATGAATTATACATGTATAACAAAACATACAATAATATCAACATGTCAATATGATTTAGGTAATAACAATGAATGAATGAATAGGGTTTTACGGCGTACCAACACATTATAGGTTATTCTACTCCAACAGAAAGGAAGATTCCAGGTTCACTCTACATGTACAAAAACAACAAATTAACATACAGATTAAAAAAATATATCAAAAATGAATATGTAGAATGAACCTAGAACCTTGAACCTTCAGCAAATTCTATCATATTACTCAATTTGTCGCTTCCTACGACATGCATAAGCCACAGTGATCCTATTCTTGCCATCACTCATGGCTCCCTGGAACCACACAGGGGCTGATAATTTTTACCACAGTAGTGAACATGTCAAAAAATGATAAAATGAAAATGATACCCATTCGGAGGATTCCTACCCTTCTGCAGAGATCGACAGTGATTCTATTCTTAGCCAGAACCACTCGGGCTAGGTTATAACAAACATGATAACATTCATCAAGTAATGTACATTATAACCATTGTGATGCAGCATCATATTGATATATATATTTATATATTTTTAATACTTTCAAATTGTTTTGAAATTTACCGCAATTTTTTTTATCATATTTTAGGTAATTTAGAATGTAAAAATAATTAACTATACTTGTTGTTTATTTAACAGTTTAATACTGTCTATTATGAGAGCAAAGTATATTAACTTTGATAAGTTTAAGACTGTTACGTCATTACTATCAAATAAATAATAAAATGATTGTTATGTAGGTGTATTAAGCATAGAAATGTATTGCTGCCTTAAGTTTCTATATAACGGGCAGATCATAATAAAATGATACTCGTCTTCTATAGTTTGTTCCTTGCAAAATGGACATATTCTGTATTCATATGGAATATTGTTATGTCTGCCAGTTTCTATCATGAAATTATGAGCTGAATATCTAAATCTTTAAAGTGAAATTCTGAATTTCAATGGCAAATTATAATAACAGGCAATTTGCAGTTTTCAGTTCAGGCATAATATATCTATAAAAACGACATTTTCCAGACTCAGCGACACTACCACACCATTCCTGTTTAGAACAATCAATCAATCTTTGCTCAGATGTATAAATAAACAATTTATCATCACCAACACCAATATTTAACCAGACATACCCAAACCCATATTTGAATAGTAGATTTTTAATTTTGGTTGCCGAAGTAATATGTCGAATTTCATCCAACTGTTTAAACATTTTATAACATTGGTATGGATACCATGTTCTATTCATCTTTAGAAATTTTAACCAATATCTGACACAATTATAGTGATAATCGACATAGAGTGGGCATCTACCATATTCTCCCCTAACAAACATATGAAATACATTAGTTGGTAGTTTTAAAAATTTTCTACAAAATTGATCATGTACATTTTCAATTGGTTTTGAATATTCATATCCCCATATTTCAGATGCATAAAGTAAAATGGGTTTAATCATCGTATCAAAAAGTTTAAATTAGTATTTCCTCTCAAAATACCAACATTATTTTGTAATTTAATCATTGATACAATTGCTTTCTTAGCTTGTGTTGCCAAACATATATTTGCATCTGTCCAAATCAATTTTATATATAAACCCATATATTTATACATAGAAACTGTTTCTAGTAACATATATCTGCCATTTCTTAAAACAACTATTTTTGTTTTTTGTACATTAATTTTCATTCAGTTCTAATGCAAAATAAAGAAATGATATCAATCTGTGACTGTAAGCCTGTTACAGTATCACTAACGTTTGCCAAATCATCTGCGTACATCACTGCAATGAAATCTTCAGTTTCTGATACTTGTATTCCTCTGGCATTAGCTCCGTTTAATCATCAATAAGATCATTAATAAAATGTTTACACTCTTGCTGTGTACCTATGTTACAATAAACATTTTTAGTATATTTACAATCATCGACCCCGACACATATACATACATTTTTATGAATAGCAACAAGAAGTTTTAGAAATTTTCCTCCAACTCCTTTTCGTTTCAAACATTGCATAAGTTCAAGGTGGTTTAAGGTATCAAATGCCTTAGAAAAATCAACGAAAATACAAAAAAATCTACCACCTTTCTTGCTAAGGTATTTTTGTGACATCGCCATTAATGTAAATAAATTATCTGTTGTATTGTAACCTTTAAGAAATCCTGATTGCGCTTCGCCTATTTTATTTTGTTCTTCAGACCAATTATATAGTTGTGTTTTCATCATATTTGTAAGTATCGTATTCAAAATATCAATTAAAGATATACATCTGAAATTATTAGTATCATTCATTGAACCCAATAAAGTTTCAATCGAATACATTAAGTGGTTGGTGATATGGACTTGATGGTACTTGCACGCAAAAATTTAACCAGAAGTCAAACAAGGTCAATAATATTGCATTATGGTCATCTGAAAGTTGTCTGTTAGTCTGTTGGGCCATCATGTGTTGACATGTTGGAGTGTAATACGTGGTGTTTGATCTTGCATATGTTGGTAACAGTGACATAGACTGGCGTTGTTGCATACATCTGTCTTATGTTGACAACCAATAGAATGGCAGTATATCACTATAGGGTACTGAACTGTTCCTTTTTACTCTTACCTGTAAGTACACAAACGTGGAACAGAGAATATAAATGACACACATTAAGAATAACAAACTATTTCATTTATAAATTTATTGTATTAGCCTTGTTATCGTCAAGTTATAATGAACTGAGCCAATACGACAAGGGTTATTTAAAGCTAGAGTCATTTAATCAATTAACTGTTGATAAAAAGAAGACTTTGTAATGTTGAGGTTGACACTGTTCATCATATCAATACATATTTTAAATGTAGAATGCACTGACACCTATTATAAGCCTACCTTATTACATTAATTTTCATATTAAATAATTGAAAATTGACATGGTTATTAGAATTAAAAAAATAATATAGGTGGAACGGATGGATGCTCCCCAAGTGAGTGTTTGACTCTGTACTGGCTACTTGGTTGAAAAATACCAAACTGCATAGCAGGAACAATATGTGGCTCTGCACTTCACAGAACTCATTTGCAAATCATTGAACCGGAACAAAATGACAATATGTGCATATCCTAGCTAGTCTTACAAAATTAAAACCAGAGGTTGTAGCAAAATAGCGTCATGAAGACAATAAGTACATCTCCACTTGGTAATGATGCATCCAAGCAGAGGTTGTAGAGAAATAGAGAGGAGAAGAATTTGGTCACAGACAATGAAAGGGCCATAGCTCTGTGAAAAATCATCAAACTGGAATACAAACTAGCAAGTTTCATTAAATTCCAACCTGAGGTTGTAGAGAAATAGCGCAGACAAGAATTTGGTCACAGACTCAATATTAGGGCCATAACTCTGTGAAAAATGATTGAACAGGAACACAAAGACTATATGCACATCTCCACTTGGTAGTGATGGATCCTAGCAAGTTTCATAAAATTCCAAAGTGGGGTTGTGGAGAAGTAGCGCGGACAAGAATTTGGTCACAAACAGAAACAAAGGACCATATCTCCGTGAAGAATCACCAAACCGGAACACAAAGACAATATGCGCATCCGCATTTGGTAATGATACATCCTAGCAAGTTTCATAAAATTCCAACCAGGGGTTGTAGAGAAATAGTGAGGACAAGAACTTGGGGTCGCAAGGACGCATGCACAGACGAAGCGGCGACTATATGCTTACCCCCTTTAGGGAGCATAATAAAATCGTCATTGATTAAATGATTTCATATTGACCAATTACATTAATTGGTCCCAAACACTCATATTTGCCTGCAACTATAACTTTGGGTCATTATGTAAATCCTTGGACTAATAACATGGGCAATATTAAATCACTTAATAAATAAAATAAAATTACATTTCAAGAAAGATTTTCACCTACTGAAAGGAAATTTTGCCTTAAATATTAATATAAAAACCATGACATTGTGCATTAAAAAATGCTCAGTTTGAAGGCCGATTGATTTTATGGTTTTATAAATTTGCCAATCTCTTTAAACAGTTATCAGAAATCATTATTATTATGATTAAAAGAGTTAAAATAAATGATAAATGTATTTCAAATAAGACAATTACATATTTCTACGGATGCCTTTAGAGCTCTGGTTCCAGACTTCCCCTCCACCAACCGACACTCGTAATCTGCATCTTCATATGTTATACGAGTCACACTTTGGAAAATGGCAACCATGGCCTCCTTGCACAGGACTTCAGTTATAAAACAAACTGCTAAACTGAAAACAAATGTTACATGTGTTTAAGCATATTCCACCATAAATAGAATGTACTGTGATAACAACAACTATGCAACTCAGATTTGTTATTTGGCATCATTCAGTATTCCTCAAAATAGAATTATGCTTAGGTGTCTTAATGCATATTACCCGCATAAAAAGACTCAATAAAAGTCTGATATTTCATTCTATCATGTCAACGTAGTCATTTCTATTGATAAACTGCCTGCCTAATAAACATAGGTTTATCACGTCTTTGCAAGTTTATCAGGCACATGAAGTCATTATGTATACTTCATTATGTCGTTGTGTATATTTATACATTTTGACCTGGATGGAACTACTTTTAACCCTACTTATAATGAATAAAAACAAACTAGAAATATTGACATGATAAATAGAATACCAGGTAAATTTCTAATATTATCAACTTCATCAGGTTTGGCACGTAATTTTTTTTTTCTCGAAGCCTCACCTCAGAAACAAACTCTCACATAAACTCAAAGTGTTGTCAAACAAACTCAAATTGTGACCTTGACCTTTGAGGTACGGGTGTGGGTCTTACTCGTGACACGTCATCATGTTCTGTTGATCATTTGTTGCAAGTATCAACAAAATCCATCTATGCATGACAAAGTTACAGGCCACAAACAAAATACCGGACAGAAGGACGGATGGACGGACAGACGCTGCGATTACTATATGCCACCTAAAATTTTTTGGGGGGCATAAAAAGTTCCTAATATCAGTTTAATGCCTAACCAACCCAATCACATAGTAGATTCTTGCTAAATGTTATTTAATATGAAATTATCTGGAGCTTCATTGAAGACGCTAAAAAACAATTACTACTTATCTCTCTGGAATATGTTTTCAACTGCTTGTCACCCAGACCCCAAAACTTGACCATGCTTTGTATATGGCTTGCTTAAAGAAATCAAAGAATGTCATGTTTATTTGTGTTGTTTAAACAAAAATATATAATTTCTATACAGAGTCAGCAAAAATATAAAGTATCCCATTTTCAAATTTTTTGTTCTTCTTTTACATGCAATTTCAAAGCTCTCTCAAAACTGTTAAGTATTGATTCGGTATGCATGCACTGTTGATGTACCTAAAGAGTATACACATACCCATACCATTTTCAATTTCACATGTTAAACAAATATAGTAAAACAATTCATAGTTCATCCGATGCAATCTGCTACTTTTCATTTAAATGCTAGACAATGGATTGAAATTTTGCAAACTGTATTTTGAATACAACGTTAAACCGAAACTGCATATGGACATTATAGCATTTATTTTGGGAACAATTGGTTGATAATATATCTAATATTACAAGTTATTTTTGTTAACGAGATAGTTAATATAAACCCCTACTTTGTTTTGTTAGTGAAGAATTTGTCCTTGATTCTATTTTGCAGGAGCAAGACAGCCTGAAAAAAAAATCCCAGTTTATATTTCCATGTGCTGTTTCATATATGTTTAATTTATATATAAATTTAATAATTTCATTATTTTGTAAATTACAGATTGAAAGCTTCCTTAGTACAAAAATAGCAATACCACAAGAGGCACTTTATATCCATCATGCAAATCTCCAACTTATTCAGATTTATTTATGGGGTTCAATATCATTTTCAACATATTTCGTGTTATATATGGTATATTTGATTTTACTGGTGGAGGAAAACTTCTGTTTATAACCACTATCCTTTCTCAAGAAACTGGCAAACTTTCTCACAGGAAGATTTTGGGTCTAGCAGGACTCAAACATATCACCCAGCAGTAAAGATAAGTGATCATAAGATGGCACTGTAAACCACACCTTCTACTTGAATACATTTAAGTTTTAATAAAAAATATGTCCATTACTACATGTTTAGTGTTGATATATGTGCAAATTACTTATTTACTGTATGCATGTACATCTTGTATAACACTGGTTAAGAAATGAATATAATCCAATTAAACTGTATATTGAAGCAAAAGTTAAAAGATGAACAATGCTATAACAACATTTTTTAAATGGCTGTATAGAAATAGCAGCTTCATTATACCCCAAATAAACTTCACATACCTGTTGACTGAAAAGTGTGTATCCAAAGCCATACTTTCCAATTTCACTACGATTTCAAGCTTTGAAAGCATTCTTTCTATTCATCCAAGGCTCTTTTCTGCAAGTAAAGTAAACACAATTAACATGTTCATGTCATTTTGTCCCATTGGTGCAATAAGGTACCATGTGCCTTCATATGTCATATACACATTTTTTGGTACCTTATTACACTAATGGCGCAAAATTTTATAAATAGTTAATAGCAATGTCAAAAATGAAACATTCATTATTATTTAGTGTTTAACTGATACTATTGAAAAGGGGACAACAATACTTTTTACTTCCTAAATAATGACAATATGCAAATCTCCATGTATTTTTAGTCTAAATTCATAAAGAATAATTTTAGACATACTCATCCTTTTCTCCACTAATTATGCTTTCCAGCCTGTCATATGCCCTCTTCATCTGAAATATATTAGATAAAATACACGCTATCAAATTTTAACAAGAAAAAGTACATACATTGTACCCAAAACATACTTATTTGTTAAAGTGGGCTTTTTTTATTATTTTTTATAAGTATGTACATTAAAACTGATTGGCAATAAGCAAATTATGCCAATACATTAAATACAACAAGAAAATATTGGTGGAACAGATGGATGCTCCCCTTTGGCCAGTAGAGCTAATGATAAAAGTGAGCGCAATATAACATGTTGCAAATTGTATAAATCATTGCTAACAAGATTTATCCATATATATATATGTAAAATAAATTGTTGATTAAAGTTAATTATAAAAAAGCATTCACTCAGTATTTCTCTCTCACAAAAGGGGGAATGCACTGTAAGCTATGAAAGCATTTTTAACAAATCAGTCAAGTATTGCAAGCAATACATAAGTCCCTTACCAGTTTACTTTATTAATGTATAAAATGTTTGTGTTACAGGATGTAACCACAATTATTTGTCCGCTGAAAAAGTAATTATATGATCTACATGATGTTCTTATTTCTCACTATCCACATGCAAAGTTTGTGTTATCGCAGGGTCCAGGTCGTATATATAATAACTGCCATAGCAACCCCAATTTTTTGTCTAACTGAGAAAATGACATGTATTATCTCCTTTTTGCCCTCTATCCACATGCAAAGTGTCACAAACCTAGCTTTGAGTTTTTTAGTAAGATTTTCTGATGACGGAGAGAATTTTGTTACCATAGCAAGCACAATGTTAGTTGGACTGAAAAAATAAAATGCCTACATTTTCTCCTTATTTTTCTCTAGGCATATGCAAAGTTTCACAAACCTAGTTTGGATACATTATGAGTAATCTTTCAAGATAGACTGATGTTGGATTGACAGAAGATAAACCTAACACTCCCCTCTGGTAAGATGTCGTACAAAACTATGCAGATAAGATTTTATACAATGTTAACTATTCAACACAAATTCTACTCTTTGGTCTTACCTTTCTTGATTGTCTGGCATGAATTGCTTCACCAACACCTGTACCATAGAAGTTAAGGTCTTCCCATGACAAAATTTTGCCAGATACTGTTTTTTCAACTCACAATGCTGGGCCTCTTATCCATTTGTTGTGTTGATCTGAATGTTAAATAGGTTTTGTCGATAACAATAAACCCATCGCTGTTGGACAAAAATAAAAAAAGGGTAACTAAATACTTATTAAAATTCAGTTTTATTTAATTCATATGATTTAATGTAGAACAAATAAAAACAGTTTCATACACATTGTCAACTACCAGAGCCTCAAGTGTATATAAAATATTTTCATTAGACTACATTAATATTAACATTTTGTTTTTGGATCTGCTTCATGGTTTGATGAAAATGCTGATATTAGTTTTTTAATAAGTGTCCACATTTGTTATTCGGTCATAAGAAAGCTTCATGTCAGACAGATTTAGGTCATATTACTTAGTTTAAAATTCACTAGGCAGTTTAAGTGGATATATTTAGTTTATACTAATTTATTTTAGTTCAATTGCAATGAAAGCTCAGAGCTTATATGAAACACTCTCGAGTCCTTCTCCTTGTTCCTCAGTACTGAGTGAGTGTTGTTTTATGAGATACATCGGGCCGAGCTTGGGCTCGAACCTGCAACCTCCGGCATGGAGATGTTTAAGCAATTATTGTAGATGGATGGATAGTCTTTAAGAGTTCAGAATCCAAAAATTCAACTTATTAATAAAGTATAATATTTTGGGAATATATTAATACTAGTATATAATTGACAAATTGAAAGATTGTAAACAAAGTAAAAAATTATCTTTTCAATGATTCATAATTTAATTTTCAAGTTAAACATTTATAATACAATCTTACATGACTTTCTTGTAACCATTTTTTCTCTATCCATGCGCTGAAGGCATTGTTTGTTTTGTAAACATCCATTTCTCTGAGAATGGTAACTTCGTTCTTAAAACTGTCTTCAGTCAAGGCACTGGAAATTTTCCTCAGCCTGTATCAAGAAGATAAACACAGAAATTTAGTTGTGAACCTGAAGTTCTGGAATCACAGGAAATCACCATGAACTATCAAAAAAACAGTGCTCTATAGTATACCAAACATGTTTTAAAATACTCTCAGTTATACACTGTTTACTCTTAAATAATGTATAAAGAAAAACAAGCCCCCCCCCTCCACACACACACACACATGTTTGTGAAAGTAACAATATATTTTATAATAAGTAGCGATGTATCCATGAATATCAAGAGTCATGTACTGATGTTTCAAACTAGACACGCAATTTCATGTTGTTGTTTTTTACATTAAAGTATGACCTTGACCTTTGTGTTACCTTGACTTTGACATCTGATGTAAAGGTCTGGTTAATTCTACAGGTAAATGCAGGTGAGACATCATCATGACATGTTGATCACTTACATGTATGTCAAGCTATTTCAAAAATCCCTCAATGTAAGACAAAGTTACAAACCAGACATTACATATCAAACTGAAAGTGTGACCATGAACTTTGAGGTTAGGTTCTGGGTCTTAACGCTACACATTGTCATGCCATGTTGATCATAAAAACATTAAAAGTGAAATGATGAATAAAATGTGCAAAGTACGGTAAGAGTAATGCTGACAACATTTACCATTAAAAATATTGAAATGACCATGTCAGGTTTATCAATTGATAAATTTAAGCAAGTGTTTTTGAAATCCATCCATGTACGATAAAGTTACAGACCAAACTTCAAATTGGAAACAAACTCAAAGTTTGATCTTGACCTTTGTGTGACACATCATGTCATCTTGATCAATTTAGCCAAGTTAAAGACAAAGTTACAGACCAGACATGTAATGTCAAACAAATTGAAAGTGTGACCTTGACCTTTGAGTAAAGGTTCTAGGTCTTACACGCATCACTTCATCATGTCATGTCGATTAACTGTGCCAAGTGCCTGTCCATTAATTAAATCTGGATTTTGACTAAAGTCCAACAGCAGATCTAGATTTATATTTATATAAAACAGTTGGTATAACACTATCAGCACTCATATGAAACAATATCCAGAATCATTATATAGAAAACAGTATATAACAAATTGGTGGTGAGATAGTATTGAAAAGCTACATCATCACTAGCAATGCATAACTTACTGTTTTGTGGTGATGTCCAGTTGGTTACCAATACCATTTTTTGTCGCCTTCAACCAGCGGTCCCATGCCTGATTGCGATGAAAATCGCAAAGATATACACTTGTTCCTGTAATTAAACATTATGTGATAATAATAAGGTCTTTCAAAATAAAACAATCCAATTAATCTGTGACATGCAAGCCAGATTTTCTAAAAATAAATAATAAAACAATTATCATTTAGCAGTTTTAATATGAATAAATATACATGTTTATCTTTTTTATGAAGAGGGGACTAATGCCATTTTTATTCAACCCATTACAGAGTATATATACAGAGACATATCCAGTTTTCGTGGTGGAGGAAAATGTCTTAATGAACTTAGTAAAAAGAAATTAACTGGCAAACTTTCTCGGATTAATTATTTTTGTCTGGAACAAGACTTAAACGCATGACCTCAGCTACAATGACCATTAGACAAAGATATTATGTGAACATTTCACTTAGAAACATGTTTTTTTTACTTTTAATATGTTATTTATGATCAGAGGATTGTTTTAATCTTTATGATGTCATGCTATTTACTCTTCATCAAACATTGTTGTGCCAAGAACCTGACTTGTATTAAACATTCACATGTATTCAGTATTAACCATTCTTTTATTACAACAAGTATTTCAACTTTCATTCAAATTTTGAGACCATCCCCTTCTCCCAACCATTAATTTGAAAACAGGTTATGTGTCCATAAAAGGATAAATCGTGAAATAAATTGTAAGTCATGGCAGAAGTTGTGGTTTGATCCTTAGCTAGAACATATGCCTCTGAAAAAACAACACTCAGTACATGTTCTACCAAGGGAGCTAACTCGAAAGCAGTTCATGTTAGCTCTGTGCTTTCTTCACATTCAAGCTATTAAACTAATATCTATAAACTAAGAACAGCTGACAAACCTGAAAAAACCTCTTCAAGAGCTGATATTTCTTGCAGGTCAAAGTCAGTCATGAAGAAATTAGGCTTCCAGCTTTTGTTCCAGGATTTAACCATTGAAAGTGCTTCTTTGATGTTAACTTTGGTCTCTATCCCAACTATGAAGGAGGCAACTATAACATAGCCATCATTGGAGCAAACATACACAAAAAACAAGGGCAACTCGTATTTCGTGGTATTATATGTTGCATCCATTAGTGTAACTTCCTGACCATACTTTGATAACATTTTCCTCTGAAACTCAGTCTGGTGTACAAACAAAAGACTGTGAGCTGATACATCAGTATCAGTATCTTCAGGAACAGAACTGAAAAACGGAATTTGGAATAAGAATTTTAAGACATGTAATAATAACTTCTCACAAAGACAATAAAGTGTGAAAATGTAAGAGTTATTTCCAATTACCCTTCATTTCATTTGAATATATATTTGTTAATTGACAAGCTCTGAGGAAAGACAAATAATGATATGGGGATGATATGTACTGGGTATTATATTTAGGTAATTGAAGAGACAGTAACAGTGACCAAGTTCTTGATAACCTTCCTTTAAATGTTAGATATCTATATTTCCACCACATCCCTCCCAGGCAGATGAAAATAGGCCAAACATTGATTAACTTTAAGAGCGGTTATGAATTTTAACCCTATGCATTTCATCTCATCATTTCATGTGGTAGCATTGACATTTCCTATCACTTTCAGGAAAAAAAAAAGCAATTGCATTACAATCCCTTACATCTTGTGGTATTAGGAATGCTGTGTATCAATTTAAAATGAAATTGGCAATGTTTCTTGTTATTGAACAATGTATTATTTGGGATGCCAATGTTAGTAATTTCAAAAGTTCACCAATTCATAGGATATCCTAACTGAAAACTATGACTGCTAACACAGTGATAATGGTACTTACGATGGACGAAAAAATAAACAATCTGTTCGAAAATCCTTTGTCCACTGCTGTAAGTTTATGTGAAGATTTTCTTGGTCATCACTGCTGAACCTGTAAAGCAAAATAGATATGGTAAAATGTAAAGGGGCTCCATTTTAAAGTGTGTTATTTTAATAAAGTGGCAAATTTCACACACACAAAGCTAGAATGTACACCACAAAAAAAGTTTTATTTTAGTTGTTAGGATAAAATAAAAAAATAGCAGAGAATACCAGGTTATGAATTTAAAGGACTAAACCTTGAAACTCTCACTTGAGCTAAAAAAAGTTATGGTAATTTCCTATAATGAACGCACGGAATCATGGAAATCGACTATAATTACAAAGAAATTCACATTCTTTCGAAGAAGACGGCGTGTAACAAAGGACAACTCCAACATAATTTGATGATTTGGAGCCCTGCTACAAAATGTATAACAATACTTCATATGGTTACTTCTTACTTAGTATTGCCGCATCGTGTTGATAAGTTTAGTTGGATTAGTTTTAAAAAGAAAGTGTGATGGATGGACACATATATTGGTGTTCACAAAGGCAACATAATGTGTACTCTTATATGGAAAAGTAATAAACTTATAGGGAGAAAAGATAAACTAATATGGAGAATTGATTGATAGATTGAATATTTGGCATCATTTTTATGCCATCGAGGGCTAACAGATGATCAGTAGACCTAACCACTGTTTCTTGGGATTCTGGAAGGTAAACCAGTACTTGAGCACACCCCATCTCCGCAAGTAATGGATAACTTTCCCACTTGAATCAGCGGTGAGAGATGAATGTTGTATATCAAACATCACGTAGATTGTGGCCGATCGGGGATTCAAGCTCACAATCCCTAGATTGACAGTCAGACGCGCTAACGACTGAGCTAATTGGGCTCGGCTTATATGGAGAGAGAATAAACTTATAGGGAGAAGAAATAAACTTATATGGAGAAAGAATAAACTTACAGGGAGAAAAAATAAACTTATATGGAGAAAGAAAAAAATTCATAAAGAAATAAACTTATATGGAAAAGAAATAAACTTATATGGAAAAGAATAAACATTTTAGTAAACAAAAGAATACCTCGTTGAAGCAACTGACAAGTTGACATGATTTCTTATATCACGGTTGGTTGGAAAGAAACGTCTGTTGCTTCTTTCAATTGCCACTTCCGGAAACTGCTCCGCCACATACATATCCAGGTGGTGCCTTATCTGCTGTGTTTCTGTTATGCCATCAGCAACAAGATCATGAATTTTTTGGATGATTCGTTTGTCAACTGGCAGACTATAAACAGCATACTATCAACAAAGAAATGAATTTTGTATAATTTAAAGTTGTTGTACAGTTACAGAAGACAGGGATATATGTGATATGATATAATTCTATTCCTTGGCATACTCTTTGAAAGAGATACATGACAGTAATATAAATGGTATCATCCAATGACATCATGTAACCCTGGAAAAATTGGTTACAGTAATAAAATTAGCTGCCATTATCAACAAAAAATATGCTAAAAACTATCAAGAATATATAGTACATATATTTTATTTTAACTTTGTCCTTGACACCTGATGTAAAGGTCTGGGTATTTGGACAGGTAAATGCAAGTGACACATCATCATGACATGTTCATTACTTGAGCAGAACTATTTTAAAATCCCGCTATGTACAGACCAGACATGAAATATCAAACAAGCTGAAAGTGCGACCTTGACCTTAACCCGACATGTCGTCATGCCATGTTGATCATATAAACATTAAAGGTGAAATGATGAATAAAATGTGCAAGTATGGTAAGAGTAATGCTGACAAACTTAACATTAAAAATAATGAAAAGGCCATACCTCAACTAGAAGTTAATGGACTGGAACATGACATTGATATGCGCAAATTGGCATCCTAATGATACTTCTTGACAAGTAAAAACAGGAGTACGGCTTACCAGAAAGTATTTCATTTACCACTAAAGAGTAAATAAGGGCCATAACTTGCCAATGGATGGACTGGAATGCAGAAGTATACTTCATACTGATAATCCCTAGCAAGTTTGGGGAAAGTCAGTTGAGAGGCTTAGGAGAAGACCTGACAAGAGCTCAAAATAAATAAAGTGTCGCAACTCTGCCAACAGACTGGAATGCAGTGATGATAATTATGCACAATTAGGCTTCGCACTGATAATTCAAGATTGGTGTAAATCATTAGTGAAGTATAATAGAAGAGCTGAAAAGAAAGTGTAATACAATTATATGGATGCAAGAGAACTCTATATGCACCCACCACCCCTATAATATCATAATGAGCATAAGTTGTAATCAATCTGCCAAGAATACAAAATTAAATTTTACCTGAAATTCTGGAAACCGTAAAACTCTCCGAATTCTGATTTTTGCAGGACATTCCTGTTTTTTAGTAGTTCTCACCACTTTCCTTCTTTTGGTAGAATAGTCATGATCACATGTTGATGTACTCTGCAAAAATATTTTTTTAAATTGTATAGAATTTTAAATAATGATAGTAGAGGCTGTAGCAGAGATATGATTAATAATATGGTAATATCAGCATTTAAGTAGTGGCTGATGTTACCAAGCCAAAGCAGTTTGTCAGGTCAGTATATAGATTTATAACATAGCCCTTCATTGAATCAATATCAAATGTTCAGTTTCATAATTCAAAAATGCAACAGAGTTTCTGTGGCATAAATATGATTTACTTTATTCTTTAACAACACAGCATTAGGGTTGATTGCAATCTTAAGTAGAAATAGGGCAGTGTACAGTATAATACTATGTACATTAAAACAACATAAACTAATTATTTTAACGAAATTTAAGTTGAAAAAGAACCATAACTCCTGTAAAAACTGACTGAAATATAGAACTTGACCTGTAACTTATAATTATACGGGTACATTCAAAGTATCAATTTAATACATAGACATCCTTGGAAGCTATTGATCAGAAACCAACTTTTACCTGATAGACAAACGAACAGATGGACCAATGGACAGACAAGGGTAACACTTTATTCCCTTCGTTGGATTGACCAACAGAATCAAGCTATCCTTATCCTATAGACCATGAAACCAGTTTTGAACCAAACCAGTTTTGAACCAGTAGGCAACTAATAATGTGTGTATTTATTGATAAATGCAAACTGATGACAAACCCGCTTTTCTGTCCTCAAATGTCCATGGTGGCATTCCCTCACCTCGTTCCCCAGCAAAACAAAAGGCCACCCATCATACAGGATGTTGGGTCCGAAGCCATTTGCATGACCCTTGTCCTCAAAGTAGATTCTATGTCCTTGATTGCTGTCCAGATCTGATTATATATTACAGCTGAGTATTACAACATGTTACGCAAAAAAGAAGTAAATGTTACCCAATTTATTTCCATTTCAGATTTAATTCTTAATACATAATAATCTCGGCTCTGTTTTTAAGTTAACAATTCTCTGTATTTAAAATATATTTACTAAAGAGACAGCCTGACCTTGAAAATACTCTATGAAACTAACAAATATCTGATTTGCTTTAAGATCATATCCCGATACAACATATGTTTTATGTTAACAAGATAGAACAGTAAAAATACTAAACTCCATTTTCGGCAACTGTGTTACCAAACTACCAAAAATCCCTAATTCATATTACAAAAGACAATACTTTTTCAATGTTACCAATAATTGCACCAGCTGGTACAATTGTACTCTGTTGATTGCATCCAATCCAGTAAAATATCATCAACTTATAGGGAATGAATGAATGAATGAGGTTTTACAGTGTATCACCATATTATAGGTTATTTAACGCCAACAGGAAGAAAGATTCCAGGTTCTACATGTACAAAAAAAACAATAAATTAACATACAGATTAAAAAATACACCAACAAATGAATATGCAGAATGAACCTAGAACCTTGATACCTGCAGAACTGCAGAGTTTCTGCAAATTCTATCGTATTACTCAAATTGTCGCTTCCTACAACATGCATGAGCCACAGTAATCCTATTCTTGCCATTACTCATATGGCTCCCTGGAACCACACAGGGGTTAATAATTTAACCACAAAAGTGAACACGACAAAAAATGATTAAATGAACATGACACCCATTCGGAGGATTATATATATATATATATGTCATGAATACAAACACTGCACCAGTCTAGCATGTCTCACATGCGGAAACTCATGGGTTCAGTCCCCGGTCGGGTCATACTTGTAATAATGGTACTAGGAGCTTGCTCTAGGTCTGGTCAGCCCAGTATAATGTGAATTGGTTGTGGACTCTAAGTGTAGCTGCATTCAGAATACAATAAGTAAATGGGGAAGCGAAGCTAAACACCATTCAACATCAATATGAATACAAACATATTTTTACATTATATCTTGAGTGTAGGGGAATTATTACATAGTTGGTTTTGTTATTCTGGTCAAACTCTTAAAGTTTACTATATGCCGTATGGTGGTTAATACATGGATAAAGTGTCCATATACGTTGACGCCAGCATTTATCCTGGTCCATGTAAGTGAAATTTATTTATTTGCATCATGTAGACGGTCGCATGTAGACACTCCTTAAATGGCATATTATTATTTACACCACGTTGGGCGGGTGATATTTTATGCAATCATGTTTTATACATAATATCAGTAAGCTTACAACACCTCTTGAAAGAAGATTTCTGCTTTTAAAAGCCACAAACTTCCAGTGGCCTTTCAATTCTTCCTGCTGTATATAGTAATTTAACTATTCTTCACGGGTCTCACTATTTAGCGTCAAGAAGCGTCAAGAAGCGACAAGAAGCGTCATGAAGCGTCAAGAGCTTTATTATTAATAAAAGTTACCGTCAGGAAATAACATATACCGACACGATTTTTAGCAATCACAACACTTATAAAAAAAACTATTTGAATGTAATTAGTTTATTGAAAAACAAGTGTTAGTGCAGACAATGTTTATCATTAGTGTCACATACGCCAATACAGCTTCTTGACGCTAACGGGTTACTATCCTTTGCATAAACAAAATGGCGGATCTTCTTGTCAGTATTGCAACGGAGAAACAAAGTCCAATTATGACTTTATTAATGAATAGAATTTAAAAAAAATCAACTAATATATGTTTATATAGGTATAATATACATATGGTTATTTCCTGACGGTAACTTTTATTAATAATAAAGTTCTTGACGCTTCTTGTCGCTTCTTGACGCTAAATAGTGAGACCGATTCTTCACTTTTAAAAAAAATTGGATCCGGCTGGGTAGCTGAATCAGCCGCCATTTTCTCTCTTATTATTATCTCCAACATTAAAGAGCGAGAGGCGTGGTTTCTCAAAGTAGGCGGCGTCTAACAACCTGTCTCTGGTAGTCAACTTA
The DNA here is from genome assembly GCA_029582155.1 of Panopea generosa. NCBI lineage: Eukaryota > Metazoa > Mollusca > Bivalvia > Adapedonta > Hiatellidae > Panopea > Panopea generosa. Next base: position 46,499,668 of record CM055907.1, read on the forward strand.
GATTCGTAGTCAACAAATAGTCCTGGCCTTAACGCACACTCCTTCGATGGTCAGTGTAACGAACGATAACTCTGCGATGTCAAGGACGATGCCGGCGAATGGTTTCCCAAGGCCAGGCGGGTGATACTGTAATTTCGACACTGTTTGTATGAGCCGGGTACCAAGAAGCGTTGGTTTTTCCAAAAGTGTAACTATTTTTAAACGCGATACTCACAATCGGAACATCGCTCGGCCATTTCCGTTTTTACGGAACATCGCTCGGAAATGGCCCAAGGATGTTCCGATATTGAACCTCAAACATCAAAGGATGACGCATACGATGGGCGCCACCCCACCTAATTCTTTAAAAAAACAAGAGGCTCAAGAGCGCCTGAGGACGCTCTACTTACCATAGCACTTTTTGAAATTTCACAATAATAACCCTCTTTGGGGGACGTCTTAACAACTTATGAATAATCACACCCATACTGAACAAAAGTTAATTGCTATGAAAAGGAAATACTTTAATTAAATTCCAATAGATCTACCATTCATCTGTAAGTTTTTTTGTATACATGGAAGTGAAAACGAAAAAAATTAGTTGACCCTATAATATTCCTATGTAAAATTAAATAATATAATATCATATATGAACAAGTTGGACAGAAAGGTTATTGCATGAGAGGAAGATTTTATAAAAAATCCCAATTTTAACCATATTGCCTCCACCCCCTGGCCTCTTTATCCTCTTCAATCAACAAAATCAAATTTACTTTATTAAACAATACATTAAATCTCAAATTGAACAAATATTTACACAAATGGACGAAAAAATGAGAATTTTCCATTTCCCGTAGTATTCCTATGTAAAACGCCAAGTCCCCTTACAGGACCTGTATATATTCCAGTGCACCTTGAAACTTAGAACTCTTAATCATTGGGATAATTATATCAAATATGAACACATTTGACTGACCAGTTGTTGTGAATAAGATTTATGAAAATTTTCAATTTTAACCCATTTGTGACCCCGCCAGCTGGCCCCTTTCGGAACGTCAATGGTTCTTATTGAACAAATTGATTATGCATGTTCTTCATGGTAAAGTGGTATTACAAATACGTTTAAGAACAAAGTAACAAGTTGCTCAAAATAAAATGATTAGATTTATACTCAGTTATGATAGTAGAGCTTCTTTGTCCGAATCGAATTTTAAACATCTTGGAATACTTAACATTGAAAATAGAAATAGACAATTAAGATTGAATCAAGTTCATAAGATTTTTAACAATTCATGTCTGTCTTATCTTCAAGAAAATTTTACAAAGCTGTCTAATTCGCATAATCATGCAACTAGAGGAAGTACATTTAATTTTATTGTGCCATGAGTTAATAGTTTTCAACTTATTTTTATAATGGCATTCTGGATTGAAATCAATTATTCCATACTATTATGGAAATTAGAAAAAAGGATAAATTTAAAAAAGAAATGAAGAAATATCTATTCATGCAAATGAAAAATGTAGAGGACTGTGAATTTATTTATTTATTTACTTACTTACTTTACTTACTTACTTACTTACTTTACTTACTTACTTACTTACTTACTTACTTACTTACTTACTTACTTACTTACTTACTTACTTACTTTACTTACTTACTTACTTTACTTACTTAATTACTTAATTACTTAATTACTGACTGACTGACTGACTGACTGACTGACTGACTGACTGACTGACTGACTTACTGACTTACTGACTTACTTACTTACTTACTTACTTACTTACTTTATTTATTTTTTTATTTCAATCTGTTTATTCCAATGCTATTTTAAATACATTATATATATCAAATCAAATAACAAAAAAATCTTTCTCACTATAAAGCAGTTCTCTTACTCTCATTCATTCTCCAATTTCAAAGGGGGTATTTTCTAAGTATTATTGTTTTTCTTATAGAAGATAAATGGTAAATTTAACAATTAATATGTTAAACAATGTTCTCCATGTTGGGTCCTGTAGTATTAATACACGTATATAATTTGTAGTGAAAAAAGTGTCATGTGCCAGGGCCAAATTTCTGTGAGTGTCCAAACATTGTTTTTATTAGAGATTATTTTACATATTGTCATTATCAAGCATCGTATTGATTTAAATATTCAGAAGTTTGTGCCACTGTGCTTTAAAAGTATCAATTTTTCGGGTTTTTATTGCTATTGCTTTGAGTGATAGAAGTGTATATTTCAGTCTATTTTTAAATGGAACTGTAGATAGTGTTCAATTCAGTCGTCTTAATGTAGTGTTTTACTTTGAGAATACTTTCTCATAAAATGGGCAATTTACATTCAGTACAGGCTCATTGAACACCCTACTGTCATGGTTACCCAGTACAGGCTCATTAAACACCCCACTGTCATGGTTTCCCAGTACAGGCTCGTTAAACACCCCACTGTCATGGTTTCCCAGTACAGGCTCATTAAACATCCCACTGTCATGGTTACCCAGTACAGGCTCATTAAACACCCCACTGTCATGGTTTCCCAGTACAGGTTCATTAAACATCCCACTGTCATGGTTACACAGTACAGGCTCATTAAACATCACACTGTCATGGTTACCCAGTGCAGGCTCATTAAACATCACACTGTCATGGTTTCCCAGCACAGGTTCATTAAACATCCCACTGTCATGGTTACACAGTACAGGCTCATTAAACATCACACTGTCATGGTTACCCAGTACAGGCTCATTAAACACCCCACTGTCCTGGTTACCCAGTACAGGCTCATTAAACACCCCACTGTCATGGTTTCCCAGTACAGGCTCATTAAACATCCCACTGTCATGGTTACACAGTACAGGCTCATTAAACATCACACTGTCATGGTTACCCAGTACAGGCTCATTGAACACCCTACTGTCATGGTTACCCAATACAGGCTAATTAAACACCCCACTGTCCTGGTTACCTAGTACAGGCTCATTAAACACCCCACTGTCATGGTTTCCCAGTACAGGCTCATTATACATCCCACTGTCATGGTTACACAGTACAGGCTCATTAAACATCCCACTGTCATGGTTACCCAGTACAGGCTCATTAAACACAACACTGTCCTGGTTACCCAGTTCAGACTCATTAAACACCCCACTGTCATGGTTTCCCAGTACAGGCTCATTAAACATCCCACTGTCATGGTTACACAGTACAGGCTCATTAAACATCACACTGTCATGGTTACACAGTACAGGCTCATTAAACATCCAACTGTCACGGTTACCCAGTACAGGCTCATTAAACACCCTACTCTCATGGTTACCCAGTACAGGCTTATTAAACATCCCTCTGCCACAGTTACCCAGTGCAGGCTCATTAAACACCCCACTGCCACCTTTACCCAGTACAGGCTCATTAAACACCCTACTCTCATGGTTACCCAGTACAGGCTAATTAAACATCCCACTGCCTAGGTTACCCAGTACAGGCTCATTAAACATCCATGCAGGCTCATTAAACATCCCACTGTCATGGTTACACAGTACAGGCTCATTAAACATCACACTGTCTTGGTTACACAGTACAGGCTCATTAAACACCCCACTGCCACCGTTACCCAGTACAGGCTCATTAAACATCCCACTGCCACGGTTACCCAGTACAGGCTCATTAAACGTCCATGCAGGCTCGTTAAACAGCCCACTGTCATGGTTACACAGTACAGGCTCATTAAACATCACACTGTCATGGTTACACAGTACAGGCTCATTAAACATCACACTGTCCTGGTTACCCAGTACAGGCTCATTAAACATCACACTGTCATGGTTACCCAGTAAAGGCTCATTAAACACCCCACTGCCACTGTTACCCAGTACAGGCTCATTAAACATCCCCCTGCCATGGTTACCCAGCACAGGCTCATTAAACATCCATGCAGGCTCATTAAACATCCCACTGTCATGGTTACACAGTACAGGCTCATTAAACATCACACTGTCATGGTTACACAGTACAGGCTCATTAAACATCCCACTGTCCTGGTTACCCAGTACAGGCTCATTAAACATCACACTGTCATGGTTACCCAGTACAGGCTCATTAAACACCCCAATGTCCTGGTTACCCAGTACAGGCTCATTAAACACCCCACTGTCATGGTTTCCCAGTACAGGCTCATTAAACATCCCACTGTCATGGTTACACAGTACAGGCTCATTAAACATCACACTGTCATGGTTACACAGTACAGGCTCATTAAACATCCAACTGTCACGGTTACCCAGTACAGGCTCATTAAACATCCTACTGTCATGGTTACCCAGTACAGGCTCATTAAACATCCCACTGCCACGGTTATCCAGTACAGGCTCATTGAACATCCCATTACCACGGTTACCCAGTACCGGCTCATTAAACATCCATGCAGGCTCATTAAACATCCCACTGCCATGGGGTTTTGGGGGGGGTCTTAAAATTGCAAAACTACAAAAGGGGATAGAATTTTTAAAAAACGGTTACTGCATATTTCAGATCAAATAATATATTACTATTACTGAAAGTGGAGCTTCTTTAAATTCTTAATAAAAGTCACGAGGCGGTTATTGTTACTGAATTGAAAAGTGTCAAATTTTATGCAAAGCTTTCACCATATCTTCATATTGATGAATTTAATCACACAAGAAACAACATAAGATTTTGGTTGTTTAGAACATAAATAGCAAAACATATTAATCTGTCTTTGCTCTCTCTAATTTCCAGAGGCTTAATTTGAAAGAGTATAACTTGATCTGTAGTATCAGAATGGTATTATTAGTTTCATGCAGTTTTTGCTGTATATTTCATACTCTGAAACGTTATATGTGAGATAGTTTGCTAGCTGTTCAGGGAAGAATGATTGATTTTGACGTCTTTGTCCACCAGTGTTTATTTGTATGTATTTTTTTGGCATGTTTTTGCAATAGTTTCTCAAGTATAGAACTGTGATCTGAGGCTAGAGGCTATGAGAACTAGACATATTCTATCTCTGCAAGTCACTGACTACTTCCCCACATGTTCAGAGGTGTGAGATTCATGGCCATCGAACAGAATTCATGTCCAATAATCGCAGACACTGAAATAAAGATTCAATCTCATGATGTCCCCAGGATTAACAGTCAGACATCTGCAGGAGCTAGCCAGGCCCAGAATTTTCATTATTGATAAAATACCGACTATGTTAACAAGGCCCGGTCCTTTATTATGATGTGACTTTAAAGGCAGATTGGAGAATTTTAAGGGTCATTTGATTAAACAGTGTGACAAAAATGCAAAATTTGAGGGTCGTGTAAAACCCTGATTCATTGTACTATCTCCACAACAGTGATCCTGATAAGTAAGCAAGTCCCGTTTGACAGTATACTAGTATATTATGAGACATTGATAATAGTAATAATAAATTATGGTGGACTCTGCCTGTTGCAAGTTTGGATTTATGGTCTCTCTGCAGTTGAATTTTAGTTAAAATAATATTTTAAAACTTTTAGTTTCTAACAACTTCTTCTCTGAAACCACTGGGCCAATTTTGATATAACTTCACAGAAATGTTCCTTGGGTGACCCTCTACCAAGTTATTTGTCAAAAAACATGGCCGCCGGGGGGGGGGGGGGGGGGGAGCAATTTTTATTAGTAAAAACTTAAAAAATCTTCTTGTCAGAAACTACTGGCTCAATTTTAAAATATTTTCACAGAAATGTTCCTTGGGTGACCCTCTACCAAGTTTGTTCAAGCCATGTTGATTCGTCAAAACACATGGTGGCTAGGGGGTGGGTTTAGTTTACTATATAAGCTACCATATAGTTAAAACTTAAAAAATCTTCTTGCACAAACTAATGGCTCAATTTTAAAATAATTTCACAGAAATATTCCTTGGGTGACTTTCTACTTAGTTTGTTTAAGCCATCTTGATTCATCAAAAAACATGGTCGCCAGGGGGCAGGGCAAGTTTAATTAGTAAAAATTTAAAAAATCGCCTTGTCAGAAACTACTTGCTCGATTTTAAATTAATTTCACAGAAATGTTTCTTGGGTGACCCTCTACCAAGTTTGTTCAAGCCACCTTGATTGGTAAAAAAACATGGCGGCCAAGGGGTGTGGGTAGTTTACTATATAAGCTATAGTAAAAATTTAAAAAATCTTCTTGTCAGAAACTACTGGCTCGATTTTAAAATAATTTCATAGAAATGTTCCTTGGATGACCCTCTACCAAGTTTGTTCAAGCCATGTTGATTCATCAAAAAACATGGCGCCAGGGGGTGGGGTTAGTTTACAATATAAGCTATAGTAAAAACTTAAAAAATCTTCTTGTCAGAAACTGCTGGCTCGATTTAGAAATAATTTCACAGAAATGTTCCTTGGGTGACCCTCTACCAAGTTTGTTCAAGCCATCTTGATTCGTCAAAAAACATGGCCGCCAGGGGGCAGGGCATGTTTGAATAGTAAAAACTTAAAAAATCTTCTTGTCAGAAACTACTGGCTCGATTTTAAAATAATTTCACAGAAATGTTCCTTGGGTGACCCTCTACCATGTTTGTTTAAGCCACCTTGATTGATAAAAAAACAAGGGGGCCAGGGGGTGGGGTTAGTTTACTATATAAGCTATAGTAAAAACTTAAAAAGCTTCTTGTCAGAAACTACTGGCTCGATTTTAAAATAATTTCACAGAAATGATCCTTGGGTGACCCTCTACCAAGTTTGTTCAAGTCGTCTTGATTCATCAAAAAACATGGCCGCCAGGGGGTGGGGCAAGTATAATGAGTAAAAACTAAAAAAAATCTTGTCAGAAACTACTGGCTCAATTTTAAAAGAATTCATCAGAAATGTTCCTTGAAGGATCATTCACCAAGTTTCTCAAACCGTAGTGATTTGTCAAAAAACATGGTGGCCAGGGGTCGGGGTTAGTTTACTATATAAGCTATAGTAAAAACTTAAAAAATCTTCTTGTCAGAAACCACCGGATCAATTTTAAATTTTTTTCGCAGAAATGTTCCTTGGATGACCCTTTACCAAGTTTGTTCAAGATGTGATTTTTTAAAAAACATGACCTCACAGTGAGGTGCTAGTTTACTATATAGGCAGCTATAGTGAAAACTTCAAAGCCTTTTTGTCAGAATCTACTGACCTGATTTTGATGTAATTTCACTGACATTTACCATGGGTGAACCTCTACGCATCTGTTGCATCTTCAAAACAAATCAATTAATTCTAACTTAACTTGCCCATCTCGTTTTTCTGAAATTTTGAGTGTCTATGTATTATATAATCTACTTAAGTTGGGTGACTCAAGGTCAGTCAGGTGAGCGATATAGGGCCATCTTGGCCGTCTTGTTTTTAATGGGGTTTTCATGCCATTTTCAACACATTTCAGGTTATATATGGCATATCAAGTTTTATTGGTGGAGGAAAACTTCGGAACAAATCCGAGTAGAACCAAATAACTGGCACTCTTTGTCACATAAAGTTTTTGGAGTAAGGCCATTATAAATTAATTGCTAGATTATCATCCAAATCTTTCTTAAAAAAGGGGAGGGCGGGAGGATTTTATTTTTTATTTTCATTTTTAGCTAGCCGGGACAAAGTCTAAGGAGAGCTTTTGTCATGACCCTGGTGTCGTCTGTAGACACCGAGGTTAAACTTTTGCGTTTAAGTTTAAGATATCTATGCAACCACTCATTGGATGTGAATGAAACTTCACATGTGTGTTTACCATCATCAATGGAACACACACAGTTAAGAACCATGACTCTGGATTGAATTTTTGCACAGTTATGGCCTTTTTGGACTTAGACATCCAGAGACTAGCTTTGTTGTCTTCTGACAACTCTTCTTTTTGGGGGTAGGGGGTGGGGGGGGGGTAAATTTGTTGTTTTTTTTATGAAAATAAAAAAGGTCGGGGCGGCATGAAAATTAGGGGGTGGGTAGGGATGATAATCTAGTAATTCATTTATTATGGCCTAACGGGCTCAAAGCTATGACATAAGCGGTGAAAGGTAAGTGATCATGAGATGGCGTTAAAGCACTCCACCACAGAGGACCCTGAAACGACTATAAAAATGGAATATTTATTGAAACATTGAAAACAGTCATAATGAATTTTGCTGAACTTTACCTGCTGCAGGTTTGGATTTGTAGTCTCTGTGCAGGTGAATTTTCAATATTAAAACATGTAGTATGAAGGGTACTCAAGAAGTTTTTTTCTTCTTTTCCCCCTAATATTTTTAATGTTAAAATTTGTAGTATTAAGGGTGTTCAAGAAGTTTTTTCTTCTTTTCCCCTATTATCTTTAATGTCAAAATTTAATGAGGGGTGTTCAAGAAGTTTTTTTCTTCTTTTCCCCTAAATTTTTAATGATAGTTTATTGTTGATTTTCATTTCATTCTTAATATTTATGGCAATGTAAAGTCGTTTCATGCTAAAAGTGACTTCAAAGTTTCATATCAGCTATAGTTTGCATTACATTACATAATCCACTTAGACCACTTGCCTAGTGTATAGCTACACCTTACTGGTCCTGTGTATTGTCCATGCATGTGCATTGATTAATTAATTACACTGTAATGATGTCATAATAACCGAATTTGAATGTAAAGCAATGTGAACTTACTACACCAAGGATTAGATAATTATACCCAAGTTGATGAACTTCCTGCACATACTTCTGTACATACTTCAGGGTTATATAACTAGGTTAATCATTCCCACAGTAAAACATTGTCCCACATATCATATGTCAGTGACAGTGAAGACCTTCGTGTAATACTTCAGGGTTATATAACTAGGTTAATCATTCCCACAGTAAAACATTGTCCCACATATCATAAGTCAGTGACAGTGAAGACCTTCGTGTAATAATACCAGGCACCCATTGTAAATTTAAACTCAAGTACTTAGTGCAAAACTTGTCTTACTCAATATATGGTAAGAAGGTATTTACACTAGTTGTGCACCAATCACTCAATATGCCTGTGAGTAATATATGACTGAACTATTTCTCAGATCATATAATACGAAATTAAAATTATTAAAGCATTCATTCATTGTATGTGTTCCTTGAAAGGATTAATTAATCCTGTCTGGTATATACATGTCGAGAAAATAGTATTCAGATGACATATGTGGAATAAAACTAAGTGTGTATGTTCGTGTGTATGTTTGTGATGTTGAAATTAATATCAGTACAGATATATTTTATCAAACTTTATCATAAAAATCTGTACAGTTTTATATGTGTATATTAAACTTTATCATTAAATTCAGTAGTTTTATATGTGTATACTAAACATTATCATAAAAATCTGTACAGTTTTATATGTGTATATAAAATTTTATCATAAAAATCGGTACAATTTTATATGTTTATATTAAACTTTATCATAAAATATGTATAGTTTTATATGTGTATATTAAACTTTATCATAAAAATCTGTACAGTTTTATGTATATATATTAAATTTCATCATAAAAACCTGTATAGTTTTATATGTATATATTAAACATTATCATTAAATTCAGTAGTTTTATATGTGAATACTAAACATTATCATAAAAATATGTAAAGTTTTATATGTTTATATTAAATTTTATCATAAAAACCTGTATAGTTTTGAATGTATATATGTAACATAACCATTAAATTCATCTCACATTGATGTCTATATGTTAAAAGTATTATTAAATTCAATACAGTCGCATAATGTATGTATTAATCATTATCATTAAAAAAATAAGTTAACATTAAAATTAGTACAGTTTATATGTGTATGTTAAACTTGATCATAAAAATCTGTACAGTTTATATGTGTATGTTAAACTTTAACATTAAAATCAGTACAGTTTATATGTGTATGTTAAACTTAATCATAAAAATCTGAACAGTTTATATGTGTATGTTAAACTTTAACATTAAAATCAGTACAGTTTATATGTGTATGTTAAACTTTATCATAAAAATCTGTACAGTTTATATGTGTATGTTAAACTTTATCATAAAAATCAGTACTGTTTATATGTGTATGTTAAACTTTAACATTAACATCTGTACAGTTTATATGTGTATGTTAAACTTTATCATAAAAATCAGTACAGTTTATATGTGTATGTTAAACTTTAACATTAAAATCTGTACAGTTTATATGTGTATGTTAAACTTTAACATAAAAATCAGTACAGTTTATATGTGTATGTTAAACTTTATCATAAATATCAGTACAGTTTATATGCGTATGTTAAACTTTCACATAAATATCAGTACAGTTTATATGTGTATGTTAAACTTTAACATAAAAATCTGTACAGTTTATAAGTGTATGTTAAACTTTAACATTAAAATCTGTACAGTTTATATGTGTATGTTAAACTTTAACATTAAAATCTGAACAGTTTATATGTGTATGTTAAACTTTATCATAAAAATCAGTACAGTTTATATGTGTATGTTAAACTTTATCTTTAAAATCTGTACAGTTTATATGTGTATGTTAAACTTTATAATAAAAATCAGTACAGTTTATATGTGTATATTAAACTTTAACATTAAAATCTGTACAGTTTATATGTGTGTGTTAAACTTTAACATTAAAATCAGTACAGTTTATATGCGTATGTTAAACTTAATCATAATAATCTGTACAGTTTATATGTGTATGTTAAACTTTAACATTAAATTTCTGTACAGTTTATATGTGTATGTTAAACTTTAACATTAAATATGTACAGTATATATGTGTATGTTAAACTTTATCATAAATATCAGTACAGTTTATATGTGTATGTTAAACTTTATCATAAAAATCTGTACAGTTTATATGTGTATGTTAAACTTTAACATTAAAATCAGAACAGTTTATATGTGTATGTTAAACTTTATCATAAAAATCAGTACAGTTTATTTGTGTATGTTAAACTTTATCATAAAAATCTGTACAGTTTATTAATGTATGTTAAACTTTAACATTAAAATCAGTACAGTTTATATGTGTATGTTAAACTTTATCATAAAAATCTGTACAGTTTATATGTGTATGTTAAACTTTAACATTAAAATCAGAACAGTTTATATGTGTATGTTAAACTTTATCATAAAAATCAGTACAGTTTATTTGTGTATGTTAAACTTTATCATAAAAATCTGTACAGTTTATTAATGTATGTTAAACTTTAACATTAAAATCAGTACAGTTTATATGTGTATGTTAAACTTTATCATAAAAATCTGTACAGTTTATATGTTTATATTAAATTTGATCATAAAAATCAGTACAGTTTATATGTGTATGTTTAACTTTATCATAATATCAGTACAGTTTATATGTGTATGTTAAACTTTAACATTAAAATCTGTACAGTTTATATGTGTATGTTAAACTTTAACATAAAAATCAGTACAGTTTATATGTGTATGTTAAACTTTATCATAAAAGTCTGTACAGTTTATATGTTTATATTAAATTTTATCATAAAAATCAGTACAGTTTATATGTGTATGTTAAACTTTAACATTAAAATCTGTACAGTTTATATGTGTATGTTTAACTTTATCATAAAATCAGTACAGTTTATATGTGTATGTTAAACTTTAACATTAAAATCTGTACAGTTTATATGTGTATGTTAAACGTTATCATAAACATCTGTACAGTTTATATGTGTATGTTAAATTTTATCATAAACATCTGTACAGTTTATATGTGTATGTTAAACTTTATCATAAAAATCTGTACAGTTTATATGTGTATGTTAAATTTTATCATAAACATCTGTACAGTTTATATGTGTATGTTAAACTTTATCATAAAAATCAGTACAGTTTATATGTATATGTTAAACTTTATCATAAAAATCAGTACAGTTTATATGTGTATGTTAAACTTTAACATAAAAATCTGTACAGTTTATATGTGTATGTTAAACTTTAACATTAAAATCAATACAGTTTATATGTGTATGTTAAACTTTAACATTAAAATCTGTACAGATTATATGTGTATGTTAAACTTTATCATAAAAATCAGTACAGTTTATATCTGTATGTTAAACTTTATCATAAAAATCAGTACAGTTTATATGTGTATGTTAAACTTTAACATAAAATTCTGTACAGTTTATCCGGTATGTAAAACTTTATCATAAAATTCTGTACAGTTTATATGTGTATGTTAAACTTTAACATAAAAATCTGTACAGTTTATCCGGTATGTAAAACTTTATCATAAAAGTCTGTACAGCTTATGAAAAGGTAAAGGTAAAACGAGTAATTTCAGTTAGTTATGCAACCAATTCATAATTGAATATTATCCGTAAGATTGTACCTGGCACTCATTAATCTTCACCAAGATGTTGGGGCCTTTAACCCTTTACTTCATATAGTCGCCTTTGGACACCTAATATAGAAGGCTTTTGAATTATTGGGTGAATTATGTTTATATTAACTGACCGAGTGGAAAACAGTTCAGGAAGTGTTCAGATTGCTCTTTATGAGCAATCTGAACTCTTCTTCATTCACTGTTTTCAAAGGCCTTCTGTGATTGGTGCAGGAAAACGAGTATCTATGGAGTAAAGGATTAAATGCAGCTTATAATTCATGAGTTCGTTATGATGCCGATTTAATAATAATGCATTCAGGTTTCTGTTTTCCAACTGCAAATCACTATTTACGTTCGGACATGATAATAAATTTACGGATATACACGGAATATTCACAAGTGTCGGGTAAATCCTAATGCAAAATATAAACACGTACACTGAGGTATTCAAGATTTACCTGGCAATTATAAATATTCTGTGTATATCCATAAATTAATTTTCAGTCCAAACGTAAATAGTGATATAACTGTTAATAAACTGATCCTATACTTTAAATCGGCATCTTGGTCGCATTCATGAATAGCTGCACGGAAAAGTTGTTTAACCCTTTACTCCATAGATACGCATTTTCCCACACCAATCACAGAAGGCCTTTGTAAACAGTGCAGGAAGAGTTCAGATTGCTCATTACAAGTAATCTAAACATCTCCTGCACTGTTTTCCACAGTTAATATTTATAAACAATTCACCCAATAATTCAAAAGCCTTCTATATTAGAGGTGTCCTTTTAAGGCGTCTATATTAGAGGCATCCAAAGGCGTCTATATTAGAGGCGTCCAAAGGCGTCTATATTAGAGGCGTCCAAAGGTATCTATATTAGAGGCGTCCAAAAGCGTCTATATTAGAGGTGTCCAAAGGCGTCTATATGAAGTAAAGGGTTACATTTTGACGAAGATTAATACGTGCAAGGTTACACCTTACAGACAATATCTGTCTTACCTCGATGCTTTAAAAAACTGTTCTCAAGTAAATAAAAACTGACTGTACTTCTACAGTTGTTAGGGCATTGCCTTAAAATTTCATAACAGTACATATATTAGATATTCGAACAATTGCCCTTGCATGGTGGTACCTGTATTTTACTTCACCTTTTTTTCTTTTACACAGTGATAACTTCTTCCTTTTTATATTCATAAATTTTGTATATTTTCAGATGACAAAATTCAGTGACACCAATGTTAACTGACAGCTGATTGGGCAGACAAAATGTCAGCAACACGGCGATTGGTCCATGTGATCACTCTCCAGCGAATGGGTTTCATGAGTGCATATAACGTTCAGAGTAGATATGCTCGCTATCACCTAGACGAGATGGCAGGAAAACAAGGTGCACGAGGATTCAACATGATCCTTCTTGTTGAGCATAACCCAGTGTACACAGTTGGGATCCGCGATAAAACTTATTCACCTAAAGACGAAGAATTTCTGAGATCCAAAGGAGCCGATTTCCAACGTACGAACCATGGTGAACTTGTCACATTTCACGGTCCGGGACAACTGGTCGCGTATCCCATAATAAATCTGAAACATTTTGGTATAGGGATGCGGGACTACGTTGCTAATTTAGAGAGCACGATGGTGAAGATGTGTAAACACTTTGGGTTGGAGGCTAGAACCACTGCTGATACGGGCGTCTGGATCGGAGAATAGGAGCAATAGGTATATAATCTATGCAAAAATATGTAGTCTTAAAAACAGAGAACATAGAAGCAATAGGTATACAGTCCTTCGTGGTCAAGTGGTCTAAGGTGCTGTCTCAAAATCACTTACCTTTGACCGCTAAGGTCGTAAGTTCGAGCCCCGCTCACTCCAAAAACTTTATGTGAGAAAGTTTCCTGTTACTTGCGGAAGGACGGACGGTGGTTCTACTCAGACTGACTCAGTCTGAAGTCTTCCTCCACCAGTAAAACTGGATATGCCATATATAACCTGAAATGTGTTGAAAATGGCGTTAAACCCCATTAAAAAAGCAAAATAAAAAAGCAGTAGGTATATATCAAAGATAAGTAGTCTTATAAACAGAGAAAAAAATTATATAAAGCATTGAGTTCAGAATTGGAGAACAAGACATTCCTGCAAGTGTAATTATAGTGTAATCCAATCTAAATCAGACTTTGTTGGTCATAATATATACTGGCAAAATGTGGACATATCTTTTATCATAATGCCAGTTTCTGCTCGATTCAGGTAAGAAAAACTTGTTCTGTATTACATCAAACCTGCGCAGAACAAGGATTATGAGACCTACATAAATATGTTAACATTTCAGGTATCCATTGGAGCCGCTACATTACCACACATGGGGTCTCGCTCAACAGCTGCACAAGGAAGTCACCTCCATCTCTAAAGAGCTGGGAAAACATATCACAGTAGAGGACACTGTCCCGTTTTTCCTCGATTCATTCCAGGAGAAATTTGACTGCGAAATTGAGGATAGTTTTCTAAAACTTGAAGACTCGAATATTTTGCCAACTAAAGAAAATCTTGAGCGATTGGAGAGCAGAGTTTAGGTAACCTAATCCGACCAAATGGTGCTGCTTTTCGTGTGTTTTTATTTTACAAAGATGGAGACAGATTCTTACACAATGTCATGAGGTTTCTTTTGTCCGTTAGTATTTACCTGAAACTCATGAATATACAGTGTATATCTGTAAATTAATTTTCAGTGCCTGAACGTGAATAGTGGTATGACTATTGAAAAAACAATACTAATCATTATTAAATCGGCATCAAATCTGTAGGGATAATCGCCCAAACATATTTGCGAAGATTAATGAGTGCCAGGTAATACTAACACACAATACAATGATTGACATCAAAATATCTTATATTGTGTACAGACAAATATGCAAATATAAGTGGCACAAATGGATGAATGTTTTGAAGTACATGTATGAACAATGATTGTTTGTAACTATGTTGATTATAAGGATAGTTATGAACTGTATATGGGGAGGAGGTAGGATACATGAATAATATTACATGTCCTATATTTTTATGTAATCCCTTTTATTTTATGCCAATCTCCTACCAGAAAATGTTGTACCTGGCTATCTCCAACAGTAACCCACCAGACTGCCATTATAAGGGCAACAGTCTCTGTTATGAAAAATCATGAACTTTTAGCTTATGTGTTTCCATGGGTTTCCCACCTCTTAATTTGTAGGAAATAGTCAGTGACTTGCAGGGGTATAGTGTGTCTAGTACTGAAGCGCGTTCAGTAAATTGACCAAGCGCCTGCCGGGAATATTTTTGGACAGTTGAATGCTTGCAAGTGTCCGCTCATAATTCAAGATGGTGTCATTCAACAACTTGTAACATCGGATGCCATCTTGGAAATCTTGCCAAAATACCTATCGAGGATAATCGTGCACGCTTGCAAGCACTTGCGTGTGTGGCTGCGTTTAGAACCAGAGCGCTCGGGATATCTAGTAGTGCTCACATTATTGAACGCACCTAACTGACTTACCAATCACAGGAATGATTATTGGGTGAGCTGGAAAAAAAACAAGGTGATAAAAACCCAGCAAATAAACTTGATATAAACCCAATACGCTCTTTTGAAACTACATCATTCTATTTTTAGATGGAACCATATTAAGGATGACGGCACAATTTTTCTGTTAAGGTAAAATATACAATACCATAGTTCAATATTAATGTTTTACCTGTTTTGAACGAGTTTAACTATAAATAGAATGACATAGTTTCAAAATACCGTATTCAGTTTAAAGTAAAATATCTTACAACTCCTGTTGTGTTGTGGATTTTAAAGGGATTATATTGGCATATTACCGTCAATTCCCTGTCCTAAATACACACACTCAGCATGAAGATACACTTATAACTTAGAGACATATGCATCTAAAGTGACTAACTGCATAATCTCTTTATTACAAACATCGGGTTTCTGAAGCCACATTTTCCTTTCTGTTTACATTTTCAACGAACGGATTTCCGATCAATCATCGGATAACATCAGGAAGTTTACCGAGGTCAATGTAAACATTGTGGAATACTTTATTGCTGGACGTATTTAAGTTTTGGCCAATATTCAATTACTGTTAATTTGATAACTTTCAAGTAAATAAAGGTTATACATCAATACATAAGCATTATTTTGTGCACACTGCATACAGGACAAGTTTGGATTAATAGCGTGTTTATGTAACTTGCCAATAAACTCACTTTAAAATTTATTTTGTTTTAACGATCAAAAGCAGTGTGCTTCAGATGTTATTTTATGTATGTTCTTTTTATATGTTTCAAATTGTTACAATAAACTGTGTAGAGAAACTACAAAATAACTTGTTTTGTTTTGTTTAAATTATGATTGATTGATTGATTGATTGCATATTAAGCATCATTTTTATGCCATCTAAGGCTATCAGACAATCAGTTAACCTAACTACTGTTTCCTGGGATTAACCAGAACTCAAGCACACCCCATCTTCACAAGTAACTGTTAACTTGAATCAGCACTGAGAGACAAATGATAATGAGACACAATGTCGTATATATCAATTGTCACAGAGGCTGTTGTGTTGCCGGGTGGGGATTCAAACTCATGACCCCTGGATTGATAGTCAGATGCATTACCGACTGAGCTAATCAGGCCCAGTAATTTAAATTATGAAACCCAGTTGTTCCTGGTGAGAATAGGATCCCTGTCAATTTCTGTGGATGGGCAAGACTCGTCCAATTTTGTGTCATTTTATCAATTTAAATCATGCTTTATACCAAAGGCATATGTCAAAGGCTTATATGTCATCGTGACCAAGCTTTGCAGTGTTGATCAAATCTAAAATGATCATGCGTGACAGGGACTACTTTTTATTCCTCAAATTTCGTTTTTTCATGTATTCCATATAAGCAAGAAGAAACTAATCAAGCAATAAAATCTTATTCTTGACATTATACTACAGTATGTCATTTTTAAAAAAAATGTTGCATAAAATAAACCAAATGCTGCAATAATATAAATCAAATTAACCCTTTACTCCATAGATGCGCGTTTTCCCGCACCAATCACAGAAGGCCTTTGAAAACAGTGCAGGAAGAGTTCAGATTGCTCGTAACGAGCAATCTGAACACTTCCTGCACTATTTTTCACTCTGTCAGTTAATATAAACATAATTCATTCATTGCTGAAATGTGCTGAATTAATGCTTTCAATTTGGAAGAGTCCATGAAAATGCTTATGGAGCAATAGGTTACGACATATGAATACATATAAAAGCCCAACTATAGATACTTTCAAGAACTTTATCATGTTCACTATTGTAGTTAAATTATCAACCCATATGGTTTCATAGTGCCAAATGAGTGATGACAAGAATATGACTAGTGATGTGAAGCATATGATATTTTCACAATCGATTATCAGTTATAATCGGCTTGATTCAACCAATTGATAATTGGCAAATATGGGTTTTAGTGATTAAAATAGAATGAAAGAGAGATCAAATGAAAGACTTGTCTATATGTTTAATTAATGTGCGATTCAAATAAATAATTAATTCATTTACTTCACATATGTAAAAAAGACATTCAGAGAGAACATAATGAAGAGGGAGACAGAGATATATAAATAATCATATATGTATTGAAAATCATTTACTGATGTTCCCCATGTATACCTGGTAATCTAACATAAATTATTTGACAGTATGAAAATAACCGAAAAAGTCACTGTGCAGCGACAGTGGATTGCTAACAAACACAATCGATAATCGCCAACTTCAACTCAAACCTACTAAAGAGTCGACAAATTGAGTATTTAGTAGAATTCACAGAAATTCTGCAGGTACCAGTACATTGTATACCAATAAAGGCTTCAGGTTCTTTCTCAGATTGTAGCTTGTGGATCCTCTGTGGTCAAAGGCGCTGTGTCTAATGATCACTCAGTTTCTGGATGTGATCTCTGTCTGGAACATTTCAAAGACTTGAAAAATGGTATTAGAAGCTTGTTTGGTTTGGTTCATTCAGCAGTTAGACTTTCAAGTCTTGTCGGCCTGTTGTCAGTGTAATGCAATTGGGTATTGTACAGTATGGTACTCGAGTGTGGCATTGCTTAGAATACTGTCTCGAGCTATGCACCATCGTGATATGAATAAAATATTGTTGAAAGCAACACATAAACATACAATAAAATAATTTGAGGCATCGTCTTAAAACTTGGCACATGCAATACAAATAATAAAAATACAATTTTTTTATTCCGTAAATAGAGGATTCCAGCTCAAAATACTTATCATCATTATTTTTATCATCAATGCAATTCATTTCATCATAAAATGAAGTGGACATAATGCAGCTAGTTTCCCAAGTTTAAAGGTATCATTCATTTGTAGCTGCTGATAAAAATCTTGTATGTTATTTTCACCAGAATAGCAAGACTAAAAATTGTAGTCTCAGATGTACATATTTTGGACACAAAAGGAATACAATGTCATACAGTTTTGGGGTTATAGAAGTTGAGAGAATCCATTAAAGGGACTATAGCAGTTGAGAGATAATACATTAAAGGGGTTATACCAGAAGGGAGATAATCCATTAAAGGGGTTATACCAGTTTGGAGCTTATCCAGTAAAGTGGTTATAGCAGTTGGGAGATACATGTAATCCATTAAAGGGAGTGTAGCAGTTTAGATGTTAGTCCATTAAAGGATTTATAGCAGTTGAGAGATAATCCATTAACGGGTTATACCAGTTTGGAGATAATCCAGTAAAGTGGTTATAGCAGTTGGGAGATACATGTAATTCATCAAAGGAAGTGTAGCAGTTACGAGATAATCCATTAAAGGGGTTGTACCAGTTAGGAGATAATTCATTAAAGGGACTATAGCAGTTGAGAGATAATCCATTAAAGGGGTTATAGTAGTTGGGAGATGATCCATTAAAGGAGTTATACCAGTTAGGAGATAATCCATTAAATGGACTATAGCAGTTGAAAGATTATCCATTAAAGGGACTATAGCAGTTTGGAGATTATCCATTAAAGGGACTATAGCAGTTGAGATATCTCCCATTAAAAGGGGTTATAGCAGTTGGAAGATAGTCCATTAAAGGGGTTATATCAGTTAGGAGATAATCCATTAAAGAGACTGTAGCAGTTGAGATATCTCCCATTAAAGGGGTTATAGCAGTTGGGAAATAATCCATTAGAGGGTTAAAGCAGATGAGAGATAATCCATTAAAGGGGTTATATCAGTTGGGAAATAATCCATTAAAGGGAGTGTAGCAGTTAAGATCAATTAATTCATTTTTTTTTTCATTTTTTATGGGAAAAGCAGGCCTGTGCCTATGTGTAGGTACACTGGTTGTCTATATGTTGTAATGATGTTGATGATATCTGTATACATATGTGAGATGAAATTGAACTTGGGAGTAGTAACAATATTTGATAAAAGTTAGTTAATTCTTTATTCAAGATATCTATGCAATTCATTATTAGAAATGAAATAAAAATTGATATGTTAGTAGATATATCTAGCATCGGTAGTTTAACATGAGTGAAATATTTATGATAAAATATGTAAATATTATAAAAAAACATTTTATACCAGACAGATCTCCATATCATGTCATTTATCATATCATCGTAATAATTATGGTTTTAATATATCTCAACACTAAGGCCATCCGTAAAATAAAGTTTGCTTGCTTTGTTCTGACCCAGTATTTTAAATTTGGGTAGGTAGATAGCTTTTTCGATGCCACATTTTCTAACTTGAGCTAGGCCCCTTGGGTACACTAAAATAAACTTCCTGTTTAAAAATATCATACTTTGTGACATATTAAAAGTGTCAAATTATTATACCCCCGACAAACCAAGTTTTGAGGGGGTATACTGGGGTCACCCTGAGGTCGGTCTGTCCGTTGCAATTTTCCTTGTCCGGAGCATCACTTGAAAAGTACTGGAAGGAATTTCATCAAACGTCATACAATGGTAGAATATAATGAGAGGAAGTGCAGTGTACAAGAAACATAACTCTATTCTTGCTAATTACAGAGTTATTGCCTTTTGATATTTTTCTTGTCCGGAGCATAACTTGAAAAGTACCAGATGGAATTTCATCAAGCTTGATACAATGGTAGAATATATTGAGAGGAAGTGCAGTGTACAGGAAACATAACTCTATTCTTGCTAATTACAGAGTTATTGCCCTTTGATATTTTTTCTTGTCCGGAGCATAACTTAAAAAAGTACCGGATGGAATTTCATCAAGCTTCATACAATGGTAGAATATAATGAGAGGAAGTGCAATGTACAGGTAACATAACTCTATTCTTGCTAATTACAGAGTTATTGCCCTTTGATATATTTCCCTTGTCCGGAGCATTACTTTTAAAGTACTGGATGGAATTTCATCAAACTTCATACAATGGTAGAATATAATGACAGGAAGTGCAGTGTACAAGAAATATAACTCTATTCTTGCTAATTACAGAGTTATTGCCCTTTGATATATTTCCCTTGTCTGGAGCATTACTTTTAAAGTACTGGATGGAATTTCATCAAACTTCATACAATGGTAGAATATAATGACAGGAAATGCAGTGTACAAGAAACATAACTCTATTATTGCTAATTACAGAGTTATTGCCCTTTGATATTTTTTCTTGTCCGGAGCATAACTTGAAAAGTACCAGATGGAATTTCATCAAGCTTCATACAATGGTAGAATATAATGACAGGAAGTGCAGTGTACAAGAAACATAACTCTATTCTTGCTAATTACAGAGTTATTGCCCTTTGATATATTTCCCTTGTCCGGAGCATTACTTTTAAAGTACTGGATGGAATTTCATCAAACTTCATACAATGGTGGAATATAATGACAGGAAGTGCAGTGTACAGGAAACATAACTCTATTCTTGCTAATTACAGAGTTATTGCCCTTTGATATATTTCCCTTGTCCGGAGCATTACTTTTAAAGTACTGGATGGAATTTCATCAAACTTCATACAATGGTAGAATATAATGACAGGAAGTGCAGTGTACAAGAAACATAACTCTATTCTTGCTAATTACAGAGTTATTGCCCTTTGATATATTTCCCTAGTCTGGTGCAGTACTTTTAAAGCCATCAGTGATAACAGTTTAATAAAATTCATGAAAGAACCAAGTTGATGAATACATGGAGTTCGAGCAAAGCAGGTTTGATATTGTATTCCTAGTGCTCTTGTTTGTTTCTTATCCATTAAATTGTTGTCCCTCAACATAACTCGAAAAAGTATAACATTTATTTATTGCCATGAAAACTTGTACACTGCACAATAATTAAAAATACCGTTTTTAATTTTAACAAAACCATAAAAAAATTAACAATACAAACAACTCAATCCATAACATTCTCTTTTATTAAGAATTTTTTTTGTCTGGAGCATAACTTTAAAACTATTGGATATAATTTAATAAAACTTCATACACTGGTTAACCATTTTCTGTCATGGCGGTGTTCGGGGGTATTCATCACTATAGTGATAGGTCTAGTTTTATTTTGATATCAGTTCGATCCGTTATACAGGTTTGCACATAGTGAGAATTGTTGACCATAGAAAGAGTTCTAGTGACAATGCTAATGACGTCAAGCAGTATTTAAGTGCTATCTATTTTTAGAATGGGAATTTCATTTCAAGTTTACAACTCCAATTTAAATATCAATTTTGGCATGTTTTGGTTGATTTGATATACCACACCATTTGGATTTTATTTATTAATGATAATGAAATTCTTTTAATCCATTTTAAAATTATTTTTTTTTAAGACATTTAAAGCATTTTTCCTGTTATACTCACTTTAAACATCAGAAAATTAAACTCTAAATTGATATTGTCTTTGTTTTCTAGACACATACATTCAGGTTTCTCTTGACCATTTTTGTTCATTATTTACTGATGATTTATTAACCAAAACCTATATTGTATATACCCCTATATGATAATACGAAATGGAACAGTTAACCCACAACCCGACATTTTATGTATTATGTATCTTCTCAATAAGTATCAAAGCATGTGCTGCACGTGCAAAATAAGTATTTCATGCCAAACAGATGGGCACGAGCAAGTGTGTTAAATTTCGCAATAGGGCTATGTAATATCAATACATTATTTTCTGGTTATGTCGCATACAAGTTTTGAGAACACTATACTCAATATTTTGATGAAGTTAGCTGTTCTGTTCAGTATTTTTAGTGTATACGAATTTCTTTTAGCTCGACTACAATGAAAGCTTATATGAATTGCTCTCGAGTCCGCTTCCTAGGTAGAACCAGTACTGATTGTTGTTTTATGAGAGGCATCGGGTCAAACTTGGGATCGAACCTGCAACCTCTGGCGTGAGCGGCCAACACTCTATCTATTACACTACCACCCCCGCTTTGTTCAGTATATTTTAATATGTTGCTGTTACTAACCGGCATATATAATTATACACTACAACGAAGTCCTGTATCATTCATATTGTTTCTTTGCACATTTTTTTTGAAAACTGTGAGAGTATACAGCAATCTGAATAAAACTTAAGTTTACCTTTTAGATTTCTTGACATTTTCAAACATGCGAAATGAAACCATTTTATTAGTCTTGATCCTCTGCGGTGTTTGCTTTTCTGAGAGACAAATGTCTTGAAAGTTTTGACTGGGAATAAAATTGTACCGGTAACCTGATTAAGTTTTTGATTTGTTGATTCAAACAATCTTACTACCTCGGAGATTTCCATAGCATTTCAAAAGTTAATGGTTGAGATGTTTATTTCTATTATCATTTTAGCTCGACTTTTCGGAGAATGAAGAGAGCTATTGTACTCACCTTGTCACACCTTGGTTAAAGTTTTGCATGGAAGTCCCTATCTCAGCAACCATTGCATGTATTGACTTGAAACATTACACAAGCCTTCCTTGTCATCAACCCTACTACAATAACTAAGTTAGATAACTCTTGCATGAATGTAATGCAAATAATTGCCCTTGTTTGACAGAAATTCTGGTTAAAGTTTTGCATGCAAATACCATAAAGTCAATATCTCACCAACCACTAAATGTATTTGATTGAAACTTTACACAAGTCTTCAAAGTCACCAAACCTACTACAATAACTAAGTGAGATAACTCTTGCGTGAATATAATACAAATTATTGCTCTTGTTTGACTTAGAAAATCTGGTTAAAATTTTGCATGCAAGTACCATCAAGTCCATATCTCAGTAACCATCACATGTATTGACTCGAAACTTTACACAAGTCTTCCCAGTCATCGACTCTACTACAATAACTAAGTAAGATAACTCTTGCATGAATATAATGCAAATTATTGCCTTTCTTTGACTTAGAAATTCTGGTTAAAGTTTTGCGTGCAAGTACCATCAAGTCCATATCTCGGTAACCGTTGCATGTATTGACTTGAAACTTTACACAAACCTTCCCAGTCATCAACCCTACTACAATAACTATGTTAGATAACTCTTGCATGAATATAATGCAAATTATTGCCTTTCTTTGACTTAGAAATTTTGGTTAAAGTTTTGCATGCAAATACCATCAAGTCAATATCTCACCAACCGCTCAATGTATTTGATTGAAACTTTACATAAGCCTTCCCAGTCATCAACTCTACTACAATAACCAAGTTAGATAACTATTGCATGAATATAATGCAAACTATTGCCTTTCTTTGACTTAGAAATTTTGGTTAAAGTTTTACATGCAAGTACCATCAAGTCCATATCTCAGTAACCATTCAATGTACTTGATTGAAACTTCACATATGACTTTGTAGTCATGAATCCAACTAAATTGATCAAGTGGGATAACTCTTTTTTTTTCAAATCAGGGCCTTTTGTTTACTTAGAAATTTTATAACTCAGCAGTCACTGCATGTATTTGATTAAAACATCATACAAGTTATGCAGTTATAAGACCTACTCAATTTTGTCAATTTTGTAAGTTAGATTGAACTCTTATTTGCTTAGATTTGTCATTGGTCTCAATCAAATTTGTACTTCTGTGACAAATATTTGAATAGTCAAGCGCACTGTCCCTCCGACAGCTCTTGTTATTATTATGAGAAACAGCTTTTACAAAATAACTGCAATGATTTTTTTACCTGCTTTGTAGACATTATTTGTTTATTTGCATAAAAATATTATGATGACATAATTGGTAGTGTTATACTATTACAAGCGTTATGGGGGAATACCTCCAAGATGGCCAAACTTTCATTTGTGGAAGGAAGTTTAATCGGTTTGCAAAATTTTAACGGTCTACTCAATCACCGTATATTTTTACGCTCCCTTCTTAACTTGTAGAAAATGACTTCACAATGAACAGATGCATCATTGTAATGAAAATTAAGGAGAGTGGTGGTACTGAAAGTCACAGAACAGCACAATTTGATACTTTTGTCAAAGCTTAAACAAATCTTGAAATACAACAATCTACCATTAACCACATAGGGCAGCATTAATGCATGACATGTTCAATCAAAATAGTGCCTAGTTTGTGCGCACGAAAATAAAAATGCTCTAACGAACAAATACAATATAGACATTTCTCACTATGGTCATGGTGCCCAAAGTAACAATTATTAAGCAGAGAGTGAGAATTAAGGCAACTGTGTCAAATTTCATTGGCTAACATATCAAGTGAATTGTGGCTAGGTACAACTTATGAGCAGAGCATGTCTCCGAGAGGAAACTTGTATGCTGGCTCAACACCCATCATATACTAGGTTAAGTATGTGCTTAAAGACGAAAACATCATTGACTATGTCATCTTTTGAATAATAGTAAAATCCCGTGTTGTAATGTTTAATGAAATTAATTGCATTTATTTTTTGCAAAGCTGTACCCTCTATTCGATTTCTCATCTAAGACATTTCTGTATTACTGATTATTGGATTACTCCATTCTGCATGAGGGATTTGGTGTTACTAGATAATATTTGATACACTCAATGATTCATGTACTGGGAATATCTTGATTACTTAGTATGAGGAGATTTCTATGGCCGAGGTAGTCTAAAGTGCCCTCTCAATATCATATACCTCCCACGGTCCCACCACTGAAGGCAAGAGTCCACCTCATACCAAAACCTTTATATGAGAAAGTTTGCCAGTTACTTGAGGAAGAACAGTTATCCTAACTGAATTCTATATATGAACCCACGGTCCTCTTTCACCATTAAAACTGGATGCCATATGTATCCTGTAATGTGTCGAAAATGGTGTTTGGATCCCATTCCAAACAAAAAAGAATGAAAATTATCAGTATGAGAATGGGTCCATAACCTGGCTCCTGTTTCACCAGCATACTTAAAACTTAAAAAATTAAATCTAAGAAAAGCTGCCAAGTGATCATGATTTTAGACTGGTTCCGATAAAATTGCATATTGTTTCATTGCTATTGATTATATCACAGATAAATAACCAATCAATACTTAATTGAATTTTTAAGTATTAGAGTAAAATGTTGGAGAAACTGAAACCAGGTTGTTGATCATGGCTCCTGTTTCACCAACATATATTTATATGCTTAAAATAGTGAACATAAAAAAAGCTGCCAGGTGATCATGATTTTAGACCGGTTTCAATAAAACTGCAAATGGTTTTATTGGTATTATGATTTTAGACCGGTTTCTATAAAACTGCAAATGGTTTTATTGGTATTAATAATATAATAGACAAATAACCAGTCAAAGTTAAGTTTTTAAGTACAACTTAAGAAATGTTTGTGAAACATTAACCAGGTTATTGATTGGGACAGCCGAGGTCCATTATACAACTTACTGTACTTTTGTAGGAGAAATCTGGAATAGGTCATGATATTTACAAAACATTTTTTTTCTGTTTTATTTTCCAGAACACAAATTAGTGTATTGTTTATTCAAATGAAGAGACAATCTTCTGTGAGAACAATAGAGATTTTAGTTGATTTTAGTCCTCATAATTCAAATATTTAATCGCTGTCAGTGCTCCCTTGCCTTGGTAACAGCATCGCTTAAGATAACTTTATTATAAGGAATACATGATCTAGAGGTTGAGTGCCTGATTTTTCACTTTTCATTTTTGTGTATCTATTGTGTCCTCAAAGATTGTATCAGTAAAATACTGGCTGGCATGCAATTAAGCATATAGGTCTCACTACACAGTTGAATTTGTTCTTTGATCTATAAAGAATAAGGTCTGGGATTTCCATGTTAAAAGTAAATTCTATATAGAATCCTTTTTGAAGTATTTCTTTCATAGAAGGTATGTAAACGCCCATAAAAATGCACAATAATTGGAAGGTTGATCAGCTTGTGTTTTTAAAGACAGTGCAGTGACACCCTAAGATTTTTTTTAAAAAAAAAAAAGAAGTCTGCATATGCTCATAAATACATGCATCTGTTAAATCCTATATAAGTAACTTTTTAACACCAGTGATGTCTTATTGCAGTATATGCTATGCCAGCTTTTGTTTTACTCATCTGTAGGAAGAAATTACAAAAATATTTCAAACCAAATTACAATGGACTTTTTCAAGTGCATGAATCACGTAACCGTGACAAAAAAAAGGCACAAAACTCTGTAGTGAGACTGAGGAATCAACTGTTTGGGAGAGAATGCAGATCACTATAACCTGATTCCACATCAACACAACAAAGCTTGAGATATAATGTTACTAGCTCTCTGACAATGGTGCACCAGTCCTGCTTATGTTCCAGGAGGTCAATTCAAATTTTCTAACAGAAACATTTCTGAACTAAAATAATATTTCGTATCTTCAGGAATAAAGAAACATGTACTGAAGAACAGTCATACCAAATGTTAAAACATTTCTTCTAAATTATGTTAAAAAACTTCTTATTTTATTATAGAACAAGATGAAAAGCTCATTCCATTTGTCTCCCTTAATTATACCTTTTATATTCTATTGCATTTATCTCCCTTGATTTTTTAAAATTGTGTATGTTTGCATTTATTTTCTTTGATTCCATCTTTCAAATTGTCTTTTGCATTATCTCCCTTCATTCTAATCTTTGCATTTGTCTCCCTTGATTCCATCATTCAAAATGTCTTTTGCATTTTATCACTCATGATTCCATCTTTCAAATTGTACTTTGCATTTTACAACCAAGATTGATTTATTTCCATTTCCATTGACAATGTAGAGCACAGTGGATATCATGAGAAGATTCCGCCTCCAAATTTATGGTACAACACAGTTGCGTGGCGTTTTAATGGATCAACAATTAAATAGGAGAATGTCTGTTCATGTGATTTGACTCCTGGGTAGATAACATCTCCATCTTTGTCCTGTAATATAATTACATATTTACGTGTTTTTACCATAATTATAATATCTTATTTTAGCTCAATTGTGAAGAAAGCTCATAGGTGTGAATTTCTTTTGATTCTATTTCTTAGGTATATTCAGTAATGGATGTTGTTTTTTGATTTTTTTAGAATTGGGTCTGGTGGCTAACACCTCAGCTGCTATATCACCTCCCCATTTTAATGGAAAAATATTACAATAACAAAATTGCCAAACTTACTATGAAAACTATTATTGAAGACTCTCTGCATGTGAGTTGTCTATAATGTAATGTTCATTTTAACAATTCATGCTTAAATTTATTTTTAAATCTATTTCAGCTTAACGTGATTGTGCACTTAGGCCAAATTTGAAAATCCGTTTTCAATATTTGTTTTGATCTGTTTGATTAGATATCCTTATGGCAATATTTTGGCTCTAAGGGCTTGGTGAGTATACACTACTCAACTTTCATAACTGGTCACCTGGAATTATTCATATTTTGTCAACACAAGTTTGTAAAATTTCATATATTAATCTACAATCTTATTATAAATTTATATATATTGGAAGAAATATTTTTTTATGAATTCTAAAATTTTTAAAAATCTCAATATACTTTCTTTAATGACAAATAGTTTGATATCAAGTCAATGAACAAGCAGTCAACAAAAACAATGTCATAGCTATATATTTTACGAAAATAATTGCTATTTACAGACATTTAGGTTTTGCTATGCATATTTATCAACACTATAAATACTTACATAACCCGTTATTTTGAAAACACTGGACGTAATGCTTAATTCTTTTGTCTCGGCATTCTTTTGTACACTGCATGCATGTGAAGATAAAAAAAGAAATATTCAACTATATTTAAAATAAATGATCTTGACAACTGATCAATAATTATATGTATGACTTGTTTATTTAAAGGGATTATATTGGCATATGACCGTCAATTCCCTGTCCTAAATACACACACCCAGCATGAAGATACACTTATAACTTAGAGATATACGCGACTAAAGTGTCTAATAGCATAACCTCTTTATTACGAGCATCGGGTTTCTGAGGGCACGTTTTTGTTTTTGTTTACATTTACCATTTTCAACGAACCGCTTTCGGGTTTCCGATCAATCACCGGATAACATCAGGAAGACCCGTTCCCGATCTCGTTTTCGAGGCTTTGTTTGGGAAGTTTACGGAGTTCAATGTAAACATTGCACAATACTTTATTGCGAGACGTATTAAAGTTTTGGCCAATATTCAATTACTGTTAATTTGATAACTTTCAAATAAAGAAAGGTTATACGTCAATACATAAGCATTATTTTGTGCACACTGCATACAGGAAAAGTCTGGATTAACAGCGTGTTTGTGTTACTTGCCAATATAATCCCTTTAATAAAACAAGCAAAACTTCATAATGAATACAACAATAGTAAGAGATTGATTATATGACATTGTGTCTCATTGTCATTCATCTTTTATCACTGATTCAAGTGGAAAAAGTATCAGCTACTTGCGGAGACTGGTGTACTCCAGTGCTAGTTCCAGAATCCTAGGAAAGATTGGTTAGGTTAACTGGTATGCAAGAAAATTGATTATTAACAGTCGTACATGTAATACATTGTTGCCAACCTCAGCCAAGAAACATAAATAAATCAAGTGTTTATTATTCTGTGTTGAAATGGGTTTAACGCCATTTTCAACACATACCAGCTCATATAATTATAGCATATCCAGTTTTCTGAAATACCTCAGAGTGAATTTGAATAGAACCACCATTCTTCCAGACGTAACTAGCATATATTCACACATTTTTCAAATCATATTTTTACTGAATTAAGCTAGAACCTCAGTGGTCAGAGGTAAGTAGTCATTACACAACCATTTTGCCATGGAGGAGCCGAACTTATTTACTATTCTTAATCAATTGATATTGGTAAACATAAAAATGCACTTTTTCACTCCATAATGAATTTTATACAAATAAAAAGATATTTATATTTATAAGATTATACGACCCCTCCAGGGATCAAACCAATGACATTCCGCATACACCATACCCCTAACCCAACACTAGGGTTGTAAATTCTGGAACATGAAACCGAGTTTCTAGGATTTGTAGCATTTTCCTTAATTGTAACTAATTGATGATGGTGAACACACATGCGAAGTTTCATCCACATCCAATGAGTGGTTGCATAGATATCTTAAACTTAAATGCAACAGTTTAACCTGGGTGTCTACAGATAACGACGCCAACGCCGCCGGGGTCATGGCAATAGCTCTCCTTGGACTTTGTCCCGGCGAGCTAAAAAGAACAATGTAAAATACACTAGCCATGATACAAGGAGTACATACCTGATGAGATCTTTATACAGTTGTTTGGTGAAGTTGAGATATGGTTCTATGATGTCCTCATACTGACAGACTTGCCCGCCCAGACATGTATGTTTGAACAGTCGGAATAACAGTTCATCCTTCTCTGTATCACTAAACAGATCATAGTGGTCAGTTTCATCACTTAAAAACATCTGCAGAGAGATTCAGAAAAATTACAAGTACTTTTTTTTTCCGTTTTATCTTTGTTTATTGTTTTTTAATATGGTCCCGCAGAATCTCGTTAACACCACCCCCTAACAGAACTGACATGTTTTTCAGACAGTTTTCACCGTATTTTCCTTATAAAATAATCAATATTAATTGAAAACTGTTTTTAATAACATAAAACTACATCTTTAATACAGATAAAACACAACCTATGTTACCCCTACATCCCACCACCACTACTTGTGGTCTCCGCTGGAATTCATACTAGTCTAGTACTAGATTCACCACTCTACAACATCTGTAAAAACATTCTGAATAGTGACCTGTGTCACTTAGCCATTAGTAATATTTACATTACACACATAGTGCAAAACTACTTATCAAAAGTCAATTTTTATCACTTTTGGGATATTATGACCTGGTCACATTATATGAATATATATTTGCACTAACTGTTATTAAATTATGGCCATGCAACCATTACACAATTATTGCTGATATACATGTACATAAAAACCTAATTTTCCATCAAATCAAGGGCATAACTCTGGAGTTACTAAGGCCATACCAACCATGCTTCATGGAATTCATCTCATAATGGGAATAAACATTTCTAGCAATTGTTATTATGGCAAACCATTAAACATTACAATGATATTGTCCAGAGTAAAACTGTTTTAAAAAAAAATGTTTAAGTTTCTTAAATTACAGGGCAATACTATCAAGTTGAGTTACTATAGTGATCTTAGTGGGGCACATCACACTATAGGGAATAACTATTTGGACTTTTTGTTATTAATATCCAGTCAACCTTCACAAAGTAATTGCCACAAACAGACAGATGGACGGACACACAATGACAAATCTATATCCTTTCGCTTTTGGCTTGGGATAATAAAGTAGGAAAAATGATTAACCCATACTTTTCTCAATTCATCGGCGACAGTGAAATCCTCATAGTATTCATCATAACATTTATGCAGGTAACCAGTATCTCGAACAACTTTCCCATACAATCTGTCAAAAAATGTCATTGACAAAACTGAGCATGGTACAACGTCAGCCCTCACTGTATCTGCAGTCATACCTGTAAAATAAAATAAAATACATGTTTACTGATAACAATTAACAAACTGTCCAGTTTCTGATATCCAGTCAAACCTGTGTTAGCGGTCACCTCTATTAAGCAGCCACTTGTCTTAAGCAGTTATATTTATTATTTCTCATATTATATTCTTTCAGAGCAAATTAACCAGTAATAAGCAACAGCCTGTTTTAAAAGGCCACTTCTGCTTCTTCCTTTG
Source organism: Panopea generosa (assembly GCA_029582155.1). Taxonomy (NCBI): domain Eukaryota; kingdom Metazoa; phylum Mollusca; class Bivalvia; order Adapedonta; family Hiatellidae; genus Panopea; species Panopea generosa. Next base: position 46,531,203 of record CM055907.1, read on the forward strand.
ACTAGCTGCTAAAGACAAGTTTGACTGTTTATAGCAACTTTTGTCACAAAGGATCACAATTCTTCAACGTAAGACAACTTTCAACCAAATATCACAATTATGCCCCTTTACAAAATGGTTTATACACTGTGGTCCTGATATAATGCAGTCCCCGGGGGCCCAAAAGATGGACCACGTTATAGATGGAAGCGTGTTATAAATGGAACCATTTTATAAATATCGCGGCTATAAAAAATCCTACATGCAGAGCGAAACATCATTTGTATCATTTGTATATGTGAAAATGGAATTAAGAGTCTATTTAAATAATGGTGGAAATTTAAATACATATTTACATCATGTAAATAAAGAAGTTTTAGAAATAATATTACCTTGGTACTAATAAGTGAAATTTATCAAAATTTCTGTGTGTCCCTTAAAAAAAACCAATATCATTTGGTTGTTCCTACCATATACATACCGAGAGGAATGAGACCGGTACCACCAGATGATGCAACTTTCAGCGTGGACACAACCACAGGGTCTTGCAAAAAATCCTGTAAATAAATACAATTAATAAAGTATACTGTAGGACAGTACTAACTACTAACACTCCCTGTCAAGTATGTTAGCTCTGTCTGTAGTACATCTCACTACTAATCCAGGGGTCATGAGTTCGAATCCTCACCTGGCAACAGTCCATGTATAATTTATATATGACATTGCATCTCATCGTCATTCATCTTTCACTGCTGATTCAAGTGGGAAAGTTATGTTACTTGCGGAGATGAGTGTGCACCATTATTGGTTAATGTTCCAGGATCCCAGGAAAGAGTATTTCAGTTAACTGGACAAACCAAGGTAAAATTTTGTGGACAAAAAGATCAGATATTGTTTATTATAATTCATAAATTCCATCCAAAAAACAGTTAATATATATACTTTTTTTAAATGATGTAATAAAACTTAAAGGTAAAAATAAAAAGTCGCATTTTCTGAAGTCAATCCTGCATAGCGTGGTGGGTGATTAACAATGAAGGTAACACATAAAACTTAGTAACATTGTTGGATCCCCGGTTGTCAATATTGATACTCTCCATCCATTATGAAGAATTAAGAGTAATGGAATGGATTACATGTGGGTATTTAACAGTGATGATTCTTATTTTATTTAAAATCTGCAGAAGGAATTGTGGAGACACACTGGCAGATTTATAAGGGGATGGGGACAGGAGGTCTGTAATAGAAATTTCTTAGAGGATAATTACTGTCACACAAACAATTGCAAGTTTCTGCTATTTTTTTTATAAACTTACAAGGACAAATTCATCTTTCTGGTATGGCTGAAATGTCTGGTCATAGGTAAACATTTGTGCACACAAGGTATCTTTCATCGACCTGGAATTAAAGAAATTGAAGAGAAAAAATAAAATTACTGTTACTTACTGAAATACAAAGAAGTGAGTGCATGGACTGGAGGGTTTAAATTATGATCAGCTAGTTTGTTATTTTTAACTTGAATTCTCATAGTCCATAAAAATTGTAACTTATTTTACATCAAATGTGAAACAAATTCTAATCTTGTATTTATTTAGAGACCAAACATTTCCAGAATTTGGTCTCATGTGACATAAATAGTCCAATCAAACTATACATTTGGAAAATTTATGTCATGTGATCAAAAATGTTATAGCCTGGATCTCAGACTAAATCAATTTTTCGCAGACTATGCGCAGTGCATATAATTGGTATTTATAACTGTATTCTTGACAATCAGCAATAACATACTCACAAATTAAAAACAACAACATCAGAAGTTTATGTTCGAACTCGATTAATATTGTGTCAAATGCCTATATTTAATAGAATTGCTGAAAGTTTTATCAAAACATTTTAATTCTAAGAAGTCATTGCATAACATCTGAATGTTTGTTGTTTTGGTAAAACTAAATCGTCATCTTTTTATATGTTCTTCTGAATGTGTACCATCTTATCGTTGTCACTGCAGACATTTACTAAAGTTCCCATGACAACAACCTACACAAGAGGGCATACTTTGAGATTCACGATCCCACAGTCGAATGTTAATTGTCATAGATCTACATTCCTTCTTCCCAAGTACCATCAGACTCTGGAACAGCCTTCCTGCTGGACTGATCGCAACTCCCAACCTACCATCCTTCAAAATGGGGTTGCGAAACGCCATGAAGTAATCATCCTAGAACCCAGTTTTTAACCTGTATATAATGTGATTTTAACTAAGTGCACTTGGCCCTCAACGCCACATGTACATACACTCAATTCGAGAATACTCAGTTCCTGAGGGAATAATTACTTGGAAGAAGAAGAATGAATGGGGAACATACTAGTTTACACTAATTTATTTTAGCTTGAGTCGGTTTGCTGGGTTGGACCAGTAATGTGTGTTGTTTGTTAAGAAATCAATAAGTAGATCTACAGATTGAACCCTCAACATCCAACATGTGAGAGGCAAACACTCTACAATATTAACTGCCCTTGATTCCTACTTGCAGACCAGACTGAAGAGGCATTTTTTCCCCTCATTACTTCCTGCAATAAATTCCTGATTATTATAGGAAGCCTCGTTTCTGAGGGAGGTTTAAGGGCAGCTGCATCACTGATTTATATAGAAGTTGTGATTTTATAGTGTGGTATATGCATATATATATATGTCCATTCTGTATTCTGCTGTTTCATTTGGGGCACGGTGAAAAGTAAAAAGAATTGTTGCTCTCTATGTTATATAGTAATTATATGTAAAAAAAAGAGCAACACTTTCTTTTACTTTATTCTGTGGTAGACACTGAGGCTAGCGACAATTTATATTCTATATATTTATATAGTATAGTATAATAAAGATATATAGCCTTCCACTAGCCATGGGATTGGATGACATATTAGAAAAATTACAAGGTTTCTCTATATATAAGTTGTAACGTCTATGTAGCTTTAAATATGAGTGGCATTGCGTCAAATGAGGGCCTATATTCCCATGTTTTAACACGCACCAGCCAACATTCCAGAAAATTCCCAAAACAAATCTATATTAAAATTGTATAATTTATCCAGTAATTGGACATTTTCTTTGTTCAAAATTATAAAATTGGTTTACTTGCCATTTTTGTAATAGTTCCTGATTATCTTTGTCTTCCAATGCTGCAAATGTCTTTCCTTCGGCAGTTTTGAACGTGAATTTTGCACTTCTGTCAGCCATCTTGAATCGTTCGTAAACAATATCGGACAACCTTTGTGTTAATCGTTGTAAGTTAGTAACAGTGGATAGCAATGAACAGTTCTTTTGTTTCTTCTAGTTTTGTGAAGTATGTGTGACCAATCACAATCCTATTTCGTTTTTAAACTTCATATAGACTCAAACACCAAAATAATTTGGGTTAAACCATTTATTGAAAAGGATATAATGGCAAATTACACATAATAGCTGCAAATGGAGACCTTCTCTTTACTTCTTCCAAGGACTTGTATATATTTCATTGCTTCTTCTTCTCCTTCAAAAGCTGAGTTTATGATGACCTCCAAAAGAACCCCCCCCCCCCCCCAAAAAAAATTTTCTAATCCACCCCTACCCAATCTTATCCACCCCTACCCACCCCCAATATATTTTTATTATTTTTAAAAATATTAAAATTTATTTTTTTACATGTGTTATATGATTATCTATGGATATGTGTTAACAAGGAATAAGATATGATTTCTCTCTTATTCCTTGGTGTTAATTTTTTTTTAAAAGAAGTCACATGTTTAGATTTAGATATACATGTGGACTATATATCGAAATATATGACTTTATATTTTTTTATCATATATTTTTTTTTTGCTTTTGGATGTCAGGTAAATTGGGTGTTCTAAACATCGTTACTGTCGCCTGTGGGCTGAGATCTGCGATCAGTGGTCAGTCCAGCAGGAATACAGTTTTAGAGTCCGATGGTACTCGTGAAGACTGAGGAATGTAGATGACAATTATCATTGGACTGTGTGATCGCGAATCTCGTAGTACATCTTTTAGTCACGGTATGTTGTTGGCATAGGTACTAAGTGTGTGTCTGTAGGGACGGCGATAGATTGGCACACAACCATGCATTGTTACAAGCCCGGAACGCTGATGTTGTGATTGTAGTGTGACCCAATCTTCATGGTATTTGCACAAAATAGTGCTCAATAGCGGATCTACAAATTCACTATATTTCGATTGAAAAACGTGTGGCCGTTCAGATTTTGTGTTGTGCTCCTAAGTAGCCTACGACTCCTTTTATATGAAAGCCTAGATCCGCCCCTGGTGCTCACATATAAGAGTTATTAAATTAACACTTATTGAAATATTGACAATAATATATTGTTGGACGTGAAAAATATACTGCGCAATATTAGATTGGTCTCCGTATACATTCCGAACACACAGGAGCTTTGGGAGTGGATACGTATATATAGAGACTTGTCTCTATATATACGCTAGGGTCCTGCCCTCCCCCATTAACAGGGGGGCGATCGTATTTTGAGGGTATGAGTTTTAGGCGGTAAAAATGAGCGGACGCGTCAACAATGGCGGATTTTTGTTTGTAAAAGTAGCGTCAAGGCACAGAAAAACACGGTAATTTATTTTATACTCATTATTTTTCTTAATGCTTACTCCCAAGATGTAACTAAGTATATTGTCTTCCATCCGTAGTTCACTCCTACCTTGCAGCTATTACCATAAAAGACGCAATTCGAAAAAACCGACAGTGTTTTCATGCGCCGAAATACATGTTCACTAAATGACACCTTCTTTTGGACTCTTTCGTCTGTTAGCCCTCGATGGCATAAAAATGACGCTAAATATTCAATCAATCAATCAATCAATCAATCAATCAATCAATCAATCAATCAATCAATCAATCAATCAATCTTTTGGACTCTAGTGAATGTACATAGGTCACTTACAACAGCCTCGCTGTTAAGCTAGCTTTTTACAGCGACACGGTTGAAGTGCATTGACTGTATTCGAAGTTAAGCAACGAAGTACGGGTTAGTAATTGGATGGGTGACCGCTGTCACTTTAGGACTTTTTGTATGATATCACACTGTGTTTTCATGAATTTTACTGTCAGTACTGTTTTCACCACCAATTATTTCCAAATTACGCTTGATTCGCCCGTTTAAGACCTCCATGTTATGAAATTCATATGTGTACGACAACATATGAGGGATTTCGTCAACTGTATTCTAGTAGACCATCCAAACACAGTGAAAAAACTTTTGACGGCAAATTTGAGTAGAATTTGGCATCCATGCTTAATGTCTTACTTGGTATGTATACACACCTGTGAGGGTGGATGCCACTCATGAAATCACCTCATAATCTCAAAATTAGGTCAAAGGTCAACTGGGTGCAGTTATTGATATATAGAATGTAGAACACTGTCGTGTTAAAATAATTATTTATTTATTGAACTGAAAACTATAGGAATATGTTTGTTGTAAGCCACTCCTAGGAATATGAATAAAATATGTTAAAAATTGTGTTGTCAAACTGAGATCAAATTGAGTTCAAAGGTCAAAAGAGTGCAAAATTGATGAATTTTGATTTTTTTGTGAAATGCAAGATTCCAGTACATAAAAACAGATAATTATTTTTTTTATTAAATGAAGTGAATACATAAACAAACCTTATGGTAAATTAAATATATTAAAACTGAAGGAAATAGCTTTATGAAGTCACAACAGAGGTCGTACAAAATTAATAGCAATATAGAAATAGTTAATATTCTCTAATATTGCCCAACAAAGAAAGCTAATGATTTGTAGTTGTTTTAATATACACTAGTATACTAGTTATGGGTTGCTAAATAATAAGGACATTTATTAGGATGCAGAAAGCAACTATTCGGATAGCATGCATTCCAAAAGCCTGAATCATACGGTGACCACCAATGATTATGTACCGTTGCAGTGAAGAATTGGGAAGGTCATCAAGTTAAAATCAGTTTCCAAGATATTCAAAATTTCCGTCTTTGTGGTAGAGTTTCTAGATCATACAACCCTAGCAAGTGGTAGAGGTACTAGGGACAACTTGTGTTTCAGTACAGAACCAATTTCTACATTTGCAGCAGACAAAAATATGTTTAAACGTTTAAATGTTTAAAAGACTCTGAAGTAGTTTCCTGTCATCTTTAACAACCTGAACTTTCTGCTTGTTTAGAACATCGAACATCAAGGCAAATGGTTTGTGTTTTTTTTTCTTCAAAGGACCATACTCAGAAAATGTCAGAAGTATCCATCTGTTTGATCAAAACTTGAACAAGATCAATTCATGAAAGCAGATAGTCATAACTGGTGTAGGTGTGGTCTTCCTCTGCATCACTTTCTCCTTGTAGGTACTTCTCTGACACATCCGATTGAGTTGCCAAAGTGACACAGATTTTGTTTCTGGCTTGGTCATTTTGTGTGATTCCTATTTTCCCATGGTTTATTATAAAAATCATCAATCTTGTTGCTTGGTCAGTGTTTAGTAATTGTTGATTCTTTTGACTGTAAAAAATCCATCTTTAACTTCTTGATACACATCTGGGGCTGTCTTTTGAAATACTTCATATCATCTAGTAAATAGGTCAGCACTGAGCATAATTCCAATGGTTATAGTCTAACAAAATTTCAACCATGCTTATGCACGTCATCCAAAACACATCCGTACACAATTTACCAAACTCCCTGTAATGAGCAATTAAACTGCTCGAGCGTTTTGTCTAATTCATCTATTCAATTGATTTCTGTATATCCTCTTAGAACCCTTTTCATTTTTATAGAGAATGCATCAGCAACATTTTTACAACATTATCATAAGAATTAAGCTTAGCAGCAATAGTAACATGTGCCCACCATGATATGAAAATACATCAATGCAGTCTCTATAATGATTTATAGGCTTCACTGCTCTGCAATATGCCTTTTGTTCTAAAATGTTTTTGGTTGTGTTTGGTGGATATATGCCTGCCTCAATTCACACAACATCTATACCAATCTATTATACATACTACCAAGTTGCCTTCAGAAAATTGAAACATCAATGGAAACCCTAGCCTGAATATGGCATTCTTGAATAGGTCTTGAATGCCTCATACAAGTTATTTCTTTTTATAATAGAGTGACTGATCTGCTGTGATAACGGTGTTGCTTACCCAATATGACTTGGAATTGCTTCAAATATATTGACAACAATTGTAAATGTGTTCAATTCAGCTACATAGGCTTGTAATATTGGACGCAGTCCTATAATGACCATTGGTACTCTCATCCAAGCTTTAGTGAAGGATGAAGGACATTATAAGAGTAAAGCCAGAAGCTGAGTATGTATAAACTAGCATATCGTTTTGACGTCCATTTTAATCGATGACAGATTACCTGGACTGTTTTATTCATTATGAGCTCTTCAAGTCGGAACTGTTTGCACATCATTTTGACTGTCTTGCTAAAATCCATTCAAATATTCTGAATATAATTATGCTGTTCAAAGTGTTTCGTTACTGTTTGTGTACCACCTACGTCTTCCATTTATGTCATAAGGTCCATGTATTGGATATGGCCTACCATCATGAGGTTACACTATTTTATCTAACTGGATAGTTTTCATAGTATCAGCTGTGTTGTTGACAGCATAAAAAAGACTGACTATCATTTCAGAACGAGTTGCCTTATGAAGAGCATGTCCAAGGCAAACATTTTTCTTGAGATTTTGTATGCCGTTAGATACACCAAATGCTATAGCTTCTGCTATTGTATAAATTTTACAGTTCTCCGCATAGTTTTTGACTTCAGCATTGCTGTCTAAAATAATCGACAAACGATCAAATAGCAGGCGAGATTGAGATAGAACCTTCCAGGAATTATCTTGTCTACATAATCAATGTCATTTACTTCCCAAAGGGAATCATGCCCATCTCACCTCTTATTTGTTGAGCAACAGTCAACACTTTCCTGTAGAAGTATAATTTCATATAGAATACTTGAATCAGTATCAGATGAATCAGTATATGACCCGAAATCAGACGCATAAGCCTCAGAATGTAGCTTTTGGTATGCTTTAGCAAGATATTAAGAAATTACAAAGCTTTAAAGGGGTTATATTGGCAAGTAAAACAAACACGCTGTTAATCCAGACTTTTCCTGTATGCAGTGTGCACAAAATAATGCTTATGTATTGATGTATAACCTTTATTTACTTGAAAGTTATCAAATTAACAGTAACTGAATATTGGCCAAAACACAATAAAATATTGTGCAATGTAAACATTGAACTCCGTAAACTTCCCAAACAAAACCTTGAAAACGAGATCGGGAACCAGTTTTCATGATGTTATCCGCTGATTGATTGGAAACCCGAAAGCGGTTCGTTGAAAATGGCGAATGTGAACAAAAACAAAAACGTGGCTTCAGAAAACCGGATGTTTGTAATAAAGAGGTTATACATAATAAAACACTTTAGACTCGTATGTCTTTAAGTTATAAGTGTATCTTCATGCTGGGCGTGCGTATTCAGGACAGGGAATTGAAGATAAAATGCCAATATAATCCCTTTAAAAAAATATTTGCTTAGATGGACTGATTAAATACCTGCTTCCTCTTAAAGTGGCTACTCCAATCACCACCAATAACATACACATGTCCCGGAGCTTAACCTTATTCAAGTTAAAATCATAATTCTGTTATTACTGTATCATCTTCGATAGTATCCTCATACTTCACAATTTGTCTTATAAACTTAGACAGACATTTAAGATTGTATTTTACGTCGGACGCAATAAGGTCATTTACACCCGCAATACATATTCCTAAAAAGATCATTCTTACACAATGAAACTGTTTTACATCTTCTGTCTGAAATAAAATACAACAACTCCAATCAGTGGGTAGTATTTTGCTCAAGTTGTTGAACGGACAGGAACATCTTTCAACACTACTAGTAGAAGGTCAAGGAGGTGCCAGTTTTACATTGAGTTTATTCATTTTGTTTTCAGAAGTGAATGTGCTATAACACATTTTATGCCATAAAGTGTTTCAAACTTGTCAAGTGCCACGGTCAAAACTGTCAATTTTGTCAAGAGCTTTTATACTAGAGATAACAAGTAATATTCTACGAATCTCAGATACTTTGTATGGCATCTTTATATATGGGGAGATAAATTTTACTAATTCTATGTACAATTAAGGTAATTTGATTACATCATAACATAATCTGGCTTTCTTTTACATTTACTTTTAATCTAAGGTACATATATATTTGTAATTATTATTTCTACTGAAATTTCATTTCAAATGAAAAAAAAATATGAAAAAAATGTGCATCAGTGTATTATCGTCTTGTGTAGAACATGCGGACATTCAAGCTTACACACAACTTTTTTTTTAAATAAGAGTTAGTTTTAGTATTGTATCTTCAAAGATGGGTATAACATTTAATGTTAATAACAAATTGTATATTTGCAATTAAGCAAAAAATACTGTAAAAGTCCAAAATTTAAATGCACTTATTGAACTTTCAGCTAGTATAAGTACGAACAGAACGACATATGTATGCTTCATTATCCTTTGAATAGATGCTTCATTGTCCTCTACATTGTATCATTAGACTATTAACAGCATGGCATTACAGAAAAAATATATAAAGCAACATAATTATTATATTAGTAACAATAATTTATATACACTACCGTTTTGTTAATTTTTGTACCTGATTGACCTTTGACCTCACCTGTGACCTTAAAACGCAATTTTATGAGTGGCATCCACCGTCACAGGATGCTATACACCTTAGGGAATGTTGTTATGGTACTGAAACAATTCTACTAAAAAATGCCATAAAAAGTTAAAATATGGGTCATTTTGCTTTTTGGATGGCCTACTATTCCATAAATGTATGGATGCGTTTGATGCTCAGTAGAGAAAATACAAAATTTTCTTCATTATCTTCGATCTTTGCTTTTCTAAAACTAAGGGAAACGCCAAGGTAGATCCATTATTTGAAGCAACCATTCAGAAACATTATCAGAGTACAGTTAATTGTTTTCAAAGAATAAATGTTCAAGACGTTACTCATTTAAAAAAGAAAGCGTCGCAAATGACCAAGACTTAAAATTAAAACAATATATATTTCGTTTTGATGACGGCATTTCGACATTCTCACCACATTGTTTGTGTATACATGTAGTAACATGTATGACGAAAGGTGGTTGTATTTGACTTTTATTGAAGCCATATTCCACTCTGTTTAATACCAAATCAGGCGTGTACCTGCCTATACGCACGTACGCAGCTGTGTCCACATTATTTTGATTTTTAGCTGATATCAGAAAATTCGTACTTAATATGTTTGATACTGTCCAACAGATTGCGTTAGCGTTTAACTATTCAGCAAAACATCTACTTGCATTTAAAAATGAATGTGAAAATGATGATCTTGATGGAGAAACGGACCGACTTCAAAACCTTTGTGAAACTAGATGGGCAAGTCGGACAGACTCCTTGTTTAAATCGGCCTATTTTACAATTGTGAGTTCACTCGATGTACAGATGTAGCATCTTGAAGTGTGACATAGTTTCGCAGGATGTAATGCCTCTTAACAAGTAGTTGCAGGCAAAGGGCAATTGGAGAGCAATGTGCTTACCACACAGATTTGTCAAGTATGTTGCATCAGCTGACGACACGTCTATATAATGCTTTACTCATATTAAAAAACTTACAACTTATACCTTATTGTACAAGTTTTATCCAAAAGCCTCTCTAATTACAGTATGAAAATATTTTTCATAATCTATAAAAGCACAGTGCAGTTTCATATTCTTAGCAAGTATTTGTGTACAATGCAGTGTAAAATAAAACAGTCATTTGTGTTTCTTTTATCCCTAAAACCATATTGAGAATTTAAAAGTTTTTCTTTTTTGCACCATTTATTCAATCTATTTCTTAGACCTAAAGACAATATTTTAGCTAATGAGTTAAGTAATGAATGTGTACTTACTTCGATCTTAATAATCACATTAAAAAAAGGAACTATAACTCCTTTTGTCCATGCCTCTAGGTTTTCATTCGAATAAAATATTTTATTAAAAAACAGCTTCCAAAAATATCGTGCGTTCAATTTCACCTAGTTCTTCAACGTCAATATCTATTTCGTTTCTATTAGTGTTCTCATTACATGCGTATTGTGTCGGAAGTGAATTAGATAAATTTGAAAAATGTTTAACAACAGTGTTCAAATCGATATTATATTAATTTAGCTTTTTCTATATTTCTTTATGAATTTCCATTTTTTTCTCTGGCTTTTTTGCTCATGTTAGACATTTTAATACGTATATTAGAAAAAAAGAAACCATGGTTTTTAAAATTTAATTAAGGGTGAGGAAATCGAAATTGTTGACCAATTTACGTATATAGGTATTAAATTTGTTTATTTTTGTAATTTAGCATATTCTGTTAAAGTGCTGTGTGATTGTAGCGCTAAGACCATATCAAATTTGACAGAATACTCGATTTTCAAACAAAAGTGTCACTTTTTTACTTTATGGCAGTACCAATTTTACTGTACGGAAACAAACCTCTAATTTTGCTGTTAACGGTGAATTAGGAAGGTATTTGTTATCTGTAATTGCTAACGAGACAATTCTGGTAGAAAATAAGGAATGATTTAACTCACTTATATATAATTTGTATATTGGTATACTTAACAAGGTAAACGGTGATTGTTGGGCTAATCGTTTAGTAATATTATTGATAAGCAAGGCTTTTAAATGTGACAAACGATCTTAACAGTAATACGATTTTTTTACCTTTATTTAAAAGGCATGCGAGGGATCAATTCATGCATGAATGGAACATCATTGTAAATAAATGTCCTAAACTCGATTACTATGTAAAATTGACACGGTGTAAAACGCTGACGTATACGCTGACAATAAAGACAAAGAACAAAAACGATGTAGCTATATACAAAGGAGGAAACGCTGACGGTATGTACAAAGGAGGAAACGCTGACGATATGTACAAGGAAGGGAATGTTGACGATATGTACAAAGAAGGAAACGCTGACGATATGTTCAAAGAAAGAAAACGCTGACGATATGTACAAAGTAGGAAACACTGACTATATATACAAAGGAGGAAACGCTGACGATATTTACAAAGAAGGAAATGCTGACGATATGTCTAAAGAAGGAAACGCTGACTATATATACAAAGGGGGAAAGCTGAAGATATGTACAAAGAAGAAAACGCTGACGACATATACAAAATAGGAAACGCTGACGAAATGTACAAAGAAGGAAATACTGACGATATGTACAAAGGAGGAAACGCTGACGATATGTATATAAAAGAAAACGCTGACAATATGTACAAAGACGGAAACGCTGACTATATGAACAAAGAAGGAATCACTGACGATATAGAAATAGAAAGGAAACGCTGACCTCATGAAAATTGACTACAAGATTTTATTTCAAAAGAAAATATAGATATACATTTATGGCAGATTTTCACATATCATTGTAAAATATAAATATGTTAAAGATCAAGTCTTAATCAATTAAATATAAATATAATAGATCGAGATTTGTTTGCGACCATAACAATGCAATAAGAAATAAAACTGTTATATTGTGTTGTGTTTTGGTGTTGTTTGTTTAGATTAATCCATATTTTAATTACCACGATTTTAACGAGCATTCAAATCATACACCGTTCACCTTTTCATTCAAAATAATGACTAGAATGGAAACGAACTTAAATACTACGAGAACGTTTAACAAGTGGAACCCTACATATAAAGAACAGTTTGTAAATGGCGTCATTTCCGATATTCGTAATCTCGAGAGTAGCTTGGCAGACGACATAAACCAAGGCGAGGACACAGTTGTATTATATAATAAATTTACCGAGTTCCTAAGAACAAAAGGGAAAACGTATTTTGAGAAAAATGTAACGATAAATGGTACGCATTTCTAATCGAAAGATCCGAATAAACATAAATGGTATAACGCTGAATGTTAACATAAATATGAACTGTACACACAGGCTATTTATAATTATAATATTATTAAAACCTATAAAACAAGACGTGATGTATATAGAATGAAAAAAGACTATAGATATTATTGTCGAATTTATTAAAATAAATTTAATAGAGATATAAGTAATACAATTAATGGCATGAGACGTACGGAGCTCGATCGGCCGATTTCTGTCGACGAAATTATAGCTGTATCGAAACGTTTAGGTAACAATAAATCATGTTCATTTGATAATATTTTATATGGAAACTTTAAGGAAAGTATTTCACAGCCGCTGGCTATATTGTTCAATTATATATTAGATAAAAAACTTTTCCACGTATATGGTCAATTAGTGTTATAAAACCAGTATTTAAAAAGGGGACAACAACGGACCCTAATAATTATAGAGGGATAGCTATAACAAGTTGTTTCGCCACGTTTTTCACTGTTATAATAAATGAGCGGTTAAAAATATGGGCCACAGAAAATGATATATTGACCGACGCTCAGTTCGGATTTAAACCAAAATATAGTATGGTGGATGCTATACTCATCCTGAGTTTACTGATTGAAAAGCAACTTAGCAGTCAAAATAAATTATTCTGTTGTTTCGTGGACTTCAAAAAAGCATATGATTTAATTGACCGGAAAAGTTTATGGTTTAAAATAATTAGATCTGGGATAGATGGTAAATTATTCTCATTAATCTGATTCATGTATGATGAGGTGAAACTGTATCACACAATGGTATATCAATTTGAAACTATTTGTGTGTTACTATAAAGTAATTATCGACAATTTAAATTAATTAAACGGTTGTATAGTTGGATCAAATATTTAATTGATGTTAATTACATAAATCCGTGAACATTTTGCGGATCCGTTAATTGTTTGTCTAATGGCAGGTACATCTTAAAAGAAAAGTGAAGAAAGAAACTATTTACAACATGTTAGACAAACTGGGAAATATTCATATAAAATGGTTAAGGTTTATGTCTATTTTTCATTCTAAATTATATGTATATGCGTTTGAATTAACATATTCTTAAATTCCAAAAAGCAAGTTTGTGTCTGTGTTAGAGACAATATATAATCGATCGAATTAGTTTAGATAACCAGTGGTTGTTAAGGAAATTATTGTGAACATTATTCGCTACTGTGTAAACCAACATTGACTTTTGTGATCGGACATAGTCAAGCAAAGTACTTGTCTGTGTATCTTAGCCGTGTCAGTTTAGGTGTTTTCGTACCCAGGTGTTGTATTTTGTAATTATTTGAAACACGAATCAACGGTGTTGTTTTGATCATTTTGCTAGCATGAATAATGTACTGTAACACCGGTCATTATAAAACAATTATGAATATGTAAAATGAATAGAATGTCGGATATAACATTCCTCCCTAACTTGATTAGAACATGTTATCAAACATAGAATGTATCAATTAACATTACTATTCAGAATCACTAAGTCTTCAGTACAGTAAAATATTTTCACAAAACATTTTCATAAGCTCCTTTAACACTGATTCTAAATCTTTGGATCTGCTCTGAGAATGTTTGATTTTTCTTTGTATGGTTGCACAGTATTATCATGTCCGATCTATAAAACTTTAATGTCCAATCTCTCAATTGTAACCTGACTAGTTCCAGATCTATGTAATATTGACTAGAAAAATGTAATCTCAAACCATGTAAAATGAAGATAATGCTATTGGATTAAACGAGAATGAAACATAATATTATGCAATCTTGTGAACCTTTAAAGTTTACAAAACCATTTTTTAAAACTATAATGACTAAAGCTAAGAACAAATTTATATGACATTTAATGTATAATACTGTAAGATGGAAGATGTCTGGTAATAAAGACAATGTTTCACAGGGATTATCATGCCATTAACACAGTGAAACAATTTGCTTGTTATCAAGCTTTCAGAAATCAGACATAATTCGGGCCTGGTGCGAATGGGTCATGGATACGTTTCTATTGGCATAAAACGTCCGGCCATTTTGGATGCTGTAAGTGCTGTCTCTATGTTAATGTCTTCTTGTTCTTCTACTTTTTTAGTTACATTGACTTTGTTCTGAAGTTCCCGATTAACTTGTTTGCTTCTTGAAGCATTTCTACTGATAACTTTTGTTTTGTTTGTTGCAGTTATCATATTTCCTTTCTCTTTTCAACAACGAGTATCTCAGGCATATATTTTGAAGTGAACGTTGGTTTTTTGTTCTCGATCCGGACTTTGTCTCCAATATTAAGATTTTGTCTTGAAACATTTCTTTTATTATCCAAATAGTCTTTACTGTTTGCTTTCAGCTTCCCATAGTTTAACGTTCTAATTTACCAACCTTTTTTCATTCTTTTCAATATGTATTTCAGTAAGTCGTGTGGTTGGTTTGCGCTGAAATAGTGATCTAAACGGTGTGAACCTAGTTGATGTATGAGGAGTGCATCTGTATTATCGAAGGAATCAGAACATTTCCAGTTCTTTCCTACTATGTGACTAGTTTTGATTGATTTCATTATGCTTTTGTTTTAGTTACACATCGGTGCCTTTAATAATCTATGTTGACTGCCCTAGAATGATCATGGTAACAAATTTCGTCGTTCCTTAGCAATATGTTTTCAGAGTGAACTGTTAACTCATCTTTCACGTATCTTATGTGTGTTGTTTCTTCAATGTTTATGTCATTGCCCTCGATTAGTTTCACTTCATTTCATCGACCACTCTTTGTTAGTTGAATGGCTTTTATTTTGGTTTTATCGCGATTTGTTGCTGCTGTTACTTCTTCAAGAGCAATAGCTTTTAGTACGGCATTTTCTGTGATGAAGTTTACGTATTCTTAAGCCACACTTTCCGAGTGTGTTTCTCTCTTAATTGGGTGACGCGACATGTAATTTGATGGATTTTATTTACCAGGACGGTATTTGAAATGGCTGTAGACGAAGACCCAGCGTTCAGTCCTAAGAGGTGGTTGTTTTTTTTCTCCAGATTTTTTGAAGCGGTTGATGGTTATGATTTATGTAAACTTGGGATCACCTCTGAGATACATGTCGTATTTTTCACATGCCCACATATAACAAGTGCCCCTTTTTCTGTTTGGCTGTATCTGCTCTCGGTTTCTGTAAGAGCTCTGCTCGCGTACGCGATTACTTTATTTTCTTGCATGAATATATCTAATATTCTGACCGGCTAGCGTTTGTGATTAACTCAGTTTGTTTATTTGAATCAAAGTAGCACATTACTGTGTCACTAGATAGGGGCTCTTTAACACTTCAAATACCGTTTTTCGCTCTATGTCCCAACACCAATCAGTGTCAGACCAAGTTATTCTCCTCAAAGTCCTTGTGCTAGTAGCATAGTTTCTGATAAACCTCGAGCGATTACTAGTCATACAACAAACACTTTTTAGTGCTGATACATTTTAGGTTCTGATCGCTTCAACTTTGACTGTAACCGCTGAGACAGCCGATGCCGAACACTATCCAAAAATATTTTTTTATTAAATTCACATTTTTTTTGTTCAGTGTCAAGTCGTTTTTGTGCAAGACATCAAAACATTTATTCAGTGCTTTATCATGATCTTCTTGTGTTCTATCATAAATAATTATATCGTCTGATATGTTCTTCGAGCGTTCAATACCCTGAATAATGAAGGAACTTATAGTTGTTTGGAACACCTCTGATGTGGATGATATTCAGTAGTTCAGACTTTTGTACCTGTAATTGCCTAAATGAGTGTTAAATGTTGTGATTGATCTACTTTCTGTATCTCGTTCTAGTTGGTGATATCCAGATCTTAAATCTAGCTTACTGAATATCTGTGTTTCATTCAGATCATTTATCAATTCATCTATCGTTGGGAGCAGGTGTCGTTCTCTTTCAGTCACATTTTTTTGTTTCGTGCATGTCCGCACATAGTCTGATTTCACCTTTGTCTTTCTTGGTGGTGTTAAAATTGGCGATATCCAAGGAGCAGGCTGATTTTCTACTTCTTCGATTATTTCCTGTTTGACTTTGTCTCGATGATGAAAATGTTTTCTGGGGTTTCTTTGTGCTGTTGGCTTTACATCTTTATTAGTATGTAATTTTACTGTTTTTTCTTTAGTTTATCGGTACCGTAAATATGTCTGGAAACTGTTCACTCAAGTCAGTTTTTTTGTTCTGTGCACAATTTCAATCCATTTCAAGTCAAGAGTTGTGCTGTACCCAATCAGAGTTTCCTGATTTTTCCTGATTTATGTGATTTTACAACAAAGAAAGTTGCTACAGTTATGTTCTTTTTTTTCAATGGTCAAGTCACACTTTTCTTGGAGACTGAGTGGCATATTGTGTCCATTTGGTAGCAATTTGGGCATGTATTTCTCGACAGCTTAGGGCAGCCTATTGTTTTTATGTAGATTCGTCCAGAATATTTACTGTAGATCCGGTGTCTATCAAGACGTTGCAGTTGATTTTGTTATTGATTAATACAGTAGTATAGGGTGTTGTGGATTTTCCTTCCTTTACAGAGTAACAGTAAGTATCATCTGAATTATCTTTTGCACCATCATCCTGTATTGTCTTAATTGATCCTTTTTCTTCTTTTTAATTTAGTTCCTAGTCCCGGTCACAAGTACTCCTCCCGTTCTCTTTACTCCCCCCCCTTCTGTTCTTACTAAACCAATGTCAAAGAAACCCTGTAAACCCAAAACAGCTGTTGAACAGCACCCCCAGTACAGTAGCTCTGAATTATCGGCATCCAGTAGTTGCGAGTCTGAAACTGAGTCTGACAATACTCTGTGCATTATACCTCTGTCGATACTCATGGTACTGTTCGAACTAGTAATAATGTAAATTATCGCAACAATTACAGTTCAACACGCGAGAATAGTACTAACGACTATTACCGTCGTTCAGGAATCCTTTCACACAGGTTTGATAGGACCCCAACCTCCGAAGTTTCAACTTTACACGAGGAATCCCTCCCTGTAATCCTAATTATAAAGGAGGAACCCCCAGTTGTAAATCCGCCTTTGGATGAAGTGCAGAGACTGCAAAATCTGACAAATAACTTCCCAGCAGTAAGGAGATCGACCCAGCAGAGAGAGGAAACCTCCTGACAGATATGGACAGTGGTCATGTCTTTGTACATATCGTCAGCGTTTTCCCTCTTTGTACATATCGTCAACGCTTTCATTATTTATACATATCGTCAGCGTTTTTCCTCTATGTACATATCGTCAGCGTTTTCACTCTTTGTATATATCGTCAGCGTCTTCATTCTTTGTATATATTGTCAGCGTTTTCCCTCTTTGTACATATCGTCAGCGCTTTCCTTCTTTACCTATATTGTCAGGGTAAGCGTTTTACTCCGACCCTGTAAATTTTAAAAAGGAAATAGCTTATGAGGATTATCTAAATAAAATGAACAATGATAGTACTTAGTGACGTAATGTCCATCTTACAGCATTCTATGTGATTACCGGTGAATGTCATGATAAGATATATTTTCGCTCTGTGTAGTTAAAACTGTCATTGTTGCATAAAAACGAATAATAAAACAGTAATTTCAGTTATGGTTTTAAAAGACTTCGCCGAAAGTCGGGCATTTCCGTAAACGCTTGAGCGATATATGCGCATAATTTATGTCCAGAGTAATGTTGCGGAAGTTGAAGATACATTTTCAAAACAGTTACGCCGTGTTTGTTTCCTGGAGCTAGTACTGAGTGTTGTCTTTGAGAAACCATTGGCTCAAACTCGCCACCTCTGGCGGGATAGATATAAAGTATTAATTTATATAGTAGTCTGTGCATTCCAATAATTTAAGTTTGAAAATGACAATAATTCCCCATATTTATGGCACAGTTCATTACAAGTTCACCAAATTGTATACATTGACAGTGTTTGCTCCAGCGTGCGGTTCGATGTTTTTCAGTTTATTGAAATTGACTGTTAAAACGACGTCTCGCGCGTATTTGCCGAATTTCTGTATTTCTAGATAGAACATGCGGGTGAAAATCATTTCCCTTTGCAGATTCAATATTAGCAGTGACTTAATTGCTTAAACGTCTCTGATATTAGTGTTTAATCTCATTTTACAACCATTGGAATCGCTTCACTGAATTTTCAAACTTGTGTCGCTATTATTTGTTAAAACAGCCTACAAAATAATTTAATTATCACGTTCGTTCTTAATTATTAAGAAGTTTGACATTACTACGGACACGTGAATGATATAGCACAGAATCCACCCTTGATTCAATTCTGAACGCATCATGTACAAACTACAAAGCGGCGCGAGCTACGCTTAGAAACAGTCTTAGCAAACATCCACTTTCTATCGTCATCTAAGTTTTCATCGTAGCTGCCGCCCAGAGTCAGTCATATATACATCAAACTGGCAGTCAAATGACGTTTAAGCCAGTTAGTATTCATTAAGTAAAAAATTAACAATATAAGACATTTTTGCTTAATGAACACTAACTATTACTAAGTGTAACTGTACAATCAGTTATAATCTGTTAACTATAAAATTGTCACGGACACATAGTCTTTATCATTTCTAAAACATAACACCACAACGGAAGATTTTTTCGACGAAAGATAGCCTGGTCTAAGTTATTTGTCAAATATAAACATGTAGGCGATATTGTGACGAAATCATGCGAAAATCGAAGAGATAGTCCAATTGTTTGAATCAACCAATCAGAAACGTAATCATAACCCCATTATTTTTTCTTTAAAGAAACACGGAAACTCATGGAGTTTGTCTTTTAAAAACTGCTTTTTAAAAACAGATTCAATTTTCATTTTATTTGTAATTGCAAAATATCTGCAGCTAAGAATTCGTTTCAACTGTAGATCGCCAATCGCTTCTTCAGAATTAGATGTTATAAATGCGTTACTCCAGATCAACAGTTGCATTGGCATAACAACAATACACAATTGCCTATGGCCATTTACAAAGAATATTCAAACAGATATGACATAGACACACAATTTATCAACATAAGTAAACATACTCACAAGCAGTCAAATAGTGTAAGGTAGATATCAAATCTAGACATTATATTTTCAGCAATTCAATTCAGTGAATATAGTTAAGAAGCAATCATAGTATTCAATGTAGTTTTTCTTAGCATAAAAGCATCAGTAATATATCTTGATGTATTACGCACTTGTCTTGTATTTGTAGATGAAAGAAGATTTATAGATTTATTGACAGTGGAAAATGACATATTTTTTAAATAATTATTTCTTATTGTTCTATATTCGGGACAACATACAAGATAATGATATTCTGATTCAACAACATTTAAGGAACATAATTTACATTTTGATTTTCTCTTTCTTTATAAGTATATCTGCCTGATTCTATTTCTAAAAAATGGGCACTAAAACGTTTACGTCTCAAATTTTTGCTATATTTTGCATTTAAAATCTACTTTAAACTTATTGTAATTATGTTGTTTTGGCATAGTCTGAACAGAGGCAGTCCAAGTGTGCACATATTGGTCTCTAATTCTTTATTTGAATAAGATAGAATAGCTTACATTTGGATGAAGTTTTGCCATATGTCTCTAAATCCTAGGTTATTTAAGAACGAAGTTATATTGTTCATTGAATGATTTAAGCAAAATTGAATTCGGTTGCTTCATGATATTAGTCAAGTGCATTATTGAACGCTCTTTAGAAATCACAGATACAGGAAATCTACCTAGTTCACATCAAAAGGAGAAGTTCGGAGTTCGCTGTTTACACCTAAAATATGTTTGCAAAATGTTGTGTGTAATTTATCTAATTCTTTAAATTAATATATTCCCCAAATTTCCGAACCATATACAAGTATAGGTGAAACCATTAATAAAAAAGTTGTAACTTTGTTTTAGTTTCTACTTCGATTACACTAAACACCGAAAACAGACAATTATACGCTTTAAGTGCTAGCTCGTGTAGAGCTATTACTGCATTTGTCATATTTCCTGTATATGAAAAAACGTATTCTTAAATAACAAAACGTATCTACTATTTCTAGCTTCTCATTATTAAAAAAAAAATTCATAGTTATGTAATTGCTTTCTTTTCTCAAATATGCATATCTTGTTTCATTAACCTTGATTTTTAAACCCCATTAAGCTGAATAATTGAAAATGTTATCAAGCTGTAATTGTAAACTATCAGTCGTAAATAGAGCTATATTATCGGCAAAAAGTAAAATAAGAATAGATAATTGATCAATGTCCTGATCAGTTAAATTGTGAAATTCAATATTTTTTCTTATATCATTGATGAACAAAAAAGTAATGGTGATAAGAGCTCACCTTGCTTTAAACCAAGGGTTACATCAAAGAAATATGAAAAAGTCATATTAAGTGATTTTATACATGATTTTAACGATACTATAGATCGCTTTTATAATATCAATCATTTATAAACTTATAGTTAATTGGATTAGCTTTACCCACAGACGGTATCAAAAGCATTTTAATAATCTATAAATGTACAGTATAATTTAGATTTAGACATAAGTATTTTTTGTATAATCGAATGGAGGACGGAAACAAAATATGTCGTGCTATGATTGTCCCTGAAGCCAAATGGGTGTTCGTTGAACACATTTTCCGATTCTTACCATTTATTAATTTTGTTTCTCAAAGAGAACGAGAATATTTTAGATAAAACAATGATAAGAGTTATTCCACGATATTTGGAGGGATTATTATGGTCTCTTTTCTAATGAATCGGTGCAATAAATGCTTTACTCAAAGAATCCGGATAAGTTCCTGTATCATATATTTTGTCAACAATTTGAACAATATACGGTGCAATAAAAACATTTCAATCAATAAAGAAGTCTGCCTCATTATAGATTAAGTCATAACTTTTATGTTGTTTCATACTTGAAATGGTTTTAGATATTTCAGCTATAGTAAAAGAGCAATCAAGTTCTTCAATATTTATTGGCTCTTGGCTCTCATTATCATCAGTGTCCGGTACAAATTGGTTATGTGGAGTATTCAATAAAAGTCGAAAGTGCTCAAAAAATCATCTACATTTATCCCAGAGGTATTGGTAATTTTTTTCGATTTTTTTTTATATATTTCCAAAATTACGAGAGTCGGTTTTACTTAATTTTAATAGGTTATATTTTTCTTTGATGAATTACTTAAATTTTGCTTTCCTTTTTGACTTAATGCACATACTCCTACTTTTTATAAAACGTATTCTATTTGTTTCTGATGGATTGTTTTTATAATTTCTTCTATCATTAAAAATGAGTTTTAAGAGTTCTACAGGTATCAATCCAATCTGTTTTTTTAATACGTTTTTATGTTGGGTTTAACTTACATTTTCGTCCATTTGTTTTAAACATATAATAAGTTGGATAAATCAATTATACAGGTTTTTATATCAGTATTATTCGTAATCAGATTTTAAGTAATATTATCAAAATAATGTTTTTTTTATCGTCCAAACAATTTTGAAAAAAAAAGTGGATGATAATTATCTCATATAATTGTATCATATATTAAATTATCCGTTTTATACATATTCATATTTTCAAAATTACAAGAAAATTCAATTGGACAATGGTCCGAAAAATTCTGTTATTTCAATTACTTTCATATTTGTAATTGATGGAAAATTGTTAAAATTTGTAATCAAATAATCGACAACACTTGCTGCGGTACGATTGTGACTATGATTGTGTTTATGTGACCTCATGTCTGATTGTTTGCAAGTATAGTTTTCACAACCTTCGCCATTGCTAATTCCAGTTCACAGTCATTATTACTTGAATGTTCAGAACCTATGAAAGTATAACTAACAAGAGATCAACAGTATCACGTTGCAGTGTGATATTTTCTATATATTTTTGATGGTTTGTAGTTTGTTTGGGGATTTTTAGATAACTACATTTCAATTTAAAAAAGTTTGATCTTGGTACACTTAATTTTATATCAGTTCAATTATCAAAAGAAGTGACCGGTCGGTCCGATTGTTACCCTGTACTTTATCTGGGGCCGAACGTATTTTGAAAGTATTCGTTCGTAGGCGGTAAAAATGATTGCATGCGTAAAAAATGACGGAATTTATTTGGGAAAATTGACGTCAAGGCACAGAAAAACACGATAATTTATTTCATACTCACTTTTTTTAAAGCATACTCCCCAGATATAACTAAGTATATTGTCTTCTATCGGTAGTTCATTCCTACCTTGCAGCTCTCGCACAAAAGACGCAATTCGAGAAAACAGAGACTGTTTACATGTGCTGACATCCAGGGATCAAAGGCTTTTTTTTTTGAAAATCGGAGAATGTCATCGGATGATCAGTTAATCAAATCTGTAGTTGACGGAAGTTAAGCTCAATTAATCATTTAATAACTGTGTGAGCACTTCTGAAGTGTTCACAAATATGACCACATGGTTGCACCTGGCGATCTACTTGTGTCATATTATCAAGCAGACAGGTCCTGTTTTTTATATAAGTGCTTTTCGAGGGTAGACCTTTTAATATAGTTGACGTACGCGGACATTTCTGCAAAATGTCGGCAGTTCCACAAGGAATTACGAAAAAACATATAGTACAAAGCAGGCGGATAATTTACAACGCTTGTTTGTTCTTATTTGCATAGCACCCCTGCGTTGTAAAGTATCCGCCTGCTTTGTACTGCATTTTTCTTCGTAATTCAACATGGAACGGCCGCTCTTTTGCATAACTTTCTGTGACGTTAACTATATTATATGTTCTACACATGGGAGGCACTGATATAAAAAACAGGACTTATCTGCTTGAAAATATGATAGAAGATGATCTTCAGGTGCACCAATTTGGTCACTTTTGGGAGCACTTAAAAGTGCTCACACTCATTCGATCTAAGGTCGTTCTATATTGTAATCTGTGGTTTTATGGAGAGAGCCACGGTCTATCAGCAATATTTAATTTGAATTAATACAGAATGTGCATGTGTTTCTGGGTTGCTTACTTTACAAACTTTATTTTCATGAAAAATGTCAGATTTATGAAAATAAGTCGTTTTCATATAAGGCCGAATGATGGCTCTCATTTGAAGAGAGCAGTTGTTGGTTTTGTTGAGACATGAAAAGACGGCGCCGTTTGACGTCATATGTGGCTCTGTATGTTAATGTATATAGAATTATAGAAATTATTATTGGTAATAAACTAAAAAGATAGAGTTTTTCACATTTAACATTTTTTCTTTGAAAAAAAAACAATAATAATAAAATTTGCTTTTAAGTGAATGAGACATGCATTTTACACACAAATGAGTAAAACAATCGTCATTTAAGGGAATGTTATGTTATTTACGCCTGAAACATGTAGTTTATGCACACAGCATTTAGAACTTGGCACTTTAGTGAATTCAAATTTGCAATTCGTAAAAATATGTACTCCATCGGTGGCGAATTTTTTATATAAATATTTACAGAAGTTTTTATTACGTTTTACCTTTGAAAATGGGCTAAAATGAATTGATGGAAATTACCATTCATTATCAAGCTTATTAAACTTTAATATTTAGTGAATTAAAATGGAAAATGCTTTGTCAGCATTAAAATTAGAAAAAAACGTGTAATATTGGTGGGTGGGATAATTTACTATGGGCAATGTCAGTAAATAGCTTGATGTCAACATTTGGTAGATGTAGTTAATTTTTTTCACTTAAATTATTATCGTAACACTATTTTCAACAACTTAAACTTTAAAACTTTTAAGATAATAATTTTTATTTACTCAACAATTATTGAAGATTAATGAACTAACAGATCTATATTTTATCAATTATCGTCACAAACCAATATTATCATCAAATGTTTTTTAAAATCTTCAGTAAACTTTCTGTATGTTTTTAACACAATATTTTCCAAATTTAATCCATCAAGAGAAAATTGTTGCACGTTTATTCTGGTGGTGTGGTATCTTTACTGGGCTGATAAGCTGGGAGCTGGTGGTGATAAGAAAAAGGTATTCTTCTCTAAATCTGCAGGTGCAAACTATTAAAACCCACATATTATGTGACAATTATGCAGCGTCAGTCGACTGTTAGGCCACATAGACAGATTTGCCCAACTTACACATGTATTTTATTACCAAACGATTTCGATCGGGTATATTTGATATTCTAACGAGAATGTGCATGTGTTTGACAGAGAGCAGTACTGTGTTAAAAATAGAAGTAGCACAACATGATGTAAACAGGTAGCCACATAAATATACCACCGCTTTATAATATAAATATTCTGGTGTTTTATATAATTTTGACACTATTGAAGTACAGTTGATACTCACCAACTCGAACTCTGATATTTCGAATTTCCGGTTATCTCAAATTTGAAGTTCGGTCCCGTTTTTTCCCCTTCTATTTCTATATTAATTAACTCCTGATATATCAAATTCCAGTATTTCGAATTATTCACTATTTCGAATCTGTTTTTGGGTCCTTTCATCCTAAAATCTATTGATTTCTCACTCGTTATTTCGAATTTTTATCACCGCGTGAAGATGACAGGCAAACGTCGAAGGTGATAATTGCTGTAATTTATCGCTTCATGTGTCGGTACTGGCAGGTAAGTTAATTGTGTCATCAAATTGTTATGATATAAACACGAGCGATACACACGCTAATTATACAAACAACGCCGAAGTGTTAGAAGAAGTTTTGGACATGTGCTATTTTCGTCTTAGTTCTTATTTGTAAAATTGTTGTAACCGTTGCTTGTATATAACCTGTGTTTATATTTCAGTTGCATATTCTATTTATTTGATATTCATGTAATTAAAAAGTATAAAAATTAAAAGTATATTTTGTTATCTATTATATCACACTCAAAAATATAAAATGTTCACGCACTGTGCAAATAGGCATTTAGCTTAAACACGGATAACAACACACAACATACGTTTGCGTAGAAGGAAGTAACGCATGTAAACACTAGAATTTACCACGATTTAAGATAAATCCACAGTATACATCAATATAAACAAAGTTTATAGCATGTGTAAATATAACCACAACGTGTTATAGTTAAAAAACAAACAAAAACAAATAGAGGTATTTATAGGTATAACATGTATATTTTCAACGATTTATGAAGTGGGTGGGGTAACGGTAAAAAGTTGAACAAACATAGACTCCTGAAAAATCGAACTTCGGATATTTCGAATTATTTTCAAATCCCACGGAATTCGAAATAACGAGTTTTGACTGTATTAAACCTAAAACCTCTACTTACACAAACTGATTTCAATTAGATGCTATTTTCTGAGCGTATGCAGAGTAAGCAATTATTTATTCAAAACATGTCTCTGGATAGTTTATAGATGTATCCGTTTGTTGTGAAAGTGTAATAGAATATTAATAAAACTTTCAACATGAAATGTCTTCATACAATATATATAATCCTCTGCATTTTTATAGACTTTTTTGCAATGTTCTAATACGTCATTTTAGAGTTGAAATATTGTATTTGATTCCTTATATATATATTAAGTACTAATTGGTTCATGTATTTGATTGGATAAACTGTCTTTTATGTGATGTGTTCATTTCATCTCTATTTGTGTGTATTTGCACTAATGGAAATGGCATCAGTATGGTAGGATTCTTTCGAGTTCGATGGCGGGCATCAGTGAGTATATTAATTTCTGTTTAATCTGTGGTCTACTCAAGTTCTGACCGAATGGCAAAATTGTATGAATCTTGACACATTTCTAATACTACATTCTTATATCCTCGAAATATTTCACTAATGAAGTTTCGGGTAAATTAGTAATCTGTGCCAAAACCTCTGATAATGATGTTATAAAATAGTAATCATATAAAAGGCGTTGATTACCAAATATTTTTGCCGAGATAGGCAGTGCTTGTGCATGATATATCCTAGAACTCGTTGACAGTGATGTTATCTGTACACATCCTTTCATGCACATTGCAAGTTGCATCGGCATTATTTCTTATAGAATTGAGAACGTCTTTTAACATTTATTTAGTAAAAACAGTATTTGGATTTTCTTCCCCTCAAATGCATAATTTCTGTATCTAAACCTAATCTTTCCTGCTTTTCCATTTCATTTTCAAACTGGATCAATACATTCCCTTTTACTGCACGTTTTTTTCTCTCTGCATTTAACCGATTCTATCTTGTCTTTGTGATATTTTCCCTTCTGAACAGCATTTGCTAATAATTCCAATTTTGAATTATTGCTAGAGTGATTCAGAAAGTGTTAATAGCATCTATGACAGACACATACTTAGAGAGAGTTTTGTTAAACAATGCAAGCAAAATGAAAAAATCATTGTTTTTTTATACATATATTTTTACCCTGAGGTCAGTATAGCACTTTTGCATTTTACCATAGGGGACTGCATGTTCATTAATTTATCTTAATCTAGAATTATCAGCCTTTGTACTTGTTTATATTATAATTAATTATGTTGATATTAGCAAAACCATGGTAATAACAATTCTATTTCATTCTAAATCATTCTTTAAATGATTGTTTAAAGGAATCAGATGTGTACTACCCCTTCCGAAGTAAGTTATTTAATTAATTAATAAGTCATTTTCCACATTCTGGAGAGAAGTAAGACATATTCACTAAAGAGTTAACACAATGAATGAATAGAAAACTATTTCGTCACTCTTAGTGACGGAAGATCGTGGAACGTGTGGTCCAGTGGTAGAGCACCGAACCTATGATCGGAGGGGGGCGTGGTTCGACCCTCCGCTACGGCTATGTGTGGTGTCCTTGAGCAAGACACTTTTCCGCATATGCTTTGTACTGGTTCTACCTAGGAAGACTTCGAGCATGATTTGTCTAAGCTGTAAAAACTTGTTTCACAATCGAAGTAAAATAAATAAGTTTAAACTAAACGGAAGATAAAAAACTAGCGATTGAAGCTTCTTTTAATCATCCAAACTTGGAGTTTGTAAAAGTGAAATTCAATGAAAATAAACATTTTGATGAGCAAAATGATGATATGAATGTGAATAAAAGAACAAGAATTGAATGATACTGATATCTCTAATTGCCTGTTAGATGGACATGTTATAAACGTGGATCATATTGAAACTGATGACGAATCAAATTATAAAAGCGCTTCTTGTAACAAATGCTTTTGTTAACCTTTTGTGACAACAATAAACAATAGTGACTACGACCAATGTCAAGGCCACCTTTGAAAAACAGAAATTGCAGGAAAATAAAATACAAAAGTTCTGGGCTTTATTAGAACGGTGTTATGCATGAACATCTCACACACTAATTAGTTTTCTACTGTTCTACATATAGAGTCATGCACTTCTGGAACACTGCACTTATTACCAATGGTTCTAAAACTGTTTTGTTTCCATAGATTGAGCTCTGGTTGTCCAAATATGCAGGAATAACATGGGGTTGACCAGGTTGCTTTTATGACAATTTTGATGGTTGGATGACACCACTTCATTTTTGACAATTCTTCCCATTTGTTGCAGTGTATCACTATGCATCTCTTAAGTGCTATATCTTCACCAAACTGTACCCAATGTCATACACACTTACTAAAACTCATAAAAACGTTCCAATGATCTCATATGTACAAAATATGACAATTTTAAGGATTTCAACTACAATAATGCCCAACCGATTTACACAGCTCTAAATTCTTCGGTTCAATAATGTTGCCATCGTCACTAAGGAGAAGAAATTGGTTAGTGACACCTGAATGGAGAACATATTTCGCTAACAAAGCAAGCATGATGAAGAGATCAGATGTAGATGAACATGTTATGATAATTCATAGAGAGATAACCCAAAATGTGTAATCGATTTAGTGAGGGGACACTAACTAAATCCTCAAGGGGTACCACGCTCGGGACATTGCGAGAGAAAGCATTATTATTATATCTATACTAATGCTTCTTTGTTTGTTAACAATGATCACATGACAACTCTATATATTATGGTCCCCTCAAAAATTAAAATTTGACTGTTGCTGCTTTTAGTTTAAATCAAATAAATAACAAATTATTTCATGTTTCATTTTGAAAATTTCATGAACTATCAGAAATATGAAGAGCATGATACATGACAAATTTCAATTTTTTAAGATCATTCTATTTTTTTTAATTTAAAAAATACTGTCCCTGATCTGGATGTGATTTGAAAAACAAAGGAAAACACTCCTACCACCATTACCTCTCTATTATATCCAAGGTGGGTATTCCGCTCGGGATGATCACTACTGTAACTGTAAGATTGTGACAAAGTTAAAGGTATGCTAAGGACAAAGTGTCTACATTGATAGACATTGCTTGATTTTGATATTGTTTATTATTCGATATATTGTTTAACTATCAGTTATGTTCCTATAAATTATTTGTTTCTGATTTTATTTTCAGAATAAATCTTACTTATCTGGTTCTTGACACGCTAACGATATTGCCATGGAAGCCAATGCTATTGATGAAGTGAACTTCAAAGAATCAAGAAAAAAACCTCTTCACGATAGAAATTCTAAACTGGAAGTCATTATTGCACCAGATGGAGGCTGGGGATGGATCGTCTGCTTCTCTTGTTTTATGACGCACCTTCTCACTGACGGATTACTATATTCGTTTGGTGTGGTTTTTGTTGAACTGTTGGACTACTTCAATGGAAGTAAAGCGGACACGGCCTTCATACCTTCCCTTTCTAATGGACTTACTTTACTCATAGGTATGGTATATTATAGTATCCCATATCTGTTGTTTTGTGCCGTAACCTGTTTTCGATCGAGACCTGATTGACGAGATTTACGAATATCGCGCAAGTGTATTTCAACTTCCTGTACAAATGTCAATATTAACAAACAGTATCCACATGTACTTTAAATGGAATACAAAAAAAAAAAAATGATACTTCCGGTACAAATAAGAAAGTCATTTCTTAAAACAGAACTGAAAAAAAGCAATTATCACTATGTCCATTTTTTCAGTTTACATAAAACCTTGACAAAGCTAGGTTTGTCTTCGAATATATATTCCAATCACCTCTGCTGAAAAATGATGCAAAATAGGTCTAAGGGAAAGTCATATGCTTGTTCGACTGGATATGTCAGCAGAAATTATTGAAGATACGGAGGAGAACCATTTTTATAGAAATTTATTAACAATTGAGGTTGAAATTATCACAGGTCTAAATGATAAATGTAGAATAAAGATAAATAAATATTTCAAAGATTTGTTGTAAGACGTGGATACGAAAAGGCGGGTATATGGAAATGCATTAATATACTTTAATATATATAAAAACTTTTTTTAATCAGGGTTTTATTTGGTTACTATGTCAAATTTTATATAAAATAAAAATAGAAAAAATAAATGACCGCTTGCTGCTCAGTGTTTATCACTGTTATAGAATAAAGCCATTGAGAAATATTCAGTCATGTGAAAGGTACATGTATTTACTTTCATTTATTAGCACCTCTACATTTAAGTTTGACACATTACGTCATCAAGTCATGTGTTCGAAATCTGGTGACACCATTTTGTTGAATGCATATTAGGGGCACCGTGATCTAACGTGAATTATAAAATCAATGGACATGTATTTGTTATCTTATAGATCGATTTTTTTATAGTTTTATATTTTATGGATGTTTTATACAAGCATTTAGAGTAAATATTCGTTTTGAATTAATACATTTAACGGCGATTCTTAAGTGATCGAAAAACGGTAACAAAAGCATACTAATAGTTCAAATGAAGTTGCTGACATTTAAATATCGATAAAATACTTAAACTTATTGCGGACTGAGGCGAATCAAATGTTTTTATCATATTTGACATACTGTTGCGTTATCATGATAGGTTGTGCTTACGCATTGACTCCTATCCAAACACATGAACTCTTGGATTTTTTTTGTTAGAAGTACTTTGTATTGCACATTTTTCGTGATAAACCAGAAATATTGCCGTGATATCTTTCTTCACCATTGTCATGTTTTTCTTGAGTTGCTGAATTTTTTATTTCTGTCTGATTTTACCTCGGTACTTAAGTCATTCATTTTAACTCAAGGACTAATGAGAGTTTTGGAATATAGAACATTTGTTTTATATAACACACCCCAAAACACGAGGAAAGTATCTAACTTGATTTCCTTGTTTGTGTTATTGGTTGAAAATAAAATTATATTATACGTTTATGCGTTTTCCATTTTACTTTATATTTAGGTCCAGTAGCTGCAGGATTTATCAACCGATTTGGGTGTCGCGCAGTCACATTAGCAGGTACCTGTGTCCTTTCCGGAAGCCTTATTATCAGTATTTTCGCGCCAAATATCTACTTCCTGTACTTCAGTTTTGGTGTCTTGACAGGTACCAATGGTCTTATTTGTTTTATATGATCTTTTATTCGCATAACAAATTTTGAATGAACAGGTGTTATTAAAAAGTTAATCGTGCAGCATTTATTAAGTAGTAAAATAAATTTATTTAGCAGCACTGGTGTGTGTGTGTATATAAACGGGCGCGCAGACAGGAAGCAGGAAGGTAGATGGACACTGAGACCTCCAATGGCATAGGAAGTAAAGTTATCCTCATATGCACAATATGACAACACATAAAGTATATTATCATAAATGCAGTATGTGCATTACGAAATTTACAATTGTGAAGTAAATGGAAAGGAATTACATGTACTTCAATCATACAATTTTCGTTTGAAATAAAAAAGCTTTTTGTTTAAGCATTAATGGTTAATCGCTAGTACACGGGAAATCAAGTACTGGTTCTGCCCAGAAACGGACTTGGTAACGATTTACAAAACCATGAGTTTGCTATGCAATCGCCCTAAAATTGCCAAATACTAGTATATCATATTCACATTTCTTCTGTAGGTATAGGTACCGGGATGGTTTACTTTGCAGCGATTGTGAGCGTTACCCAGCACTTTGATAAACGGAGGTCATTTGCCATGGGATTGGGGGTCTGCGGATCTGGGATTGGTACTTTCGTATTCAGTCCTATCACAAAATGGTTGCTGGACACTTACAACTGGCAAGGAACCCTTCTTATTCAGGCTGGTTAAATTTTGAATTGCGCCGCTTGTGGGTTAGTTCTTCGTCCAATTGATAATGTCAAAAATTATGTTGATGAAAAAGAAGAAACTGAGTTGGCGGTCAACGTATTTTGCATTAGTACAACTGATATAAACACACAAATAGTCAGCGCTGATACAAATAAGGTATCATCTTATGATAACAACGATGGTGTGGTGGAGGATGGTGTGGTGGATGATGATGAAATCGAAACAGTCAATATCACAAAAGCAATAAGCGATCACAATTTGGCTGATAAAAACCGCTATCCGAAGAAATCCAGTCACAAAGAGAAGTGCGGAACAGCTATATGGACAAGTATAAAAGGGTCATTTCATATAGCCATTTTGAAAAATAAGGCATTGGCGATGTTTACCATATCCTTATTTTTATTCAGTCTTAGTTTCTATATTCCTTATATATACCTGCCGGACAAAGCCAAAAACGCAGGTTTGTTGATGTTTATTTTTTTACATCAATTTTTACAATTGTAATGTTGACAAGACCGTTTGTTTAATAATATATCACATATTACGGTAACCCTAAATTCAAAGAAACTTTATTTTAAAACTTGGTTAGGTTAGTTGATGCATTTTCATCTCCCGCGCTACTTACAAATTGGGTCGAGGAAAGCATTCGGTTCCATTTGACACAAGTACTGGTAATGTAACCGAATGTTTTCTTTCGATCGATTTGAGAATTATCAGGCGTATATCAAAACAAGATTTGTCTGCAAATGGTAACGAAAACGTTTTGGAGAGAAACAGTATAGAACTGAATTCATATCTAAATACAGTACAGAATATATAAAGCAACGTTCGATTTGCAAATAAATTTACTTGATCGAAATATCAAAATATGGAAATTTTTAAAATGCAAACTAGAAGTTAGTTAACCTACAATATTGACAATACTGACATAATTTGGAATCCGATATATTAATATAAGTTCCATTGCCTTGACAGTCTGTGTCCGTCACAGAGCATTTCCTCTTTGACTCCAAAGTTACATTTCCCAAAAGGTGATTGTGGTATATCGGAACTTGGACCAGAATTAAACTCTCCATAAGACGTCAGGCATATCAAGCGACAAAACAATATGATTGTTGACGTCGTACAAAAGACAGTCACTTTGTTGCCGGAGAAGCTACAGTCAGTTTAGTACTGACATATGTATCGGTATTATATCTGAAGTGTTCAGTTTTTATCAAATATATACATTTACTAAGTTTTCCTGGCATCTCATATAAACGAAATCTAGTCATTTATATTAACAATTCTCTTTACCTATTTCTAGGCATTGACGATTATAAAGGGGCGTGGTTACTGTCCTTAGCCGGGATATCTGGTACCGTCGGCAATGTTGTGTTTGGTTTTATTTCTGACCGGAAGTGCGTAAGCAGATTGTATCTCTACAGCACTGCGCAGGTTCTCTGTGGAGTTGCCACGTCATTCAGCACATTATTTAACTCATTTGAGTCATTGCTCATCTACTCAGTATTGTTTGGTTTGTTTAGCGGTAAGTGAAATAAAGAGCAGATGGGAGTTAGTTTGATTTCATTGTTTTTGTATTTCGATTTTTATTTGTATAACTCTTCAATATTGGAGGTAAATACTGTTAGGATTAGTGTCATGCAGATTAAGTTTTATGTTAATACAAAAAGACGAAACATGAGTATCAACTCCTTCTGCCAAATTAGAAATCTCATCATATTGTCTACATAATAAGAATCTTTTTCAAAACACATTTGGATATCAGACTAAATTCCTGTCAAGATACACATGTAATCTATAAAGGTTATGAGGACAACTCATCAATCAATGGTATTTTTATAAAAAACATAAAGGAAGAGTGTTACATTTAGACTCTTGATTCCAAATATTTTAATGGTCTAAAGGATTCTTAATGCTGTTATTGTGTCGTGGTTCTAAGAAAACTGAAA
The DNA here is from genome assembly GCA_029582155.1 of Panopea generosa. Lineage (NCBI taxonomy): Eukaryota > Metazoa > Mollusca > Bivalvia > Adapedonta > Hiatellidae > Panopea > Panopea generosa. Next base: position 46,565,255 of record CM055907.1, read on the forward strand.
TATTTTTAACAACTATAGGACACGTTTAACGAAAAATACAGGAATAAAACGTTTAAGTATATTACTAAATATGAGATACGCACCTCACTGTTGTTTGGCAGAATGAGCCGTTATTGTCCATGTCGCATGTTTAGCTTTTAAATGGCATATAAATGAATACCAGTCTTTTTAGTGGAGTGGATCACCGGTCTAGTGGAGACCAGTCTTCTTTAGTGACAAATATATAAGTACAAAGAACAGTCTTTCTAGTGAAATATATATAGATCAGGAGAACATTTTTCGTAAGTCACAAATATATAAATCAGGAGACCATTTTTCGTTAGTCACAAATATATAAATCAGGAGACCATTTTTCGTTAGTCACAAATATATAAATCAGTAGACCATATTTCGTTAGTGACCTTTATATAAATCACATTACTTAAATCATAAGGATTTCTTAACATACTAGTGGCATATTAAAGCAGATATTAACATACGAGTATATATTAATTTTGAAAAACAACATCATACATCCCACCAAATTTTGCAATAATATTTGCCCCCCCCCCCACCACCACCAATATTTTATTTTTAATATTTGCAAAAGTGTTCAATCGAGAATGAAAACTGAGGTGTTCATTATAAGAATGTTTGAAACTTCATGAATCGTACGATCGCCCTAGACAAAAATTTGAGAGCGTTTATTTTTATATGTGTTATTGTGTTATCCATACCATTTTTTAATATACACAAATAATGTATTAGGTGTCTCTGAGTCCCTGGAGTCCGTCGTATTGGCGGATATAGTCGGAGTCGACAGAATGCCAGTTGCGTTTGGTGTCAGTCACATTTTCGCCGGAATAGCAGCTTTAATAGGACCACCTGTTGCTGGTAAGAATTGCCAAACTTTTATGATAAAAGTGGATCGGGAGTAGGCGGCTGACACAAGACGGCGCGTCTTTAATAGCACCACCTGTTGCTGGTAAGAATTGCCAATTTATTATGATAGAAATGGATCGGGAGGAGGCGGCTCACACAAGACGGCGCGGCTTTAATAAGACCACCTGTTGCTGGTAAGAATTGCCAATTCATTATGATAGTAGTGGATCGGGAGTAGGCGGCTGACATAAGACGGCGCAGCTTTAATAAGACCACCTGTTGCTGGTAAGAATTGCCAATTCATTATGATAGTAGTGGATCGGGAGTAGGCGGCTGACATAAGACGGCGCAGCTTTAATAAGACCACCTGTTGCTGGTAAGAATTGCCAATTTATTATGATAGTAGTGGATCGGGAGTAGGCGGCTGACACAAGACGGCGCAGCTTTAATAAGACCACCTGTTGCTGGTAAGAATTGCCAATTTGTTATGATAGAACTGGATCGGGAGTAGGCGGCTGACACAAGACGGCGCGGCTTTAATAGCACCACCTGTTGCTGGTAAGAATTGCCAATTTATTATGATAGTAGTGGATCGGGAGTAGGCGGCTGATACAAGACGGCGCAGCTTTAATAAGACCACCTGTTGCTGGTAAGAATTGCCAATTTGTTATGATAGAACTGGATCGGGAGTAGGCGACTCACACAAGACGGCGCAGCTTAAGTAATACCACCTATTGCTGGTAAGAATTGCCAATTTGTTATGATAGAACTGGATCGGGAGTAGGCGGCTCACACAAGACGGCGGGGCTTTAATAGCACCACCTGTTGCTGGTAAGAATTGCCAATTCATTATGATAGTAGTGGATCGGGAGTAGGCGGCTGACACAAGACGGCGGGGCTTTAATAGCACCACCTGTTGCTGGTAAGAATTGCCAATTTATTATGATAGAACTGGATCGGGAGTAGGCGGCTCACACAAGACGGCGGGGCTTTAATAGCACCACCTGTTGCTGGTAAGAATTGCCAATTTATTATGATAGTAGTGGATCGGGAGTAGGCGGCTGACACAAGACGGCGCAGCTTTAATAAGACCACCTGTTGCTGGTAAGAATTGCCAATTTTTTATGATAGAACTGGATCGGGAGTAGGCGACTCACACAAGACGGCGCAGCTTAAGTAATACCACCTATTGCTGGTAAGAATTGCCAATTTGTTATGATAGAACTGGATCGGGAGTAGGCGGCTCACACAAGACGGCGGGGCTTTAATAGGACCACCTATCGCTGGTAAGAATTGCCAATTTATAATGATAGTAGTGGATCGGGAGTAGGCGACTCACACAAGACGGCGCAGCTTCGAGCTGATACTCTCGAAAACAGCACCACTTAGAAGTGGTCCTATTTAGGCGATGGACTTAAATACGATTCATATTATATCTAAGCGTACTTCCCAGTTAAGCTAAATAAGTAAACTAAATAAACTTAATTGGATTAGCAATATTTATGAAGAAGGTCAAATGTCACGCTTAGTTTCAAATCTACCATTGTTGTATTTCATTTTTATTCAGAAGTAACCAAAATGTTAATCATTCATAGACAGTTTGGAAATAGGTTGCTAATCATTTTACAAATAATATTGAATTTACTACTCGTGTAAAAGAAGCAATTGTTGCGTGGTCTGATTTCGTTAGGTATATAATTAGATATGCACAGCCGATGTCCTTCTATGTTTGTTCCGGTAGTTTACTAATATAAACACGTGTTTTAAGATGCAATATCTATAGTTTATGCCATGCATTTATTCACATATTTTGCTGATTACAGTCCTGAATAAACGGTTAAGATTTATTTTAATATCTCTAAAGTTCAGCTACATTCCGATGTTCCCAGAGTTGAGCATCATTATCAAATAAATTTAAAAATGACAACTACATATAATGTCATTTTTATTGTTTTAACTTTGAGGAGCCGTTTAAAATACAACGCTGCAGTATTTTGCAACACTTTTTCACCTTTAGATATTCCCTTTTGCCTCACTTTGTTACCGTTATCATAAGTTTATGTACTAACAATCGGAGCTATTGACAATAATCATGTATGCATTGAAATGATATCTGTGTGTCTTGATATCAACATGAGTTGGAACATACTGGTGACACTGATTGTTCGGATATAAAATGTTTTGATTGGCACGTCACTAATGACAAAACGAGCAGCTCTGTGCTGCTCTGATTCAACCTTGGATGTGCTGGACATGATGGACGGGTCCCATGCAGTAGGAGCGTATCCAAGTTGTTGCCGGGCTATGGATTTGTAGCATGTGGCATTGACAGAAGGAGAGGTTTCTTCTTCGTGGTACGAATAAAAGCCACTACAATACAAAGAAACGACAACTATTTAGGGGCGATACTAGTGTATATTCTTCATTCATAAACATTTTTTTATTAATTCAAAGAGGCCTCGCCTATACATTTTGTGTACATGAAATGAGCCAACTCTACCTAGTCTGAAGAAGTCTATGTGATTTTTTACAACAAAACGTGTTACTTTCTTGAAAAAAAAGTGTGAAAAAAGGTCGCCTATAAACAATTGTATTCGTAATTGATTGAAATGAAACCAATTCCGGATAGTATCCGAACACACTTCGCTGATTACCGAAAATCTGAAGATTTGTTTTTGTCGCTCGGGATTTATGAAAGTTGTTGTTGTAGTATTTAGAGCAGGACGCGATTAAATCGACAACATTATTTCACATTGTGACTGTAAAACACGCATTACAGAAGCAGAAAAGAACACATGTTCTGAATAAAAAATTATGATAGCATTTAAATAATCAGTGTTAAATATTTCATTAATCCAAAAGTGTTTCTTGATTATATTTCAGGTTGGCTTTTTGACGTCACAGGTAGTTATGATACGTCATTTATCGTCATGGGCGTCATCGCCACCTTCAGTGGTGTAATGTTGTACTTCCTTCCTTGTATAAAAGAAAAAGTCCGGAAATAGTGTGTTTCTGACTTGTATGAATTGCAGCCGAGCGGTTTCATCATATCAACAATAAAACTTCACTTATTTAACAAACACATTTCAAAATCATATCATAATGTGAACAATATTAGATATTTTTCATAAAAGTTTGATGATAGGATGATATGGTAAATATATTTTAATAATTTTGCTAACCGTAAACAAACAATTTAAAAAACAGATATTTCCACTACGTAATATCGATGCCACCGACACGGCCAAATGAAACAGGTACACTGAACTATGTATATACAGCAAAACAAAGCAGGAAACTAGTCGGACTGAAATGATTGATAAAGTATAATGATCGAAAGAAATGATAAAAGATATCAATCTATTTAATGATTGAAGGAAATAATGAAAGATATAAATCTATGGGACATTGAAATAAGACTAACATTTAGGAAATGAAAAACGAAAAGAGTAGTTATCGAACATCAACAATCAATAAAACAATGTTGTCATCAAAGCGTTTAGTTTTTTAAAGAGAATTATAACAGAAACTGTCAAAGAAATGAAAGATGAATTATTTAACTCATATCACATAATATACTGATTAGAAGGAAACCTTTTCGAATAAGAGGACGAAAAAAGCAAACTTAAACAGTAAATAGTAGAACTTGACAGGTTAATTTACATACATAATGTAAATCTAAATAAGAAAATAACCAAAGAGTTCAAGAAATGAATCTGCGCAAGAAGCAGTAAATGAAGGACTGAATAACATGGGAGGCGAACAAATATCGGAGTAAATGACATTATCGAACAGGGAGACAAAACAGCAGAAGAAACAGCTTTGAACGTAGCGAACGAACTTCAAACTTAATTTAAGAAACTGAAGTCAAAGTGCTCGTAGCTTATGTAAGAAAAAATAAATGATCTCCCTTGACAAAATATATTAAAAATGAAATTTGTTTTCATTATAACCAGATATGCGGTGATAACAGGGAGACGGGCACTGAAAAACAATGGACTCTTTATTAACGAATATGATAATAAACAATTTGTTCTTTCACGTCTATGTTCGTAATATACAATTCTGAAAAACAATAGTTCTCACCAAACTCTTGCTTTAAAATTTGTCCATACATTCCTCATTTTGTAATATTCACAAAATGGTTTAAGCGAATCTGAAAACTGAAGTATTTCAATAACCACTGAAAATTATGTTCAGTAAACACATATTTGAATCTTTAACTCCGTAGATTGTGTTGGCTTTGGCTCACACAAATTCCCTAGACAATAAAAACGTACCATTATGTTCATAAATATATTACCCAGGATATAGCGGTAATTACTGTGACCCTAATTAAATGTTGTTAATTAGACATAATTGATCTGGCAAACTCATTACATGTATATAAATCAATTAAAAAGATATCATAATTATATATGTTATAATTTTACAATGTGTCATAAGTATATGTGTTATCCAAAGCCTCGATTTACTGTATTAGAACTGTAGCATACTGTATTACAAGTTACTGTGTCTAGCATACTGGCAGATAATGTCGGAGTCGAGAGAATGCCAGATGAAACGTTTGGTGATAGCAATTTTTTTCGCGGAAATTGCAGTTTTCATAGGATCACCTATTGCTGGTAAGCATTGCCATTTTGTTCTTATAGTTCGACATTTCAGGTTAAAAATAATGGGTAGAAGATAGTGTGATGGCGGCCCACACCACTTAGTACTGATTCTACCTAGAAAACAAAATACATATAACATCGGAGCTTATTCCACAAACTAGCGTAATCAAATTAGACGAATTTTAGCAGAGTTTATTAGATTACGAATATTTATTGAGAAGGATGTCAAATGTTAAGATCTCCATTGTATTTTAGCTTTATTTCTTTGCTAATGGCCAAAACAATTTCAAATCGTGCCATCGATAGACTGACGAATACACTTTAATGTTGATGTTCGCTTACAAAGAAGGGATCATTTTAACCAAGTGTGCTGACTATCGCGAAAGTAGAAGTACACTTTAATTTTCATGCCTCTTTTTTCTAAATTCATAATTCAAACATACTTATAAAATGTCCAAGTGCATCAAGATAACAAAATAACCATTAAAATCACGAGCATTATATATGTAATCAAAACTTGTTTCATGATTATATTTCAGGTTGGCTATTTGACGTCACTGGCAGTTATAATACGTCATTCGTTGTCAAGGGCGTCAACATCGCCTTCAGTGTTGTAATGTTGTTTTTTCTTCCACGTATCAAAGGAAAAGTCCTAAAATAGGTGTCAGTTTCTGACTTGTATGATTTGCAGCCCTGCAGGTATAACATGTCAACAATAAATCTTTCGTGATAAAACTAACGTGTTTTAAAGTTATAGTGATAATGTGAACAATATTTGATATTTAGATAAAATTACGATGAAAGGACGATATGGTAGATTCTTTCTTAATACATTTTCATTATTTCGCTGCACCTAAACGAACCGAAAATTTCAAGAACAAAACTTTTACACAGAGCGCAGTCTCAAGTAAGCCCTTTTATTTTGAAAGGGGAGTAACTACGATAAGTGAAGAGTACGGGAGTGGTAAGAGTTACATTTCTTTGGTAATCGTATGGGTCAGATCGGATATTTTAACTCTTGAACAATAATGAAAGATTTAATGAAAATAAATGATATATTATAATCCCAACATCCAATACCCTAAATTGTGCTGCTGCTGTCGTTTTATTCCGTATTTCTGCAGCAAGATATTGAAAAGCATAACGTTACAACAATCAGATATCAAATTTATTTCAAAAGCATGACTGAAAGTCAGATATTCATGTGATTTATGTTGTTCAGGGACATATACACCAGGCTAGGGAACCACACTCAAGTATTAGAGAGCCACGTTACCTCAATGAAAAAATGTTCATGAACATTTAATACATATGTGTAAATAATTTTTCGGTTATGTACACATATATATGAATATCTCTGCATTATAAATTTATCATCACATATAGGAAACTATGATTAACATACATATAATTCAGATCCTGTATAATAGTTAACGGATGTCTTAAGAAAGCATATTTCCGTCAATAAAAAGAAATGATAATACTATTAATAATCTAACCGCTTTCCCTTTATGATTTTCATATACATGTATGTGTGTTTTTATAAGGGTTTTAGTGCGAAGAGAAATTATAATTTAATTCGAGCATTGACAACAAGAACCAGTCTTGATGAAAAGCAGACAGATTATAGGTTAAATTAAACATGTAACTTATGGTTTCAAAATTCGGAGTATGCTCTTTTTGAAAGAATAGTTCACAATTGGTATGCTGTCTGCAACAGAAATATTATGTAAGATTATCCGGAATATGTATTGATTTATTACCGATTGTCCGGAATACGTATTATTTTATTTTCGATTGTTCGGAATATCTATATTAATTTGACTGGCTATAACCCTTTAGTTATGCAGGTCGGCGGTCAAAATATTTGATTTATTGTCATATCTGTTATGGTATTTCTGATTGTACGGAATATCTATAAATAGTCATTACGACTGTCTGAAATGATGGTAAGTCCGATCTGTCGGAATACCTATACAAAAGACATTTCCGAGTATCCTTAATATCTTTATAAAATTTATTGTCGGTTGTCAGTAATGATTTTATTTCCGATTGTACGGAATATATATATATAAATGGCAAGTCCGATTGTCCGGAATGTCTGTGTAATGGCCATTTCTGAATGTACGGAATGTGCTTCATGGTTAAAGTATTTGCAAATTGTCCGAAATAAATATACAAAGGTCATTTCCGATTGTGCGGAATGTACTCGGAATATATTACATTATTAAAATATGTCAGTGTCCGTCCGAAATACAAATTATAACTGTTGTCAAAATTATCAGGATGTTATTTGAATTAAAATATTTGGTCGATTGTCAGTAATATATGAATATTTAGTTAATTGTAATAACCAGCTATGGCAAGTTTTATGCCAAATATATTATGAAATATTATTGATGTTATATTTTAATTCCCTCTTTTCATAATAATACCAAATGACAAAACAAAGCAAGAAACCAGTCACGTTGTAATAATTTGAAAAATATTATATTCGAAGAATTTATAAAAAAATATGTATAATTCTATCGGATATTGAAACTGAGACTGACAAAAAGAGAAAAAAAAGAGAAAAGCAGCATGTGTGAAGTAGACAGTCATGCAGATAGGCCTACTATAGCCTAAAGACAGGTTGAAAAGGATAGAAAAAAGTGAAATCAGATATGAATGAAATAAACGAGAATACAAACAAGAAAAGTAAGGAAGATACACAAAATATGACATCACAACAGTTGTCGGAAATAAATAATCAACAATTAAATAACGTTGTTACCAAAGAGATTTAATTGAAAGAACAACAACGGACTTTCCGACTTTATAAACAAATACATATAGAATATGTGAGAAGTCATGAACCCTTAACTGGATCCTACTCATATAAAGCTATCCTGTCATATATGTATATTGTCCTCCAATCAAGATGTGCTGCATGTAAAACCAAATCGTAAATTCTGTTGTTGTGATTTCAATTATCTCCCGTTATCAAAATAAATACACATGAATTTACTGTATCTTCAAGATCCAACAGAATTATCAGTTCATGTATGTAAAGTCAAGATGTGTTATATATAAAACCACAGTGTGAATGTGCATCTGTATAGATCCCAAAAAAGTGTGTTTGTGTGTGTGTGTGTGTGTGTGTGTTTGTGTGTGTTTGTGTTTGTGAGTGTGTGTGAATGAACTGTTAATTTTGTCTTTATCTTTAACCTGACTCATCAAACATATCTTTATACAACAATCGTGTACGAATTTCGTTGATTTATTTAAGATACAAATGAAAGAGATAGTAATTTCAATCGCCATTTCGGTATTTACATTACAATGCACTCTATTTCGCAAGTAACACTCAATTTCGCATTTTAGTCCTAATTATTATATGTTTTTCTAATATTGTCTCATGAATATGCATATCCACAACAGGAACGAGGTTAGGAGTACATCAGAAACATAGCGTCCATAGGGATAACATTGAAATAGGTGTCCGATTAAATATATTAATTTAGAATTTGTAGACAGTGTCCAATTAATGTAAAGGACATGAGAAAACAACCAGTGATTTAAGTGGTTTTGTGAAGAATGTGTCCATGTGGTTTTTATTCTATTCAGTATGTTTATTGGAATACCGGTAGTTTACTGTTTAATTTTCTATCTAACAATTTTAATAGAAGTATTTACAAATATTTTTCACAACAGACCTGTTGACACATTTCTATAGATTAAAACTAAATAAAACCCGTCATTGGAAGTGATTTACGAGCGCATCTGTATAGCGCAAAGTTCCATGAATATCAGCACATGACCGTTTCACTCAAATAATTGCCCTTTGTTAAGAACACAACATAAAAGTTTACCCTTTTAAAAAAAATCACTGATGAATACATAACATAAACCAAGGAGACCATATTTCCTACTTCTCTTGTAATTAGTAATGATGTGTCTTTCTTTCATCATGGATTTCTCTCTGTACTCAATCATATCAATATGCCTTCAATTGCATTCTTCTGGTTTACAGAGCGTTTTCTTTTCATTATTCTTACAATCCATTTACATATCTTCAAGTGAAAGATGCAAATATTATTCAACATTATAAGCCATTTTAATATAATACAACACGACATCAGGTTTAATGCCTTTTGAAATTTGTTTAATAACACTGTCAAACTATCAACAACAAACAAAATTCTACGCTAACGAATTTAACTGTTTTTGAATTTGATATATTACATAACTAACCTGTGTATTGCAGAACGTTGACCCACCTGAGTAACTTTGGTAAGACCCTTGATTATTCGTTTTTAGCTCGACTATTTTGAAATAAAGAAAGCTATTTTACTCACCCGGGCGTCGGCGTTGGTGTTGGCGTCGGTGCAACACCTTGGATAAAGTTTTGCATGTAAGTCCCTATCTCAATAACCATTGCATGTGTTGAATTGAAACTTTACACAAAACTTCACAGTCATGAATATAATGCAAACTATTACCCTTCTTTGACTGAAAAAATCTGGTTAAAGTTTTGTATGCAAGTTCCATTAAGAATATTTCACACTAACCACTTATGTAATTGATTGAAACTTTACACAAGCCATCCCAGTCATTAAATTTACTACAATAACTAAATTAGATAACTATTGCATGCATATAATGCAAAGTATTGACCTTGATTGATTTAGAAATTCTGATCAAAGTTTTACGTGCAAGTACCACCAAGTCCATATCTCAACAACCACTCAATTTACTTGAATAAAACTCCACGCAAGACTTCCCAGTTATCACACTTACTAAAATTATTAAGTTCAATCCATATCTCCACAAACGCTCAATGTACACATGTATTTGTTTGTAACTCAACAGTCTTCGCACGTATTCGATTGAAATTTCATACACAGTATGGCAGCTATAACGTCTAAGATGCTTGGATTTGTCATCAGTCTCAATCAAATTTGTACTTTTGTGACAAATGTTCAAAAAGTCGAGCGCGCTCTCCCACCAATAGCTCTTGTCTCATTGGGTTCCATTCCGTGTTGTTGTCAACATACGAAATGTATGAAACACACTCCAGTTGAGTTAGATATCCCATAAATAGTTTAAAAATTGTATTTAAATATAAATAAACGTATGTTTATATGGAATAATACGGTAACATATCAAATCACAAAACAATAAGATATTTATAGCACATAACAATGATAAATAGATACGTAAGCATGATAAATTACATTAACATGTGGTCCTCCATCCATCCTTATTTTGCTTGATATCCATGGTTCACTAACACTGGTTTCATAAGATAATTTTGAAAATCGAGGGAAGAATCTGATCTGCTTTATGACGTTGGAACAAAAAAGATCTTGACAAGATCTCATAATAGTATCCCATTTCGACATATGTGTAGCTATTTTACCTACGTAGATATAGTCGTCTGCTATTCAGCTGGTAGTGTTGTGAGCTCCTAACCTCGTTCTGAAAATGGCATATTTGGCATGCATTTAATTTGAGTGAGGTCTATGACATCACCAGCTCCGATTGATCTGTGTAGTTACTTACCGAGTTTGGTGAGTTATTATAGCCCGATGAGGTCAGAAGGCATAGACTATTTTAATAGAATTTTTTTTTATTAAATCGTCTTTTATTTGATATATCCTTAAACTTAATATTGATAATCTTTAGGTATATAATGTATATATCTATATATTATATAGGTAATGAATTTTAACAAACATGTTAACTTCGCCCTGAACTATATTGGTACCGAAAATAATGCTCATCATGGCAGGTATTACGCAATGGACGACAGTATCAAATTACACAAGCAAAGAGGTCAGTACGTAAGCACCACCTTGTTATACCACTTTGCCTAATGATATAGTCTGGTTATTTTACCCAAAATGCTCTAGGTGTTACCTTTGCATGCTATTTATATGAGACCGAGGACAAGTCTACCTATTTTATATAATACAATTTAGCTCTGCACACAAATTTCGGGCCGAAAGTATCCGAAACTGGATTTGAAACGGAGATTTAACAAAATAAAAAAGTAAGTTTTTGAAATAATTATTTTAACACTCAACATTATTATATCAATTATTTTAACACCTATAAGTAGGAGTTATATCATATTTTATTACAATCATAACTTGTGAAAGCAGCTACATTTACTCAAATAACTTGACATCTTGCTGTGGTGAAAAGGTTTCGCGTTGCTCCATTACACGTGTATGTATCGATTTACTACCGTGACGGACGAATGGAGCCAAAGTTAATATGAAGTTATGTAATACAACCAAAGGGCATTAAAGGTACAGTCAAACCTGTCTTAAGCACCCGGCCAAGGGAATGAGCAAAAGTGACCTTATAAACAGGTTGTTGCTTAATACAAGTTAATTTGCTCTTAAAGCATATATACGGGAAATAGTAAATGTGCTTAAGACAAGTGGCTGCTTAATAGAGACGACCGCTTTAACAGGTTTGATTGTAGTAATATTTTTAGTCAGTGTAGCCTTCAGTTAAAGTTACAGGTGAACATTCTTAATACACATTACGTTTTAAGTTCCTTTTCCCGTCTGAATCATAGCCTGATTAAATAAGGCGTGGATGGACATATATTTTATTATTTGGATATCCGATTAGCTACTTGTTGCGTTATGTTTAGTTAACGAATATATCATAATATGTTGATTGTTGGCATTTTAAAGTCGTGAAACATTCCCAACAGATATAATTTGGAACTTCTAGTTGATACAAGATACAACAATCTTTATTTTGTGTCTGATATACAAATATAAAACACTTGCTGTAAAGCTATTTGCCGACAGTAACAAAGATACATATCAAGATGTTAACATCTTTTTTTTTTTTTTATTTTACTTACAAGCATATAGCATATGTATAAACGAACTCTCATATACACACACATACCCACACCTTCATATACATATAAATAGCATCCACACATACAAAGTATTCGTGCATATAAACTTATATTCCCATATATATATACAGTACACATCCTCACACACACACACACACACACACACACACACACACACACACACACATGTTAAAATAAACATTAAGTGCAGATAAACAGTTGACTAAGGCAGTGCAGTTGAAGAACAGATGACATTTACAAATAACTAAAGCATACTAAATCAAAGTTTAGAGAATAAAGCAAATGTAATATGTTATATAGCGTAAGCGTGAAAGTATGTAGCAAGAATAGGAGGCACATTTATGTAAACATATAGCACATACAGGCTGGATCGGTCCAGGTGTGGATCAGTCTCACAAACTCTTTGAAATTTTCGGTTTTCCAGATGTCATTTTGGAGGCTGTTCCAAACCTTGGTCGACTCGAACCCAAATACTCGCTTACCATACTTAGCATTTTGTTACAGATGGAATTTCTGCGCAGTTTTCATACCTGAAAGAATATTTAGGATTTGTGAATTCTACAAGATTATGCAAATATGGTGGAGATAGTTTGTATAGGCATTTAAATGTTTCCATTACAATGCCTCTGATTCTACTGAGGTGCAGGGTTGGCATATTCGCTCTACATAATAGGGTATTATAACGAGAAAAAAAATCATTAAATGTTATCATGAGGGCTCTATTCTGAAGTTTTCTAGTTTTTCAGTATTTGATTTGCTACAGAAATGCCAGACTAGAGGACAGTAATTAAAATCTGACCTGATAAAGGACTTATAGATCACAATTTTGCTTTCTGGGTTTAAAAATTTACTTATTCTAAATAAAACATTGAGTTGACTTGCTGCTTTACTACATGTATTTGCAATTTGCTGGTCATAATTTAGTAAGTAATCAAGAGTTTAACATGGTCATCACAGGAAACATCCACATTACGAAATATATTGAAAGTTATTATATTTTCATGCGATTGTTTACCAACATCTATGACTTGAAACTTATCAGGGTTAGCCTGCATTTAGTTAATTTTGAACCAATTTATCAGAATATTACTCTGTGATTCTAGAACGTCTTTTTACATTGAAGTGTTTTTATGGGAAAATGACAATGTTTTGTCATCTTCATTGTTGTACAGTGGAAAATTTTTGACAAAGTAGAAGATATCGTTAATAAAGATATTAACGATTAGTGGATTAACGATAGAACCCTGAGGGACTCCCTTGATAGTGTTAATCCATAGGCTGTGGGTGTGTCCTATTTTTACTTGTGATGTTGAGTATTGAGTGAGAGAATGTATGAAACGTGTGCTTATCATGCAGTTGGTGCTTGTCTTGCGTAATTTAAATACCAAACACGTGTTATGTGCTTTTCATGCAAGTAACACTTGTCTTGTATAATTTAGGTACAAACGTGTGCTTATCGTGCATTTGTTGCTTGTCTCGTGTAATTTAGGAACCTATCGTGTGGTCTCCATGCTGTTGGTGCTTTTCTTATGTTATTTAGGTACCAAACGTGTGGTTCTCATATTGTTAGTTCTTTAATTGTGTAATTTAGGTACCAATCGTATGCATATCATAAAGTTGGTGCTTGTCTTGTGTAATACAGGTATTAAGCGTGGGCATACCATGTCGTTGGTGCATATCTTGGGTATTTTAGGTATCAAATGTTTTGTTCTCTTATGCGGTTGTTGACTGTCTTGTGTATTTTAGGTACCACTCACGTGCTTTTCATGCAGGTAAGGCTTGTTGTGTGTAATTTAGGCATCAAACGTGTGCTTATCATGCAGTTAGTGCTTGCCTTGTGTTTTTTAGGCATCAAACGTGTGCTTGTCATGCAGTTAGTGTTTGCCTTGTGTTATTTAGGCATCAAACGTGTGCTTATCATGCAGTTAATGCTTACCTTGTGTTATTTAGGTACCAAACGTGTGCTTATCATGCAGTTAGTGCTTGCCTTGTGATAGTTAGGTACCAAACGTGTGCTTATCATGTCGTTAGTGATTGCCTTGTGTAATTTAAGTACCAAACGTGTGGACCTGACGTCGTTGGTGCTTGTCTTGTCAATTTTAGGTACCAAACGTTTGTTTTTCATTTTGTTGGTTCTTCTACTGTGTAACATAGGTACCAAACACGTGTTTATTTTGTAAGTAGCGATTATCTTATGTAATTAAGGTACCAAAAGTGTTATTCTCATGGCCTTGATGCTTTTTGTGATTTAGGTACCAAACGTGTGCTTATCATGCAGTAGGTGCTTGTCTAGTGTAATTTAGGTACCAAGCGTAAGTTCTCATGCAGTTGGTACTTGTCGTTTTTAATTTAACTACTAAACGTATGTTTCTCATTCCGTTTATGCTTTAATTGTGTAATAGTGACAAAACGTGTGCTTAGCATGCAGTTTGTGTTTGTCGTATTTATTATAGGTACCAAACGTGCGGTTCTCATTCCGTTGGTGATGTTATTGTGTAATTTAGGTAACAAATGTGTGGTTCTCAAGTTGTTGGTTCTTGTCTTGTATAATTTAAGTACCAAACACGTGCTTATCATGCAGGTAGCGCTTGTCTTATGTAAAAAAGGTACCAAACGTGTGATTCTCATGTCATTGAAGCATGTGCATATACAGTTGGTAATTGTCTCGTGTAGTTTAGGTACTAAACGTGTGGATCTCACGTCTTTGGTGCCTGTCTTGTGTCTTTTAGGTATCAAACGTGCGCTTATCATGCAGTTGGTGCTTGTCTAGATACATACGTAACGTGTGGTTCTCATTCTGATTATGCGTATTTGTGTTAATTAGGTACCGAACGTGTGCTTATCATGCAGTTTGTGCTTGTGTAGGTACCAAAACGAATGGTCTCTTGGAGTTTGTGTTTGTCTTATGTAACATAGGTACCAAAACGGATGGTCTCATGGAGTTGGTGCTTGTCTTGTGTAATTTAAATTCCAAACATGTGCCACGTGCTTATCATGCATGTAACACTTGTCTTGTATTCTTAATGTACAACACCTGTTCTTATCATATGACTGGTTCTTGTCTTGTGTAATGTAAATACCAAACGCGTAGTTATCATGCCGTTGCTGATTGTCTTTCGGATGAGACTTTAAAAAAATGGAGATCCAATGTATCGGTGCTTTCACCAGGCATGTAAAAGACTCGGGGACACTACAAAAAGGTATTCTGTATCTCTGCACTATCCACTAAAACTCTAAAAAATATTTATACTCTTCTGGAGGCGTCGCCAATAAAGAAAACGGTGGCGATGATAAATGGAAATATCAACAACATGATAAATTTATGGTATGGAAGAATATTAGAACACTTAATAATAAACGACAGATAAAGAAAGATAGGTGATTAAGAGAGAGAGAGAGAGAGAGAGAGAGAGAGAGAGAGAGAGAGAGAGAGAGAGAGAGAGAGAGAGAGAGAGAGTGTGTGTGTGTGTGTGTGTGTGTGTGTGTGTGTGTGAGAGGGAGTGAGAATGAGAGTGAGACAGACAGACAAACAGACAGACAGACAGACAGACAGACAGACAGACAGACAGACAGACAGACAGACAGACAGACAGACAGACACGAGAATGTGATGATCATGTCTCATATATACATACGTTTAATTTTGGAATGAATGAAGTCTAATTCTAGTAAGAGAATACTCAGCAACCAAATCGTTAAAAAGTTATTTAAAATCATATAAGTACGAGACATCCAGATATTTGTGTTTTGGATTTAAAACCAAATATAAAAATATATTAACGTCTGCATACATATATACTATAAAGATACACTTTCTGTTTAATTTACGGAGTTCGTGTGCATATCTGTTACATTTGTTCAAAATATATTGTCAGAGTTTTATAATAGTATGTGTAATACTAGCTGTCACCTGTTTAGTGTACATAACATCTTTAGTGCAGTACATACACACACATCTAAGCAAGTTTTAATGAAAACGTTGGTATAATATGTCACTGCATTTTCTCAAAATAAACTGAGCTATGTAGATCTATAGCTTGCTTTTTCCCACCAAACCTTCAACAGACTGGATCGGTATAAGGAAAATGGTAATACAAAATAACATAAGACTGTTTATCACCATAAGGATTAGCATCAGAGAATTCCATTTTCACACGAACATTTTAGAATGCAGCATCTGATTGACGTTTGAAATTTTCCCGGGATGTGTCTGTGTGTCGGGTGGGGGGGGTGGGGGGGGGGCTTACCCTTCCCACAAACTCCTTGATACACGTACAAATACAAAAAGTAAAGAAAAGAGATTAAAAACGCTCAGGAAATGTGGAATATGAGATATAGGTTAGAGAGAGAGAGAGAGAGAGAGAGAGAGAGAGAGAGAGAGAGAGAGGCAGGCAGGCAGGCAGGCAGGCAGGCAGGCAGGCAGGAGAGAATTTAAGAAACGTAGGAGGTGGGGTATTTTGACAAGAATAAAGTAAAAATAAAATGAAAAGGTGCATGAAAGGGAGTGATGAGGGGAGTGAGTGGAGGCAACAACCCCCTAAAGGTAAAACGATTGTTTATTGATGACTATAATATACAGTAGACCTTTGATGGCTCGAACCCGGCGGGACTGGACACAAAAGTTCGAGCTAAGTGTTGTTCGACCCAAGCATTGATTCATTGTTTAACATCATACCAAATATGTACATGCATGTACATTGAAATAGGATTTTGGGCGGGACTAGATAAGTGGTTCGAACTATATGTGATGTTCTAGCCATCCGTGTTCCGGCCATCGAAGTTCTACTGTATAATCACCTTTCGTAAGTCACTTATGATCAAATGATTATGACAACATTCGTAAGTGAATAACTGCTTCAAAATACAAATCTGTACAATAATATAATTGACTTGTTTGCAGGTAGAAACAACCATAACTTTGTACTTTACTGCAGGTGTTGATATTGATATGAATGATTTTGCACATTGTATTGTTAAATATCTGTTTTAAAACATATCGCGTGTTTCAATTACGTACTAACATGACATGATCTGTAACAAAAAGCTTGTGAATGTTTTAGTGTTTATTTTATAAAATATGAAACACTAGAAGCAATAAAAAACTTAAGATAATTGCGGTATTACTAATAAAAGAAAAACGATTTGTAAACCTGCTGCGTCATATATCAGTTATTCACATTTATAAGCTTACTAAAATACTTTAAAGGGACACGCTGCAATTTTCACTTAACACTATTTCTGAAAAAGCATATAAACTTATTATGTAAAGTTACATTACCACAGCATATGTTAAGACTATTTTTGTTCTTGTGTTGAAAAAAGTGCATAACTCTTGTAAATGGTTGAAAAACATTATATTTGGCAGATCTTCGACAGCAATTGAAAATCATATGTTAATTTTCTGAGTTGTATCAGAATGATAGAACTTATTCCAAGTATATAAAGATGAATACAGTAGAACTTCGATGGATCGAACCCGACGGGACTGAACAAAGTAGTTCGAACGAAGAGTGTCGAAATACAGGTAAATATGTTGGCTTGACCTAATTTCTAGTTCGATTTTGTGTTCTAGCCATCGGAGGTAGAATAATAGAATTTAAATAGCATTTCGACCGGGACCAGCTAAGTGGTTCGAGCCATGCGTGGTGTTCCAGCCATCCGTGTTCGAACCAACGAAGTTCTTCTGTATATATATGACATGCTATCCGTCTTCCGTGACCTAGTGGTTAATGCGTCTGCCTCGGAAGCGGGAGGTCGAAGTTTCGAAGCTGATATAGCATATACTACAAAAAGACATCATGGTGTTAAAAAAGTGACTTTTATAGAATTTCAACATATGCATGTATTTACGAGCATTTGAGGACTTCTTTTTCCAAAAAATCTCAGGATGTCACTGCACCCTCTTTTAAAAAAAAACAATGTGGTCAACCTACCAGTTTTTGTGCATTTTTATGTGGGTTTACATTCCTGCTATGAAAAATAAAATATTAAAAAAAATCTATATGGAATTCTTTTTTTACCATGGAAATCCCAGATTTTATTTTATATAGAACAAAGAACACAATTCAACTGTGTTTTGAGACCTTAAGGCAAGCATATTTAATAATAATGATAATAATGATTGCTGTTGTTTTGATAAAGTGTCATTTCAACTAGACAATATCAGAGACATATAAACAATTAAGGCACTAACATACACTGTCCTTTGACAGGAAACAGGTGCGAAAATGGCACATTGTTATCATAACAAAATTCAAGGACTTGTATAAAGTATCTATATAATTCCTTACAAAATTACTCAACCGCAAAAAGGGGTCATAGAATCTCAACCCTTAATATTTATAATTCTAATTAACATGAGTCGTATATGGTAGAAATAATAAAATGCAGTAAACATAATTACATGCAACTTTATTTGGATAAAAGGAATTTTTATAGTGTACAAACAGGAAGAAATAAAACTACCTGGTATATACAATTAACGTCTCATTAGTACTTTATGACTATATAAGTATATATATATAAGTGACATGAATAATTAAATAGATGAGTGTGTAAGTGAGTGAGTGAATGAAAGAATGAATAAATGAATGAAAATATGTAGAAGTATACGAATATGAAGTATTTAACTGATTGATATTAGCGCCGCGGCCTATTTTCGTTTCCGTAACGCGTGATTTGCAACTGCATATTGCCTTAAATTAATGCTTATTTTTTTTTTAATTAATTCCGTTAAGAAAATATTATCTTTACTTTTGACTTTGTTAGAACATAACCCACCGATCAGTCATTGTTTCAAGAATAACTTATTTATTTGTGTAGTATATATTTTTAATTAAAGATGAAGCCTTTTATGCAATTTACATAAACATGATATGTTGTTCATCGTGTTTTTATATTTATGCTATTCAATATTTAATATTTTTATTTTACTAAAGTTAAACATGCTGTCTTCTTTCATTTTAATACTTTAATAATCTAATTATAAGTTTATCATTGATGTTGTTTAATCAGCGATTTCAATAGCTATTACAGTACTGCATGACATGGTTGTGGGTATTTTTCGCCGTTTTTGCGAAGGAATGCCCTTGAGAAAATGCTTAATTCTCCGTAGTTACGCCAGTTTCTATGAATATGTTAACATCACTCGATCAGATAATAGTTTAGCTTACGATAGATGTATGTTTCACTAAAATAACAGTTATTAATTGAGTAAAATTGTGTTTGTGATTCACTGTTTGTGATTTTCTTTCTCTTATAGCGGCGGCCATTAACACGTCTATTTTCTATAAGTGTATATTTTAAGAGTAAAATAACACTCCCAGTGGGTTTTTTGTATGTTTACCCTATGTTTAAACGAATACACGCGATTTAAAATGATTAATAACCTTTAAAAAATGTATTTTTTTCCGATTCAAAACAGTAATAAATGCGTATGATTTTTCGTGGATTATCGGGAGTGCGTGTGAATCTAACGTGACACTGGTCAACCCATGCCGAAAAAACGTTCGGACAGTCGTTTTTGAGCAAAACATGAATATTTCTGGAGCACGTTTCAGCCTGCCGGACAGGTCAATAACCGTAGTATATGATATGTTTGATTTTTTGAGGCTGTAGGCATTTGAAATTCCTAAGGAATGATGTAAATATCACCTCCATAGTGCTAGCAATAAGGTGCCAGGGATGCGTGGAACATGGTAAAAAAATTGAAAAAATCATATTTTCCGGTATGCGATTTTATCGAAAATACTTATCGGAACCCATCAATCTTGGTATCAGAGTGTATTTAGATGTCCCCTGTACTAATTGAACGACTACCAAAAACCACCCATGCTTGTTGGAACCCCTAGCGCTACAGCAAAAAGAGTGAAAATAAAATTATCAATGCATACCCGTGCAATTCAACCAAACTCGTCATATTTGGTCGATTATAGGTGCCATGTTCAAACCCCTTGCCAAGAGGTCATTTCTTGTCGGAATTTGATGATCTTGATGTCGTTGGGCAGGTATTGAATATATCTTAAGGTTGTTGTACCTCACTGACCCATGGACACTCGGTCAAGATCATTCCTTGGACCTAGAACTGAGGTGGACATCCTGGCACGTGCACTATTCTGAGAGCCACGTGCGATGGGTTCATCTCATATATGTTGTAGGGAATTTAATTCTTAGTAACTTTTGTCTTTAAAGTATATGGCTCCAACTGTTTAGCCAGTAGAACCTTAACCCCAACTCAGATGCGGTCAGCTTGAGGGCCAAAAAGGGCTTGAACCTTAGTCGAGAGGCCATTTCTTGTCCGATTTTTTCAAGATAGGTATCGTTGGAAAGGTCTTCGTGAGCCTGACAAGGTGGCGTCGAGTTATGTCGAGTTATGTTAAAAAAATATAACTCGTGCACATGCAAACATAGAAATAAGGGACCTAGAGGAAAACATTTTTTATTAGCTCAATGTCGTCAAATAAAGGCTAGTTTACTTTTACCGTTTCGAAAAATCGGTAACCCGTGCCAGAAAATGAGAGGCGCGGCATTGATTTTTCCCCATATGTGTTGTATAAGACCTTATTCCCGGCAACTTTTGTTCTTAGAGTGATGAGGTATCTGGACTGCGTTCAGCACCGTTAAACAGCAAACACGTTTAATGCCTGGTTCCCTAATATTAACACGTACTGCGTGCTAATGTGAGGTTGGGCCAGTGTCCAGGGAAATATGTTAGCTAACGTTATCAAACGTTGACCGAACTGATCGCAGCCCTGTCTTCGTTTAGTCCGAAACTGCCCGTGCCAACACATGCAATTCCAAAAATGCCAATTTGGGGTGCCATGTTCAAACCCTGGTACTGACGTCATTCTTGTGATGTTTTTAACAATGAAACAGGGTTCGGCAGGTATTGAAGAGTTCTTGAGGTTGGTATAATTTTATTTAGAAAAAATGGCCGCCAGGGGTCGCCAGCGGGCCTCGAACATAGGTCATGTTGTAGCACGTGCCGGAAAATGAGAGCCATGTGCATTGAAACCATGTTGATATATATTGTAGAGAATTTAGTTCTTAGCAACATTTGTTCTTAGAGTGATGTATCTGTCTTCCTGCATACCCGTGCAATTCCACCCATTTTGGCAAATTTAGGTGCCATGTTCAAACTCCTGCCCAGAGGCCAATTCTTGTCGGAATTTGATTATCTTGATGTTGTTGGACAGATATTGAATAGATATTAAGGTTGCCATACCTCATCTACCCGAGGGCACTCAGTCAAGGTCATTCGAAGGGCCTAGAACTAAGGTGGCCACCCTGGCACGTGCGCCATTCTGAGAGCCACGTACATGGGTTCATCTACATACGTGTTGTAGAGAATTTAATACTTAGCATCTTTTATCTTTAAACTTTATGGATAACTCCAACCGTTTAGTTTCAGTAGAACCTTAACCCCAATTGACCTATGGTCAGCCGGAGGTCCAAAAAAGGATCGAACCTGAACCGATAGGCCATTTCCGATCCGATTTTTTCAAATTGGATATCATTGGAAAGGTCTTGACGAGCCTGACAAATTAACGTCGAGTTTTGTTAATTAATCTGAATCAAAAATTGAATATTAGACCTAGAGCCGATTTTTTTTGGTAGCTAGATCTCGTCAAATAAAGGCAAATTTGTTCTTACCATTTTAAAAGATCACTTATACTTTTCTATATATCTAATTTCCACTTTTTACCATATTCGAGCCTCCATAGAGTCCTTATGTCAAACCACAAGGCTATTCGGAAAGGTATATTCAAGTCCTTCAACATGGTATCAAAAATATTAGGCCCAATGACTTAGAAAGGTCAGAAAAGGTCATCTGAAAATGACCCCAAATTCATTAAATATAAAAAGAAAGTCATAAAAAAAATCGGAAAATCGTTCATTTCTTTGTCATTTATGAACATATGGAATGTTCCATAAATGT
Organism: Panopea generosa; assembly: GCA_029582155.1. Classification (NCBI taxonomy): domain Eukaryota; kingdom Metazoa; phylum Mollusca; class Bivalvia; order Adapedonta; family Hiatellidae; genus Panopea; species Panopea generosa. The sequence continues at coordinate 46,587,555 of CM055907.1, forward strand.
TCCTTTATTAATGTTCTATGGATTTCTATAGCTTGCTAGGGCAAGATCTGAAGTTTAAATATGCTTTTTTTTTATCTGAACGCTTTTTTTACCCTTGGTTTGTAACGAAAATTGAAGATTGACTTTGACCGTAGGGAAAAAGGTCAATGTATAGAATTGTTAAATAGGATGATATGGTAAGAGTTTATAAAGATCAAGCATCGCAATGTTGAGATATAACATTTTGAACATGACCACCTAAAAAAAAAATAAAATAAAAAAAACATCTTTGCTTGAAGAATATTTTTAGTGAAATGTCCCCTATCTAACCCTACCTAAATACCAAGGGTTGCCCTTAATTTCAGATCTCGGACCCTCCTAATTATTGAGATAATTACCACAACTCCCTAATTGGGTAAACAATCATCAAAAGAAAAAAAAAAATCCGAACTTTCAAGAACCATAACTCTATCAAAAAAATAGGCAAAAATATGGGAAAATCGCCTTCGCGATCCTTATCCATTTATCTTTCTAATGGTACCTTCAGATTTAACCCAAATCATATAGAAATATATATGTCATTTAATTACGTGGTTAAATCAAGTTTTAGGAACTTTGTGTTGTGACGTTGGGATATCGCCATATACCCATATTTTTGGTGAATTTTTTTCTTTGGCTGCGTTTGGTTTGTCCATCCCTGGGGACATAGAAAACCCGATAACTTTAAACTTAAAACCTGAAAGAATTAAACCTAGAACCCATAAACTTAATTTTTTTTTCAAAGATAACAATTTTTTAGTTAAGCCTGGGTTTAAGTATTAAAATAACCTCTAAATGACCCCTAATTGCCCCCTATACCATCCCTAGGTCAAACCCCTTAACCCAACAATACACCCATAGTTATGTCCTTCTATAAAATTAAATTGATGATAGTGTCCCTACAACAATTATTTAGGGTCAAAATTTCAAACCTGGTTCCGGGGTTTTGTCAAACACCCAATACTTAGTTGTTATATAGTTATACATATAGTCCATATAGTGCTTTTATATATATATATACGCCTTTATATGCCTCGTAACTCAACTTATATACTATTGTATATCGTTCCCTTCTTAGACCGACTTGTGGATGTTTGGTATATACGAAAACGTAGGCGTTAATATAGCGAAAAGATAGTGCAGTAATTGTGGTGCCCTGTATAAAACCTGCTTTCCCGAAGACACAGTAGGAACTGACAAAAAGTAAAACACACGAAATTATGAACGAAAATTCCTCAAATTCACTCGTGAACTCGAAACCCCTCACAAACAGAAATTAACACGCAAACTCGCGTCACTCTATCCAAGCCCCAGAGAACCTGTCATTCTCCTTTTTGGACAATGCACAGTCCCTCTGTGAATTATAATAGATGATCTAAAACTAAATAAAAATCCATGTTGAATATTAAAAAAATATATATGAAGACAACTGGTATGTTATGAGGTTAAAATTTCAAACCCTGTAACTATATAGATATTAGTAAACATATAACTCATAACGTGCTTTCATATATATATATGCATATATATTCCCCGTAACTCAACTTATATACATTTCCTTCACAGACTTATTTGTATATGTTTGTTACATACGACAACGTAAGCGTAGGTTTTGCAGCAATTGTTTGTTCCTATATAGACCCCACCTGTCATGAGCGCCCCGCAACAAGGATTTTATATAGACCAAGGCCTTTTTACCTTATTATACAGAGGCCAAGATTTGGTGGCTTCCCAATTCAAAATACTTTTTTCCCCACTAGTCCTGATTTTATAGGGTATATAAACACACATGGATATTAAGTTTTATTATAATATCTGATAATTATTGGTTAGAACATGGCGCTGTTTTTTCCCCGATCTTGAAGTCTTGGGCCTCTTCCCAATTCTCATACATAAAAAGCTCTGTAGACCAAAACCCCGTATATGCTAATGTGTCTTAGTATTCAAGTGTAAAATAAAGATTTCACTCGTTTAAAAAAATCAAACACGTCACTCTATTAGAGTTATGAAAAGCCACGAGTCTAGTTTAGTTTATCGCTTCAAATCAAATTAGCGACGAGCAATTTCGACGTTGAATAAATTTATAATTAATCTTATGCAGACATTTAAATCCCAAAAGCACATACGCCAAAGTTTTTTTTTGTAATATTACTATAAAAGTTTAAAGACAACTATAATAACGTGTCTTTTATATCTTTTATCATATTTAAATGTACCAAATAAAACCTTTGATGGTAAACTTGACCAAAATGACAAATATTTAGCGGGAAAGTAAAACGCCAAGATAATCCTCATACATTGATATTCATGCGGAACTTCTCCGAGTTTATGACATTCTTGGCTTGTAGAGCATAGGCGATTGCGGCACTGGTGTAAGGGAGACAACTCAATTTCAATTTTGATATAAAGCCTAATTGCGCACTTTACACATATTTCATCTCTAGTAACATAAATGATTAATTTTAAGGGGCTTTATTTAGCTAGGTCCTATATAGACCTCACAGTCCATATGGAGCCACAAGAAAGGTCTCAGATAGATCGATACGCCGTAAATGCTAGTATGTCTTATATATAGCATGTGCCATTCTGCCTCAATAGGGGTAAGTTTCAATGCAAAATATATGGCTTTGTTGTCTTTTTAAAAACAATGCCTTTTATGTACATTAGAAGCCATAATCAATTTCGTTTTCAACTTACAACTGGCTCTAAAGAAGCACCAATTTCATAAAATATTCAGAGCATGACTTCTGGTTCTCATTTTCGCTTTAAGCGATAAGATGTTAATTCATCCTTTGCTCATATGTTTAGATATTGAAGATTTTGCGCCATTTCGGATACAGTATATGAAATAGACCACTTCTGCTATATAATGCACGTGCATCTGATATATGTTTACATCATTTTTGATGTTGCTACCTTCAACGAAAGTCGTCGGTGTACTGGGTATTAAAAACTGGATTCTCGAACGACTGGGATTTGAAAATGTGTTAAAAGGGGTTTAGTGTGGCATCATTCTATATTTTTCAATTCCTATCACATTTCATTCCGGTTTTTACAAAGAAGCACCAACTTCATAAAATATTCAGAGCATGACTTCTGGTTCTCGTTCTCGCTTAAAGCGATAAGATGTTAATTTATCCTTTGCTCATATGTTTAGATATTGAAGATTTTGGGCCATTTCGGATACAGTATATGAAATAGACTACTTCTGCTATATAATTGCTACTACTGTTACTGCTGCTTCTGATCTGATGATGATAGCGGTTTATAAAGTATAATTTTAATTTTGTCTCTAAATGAACTTCAATATTTAGTAAAATAAAATCGAAATTGCTTTGTCAGCATTAAAATTAGAAAAAAAATCCGTGTAATATTGGTGCATGGGATAATTTACTATGGCCAATGTCAGTAAATAGCTTGATGTCAACATTTTGTAGATGTAGTTCATTTTTTTCACTTAAATTATTATCATAACACTATTTTCAACCATATCAAATTATAAACTTTTAAGATAATAATTTTTATTTACTCAACAATTATTGAAGATTAATGAACCAACAGATATATATTTTATCAATTATCGTCACAAACCAATTATATCATTAAATGTTTTTAAAAATCTTCAGTAAACGTTCTGTATGTTTTTAACACAATATTTTCCAAATTTAATCTATCAAGAGAAAATCGTGCACTTTTTTTCGGGTGGTGTGGTATCTTTACTGGACTAATCAGTTCACTGAAGTATTTTCTGGTATTCACATTTTGGGGATCTGGGAGCTGGTGGGGATAAGAAAAATGTATTTTTCTCTTAATCTGCAGGTGCAAACTATTAAAACCCACATATTGTGTGACAATTATGCAGCGTCAGTCGACTGTTAGGCCACATAGACAGATTTGCCCAACTTACACATGTATTTTATTACCAAACGATTTCGATCGGGTATATTTGATACTCTACTGAGGATGTGTATGTGTTTGACAGACAGCAGTACTGTGTTAAAAATGAACTAGCACGATTTGATGTAAACAGAGAAACACATAATTATACCACCGCTTTATAATAAAACATTCTGGTGTTTTATATAATTTTGACACTATTGGTGTATCAAAGCTAAAATGTCTACTTACACAAACGATTTCAATTAGATGCTTTTTTCTGAGCGTATGCAGAGTAAGCCATTATTTATTCAAAACATGTCTCTGGATAGTTTATAGATGTATCCGTTTGCTGTGAAAGTGTAATAAAGTATTAATAAAACTTTCCACATGAAATGTCTTCATACAATATATATAATCATCTGCATTTTTATAGACTTTTTTGCAATGTTTTAATACATCATTTTAGAGTTGAAATATTGTATTTGATTCCTTATATATGGTCTACTCAATTTCTGACCGAATGGCAAAATTGTATGACTCTTGACACACTTCTAATACAACAATCTTGTATCCTCGAAATATTTCACAAATGAAGGTATCGGGTAAGTTAGTAATCTGTGCCAAAACTTCTGACAATGATTTTGTAACATAGTAATCATATAAAAGGCGTTGATTACCAAATATGTTTGCCAAGATAGGCAGTGCTTGTGCATGATATCTCCTGGAACGCTTTGACAGTGATGTAATCTGTACACATCCTTTCATGTACATTGCAAGTTGCATCGGCATTATTTCTTATAGATTTGAGAACGTCTTTTAACATTTATTTGGTAGAAACAGTATTTGGATTTCCCCCCCTAAAATGCACAATTTCTGTATCTAAACCTAATATTTCCTGCTTTTCCATTTCATTTTCAAACTGGATCAAAACATTCCCTTTCACTGCATGTTTTTTTCTGTTTTTTTTCTCTCCATTTGACAGATTCTATCTTGTCTTTGTGGTATTATCCCTTTTGAACAGTATTTGCTAATAATTCCAATTTTGAATTATTGCTAGAGTGATTCAGAAAGTGTAAATTGCATCTATGACAGACACAGACTTAAAGAGAGTATAGTTAAACAATGCAAGCAAAATGAAAATTATTGTATTTGATACATATATTTTCACCCTGAGGTCAGTATCGCACTTTTGCATTTTACCAAAGGGGGCTGCAGGTTCATTAATTTATCTTAATCTAGAATTATCAGCCATTGTACTTGTTTATATTATAATGAATTATGTTGATATTAGCAAAAACACATAAATAACAATTCTATTTCATTCTAAATCATTCTTTAAATTATTGTTAAAAAGAAATCAGAGGTGTACTTCCCCTTCCGAAGTAAGTTATTAATAATTTAAGTCATTTTCCACATTCTGGAGAGAAGTAAGACATATTCAATAAAGAGTTAACATAATGAGTGAATAGAAAACTATTTCGTCACTCTTAGTGACGGAAGATCGTGGAACGTATGGTCCAGTGGTAGAGCACCGAACCCATGATCGGAGGGTCGTGGGTTCGATCCTCCGCTACGGCTGTATGTGGTGTCCTTGAGTAAGACACTTTTTCCACATATGCTTTGTACTGGTTCTACCCAGGAAGACTTCGAGCGTGATTTGTCTAAGTTTTAAGAACATGTTTCACAATCGAAGTATAATAGTTAAAACTAAACGGAAGATCAAAAATTAGCGACTGAAGGTTCTTTAAATCATTGAAACTGGGAATTTGTAAAAGTGAAATTCAATGAAAATAAACATTTTGATGAGCAGAATAATGATATGAATGTGAATAAAAGAACAAGAATTTAATGATACTGAGATATCTCATTACCTGTTAGATGGACATGTTATAAACGAGGATCATATTGAAACTGATGAAGAATCAAATTATAAAAGCACTTGTTGTAACAAATGCTTTTGTTCACCTTGTGTGACAACAATAAACAATAGTGACTTCGACCAATGTCAAGGCCACATTTGAAAAACAGAAATTGCAGGAGAATAAGATACAAAAAGTTCTAGGCTATGTTAGAACGGCGTTATGCATGAACATCTCACGCACTAATTAGTTTTGTACTGTTCTACATTTAGAGACATGCACTTCTGAAACACTGCACTTATTGCCAATGGTTCTAAAAGTGTCTTGTTTCCATAGATTGTTCTCTGGTTGTCCAAATATGCAGGAATAACATCGGGTTGACCAGGTTGCTTTATCACACTTTTGATGGTTTGGTGACACCACATTTTTGGCAGTTCTTCCCTTTTGTTGCAGTGTATCACTACGCATCTCTAAAGTGCTATATCTTCACCAAACTGTACCCAATGTCATATACACTTGGTAAAACTCATGAAAACGTTCCATTGTTCTCAAATGTACAAAATATGACAATTTAAAGATTTTCAACTACAATAATGCCCAACCGATTTACACAGCTTATGATAATTCAAAGAGAGATAACCCAAAATGTGTAATCGATTTAGTGAGGAGACACTAACTAAATCCTCAAGGGATACCACGCTCGGGACATTGCGAGAGAAAGCATTATTATAATATCTATACTAATGCTTCTTTGTTTGTAAACAATGATCACATGACAACTCATGAATACTATGGTCCTCCTCAAAAATTAAAATTTAACTGTTGCTGCCTTTAGTTTAAATATAATAAATAACAAATTATTTCATGTTTCATTCTGAAAATTTCATGAACAATCAGAAATATTAAGAGCATGATACATGGCAATTTTTTTTCAATTTTTTAAGATCACTTTATTTTTTTTAATTTGAAAAATACTGTCCATGATCTGAATGTGATTTGAAAAACAAAGGAAAACACTCGTACCACAATTTCCTCCCTTTTATACCCAAGGTGGGTATTCCGCTCGACAAGGTTTAAGGTATGCTCAGGACACAGTGACTACATTGATAGACATTGTTTGATTTTTATATTGTTTATTATTTGATCTATTTTTTAACTATCAGTTATGTTCCTATAAATTATTTGTTTCTGATTTTATTTTCAGAATAAATCTTACTTAACTGGTTCTTGACAAGCTAACGATATTGCCATGGAAGCCAATGCTAGTGATGAAGTGAACTTCAAAGAATCAAGAAAAAAACCTCTTCACGATAGAAATTCTAAACCGGAAGTCATAATTGCACCAGATGGAGGCGGGGGATGGATCGTCTGCTTCTCTTGTTTTATGACGCACCTTCTCACTGACGGATTACTTTATTCGTTTGGTGTGGTTTTTGTTGAACTGTTGGACTACTTCAAGGGAAGGCTGACACGGCCTTCATACCTTCCCTTTCTAATGGATTTACTTTCCTCTTAGGTATGGTATATTATAGTATCCCATATATGTTGTATTGTGCCGTAACCTGTTTTTGATCGAGACCTGATTGATAAGATTTACGAATATCGCGCACGTGTATTTCAACTTCCTGCACAAATGTCAATATTTACAAACAGTATCAACATGCACTTTAAATGGAATACAAAAAATGAAAAATGATACTTCCGGTACAAATAAGAAAGTCGTTTTATAATACAAAACTGAAAAAATGCAATTATCACTATGTCCATTTTTCAGTTTACATAAAACCTTGACAAAGCTAGGTTTGTTTACGAATACATATTCCAACCACATCTGCTTAAAGCTGATGCAAAATAGGTCTAAGGGAAAGTTATATGCTTGTTCGACTGAACATGTCAGCAGAAATTATTGAGGATACGGAGGAGTACCATTTTTATAGAAATTAATTAACAATTGAGGTTGAAATTATCACAAGTCTAAATGATAAATGTAGAATAAAGATAAATAAATATTTCAAAGATTTGTTATAAGACGTGGATACGAATAGGCGGGTATATGGAAATGCATAAATATACTTTAATATATATAAAAATTATTTTTATTCAGGGTTTTATTTGGTTACTATGTCAATTTTTATATAAAATATAAAAAAAAAAATAAATGACCGCATGCTGCTCAGTGTTTAACACTGTTATAGAATAAAGCCATTGAGAAATATTCAGTCATGTGAAAGGTACATGTATATACTTTCATTTATTAGCACCTCTACATTTTAGTTTGATACATTACGTCATCCAGTCATGTTCGAAATCTGGTGACGCCATTTTGTTGAATGCATATTAGAGTCAACGTGATCTAACGTGAATTATAAAATCGATGGACATGTATTTGTTATCTTTTAGATAGAAAAATATTGATAGTTTTATATTTTATGAATGTTTTAAACGGTTACAAAGGCATACTAGTAGTTTAAATGAAGTTGTTGACATTTAAATATCGATAAAATTCTTAAACATATTGCGGACAGACCCTAATCTAATGTTTTTATTATATTTGACATACTGTTGCGTTATCATGATAGGTTGCGCTTACGCATTGGCTTCTATGCAAACACATCAAGTAGTCATGGTTTTTTTTTGTTAGAAGTACTTTATATTGCACTTTTTTCGTAATAAACCAGAAATATTGCCGTGATATCTTCTTCGCCATTGTCATGTTTTTCTTGAGTTGCCGAAATCTTTATTTATGTCTGATTTTACATCGGTACTAAAGGCATTCATTATAACTCTAGGACTAATGAAAGTTTTGGAATATAGAACATTTTGTATTATATAACACCCCCCATAACACGAGAAAAGTATCTAACTTGATTTCCTTGTTTGTGTTAAAAATAAAATTAAATTAAACGTTCATGCGTTTCCCATTTTACTTTATATTAAGGTCCAGTAGCTGCAGGATTTATAAACCGATTTGGATGTCGCGCAGTCACATTAGCAGGTACCTGTGTCCTTTCCGGAAGCCTTATTATCAGTATTTTCGCGCCAAATATCTACTTCCTGTACTTCAGTTTTGGTGTCTTGACAGGTACTGATGGTCTTATTTGTTTGTAAATGATATTTTATTTGCATATTAAATTTTGAATAAACAGGTTTTATTAAAAAGTTTATCGTGCAGTATTTATTAATCAGTAAAATAAATTTATCTATCAGCACTTTTGTGTGTGTGTATTTGAACGGACGCGCAGACAGAAGGCAGGAAGGCAGATGGATACTGAGACTTCGAATGGCATAGGAAGTAAAGTTATCCTTATATGCACAATAAGACAACATATAAAGTATATTATCATAAATGCAGTATGTTCATTACGAAATTTACAATTGTGAGGTAAATGAAAAGGAATTATATGTACCTCAATCATACAATTAACATATGAAATAAAAAAGCTATTTGTTTAAGCATTAATGGTTAATAGCTAGTACACAGGAAATCAAGAACTGGTTCTTCCCAGAAACGGACGTGGTAACGATTTACAAAACCATGAGTTTACTATGCAATCGCCCTAAAATTGCCAAATACTAGTCTATGATATTAAATTTTTTTGTAGGTATAGGTAATGGGTTGGTTTACTTTGCAGCGATTGTGAGCGTTACTCAGTACTTTGATAAACGGAGATCATTTGCCACGGCTGCGGATCTGGGATTGGTACTTTCGTATTCAGTCCTATCACAAAATGGTTGCTGGACACTTACAACTGGCAAGGAACCCTTCTTATTCAGGCTGGTCTAATTTTGAAGTGTGTCGCTTGTGGGTTAGTTCTTCGTCCAATTGATCATGTCAACAGTTATGTTGATGAAAAAGAAGAAACTCAGTTGGCGGTCAACGTATCTTGCATTAGTACAACTGATTTAAACACACAAGTTGTCAGCGCTAATGCAAATAAGGTATCATCTAATGATGACAACGATGGTGTTGCGGAGGATGGTGTGGTGGATGATGACGAAATCAACATAGTCAATATCACAAAATCAATAAGCGATCAGAACATGGCTGATAAAAACCACAATCTGAAGAATACCAGTCACAAAGAGAAAAGCGGAACAGATATATGGACAAGTATAAAAGGGTCATTTCATATAGCCATTCTGAAAAATAAGGCATTGGCGATGTTTACCATATCCGTGTTTTTCTACACACTTGGTTTCTATATTCCTTATATATACCTGCCAGATAAAGCCAAAAACGCAGGTTTGTTGTTGTTTTTTTTGCATCAATTTTTGCAATTGTAATGTTGACAAGACCTTTTGTTTAATAATATATCACAAGGTACGGTAACCCTAAATTCAAAGAAACTTTATTTTAAAACCTTGTTAGGTTAGTTGGTGCATTTTCATCTCCCGCGTTACCTATAAATTGGGTCGAGAAAAGCATTCGGTTCCATTTGACACCAGTACCGGTAATGTAACCGAATGTTTTCTTTCGATTGATTTGAGAATTATCATGCGTATATCAAAACAAGATTTGTCTGCAAATGGTAACGAAAACGTTTAGGAGAGAAACAGTATAGATCTGAATTCATATCTAAATACAGTACAGAATATATAAAGGAACGTTTGATTTGCAAATAAATTTACATGATCGAAATATCAAAATATGGAAAAACTACAAACCAGAAGTTAGTTAACCTACAATATTGACAATACTGACATAATTTGGAATCCGATATATTAATATAAATTCCATTGCCTTGACAGTCTGTGTCCGTCACAGAGCATTTCCTCTTTGACTCCAAAGTGACATTTCTCAAAAGGTGACTGTGGTATATCGGAACTTGGACCAAACTTAAACTCTCCATAGAAGGCATATCAAGCGACAAAACTGTCAGATTTTTGACGTTGTACAAAAGACAGGCACTTTGTTGCCTAAGAAGCTACAGTCAGTTTAGTACTGACATTATGTATCGGTATTATATCTGAAGTGTTCAGTTTTTATCAAATATATACATATACAAAGGTTTCCCGGCATCTCATATAAACAAAATCTAGACATTTATATTTACAATTCCCTTTACCTATTTCTAGGTATTGACGATTATAAAGGAGCGTGGTTACTGTCTTCAGCCGGGATATCTAGTACCGTCGGCAGGGTTGTGTTTGGTTTTATTTCTGACCGAAAGTGCGTGAGCAGATTGTATCTTTTCAGCACTGCGCTGGTTTTCTGTGGAGTTGCCACGTCATTCGGCACATTATTTGACTCATTCGAGTCACTGCTCATCTACTCAGACGTGTTTGGTTTGTTTAGCGGTAAGTGAAATAAAGAGCAGATGGGAGTTAGTTTGATTTCATTGTTTTCGTATTTTGATTTTGATTTGCAAAACTCTTCAATATTGAAGGTAAGGACTGTTAAGATTAGTGTCATGCAGATTAAGTTTTATGTTAATACAAAAAGACGAAATACGAATATCAACCTAACTCCAGTCTGCCAAATTAGGAATCTCATTATATTGTCTACATAAGAAGAATCTTATTTAAAAACACATTTGGAGATCAGACTAAATTCCTGTCAAAATACACATGTTATCTATAAAGGTCATGGAGACAACTCATCAATGATTGGTATTTTGATAAAGTCATAAACTTTTAAGGAAGAGTGTAACCATAAGACTCTTCAAACCAGATATTTTAATGGTTTAAAGTATTCTAAATGCTGTTATGGTGTCGTGGTTCTAAGAAAACTGAATTATAATTAACAACTATAAGACACGTTTATACGAAAAACAAACAGGAAAAACGTTTTAGCATTATTATTAAATTTGAGATACGCGCCTCACTGTTCTTTGGCAGAATGAGTCTTTATTGTCCAGGTCGCATGTTTGGCTTTCAAATGGCATAAATATCAATAAGAAACCAGTCTTTTTTAGCCGAGTGGATTACCGGTCTAGTTGAGACCAGTTTTCTTAAGTGACAAATATATAAATCAAAGGAACAGTCTTTTTTGTGACAAATATATAAATCAGGATACCATTTTTCGTTAGTGAGTAGACTATTTCTCGTTACCCACAAATATATAAATCATTTTTGTGAGTCACAAATATATAAATCAGTAGACCATTTTTCGTTACTCACAAATATATATCAAGAGACCATATTTCGTTAGTCACAAATATATAAATCAGGAGACCATTTTTCGTTAGTGACTAATATATAAATCACTTAACTGAAACCATAAAGATTTCTTAACATACTAGAAGCATATTAAAGCAAATATTAACATATATATCAATTCTGAAAAACAACTTCATACAACCCACCAAATGTTGCAATAATATTTGCATCCCTCGCCCGCCCCCAATCTTTTTTTTTATATTTGCAAATGTTCAGTCAAGAATGAAAACTGAGGTGTTTTTAATATAAGAATTTTTGAAACACCATGAATCATACGATCGCCCTGGACAAAAATTGGAGAGCGTTAATTTTTATATGTGTTATTGTGTTAACCATACCCTTGATTTAATATGCACAAATACTGTATTAGGTGTTTCTGTGTCCCTGATGTCCGTCGTATTGGCGGATATAGTCGGTGTCGAGAGAATGCCAGATGCGTTTGGTGTCATAAACTTTTTCGCCGGAATTGCAGCTTTAATAGGACCACCTATTGCTGGTAAGAATTGCCAATTTATTATGATAGTAGTAGATCGGGAGTAGACGGCTAACACAAGACGGTGCAGCTTCGAGTCGATACTCTCGAAAAGAATAGCACTTAGCAGTAGTCCTATTTAGGCGATGGACTTATATACGAGTCATTGTATATCTGAGCGTACTTCCCAGTCAAGCTAAGTAAACTAAATAAATTTAATTGGATACGCAATATTTATTAAGAAGGTCAAACGTCACGCTTATTTGCAAACCTACCATTGTATATTTCATTTTTATTCTGAAGTAACTAAAATGTTTACCATTCATAGACAGATGGGGAACTTAAATATATTTTTTGTAAAGATCGTTTTTCATCCAAGTGTGTGTATACTATAGGCCAATGATCTGCAATGCATGAGGTGATTTTTATTACAAAGATTCGTAGCGTGGTAAAAGAAAATTGCGTCTGAAGATAATATATATCTATTGCTAATCAGTTTACAAATATTATTGAATTTACTACTCATCTAAAAGAAGCAATCGTTGCGTGGTCTGATTTCGTTAGGTATATAATCAGATAGGCACAGCCGATGTCGTTCTATGTTTGTTCCGGTAGTTTATTAATATAAACACGTGTTTTAAGATGTAATAGCTATAGTTTATGCTATACATTTATTCCCATATTTTGCCGATTGCAGTCCTAAATGATCGATTAAGATTAAAAGTATTTAAATATCTCTAAAGTTCAGCTACATTCCGATGTTCCCAGAGTTGAGACTCATTATCAAATAAATTTAAAAATGCCAACTACATATGATGTCATTTTTATTGTTTTAACTTTGAGGAGCCGTTCAAAATACAACGCTGCAGTATTTTGCAACAATTTTTCACCTTCAGATATTCCCTTTGGCCTCACTTTGTTACCGTAATCAGCAGTTTATGTACTAACAATCGGAGCTAGTGACAATAAACATGTATGCTTTGAAATGATATCTGTATGTCTTGATACCAACATGTGTTGGAACATACTGTTGACACTGATTGTTCGGATAAATTTGTTTTGATAGGCACGTCACTGATGAAAAAACGAGCTCTGTGCTGCTCTTATTCAATATTTGACATGTTAAAACATGATGGACGGGTCCCATGCAGTAGGCGCGTATCCAAGTTGTTGCCGGGCAATGGATTTGTAGCATGTGGCATTGACTTCCTTGTTACAGAAGGAGAGGTTTCTTCTTCGTGGTACGAATAAAAGCCACTACAATATAAAGACACGACAACTTCTATTCAGGGGCGTACTAGTGCATATTCTTCATTCATAAACATTTTTTATTAATTCAAAGAGGCCTCGCCTATACATTTTGTGTACACGAAATGAGCAAACTCTTCATAGTCTGAAAGAAACCCTTATGACTTTAAGAAGTCTGTGCAATTTTCTACAACAATACGTGTTATTATTACAGTGTGTCATAAGTATATGTGTTATCCTGAGCCTCGATTTAATATATACAAATACTGTATTAGAAGTTACTGTGTCTATCATACTGACAGATAATGTCGGAGTCGAGAGAATACCAGATGATACGTTTGGTGATAGCAACATTTTCGCGGGAATTGCAGTTTTCATAGGATCACTTAATGCTGGTAAACATTGCTATTTTGTTCTTATAGTTCGACATTTCATATTAAAAAGAATGGATAGAAGAAAGTTTGTTTCCGGCCCACACCACTTAGTACTTGTTCTACCTAGAAAACAAAATGCATATTACATCGGAGCTTATTCCAAAGTCTAGTTAAATCAAATTAGACCACATTTAGCAGAGTTTATTAGATTACTAATATTTATTGAGAAGGTTGTCAAATGTTAAGTTCTACATTGTTTTTTTTAGCTTCATTTATTTGCTAATGACCAAAACAATTTCAAATCGTGCTATTGATAGATTGACGTATAAACCTAAATGTTGTTGTTCGCTTACAAAGAAGTATCATTTTAACCAAGTGTGCTACTATCGCGAAAGAATAAGTACTCTTTCATTTTCATGCCTCTTTTTTAAATTCATAATTCAAACATACGTCTAAAGTGTCCAAGAGCATCAAGATAACAAAATAACCACTAAAATAACGAGCATTATATATGAAATCTAAACTTGTTTCTTGATTATATTTCAGGTTGGCTATTTGGCGTCACTGGCAGTTATGATGCTTCATTCGTTGTCCAAAAATAGGTGTCAGTTTCTGACTTGTATGATTTGAAGCCCTGCAGGTAGAACATGTCAACAATAAAACTTCCGTGATAAAACTAACGTATTTTAAAGTTAAAGTGATAATGTGAACAATATTTGATTTTTAGATAAAATTACAATGAAAGGACGATATGGTAGATTCTTTCTAAATATATTTTCATTATTTTGCTGCACCTAAACCAACCGAAAACTTTTACACAGAGCGCAGTCTCGCAGTCTCAAGTAAGCCCTTTTATTTTGAAAGGGGGGGGGGGGTAACTACGATAAGTGAAGAGTACGGGAGTTGTAAGAGTTACTTCTCTTGGAAATCGTATGGGTGAGATCGGATTTTTTAACTCTTAAACAGTAATGAAAAATTTAATGAAAATAAATGATATTTGATAATCCTACCCCTCCCCCCCCCCCCCCCCCCGGTACCCTAAATTGTGCTGCTGCTGTCGTTTTATCCCGTATTACTGCAGCAAGATCTGGAAAAGCATAACGTTAGAACAATCAGAGATCCAATTTATTTCAACGGCATGGCTGTAGTCACTTATCCATGTGATTGATGTTGCTGCAGGGACATATACATCAGGCTATAGAACCACACGCAAGTATTAGAGAGCCACTTTCCCTCAATGGAAAAATGTTTATGAACATTTAATACATATGTGTAAATAATTTTTGGGTTCTGTACACATATATGAGTATCTGTGCAGCATAAATTTATCATCACATATTCGAAACTATGATTAACATACATATAATTCTGATCCTGTATAACAGTTAACGGATGTCTTTAGAAAGTACAGTTCCGTCAATAAGAAGAAATGATAATAATATTAATAATCTAACCGCTTTCCCTTTATGATTTTCATATACATGTATTTGTGTTTTTATAAGGGTTTTAGTGCGAAAAGGAATTCTAATTTAATTCGAGCATTGGCAACAAGAACCACGAATAGCAGTCATGACGAAAAGCAGACAGATTATAGGTTTAATTTAACATGTAACATATGCTTTCAATATTCGGAGTATACCTTTTTTTGAAAGAATAGTTCACAATTGACATGCAGTCTGCAACAGAAATATTATGTAAGATTGTCCTGAATATGTATTGAATTATTACTGATTGTCCGGAATACGTATACTTTTATTTCCGACAGTGTGAATATGCATCTGTTTTGATCCCAAAAATGTGTGTGTTTGTGTGTTTGTGTGTGTGTGTGTGTGTGTGTGTGTGTGTGCGCGCGCGCGCGAATGAACGGTTAATTTTGTCTTTATCTTTAACTTGACTCATCAAACATATCTTTATACAACAATCATATACGAATATCGTTGATTTATTTAAGATACAATTGAAAGAGATAGTAATTTTCAATCGCCATTTCGTTATTAACATTTCAATGCACTCTTTTTCGCAAGTAACACTCCATTTCGCATGTTAGTACTAATGATTACATGTATTTCTAGTATTGTCTCATGAATATGCATATCTACACCAGGAACGAGGTTAGGAGTACATCATACCTTTCAGAAATATAGTGTCCATAGGGATAACATTGAGATAGAAGTCCGATTAATACTATTAAAGGGATTATATTGACAAGTAACACAAACACGCTGTTAATCCAGACTTTTCCTGTATGCAGCATGCACAAAAATAATGTTTATGTATTGGCGTATAATCTTTATTAACCCCAAAGTTATCAAATTATCAGTAATTGAATATTGGCCAAAACTTTAATACGTCCCGCAATAAAGTATTGCGCAATGTTTACATTGAACTCCGTAAACTTCCCGAACAAAGCCTCGAAAACGAGATCGGGAACGAGTCATCACGATGTTGTCCGATGATAGATCGGAAACCCGAAAGCGGTTCGTTGAAAATGGCAAATGTAAACAAAAACAAGAACGTGGCTTCAGAAACCCGATGATTATAATAAAGAGGTTATGCAATTAGACACTTTAGACGAGTATATCTCTAAGTTATAAGTGTATCTTCATGCTGGGCGTGTGTATTTGGGACAGGGAATTGGCGGTAATATGCCAATATAATCCCTTTAATTTAAAATTTGTAGACAATGTTCAATTAATGTAAAGGACACAAGAAAACAATTATTGATTTAAGTGGATTTGTGAAGAATGTGTGTATGAGGTTTTTATTTTATTCAGTATTTGTATACCAGTAGTACTGTTTAAATTTCTATCTAACGATTTTAATAGAAGTATTAACAAATCATTTTTCACATTAGACCTGTTGACACATTTCTGTAGATAAAGACTGATTAAAACCCATCTTTGGAAGTGATTTACGAGCGCATCTGTATAGTGCAATGTTCCATAAATATCAGCGCATGACCGTTTCACTCCAATATGTGCCCATTGTCTAGAACACAACATTTAAGTCGACCCTTTTAAACAATTTCACAGATGCATACATTACATATACTTAGGAGACCATATTTCCTACTTCTCTTGTAATATTTAATGAAGTGTCTTTCTTTCATCATGTATTTCTCTCTGTACTCAATCATATCAATATGCCTTCAATTGCATTCTTCTGGTTTACAGGGCGTTTTCTTTTCATTATTCTTACAGTTCATTTACACATCCTAAAATGAAAGATGCAAATATTATTCAACATTTTAAACTATTAAAATATAATACAACACGACATCAGGTTTAATGCCTTTTGAAATTTGTTTAATAACATAATCAAACTATCAACAACAAACACAATTCTACGCTATCAAATTTAACTGTTTTTGTATTTAATATATTATATAACTCACCTGTGTATTGCAGAACTTTGACCCGCCTGAGTAACTTTGGTTAGGGCCTTGATTATTCGTTTTTAGCTCGACTATTTGGAAATAAAGAAAGCTATTTTACTCATCCGAGCGTCGGCGTTGGCGTCGGTGTCACACCTTGGTTAAAGTTTTGCATGTAAGTCCCTATCTCAGTAACCATTGCATGTATTGATCTGAAACTTTACACAAGATTTATAATGCAAACCATTACCCTTGTTTTATTTAAAAAATCTGGTTAAAGTTTTGTGTGCAAGTACCATCAAGTACATTTCACACTAACCACTTATGTAATTGATTGAAACTTTACACAAGCCTTCCCAGTCATTACACTTACTACAATAACTAAATTAGATAACTATTGCATGCATATAATGCAAAGTATTAACCTTGTTTGATTTAGAAATTCTGATCAAAGATTTACATGCAAGTACCACCAAGTCCATATCTCAACAACCACTCAATTTACTTGAATAAAACTCCACGCAAGACTTCCGAGTTCTCATTTTTTAGAATTATGAAGTTTGAAAAGTCCATATCACCAAAAACACTCAATGTACACATGTATTTGATTGCAACTCAACAGTCTTTGCAAGTATTCGATTGAAATTTCATACACAGTATGGCAGCTATAACGTCTAAGATGCTTGGATTTGTCATCAGTCTCAATCAAATTTGTACTTTTGTGACAAAATGTTCGAATTATCGAGCGCGCTCTCCCTCCGACAGCTCTTGTCTCACTGGATTCCATCCCGTGTTGTCAACATGTGAAATGTCTGAAACACACGCAAGTTGAGTTAGATATCTGTCATAAAAAACATCAAAAGTTTAAAAATTATATTCAAATATAAATAAAATTATGTTTGTATGGAGTAATACGGTAACATTCAAATCACAAAACAATAAGATATTTATAGCACATAACAATAATAAATAGATACGAAAGCATGATAACTTACATTAACATGTGGTCCTCCGTCCATCCTTTATTTGCTTGATATCCATGGTTCACTAATACAGGTTTCATCAGATTTTTTTTGAAAATCAAGGGAAAAATCTGATCTGCTTTATGACGTTGGAACAAAACAATCTTGACAAGATCTCATAATAGTATCCCATTTTGACATATGTATAGCCATTTTCCTATGCAGTTATAGTCGTCTGGTATTCAGCTGGTAGTGTAGTGAGCTCCTAACCTTGGTCTGATAATGGCATGTCTGGCATGCATATAATTTGAGTGAGGTCTATGACATCACCAGCTCCGATTGATCTGTGTAGTTACTTACCGAGTTTAGTGAGTTATTATAGCCCGATGAGGTCAGAAGGCATGGACTATTTTAATAAAAAATGTGTTCGTAAATTGTCTTATATTTCATTTTTCCTTCAAATGAATATTGATAATCTTTAGGTATATAATGTATATTTCTATATATTATATAGGTAATGAATTTTAACAAACATGTTAACTTCGCACTGAGCTATAATGGTACCGAAAATAATGCTCATCATGGCAGGTATTGCGCATTGGACGACACTTTCAAACCACACAAGCAAAGAGGTCGGTACGTCCGCCTCACCTAGTTATACCACTATGCCAAATGATATAGTCTAGTTATTTTACCCAAGATGCTCTCGGTGTTACCGTCGCATGATTTGTAAATGAGACTGAGGACAAGTCTACCTATTATATATAAAACAATTTAGCTCGGCTTACAAATTTCGGGCAGAAAGTATAAGAAACTGGATTTGAAACGGAGATTTAACAAAATAAAAAAGTAAGTTTTTGAAAATGATGATTTTAACACTCAGTATTACTATATAAATTATTTTAACAATTATAAGTTGGAGTTATATCATAATTTGTAATCATAACCTGTGATAGCAGCTACATTTACTCAAATAATTTGACATCTTGCTGTGGTGAATAGGTTTCGCGTTGCTCCATTACATGTGTATGTATCGATTCACTACCGTGACGGACGAAAGGAGCCAAAGGTAATATGATGTTATGTAATACGACCATAAGAAATTAAAGGTAGTAATATTTTTTAGTCAGTGTAGCCTTCAGTTAAAGTTACAGGTGAACATTCTTAATACACATTACGTTTTTGTTCATTTTCCTGTCTATAAAGTTCATCTGAATCATAGCCTGATTAAATAAAGCGTGGATGGACAATTTTTTTATTATTTGAATATATCCGATCTGCTATATGTTGCGTTATGTTCAGTGAACGAATTCCATTTAAAATACAGTGGGCATTGAGATGAGAGCTATAACACAATATGTTGTTATCATCTTACCATTTGAAACTAATTTGATTATAAAGGCAACTATTGCGGTTCAACCAGGTGATGACTCGTTCAGAACACTCGGTGTCAGATTTTAAAGATTTCATAAAGGCAGTCAATACACATTCATGTGGAATTGATCCCCTGTCGTGTTTGAGATCGATTTATCGGCATACTCGGTAAGCATTGCACGTACTATTATCAAGGATCAATGTTTTAACGTTGAGTTCTCATTCATGATATGTTGATTGTTGGCATTTTAAAGTCGTGAAAGATTCCCTACAGATATATTTTGGAACTTCTAGTTGATACAAGATACAACAATCTTTATTTTGTGTCTGATATACAAATATAAAACTCTTGCTGTAAACCTATTGGCCGACAGTAACAAAGATACATATTAAGATGTCAACATTTTTTAATTTTTTTATTTATTTATTTTTTACTAACAAGCATATAGCATATGCATACACGAACTTTCATATACACACACATACATTTAATGATTACAACTGATTACAGTCGAATGATGTTAGAGATTATAACCCTCCACCAGATGACGTCACTATGCATATTAGTAAATGCATAAAACATTTTTTTTATCAATGGAAATTGATGTGTTTTAAGTGCACAGCGAGATTAATATATTCTTCCGCATTTCCATGGAAAGTGTATGCTTTCCATATCGTATCTTTGAATTTTTATACAGAAAATCCTTCCAATGATACCAAATTTGAAAAAATCGGACCGGAAATGGCCTCTCGGCGTAGGTTCAAGCCCTTGTCTCGTGTAAGTTAGAAACCTATCGTGTGGTCTCCATGCTGTTGGTGCTTTTCTTATGTTATTTAGGTACCAAACGTGTGGTTCTCATGTTGTTAGTTCTTTAATTGTGTAATTTAGGTACCAATCGTATGCATATCATAAAGTTGGTGCTTGTCTTGTGTAATACAGGTATTAAGCGTGTGCATACCATGTCGTTGGTGCATATCTTGGGTATTTTAGGTATCAAATGTGTTGTTCTCTTATGCGGTTGTTGACTGTCTTGTGTATTTTAGGTACCACATACGTGCTTTTCATGCAGGTAAGGCTTGTTGTGTGCAGTTAGTGCTTGCCTTGTGTTTTTTAGGCATCAAACGTGTGCTTGTCATGCAGTTAGTGTTTGCCTTGTGTTATTTAGGCATCAAACGTGTGCTTATCATGCAGTTAATGCTTACCTTGTGTTATTTAGGTACCAAACGTGTGCTTATCATGCAGTTAGTGCTTGCCTTGTGATAGTTAGGTACCAAACGTGTGCTTATCATGTCGTTAGTGATTGCCTTGTGTAATTTAAGTACCAAACGTGTGGACCTGACGTCGTTGGTGCTTGTCTTGTCAATTTTAGGTACCAAACGTTTGTTTTTCATTTTGTTGGAGCTTCTACTGTGTAACATAGGTACCAAACACGTGTTTATTTTGTAAATAGCGATTATCTTATGTAATTAAGGTACCAAAAGTGTTATTCTCATGGCCTTGATGCTTTTTGTTATTTAGGTACCAAACGTGTGCTTATCATGCAGTAGGTGCTTGTCTAGTGTAATTTAGGTACCAAGCGTAAGTTCTCATGCAGTTGGTACTTGTCGTTTTTAATTTAACTACTAAACGTGTGTTTCTCATTCCGTTTATGCTTTAATTGTGTAATAGTGACAAAACGTGTGCTTAGCATGCAGTTTGTGTTTGTCGTATTTATTATAGGTACCAAACGTGCGGTTTTCATTCCGTTGGTGATGTTATTGTGTAATTTAGGTAACAAATGTGTGGTTCTCAAGTAGTTGGTTCTTGTCTTGTATTATTTAAGTACCAAACACGTGCTTATCATGCAGGTTGCGCTTGTTTTATGTAAAAAAGGTACCAAACGTGTGATTCTCATGTCATTGAAGCATGTGCATATACAGTTGGTAATTGTCTCGTGTAGTTTAGGTACTACACGTGTGGATCTCACGTCTTTGGTGCCTGTCTTGTGTCTTTTAGGTATCAGACGTGCGCTTATCATGCAGTTGGTGCTTGTCTAGATACATACGTAACGTGTGGTTCTCATTCTGATTATGCGTATTTGTGTAAATTAGGTACCGAACGTGTGCTTATCATGCAGTTTGTGCTTGTGTAGGTACCAAAACGAATGGTCTCTTGGAGTTTGTGCTTGTCTTATGTAACATAGGTACCAAAACGGATGGTCTCATGGAGTTGGTGCTTGTCTTGTGTAATTTAAATTCCAAACATGTGCCACGTGCTTATCATGTATGTAACACTTGTCTTGTATTCTTAATGTACAACACCTGTTCTTATCATATGACTGGTTCTTGTCTTGTGTAATGTAAATACCAAACGCGTAGTTATCATGCCGTTGCTGATTGTCTTTCGGATGAGACTTTAACAAAAATGGAGATCCAATGTATCGGTGCTTTCACCAGGCATGTAAAAGACTCGGGGACACTACAAAAAGGTATTCTGTATCTCTGCATTATCCACTAAAACTCTAAAAATTATTTATACTCTTCTGGAGGCGTCGCCAATAAAGAAAACGGTGGCGATGATAAATGGAAATATCAACAACATGATAAATTTATGGTATGGAAGAATATTAGAACACTTAATGATAAACGACAGATAAAGAAAGATAGGTGATTAAGAGAGAGGGAGAGAGAGAGAGAGAGAGAGAGAGAGAGAGAGAGAAAGAGAGAGAGAGAGAGTGTGTGTGTGTGTGTGTGTGTGTGTGTGTGTGAGAGGGAGTGAGAATGAGAGTGAGACAGACAGACAGACAGACAGACAGACAGACAGACAGACAGACAGATAGACACGAGAATGTGATGATCATGTCTCATATATACATACGTTTAGTTTTGGAATGAATGAAGTCTAATTCTAGTAAGAGAATACTCAGCAACCAAATCGTTAAAAAGTTATTTAAAATCATATAAGTACGAGACATTCAGATATTTGTGTTTTGGATTTAAAACCAAATATAAAAATATATTAACGTCTGCATACATATATACTATAAAGATACACTTTCTGTTTAATTTACGGAGTTCGTGTGCATATCTGTTACATTTGTTCAAAATATATTGTCAGAGTTTTATAATAGTATGTGTAATACTAGCTGTCACCTGTTTAGTGTACATAACATCTTTAGTGCAGTACATACACACACATCTAAGCAAGTTTTAATGAAAACGTTGGTATAATATGTCACTGCATTTTCTCAAAATAAACTGAGCTATGTAGATCTATAGCTTGCTTTTTCCCACCAAACTTGCAACAGACTGGATCGGTATAAGGAAAATGGTAATACAAAATAACATAAGACTGTTTATCACCATAAGGATTAGCATCAGAGAATTCCATTTTCACACGAACATTTTAGAATGCAGCATCTGATTGACGTTTGAAATTTTCCCGGGATGTTTCTGTGTGTGGGGTGGGGGGGGGGGGGGGGGGGGGCTTACCCTTCCCACAAACTCCTTGATACACGTACAGATACAAAAAGTAAAGAAAAGAGATTAAAAACGCTCAGGAAATGTGGAATATGAGATATAGGTTATAGAGAGAGAGAGAGAGAGAGAGAGAGAGAGAGAGAGAGAGGCAGGCAGGCAGGCAGGAGAGAATTTAAGAAACGTAGGAGGAGGGGTATTTTGACAAGAATAAAGTAAAAATAAAATGAAAAGGTGCATGAAAGGGAGTGATGAGGGGAGTGAGTGGAGGCAACAACCACCTAAAGGTAAAACGATTGTTTATTGATGAGTATAATATACAGTAGACCTTTGATGGCTCGAACCCGGCGGGACTGGACACAAAAGTTCGAGCTAAGTGTTGTTCGACCCAAGCATTGATTCATTGTTTAACATCATACTAAATATGTACATGCATATACATTGAAATAGGATTTTTGGCGGGACTAGATAAGTGGTTCGAACTATATGTGATGTTCTAGCCATCCGTGTTCTGGCCATCGAAGTTCAATAATCACCTTTTGTAAGTCACTTATGATCAAATGATTATGAGAACATCCGTAAGTGACTAACTGGTTCAAAATACAAATCTGTACAATAATATAATTGACTTGTTTGCAGGTAGAAACAACCATAACTTTGTACTTTACTGCAGGTGTTGATATTGATATGAATGATTTTGCACATTGTATTGTTAAATATCTGTTTTAAAACATATCGCGTGTTTCAATTGCGTACTAACATGACATGATCTGTAACAAAAAGCTTGTGAATGTTTTAGTGTTTATTTTATAAAATATGAAACACTTGAAGCAATAAAAAACTTTAGATAATTGCGGTATTACTAATAAAAGAAAAACGATTTGTAAACCTGCTGCATCATATATCAGTTATTCACATTTATAAGCTTACTAAAATTCTTTAAAGGGACACGCTGCAATTTTCACTTAACACTATTTCTGAAAAAGCATATAAACGTATTATGTAAAGTTACATTACCACAGCATATGTTAAGACTATTTTTGTTCTTGTGTTGAAAAAAGTGCATAACTCTTGTAAATGGTTGAAAAACATTATATTTGGCAGATCTTCGACAGCAATTGAAAATCATATGTTAATTTTCTGAGTTGTATCAGAATGATAGAACTTATTCCAAGTATATAAAGATGAATACAGTAGAACTTCGATGGATCGAACCCGACGGGACTGAACAAAGTAGTTCGAACGAAGAGTGTCGAAATACAGGTAAATATGTTGGCTTGACCTAATTTCTAGTTCGATTTTGTGTTCTAGCCATCGTAGGTAGAATAATAGAATTTAAATAGCATTTCGACCGGGACCAGCTAAGTGGTTCGAGCCATGTGTGGTGTTCCAGCCATCCGTGTTCGAGCCATCGAAGTTCTTCTGTATATATATGACATGCTATCCGTCTTCCGTGACCTAGTGGTTAATGCGTCTGCCTCGGAAGCGGGAGGTCGAAGTTTCGAAGCTGATATAGCATATACTACAAAAAGACATCATGGTGTTAAAAAAGTGACTTTTATAGAATTTCAACATATGCATGTATTTACGAGCATTTGAGGACTTCTTTTTCCAAAAAATCTCAGGGTGTCACTGCACCCTCTTTTAAAAAAAACAATGTGGTCAACCTACCAGTTTTAGTGCATTTTTATGTGGGTTTACATTCCTGCTATGAAAAATAAAATATTAAAAAAAATCTATATGGAATTCTTTTTGTACCATGGAAATCCCAGACTTTATTTTATATAGAACAAAGAACACAATTCAACTGTGTTTTGAGACCTTAAGGCGAGCATATTTAATAATAATGATAATAATGATTGCTGTTGTTTTGATAAAGTCTTTCATTTCAACTAGACAATATCAGAGACATATAAACAATTAAGGCACAAACATACACTGTCCTTTGACAGGAAACAGGTGCGAAAATGGCACATTGTTATCATAACAAAATTCAAGGACTTGTATAAAGTATCTATATAATTCCTTACAAAATTACTCAACCGCAAAAAGGGGTCATAGAATCTCAACCCTTAATATTTATAATTCTAATTAACACGCGTCGTATACGGTAGAAATAATAAAATGCAGTAAACATAATTAAATGCAACTTTATTTGGATAAAAGGAAGTTTTATAGTGTACAAACAGGAAGAAATAAAACTACCTGGTATATACAATTAACGTCTCATTAGTACTTTATGACTATATAAGTATATATATATATAAGTGACATGAATAATTAAATAGATGAGTGTGTAAGTGAGTGAGTGAATGAAAGAATGAATAAATGAATGAAAATATGTAGAGTATACGAATATGAAGTATTTAACTGATTGATATTAGCGCCGCGGCCTATTTTCGTTTCCGTAACGCGTGATTTGCAACTCCATATTGCCTTAAATTAATGCTTATTTTTTTTAATTAATTCCGTTAAGAAAATATTATCTTTACTTTTGACTTTGTTAGAACATAACCCACCGATCAGTCATTGTTTCAAGAATAACTTATTTATTTGTGTAGTTTATATTCTTAATTAAAGATGAAGCCTTTTATGCAATTTACATAAACATGATATGTTGTTCATCGTGTTTTTATATTTATGCTATTCAATATTTAATATTTTTATTTTACTAAAGTTAATCACGCTGTCTTCTTTTATTTTAATACTTTAATAATCTAATTATAAGTTTATCATTGATGTTGTTTAATCAGCGATTTCAATAGCTATTACAGTACTGCATGACATGGTTGTGGGTATTTTTCGCCGTTTTTGCGAAGGAATGCCCTTGAGAAAATGCTTAATTCTCCGTAGTAACGCCAGTTTCTATGAATATGTTAACATCACTCGATCAGATAGTAGTTTAGCTTTCGATAGATGTATGTTTCACTAAAATAACAGTTATTAATTTAGTAAAATTGTGTTTGTGATTCACTGTTGGTGATTTTCTTTCTCTTATAGCGGCGGCCAATAACACGTCTATTTTCTATAAGTGTATATTTTAAGAGTAAAATAACACTCCCAGTGGGTTTTTTGTATGTTTACCCTATGTTTAAACGAATACACGCGATTTAAAATGATTAATAACCTTTAAAAAATGAACTTTTTCGATTCAAAACAGTAATAAATGCGTATGATTTTTCGTGGACTATCAGGAGTGCGTGTGAATCTAACGTGACACTGGTCAACCCATGCCGAAAAAACGTTCGGACAGTCGTTTTTGAGCAAAACATGAATATTTCTGGAGCACGTTTCAGCCTGCCGGACAGGTCAATAACCGTAGTATATGATATGTTTGATTTTTAGGGGCTGTAGGCTTTCGAAATTCCTAAGGAATGATGTAAATATCACCTCCATAGTGTTAGCAATAAGGTGCCAGGGATGCGTGGAACATGGTAAAAAAATTGAAAAAATCATATTTTCCGGTATGCGATTTTATCGAAAATACTTATCGGAACCCATCAATCTTGGTATCAGAGTGTATTTAGATGTCCCCTGTACTAATTGAACGACTACCAAAAACCACCCATGCTTGTTCGAACCCCTAGCGCTACAGCAAAAAGAGTGAAAATAAAATTATCAATGCATACCCGTGCAATTCAACCAAACTCGTCATATTTGGTCGATTATAGGTGCCATGTTCAAACCCATTGCCAAGAGGTCATTTCTTGTCGGAATTTGATGATCTTGATGTCGTTGGGCAGGTATTGAATATATCTTAAGGTTGTTGTACCTCAATGACCCATGGACACTCGGTCAAGATCATTCCTTGGACCTAGAACTGAGGTGGACACCTGGCACGTGCGCTATTCTGAGAGCCACGTGCGATGGGTTCATCTCATATATGTTGTAGGGAATTTAATTCTTAGTAACTTTTGTCTTTAAAGTATATGGCTAACTCCAACTGTTTAGCCAGTAGAACCTTAACCCCAACTCAGATGCGGTCAGCTTGAGGGCCAAAAGGGCTTGAACCTTAGTCGAGAGGCCATTTCTTGTCCGATTTTTTCAAGATAGGTATCGTTGGAAAGGTCTTCGTGAGCCTGACAAGGTGGCGTCGAGTTATGTTAAAAAACTCAAACTCGTGCACGTGCAAACATAGAAATAAGGGACCTAGAGGAAAACATTTTTTATTAGCTCAATGTCGTCAAATAAAGGCTAGTTTACTTTTACCGTTTCGAAAAATTACTTATACATTTTCGTATAGCTCGGGTAAAAAATCGGTAACCAGTGCCAGAAAATGAGAGGCACGTGCATAGATTTTTCCCCATATGTGTTGTAGAACACCTTATTCCCGGCAACTTTTGTTCTTAGAGTGATCAGCTATCTGGGCTGCGTTCAGCACCGTTAAACAGCAAACACGTTTAATGCCTGGTTCCCTAAAATTAACACGTACTGCGTGCTAATGTGAGGTTGGGCCAGTGTCCAGGGAAATATGTTAGCTAACGTTATCAAACGTTGACCGAACTGATCGCAGCCCTGTCTTCGTTAAGTCCGAAACTGCCCGTGCCAACATGTGCAATTCCAAAAATGCCAATTTGGGGTGCCATGTTCAAACCCTGGTACTGACGTCATTCTTGTGATGTTTTTAACAAGGACACAGGGTTCGACAGGTATTGAAGAGTTCTTGAGGTTGATATAATTTTATTTAGAAAAAATGGCCGCCAGGGGTCGCCAGCGGGCCTCGAACATAGGTCATGTTGTACCACGTGCCGGAAAATGAGAGCCATGTGCATTGAAATCATGTTGATATATGTTGTAGAGAATTTAGTTCTTAGCAACATTTGTTCTTAGAGTGATGTATCTGTCTCCACCCATTTTGGCAAATTTAGGTGCCATGTTCGAACTCCTGCCCAAAAGCCAATTCTTGTCGGAATTTGATGATCTGGATGTTGTTGGACAAATATTGAATAGATATTAAGGTTGCAATACCTCATCTACCCGAGGGCACTCGGTCAAGGTCATTCCAAGGGCATAGAACTAAGGTGGCCACCCTGGCATGTGCGCCATTCTGAGAGCCACGTACATGGGTTCATCTACATATGTGTTGTAGAGAATTTAATACTGAGCATCTTTTGTCTTTAAAGTTTATGGATAACACCAACCGTTTAGCCAGTAGAACCTTAACCCCAACTGACCTATGGTCAGCCGGAGGTCCAAAAAAGGATCGAACCTGAACCGAGAGGCCATTTCCGGTCCGATTTTTTCAAGTTGGATATCATTGGAAAGGTCTTGACGAGCCTGACAAATTAGCGTCGTGTTTGCTTATTAATCTGAATCAAAATTGAATATTAGACCTAGAGCCGATTTTTTTGGTAGCTAGATCTCATCAAATAAAGGCAAATTTGTTCTTACCATTTTAAAAGATCAGTTATACTTTTCTATATATCTAATTTCCACTTTTTACCATGTTCGAGCCTCCATAATGTCCTTATGTCAAACCACAAGGCTATTCGGAAAGGTATATTCAAGTCCTTCAACATGGTATCAAAAATATTAGGCCCAATGACCAAGAAAGGTCAGAAAAAGTCATCTGAAAATTACCCCAAATTCATTAAATATATAAAGAAAGTCATAAAAAAAAATCGGAAAATCGTTCATTTCTTGTCATTTATGAACATATGAAATGTTCCATAAATGTTCCTTTATTAATGTTCTATGGATTTCTATAGCTTGCTAGGGCGAGATCTGAAGTTTAAATATGCTTTTTTTATCTGAACGCTTTTTTACCCTTGGTTTTGAACGAAAATTGAAGATTGACCTTGACCGTAGGGTAAACGGTCAATGTATAGAATTGTTAAATAGGATGAGATGGTAAGAGTTTATAAAGATAAAGCATCGCAATGTTGAGATATAACATTTTGAACATGACCACCTTAAAAAAAAAAAAAAAAAAAAAATAACCGTATTTGCTTGAAGAATATTTTTATAGTGAAATGTCCCCTATCTAACCCTACCTAAATACCAAGGGTTTGCCCTTAATTTCGGATCTCGGACCCTCCTAATTATTGAGATAATTACCACAACTCCCTAATTGGGGAAACAATCATCAAAAGAAAAAAAAAAATCCCAACTTTCAAGAACCATAACTCTGTCAAAAAAAATAGGCAAAAATATGGGAAAATCGCCTTCGCGATCCTTATCCATTTATCTTTCTAATGGTACCTTCAGATTCAACCCAAATCATATAGAAATATATATGTCATTTAATTACGTGGTTAAATCGAGTTTAGGAACTTTGTGTTGTGACGTTGGGATATCGCCATATACCCATATTTTGGTGAATTTTTTTTTTTTGGCTGCGTTTAGTTTGTCCATCCCTGGGGACATAGAAAACCCGATAACTTTAAACTTTAAACCTTAAAGACTTAAACCCAGAACCCATAAACTTCATTTTTTTCATTCAAAGATAACAATTTTTTAGTTAAGCCTGGGTTTAGGTATTAAAATAACTTCTAAATGACCCCTAATTGCCCCCTATACCATCCCTAGGTCAAACCCCTTAACCCAACAATACATCCATAGTTATGTCCTTCTATTAAATTAAATTGATGATAGTGTCCCTACAACAATTATTTAGGGTCAAAATTTCAAACCTGGTTCCGGGGTTTTGTCAAACACCCAATACTTAGTTGTTATATAGTTATACATATAGCCCATATAGTGCTTTTATATATATATATATATATACGCCTATATATGCCTCGTAACTCAACTTATAAACTATTGTATATCGTTCCCTTCTTAGACCGACTTGTGGATGTTTGGTATATACGACAACGTAGGCGTTAATATAGCGAAAAGATAGTGCAGTAATTGTGGTGCTCTGTATAAAACCTGCTTTCCCGAAGACACAGTAGGAACTGACAAAAAGTAAAACACACGAAATTATGAAAAAAAATTCCTCAAATTCACTCGTGAACTCGAAACCCCTCACAAACAGAAATTAACACGCAAACTCGCGTCACTCTATCTAAGCCCCCAGAGAACCTTGTCATTCTCCTTTTTGGACAATGCACAGTCCCTCTGTGAATTTTATTAGATGATCTAAAACTAAATAAAAATCCATGTTGAATATAAAAAAAATATATATGAAGACAACTGGTATGTTATGAGGTTAAAATTTCAAACCCTGTAACTATATAGAAATTAGTAAACATATAACCCATAACGTGCTTTCATATATATATATGCATATATATTCCTCGTAACTCAACTTATATTCATTTCCTTCACAGACTTATTTGTATATGTTTGTTACATACGACAACGTAAGCGTAGGTGTTGCAGCAATTGTTGGTTCCTATATAGACCCCACCTGTCATGAGCGCCCCGCAACAAGGATTTTATATAGACCAAGGCCTTTTACCTTATTATACAGAGGCCAAGATTTTTTGGCTTCCCAATTCAAAATACTTTTTTCCCACTAGTCCTGATTTTTATAGGGTATATAAACACACATGGATATTAAGTATTATGTAATATCTGATAATTATTGGTTAGAACATGGCGCTGTTTTTTCCCCGATCTTGAAGTCTTGGGCCTCTTCCCAATTCCCATACATAAAAAGCTCTGTAGACCAAAACCCCGTATATGCTAATGTGTCTTAGTATTCAAGTTTAAAATAAAGATTTCACTCGTTTAAAAAAATCAAACACGTCACTCTATTAGAGTTATGAAAAGCCACGAGTCTAGTTTAGTTTTTCGCTTCAAATCAAATTAGCGACGAGCAATTTCGACGTTGAATAAATTTATAATTAATCTTATGCAGACATTAAATCCCAAAAGCACATACGCCAAAGTTTTTTTTTGTAATATTACTATAAAAGTTTAAAGACAACTATAATAACTTGTCTTTTATATCTTTTATCTTATTTAAATGTACCAAATAAAACATTTGATGGTAAACTGACCAAAATGACAAATATTTAGCGGGAAAGTAAAACGCCAAGATAATCCTCATACATTGATATTCATGCGGAACTTCTCCGAGTTTATGACATTCTTGGCTTGTAGAGCATAGGCGATTGCGGCAATGGTGTAGGGAGACAACTCAATTTCAATTTTGATATAAAGCCTAATTGCGCACTTTACACATATTTCATCTCTAGTAAGATAAATGATTAATTTTAAGGGGCTTTATTTAGCTAGGTCCTATATAGACCTCACAGTCCATATTGAAGCCACAAGAAAGGTCTAAGATAGACCGATACGCCGTAAATGCTAGTATGTCTTATATAAAGCATGTGCCATTCTGCCTCAATAGGGGTAAGTTTCAATGCAAAAATATATGGCTTTGTTGTCTTTTTAAAAATAATGCCTTTTATGTACATAAGAAGCCATAATCAATTTCGTTTTCAACTTACAACTGGCTCTAAAGAAGCACCAATTTCATAAAATATTCAGAGCATGACTTCTGGTTCTCGTTTTCGCTTTAAGCGATAAGATGTTAATTCATCCTTTGCTCATATGTTTAGATATTGAAGATTTTGCGCCATTTCGGATACAGTATATGAAATAGACCACCTTCTGCTATATAATGCACGTGCATCTGATATATGTTTACATCATTTTTGATGTTGCTACCTTCAACGAAAGTCGTCGGTGTACTGGGTATTAAAAACTGGATTCTCGAACGACTGGGATTTGAAAATGTGTTAAAAGGGGTTTAGTGTGACATCATTCTATATTTTTCAATTCCTATCACATTTCATTCCGGTTTTTACAAAGAAGCACCAACTTCATAAAATATTCAGAGCATGACTTCTGGTTCTCGTTCTCGCTTAAAGCGATAAGATGTTAATTTATCCTTTGCTCATATGTTTAGATATTGAAGATTTTGGGCATTTCGGGATACAGTATATGAAATAGACTACTTCTGCTATATAATTGCTACTACTGTTACTGCTGCTTCTGATCTGATGATGATAGCGGTTTATAAAGTATAATTTTAATTTGTCTCTAAATGAACTTCAATATTTAGTAAAATAAAAATCGAAATTGCTTTGTCAGCATTAAAATTAGAAAAAAAATCCGTGTAATATTGGTGCATGGGATAATTTACTATGGCCAATGTCAGTAAATAGCTTGATGTCAACATTTTGTAGATGTAGTTCATTTTTTTCACTTAAATTATTATCATAACACTATTTTCAACCATATCAAATTTAAAAACTTTAAGATAATAATTTTTATTTACTCAACAATTATTGAAGATTAATGAACCAACAGATATATATTTTATCAATTATCGTCACAAACCAATTATATCATTAAATGTTTTTTAAAAATCTTCAGTAAACGTTCTGTATGTTTTTAACACAATATTTTCCAAATTTAATCTATCAAGAGAAAATCGTTGCACTTTTTTTTGGGTGGTGTGGTATCTTTACTGGACTAATCAGTTCATTGAAGTATTTTCTGGTATTCACATTTTGGGGATCTGGGAGCTGGTGGGGATAAGAAAAAGGTATTTTTCTCTTAATCTGCAGGTGCAAACTATTAAAACACACATATTGTGTGACAATTATGCAGCGTCAGTCGACTGTTAGGCCACATAGACAGATTTGCCCAACTTACACATGTATTTTATTACCAAACGATTTCGATCGGGTATATTTGATACTCTACTGAGGATGTGTATGTGTTTGACAGACAGCAGTACTGTGTTAAAAATGAACTAGCACGATTTGATGTAAACAGAGACACACATAAATATACCACCGCTTTATAATAAAACATTCTGGTGTTTTATATAATTTTGACACTATTGGTGTATCAAGCTAAAATGTCTACTTACACAAACGATTTCAATTAGATGCTATTTTCTGAGCGTATGCAGAGTAAGCCATTATTTATTCAAAACATGTCTCTGGATAGTTTATAGATGTATCCGTTTGCTGTGAAAGTGTAATAGAGTATTAATAAAACTTTCCACATGAAATGTCTTCATACAATATATATAATCATCTGCATTTTTATAGACTTTTTGCAATGTTTTAATACGTCATTTTAGAGTTGAAATATTGTATTTGATTCCTTATATATGGTCTACTCAAGTTCTGACCGAATGGCAAAATTGTATGACTCTTGACACACTTCTAATACAACAATCTTGTATCCTCGAAATATTTCACAAAGGAAGGTATCGGGTAAGTTAGTATCTGTGCCAAAACTTCTGACAATGATTTTGTAACATAGTAATCATATAAAAGGCGTTGATTACCAAATATGTTTGCCAAGATAGGCAGTGCTTGTGCATGATATCTCCTGGAACGCTTTGACAGTGATGTAATCTGTACACATCCTTTCATGCACATTGCAAGTTGCATCGGCATTATTTCTTATAGATTTGAGAACGTCTTTTAACATTTATTTGGTAGAAACAGTATTTGGATTCCCCCCCCCCGAAGCCCCCCCCCCTAAAATGCACAATTTCTGTATCTAAACCTAATATTGCTTGCTTTTCAATTTCATTTTCAAACTGGATCAAAACATTCCTTTCACTGCATGTTTTTTCTGTTTTTTTTCTCTCCATTTGACAGATTCTATCTTGTCTTTGTGGTATTATCCTTCTGAACAGTATTTGCTAATAATTCCAATTTTGAATTATTGCTAGAGTGATTCAGAAAGTGTAAATTGCATCTATGACAGACACAGACTTAAAGAGAGTAGAGTTAAGCAATGCAAGCAAAATGAAAATTATTGTATTTGATACATATATTTTCACCCTGAGGTCAGTATCGCACTTTTGCATTTTACCAAAGGGGGCTGCAGGTTCATTAATTTTATCTTAATCTAGAATTATCAGCCTTTTGTTCTTGTTTATATTATAATGAATTATGTTGATATTAGCAAAAACACATAAATAACAATTCTATTTCATTCTAAATCATTCTTTAAATTATTGTTAAAAAGAAATCAGAGGTGTACTACCCCTTCCGAAGTAAGTTATTAATAATTTAAGTCATTTTCCACATTCTGGAGAGAGTAAGACATATTCAATAAGAGTTAACATAATGAGTGAATAGAAAACTATTTCGTCACGCTTAGTGACGGAAGATCGTGGAACGTATGGTCCAGTGGTAGAGCACTGAACCCATGATCGGAGGGTCGTGGGTTCGATCCTCCGCTACGGCTGTATGTGGTGTCCTTGAGTAAGACACTTTTTCCGCATATGCTTTGTACTGGTTCTACCCAGGAAGACTTCGAGCGTGATTTGTCTAAGTTTTAAGAACATGTTTCACAATCGAAGTATAATAGTTTAAACTAAACGGAAGATCAAAAATTAGCGACTGAAGGTTCTTTAAATCATTGAAAACTGGGAATTTGTAAAAGTGAAATTCAATGAAAATAAACATTTTGATGAGCAAAATGATGATATGAATGTGAATAAAAGATCAACAATTTAATGATACTGATATATCTAATAACCTGTTAGATGGACATGTTATAAACGAGGATCATATTGAAACTGATGAAGAATCAAATTATAAAAGCACTTGTTGTAACAAATGCTTTTGTTCACCTTGTGTGACAACAATAAACAATAGTGACTTCGACCAATGTCAAGGCCACATTTGAAAACAGAAATTGCAGGAGAATAAGATACAAAAAGTTCTAGGCTATGTTAGAACGGCGTTATGCATGAACATCTCACGCACTATTAGTTTTGTACTGTTCTACATTTAAGACATGCACTTCTGAAACACTGCACTTATTGCCAATGGTTCTAAAAGTGTCTTGTTTCCATAGATTGTGCTCTTGTAGTCTAAATATGCAGGAATAACATCGGGTTGACCAGGTTGCTTTATCACAATTTTGATGGTTTGATGAAACTACATTTTTGGCAGTTCTTCCCATTTGTTGCAGTGTATCACTACGTCTCTAAAGTGCTATATCTTCACCAAACTGTACCCAAAGTCATACACTTGGTAAAACTCATGAAAACGTTCCAATGTTCTCAAATGTACAAAATATGACAATTTAAAGATTTTCATACAATAATGCCCAACCGATTTACACAGCTTATGATAATTCAAAGAGAGATAACCCAAAATGTGTAATCGAGGGGACACTAACTAAATCCTCAAGGGATACCACGCTCGGGACATTGCGAGAGAAAGCATTATTATACTATCTATACTAATGCTTCTTTGTTTGTAAACAATGATCACATGACAACTCATGAATACTATGGTCCTCCTCAAAAATTAAAATTTAACTGTTGCTGCCTTTAGTTTAAATATAATAAATAACAAATTATTTCATGTTTCATTCTGAAAATTTCATGAACTATCAGAAATATTAAGAGCATGATACATGACAAATTTTTCAATTTTTAAAGATCACTCTATTTTTTTTAATTTGAAAAATACTGTCCATGATCTGAATGTGATTTTAAAAATAAAGGAAAACACTCCTACCACAATTACCTCCCTTTTATACCCAAGGTGGGTATTCCGCTCGACAAGGTTTAAGGTATGCTCAGGACACAGTGACTACATTGACAGACATTGTTTGATTTTTATATTGTTTATTATTCGATCTATATTTTAACTATCAGTTATGTTCCTATAAATTATTTGTTTCTGATTTTATTTTCAGAATAAATCTTACATAACTGGTTCTTGACAAGCTAACGATATTGCCATGGAAGCCAATGCTAGTGATGAAGTGAACTTCAAAGAATCAAGAAAAAAACCTCTTCACGATAGAAATTCTAAACCGGAAGTCATAATTGCACCAGATGGAGGCTGGGGATGGATCGTCTGCTTCTCTTGTTTTATGACGCACGTTCTCACTGACGGATTACTTTATTCGTTTGGTGTTGTTTTTGTTGAACTGTTGGACTTCTTCAAGGGAAGTAAGCTGACACGGCCTTCATACCTTCCCTTTCTAATGGATTTACTTTTCTCATAGGTATGGTATATTATAGTATCCAATATATGTTGTATTGTGCCGTAACCTGTTTTCGATCGAGACCTGATTGACAAGATTTACGAATATCGCGCACGTGTATATCAACTTCCTGCACAAATGTCAATATTTACAAACAGTATCAACATGCACTTTAAATGGAATACAAAAAATGAAAAATGATACTTCCGGTACAAATAAGAAAGTCGTTTTATAATACAAAACTGAAAAAATGCAATTATCACTATGTCCATTTTTCAGTTTACATAAAACCTTGACAAAGCTAGGTTTGTTTACGAATACATATTCCAACCACAACTGCTTAAAGCTGATGCAAAATAGGTCTAAGGGAAAGTTATATGCTTGTTCGACTGAACATGTCAGCAGAAATTATTGAGGATACGGAGGAGTACCATTTTTATAGAAATTAATTAACAATTGAGGTTGAAATTATCAAGTCTAAATGATAAATGTAGAATAAAGATAAATAAATATTTCAAAGATTTGTTATAAGACGTGGATACGAATAGGCGGGTATATGGAAATGCATAAATATACTTTAATATATAAAAAATTATTTTTATTCAGGGTTTTATTTGGTTACTATGTCAATTTTTATATAAAATATAAAAAAAAAATAAATGACCGCATGCTGCTCAGTGTTTAACACTGTTATAGAATAAAGCCATTGAGAAATATTCAGTCATGTGAAAGGTACATGTATATACTTTCATTTATTAGCACCTCTACATTTTAGTTTGATACATTACGTCATCCAGTCATGTTCGAAATCTGGTGACGCCATTTTGTTGAATGCATATTAGAGTCAACGTGATCTAACGTGAATTATAAAATCGATGGACATGTATTTGTTATCTTTTAGATAGAAAAATATTGATAGTTTTATATTTTATGAATGTTTTAAACGGTTACAAAGGCATACTAGTAGTTTAAATGAAGTTGTTGACATTTAAATATCGATAAAATTCTTAAACATATTGCGGACAGACCCTAATCAAATGTTTTTATTATATTTGACATACTGTTGCGTTATCATGATAGGTTGCGCTTACGCATTGGCTCTATGCAAACACATCAAGTAGTCATGGTTTTTTTTTGTTAGAAGTACTTTATATTGCACTTTTTTCGTAATAAACCAGAAATATTGCCGTGATATCTTCTTCACCATTGTCATGTTTTTCTTGAGTTGCCGAAATCTTTATTTATGTCTGATTTTACATCGGTACTTAAGGCATTCATTATAACTCTAGGACTAATGAAAGTTTTGGAATATAGAACATTTTGTATTATATAACACCCCCATAACACGAGGAAAGTATCTAACTTGATTTCCTTGTTTGGTTAAAAATAAAATTAATTATACGTTCATGCGTTTTCCATTTTACTTTATATTAAGGTCCAGTAGCTGCAGGATTTATAAACCGATTTGGGTGTCGCGCAGTCACATTAGCAGGTACCTGTGTCCTTTCCGGAAGCCTTATTATCAGTATTTTCGCGCCAAATATCTACTTCCTGTACTTCAGTTTTGGTGTCTTGACAGGTACTGATGGTCTTATTTGTTTGTAAATGATATTTTATTTGCATATTAAATTTTGAATAAACAGGTTTTATTAAAAAGTTTATCGTGCAGTATTTATTAAGCAGTAAAATAAATTTATCTATCAGCACTTTTGTGTGTGTGTATTTGAACGGACGCGCAGACAGAAGGCAGGAAGGCAGATGGATACTGAGACTTCGAATGGCATAGGAAGTAAAGTTATCCTTATATGCACAATATGACAACATATAAAGTATATTATCTTAATGCAGTATGTTCATTACGAAATTTACAATTGTGAGGTAAATGAAAAGGAATTATATGTACCTCAATCATACAATTAACATATGAAAAAAAAAGCTATTTGTTTAAGCATTAATGGTTAATAGCTAGTACACAGGAAATCAAGAACTGGTTCTTCCCAGAAACGGACGTGGTAACGATTTACAAAACCATGAGTTTACTATGCAATCGCCCTAAAATTGCCAAATACTAGTCTATCATATTAATTTTTTTTGTAGGTATAGGTAATGGGTTGGTTTACTTTGCAGCGATTGTGAGCGTTACTCAGTACTTTGATAAACGGAGATCATTTGCCACGGCTGCGGATCTGGGATTGGTACTTTCGTATTCAGTCCTATCACAAAATGGTTGCTGGACACTTACAACTGGCAAGGAACCCTTCTTATTCAGGCTGGTCTAATTTTGAATTGTGTCGCTTGTGGGTTAGTTCTTCGTCCAATTGATCATGTCAACAGTTATGTTGATGAAAAAGAAGAAACTCAGTTGGCGGTCAACGTATCTTGCATTAGTACAACTGATTTAAACACACAAGTTGTCAGCGCTAATGCAAATAAGGTATCATCTAATGATGACAACGATGGTGTGCGGAGGATGGTGTGGTGGATGATGACGAAATCAACATAGTCAATATCACAAAATCAATAAGCGATCAGAACATGGCTGATAAAAACCACAATCCGAAGAATACCAGTCACAAAGAGAAAGCGGAACAGATATATGGACAAGTATAAAAGGGTCATTTCATATAGCCATTCTGAAAAATAAGGCATTTGCGATGTTTACCATATCCATGTTTTTCTACACACTTGGTTTCTATATTCCTTATATATACTGCCAGACAAAGCCAAAAACGCAGGTTTGTTGTTGTTTTTTTGCATCAATTTTGCAATTGTAATGTTGACAAGACCTTTTGTTTAATAATATATCACAAGGTACGGTAACCCTAAATTCAAAGAAACTTTATTTTAAAACCTTGTTAGGTTAGTTGTGCATTTTCATCTCCCGCGTTACCTATAAATTGGGTCGAGAAAAGCATTCGGTTCCATTTGACACCAGTACCGGTAATGTAACCGAATGTTTTCTTTCGATTGATTTGAGAATTATCATGCGTATATCAAAACAAGATTTGTCTGCAAATGGTAACGAAAACGTTTAGGAGAGAAACAGTATAGATCTGAATTCATATCTAAATACAGTACAGAATATATAAAGCAACGTTTGATTTGCAAATAAATTTACTTGATCGAAATATCAAAATATGGAAAAACTACAAACTAGAAGTTAGTTAACCTACAATATTGACAATACTGACATAATTTGGAATCCGATATATTAATATAATTCATTGCCTTGACAGTCTGTGTCCGTCACAGAGCATTTCCTCTTTGACTCCAAAGTGACATTTCTCAAAAGGTGACTGTGGTATATCGGAACTTGGACCAAACTTAAACTCTCCATAGGAAGGCATATCAAGCGACAAAACTGTCAGATTTTGACGTTGTACAAAAGACAGGCACTTTGTTGCCGAAGAAGCTACAGTCAGTTTAGTACTGACATTATGTATCGGTATTATATCTGAAGTGTTCAGTTTTTATCAAATATATACATATACAAATGTTTCCCGGCATCTCATATAAACGAAATCTAGACATTTATATTTACATTCCCTTTACCTATTTCTAGGTATTGACGATTATAAAGGGCGTGGTTACTGTCTTCAGCCGGGATATCTAGTACCGTCGGCAGGGTTGTGTTTGGTTTTATTTCTGACCGAAAGTGCGTGAGCAGATTGTATCTTTACAGCACTGCGCTGGTTTTCTGTGGAGTTGCCACGTCATTCGGCACATTATTTGACTCATTCGAGTCACTGCTCATCTACTCAGTCTTGTTTGGTTTGTTTAGCGGTAAGTGAAATAAAGAGCAGATGGGAGTTAGTTTGATTTCATTGTTTTCGTATTTTGATTTTGATTTGCAAAACTCTTCAATATTGGAGGTAAGGACTGTTAAGATTAGTGTCATGCAGATAAGTTTTATGTTAATACAAAAAGACGAAATACGAATATCAACCTAACTCCA
This sequence comes from Panopea generosa, assembly GCA_029582155.1. Taxonomy (NCBI): domain Eukaryota; kingdom Metazoa; phylum Mollusca; class Bivalvia; order Adapedonta; family Hiatellidae; genus Panopea; species Panopea generosa. The sequence continues at coordinate 46,627,620 of CM055907.1, forward strand.
GTCTGCCAAATTAGGAATCTCATTATATTGTCTACATAAGAAGAATCTTATTTAAAAACACATTTGGAGATCAGACTAAATTCCTGTCAAGATACACATGTTATCTATAAAGGTCATGGAGACAACTCATCAATGATTGGTATTTTGATAAAGTCATAAACTTTTAAGGAAGAGTGTAACCATAAGACTCTTCAAACCAGATATTTTAATGGTTTAAAGTTTCTAAATGCTGTTATGGTGTCGTGGTTCTAAGAAAACTGAATTATAATTAACAACTATAAGACACGTTTATACGAAAAACAAACAGGAAAAAAACGTTTTAGCATTATTATTAAATTTGAGATACGCGCCTCACTGTTGTTTGGCAGAATGAGTCGTTATTGTCCAGGTCGCATGTTTGGCTTTCAAGTGGCATAAATATCAATAAGAAACCAGTTTTTTAGCCTAGTGGATTACCGGTCTAGTTGAAACCAGTTTTCTTAAGTGACAAATATATAAGTCAAAGGAACGGTCTTTTTAGTGACAAATATATAAATCAGGATACCATTTTTCGTTAGTCAGTAGACCATTTCTCGTTACCACAAATATATAAATCATTTTTCGTGAGTCACAAATATATAAATCAGTAGACCATTTTTCGTTACTCACAAATATATATCAAGAGACCATATTTCGTTAGTCACAAATATATAAATCAGGAGACCATTTTTCGTTAGTGACTAATATATAAATCACTTAACTGAAACCATAAAGATTTCTTAACATACTAGAACATATTAAAGCAAATATTAACATATATATCAATTCTGAAAAACAACTTCATACAACCCACCAAATGTTGCAATAATATTTGTATCCCGCCCCCAATCTTTTTTTTTATATTTGCAAATGTTCAGTCAAGAATGAAAATTGAGGTGTTTTTAATATAAGAATTTTGAAACACCATGAATCATACGATCGCCCTGGACAAAAATTGGAGAGCGTTCATTTTTATATGTGTTATTGTGTTAACCACACCCTTGATTTAATATGCACAAATACTGTATTAGGTGTTTCTGTGTCCCTGATGTCCGTCGTATTGGCGGATATAGTCGGTGTCGAGAGAATGCCAGATGCGTTTGGTGTCAGAAACTTTTTCGCCGGAATTGCAGCTTTAATAGGACCACCTATTGCTGGTAAGAATTGCCAATTTATTATGATAGTAGTGGATCGGGAGTAGACGGCTAACACAAGACGGCGCGGCTTCGAGTCGATACTCTGAAAAGAATAGCACTTAGCAGTGGTCCTATTTAGGCGATGGACTTATATACGATTCATAGTATATCTGAGCGTACTTCCCAGTCAGGCTAAGTAAACTAAATAAATTTAATTGGATACGCAATATTTATTAAGAAGGTCAAATGTCACGCTTAGTTGCAAACCTACCATTGTATATTTCATTTTTATTCTGAAGTAACTAAAATGTTTACCATTCATAGACAGATGGGGAACTTAAATATATTTTTTGTAAAGATCGTTTTCATCCAAGTGTGTGTATACTATAGGCCAATGATCTGCAATGCATGAGGTCATTTTTATTACAAAGATTCGTAGCGTGGTAAAAGAAAATTGCGTCTGAAGATAATATATATCTATTGCTAATCAGTTTACAAATATTATTGAATTTACTACTCATCTAAAAGAAGCAATCGTTGCGTGGTCTGATTTCGTTAGGTATATAATCAGATAGGCACAGCCGATGTCGTTCTATGTTTGTTCCGGTAGTTTATTAATATAAACACGTGTTTTAAGATAATAGCTATAGTTTATGCTATACATTTATTCCCATATTTTGCCGATTTCAGTCCTAAATGAACGATTAAGATAAAAGTATTTAAATATCTCTAAGTTCAGCTTCATTCCGATGTTCCCAGAGTTGAGACTCATTATCAAATAAATTTAAAAATGCCAACTACATATGATGTCATTTTTATTGTTTTAACTTTGAGGAGCCGTTCAAATACAACGCTGCAGTATTTTGCAACAATTTTTCACCTTCAGATATTCCCTTTGGCCTCACTTTGTTACCGTAATCAGCAGTTTATGTACTAACAATCGGAGCTAGTGACAATAATCATGTATGCTTTGAAATGCTATCTGTATGTCTTGATACCAACATGTGTTGGAACAACTGTGACACTGATTGTTCGGATATAATTTGTTTTGATAGGCACGTCACTGATGAAAAAACGAGCTCTGTGCTGCTCTAATTCAATATTGATGTTACATGATGGACGGGTCCCATGCAGTAGGCGCGTATCCAAGTTGTTGCCGGGCTATGATTTGTAGCATGTGGCATTGACTTCCTTGTTACAGAAGGAGAGGTTTCTTCTTCGTGGTACGAATAAAAGCCACTACAATATAAAGACACGACAACTTCTATTCAGGGGCGTACTAGTGCATATTCTTCATTCATAAACATTTTTTATTAATTCAAAGAGGCCTCGCCTATACATTTTGTGTACACGAAATGAGCAAACTCTTCATAGTCTGAAAGAAACCCTTATGACTTTAAGAAGTCTGTGCAATTTTCTACAACAATACGTGTTATTATTACAGTGTGTCATAAGTATATGTGTTATCCTGAGCCTCGATTTAATATATACAAATACTGTATTAGAAGTTACTGTGTCCTATCATACTGACAGATAATGTCGGAGTCGAGAGAATACCAGATGATACGTTTGGTGATAGCAACAATTTTCGCGGGAATTGCAGTTTTTCATAGGATCACTTACTGCTGGTAAACATTGCTATTTTGTTCTTATAGTTCGACATTTCATATTAAAAAGAATGGATAGAAGAAAGTTTGTTTCCGGCCCACACCACTTAGTACTTGTTCTACCTAGAAAACAAAATGCATATTACATCGGAGCTTATTCCAAAGTCTAGTTAAATCAAATTAGACCACATTTAGCAGAGTTTATTAGATTACTAATATTTATTGAGAAGGTTGTCAAATGTTAAGTTCTACATTGTTTTTTTTAGCTTCATTTATTTGCTAATGACCAAAACAATTTCAAATCGTGCTATTGATAGATTGACGTATAAACCTAAATGTTGTTGTTCGCTTACAAAGAAGTATCATTTTAACCAAGTGTGCTACTATCGCGAAAGAATAAGTACTCTTTCATTTTCATGCCTCTTTTTTAAATTCATAATTCAAACATACGTCTAAAGTGTCCAAGAGCATCAAGATAACAAAAATAACCACTAAAATAACGAGCATTATATATGAAATCTAAACTTGTTTCTTGATTATATTTCAGGTTGGCTATTTGGCGTCACTGGCAGTTATGATGCTTCATTCGTTGTCCAAAATAGGTGTCAGTTTCTGACTTGTATGATTTGAAGCCCTGCAGGTAGAACATGTCAACAATAAAACTTCCGTGATAAACTAACGTATTTTAAAGTTTAAAGTGATAATGTGAACAATATTTGATTTTTAGATAAAATTACAATGAAAGGACGATATGGTAGATTCTTTCTAAATATATTTTCATTATTTTGCTGCACCTAAACCAACCGAAAACTTTTACACAGAGCGCAGTCTCGCAGTCTCAAGTAAGCCCTTTTTATTTTGAAAGGGGGGGGGGGTAACTACGATAAGTGAAGAGTACGGGAGTTGTAAGAGTTACTTCTCTTGGAAATCGTATGGGTGAGATCGGATTTTTTAACTCTTAAACAGTAATGAAAATTTTAATGAAAATAAATGATATTTGATAATCCTACCCCTCCCCCCCCCCCCCCCCCACCCCCCCCCCCCCCTCCCCCCCCCCCCCCCCCCCCCCCCCCCCCCCCCCCCCCCCCCCCCCCCCCCCCCCCCCCCCCCCCCCCCCCCCCCCCCCCCCCCCCCCCCCCCCCCCGGTACCCTAAATTGTGCTGCTGCTGTCGTTTTATCCCGTATTACTGCAGCAAGATCTGGAAAAGCATAACGTTAGAACAATCAGAGATCCAATTTATTTCAACGGCATGGCTGTAGTCACTTATCCATGTGATTGATGTTGCTGCAGGGACATATACATCAGGCTATAGAACCACACGCAAGTATTAGAGAGCCACTTTCCCTCAATGGAAAAATGTTTATGAACATTTAATACATATGTGTAAATAATTTTTGGGTTCTGTACACATATATGAGTATCTGTGCAGCATAAATTTATCATCACATATTCGAAACTATGATTAACATACATATAATTCTGATCCTGTATAACAGTTAACGGATGTCTTTAGAAAGTACAGTTCCGTCAATAAGAAGAAATGATAATAATATTAATAATCTAACCGCTTTCCCTTTATGATTTTCATATACATGTATTTGTGTTTTTATAAGGGTTTTAGTGCGAAAAGGAATTCTAATTTAATTCGAGCATTGGCAACAAGAACCACGAATAGCAGTCATGACGAAAAGCAGACAGGATTATAGGTTTAATTTAACATGTAACATATGCTTTCAATATTCGGAGTATACCTTTTTTTGAAAGAATAGTTCACAATTGACATGCAGTCTGCAACAGAAATATTATGTAAGATTGTCCTGAATATGTATTGAATATTACTGATTGTCCGGATACGTATACTTTTATTTCCGACAGTGTGAATATGCATCTGTTTTGATCCCAAAAATGTGTGTGTTTGTGTGTTTGTGTGTGTGTGTGTGTGTGTGTGTGTGTGTGTGCGCGCGCGCGCGATATGAACGGTTAATTTTGTCTTTATCTTTAACTTGACTCATCAAACATATCTTTATACAACAATCATATACGAATATCGTTGATTTATTTAAGATACAATTGAAAGAGATAGTAATTTTCAATCGCCATTTCGTTATTAACATTTCAATGCACTCTTTTTCGCAAGTAACACTCCATTTCGCATGTTAGTACTAATGATTACATGTATTTCTAGTATTGTCTCATGAATATGCATATCTACACCAGGAACGAGGTTAGGAGTACATCATACCTTTCAGAAATATAGTGTCCATAGGGATAACATTGAGATAGAAGTCCGATTAATACTATTTAAAGGGATTATATTGACAAGTAACACAAACACGCTGTTAATCCAGACTTTTCCTGTATGCAGCATGCACAAAAATAATGTTTATGTATTGGCGTATAATCTTTATTAACCCCAAAGTTATCAAATTATCAGTAATTGAATATTGGCCAAAACTTTAATACGTCCCGCAATAAAGTATTGCGCAATGTTTACATTGAACTCCGTAAACTTCCCGAACAAAGCCTCGAAAACGAGATCGGGAACGAGTCATCACGATGTTGTCCGATGATAGATCGGAAACCCGAAAGCGGTTCGTTGAAAATGGCAAATGTAAACAAAAAACAAGAACGTGGCTTCAGAAACCCGATGATTATAATAAAGAGGTTATGCAATTAGACACTTTAGACGAGTATATCTCTAAGTTATAAGTGTATCTTCATGCTGGGCGTTGTGTATTTGGGACAGGGAATTGGCGGTAATATGCCAATATAATCCCTTTAATTTAAAATTTGTAGACAATGTTCAATTAATGTAAAGGACACAAGAAAACAATTATTGATTTAAGTGGATTTGTGAAGAATGTGTGTATGAGGTTTTTATTTTATTCAGTATTTGTATACCAGTAGTACTGTTTAAATTTCTATCTAACGATTTTAATAGAAGTATTAAACAAATCATTTTTCACATTAGACCTGTTGACACATTTCTGTAGATAAAGACTGATTAAAACCCATCTTTGGAAGTGATTTACGAGCGCATCTGTATAGTGCAATGTTCCATAAATATCAGCGCATGACCGTTTCACTCCAATATGTGCCCATTGTCTAGAACACAACATTTAAGTCGACCCTTTTAAACAATTTCACAGATGCATACATTACATATACTTAGGAGACCATATTTCCTACTTCTCTTGTAATATTTTAATGAAGTGTCTTTCTTTCATCATGTATTTCTCTCTGTACTCAATCATATCAATATGCCTTCAATTGCATTCTTCTGGTTTACAGGGCGTTTTCTTTTCATTATTCTTACAGTTCATTTACACATCCTAAAATGAAAGATGCAAATATTATTCAACATTTTAAACTATTAAAATATAATACAACACGACATCAGGTTTAATGCCTTTTGAAATTTGTTTAATAAACATAATCAAACTATCAACAACAAACACAATTCTACGCTATCAAATTTAACTGTTTTTGTATTTAATATATTATATAACTCACCTGTGTATTGCAGAACTTTGACCCGCCTGAGTAACTTTGGTTAGGGCCTTGATTATTCGTTTTTAAGCTCGACTATTTGGAAATAAAGAAAGCTATTTTTACTCATCCGAGCGTCGGCGTTGGCCGTCGGTGTCACACCTTGGTTAAAGTTTTGCATGTAAGTCCCTATCTCAGTAACCATTGCATGTATTGATCTGAAACTTACACAAGATTTATAATGCAAACCATTACCCTTGTTTTATTTAAAAAATCTGGTTTAAAGTTTTGTGTGCAAGTACCATCAAGTACATTTCACACTAACCACTTATGTAATGATTGAAACTTTACACAAGCCTTCCCAGTCATTACACTTACTACAATAACTAAATTAGATAACTATTGCATGCATATAATGCAAAGTATTAACCTTGTTTGATTTAGAAATTCTGATCAAAGATTTACATGCAAGTACCACCAAGTCCATATCTCAACAACCACTCAATTTACTTGAATAAAACTCCACGCAAGACTTCCGAGTTCTCATTTTTTAGAATTATGAAGTTTGAAAAGTCCATATCACCAAAAACACTCAATGTACACATGTATTTGATTGCAACCCTCAACAGTCTTTGCAAGTATTCGATTGAAATTTCATACACAGTATGGCAGCTATAACGTCTAAGATGCTTGGATTTGTCATCAGTCTCAATCAAATTTGTACTTTTGTGACAAAATGTTCGAATTATCGAGCGCGCTCTCCCTCCGACAGCTCTTGTCTCACTGGATTCCATCCCGTGTTGTCAACATGTGAAATGTCTGAAACACACGCAAGTGAGTTAGATATCTGTCATAAAAAACATCAAAAGTTTAAAAAATTATATTCAAATATAAATAAAATTATGTTTGTATGGAGTAATACGGTAACATTCAAATCACAAAACAATAAGATATTTATAGCACATAACAATAATAAATAGATACGAAAGCATGATAACTTACATTAACATGTGGTCCTCCGTCCATCCTTTATTTGCTTGATATCCATGGTTCACTAATACAGGTTTCATCAGATTTTTTTTGAAAATCAAGGGAAAAAATCTGATCTGCTTTATGACGTTGGAACAAAACAATCTTGACAAGATCTCATAATAGTATCCCATTTTGACATATGTATAGCCATTTTCCTATGCAGTTATAGTCGTCTGGTATTCAGCTGGTAGTGTAGTGAGCTCCTAAACCTTGGTCTGATAATGGCATGTCTGGCATGCATATAATTTGAGTGAGGTCTATGACATCACCAGCTCCGATTGATCTGTGTAGTTACTTACCGAGTTTAGTGAGTTATTATAGCCCGATGAGGTCAGAAGGCATGGACTATTTTAATAAAAAATGTGTTCGTAAATTGTCTTATATTTCATTTTTCCTTCAAATGAATATTGATAATCTTTAGGTATATAATGTATATTTCTATATATTATATAGGTAATGAATTTTAACAAACATGTTAACTTCGCACTGAAGCTATAATGGTACCGAAAATAATGCTCATCATGGCAGGTATTGCGCATTGGACGACACTTTCAAACCACACAAGCAAAGAGGTCGGTACGTCCGCCTCACCTAGTTATACCACTATGCCAAATGATATAGTCTAGTTATTTTACCCAAGATGCTCTCGGTGTTACCGTCGCATGATTTGTAAATGAGACTGAGGACAAGGTCTACCTATTATATATAAAACAATTTAGCTCGGCTTACAAATTTCGGGCAGAAAGTATAAGAAACTGGATTTGAAACGGAGATTTAACAAAATAAAAAAGTAAGTTTTTGAAAATGATGATTTAACACTCAGTATTACTATATAAATTATTTTAACAATTATAAGTTGGAGTTATATCATAATTTGTAATCATAACCTGTGATAGCAGCTACATTTACTCAAATAATTTGACATCTTGCTGTGGTGAATAGGTTTCGCGTTGCTCCATTACATGTGTATGTATCGATTCACTACCGTGACGGACGAAAGGAGCAAAGGTAATATGATGTTATGTAATACGACCATAAGAAATTAAAGGTAGTAATATTTTTTAGTCAGTGTAGCCTTCAGTTAAAGTTACAGGTGAACATTCTTAATACACATTACGTTTTTGTTCATTTTCCTGTCTATAAAGTTCATCTGAATCATAGCCTGATTAAATAAAGCGTGGATGGACAATTTTTTTATTATTTGAATATATCCGATCTGCTATATGTTGCGTTATGTTCAGTGAACGAATTCCATTTAAAATACAGTGGGCATTGAGATGAGAGCTATAACACAATATGTTGTTATCATCTTACCATTTGAAACTAATTTGATTATAAAGGCAACTATTGCGGTTCAACCAGGTGATGACTCGTTCAGAACACTCGGTGTCAGATTTTAAAGATTTCATAAAGGCAGTCAATACACATTCATGTGGAATTGATCCCCTGTCGTGTTTGAGATCGATTTATCGGCATACTCGGTAAGCATTGCACGTACTATTATCAAGGATCAATGTTTTAACGTTGAGTTCTCATTCATGATATGTTGATTGTTGGCATTTTAAAGTCGTGAAAGATTCCCTACAGATATATTTTGGAACTTCTAGTTGATACAAGATACAACAATCTTTATTTTGTGTCTGATATACAAATATAAAACTCTTGCTGTAACCTATTGGCCGACAGTAACAAAGATACATATTAAGATGTCAACATTTTTTAATTTTTTTATTTATTTATTTTTTACTAACAAGCATATAGCATATGCATACACGAACTTTCATATACACACACATACATTTAATGATTACAACTGATTACAGTCGAATGATGTTAGAGATTATAACCCTCCACCAGATGACGTCACTATGCATATTAGTAAATGCATAAAACATTTTTTTTATCAATGGAAATTGATGTGTTTTAAGTGCACAGCGAGATTAATATATTTCTTCCGCATTTCCATGGAAAGTGTATGCTTTCCATATCGTATCTTTGAATTTTTATACAGAAAATCCTTCCAATGATACCAAATTTGAAAAAATCGGACCGGAAATGGCCTCTCGGCGTAGGTTCAAGCCCTTGTCTCGTGTAAGTTAGAAACCTATCGTGTGGTCTCCATGCTGTTGGTGCTTTTCTTATGTTATTTAGGTACCAAACGTGTGGTTCTCATGTTGTTAGTTCTTTAATTGTGTAATTTAGGTACCAATCGTATGCATATCATAAAGTTGGTGCTTGTCTTGTGTAATACAGGTATTAAGCGTGTGCATACCATGTCGTTGGTGCATATCTTGGGTATTTTAGGTATCAAATGTGTTGTTCTCTTATGCGGTTGTTGACTGTCTTGTGTATTTTAGGTACCACATACGTGCTTTTCATGCAGGTAAGGCTTGTTGTGTGCAGTTAGTGCTTGCCTTGTGTTTTTTAGGCATCAAACGTGTGCTTGTCATGCAGTTAGTGTTTGCCTTGTGTTATTTAGGCATCAAACGTGTGCTTATCATGCAGTTAATGCTTACCTTGTGTTATTTAGGTACCAAACGTGTGCTTATCATGCAGTTAGTGCTTGCCTTGTGATAGTTAGGTACCAAACGTGTGCTTATCATGTCGTTAGTGATTGCCTTGTGTAATTTAAGTACCAAACGTGTGGACCTGACGTCGTTGGTGCTTGTCTTGTCAATTTTAGGTACCAAACGTTTGTTTTTCATTTTGTTGGAGCTTCTACTGTGTAACATAGGTACCAAACACGTGTTTATTTTGTAAATAGCGATTATCTTATGTAATTAAGGTACCAAAAGTGTTATTCTCATGGCCTTGATGCTTTTTTGTTATTTAGGTACCAAACGTGTGCTTATCATGCAGTAGGTGCTTGTCTAGTGTAATTTAGGTACCAAGCGTAAGTTCTCATGCAGTTGGTACTTGTCGTTTTTAATTTAACTACTAAACGTGTGTTTCTCATTCCGTTTATGCTTTAATTGTGTAATAGTGACAAAACGTGTGCTTAGCATGCAGTTTGTGTTTGTCGTATTTATTATAGGTACCAAACGTGCGGTTTTCATTCCGTTGGTGATGTTATTGTGTAATTTAGGTAACAAATGTGTGGTTCTCAAGTAGTTGGTTCTTGTCTTGTATTATTTAAGTACCAAACACGTGCTTATCATGCAGGTTGCGCTTGTTTTATGTAAAAAAGGTACCAAACGTGTGATTCTCATGTCATTGAAGCATGTGCATATACAGTTGGTAATTGTCTCGTGTAGTTAGGTACTACACGTGTGGATCTCACGTCTTTGGTGCCTGTCTTGTGTCTTTTAGGTATCAGACGTGCGCTTATCATGCAGTTGGTGCTTGTCTAGATACATACGTAACGTGTGGTTCTCATTCTGATTATGCGTATTTGTGTAAATTAGGTACCGAACGTGTGCTTATCATGCAGTTTGTGCTTGTGTAGGTACCCAAAACGAATGGTCTCTTGGAGTTTGTGCTTGTCTTATGTAACATAGGTACCAAAACGGATGGTCTCATGGAGTTGGTGCTTGTCTTGTGTAATTTAAATTCCAAACATGTGCCACGTGCTTATCATGTATGTAACACTTGTCTTGTATTCTTAATGTACAACACCTGTTCTTATCATATGACTGGTTCTTGTCTTGTGTAATGTAAATACCAAACGCGTAGTTATCATGCCGTTGCTGATTGTCTTTCGGATGAGACTTTAACAAAAATGGAGATCCAATGTATCGGTGCTTTCACCAGGCATGTAAAAGACTCGGGGACACTACAAAAAGGTATTCTGTATCTCTGCATTATCCACTAAAACTCTAAAAATTATTTATACTCTTCTGGAGGCGTCGCCAATAAAGAAAACGGTGGCGATGATAAATGGAAATATCAACAACATGATAAATTTATGGTATGGAAGAATATTAGAACACTTAATGATAAACGACAGATAAAGAAAGATAGGTGATTAAGAGAGAGGGAGAGAGAGAGAGAGAGAGAGAGAGAGAGAGAGAGAGAAAGAGAGAGAGAGAGAGTGTGTGTGTGTGTGTGTGTGTGTGTGTGTGTGAGAGGGAGTGAGAATGAGAGTGAGACAGACAGACAGACAGACAGACAGACAGACAGACAGACAGACAGATAGACACGAGAATGTGATGATCATGTCTCATATATACATACGTTTAGTTTTGGAATGAATGAAGTCTAATTCTAGTAAGAGAATACTCAGCAACCAAATCGTTAAAAAGTTATTTAAAATCATATAAGTACGAGACATTCAGATATTTGTGTTTTGGATTTAAAACCAAATATAAAAATATATTAACGTCTGCATACATATATACTATAAAGATACACTTTCTGTTTAATTTACGGAGTTCGTGTGCATATCTGTTACATTTGTTCAAAATATATTGTCAGAGTTTTATAATAGTATGTGTAATACTAGCTGTCACCTGTTTAGTGTACATAACATCTTTAGTGCAGTACATACACACACATCTAAGCAAGTTTTAATGAAAACGTTGGTATAATATGTCACTGCATTTTCTCAAAATAAACTGAGCTATGTAGATCTATAGCTTGCTTTTTCCCACCAAACTTGCAACAGACTGGATCGGTATAAGGAAAATGGTAATACAAAATAACATAAGACTGTTTATCACCATAAGGATTAGCATCAGAGAATTCCATTTTCACACGAACATTTTAGAATGCAGCATCTGATTGACGTTTGAAATTTTCCCGGGATGTTTCTGTGTGTGGGGTGGGGGGGGGGGGGGGGGGGGGGCTTACCCTTCCCACAAACTCCTTGATACACGTACAGATACAAAAAGTAAAGAAAAGAGATTAAAAACGCTCAGGAAATGTGGAATATGAGATATAGGTTATAGAGAGAGAGAGAGAGAGAGGAGAGAAGAGAGAGAGAGAGAGGCAGGCAGGCAGGCAGGAGAGAATTTAAGAAACGTAGGAGGAGGGGTATTTTGACAAGAATAAAGTAAAAATAAAATGAAAAGGTGCATGAAAGGGAGTGATGAGGGGATGTGAGTGGAGGCAACAACCACCTAAAGGTAAAACGATTGTTTATTGATGAGTATAATATACAGTAGACCTTTGATGGCTCGAACCCGGCGGGACTGGACACAAAAGTTCGAGCTAAGTGTTGTTCGACCCAAGCATTGATTCATTGTTTAACATCATACTAAATATGTACATGCATATACATTGAAATAGGATTTTTGGCGGGACTAGATAAGTGGTTCGAACTATATGTGATGTTCTAGCCATCCGTGTTCTGGCCATCGAAGTTCAATAATCACCTTTTGTAAGTCACTTATGATCAAATGATTATGAGAACATCCGTAAGTGACTAACTGGTTCAAAATACAAATCTGTACAATAATATAATTGACTTGTTTGCAGGTAGAAACAACCATAACTTTGTACTTTACTGCAGGTGTTGATATTGATATGAATGATTTTGCACATTGTATTGTTAAATATCTGTTTTAAAACATATCGCGTGTTTCAATTGCGTACTAACATGACATGATCTGTAACAAAAAGCTTGTGAATGTTTTAGTGTTTATTTTATAAAATATGAAACACTTGAAGCAATAAAAAACTTTAGATAATTGCGGTATTACTAATAAAAGAAAAACGATTTGTAAACCTGCTGCATCATATATCAGTTATTCACATTTATAAGCTTACTAAAATTCTTTAAAGGGACACGCTGCAATTTTCACTTAACACTATTTCTGAAAAAGCATATAAACGTATTATGTAAAGTTACATTACCACAGCATATGTTAAGACTATTTTTGTTCTTGTGTTGAAAAAAGTGCATAACTCTTGTAAATGGTTGAAAAACATTATATTTGGCAGATCTTCGACAGCAATTGAAAATCATATGTTAATTTTCTGAGTTGTATCAGAATGATAGAACTTATTCCAAGTATATAAAGATGAATACAGTAGAACTTCGATGGATCGAACCCGACGGGACTGAACAAAGTAGTTCGAACGAAGAGTGTCGAAATACAGGTAAATATGTTGGCTTGACCTAATTTCTAGTTCGATTTTGTGTTCTAGCCATCGTAGGTAGAATAATAGAATTTAAATAGCATTTCGACCGGGACCAGCTAAGTGGTTCGAGCCATGTGTGGTGTTCCAGCCATCCGTGTTCGAGCCATCGAAGTTCTTCTGTATATATATGACATGCTATCCGTCTTCCGTGACCTAGTGGTTAATGCGTCTGCCTCGGAAGCGGGAGGTCGAAGTTTCGAAGCTGATATAGCATATACTACAAAAAGACATCATGGTGTTAAAAAAGTGACTTTTATAGAATTTCAACATATGCATGTATTTACGAGCATTTGAGGACTTCTTTTTCCAAAAATCTCAGGGTGTCACTGCACCCTCTTTTAAAAAAAACAATGTGGTCAACCTACCAGTTTTAGTGCATTTTTATGTGGGTTTACATTCCTGCTATGAAAAATAAAATATTAAAAAAAATCTATATGGAATTCTTTTTGTACCATGGAAATCCCAGACTTTATTTTATATAGAACAAAGAACACAATTCAACTGTGTTTTGAGACCTTAAGGCGAGCATATTTAATAATAATGATAATAATGATTGCTGTTGTTTTGATAAAGTCTTTCATTTCAACTAGACAATATCAGAGACATATAAACAATTAAGGCACAAACATACACTGTCCTTTGACAGGAAACAGGTGCGAAATGGCACATTGTTATCATAACAAAATTCAAGGACTTGTATAAAGTATCTATATAATTCCTTACAAAATTACTCAACCGCAAAAAGGGGTCATAGAATCTCAACCCTTAATATTTATAATTCTAATTAACACGCGTCGTATACGGTAGAAATAATAAAATGCAGTAAACATAATTAAATGCAACTTTATTTGGATAAAAGGAAGTTTTATAGTGTACAAACAGGAAGAAATAAAACTACCTGGTATATACAATTAACGTCTCATTAGTACTTTATGACTATATAAGTATATATATATATAAGTGACATGAATAATTAAATAGATGAGTGTGTAAGTGAGTGAGTGAATGAAAGAATGAATAAATGAATGAAAATATGTAGAGTATACGAATATGAAGTATTTAACTGATTGATATTAGCGCCGCGGCCTATTTTCGTTTCCGTAACGCGTGATTTGCAACTCCATATTGCCTTAAATTAATGCTTATTTTTTTTTAATTAATTCCGTTAAGAAAATATTATCTTTACTTTTGACTTTGTTAGAACATAACCCACCGATCAGTCATTGTTTCAAGAATAACTTATTTATTTGTGTAGTTTATATTCTTAATTAAAGATGAAGCCTTTTATGCAATTTACATAAACATGATATGTTGTTCATCGTGTTTTTATATTTATGCTATTCAATATTTAATATTTTTATTTTACTAAAGTTAATCACGCTGTCTTCTTTTATTTTAATACTTTAATAATCTAATTATAAGTTTATCATTGATGTTGTTTAATCAGCGATTTCAATAGCTATTACAGTACTGCATGACATGGTTGTGGGTATTTTTCGCCGTTTTTGCGAAGGAATGCCCTTGAGAAAATGCTTAATTCTCCGTAGTAACGCCAGTTTCTATGAATATGTTAACATCACTCGATCAGATAGTAGTTTAGCTTTCGATAGATGTATGTTTCACTAAAATAACAGTTATTAATTTAGTAAAATTGTGTTTGTGATTCACTGTTGGTGATTTTCTTTCTCTTATAGCGGCGGCCAATAACACGTCTATTTTCTATAAGTGTATATTTTAAGAGTAAAATAACACTCCCAGTGGGTTTTTTGTATGTTTACCCTATGTTTAAACGAATACACGCGATTTAAAATGATTAATAACCTTTAAAAAATGAACTTTTTCGATTCAAAACAGTAATAAATGCGTATGATTTTTCGTGGACTATCAGGAGTGCGTGTGAATCTAACGTGACACTGGTCAACCCATGCCGAAAAAACGTTCGGACAGTCGTTTTTGAGCAAAACATGAATATTTCTGGAGCACGTTTCAGCCTGCCGGACAGGTCAATAACCGTAGTATATGATATGTTTGATTTTTAGGGGCTGTAGGCTTTCGAAATTCCTAAGGAATGATGTAAATATCACCTCCATAGTGTTAGCAATAAGGTGCCAGGGATGCGTGGAACATGGTAAAAAAATTGAAAAAATCATATTTTCCGGTATGCGATTTTATCGAAAATACTTATCGGAACCCATCAATCTTGGTATCAGAGTGTATTTAGATGTCCCCTGTACTAATTGAACGACTACCAAAAACCACCCATGCTTGTTCGAACCCCTAGCGCTACAGCAAAAAGAGTGAAAATAAAATTATCAATGCATACCCGTGCAATTCAACCAAACTCGTCATATTTGGTCGATTATAGGTGCCATGTTCAAACCCATTGCCAAGAGGTCATTTCTTGTCGGAATTTGATGATCTTGATGTCGTTGGGCAGGTATTGAATATATCTTAAGGTTGTTGTACCTCAATGACCCATGGACACTCGGTCAAGATCATTCCTTGGACCTAGAACTGAGGTGGACACCCTGGCACGTGCGCTATTCTGAGAGCCACGTGCGATGGGTTCATCTCATATATGTTGTAGGGAATTTAATTCTTAGTAACTTTTGTCTTTAAAGTATATGGCTAACTCCAACTGTTTAGCCAGTAGAACCTTAACCCCAACTCAGATGCGGTCAGCTTGAGGGCCAAAAGGGCTTGAACCTTAGTCGAGAGGCCATTTCTTGTCCGATTTTTTCAAGATAGGTATCGTTGGAAAGGTCTTCGTGAGCCTGACAAGGTGGCGTCGAGTTATGTTAAAAAACTCAAACTCGTGCACGTGCAAACATAGAAATAAGGGACCTAGAGGAAAACATTTTTTATTAGCTCAATGTCGTCAAATAAAGGCTAGTTTACTTTTACCGTTTCGAAAAATTACTTATACATTTTCGTATAGCTCGGGTAAAAAATCGGTAACCAGTGCCAGAAAATGAGAGGCACGTGCATAGATTTTTCCCCATATGTGTTGTAGAACACCTTATTCCCGGCAACTTTTGTTCTTAGAGTGATCAGCTATCTGGGCTGCGTTCAGCACCGTTAAACAGCAAACACGTTTAATGCCTGGTTCCCTAAAATTAACACGTACTGCGTGCTAATGTGAGGTTGGGCCAGTGTCCAGGGAAATATGTTAGCTAACGTTATCAAACGTTGACCGAACTGATCGCAGCCCTGTCTTCGTTAAGTCCGAAACTGCCCGTGCCAACATGTGCAATTCCAAAATGCCAATTTGGGGTGCCATGTTCAAACCCTGGTACTGACGTCATTCTTGTGATGTTTTTAACAAGGACACAGGGTTCGACAGGTATTGAAGAGTTCTTGAGGTTGATATAATTTTATTTAGAAAAAATGGCCGCCAGGGGTCGCCAGCGGGCCTCGAACATAGGTCATGTTGTACCACGTGCCGGAAAATGAGAGCCATGTGCATTGAAATCATGTTGATATATGTTGTAGAGAATTTAGTTCTTAGCAACATTTGTTCTTAGAGTGATGTATCTGTCTCCACCCATTTTGGCAAATTTAGGTGCCATGTTCGAACTCCTGCCCAAAAGCCAATTCTTGTCGGAATTTGATGATCTGGATGTTGTTGGACAAATATTGAATAGATATTAAGGTTGCAATACCTCATCTACCCGAGGGCACTCGGTCAAGGTCATTCCAAGGGCATAGAACTAAGGTGGCCACCCTGGCATGTGCGCCATTCTGAGAGCCACGTACATGGGTTCATCTACATATGTGTTGTAGAGAATTTAATACTGAGCATCTTTTGTCTTTAAAGTTTATGGATAACACCAACCGTTTAGCCAGTAGAACCTTAACCCCAACTGACCTATGGTCAGCCGGAGGTCCAAAAAAGGATCGAACCTGAACCGAGAGGCCATTTCCGGTCCGATTTTTTCAAGTTGGATATCATTGGAAAGGTCTTGACGAGCCTGACAAATTAGCGTCGTGTTTTGCTTATTAATCTGAATCAAAAATTGAATATTAGACCTAGAGCCGATTTTTTTGGTAGCTAGATCTCATCAAATAAAGGCAAATTTGTTCTTACCATTTTAAAAGATCAGTTATACTTTTCTATATATCTAATTTCCACTTTTTACCATGTTCGAGCCTCCATAATGTCCTTATGTCAAACCACAAGGCTATTCGGAAAGGTATATTCAAGTCCTTCAACATGGTATCAAAAATATTAGGCCCAATGACCAAGAAAGGTCAGAAAAAGTCATCTGAAAATTACCCCAAATTCATTAAATATATAAAGAAAGTCATAAAAAAAATCGGAAAATCGTTCATTTCTTTGTCATTTATGAACATATGAAATGTTCCATAAATGTTCCTTTATTAATGTTCTATGGATTTCTATAGCTTGCTAGGGCGAGATCTGAAGTTTAAATATGCTTTTTTTTATCTGAACGCTTTTTTTACCCTTGGTTTTGAACGAAAATTGAAGATTGACCTTGACCGTAGGGTAAACGGTCAATGTATAGAATTGTTAAATAGGATGAGATGGTAAGAGTTTATAAAGATAAAGCATCGCAATGTTGAGATATAACATTTTGAACATGACCACCTTAAAAAAAAAAAAAAAAAAAATAACCGTATTTGCTTGAAGAATATTTTTATAGTGAAATGTCCCCTATCTAACCCTACCTAAATACCAAGGGTTGCCCTTAATTTCGGATCTCGGACCCTCCTAATTATTGAGATAATTACCACAACTCCCTAATTGGGGAAACAATCATCAAAAGAAAAAAAAAATCCCAACTTTCAAGAACCATAACTCTGTCAAAAAAATAGGCAAAAATATGGGAAAATCGCCTTCGCGATCCTTATCCATTTATCTTTCTAATGGTACCTTCAGATTCAACCCAAATCATATAGAAATATATATGTCATTTAATTACGTGGTTAAATCGAGTTTTAGGAACTTTGTGTTGTGACGTTGGGATATCGCCATATACCCATATTTTTGGTGAATTTTTTTTTTTTTGGCTGCGTTTAGTTTGTCCATCCCTGGGGACATAGAAAACCCGATAACTTTAAACTTTAAACCTTAAAGACTTAAACCCAGAACCCATAAACTTCATTTTTTTCATTCAAAGATAACAATTTTTTAGTTAAGCCTGGGTTTAGGTATTAAAATAACTTCTAAATGACCCCTAATTGCCCCCTATACCATCCCTAGGTCAAACCCCTTAACCCAACAATACATCCATAGTTATGTCCTTCTATTAAATTAAATTGATGATAGTGTCCCTACAACAATTATTTAGGGTCAAAATTTCAAACCTGGTTCCGGGGTTTTGTCAAACACCCAATACTTAGTTGTTATATAGTTATACATATAGCCCATATAGTGCTTTTATATATATATATATATATACGCCTATATATGCCTCGTAACTCAACTTATAAACTATTGTATATCGTTCCCTTCTTAGACCGACTTGTGGATGTTTGGTATATACGACAACGTAGGCGTTAATATAGCGAAAAGATAGTGCAGTAATTGTGGTGCTCTGTATAAAACCTGCTTTCCCGAAGACACAGTAGGAACTGACAAAAGTAAAACACACGAAATTATGAAAAAAATTCCTCAAATTCACTCGTGAACTCGAAACCCCTCACAAACAGAAATTAACACGCAAACTCGCGTCACTCTATCTAAGCCCCCAGAGAACCTTGTCATTCTCCTTTTTGGACAATGCACAGTCCCTCTGTGAATTTTATTAGATGATCTAAAACTAAATAAAAATCCATGTTGAATATAAAAAAAATATATATGAAGACAACTGGTATGTTATGAGGTTAAAATTTCAAACCCTGTAACTATATAGAAATTAGTAAACATATAACCCATAACGTGCTTTCATATATATATATGCATATATATTCCTCGTAACTCAACTTATATTCATTTCCTTCACAGACTTATTTGTATATGTTTGTTACATACGACAACGTAAGCGTAGGTGTTGCAGCAATTGTTGGTTCCTATATAGACCCCACCTGTCATGAGCGCCCCGCAACAAGGATTTTATATAGACCAAGGCCTTTTTACCTTATTATACAGAGGCCAAGATTTTTTGGCTTCCCAATTCAAAATACTTTTTTCCCCACTAGTCCTGATTTTTATAGGGTATATAAACACACATGGATATTAAGTATTATGTAATATCTGATAATTATTGGTTAGAACATGGCGCTGTTTTTTCCCCGATCTTGAAGTCTTGGGCCTCTTCCCAATTCCCATACATAAAAAGCTCTGTAGACCAAAACCCCGTATATGCTAATGTGTCTTAGTATTCAAGTTTAAAATAAAGATTTCACTCGTTTAAAAAAATCAAACACGTCACTCTATTAGAGTTATGAAAAGCCACGAGTCTAGTTTAGTTTTTCGCTTCAAATCAAATTAGCGACGAGCAATTTCGACGTTGAATAAATTTATAATTAATCTTATGCAGACATTTAAATCCCAAAAGCACATACGCCAAAGTTTTTTTTTGTAATATTACTATAAAAGTTTAAAGACAACTATAATAACTTGTCTTTTATATCTTTTATCTTATTTAAATGTACCAAATAAAACATTTGATGGTAAACTTGACCAAAATGACAAATATTTAGCGGGAAAGTAAAACGCCAAGATAATCCTCATACATTGATATTCATGCGGAACTTCTCCGAGTTTATGACATTCTTGGCTTGTAGAGCATAGGCGATTGCGGCAATGGTGTAAGGGAGACAACTCAATTTCAATTTTGATATAAAGCCTAATTGCGCACTTTACACATATTTCATCTCTAGTAAGATAAATGATTAATTTTAAGGGGCTTTATTTAGCTAGGTCCTATATAGACCTCACAGTCCATATGAAGCCACAAGAAAGGTCTAAGATAGACCGATACGCCGTAAATGCTAGTATGTCTTATATAAAGCATGTGCCATTCTGCCTCAATAGGGGTAAGTTTCAATGCAAAATATATGGCTTTGTTGTCTTTTTAAAAATAATGCCTTTTATGTACATAAGAAGCCATAATCAATTTCGTTTTCAACTTACAACTGGCTCTAAAGAAGCACCAATTTCATAAAATATTCAGAGCATGACTTCTGGTTCTCGTTTTCGCTTTAAGCGATAAGATGTTAATTCATCCTTTGCTCATATGTTTAGATATTGAAGATTTTGCGCCATTTCGGATACAGTATATGAAATAGACCACTTCTGCTATATAATGCACGTGCATCTGATATATGTTTACATCATTTTTGATGTTGCTACCTTCAACGAAAGTCGTCGGTGTACTGGGTATTAAAAACTGGATTCTCGAACGACTGGGATTTGAAAATGTGTTAAAAGGGGTTTAGTGTGACATCATTCTATATTTTTCAATTCCTATCACATTTCATTCCGGTTTTTACAAAGAAGCACCAACTTCATAAAATATTCAGAGCATGACTTCTGGTTCTCGTTCTCGCTTAAAGCGATAAGATGTTAATTTATCCTTTGCTCATATGTTTAGATATTGAAGATTTTGGGCCATTTCGGATACAGTATATGAAATAGACTACTTCTGCTATATAATTGCTACTACTGTTACTGCTGCTTCTGATCTGATGATGATAGCGGTTTATAAAGTATAATTTTAATTTTGTCTCTAAATGAACTTCAATATTTAGTAAAATAAAATCGAAATTGCTTTGTCAGCATTAAAATTAGAAAAAAAATCCGTGTAATATTGGTGCATGGGATAATTTACTATGGCCAATGTCAGTAAATAGCTTGATGTCAACATTTTGTAGATGTAGTTCATTTTTTTCACTTAAATTATTATCATAACACTATTTTCAACCATATCAAATTTAAAACTTTTAAGATAATAATTTTTATTTACTCAACAATTATTGAAGATTAATGAACCAACAGATATATATTTTATCAATTATCGTCACAAACCAATTATATCATTAAATGTTTTTAAAAATCTTCAGTAAACGTTCTGTATGTTTTTAACACAATATTTTCCAAATTTAATCTATCAAGAGAAAATCGTTGCACTTTTTTTTGGGTGGTGTGGTATCTTTACTGGACTAATCAGTTCATTGAAGTATTTTCTGGTATTCACATTTTGGGGATCTGGGAGCTGGTGGGGATAAGAAAAAGGTATTTTTCTCTTAATCTGCAGGTGCAAACTATTAAAACACACATATTGTGTGACAATTATGCAGCGTCAGTCGACTGTTAGGCCACATAGACAGATTTGCCCAACTTACACATGTATTTTATTACCAAACGATTTCGATCGGGTATATTTGATACTCTACTGAGGATGTGTATGTGTTTGACAGACAGCAGTACTGTGTTAAAAATGAACTAGCACGATTTGATGTAAACAGAGACACACATAAATATACCACCGCTTTATAATAAAACATTCTGGTGTTTTATATAATTTTGACACTATTGGTGTATCAAAGCTAAAATGTCTACTTACACAAACGATTTCAATTAGATGCTATTTTCTGAGCGTATGCAGAGTAAGCCATTATTTATTCAAAACATGTCTCTGGATAGTTTATAGATGTATCCGTTTGCTGTGAAAGTGTAATAGAGTATTAATAAAACTTTCCACATGAAATGTCTTCATACAATATATATAATCATCTGCATTTTTATAGACTTTTTTGCAATGTTTTAATACGTCATTTTAGAGTTGAAATATTGTATTTGATTCCTTATATATGGTCTACTCAAGTTCTGACCGAATGGCAAAATTGTATGACTCTTGACACACTTCTAATACAACAATCTTGTATCCTCGAAATATTTCACAAATGAAGGTATCGGGTAAGTTAGTAATCTGTGCCAAAACTTCTGACAATGATTTTGTAACATAGTAATCATATAAAAGGCGTTGATTACCAAATATGTTTGCCAAGATAGGCAGTGCTTGTGCATGATATCTCCTGGAACGCTTTGACAGTGATGTAATCTGTACACATCCTTTCATGCACATTGCAAGTTGCATCGGCATTATTTCTTATAGATTTGAGAACGTCTTTTAACATTTATTTGGTAGAAACAGTATTTGGATTCCCCCCCCCCCCCCCCCCCCTAAAATGCACAATTTCTGTATCTAAACCTAATATTGCTTGCTTTTCAATTTCATTTTCAAACTGGATCAAAACATTCCCTTTCACTGCATGTTTTTTTCTGTTTTTTTTTCTCTCCATTTGACAGATTCTATCTTGTCTTTGTGGTATTATCCCTTCTGAACAGTATTTGCTAATAATTCCAATTTTGAATTATTGCTAGAGTGATTCAGAAAGTGTAAATTGCATCTATGACAGACACAGACTTAAAGAGAGTAGAGTTAAGCAATGCAAGCAAAATGAAAAATTATTGTATTTGATACATATATTTTCACCCTGAGGTCAGTATCGCACTTTTGCATTTTACCAAAGGGGGCTGCAGGTTCATTAATTTATCTTAATCTAGAATTATCAGCCTTTGTTCTTGTTTATATTATAATGAATTATGTTGATATTAGCAAAAACACATAAATAACAATTCTATTTCATTCTAAATCATTCTTTAAATTATTGTTAAAAAGAAATCAGAGGTGTACTACCCCTTCCGAAGTAAGTTATTAATAATTTAAGTCATTTTCCACATTCTGGAGAGAAGTAAGACATATTCAATAAAGAGTTAACATAATGAGTGAATAGAAAACTATTTCGTCACGCTTAGTGACGGAAGATCGTGGAACGTATGGTCCAGTGGTAGAGCACTGAACCCATGATCGGAGGGTCGTGGGTTCGATCCTCCGCTACGGCTGTATGTGGTGTCCTTGAGTAAGACACTTTTTCCGCATATGCTTTGTACTGGTTCTACCCAGGAAGACTTCGAGCGTGATTTGTCTAAGTTTTAAGAACATGTTTCACAATCGAAGTATAATAGTTTAAACTAAACGGAAGATCAAAAATTAGCGACTGAAGGTTCTTTAAATCATTGAAACTGGGAATTTGTAAAAGTGAAATTCAATGAAAATAAACATTTTGATGAGCAAAATGATGATATGAATGTGAATAAAAGATCAACAATTTAATGATACTGATATATCTAATAACCTGTTAGATGGACATGTTATAAACGAGGATCATATTGAAACTGATGAAGAATCAAATTATAAAAGCACTTGTTGTAACAAATGCTTTTGTTCACCTTGTGTGACAACAATAAACAATAGTGACTTCGACCAATGTCAAGGCCACATTTGAAAAACAGAAATTGCAGGAGAATAAGATACAAAAAGTTCTAGGCTATGTTAGAACGGCGTTATGCATGAACATCTCACGCACTTATTAGTTTTGTACTGTTCTACATTTAAAGACATGCACTTCTGAAACACTGCACTTATTGCCAATGGTTCTAAAAGTGTCTTGTTTCCATAGATTGTGCTCTTGTAGTCTAAATATGCAGGAATAACATCGGGTTGACCAGGTTGCTTTATCACAATTTTGATGGTTTGATGAAACTACATTTTTGGCAGTTCTTCCCATTTGTTGCAGTGTATCACTACGTATCTCTAAAGTGCTATATCTTCACCAAACTGTACCCAAAGTCATACACACTTGGTAAAACTCATGAAAACGTTCCAATGTTCTCAAATGTACAAAATATGACAATTTTAAAGATTTTCATTTACAATAATGCCCAACCGATTTACACAGCTTATGATAATTCAAAGAGAGATAACCCAAAATGTGTAATCGAGGGGACACTAACTAAATCCTCAAGGGATACCACGCTCGGGACATTGCGAGAGAAAGCATTATTATACTATCTATACTAATGCTTCTTTGTTTGTAAACAATGATCACATGACAACTCATGAATACTATGGTCCTCCTCAAAAATTAAAATTTAACTGTTGCTGCCTTTAGTTTAAATATAATAAATAACAAATTATTTCATGTTTCATTCTGAAAATTTCATGAACTATCAGAAATATTAAGAGCATGATACATGACAAATTTTTCAATTTTTAAAGATCACTCTATTTTTTTTAATTTGAAAAATACTGTCCATGATCTGAATGTGATTTTAAAAATAAAGGAAAACACTCCTACCACAATTACCTCCCTTTTATACCCAAGGTGGGTATTCCGCTCGACAAGGTTTAAGGTATGCTCAGGACACAGTGACTACATTGACAGACATTGTTTGATTTTTATATTGTTTATTATTCGATCTATATTTTAACTATCAGTTATGTTCCTATAAATTATTTGTTTCTGATTTTATTTTCAGAATAAATCTTACATAACTGGTTCTTGACAAGCTAACGATATTGCCATGGAAGCCAATGCTAGTGATGAAGTGAACTTCAAAGAATCAAGAAAAAAACCTCTTCACGATAGAAATTCTAAACCGGAAGTCATAATTGCACCAGATGGAGGCTGGGGATGGATCGTCTGCTTCTCTTGTTTTATGACGCACGTTCTCACTGACGGATTACTTTATTCGTTTGGTGTTGTTTTTGTTGAACTGTTGGACTTCTTCAAGGGAAGTAAAGCTGACACGGCCTTCATACCTTCCCTTTCTAATGGATTTACTTTTCTCATAGGTATGGTATATTATAGTATCCAATATATGTTGTATTGTGCCGTAACCTGTTTTCGATCGAGACCTGATTGACAAGATTTACGAATATCGCGCACGTGTATATCAACTTCCTGCACAAATGTCAATATTTACAAACAGTATCAACATGCATTTAAATGGAATACAAAAAATGAAAAATGATACCTCCGGTACAAATAAGAAAGTCGTTTTATAATACAGAACTGAAAAAATGCAATTATCACTATGTACATTTTTCAGTTTAAATAAAACCTTGACAAAGCTAGGTTTGTTTACGAATACATATACCAACCACGTCTGCTTAAAACTGATGCAAAATAGGTCTAAAGGAAAGTTATATGCTTGTTCGACTGAACATGTCAGCAGAAATTATTGAGGATACGGAGGAGTACCATTTTTATAGAAATTTATTAACAATTGAGGTTGAAATTATCACAGATCTAAATGATAAAAGTAGAATAAAGATAAATAAATATTTCAAAGATTTGTAATAAGATGTGGATACGAAAAGGCGGGTATATGGAAATGCATTAATATACTTTAATATATATAAAAAATATTTTTAATCAGGATTTTATTTGGTTACTATGTCAATTTTTATATAAAATAAAAAAAAAATAAATGACCGCATTCTGCTCAGTGTTTAACACTGTTATAGAATAAAGCCATTGAGAAATATTCAGTCATGTGAAAGGTACATGTATATACTTTCATTTATTAGCACCTCTACATTTTAGTTTGATACATTACGTCATCCAGTCATGTTCGAAATCTGGTGACGCCATTTTGTTGAATGTATATTAGAGTCAACATGATCTAACGTGAATTATAAAATCAATTGACATGTATTTGTTATCGTTTAGATAGAAAAATATTGATAGTTTTATATTTTATTAATGTTTTATACAAGCATTAAGTATCAACATTCGTTTTGCATTGAAACATTTAACGGCGAATCTTAAGTGATCGAAAAACGATAACAAAAGCATGCTAATAGTGTAAATGAAGTTGTTGACATTTAAATATCGATAAAATACTTAAACTTAAACATATTGCGGACTGACCCGAATCAAATGTTTTTATTATATTTGACATACTGTTGCGTTATCATGATAGGTTGTGCTTACGCATTGGCTCCTATCCAAACACATCAAGTAGTCATGTTTTTTTTTTGTTAGAAGTACTTTATATTGCACTTTTTTCGTAATAAACCAGAACTATTGCCGTGATATCTTTTTCACCATTGTCATATTTTTCTTGAGTTGCCGAAATCTTTATTTATGTCTGATTTTACATCGGTACTTAAGGCATTCATTATAACTCTAGGACTAATGAAAGTTTTGGAATATAGAACATTTTGTATTATATAACACCCCCATAACACGAGGAAAGTATCTAACTTGATTTCCTTGTTTGTGTTATTGGTTAAAAATAAAATTATATTATACGTTCATGCGTTTTCCATTTTTTTACTTTATATTAAGGTCCAGTAGCTGCAGGATTTATAAACCGATTTGGGTGTCGCGCAGTCACATTAGTAGGTACCTGTGTCCTTTCCGGAAGCCTTATTATCAGTATTTTCGCGCCAAATATCTACTTCCTGTACTTCAGTTTTGGTGTCTTGACAGGTACTGATGGTCTTATTTGTTTGTAAATGATATTTTATTTGCATATTAAATTTTGAATAAACAGGTTTTATTAAAAAGTTTATCATGCAGTATTTATTAAGCAGTAAAATAAATTTATCTATCAGCACTTTTGTGTGTGTGTATTTGAACGGACGCGCAGACAGAAGGCAGGAAGGCATATGGATACTGAGACTTCGAATGGCATAGGAAGTAAAGTTATCCTTATATGCACAATATGACAACATATAAAGTATATTATCTTAATGCAGTATGTTCATTATGAAATTTACAATTGTGAGGTAAATGAAAAGGAATTATATGTACCTCAATCATACAATTAACATATGAAATAAAAAAGCTATTTGTTTAAGCATTAATGGTTAATAGCTAGTACACAGGAAATCAAGAACTGGTTCTTCCCAGAAACGGACGTGGTAACGATTTACAAAACCATGAGTTTACTATGCAATCGCCCTAAAATTGCCAAATACTAGTCTATCATATTAATTTTTTTTGTAGGTATAGGTAATGGGTTGGTTTACTTTGCAGCGATTGTGAGCGTTACTCAGTATTTTGATAAACGGAGATCATTTGCCACGGGGTTGGGTGTCTGCGGATCTGGGATTGGTACTTTCGTATTCAGTCCTATCACAAAATGGTTGCTGGACACTTACAACTGGCAAGGAACCCTTCTTATTCAGGCTGGTCTAATTTTGAATTGTGTCGCTTGTGGGTTAGTTCTTCGTCCAATTGATCATGTCAACAGTTATGTTGATGAAAAAGAAGAAACTCAGTTGGCGGTCAACGTATCTTGCATTAGTACAACTGATTTAAACACACAAGTTGTCAGCGCTAATGTAAATAAGGTATCATCTAATGATGACAACGATGGTGTGGCGGAGGATGGTGTGGTGGATGATGACGAAATCAACATAGTCAATATCACAAAATCAATAAGCGATCAGAACATGGCTGATAAAAACCACAATCCGAAGAATACCAGTCACAAACAGAAGAGCGGAACAGATATATGGACAAGTATAAAAGGGTCATTTCATATAGCCATTCTGAAAAACCTGGCATTTGCGATGTTTACCATATCCATGTTTTTCTACACACTTGGTTTCTATATTCCTTATATATACTTGCCAGACAAAGCCAAAAACGCAGGTTTGTTGTTGTTTTTTTTGCATCAATTTTGGCAATTGTAATGTTGACAAGACCTTTTGTTTAATAATATATCACAAGGTACGGTAACCCTAAATTCAAAGAAACTTTATTTTAAAACCTTGTTAGGTTAGTTGATGCATTTTCATCTCCCGTGTTACCTATAAATTGGGTCGAGAAAAGCATTCGGTTCCATTTGACACCAGTACCGGTAATGTAACCGAATGTTTTCTTTCGATTGATTTGAGAATTATCATGCGTATATCAAAACAAGATTTGTCTGCAAATGGTAACGAAAACGTTTAGGAGAGAAACAGTATAGATCTGAATTCATATCTAAATACAGTACAGAATATATAAAGCAACGTTTGATTTGCAAATAAATTTACTTGATCGAAATATCAAAATATGGAAAAACTACAAACTAGAAGTTAGTTAACCTACAATATTGACAATACTGACATAATTTGGAATCCGATATATTAATATAAGTTTCATTGCCTTGACAGTCTGTGTCCGTCACAGAGCATTTCCTCTTTGACTCCAAAGTGACATTTCTCAAAAGGTGACTGTGGTATATCGGAACTTGGACCAAACTTAAACTCTCCATAGGAAGGCATATCAAGCGACAAAACAGTCAGTTTTTCGACGTTGTACACTTTGTTGCCGAAGAAGCTACAGTCAGTTTAGTACTGACATTATGTATCGGTATTATATCTGAAGTGTTCAGTTTTTATCAAATATATACATATACAAATGTTTCCCGGCATCTCATATAAACGAAATCTAGACATTTATATTTACATTTCCCTTTACCTATTTCTAGGTATTGACGATTATAAAGGGGCGTGGTTACTGTCTTCAGCCGGGATATCTAGTACCGTCGGCAGGGTTGTGTTTGGTTTTATTTCTGACCGAAAGTGCGTGAGCAGATTGTATCTTTACAGCACTGCGCTGGTTTTCTGTGGAGTTGCCACGTCATTCGGCACATTATTTGACTCATTCGAGTCACTGCTCATCTACTCAGTCTTGTTTGGTTTGTTTAGCGGTAAGTGAAATAAAGAGCAGATGGGAGTTAGTTTGATTTCATTGTTTTCGTATTTTGATTTTGATTTGCAAAACTCTTCAATATTGGAGGTAAGGACTGTTAAGATTAGTGTCATGCAGATAAAGTTTTATGTTAATACAAAAAGACGAAATACGAATATCAACCTAACTCCAGTCTGCCAAATTAGGAATCTCATTATATTGTCTACATAAGAAGAATCTTATTTAAAAACACATTTGGAGATCAGACTAAATTCCTGTCAAGATACACATGTTATCTATAAAGGTCATGGAGACAACTCATCAATGATTGGTATTTTGATAAAGTCATAAACTTTTAAGGAAGAGTGTAACCATAAGACTCTTCAAACCAGATATTTTAATGGTTTAAAGTATTCTAAATGCTGTTATGGTGTCGTGGTTCTAAGAAAACTGAATTATAATTAACAACTATAAGACACGTTTATACGAAAAACAAACAGGAAAAAAACGT
The DNA here is from genome assembly GCA_029582155.1 of Panopea generosa. Taxonomy (NCBI): domain Eukaryota; kingdom Metazoa; phylum Mollusca; class Bivalvia; order Adapedonta; family Hiatellidae; genus Panopea; species Panopea generosa. The sequence goes on from CM055907.1 coordinate 46,657,002, forward strand.
TTTAGCATTATTATTAAATTTGAGATACGCGCCTCACTGTTGTTTGGCAGAATGAGTCGTTATTGTCCAGGTCGCATGTTTGGCTTTCAAGTGGCAAATAAATCAATAAAAAACCAGACTTTTTTAGCCTAGTGGATTACCGGTCTAGTTGAAACCAGTTTTCTTAAGTGACAAATATATAAGTCAAAGGAACGGTCTTTTTAGTGACAAATATATAAATCAGGATACCATTTTTCGTTAGTCAGTAGACCATTTCTCGTTACTCACAAATATATAAATCATTTTTCGTGAGTCACAAATATATAAATCAGTAGACCATTTTTCGTTACTCACAAATATATATCAAGAGACCATATTTCGTTAGTCACAAATATATAAATCAGGAGACCATTTTTCGTTAGTGACTAATATATAAATCACTTAACTGAAACCATAAAGATTTCTTAACATACTAGAAACATATTAAAGCAAATATTAACATATATATCAATTCTGAAAAACAACTTCATACAACCCACCAAATGTTGCAATAATATTTGTACCCCTCGCCCGCCCCCAATCTTTTTTTTTATATTTGCAAATGTGTTCAGTCAAGAATGAAAATTGAGGTGTTTTTAATATAAGAATGTTTGAAACACCATGAATCATACGATCGCCCTGGACAAAAATTGGAGAGCGTTCATTTTTATATGTGTTATTGTGTTAACCACACCCTTGATTTAATATGCACAAATACTGTATTAGGTGTTTCTGTGTCCCTGATGTCCGTCGTATTGGCGGATTTAGTCGGTGTCGAGAGAATGCCAGATGCGTTTGGTGTCAGAAACTTTTTCGCCGGAATTGCAGCTTTAATAGGACCACCTATTGCTGGTAAGAATTGCCAATTTATTATGATAGTAGTGGATCGGGAGTAGACGGCTAACACAAGACGGCGCGGCTTCGAGACGATACTCTTGAAAAGAATAGCACTTAGCAGTGGTCCTATTTACGCGATGGACTTATATACGATTCATAGTATATCTGAGCGTACTTCCCAGTCAGGCTAAGTAAACTAAATAAATTTAATTGGATACGCAATATTTATTAAGAAGGTCAAATGTCACGCTTAGTTGCAAACCTACCATTGTATATTTCATTTTTATTCTGAAGTAACTAAAATGTTTACCATTCATAGACAGATGGGGAACTTAAATATATTTTTTGTAAAGATTGTTTTTCATCCAAGTGTGTGTATACTATAGGCCAATGATCTGCAATGCATGAGGTCATTTTTATTACAAAGATTCGTAGCGTGGTAAAAGAAAATTGCGTCTGAAGATAATATATATCTATTGCTAATCAGTTTACAAATATTATTGAATTTACTACTCATCTAAAAGAAGCAATCGTTGCGTGGTCTGATTTCGTTAGGTATATAATCAGATAGGCACAGCCGATGTCGTTCTATGTTTGTTCCGGTAGTTTATTAATATAAACACGTGTTTTAAGATGCAATAGCTATAGTTTATGCTATACATTTATTCCCATATTTTGCCGATTTTAGTCCTAAATGAACGATTAAGATAAAAAGTATTTAAATATCTCTTAAGTTCAGCTTCATTCCGATGTTCCCAGAGTTGAGACTCATTATCAAATAAATTTAAAAATGCCAACTACATATGATGTCATTTTTATTGTTTTAACTTTGAGAAGCCGTTCAAAATACAACGCTGCAGTATTTTGCAACAATTTTTCACCTTCAGATATTCCCTTTGGCCTCACTTTGTTACCGTAATCAGCAGTTTATGTACTAACAATCGGAGCTAGTGACAATAATCATGTATGCTTTGAAATGCTATCTGTGTGTCTTGATACCAACATGTGTTGGAACAACCTGGTGACACTGATTGTTCGGATATAATTTGTTTTGATAGGCACGTCACTGATGAAAAAACGAGCAGCTCTGTGCTGCTCTAATTCAATATTGGATGTGCTAGGCATGATGGACGGGTCCCATGCAGTAGGCGCGTATCCAAGTTGTTGCCGGGCTATTGATTTGTAGCATGTGGCATTGACTTCCTTGTTACAGAAGGAGAGGTTTCTTCTTCGTGGTACGAATAAACGCCACTACAATATAAAGACACGACAACTTCTATACAGGGGCGTACTAGTGTATATTCTTCATTCATCAACATTTTTTTATTAATTCAGAGAGTCCTCGCCTATACATTTTGTGTACACAAATGAGCCAACTCTATATAGTCTGAAAGAAAACCATATGACTTGAAGACGTCTGTGCAATTTTCTACAACAATACGTATTACATTCTAGAAAAAAGTGTTTAAAAAGGTCGTCTATAAACAATTGTATTCGTAATTGCTTGTAGTGAAACCAATTCCGGATAGTTTCCGAACGTATTTCGCTGATTTCCGAAAATCCGAAGTTTTGTTATTGTCGCTCGGGATTTATGATAGTTGTTGTTGTAGCATTTAGAGCAGGACGCGATTTAATCGACTACAACCATCCACATTGTGACTGTAAAACACGCATTACAGAAGCAGTAAAGAACACATGTTCTGAATAAAAAGTTCATAAAATAGCTTTATTTATATGATAGCATTAAATTATGAGTGTTAGATATTTTATTTACCAAAAGTGTTTCTTGATTATGTTTCAGGTTGGCTATTTGACGTCACAGGCAGTTATGATACGTCATTTATCGTCATGGGCGTCATCGTCACCTTCAGTGGTATAATGTTGTACTTCCTTCCTTGTATCAAAGAAAAAGTCCAGAAAAAGTGTGTTTCTGACTTGTATGAATTGCAGCCGAGCGGTTTCTTTACTGTTTAAGAGTTAAAAAAATTCCACTTATTTAACAAACACATTTCAAAATTATATCATAATGTGAACAATATTCGATATTTTTCATAAAAGTTTGATGATAGGATGATATGGTCAATACATTTTCATTCTGCTGACCTTAAACAAACAATTTTCAAAGACAAATATTTTCACTACGTAATATTGATGCCAACGACACGGCCAAATGAAATATGTACAATGAACTATGTATATACAGCAAAACAGAGCAGAAAACTAATCGCACTGAAATGATTGATAAAATATAATGATCGAAGGGAATATTGAAAGATATCAATCTATTTAATAATTGAAGGAAATAATCAAAGATATAAATCTATGGAATATTGAAATTGAGACTAACATATAGAAAATGAAAAACGAAAACAGTAGTTGTCGAATATAAACAATCAATAAACAATGTTGTTATCAAAGAGTTAGGTTCTTTAAAGATAATTATAATAGAAACTGTCAAAGAAATGAAAGACGAATTATTCAACTCATATCACATAATATACTTATTAGAAGGGAACCTTTATGAAAAAGACGATGAAAATAGAAAACTTAAACAGTAAATAGTAGAACTTAATAGGTTAATTTACATACATAGTGTAAATCTAAATAAGATAATAACCAAAGAGTTCAAGAAATGGAAAAGCACAAGAAGTAGTAAATAAATGACTGAATAACATGGGAGGCGAAACAATATCGGAGTTAGTGACATTATCGAACAGGGAGACAAAACAGCAGAAGAAACAGCTTGGAACGTAGCGGACGAACTTCAAACTTAATTTAAGAAACTGTTGTGAAAGTGCTTGTAGCTTATGATATCCCTCGACAATGTATTAATAATGACATTTCATTTCATTATAACCAGATATGCGGTGATAACAGGGAGACGGGCACTGAAAAACAATGGACTCTTTATTAACGAATACCTGATGATAATATATCAATTTGTTCTTTCACGTCTATGTTCTTAATATACAATTCTGAAAAACAATAGTTTTCACCAAACTCTTGCTTCAAAATTTGTTCATACATTCCTCATTTTGTAATATTCACAAAATGGTTGAAGCGAGTCTGAGAACTGAAGTATTTCAGTAACCACTGAAAATTCCCTAGACAATAAAAGCATACAATTATGTTCATAAATATATTACCCAGGATATAGCGGTAGTTGTATTCTAAAATATAAAGTGGGTCAGTAGTACAGCGGATAGGGTGCTGGCTTCAGACGGCAGAGGTCGCGAGTTTGAAAATGTGCCATTGATAGATTGACGTATAAACTTAAATGTTGTTGTTCGCTTACAAAGAAAGGATCTTTTAACCAAGTGTGGTACTATCATGCCTGTTTTTTCTTTAATTCATAATTCAAACATACTTCTAAAGTATCCAAGCGCATCAAGATAACAAAATAACCACTAAAATACCGAGCATTATATATGTAATCTAAACTTGTTTCTTGATTATATTCAGGTTGGCTATTTGGCGTCACTGGCAGTTATGATGCGCCATTCGTTGTCACGGGCGTCAACATCTTCAGTGTTGTAATGTTGTTCTTTCTTACATGTAGCAAAGCAAAAGTAAAGAAAAAGGGTCAGTTTCTGACTTGTATGATTTGCAGCCCTGCAGGTATAACATGTCAACAATAAAACTTCCGTGATAATACTAACGTATTTTAAAGTTATAGTTATAATGTGAACAATATTTGATTTTTAGATAAAAAAAGTAAGCCCTTTTATTTTGAAAGGGGGGTAACTACGATAAGTAAAGAGTACGGGAGTTGTAAGAGTTACTTCTCTTGAAAAACGTATAGGTGAGATCGGATTTTTTAACTCTTAAACAGTAACGAAAATTAACAAAAATAAATGATATTTGATATTCCCACCCTCCCCATACCCTAAAATGTGCTGCTGTTGTCTTATAATTACGTATTTCTGCAGCAAGATCTGGAAAAGCATAACGTTAAAACAATTAGATATCCAATTTAATTCAACGGCTTGGCTGGAAGTCAGAAGTTCATGTGATTTATGTTGTTGCAGGGACATATACACCAGGCTAGAGAACCACACTCAAGTATTATTATGCAATCATCCGTCAATGGAAAAATGTTTATAAACATTTAATACATATGTGTAAATAATTTGTGGGTTCTGTACACATATATGAATATCTCTGCAGCATAAATTTATCATCACATATAGGAAACTATGATTAACATACATATAATTCAGATCCTGTATAATAGTTAACGGATGTCTTTAGAAAGCACAATTCCGTCAATAAGAAGAAATGATAATAATATTAATAATCTAACCCCTTTCCCTTTATGATTTTCATACAGACCCTAAACCGCTCAAGTACCCCATAACTGCACTCCGTTTGCGCTCAGTTTGCACTCCGTTCGCGCTCCGTTCGCGCTCCGTTTGCGTGCACTCTATTAAACGCGATTAATTTAATGCACTCACAAACGCAAGTATTCGCTCACGAGCGCTGTATAGCTGAGTGCTCTATTTAATACTCCTCTTGGCGTTCGCTTCGTTCAGCGTTCACTCAACGTTCAGTTCGCTCAGTTCGGTTTCCAGCCCATAACCAATCGCAACATCTAAACTCTTTAAAATGATTCTATATTGACTTTTTAATTTAATCTATTCCAATGGAGCAAGAAAATATATCCATGGGATTTAGTAAAGTTAAATTAATTCATAATCCGATTGTTTGTCTACATATTATGTCACCCGCTGGGTGAAAGGTTGAACTAGTATCGATAGTAGGCATGTTTAACGGAAGTGTATATATTTTGATAGGTGATCAGTGGTCTTGGTGATCAAAGAATATCGCACGTTATACCGGCTTCTGTTATCCAGACCGACATGTGTTTGCGTCAGTATCTTCTTTGATATACCGTAAGCCGTTTGTTATAGGAAAGCAATAAAGTCTGTCCATAAAATTTACATAATATTTTATACATCATCAACATGACCAAAATATATTGTTATTAATAATTAAATTTAATTAATAATTCCATACTGTTGATACTTCGTTGGCCTTATAATAATCCATAAATCTGCTCAGTGTAAGCAGTGACTTAACAACATGTGGATATATCACTGGTTTTGTTAATGTTCAAACTAAAATAAGCTTTATAATCAATAATATGCACTGCATTGGTGATGAAAAATTTATTATAATCCGTGCGATGCAATTCAACATTATAATAAATGAATTTTGAAAAATAATAATCTTGTATTGTTTTTCTCGATTTGGGTCCGAATGTAGCTTCACTAAACTTAAAAAAGATATTCTGATATTTTAAGTTTTTATAATTATTTTCGTCATCATTATGTATATAAATATACTTGCAATGAACTTTTTTCAGTGGGTTTCTCAAATTATTCTTTTACTGATAGTATGCTTTATGTTAATATATTATTTAAAATGACAAACTATATTAAACTTGTTTGATACTACACCCACTGTGCTATACCGCTAATTATATGACACGCAGCAACACACCCGTGATGTTAATTACGTTATGTCACATGCCAGTGAGAGCCGTGTCAATTAAGTTATATGCTAAAGACTTATAGACTTATCGGTCTATTGACCACGGAAGATATGTATGATTTCATTTTGATTGTAATTCGTGCCAGATGGATAAATCTTAATTGAGCCAACATTATGTGATTGAAAAGAAAAGATAAAAAAGAAAAACTACCAGCCAATTAACAACAAATAAAAAAATCATTTAAGATATTGGTTATTCGAAGTTTCAGAACGCTTAAGTATGTAAATATCATGATGTTAATATCATTAAATTAACAAACTGAAAACCCCACGCCAGTTCTGAATGAATGGTAGAAAGTGTGACATACACGTATTAAGGGATGTGTATTCAGGGCTGTCATTTTACCACAGCTGCCATAGCGATTTCGTATAAAAAAAACCAGATCAGAATTGTTAATTTACAAAATAAAACAATCCTACAATTTTAAAACTAATAAAAATTAAAGACATGTCTCTAAATAATTCCTTGTAAAAATGTAGTATTTTATTTGTATTATTTTTTTACTTTCATTATTTGTTTTATTTTTATAATATCATTATCATTGGAGCTATTATTATAATATACATATTGCCTTATTGATTTGTCACAGCTTTTATATTGGATACGTGCGTACGTGCATCTGGTCAGTCGTTCATAATAATTATATTACTATTATGAAGGCAGAGTTGCATGGCAATCATCAAAACAGATACCCATGGTGAGAACCACATGTGTGTCAATAAATAGTTAATTAGTGATTTATCGGTCCATTGATCACGAAGAACCCTGCCCGTGTGCAATTTTCATTTTGATTATAATTTGTGCCAGATGAATGAATCTTTATTTAACCCGCGGCATGTGATTGGATAAGAAATATATAGTCAAAATCAAAACTAAAATATGCAGATTTTTTTATAATATTATTATTATTATTATCATTATTATTAATATCTATTATATATGTTATTATTATTTATTACTATTATTACTAATATTATTAATATTATTGTTATTATTGCTATATTATTATATTATTATATTATTATTATTTGAGTATTTTTTCTTCTTTTTTATTATTATTATTATTATTATTATTGTTGTCATTTCTTACTTGTTACCCCTTTCACAGCTTTTATAATGGCTTAATTGTTACGTGGTTACGTGCACGTGATCAGGCGAATCGATTTTGTTGGAAAGCGGGAAAACAATATATTTACTATTTTATAGGCAGTGAATACATGTTCTTTTTTGTTTATTTAAACCTTCCTCGTGATCAAAAACTGTTCTTTAGTCAATATAAAATCACAACCTCAAAAAGGTCACCTAGAAATTTACGTTTACTAGTTTTTATTTCCTGTGTCTAATGTGTTATTTCGGTCTGTCGTGTTAATTTGGCATACATACATTTATTTTACTTTAATTTGATTTAGCTTGATTGTAAAGTAAGCTCGGAGCTTATGCAGATCGTTCTCCAGTGCATTCCCTTATTAGATCTGGTACTGAATTGTGTTTCGAGAGGTCGGGTAGAGCCTGGGTCAAACTCGCGACCTCTGCCGTCTGAAGCCAGCACCCTATCCGCTGTACTACTGACCCACTTTATATTTTAGAATACAATTAATTTATTACTATTATTTTAATGAGATGTGCACGAGTATAATGTTTCCACTTTAATTGCAATATAAAAGTTTTACGTAGTTTTGTTCACAACTAAGCACAAACTCAGTGTAACTATGTTTGGGGAAAATATAAAACTAAAGTCCAAATTAAATTGAAAATTGGTAATTTTTTTTTTCTGAAATACCCAAACAAATAGAATCATAATCATATAATTTTCCGCATATCTATGTTTTGTTTGATTCACGCATGCTTTGATATTTTTGTATTTGGAGCAGTATACGCTTAAATCGAAATAAAGTACATGTTTTGTATGTTCTATAACTAATTTATATCGAAATAACACGGAAAATAGTAAATTCATATTACATCTTTTCGAATTGTTATTTGCACAATATATATAATTATTTATATTTTTGTTGCGCAAACCAAATCATGCTTGAACATGCAACTAAATTAGCCTTGAAACCGTAGATAACCATTGACGTGTCGTCTATTGTATAATAGGTATTTTAAACATTATTGTATTGATCCGCTAATTATTGATATGTATGTTATAATTGATAAATTGTTGACCAAAATAAGTTTTATCATGCGTTTTACAATAAAACATTAATATAAACTACATGGTTTATATTTATGTGAAAGAAAATTTCTTTTTTATCTCGATTTTAAGTATCGACTTCACGATCTAATAATGAAAAAAGAGTGTATCCGAATGAATGAGTGCACATGTATGTGTGTTTTTATAAGGGTTTAAGTGCGAAGAGAAATTCTAATTTTATTCGAGCATTGACAACAAGAACCACGAATAGCAGTCTTCATGAAAAGCAGACATATTATAGGTTTGATTTAACATGTAACATATGCTTTCAATATTCGAAGTATACCTTTTGTTGAAAGAATAGTTTACAATTGACATGCAGTCTGCAACAGAAATATTATGTAAGATTGTCCGGAATATGTATTGAATTATTACTGATTGTCCGGAATACGTATAATTTTATTTCCGACAGTGTGAATGTGCATCTGTTTTGATACCAAAAAATGTGTGTGTGTGTGTGTGTGTGTGTGTGTGTGTTTATGTGTGTGAGTGCTTGTGTGTGTGTGTGTGTTTATGTGTGTGTGTGTGTGCTTGTGTATGTGTGTTTGCGCACGTGTGTGTGTGTGTGTGTGTGTGTTTGCGTGTTTGCGTGTGTGAGTGTGTGTATGTGCGCGCGCGAATGAACGGTTATTTTGTCTATATCTTCAACCTGACTCATCAAACATATATTTATATAACAATCATACACGAATTTCGTTGATTTATTTAAAATACAAATGAAAGAGATAGTAATTTTCAATCGCCATTTCGCTATTTACATTCCAATGCACTCTATTTCGCAAGTAACACTCAATTTCGCATTTTAGTCCTAATGATTACATGTATTTCTAATATTGTCTCATGAATATGCATATCTACACCAGGAACGAGGTTAGGAGTACATCATACCTTTCAGAAACATAGCGTCCATAGGGATAACATTGAGATAGAAGTCCGATTAAATCTATTAATTTAGAATTTGTAGACAGTGTTTAATTAATGTAAAGGACATAAGACAACAACCATTGATTTAAGTGGTTTTGTGAAGAATGTGTTCATGAGGTCCGTCCGTCCGTACGTCTGGAGCAGCAGTTGTGGGTTGCGTTGCCAGGACAGAGTGGCATTGTGGGATTTTTTGGTACTTGTGGGGTGCAATGTTCACCCCACAAGTGCTAAAACCCGTCCAAATGGCATTGTGGGGTTAATTTCATTTTTTTCACATTTTTCTTTTACTTTTTTTCACCTTTTTTCATTCTTTTTTAGTGTCATTAGGGTTGGATCTCAAGGTTTGTGACATAAGGGTTAGAAAAAAAAAAGTTTTGTTTTGTTTTATAAAAAAAAGATGTTTTATAACATATAAAAACCGCACCAAACAACATCACTTCCACCAGAACGTCCGTCCTTCTGTCCGTCCTTCCGTCCTTCCGTCCGGGATTTTGTTTCCGGCCTGTAACTTTGTCATGCGTAGATGGATCTGTTGATACTTGCTACAAATGATCAACATAACATGACGACGTGTCCCGAGTAAGACCCACACCCCTACCTCAAAGGTCAAGGTCACAATCTGACTTTGTTTGACAACATTTTGAGTTTGTATGATATTTCGTTTCCGGCCTGTAACTTTGTCATGCATTGATGGATTTTGTTGATACTTGCTACAAATGATCAACATAACATGATAACGTGTCACGAGTAAGAACCACATCCCTACCTCAAAGGTCAAGGTCACAATTTGACTTTGTTTGACAACACTTTGAGTTTGTGTGAGATTTCGTTTCCGGCCTGTAACTTTGTCATGCATAGATGGATTTTGTTGATACTTGCTCCAAATGATCAACATAACATGACGACGTGTCGCGAGTAAGACCCACACCCGTACCTCAAAGGTCATGGTCACAATTTGACTTTGTTTGACAACACTTTCAGTCTGTTTGAGATTTCGTGTCTGGCCTGTAACTTTGTCATGCATAGATGGATTTTGTTGATACTTGCTACAAATGATCAACATAACATGACGACGTGTCGCGAGTAAAAACCACATCCCTACCTCAGAGGTCAAGGTCACAATTTGACTTTGTTTGACAACACTTTGAGTTTGTGTGAGATTTCGTTTCCGGCCTGTAACTTTGTCATGCATAGATGGATTTTGTTGATACTTGCTACAAATGATCAACATAACATGACGACGTGTTGCGAGTAAGACCCACACCCGTACCTCAAAGGTCATGGTCACAATCTGACATTGTTTGACAACACTTTCAGTCTGTTTGAGATTTCGTGTCTGGCCTGTAACTTTGTCATGCATAGATGGATTTTGTTAATACTAGCTACAAATGACCGACATAACATGACGATGTGTCGCACATTACACCCACAATCCCACTTCAAAGGTCAAGGTCACAATTTAACTTTGGTTGATGACACTTTCATTCGGATTGAGATTTCGTGTCATGTTTGAAACTTTATCACCTAAGGATAAATTTTAAAAACACTTGCCACAATTCATTAGCATGACATTACAAAGTGTCACGTGTAAGACCCATATGCGTACCTCAAAGGTCAAGGTCACACTTTCAGTTTGTTTCACAACACTTTCAGTCTGTGTGAGATTTCTTGTCCGATCTATAACTTTGTCATCTATGGATATATTTTCAAAATACTAGGCTCAGTTGATAAACATGACATACAATTAAGTGTCGCATGTAAGACCCAGAACCTTTCCTAAAAGGTCAAGGTCACACTTTCAATTTGTTTGATATTGCGTGTTTGGTCTGTGACTTTGTCTTTAACTTGGCTCAATTTATCAAGATGACATGACGACGTGTCATAAGAAAAACCTAGACACTGTCACACTTTGAATATGTATGGCAACACTTTGAATCTGTTTAAAATTTCACGTCTGTTTTATAACTTTATCATGCATGGATGGATTTCAAAAACACTTGGTTCAATTTATCAATTGATCAACAATTGATCTGTAACTTACATTTAAGGATTTTAAAATAGCTTGACACAAGTGATCAGCATGTCATGATAATGTTTCACCTGCATTTAACTGTTGAAATACCCAGACCATTACATCAGATGTCAAAATCATTGTTACACAAAGGTCAAGGTCATGCTTTAATGTAAAGAAAACATGGAATTGCATGTCTAGTCTGAAACATTAGTCCATTACTTTGATATTCATATATACATCGCTACATATTATATCATATATTGTTTTTTTTCACAGACCATTTGGGATGGAATGTGACACTTAACAGTGACATTTCTTGTTGGAAGTGATTTACGAGCGTATTTGTATAGCGCAAGGTTCCATTAATATCAGCGTATGATCGTTTCAGTAAAATAAATGCTCGTTGTCTAGAACACAACATAAAAGTTTACCCTTTTAAAAAAAATTCACAGATACATACATAACATATACATAGGAGACCATATTCACTGCCTCTCTTGTAATTTTTAATGGAGGGTTTTTCTTTCATCATGTATTTCTCTCTGTATTCAATCATATCAATATGCCTTCAATTGCATTCTTCTGGTTTACAGGGCGTTTTCTTTTCATTATTCTTACAGTTCATTTACACATCCTAAAATGAAAGATGCAAAAAATATTCAACATTATAAACTTTTAAAATATAATACATAACTACATCAGGTTTATTGCCTTTTGAAATTTGTTTAATAACATAATCAAACTATCAGCAACAAACAAAATTCTACGCTATCAAATTTAACTGTTTTCGTATTTAATATATTATATAACTCACCTGTGTATTGCAGAACTTTGACCCACCTGAGTAGCTTTGGTAATGGCCTTGATTATTCGTTTTTAGTTCGATTATTTGGAAATAAAGAAAGCTATTCTACTCACCCGGGCGTCGGCGTTGATGTTGGCGTCGGTGTAACACCTTTGTAAATGTTTTGTATGTAAGTCCCTATCTCAATAACTATTGCATGTATTGAATTGAAACTTTACACAAGACTTCACAGTCATGAATATAATACAAAGTATTACCCTTGTTTTACTTAAAAAATCTGGTTTTTGTTTTGTGTGCAAGTACCATCAAGTACATTTCACACTAACCACTTATGTAATTGATTGAAACTTTACACAAGCCTTCCCAGTCATTAAAATTACTACAATAACTAAATTAGATAACTATTGCATGCACATAATGCAAAGTATTGACCTTGTTTGATTTAGAAATTCCGATCAAAGTTTTACGTGCAAGTACCACCACGTCCATATCTCAACAACCAGTCAATTTAATTAAAACTCCACGCAAGACTTCCCAGTCATCTCACTTACTAAAATTATGAAGATAGATAAGTCCATATCACCACAAATACTCAATGTACAAATGTATTTGATTGCAACACAACAGTCTTCGCACGTTTTCGATTGAAATTTCATACACAGTATGGCAGCTATAACGTCTAAGATGCTTGGATTTTTCATCAGTCGCAATCAAATTTGTACTTTTGTGACAAATGTTCAAAAGTCGAGCGTGCTCTCCCTCCGACAACTCTTGTCTCATTGGGTTCCTTCCAGTGTTGTCAACATGTGAAATGTCTGAAACACACTCCAGTTGAGTTAGATATCTGTCATAAAAAAACATAAATAGTTTAAAAATAATGTTCAAATATAAATAAAATTATGTTTATATGGAGTAATACGGTAACATTCGAATCACAAAACAATAAAATAATATAGCGCATAACAATAATAAATAGATACGTAAGCATGAAAACTTACATTAACATGTTGTCCTCCGTCTATTCTTATTTTGCTTGATATATATGGTTCACTAACACAGGTTTCATCAGATTTTTTTTTAAAATCGAGGGAAGAATCTGATCTGCTTTATGATGTTGGAACACAACACTCTTGACAAGATCTCATAATAGTATCCCATTTCGACATATGTGTAGCCATTTTCCTATGTAGTTATAGTCGTCTGCTATTCAGTTGGTAGTGTAGTGAGCTCCTAACCTCGTTCTGATAATGGCATGTCTGGCATGCATATAATTTGAGTGAGGTCTATGACATCACCAGCTCCGATTGATCTGTGTAGTTAGACACCTCACTAACCGAATTTGGTGAGTTATTATAGCCCGATGAGGTCAGAAAGCATGAACTATTTTAATAGAAAATGTGTTCGTAACTCGTCTTTTATTTCATATATCCTTAAAATAAATATTGATAAACTTCAGGTATATAATGTATATTTCTATATATTAAACTATATTCGTACCGAAAATAATGCTGGTCATGGCAGATATTACGCAATGGACGACAGTATCAAACCACACAAGCAAAGAGGTCAGTACGTACGCGTCACCTAGTTGTACCACTATTCCTAATTATAAAGTCTGGTTATTTTACCCAAAATGCTCTCCCGAGGACAAGTCTACCTATTATTTATTACAATTTAGCTCGGAAAGTATCCGAAACTGGATTTGAAGCGGAGATTTAACAAAATTAAAAAGTAAGTGTTTGAAAATAGTGATTTTTAACACTCAATATTATTATATCAATTATTTTAACAACTATATGTTGGAGTTTTATCGTATTTTGTTACAATCATAACTTGTGATAGCTACATTTACTCAAAGAACTTGACACTTTACTGAGGTGGAAAGGTTTCGTTACGGTACCACGGGACCAGCTTGAACAACATCTAAATGAATCGTCATTTATGTTCAATAACAACACCTGTTTTTTACCGTTGGAACACCAAAACGAACATTCAAATGTACCTCTTTACGATTCACCACTTCAAGAAGCCGATGTAAAGGCCGATATTGCAGACCTTCACCGTTTGAAAGCATGGGCCCGAGACTTTCCATGTGATATGTTTGTCAATAAAATTCTACTAGAATACCACCATTCTGACTCGAACCTGGAACGAAGCCGACAGATGCTGTTTAATATTCTTCGCGAGTCAGACGACTTCCCATTTGGAGTCAACAGTGACCTCAAGAGACGAATGAAAACCCGACAGGGGGAAGCAACCTCCGTCAAACTTGCATATGACATTCATGCATTAATCTCCGTTATCGAAGGCGAGGACTTTTGTATGATAAAAGACCTTATCAGCACGTCGAAGAAGAACAACAGGAGGTTTTCCGTCGTGGCAACACCGCCGACACCAGTTGCGACAAATAAGTGCCATTGCAAGGTGGAAATCAACCAATTAAAAGAAACAGTGTCGTCACTTCAAGCAGACGTGCTACTGATCAAACAGAGACATACAGCGTCAGAAAACATACATTGTGACGATATGAAGTCGGTATCAAACTCTATTGTGGAGCTAAAGTCTGATGTAACCATTAAACAAGACACTTTGCAGAAATGTATGGACCAATTTAAAACGTGTTTTGCTTCATTTCAAACAACTATACTGAATAATGTACAGTCATGTAACAGTAATATACATAAAAATGCATGCTATGTAGAACAAGTGCAGGACAATTTACTGAGTGTTTCTTTCGCATTAGCTCACTTAAAAGCATGTGTAGAAGAAATTAATACGAAGCTAGGATTACCCCATACGGACAGAGAAACTGATGCCACGACTTTAACCCAACAAATCTCCCATTAATACTCGGACTGATATCGCTGCCTCCGACGTAGGTACACTTATTGATATGCTTCAGACGACAAGCACCCCTCCTGATAGTCACGTTTACACAGCCAAGCCCATTTATCCAAAAGTTATAACAGACGACATGGAAACAGACTCCTCCTTCGGGGGTCTACCCATCCCACCCATTATAACGACACGAAAGCCCAACACCACAAATACTCTAAAAAAGAAATCGGTCTCCTTTACTGACATTAATAAAAAACTAAAATATGACACGGACCGGGCCGTATCTCCGAGACGTTCAAATCCCAAGAACATTTTAACGCTACCAGTCCACCAAAACACTAGGTTTGGGACTAAACAAAGTAGTCCCAGTGTAGCAGTAACATCTCCGGACGGAACATATGTGTCACATGTGTCGACAAATAAACCCTCCGGATTTGATGATGATGATGATGATTTTACACAGTATGTGCGACGTCGCACAAAGCGCTTTTATGTAGGTGGTTTCCGACCAACGATAACTGAAGCCAAAATAGCAAATTTTGTTCGGGGCAAGGGACCGACTGTAACAAAAATTTCTATATTTCGAAATAAGAAATATAGGACCACAGTTGTTCGCCTTAATGTTGAAGACGACAACAACGCTGACCTACTTAACAGTGACCCATATTTCTGGCCCAGGGGGATAACATGTAGACCTTGGTTATCTTACAACTATTACAAAAACCGCAGTGTTGGTGATACTTCCAATCACAAATCGCTCACAAATAAAAATCACGAATACCCGAATGACTCGTGGAATCATGTTAACAGGCGTGATCGATACAATCATGCTAATTACCATGATTATAATCCGTATTATTCATTAGACGTTGACGTCGAATAGAAATCTCGTAAACAATGAAAGTGTTCTCAGATACAGGTAAACTTAATATTGTTACATGGAATGCAACAGGCATTATGTCTAGTGCTAGCTATCTGGCTGACTTTCTCAATAAATATAAAATAGATGTTTGTGGAATATCAGAACACTGGCTCTTTAGAAAAGATCTCCGCTTTTTGGATAGTATAAACACTGACTACAGTAGTTATGCTTTATCTGACCCTGATCTAGACATCGTATCGGGTAGAAAAGTCGGTAAAGGTGGTCTCGCTTTATTATGGCATAGAGATTTGAACCCTATTGTGACCCCTTTAGACCTTAACTGTGATACTTTTATTGGCATTCAAATCATGACAGCTCCCGGTCGTTACACATATATAGTTCAAGTATACTTGCCATGTTAAAACCACCCTATGCGGTTGTATAATCAATACCTTGAAGAATTAGAAAATATCATTTGTACATATCAAGATAAGGGTTCTCTGTTTGTTATAGGTGATTACAATACTGAACTTAAATCTAAACGCATAGCAACAAACTTTAATTTAGATTCAAGAGGTAAATTACTTTTACAGCTTACAAACAAATTTGATCTTAAATCAGTTAATACATTTGCCTTATGCAGAGGATCGAAGTTCAGTAATGTTCCCTATAACAGTGACAGAGAAACACTTATAGATCATATTTTTGTGCAGGAGCTGCTATTACCAAATATTACTGACTGTCAAATATTTGATGACAATGCATCGAATGTATCCACACACCGCCCCATTGTTTGCACGTATTCTATAAAAACTGTTACAGAAACGACAACATTAAATACCCGTATTATAAACTGGCGAAATGTGAAAAAGGTACAGTTAGATTCTTATAAACAATACTTAGAAAATAGTGATGTGTTAAAATGCGCAAAAAAACTTGATATATGTGATACTAGAGAAATTGACGATTTGTACTCGGCCATTGTGCTAATAGTTAACCTAGCAACAGACTTTTATATTCCAGAGGTACGTTTTAAACCATACATAAAACCATATTGGAATAACGAACTGACGTACCTACATAATGAAATGAAAGCAAAACGCTACACATGGTTAAACGAAAATAAGCCAAATGACACCAATTCACTTTCATATCAAAATTATAAAAAATCAAAATGTTCTTTTCGACGTTTCCACAGAGAAGCAGTGTTAATGTTTTTTGAGAGCCAGGATGCAGAAATTGATTCTGCAGCAGAATGTGACAACAATGAATTCTGGAAGCTTATAAATAATCGTCGAAACAAAAAGTCATATGCCTCGGGTTTCGAAATGAATTTTAACGGTACTATCCTAAAAGAGCCGAAGCTAATTAACACGGGTTGGAAAAACTATTTTAGTGAGCTTTACTCACCTAGTCAAGACGCATCATTCAATCCAACTTACAAATCGGAAGTGGAATGCGAACTTACTAAGCTAAAAGAAAATTTATCTCATAAATATGGTAGACAACATATTATTAACGAGAAAATGACTTTAAATGCATTGAGTAACTGTAAAAAACTTAAAGCCTGCGGGAACGATAAAGTATTTTACGAAAATATCATACATGGCGGTGTTTTACTGCAGCAGGTGATAATTAAACTGTTTAACTGTATGCTTGCTTTTTCACATACGCCCGCAGAAATGAAAAAAGGTATAATTATAACACTATTTAAAGGCGGAAACAAAAAGAAAAATGACCCAAATAGCTATAGAGCCATCTCATTGTGTTCATGCATATTAAAACTTTATGAAAAAATCCTAATTCAGCTGATTGAAAAGGATGGAAAATTGAGCTTTAATCCCTCGCAAGGAGGTTTTCAGAAAAATGTCAACTGTCTCACGACATCATATATGTTACGTGAATGCATAAACTATGCAGATGAAAACAATTCACAAATCTACACCTGTTTCTTAGACGCAAAACAAGCGTTCGATCGGGCATGGATTTCCCTGTTGCTACTTAAATTATTTAAAACTGGCATCGATATTTCACTTTTCAAGTCGATTGCATCATTTTTTGTAGAATGCTCTAGTTGTGTAAAGTCACAAGGCTATACATCGGACTGGTTCCCCATATTACAAGGAACCCGCCAGGGCCAGTGTCTTAGTCCCTACCTCTATCTCGTATTCATTAATCACCTGATGTACGAAATTGAAAAAAGTGAATATTGTTTTAAGATATATGATATACATTGTGGATGTCCAACTTCAGCAGATGACATGGTAGTTATTTCAAACGTCAAACGCGGACTAGACAGCCTCCTCAAGTTGTGTTATGTGAATTCACAAAACGAACGATACATATACAATGCCAGTAAATGCAAAGTCGTTGTTTTTAATGAAAAAGTGCACACACAACGCAAATGGAAACTTGTCAATGATGAAGTTGCAGAAACGGATAGCTATCTACATCTAGGGGTACCATGTCACAAATCCCTATCATTAAATGAAAACATAAAAGAAAGTTGTACTAAATTAAGAAAAACATTTTTCAGTATTGCTGACTGTGGAATTTATAGAAATGGAGTACACGCCCTAACAGCAAAGCGTATATATGAATCGGTTGTTCTTCCCAAAGCACTATATGGGAGTGAACTGTGGAATGATCTCACAGACAATCAGTTATGTCCCCTAGAACGGGCTCATCGACAGTGCGTTAAGCGTATTCAAAATATACCGACAGGATCAAGAACAGATATTGCCTTAAGCTGTCTGGGTATTTACCCTATTAAACATATTATTGACAAGAGAAATTTACTGTTACTTGGGCAATTGTGTCGGCTCAACTCAAAATTCAAAATTAAACAAGTATTTTCCCATAGACTTACATCATACTTTTCCATACCCTTTAAAATGAAAGGATTCATGCCTGATATATATAGATTATTAGGTCGGTACAGCTTAACCAAGTATCTAACAGACTATTCAAAAACCGGAGAATTCCCTTCTCAAAATATATGGAAAAAATCGATAAAAATCGCAATCCATAAAACGGTAGAGTTTGACTGGAGAAACAGACTCTTATGCGACGCCACCTTAAACCAATTTTCGCTTGTTCATTCAAAATACGAACCATGTATTCTGTGGAAATTTAGTCAAGAATTTAAAATATGCAAAATACAATGCTCTACAGCATTCATACTGTTCTCTAAATTCTTTTCTAAAAAATATGAAGAAATATGTAAAACTTGTAACCTAGCAACTGAAAATATTGCACTTCATATAATTTTGTTTTGCAATCATAAAGACTATATACGGTCTAAGTTATGGGTTAACCTGTCACGATTGTTGGGCCCGGAAAATTTTGCAAAATTGTGTGCTTATACACCGGAATTACAACTACTCGAAATGTTCAGTGGTTTTGTCTCCTTTAACATAGATGATAAAACTAGGGTGTAATGCTTCAAAACTTTCTTGAAGACGGTCCACAATATTATGACATAATATGTATTAATTTCCTAGGATACAAGAGGATATAGAATGAAAATGAAATCATGTAAACATAAATTGTTGCAAGGGTGCTGTAATTAACATATTCATTATTTGATATATATCTATATAATTATTGCATATGTGTTTTTACATGTATGTGTATGTATTTGTGTGTATATACATTTATATGTATGTGTGTGTGTGTGTGTGTGTGTGTGTGTGTATATATATATATATGTGTGTGTGTGTGTGTGTGTGTGTGTCTGTCTGTCTGTCTGTCTGTCTGTCTGTCTGTCTGTCTGTCTGTCAGTCTGTCTGTCTGTCTGTCTGTCTGGTTGGCTGGCTGGCTGGCTGGCTGGCTGGCTGGCTGTCTGGCTGTCTGTGTGTCCGTGCGATCATGTGTGCGTGCGAACGAGAGACTTGTGAGCTCATCTTAGTTGTCTTGATGTTTCGTTTCGATTAAGGCTGTCTAATATGATGTGCTCAGTATGTATTATCAATGTGAATTTTAATAAACAATAAGACAAAAAAAAAAAGTCATGTAAATATGTTTCTCTAACAATATATAACTATGACTATTATCCTTATCATATATGTAAGTCAAATTTGTTTGTGTTGTTGTTGTCATTAATGTAAATAGCTATCGTACAATCATTTCTTACCTGCTTCATTTTTCATATGGTCCTTAACTAGTTCTATATATGAAATCAACATGTTGAAATGAAAATACTGATTGTTAGACAATATTGATATTGTAACTACATGTATTTATAAATCTTTTCAAATAATTGCCACTATATCATGTTTGCATAGAATGTATTATCTCTTCATATATGGAGGAAATAAAGATTATATATATATATATATATCTGAATCATAGCCTGATTAAATAAGGCGTGGATGGACAGATTATTATTATTTGGATATCCGATCTGCTTTCTGTTGCGTTATGTTTAGTTATCGAATTCCATTTATAATACAGTGGGCATGAGAGCTATAACACAATAAGCATTTGAAACTAATTTGATTTCAAATATAAAGGCAACTATTGCGGTTCATCCAGGTGATGACTCGTTCAGAACACTCGGTGTCAGATTTTAAAGATTTCATAAAGGCAGTCAATACACATTCATGTGAAATTGATCCCCTTTCGTATTTGAGATCGGTTTATCGGTATACTTGGTATGCATTGCACGTATTGCTATAATGGATCAACGTTTTAACGTTGAATTCTCATTCATAATATGTTGATTGTTGGCATTTTATAGTCGTGAAACATTCCCAACAGACATATTTTGGATCTTCTAGTTGGTACAAGTAACGATAAACTTTATTTTGTGTCTGATATACAAATATAAAAAACATGCTGTAAAGCTATTTGCCGACAGTAACAAAGATACATATAAAGATGTTAACATTTTTTATTATTTATTTTTCTACTTACAAGCATATAGCATATGCATACACGAACACTCATATACACACACATACATATATATATTCATACGTATATACACACATGCATACACGTTCATATACACATTGCCCACACCTTCATATACATATAACAACACCCACACATACAAAGTACTCGTGCATATGTAACCTATATTCCCATATATATATATATATATATATATATATACACAGTACACACCCTTTCATACACCTGTATACATATATACACCCACTCACCCCCCCCCCCCCCCCCCCACACACACACACTATCTCAGATACTATCTCAGGTTAATAATAAAACAATACAGAGCAAGAATTTCAGCCAGAGAATAAATCAATAAATCATCTAAACAAAGCATGTTAAAATTAACATAAAGTGCAGATAAATAGTTTACTAAAGCTATGCAGTTAAAGAAAAGATGACATTTACAAAAAACTAAAGAATACTAAAACAAAGTTTAGAGAATAAAGCAAATGTAATATGTAATATATCGTATGCGTGAGAGTATGTAACAAGAGTAAGAGGCACATCTATGTACACATCTAGCATATACAGGCTGGATTGGTCCAGGTGCGGATCAATTTACACAAACTCCTTGAAATTTTCGGTTCTACTGATGTCATTTGGGAGGCTGTCCCAAACTTGGGTCGTTTTTTTCTAGTTTTTCAGTATTTGTTTTGCTACAGAAATGCCAAACTACAGGACAGTAATTAAAATGTGACCTGATAAAGGACTTTTAGATCACGATTTTGCTTTCAGGGTTTAAAAATTTATTTAGTCTAAATAAAACATGAGTTGCCTTTCTGCTTCAAGTATCTGCAATTTGTTGGTCATAATTTAGTAAGTTATCAAGACTTCAACATGGTCATCGCAGGAAACATCCATATTACCTATTATATTGAAAGTTATTAAATTTTCATGCAATTGTTTACCAACAGCTATGGCTTGAAACTTATCAGGGTTAGCCTGCGTTTAGTTAATATTGAACCAATTTATAAGAATATTACTCTGAGATTATAGAACGTCTTTTTACATTGAAGTGTTTTTATGGGAAAATGACAATGTGTTCATTAACATAGTTGTACAGTGAAATTCTTTTGACAAAGTAGAAAATATCACTAATAAAGATAATAATGATCAGTGGGTCAAGGATGGAATCCGGAGGGACACCCTTGATAGTTTTAAGCTATGTGATGTGGGTTTGTCCTATTTTTATTTGTTGTTTCCGATCTGACAGATACCTGGGTACAAGTTTACATGCATTTTCAGACATCCCGTATGCTCTCAGTTTGAGAAGGATGAGATCATGCGGCAGACAATAAAATGCCTTTGATAAGTCAATAACGATAGCTGCCTTATGATCTCCCCTGTCAAGTAAAATTTTCAAATCCTCAATCAGGCGCATAAGACTTGTCTGACAACCATATTTTGGCCGGAAAGCAGCTAAGTAGCTGTGAAAAATGTTATTAAAATGGGTTGATAACTGGTCATTGAAAATCTTTTACCGTGACGGAAGAAGGAAGTCAAAAAGGTGTAGTTAAGAAATAAGACCAAAGGAAATGAGGTAGTACTATTTTTTAGCAAGTGCAGCCTACAGTTACAGGTGAATACACATTAGCTTTTTGGTTCCTTTTCCTGTCTATAAAACTCATCCTTATCATAGCCTGATTAAATAAGGCATGGATGGACAGCTTTTTTAATATTTGGATATCCGCTCTGCTATCTGTTGCGATATCATGTAATGCAGTGTTTAGTTAACGAATTCCATATAGAATACAGTGGGCACTGATATAAGAGCTACAACACAATTATCATCTTATCATTTGAAACTAACAATAATTTTATCACACAAAAATAAAGTAGGCCTATGTGTAATCGGCATCGTTTGGCATTTGATTTCAATTATAAAAGCAACTGTTGCAGTTCAACATGGTGGTGACTCGTTTAGAACACTCAGTGTAAGAGTTTAAATATTTCATATCGGCAGACAATACACATTCTTGTTTGGAATCGGTTTATCGACTTAACTTAGCATGCATTACACGTACTACTATCATGAATCGATGTATTTGACGTTGATTTTCAAATTCTCATTCATAATATGTCGATTAATTTGATTCTAAAGTATTGAAACCTTACCAACATATTCCGCTGGGAACTCCTAATAAGTAAAATCGGTTTCCGCGGTGGCACGTCTGGCGAGATGCAAACTTAAAAAAAATATTTGAAAGACTCCTTAGAGACGTGCATATGTCGCACTAATCTCAGCAAGTGACTTAATTACAGAGACTGGCTAATATCAGTTTAAATTATTTTGGGTTAAAAAATGAAAGTTATTTTTCGAAATGTATTTATTTATTTTGATATAAAACACACAACAATGCAAAATATATGGCTTTGTTGTCTTTTTAAAAATAATGCCTTTCATGAACATTTGTCGCCATAATCAACTGGCTCTAAAGAAGCACCAATTTCCTAAAATATTCAGAGCATGATTTCTGGTTCTCATTCTCTCTTAAAGCGATAAGATGTTAATTTATCGTTTGCTCATGAGTTTAGATATTGAAGATGTTGGGTCATTTCGGATACTGTAAATGAAATAGACTACTTCTGCTATAAACTGCACGTGCATCTGATATATGATTTCATCATCTCTGATGTTTCTACTACTATTAATGCTGCTTCTGATGGTGATAGCGGTTTATAAAATATAGTTTTAATTTTGTCTTTAAATGAACTTTAATATTTAATAAATTAAAATCGAAATTGCTTTGTCAGCATTAAAATTAGAAAAATCCGTGTAATATTGGTGGGTGAGATAATTTACTATGGACAATGTCAGTAAATAGCTTGATGTCAACATTTTGTAAATGTAGTTAATTGTTTTCACTTAAATTATTATCGTAACACTATTTTCAACCACTTAAACTTTAAAACTTTTAAGATCATAATTTTTATTTACTCAACAATTATTGAAGATTAATGAACTAACAGATCTATATTTTATCAATTATCGTCACAAACCAATATTATCATCAAATCTTCAGTAAACTTTCTGTATGTTTTTAACACAGTATTTTCCAAATTTAATCCATCAAGAGAAAATTTTTGCACGTTTGTTCGGGTGGGTGGTGTAGTATCTTTACTGGGCTGATAAGTTAATTGAAGTATTTTCTGGTATTCATATTTTGGCGATCTGGGAGCTGGTGGGGATAAGAAAAAGGTATTCCTCTCTAAATCTGAAGGTGCAAACTATTAAAACCCACATATTGTGTGACAATTATGCAGTATCAGTCGACTGTTAGGTCACACAGACAAATTTGCCCAACTTACACATGTATTTTATTACCAAAGGATTTCGATCGGGTATATTTGATACTCTAGCGAGGATGTGTATGTGTTTGACAGACAGCAGCACTGTGTTAAAAATAGAACTATCACGGCTTGATGTAAACGGGGAGCCACATAAATATACCACCGCTTTGTAATATAAACATTCTGGTGTTTTATAAAATTTTGACACTATTGAAGTATTAAACCTAAAATGTCTACTTACACAAACTGATTTCAATTAGATGCTATTTTCTGAGCGTATGCAGAGTAAGCCATTATTTATTCAAAACATGTCTATGGATAGTTTATAGATGGGTCCATTTTTTGTGAAAGTGTCTTCATACAATATATATAATCCTCTGCATTTTTATAGACTTTTTTTGTAATGTTTAATGTACGTCATTTTAGAGTTGAAATATTGTATTTGATTCCTTATATATATATATTAAGTACTAATTGGTTCATGTATTTGACTGGATAAACTGTCTTTTATGTGATGTGTTCATTTCATATCCATTTGTGTGTATTTGCACTAATGCAAATGGCATCAGAATAGTAGGAATTCTTTCGAGTTCGATGGCGGGCATCAGTGAGTATATTAATTTCTGTTTAATCTGTGGTCTACTCAAGTTCTGACCGAATGGCAAAATTGTATGAATATTGACACACTTCTAATACTACAATCTTGTGTCCTCGAAATATTTCACAAATGAAGGTATCGGGTAAATTAGTAATCTGTGCCAAAACTTACAATGATTTTGTTACATAGTAATCATATAAAAGACGTTGGTTACCAAATAGTTTTGCCAATATAGGCAGTGCTTGTGCATGATATCTCCTGGAACTTTTTGACAGTGATGTAATCTGCACACATCCTTTCATGCACATTGCAAGTTGCATCGGCATTATTTCTTATAGATTTGAGAACGTCTTTTAACATTTATTTAGTAGAAACAGTATTTGGATTTTTTCCCCTAAAAATGCACAATTTCTGTATCTAAACCTAATATTTCGTGCTTTTCCATTTCATTTTCAAACTGGATCAATACATTCCCTTTCACTGCATGTTTTTTTCTGGATTTTTTTCTCTCCATTTAAACGATACTATCTTGTCTTTATGATATTATCCCTTCTGAACAGTATTTGCTAATAATTCCAATTTTGAATTATTGCTAGAGTGATTCAGGAAGTGTTAATTGCATCTATGACCGACACAGACTTAAAGAGAGTATGGTTAAACAATGCAAGCAAAATGAAAAATCATTGTATTTGATACATATATTTTCACCCTGAGGTCAGTATCGCACTTTTGCATTTTACCAAAGGGGGCTGCAGGTTCATTAATTCATTCTGGAGAGAAGTAAGACATATTCAATAAAGAGTTAAAACAATGAGTGAATAGAAAACTATTTCGTCACTCCTAGTGACGGAAGATCGTGGAACGTGTGGTCCAGTGGTAAAGCACCGAACCCATGATCGGAGGGTCGTGGATTCGATCCTCCGCTACGGCTATGTGTGGTGTCCTTGAGTAAGACAGTTTTTCCGCATATGCTTTGTACTGGTTTTACCCAGGAAGACTTCGAGCGTGATTTGTCTAAGTTTTAAGAACATGTTTCACAATCGAAGTATAATAGTTTAAATCAAACTGAAGATCAAAAATTAGCGACTGAAGGTTATTTAAATCATTCAAACTGGGAATTTGTAAAAGTGAAATTCAATGAAAATAAACATTTTGATGAGCAGAATGATGATATGAATGTGAATAAAAGAACAAGAATTTAATGATACTGATATATCTAATAACCTGTTAGATGGACATGTTATAAACGAGGATCAAATTGAAACTGATGAAGAATCAAATTATAAAAGCCCTTGATGTAACAAATGCTTTTGTTCACCTTGTGTGTCAACAATAAACAAAAGTGACTACGACCAATGTCAAGGCCACATTTGAAAAAACAGAAATTGCAGGAGAATAAGATACAAAAAGTTCTAGGCTATGTTAGAACGGCGTTATGCATGAACATCTTACGCACTTATTAGTTTTGTACTGTTCTACATTTAGAGACATGCACTTCTGAAACAATGCACTTATTGCCAATGGTTCTAAATGTGTCTTGTTTCCATAGATTGTGCTCTGGTTGTCCAAATATGCAGGAATAACATCGGATTGACCAGGTTGCTTTATCACAATTTTTATAGTTTGATGACACCATATTTTTGGCAGTTCTTCCCATTTGTTGCAGTGTATCACTACGTATCTCTAAAGTGCTATATCTTCACCAAACTGTACCCAAAGTCATACAAACTTGGTAAAACTCATGAAAACGTTCAAATGTTCTCAAATGTACAAAATATGACAATTTTAAAGATTTTCAACTACAATAATGCCCAACCGATTTACACAGCTTATGATAATTCAAAGAGAGATAACCCAAAATGTGTAATCGAGGGGACACTAACTAAATCCTCAAGGGATACCACGCTCGGGACATTGCGAGAGAAAGCATTATTATACTATCTATACTAATGCTTCTTTGTTTGTAAACAATGATCACATGACAACTCATGAATACTATGGTCCTCCTCAAAAATTTAAATTTAACTGTTGCTGCCTTTAGTTTAAATATAATAAATAACAAATTATTTCATGTTTCATTCTGAAAATTTCATGAACTATCAGAAATATTAAGAGCATGATACATGACAAATTTTTCAATTTTTAAAGATCACTCTGTTTTTTTTTTTATTTTGAAAAATACTGTCCATGATCTGAATGTGATTTTAAAAACAAAGGAAAACACTCCTACCACAATTACCTCCCTTTTATACACAATGTGAGTATTCCGCTCGACAAGGTTTATAGTATGCTCAGGACACAGTGACTACATTGATAGACATTGTTTGATTTTGCCATGGAAGCCAATGCTAGTGATGAAGTGAACTTCAAAGAATCAAGAAAAAAACCTTTTCACGATAGAAATTCTATACCGAAAGTCATAATTGCACCAGATGGAGGCTGGCGATGGATCGTCTGCTTCTCTTGTTTTATGACGCACCTTCTCACTGACGGATTACTTTATTCGTTTGGTGTGGTTTTTGTTGAACTGTTGGACTACTTCAAGGGAAGTAAAGCTGACACGGCCTTCATACCTTCCCTTTCTAATGGATTTACTTTTCTCATAGGTATGGTATATTATAGAATCCCATATATGTTGTATTGTGCCGTAACCTGTTTTCGATCGAGACCTGATTGACAAGATTTACGAATATCGCGCACGTGTATATCAACGTCCTGCACAAATGTCAATATTTACAAACAGTATCAACATTCATTTAAATAGAATACAAAAAATGAAAAATGATACTTCCGGTACAAATAAGAAAGTCGTTTTATAATACAGAACTGAAAAAATGCAATTATCACTATGTACATTTTTCAGTTGAAATGAAACCTTGGCAAAGCTAGGTTTGTTTACGAATACATATTCCAACTACGTCTGCTTAAAACTGATGCAAAATAGATCTAAAGGAAAGTTATATGCTTGTTCGACTGAACATGTCAGCAGAAATTATTGAAGATACGGAGGAGTACCATTTTTATATAAAATTAATTAACAATTGAGGTTGAAATTATCACAGGTCTAAATGATAAATGTAGAATAAAGATAAATAAATATTTCAAAGATTTGTTATAAGACGTGGATACGAAAAGCGGGTATATAGAAATGCATTTATATACTTTAATATATATAAAAACTATTTTTAATCAGGGTTTTATTTGGTTACTGTGTCAATTTTTATATAAAATAAAAAAATAAAATAAATAAATGACCGCATGCTGCTCAGTGTTTAACACTGTTATAGAATAAAGCCATTGAGAAATATTCAGTCATGTGAAAGGTACATGTATATACTTTCATTTATTAGCACCTCTACATTTTGGTTTGATACATTACGTCA
This sequence comes from Panopea generosa, assembly GCA_029582155.1. Taxonomy (NCBI): domain Eukaryota; kingdom Metazoa; phylum Mollusca; class Bivalvia; order Adapedonta; family Hiatellidae; genus Panopea; species Panopea generosa. The sequence goes on from CM055907.1 coordinate 46,685,279, forward strand.
TCCAGTCATGTGTTCGAAATCTGGTGACGCCATTTTGTTGAATGCATATTAGAGTCAACGTGATCTAACGTGAATTATAAAATCGATGGACATGTATTTGTTATCTTTTAGACAGAAAAAATATTGATAGTTTTATATTTTATGAATGTTTTATACAAGCATTTAGTGTCAACATTTGTTTTGCATTGAAACATTTAACGGTGATTCTTAAGTGATCGAAAAACGGTAACAAAGGCATACTAATAGTTTAAATGAAGTTGTTGACATTTAAATATCGATAACATTCTTAAACTTAAACATATTGCGGACAGACCCGAATCAAATGTTTTTATTATATTTGACATACTGTTGCGTTATCATGATAGGTTGCGCTTACGCATTGGCTCCTATACAAACACATCAAGTAGTCATGGTTTTTTTTGTTAGAAGTACTTTATATTGCACTTTTTTCGTAATAAACCAGAAATATTGCCGTGATATCTTCGTCACCATTGTCATGTTTTTCTTGAGTTGCCGAAATCTTTATTTATGTCTGATTTTACATCGGTACTTAAGGCATTCATTATAACTTTAGGACTAATGAAAGTTTTGGAATATAGAACATTTTGTATTATATAACACACCCCTAAACACGAGGAAAGTATCTAACTTGATTTGCTTGTTTGTGTTATTGGTTAAAAATAAAATTATATTATACGTTCATGCGTTTTCCATTTTACTTTATATTCAGGTCCAGTAGCTGCAGGATTTATCAACCGATTTGGGTGTCGCGCAGTCACATTAGCAGGTACCTGTGTCCTTTCCGGAAGCCTTATTATCAGTATTTTCGCCCCAAATATCTACTTACTGTACTTCAGTTTTGGTGTCTTGACAGGTACCGATGGTCTTATTTGTTTGTAAATGATCTTTTATTTGCATATTAAATTTTGAATAAACAGGTTTTATTAAAAAGTTTATCGTGCAGTAAAATAAATGTATCTATCAGCACTTTTGTGTGTGTGTATTTGAACGGACGCACAGACAGAAGGCAGGAAGGCAGATGGATACTGAGACTTCGAATGGCATAGGAAGTAAATTTATCCTCATATGCACAATATGACAACATATAAAGTATATTATCAAAAATGCAGTATGTTCATTACGAAATTTACAATTGTGAGGTAAATGAAAAGGAATTATATGTACCTCAATCATACAATTAACATATGAAATAAAAAAGCTATTTGTTTAAGCATTATTGGTTAATAGCTTGTACACAGGAAATCAAGTACTGGTTCTTCCCAGAAACGGACGTGGTAACGATTTACAAAACCATGAGTTTACTATGCAATCGCCCTAAAATTGCCAAATACTAGTATATCATATTAATTTTTTTTGTAGGTATAGGTAATGGTTTGGTTTACTTTGCAGCGGTTGTGAGCGTTACTCAGTACTTTGATAAACGGAGATCATTTGCCACGGGATTGGGTGTCTGCGGATCTGTGATTGGTACTTTCGTATTCAGTCCTATCACAAAATGGTTGCTGGACACTTACAACTGGCAAGGAACCCTTCTTATTCAGGCTGGTCTAATTTTGAATTGTGTCGCTTGTGGGTTAGTTCTTCTTCCAATTGATCATGTCAACAGTTATGTTGATGAAAAAGAAGAAACTCAGTTGGCGGTCAACGTATTTTGCATTAGTACAATTGATTTAAACACACAAGTAGTCAGCGCTAATGCAAATAAGGTATCATCTAATGATGACAACGATGGTGTGGCGGAGGATGGTGTGGTTGATGATGATGAAATCAACATAGTCAATATCACAAAAGCAATAAGCGATCACAACATGGCTGATAAAAACCACAATCCGAAGAATACCAACTACAAAGAGAAGAGCGGAACAGATATATGGACAAGTATTAAAGGGTCATTTCATATAGCCATCCTGAAAAATAAGGTATTTGCGATGTTTACCATATCCATGTTTTTCTACACACTTGGTTTCTATATTCCTTATATATACCTGCCGGACAAAGCCAAAAACGCAGGTTTGTTGTTGTTTTTTTGCATCAATTTTTGCAATTGTAATGTTGACAAGACCTTTTGTTTAATAATATATCACAAATTACGGTAACCCTAAATTCAAAGAAACTTTATTTTAAAACTTGGTTAGGTTATTTTCATCTCACGCGTTACCTATAAATTGGGTCGAGAAAAGCATTCGGTTCCATTTGACACCAGTACCGGTAATGTAACCGAATGTTTTCTTTCGATCGATTTGAGAATTATCAGGCGTATATCAAAACAAGATTTGTCTGCTAATTGTAACGAAAACGTTTTGGAAAGAAACAGTATAGATCTGAATTTATATCTAAATACAGTACAGAATATATAAAGCAACGTTTGATTTGCAAATAAATTTACTTGATCGAAATATCAAAATATGGAAAATTTCAAACTACAAACTAGAAGTTAGTTAGTTAACCTACAATATTGACAATACTGACATAATTTGGAATCCGATACACTAATATAAGTTCCATTGCCTTGACAGTCTGTGTCCGTCACAGAGCATTTCCTCTTTGACTTCAAAGTTACATTTCCAAAAAAAGGTGACTGTGGTATATCGGAACTTGGACCAGAATTAAACTCTCCATAGGACGTCAGGCATATCAAGCGACAAAACTGTCAGATTTTTGACGTTGTACAAAAGACAGGAACTTTGTTGCTGGAGAAGCTACAGTCAGTTTAGTACTGACATTATGTATCGGTATTATATCTGAAGCGTTCAGTTTTTATCAAATATATACAAAGGTTTCTCGGCATCTCATATAAAAGAAATCTACACATTTATATTTACAATTCCCTTAACCTATTTCTAGGTATTGACGATTATAAAGTGGCGTGGTTTCTGTCTTCAGCCGGGATATCTAGTACCGTCGGTAAGGTTGTATTTGGTTTTATTTCTGACCAAAAGTGCGTGAGCAAGTTGTATCTTTACAGCACTGCGCTGGTTTTCTGTTGAGTTGCCACGTCATTCGGCACATTATTTGACTCATTCGAGTCACTGCTCATCTACTCAGTCTTGTTTGGTTTGTTTAGCGGTAAGTGAAATAAAGAGCAGATTGGAGTTGGTTTGATTTCATTGTTTTCGTATTTTGTTTTTTATTTGCATAACTCTTCAATATTTGAGGTAAAGACTGTTAGGATTAGTGTCATTCAGATTAAGTTTTATGTTAATACAAAAAGACGAAATACGAATATCAACCTAATTCCAATCTGCCAAATTAGGAATCTCATTATATTGTCTACATAAGAAGAATCTTATTTAAAAACACATTTGGAGATCAGATTAAATTCCTGTCAAGATACACATGTCATCTATAAAGGTCATAGAGACAATTCATCAATGATTGGTATTTTGATAAAAACATAAACTTTTAAGGAAGAATGTTACCATCAGACTCTTCAAACCAGATATTTTAATGATTTAAAGTATTCTAAATGCTGTTATGGTGCCGTGAATCTAAGAAACTGAATTATTTTAAACAATTATAAGACACGTTTATACGAAAAACAAACAGGTCGCATGTTCGGCTTTTAAATGGCATATATATCAATAAGAAACCAGTCTGTTTTAGTAGAGTGGATTACCGGTCTAGTTGAGACCAGTTTTCTTAAGTGACAAATATATAAGTCAAAAGAACGGTCTTTTTAGTGACAAATATATAAATCAGCAGACCATTTTTTGTTTGTCAGTAGACTAGTTTTCGTTACTCACAAATATATAAATCAGTAGACCATTTTTCGTTAGTCACAAATATATAAATCAAGAGACCATATTTCATTAGTCACAAATATATAAATCAGGAGACCATTTTTCGTTAGTGACTAATATATAAATCACTTAACTTAAACCTTAAGGATTTCTTAACATACTAGAAGCATATTAAAGCAAATATTAACATATATATCAATTCTGAAAAACAACATCATACAACCCACCAAATGTTGCAATAATATTTGCACCCCTCGCCCGCCCCAAATCTTTTTTTTTATATTTGCAAATGTGTTCAGTCAAGAATGAAAACTGAGGTGTTTTAAATGTAAGAATGTTTGAAATCTCCATGAATCGTACGATCGCCCTGGACAAAAATTGGAGAGCGTTCATTTTTATATGTGTTTTTGTGTTATCCATACCCTTGATTTAATATACACAAATACTGTATTAGGTGTTTCTGTGCCCCTGATGTCCGTCGTATTGGCGGATATAGTCGGTGTCGAGAGAATGCCAGATGCGTTTGGTGTCAGAAACTTTTACGCCGGAATTGCAGCTTTAATAGGACCACCTATTGCTGGTAAGAATTGCCAATTTATTATGATAGTAGTGGATCGGGAGTAGACGGCTAACACAAGACGGCGCGGCCTCGAGTCGATACTCTCGAAAAGAATAGCACTTAGCAGTGGTCCTATTTAGGCGATGGACTTATATACGATTCATAGTATATCTGAGCGTACTTCCCAGTCAAGCTAAGTAAACTAAATAAATTTAATTGGATAAGCAATATTTATTAAGAAGGTCAAATGTCACGCTTAGTTGCAAACCTAACATTGTTATATTTCATTTTTTATTCTGAAGTAACTCAAATGTTTACCATTCATAGATAGATGGGGAACTTAATTTTTTTTTTTGTAAAGATTGTTTTTTTATCCAAGTGTGTGTATACTATAGGCCAAGGATCTGCAATGCATGAGGTCATTTTTATTGGAAAGATTCGTAGCGTGGTAAAAGGAAATTGCGTCTGAAGATAATATATATCTATTGCTAATCATTTTACAAATATTATAGAATTTACTACTAATCTAAAAGAAGCAATCGTTGCGTGGTCTGATTTCGTTAGGTATATAATCAGATATGCACAGCTGATGTCCTTCTATGTTTGTTCCGGTAGTTTATTAATATAAACACGTGTTTCAAGATGTAATAGCTATAGTTTATGCTATACAGTTATTCACATATTTTGCCGATTGCAGTCCTAAATGAACGATTAAGATAAAAAGTATTTAAATACCTCTAATGTTCAGCTAATTCCGATGTTCCCAGAGTTGAGACTCATTATCAAATAAATTTAAAAATGACAACTACATATGATGTCATTTTTATTGTTTTAACTTTGAGGAGCCGTTCAAAATACAACGCTGCAGTATTTTGCATTATTTTTTCACCTTCAGATATTCCCTTTTGCCTCACTTTGTTAACGTAATCATAAGTTTATGTACTAACAATCGGAGCTAGTGACAATAATCATGTATGCTTTGAAATGATGTCTGTGTGTCTTGATACAAACATGTGTTGGAACATACCGATGACACTGATTGTTCGGATATAATTTGTTTTGATAGGCACGTCACTGATGAAAAAACGAGCAGCTCTATGCTGCTCTAATTCAATATTGGATGTGCTAGACATGATGGACGGGTCCCATGCAGTAGGCGCGTATCCAAGTTGTTGTTGGGCTATAGATTTGTAGCATGTGGCATTGACTTCCTTGTTACAGAAGGAGAGGTTTCTTCTTCGTGGTACGAATAAAAGCCACTACAATATAAAGACACGACAACTTCTATACAGGGGCGATATTAGTGTATATTCTTCATTCATAAACATTTTTTATTAATTCAAAGAGGCCTCACCTATACATTTTGTATACACGAAATGAGCCAACTCTACATAGTATGAAACAAACCAGCACAGCCTGAGTGGTGGGATACACAATGTGAAATTTTAAAAAAAGATAAGCTGAGAAAATTAAGTATTTTTAGACTTATCAGTACACATGATAATCTACAAATGTATATTAATAGCAAAAATAGTTTTAAACAGTATTGTAAGCAAAAACGTCATAAAGTTCAATACAATTATCGACAAGAGTTAATAGAATCACGAAAAAATACAAACTTATTTTGGAAAACCGTTAAAAGACTTAGATTGAAACGGACCGAGTATTCCTCTGAAAATATTAAAAAAAGAGAATGGTACCATCATTTTAAAAGCCTATTGTTCAATGAAAATATAGCTAATACATTAGATATAAACACACTTTTGCCAGAAAACCAAAATATAGATGTTGTTTTTAATGATTCTTTTACAATGCTTGAATTGAAAAAAAAGTATTAGTGACCTTAAGCTTGGTAAATCAACAGGCCCCAGTGGAATACTGGCAGAAATGGTAAAACGTAATATTGCAGATATCTCAGATATTTTGCTTCCATTATATAACAGAATATTCGATACAGGAGTGTTTCCGAAAGTATGGGGACAAAGTATTCTGTTTCTGACTTGTATGAATTGCAGCCGAGCGGTTTCATAATATCAACAATAAAACTCCACTTATCTAACAAACACATTTCAAAATTATATCATAATGTTAACAATATTAGATATTTTTCATAAAAGTTTGATGATAGGATGATATGGTAAATACATTTCCATTCTGCTGACCTTAAACAAACAATTTTCAAATACAAATATTTTCACTACGTAATATTGATGCCAACGACACGGCCAAATGAAATATGTATATACAGCAAAACAGAGCAGAAAACTAGTCGCACTGAAATGATTGATAAAGTATAATGATCGAAGGGAATATTGAAATATATCAATCTATTTAATAATTCAAGGAATCTATGGGATATTGAAATTGAGACTAACATATAGAAAATGAAAAACGAAAAGAGTAGTTGTCGAATATAAGCAATCAATAAACAATGTTGTTATCAAAGAGTTTAGTTCTTTAAAGATAATCATAATAGAAACTGTCAAAGAAATGAAAGATGAATTATTTAACTCATATTACATAATATACTTATTAGAAGGGAACCTTTTTTGAAAAAGACGATGAAAATAGAGAAATTAAACAGTAAATAGTAGAACTTAATAGGTTAATTTACATATATAGTGTAAATCTAAATAAGATAAAAACCGAAGAGTTCAAGAAATGGAAAAGCACAAGAAGCAGTAAATGAAGGACTGAATAACATGGGAGGCAAAACAATATCGGAGTTAGTGACAGTATCGAACAGGGAGACAAAACAGCAGAAGAAACAGCTTGGAACGTAGCGGACGAACTTCAAATTAATTTAAGAAACTGTTGTGAAAGTGCTCGTAGCTTATGTAAGAAAACAATAAATGATCTCCCTACACAAAATGTATTAATAGTGAAACGTGTTTTCATTATGACCATAGATGCGGTGATATCAGGGAGACAGGCATTAAAAAACTCTTGACTCTTTATCAACGAATACCTGATGATAATAAATCTATTTGTTCTTTCACGTCTATGTTCTTAATATACAATTCTGAAAAACAATAGTTTTCATCAAACTCTTGGTTTAAAATTTGTTCATACATTTCTCATTTTGTAATATTCACAAAATGGTTTAAGCGAGTCTGAAAACTGAAGTATTTCAGTAACCACTGAAAATTCCCTAGACAATAAAAGCGTACAATTATGTTCATAAATATATTACCCAGGATATAGCGGTAGTTACTGTGACCCTAATTAAATATAGATAATAAGACATAATTGATCTTGTAAACTCATTACATGTATATAAATCAATTAAAAAGATATCATTATTATATATGTCATAATTTTACAATGTGTCATAAGTATATATGTTATCCTGAGCCTCGATTTAATATATAAAAATACTGTATTAGAAGTTACTGTGTCTATCATACTGACAGATACTGTCGAAGTCGAGAGAATGCCAGATGATACGTTTGGTGATAGCAACTTTTTTGCGGGAATTGCAGTTTTCATAGGATCACCTATTGCTGGTAAACATTATTCCACAATCTAGTTAAATCCAATTAGACCAAATTTAGCAGAGTTTATTAGATTACTAATATTTATTGAGATGGATGTCAAATGTTTAGTTCTACATCGTATTTTTAGCTTTATTCATTTGCTAATGACCAAAACAATTTCAAATCGTGCCATTGATAGATTGACGTATAAACTTAAATGTTGTTGTCCGCTTACAAAGAAAGGATCATTTTAACCAAGTGTGCTCATATCGCGAAAGAATAAATACACTTTCATTTTCATGCCTGTTTTTTAAATTCATAATTCAAACATACTTATAAAGTCTCCAAGTGCATCAAGATAACAAAATAACTACTAAAATACCGAGCATTATATATGTAATCTAAACTTGTTTCTTGATTATATTCAGGTTGGCTATTTGAAGTCACTGGCAGTTATGATGCGCCATTCGTAGTCACGGGCGTGACATCTTCAGTGTTGTAATGTTGTTCTTTATTTGTAAGAAATGTAGCAAAGGAAAAGTCCAAAATAGGTGTCTGTTTCTGACTGGTATGATTTGAAGCCCTGCAGGTATAACATGTCAACAATAAAACTTCCGTGATAAAACTAACGTATTTTAAAGTTATAGTTATAATGTGAACAATATTTGATTTTAAGATAAAATTACGATGAAAGGACGATATGGTAGATTCTTTCTTAATACATTTTCATTACTTTGCTGCACCTAAACCAACCGAAAAACTTTTACACAGAGCGCAGTCTCAAGTAAGCCTTTTATTTTGAAAGGGGGGTAACTAAGATAAGTAAAGAGTACGGGAGTTGTAAGAGTTACTTCTCTTGAAAAACGTATGGGTGAGATCGGATTTTTTTGTGCTGCTGTTGCCTTATAATTCCGTATTTCTGCAGCAAGATCTGGAAAAGCATAACGTTACAACAATTAGATATCCATTTTAATTCAACGGCATGACTGGAAGTCAGAAATTCATGTGATTTATGTTGTTGCAGGGACATAAACACAAGGCTAGAGAACCACACTCAAGAATTAGAAGCCATCATCCCTCAATGGAAAAATGTTTATGAACATTTAATACATATGCATCAATAATTTTTCGGTTCTGTACACATATATGAATATCTCTACAGTATAAATGTATCATCACATATTCGAAACTATGATTAACATACATATAATTCAGATCCTGTATAATAGTTAACGGATGTTTTTAGAAAGTACAATTCCGTCAAAAAAAAAAAATGATAATATTATTAATAATCTAACCGCATTCCCTTGATGATTTTTATGTATGTGTGTTTTTATAAGTGTTTTAGTGCAAAGAGAAATTCTAATTTAATTCGAGCATTGACAACAAGAACCACGAACAGAAGTCTTGATGGAAAGCAAACATATTATTGGTTTAATTTAACATGTAACTCATGCTTTCAATATTCAGAGTATACTTTTTTGAAAAAATAGTTCACAACTGACATGTAGACTGCAACACATATATTATGTAAGTTTATCCGGAATATGTATTGAATTATTACCGATTGTCTAAAGACAGATTGAAAAGGTTAGAAAAAAGTGAGTCAGACATGAATGAAATAAACGAGAATACGAATAAGAAAAGTACGGAAGATACACAAAATATGACATCACAACAGTTGTCGCAAATAAATAAACAACAATTAAATAACGTTGTTACCAAAGAGATTTAATTGAAAGAACAACAACGGAATTTCCGACTTTATAAATAAATACATATGATTTATCTGTATCTTCAAGATCCGGCGAGTTTCTAAATCTGTCCTTTATATAATATGTGAGAAGTCATGAACCCTTAACTGGATCCTACTCATATAAAGCTATCATCTCGTATATGTATATTGTCGTCCAGTCAAGATTTGACTTCAATTTTCTCCTGTTATCAAAATAAATACACATGAATTCAAGATCCAACGGGTTATCAGTTCATGTATGTAAAGTGTACTTCCGGTAAAGATGTGTTGCATATAAAACCACGGTGTGAATGTGCATCTGTATAGATTCCAAAAAAGTGTGTGTGTGTGTGTGTGTGTGTGTGTGTGTGTGTGTGTGTGAGAGAATGAACGGTTAATTTTGTCTATATCTTTAACCTGACTCAACAAACATATCTTTATATAACAATCATATACGAAGTTCGTTGATTTATTTAAGATACAAATGAAAGAGATAGTAATTTTTAATCGCCATATCTCTTTTTACATTCCAATGCACTCTATTTCGAAAGTAACACTCAATTTCGCATTTAAGTCCTAATGATTAGATGTATTTCTAATATTGTCTCATGAATATGCATATCTACACCAGGAACGAGGTTAGGAGTACATCATACCTTGTAGAAACACAGCGTCCATTGGGATAGTATTGAGATAGAAGTCTGATTAAATCTATTAATTTAGAACTTGTAGACAGTGTTCAATTAATGTAAAGGACATAAGACAACAACCATTGATTTAAGACTAATCTACAGAAATGTGTTAATAGGCCTGATGTGAATACGATTTGTAAATACTTCTATTAAAATCGTTAGATAGAAAATTGAACAGTACTACCGGTATACCAAAAAACATACTGAATAAAATAAAAACCACATGAACACATTCTTCACAAAACCACTTAAACTCGGGCGTCGGCGTTGGTATGCGCGTCGGTGTAACACCTTGGTTAAAGTTTTGCATGTACATGTAAGTCCCTATCTCAGTAACCATTGCATGCATTGAATTGAAACTTTACACAAGACTTCACTGCCATGAATATAATTCAGAGTATTACCCTTGTTTGACTTAAAAAATCTGGTTAACGTTTTGTGTGCAAGTACCATCAAGTACATTTCACACTAACCACTTAATGTAATTGATTGAAACTTTACACAAGCCTTCCCAGTCATTAAACTTACTACAATAACTAAATTAGATAACTATTGCATGCATATAATGCAAAGTATTATCCTTGTTTGATTTAGAAATTCTGATCAAAGTTTTACGTGCAAGTACCACTAAGTCCATATCTCAACAACCACTCAATTTACGTAAAACTCCACGCAAGACTTCCCAGTCACCACACTTACTAAAATTATGAAGTTAGATAAGTCCATATCACCACAAACGCTCAATGTACACATGTATTATGTTGCAACTCAACAGTCTTCGCACGTATTCGATTGAAATTTCATACACAGTATGGCAGCTATAACGTCTAAGATGCTTGGATTTGTCATCAGTCTCAATCAAATTTGTACTTTTGTGACAAAAAGTTCGAGTAGTCGAGCGCGTTTTCCCTCCTCTTGTCTCACTGGATTCCATCCCGTGTTGTCAACATGTGAAATGTCTGAAATACACTCCAGTTGAGTTAGATATCTGTCATAAAAAACATAAATAGTTTAAAAATTATGTTCAAATATAAATAAAATCATGTTTATATGTAGTAATACGGTAACATTAACATCACAAGACAATAAGATAATTATAGCACAAAACAATAATAAATAGATACATAAGCATGATAACTTACATTAACATGTGTTCCTCCTTCCATCCTTATTTTACTTGATATCCATGGTTCACTAACACAGGTTTCATCAGATTTTTTTGAAAACCGTGGGAAGAATCTGATCTGCTTCATGATGTCTGAACACAACACTCTTTACAAAATTTCATAATAGTATCCCATGTCGACATATGTGTAGCCATTTACCTAGTTATAGTCGTCTGCTATTCAGCTGGTAGTGTAGTGAGCTCCTTACCTCGTTTTGATAATGACATGTCTGACATGCATATATTTTGAGAGAGCTATATGACGTCAACAGCGCCGATTGATATGTGTAGTTGGAAACCTCACTAACCGAGTCTGGTGAGTTATTATAGCCCGTTGAGGTCAGAAGGCATGGGCTATTTTAATAGAAATTATGTTCATAAATCGTCTTTTATTTCATATATCATCCAAATAAATATTGATATACTTCAGTTAAATAATGTTTATTTCTATATATTGTATAGGTAATGAATTTTAACAAACATGTTACCGAAAATAATGCTCATCATGGCAGGTATAACGCAATGGACGACAGTATCAAACCACACAAGGAAAGAGGTACGTACGCGTCACCTTGTTGCACCACTATACCTAATGATATAGTCTGGTTATTTTACCCAAAATGCTCTCGGCGTTACCTATGCGTGCTATTTATATGAGACCGAGGACAAGTCTACCTATTATATAATACAATTTAGCTCGGCCCACAAATTTCGGGTCGAAAGTATCCGAAACTGGATTTGAAACGGAGATTTAACAAAATAAAAAAGTAAGTTTTTGAAAATAATGGTTTTAACACTCAATAATATTATATCAATTATTTTAACAATAGGTTGGAGTTATATCATATTGTGTTACAATCATAACTTGTGATAACAGCTACATTTACTCAAATAATTTGACACCTTACTGTGGTGAAAAGGTTTCGCGTTGCTCCATTACCAGTGTTACTATCGATTTACTACCGTGACGGGCGAAAGGAGTCAAAGGTAATATGAAGTTATGTAATACGACAAAACGAAATTAAAGGTAGTAATATTTTTTTAGCCAGTGTAGCCTTCAGTTAAAGTTACAGGTGAACACTTAATACACATTACGTTTTTGGTTTCTTTTCCTGTCTATAAATTTCATCTCAATCATAGCCTGATTTAATAAAGCGTGGATGGACAGATTTTTTATTATTTGGATATCCGATCTGCTATATGTTGCGTTATGTTCAGTTAACACATTCCATTTATAATACAGTGGGCATTGAGATGAGAGCTATAACATAATAAGATGTTATCATCTGATCATTTGAAACTAATTTGATTTCAATTATAAAGGCAACTCCTGCGGTTCAACCAGGTGATGACTCGTTCAGAACACTCGGTGTCAAATTTTAGAGATTTCATTAACGCAGTTAGTACACATTCATGTGAAATTGATCCCCTTTCGTGTTTGAGATCCGTTTATCGGCAAACTTGGCATGCATTGCACGTACTACTATCATGGATCGATGTTTTTACGTTGAATTCTCATTCATAATATGTTGATTGTTGGCATTTTAAAGTCGTGAAACATTCCCAACAGATATATTTTGGAACTTCTAGTTGGTACAAGATACTATAATCTTTATTTTGTGTCAGATATACAAATATAACACACTTGCTGTAAAGCTATTTGCCGACAGTAATTTTTATTTTTTTTTATTTATTTTTTACTTACAAGTATATAGCAAATGCATACAAATACAAGTATTTGATAAAGATAATACTATCTCAGGTTAATAATAAAACAATACAGAGCAAGAATTTCAGCCAGAGAATAAATCAATTAAATCATCTAAATAAAATTAACATTTAATGCAGATAAACAGTTGACTAAGGCAGTGCAGTTGGAGAACAAATGACATATACAAAATACTAAAGCATACTTAATCAAAGTTTAGAGAATAAAATAAATGTAATATGTAATATATTGAAGCATGAAAGTATGTTACAAGAGTAGGAGGCACATTTATGTAAACATATAGCATATACGGGCTGGATCGGTCCAGGTGCGGATCAGTCTAAAAAAACCTTTGAAATTTTCGGTTTTCCTGATGTCATTTGGGAAGCTGTTCCAAACCTGGGTCGCCTCGAACCCAAATGCTTACTTACCATACATAGCATTTTGTTACAGATGGAATTTCTGCGCAATACCTGAAAGAATATTTAGGATTTTTGAATTTTACAAGTTTATGCAAATATGGTGGAGATAGTTTGTATAAGCATTTAAATGTTTCCAATACAATGCCTCTGATTTTACTGAGGTGCGAAGCTGGCATTTTGTCTGTACATAATAAGGTATTATGACGAAAAGAAAAATCATTAAATGTTATCCTGAGGGCTCTTTTCTGAAGTTTTTTCTAGTTTTTCAGTATTTGTTTTGCTACAGAAATGCCAGTAATTAAAATCTGACCTGGTAAAGGACTTATAGATCACGATTTTTGCTTTCAGGGTTTAAAAAATAACTTATTCTAAATAAAACATTGAGTTGCCTATCTGCATTTTTACATGTATTTGCAATTTGTTGGTCATAATTTTGTAAGTAATCAACAGTTCAACATGGTTATTGCAGAAAACATCCACATTACCTATTATAATGAAAGTTATTATATTTTCATGCGATTGTTTACCAACATCTATGGCTTGAAACTTATCAGGGTTAGCCTGTATTTACTTAATATTGAACCAATTTATCAAAATATTACCTGTGATTCTAGAACGTCTTTTTACATTGAAGTGATTTATGGGAAAATGACAATGTGTTGTCATCTACATAGTTGTATAGTGAAGAATTTGTGATAAAGTAGAAAATATCATTAATAAAGATATTAATGATAAGTGGGTCTAGGATGGAACCCTGAAGGACCCCTTGATAGTTTTAAGCCATGTGATGTGGGTTTGTCCTATTTTAACTTGTCGTTTCCGATCTGTCATATAACTAGTATAAGTTTACATGTATTTTCAGACATCCCGTATGGTCTCAGTTTGAGAAGGATAAGGTCATGCGGCAGACAATCAAATGCCTTTGATAAGTCCATAAGGATAGCTGCCACATGGTAGCCCCTGTCAAGTGAAATTTTCCAATCCTCAATCAGGCGCATAAGAGTTGTCTGACAACTATAATTTGGCGGGAAAGCAGCTAAGTAGTTGTGAAAATGTTATTAAAATGGGTTGATAACTGGTCATTGAGAATCTCTTCAAAGATTTTGGACATTGTTGGCAAGATGCTCACGGGTCTATAATTCTTAGAAACAATTTTCTTTTTTAAAAAACAGTCGTTACTTGAGATAGTTTGAGAATATTTTGGAAGACAGACTCTGATATCATGCTGTTCACTATATTAGTGATAGGCACAGCAATTGAATCTTGAGCAGATTTTAAAAGTTTTGGGTGTAAGGAGTCAACTCCTGTTGCCTTTTTAACATCATATATTTCGGGGCTGTTTGTTTAAAATCAAAAAGTAAGTTGACTTCTTGGTTTTGGCGAATTTTACCTATATTGGGATGTTGTGAGTTTACTGGGTGTCATTTGAAATACCAATATTTTTAGCAATGTTTACATAAAAATCATTTAAAATATTACATACTTCAGTTTGGTCAGAGATAAAAGTTTCATATTTCTTTAAAATAATTTCATTTGAAGTTTTGATTTGTTGTTTACTGAACAGGAATGGTTTAATAGTAGGCCAGAAGTCCTTGGATTTCGGTCCACCACAGCATCTCTCCATAAGATATGTTTGAATAGATTTTTTTTATTTTAGTTTTCAGATTCCCGTTTTTATCGCTTTAAATTTTTCATGAAAGATTATGTGTCTGTCTAGTTTTGAATATAATTTTTCTATATTCAGAGTTCATGTATGGTTGTGTTTTTTTCCGAGGAAGTTTCTGGTTGATAGGACATGTTCATTTGCTATTTATTTTAATAAAGTTTATGTGCCCAATAAATATCATCAACATCCTCAAATATGTGTGCTACATGAAAAGGTGTATTGGAAAGGTCTTCGTTAAATTTATCTTCATTAAAATATTTATAGCTTCTAAAAGTAACTCTTTTCCGTTGTAGAGATGTTAAGATGGGTTTCCGCGGTTGCACGTCTCGGGAAATGCAAATTTTGAAAAAAATCTTTGAAAGACTTATTAGAGATGTACATATGTCCCACTAATCTTAGCAAGCCACTTAATTACAGAGACAAATTAATATCAATATAATATACACGGCTGAAATTTAGGGTGGCACCTAGTAATTCTTAAAGTTGATAGCTCTTTGAATCTTTGTTTGAATGTAATAGTTTTGGTACATGTACCAAATTATAGCTAATAAAATCTATTTACTTTAGCCATTTATTTAATTTGTTTCTTCTGAGTTTAAATTATTTTGATTTGAAAACGAATTGTTTGTTTTACGTGTATTTTTATTTTATAAAACATAAAACAAAACAATATTTACAAATACATTTTAGTTTTTACAAATACATTTGACTAACACACCATAGAACTTTTATGTAGAAAGATTAAGAAGTAAATTCTCCACCGATGGTAAATATTTCATACAGATATTTAACGAAGTTTTTATTAATTTTACTTTTAAAAATGGACTTAAATGAGATAACGTGTAGTGCCTAAAAATACTCTGAAATTATGGAAATTGCGATTCACTGTCATTTGTTAAACGGATGTTATGTGCGTGTAAATTTTACTCACTTTCGTCTTATAAATTATAATTGCTATATTTATGACAATACAGAATCAACAGGTTTATTTAATTAGCGCATAGAATAGGTAAACAACATTCCATGATTATTTGTAATAAAATGGCCAACAAATAGGGCTAAAACGAAAGTCATCAGTGGTCTGGGAATTCAAAAACTGGGTTCACGAAAAAGTTGAACATGTTACTGCTTTTCGCTCTACTGACGACTGAGATTTAAAAATGTGATAAATTGTGATGAAACTTTGTGTCGTCATTCTGCATTTTTCGGTTCATGTAATCACATCTCATTCCGCAAGTTACATTTAAACTCAAAAAGTCGGCAATCAGTCATGTATGTGTTATTTCTGATGTATTAAAAAAGAGTGTTCCAATTCATAATCTACTCGTACTCGCCATACTTAATACGTTCAGTTTCAACACAAATTAAATATTACACTTTTGAATATGGGTGGCGTAATATAGAAAAAGTCCAAAAGAAGGTTACATTTCGTGAATATGGATTTTGAGCACATGTAAACAGTCCCGGTTTTCTCGAATTACGTTTTTTTGTGGTGATAATTTCAAGGTATGATTGAACTACCGTTGGAAGAATTATATTAAGTTACATCTTGAGAGTATGCATTAAGAAAAATAGCGAGTATAAAATAAATTGCCTTGTTTTTCTATGCCTTGACATCAATTTTTCAAACAAAAATCCGCCACTTTTTGACGCTTTTCATCATTTTTATCGCTTAAGAACGAAAACCCACAAAATACGCTTGCATAATGTCATGATATTGTGCTTTCACTGCACTTCGAAAACATAAATTATACTTTTGTCGATCTGCCACCTTCCGTGTCCGTTTTCTCCATATAACCCGCAGCCATTAGACCATGCAGTGAACGACTGTGGTATTAACATGACGGCCGGATAGCGAAATGATACAAAAGTAAAAAAAAACAAAAACATATTTGATTGGATCTGAATTTTTGTCTAATGAGGACTTCAAAACAGTTTTTTTTATGTTTTTCTGTCATGTTTTATTTTTTGCCCTACCAGAATGACATGACAGAATGGGACTAGCCACCATATATTTTTACCATATACGCTTTTCTGCCTCATTTGAGTAAGTTACGATGCAAATATGTCTGGTATGGTTGTCTTTTTTAAAAAAATAATGCCTTTTAAGTAGCCATAATCTATTTCACTTTCTACTAACAACAGGCTCTAAAGAAGCACCAACTTCATAAAGTATTCAGATCATTGGCATCTGGTTCTCGTTCTCGCTTTCTTTCCTTTGCTCATATGTTTAGATTGGTGGGGTAATTGACTATGGCCAATGTCAGTAAATAGCTTGATGTTAATATTTTGTAGATTTGGTTATTTTTTTTCACTTGAATTATAGTCGTTACAATATTTTCAACGATATCAACCTTAAAAAATTGAAGATAATATTTTTTTATTTTCTCATCAATTATTGCAGATTAATAAACAAACATATCTATATTTTATTAATTATCGTCACATACCAATATTTTCACCAAATGTTTTTCAAAATCTCCGGTAAACTTTCTGTATGTTTTTTTAACACATTATTTCCATTATCAATCCATCAAGAAACATTGCAATTTTGTTCGGGTGGGGTGGTATCTGTAGTAGACCAAAGAGTTAATTGAAGTATTTTCTTTTATTCATATTTGGGGATCTGAGAGCGGACTTATGTATTTTCCTCTAAATCTGCAGGTGCAAACTACTAAAATACACATATTGTGTGACAATTATTCAGCGTCAGTAGACTGTTAAGTCACATCAATAGATTTGCCCTACTTACACAGTTATTTTATAACCAAACGATTTTGATCGGGTATATTTGATACTCTAGTGAAGATGTGCATATATTCGACAGACAGCAGTACTGTGTTAAAAATAAAACTGGCACAGCTTGATGTAAACCGTATTTTTTATGCAAAGTAAGCCATTATTTATTCAAAACATGTCTCCGGATAGTTTACAGAGTATTAATAAAACTTTCCACATGAAATTTATTCATATAATATATATAATCCTCTACATTTTTGTAGACTTTTTTGTAATGTTTTTAATACGTCATTTTAGAGTTTTCCCTTTGGTTCTGAAATATGGTATTTGATTCCTTCGTAGTTAGAACCAGTTGTGCATCATGATGTTGTATGACAGTGTTGCTGAATTTGTAGTGCTCTGTAATGTTCATTTAAGAGCTTATAAGACATTCTGCATTGTTATCACAGTTGTTCATGCACCAGTAAATATGTATGTTTGATGCTAGCTGCTCCATCAGTCAACTGGGCATGCCATGTTCATCCTTCTGTATACTTTGAACCAGAGCACACATATTTGATATTTTTTGTAATGTTTAAGTTGAATGTCAAGTACTATTGGTTGAAATTGTTTCTTTTCTTTCAGTTGTGATGAATTTATTCACACTAGTATTTCTGTTATGACAATTTAGTTTTTTTAAAGCCCATTGTCTCTATGTGTATTAAAGAATTCATATATATATATATATATATATATATATATATATATATATATATATATATATATATATATATATATATATATATTTTAAGTACTAATTGGTACTAATTTATTTCATATCCATTTGTGTGTATTTGCATTAATGCAAATGACACCAGTATGGTAGGAAATCTTTCGAGTTCCATGGCGGGCATCAGTGAGTATATCAATTTCTGTTTTATCTGTGGTCTACTCAAGTTCTGACCGATTGGCCAAATTGCATGAATCTTGACACACTTCTAATACTACACTCTTGAATCCTCGAAATATTTCGCTAATGTACGTATCGGGTAAATTACCAATCTGTGCCAAAACCTCTGATATTGATTTTGTAACATAGTTATCATATAAAAGGCGTTGATTACCAAATATTTTTGGCAAGGTAGGCAGTGCTTGTCCATGATATCTCTTGGAACACGTTGACAATGGTGTAATATGTACACATCTTTTCATGCACATTGAAGTTGCATCGGCATTATTTCTGATAAAATTGAAAACGTCTTTAACATTTATTTAGTAGAAACAGTATTTAGATTTTCTTCCACTAAAATGCATAATTTCTGTAGCTTAGCCTAATATTTCCTGCTTTTCCATTTCAACTGGATCAATACATTCCCTTTCACTGGACGTTTTTCTGTTTTTCTCTCCATTTAATCGATTCTATCTTGTCTTTGTGATTTTTTTCCTTTGGAACAGTATTTGCTGATAATTCCAATTTTAAATCATTGCTAGAGTGATTCAGAATGTTTAAATTGCATCTATAACAGACACAGACTTAGAGAGAGTTTGGTTAAGCAATGCACGCAAAATGGAAAAACATTGTATTTTACCAAAGCGGATTGCAGGTTCATTAATTTATCTTAATCTAGAATTAACAGCCTTTGTTCTTGTTTATATTATATTTGATTATGTTGATATTAGCAAAACCATATAAATAACAATTATATTTCATTCTAAATCATTCTTTAAATTGTTGTTAAAAAGAAATCAGAGTTGTACTACACCTTCCGAAGTAAGTTATTTAATATTTAATCAGTCATTTTTCACATTCTGGAGGGAAGTAAGATATATTCACTTAACAGTTAACACAATGAGTGAACAGAAAACTATTTCGTCACTCTTAGTGATGGAAGATCGTGGAACGCGTGGTTCAGTGGTAGAGCACGAACCCTTGATCGGAGGGTCGTGAGTTCGATCCTCCGCTACGGCTATATGTGGTGTCCTTGAGCAAGACACTTTTTCCGCATACGCTTCGTACTGGTTCTACCCAGGAAGACTTCGAGCGTGATTTGTCTTAGTTGTAAGAACTTATTTCACAATCGAATTAAAATAAATAAGTTTAAACTAAACGGAAGATCAAAACTAGCGATTGAAGCTTCTTTTAATCTTCCAAACTCGGAGTTTGTAAAAGTGAAATTCAATGAAAATGAACATTTTGATGAGCAGAATGGTGATATGAATCTTAATAAAAGAACAAGAATTTAATGATACTGATATCTAATTGCCTGTTAGATGGACATGTTATAAACAGGGATCATATTGAAACTGATGACGAATCAAACTATAAAAGCGCTTGTTGTAACAAATGCTTTTGTTAACCTTGTGTGACAACAATAAACAATAGTGACTACGACCAATGTCAAGGCCACATTTGAAAATCAGAAATTGCAGGTGAATAAGATACAAAAAGTTCTAGGCTATGTTAGAACGGCGTTATGCATGAACATCTCACACACTAATTAGTTTTGTACTGTTCTACATATAGATACATGCACTTCTGGAACACTACACCTATTGCCAATGGTTCTAACAGTGTCTTGTTTCCATAGATTGTGCTCTGGTTGTCCAAATATGCAGGAATAACATGGGGTTGACTAAGTTGCTTTTTCACAATTTTGATGGTTTGATGACACCACTGCATTTCGACAAATCTTCCCATTTGTTACAGTGTATCATCTCTAAACTGTACCCAATGTCATACAAACTTTGTAAAACTCATGAAAACGTTCCAATGATCTCATATGTACAAATTATGACAATTTTAAGGATTTTCAACTAAAATAATGCCCAACCGATTTACACAGCTCTAAATTCTTGGGTTCAATAATGTTGCAATCGTCATTAAGGAGAAGTAATTGAAGGGAAAACATATTTCGCTAACAAAGCAAGCATGATGAAGAGATCAGATGTAGATGAACATGTTATGATAATTCAAAGAGAGATAACCCAAAATGTGTAATCGATTTAGTGAGGGGACGCTAACTAAATCCTCAAGGGGTACCACGCTCGGGACATTGCGAGAGAAAGCATTATTATAATATCTATACTAACGCTTCTTTGTTTGTAAACAATGATCACATGACAACTCATGAATACTATGGTCCTCCTCAAAAATTAAAATTTAATTGTTGCTGCCTTTAGTTTAAATATATTAAATAACAAATTATTTCATGTTTCATTCTGAAAATTTCATGAACTATAAGAAATATTAAGAGCATGATACATGACAAATTTTTCATTTTTTTTAGATCACTCTTTTTTATTTTTAATTTGAAAAATACTGTCCCTGATCTGAATGTGATTTGAAAAAACAAAGGAAAACACTTCTACCACCATTACCTCCCTTTTATAACCAAAGTGGGTATTCCGCTCGGGATGATCACTACTGTAACTGTAAGATTGTGACAAAGTTTAAGGTATGCTTAGGACACATTGACTACATTGATATACATTGCTTGATTTTTATATTGTTTATTATTCGATCTATTTTTTAACTATCAGTTATGTTCTTATGAATTATTTGTTTCTGATTTTATTTACAGAATAAATCTTACTTAACTGGTTCTTGACACGCTTACGATATCGCCATGGAAGCCAATGCTAGTGATGAAGTGAACTTCAAAGAATCAAGAAAAAAAACTTTTCACGATAGAAATTCTAAACCGGAATTCATAATTGCACCAGATGGAGGCTGGGGATGGATCGTCTGCTTCTCTTGTTTTATGACGCACCTTCTCACTGGCGGATTACTTTATTCGTTTGGTGTGGTTTTTGTTGAACTGTTGGACTACTTCAATGGAAGTAAAGCTGACACGGCCTTCATACCTTCCCTTTCTAATGGATTTACTTTTCTCATAGGTATGGTATATTGTAGTATCCCATATCTGTTGTTTTGTGCCGTAACCTGTTTTCGATCGAGACCTGATTGAGAGATTTACGAATATCGCGCATGTGTATTTTAACTTCTTGCACAAATGTCCATACTTACAAACAGTATCTACATGTACTTTGAATGGAATACAAAAAAAATAATAAAAAAGATACTTCCGGTACAAATAAGAAAGTCATTATATAATACAAAACTGAAAAAAATGCAATTATCACTATTTCCATTTTTCAGTTTACATAAAACCTTGAAAAAGCTAGATTTGTTTACGAATACATATTCCAACCACGTCCTCTGAAAGCTGATGCAAAATAGGTCTAAGTGAAAGTTATATGCTTGTTCGACTGAACATCTCAGCAGAAATTATTGAGGATACGGAGGAGTACCATTTTTATAGAAATGTATTAACAATTGAAGTTGAAATTAACACAGGTCTAAATGATCAATGTAGAATAAAGATCAATAAATATTTCAAAGATTTGTAATAAGTAACGGATACAAAGAGGCGGGTATATGAAAATACATTAATAAACTTTAAATATATAAAAAAAATATTTTTAATCAGGGTTTTATTTGGTTATTATGTCAATTTTTATAATAAAAAAGAAAAAGAAAAAAATAAACGACCGCATGCTGCTCAGTGTTTAACACTGTTATAGAGTAAAACCTTTGAGAAATATTCAGTCATGTGAAAGGTTTATGTATCTACTTTCTTTTATTAACACCTCTACATTTTGGTTTGACACATTACGTCATGTAGTCATGTGATATAAATCTGGTGACGCCATTTTGTTGAATGCATATTAGGGTCACCGTGATCTAACGTGTCATGTAAAATCAATGGACATATATTTGTTATTTTTTAGATAGAAAAATATTGATAGTTTTATATTTTATAAATGTTTTATATTAGCATTTAATGTCAACTTTCGTTTTGCATTGAAATATTTAACGGCGATTCTTAAGTGATCGAAAAACGGTAACAAAAGCATGCTTATAGTTTAAATGAACATTTAAATATTGATAAAATACTTAAACTCAAACTTTTTGCGGGCTGAGGCGAATCAAATGTTTTTATTATATATATATATTATATTTATATATTTATTATATGACATACCGTTGCGTTATCATGATAGGGTTTGCTAACGCATTGACTCCTATCCAGACACACGAATTCTGTTGTTGTTTTTGTTAGAAGTAATTTGCATTGCACATTTTTCGTAATAAACCAGAAATATTGTCGTGATATCTTTCTTCACCATAGTGATGTTTTTCTTGAGTTGCCGAAATCTTTATTTATGTCTGATTTTACATCGGTATTCATTATAACTCAAGGACTAATGAGAGTTTTAGTATATAGAACATTTCGTATTATATAACACAACCCTTAACACGAGGGAAGTATCTAAGTTGATTTCCTTGTTTGAGTCATTGGTTCAAAATACTATTAAATTATATATTTATGAGTTTTCCATTTTATTTTTATTAAGGTCCAGTTGTTGCAGGATTTATTAACAGATTTGGGTGCCGCGCAGTCTCATTAGCAGGTACTTGTGTCCTTTCCGGAAGTCTTATCATCAGTATTTTCGCGCCAAATATCTACTTCCTGTACTTCAGTTTTGGTGTCTTGACAGGTACCGATGGTCCTATTTGTTTTAAATGATCTTTTATTTGCATATTAATTTTTGATTAAATAGGAGTTATTAAAAAGTAAACCGTGCAGCATTTATTAAGCAGTAAAATAAATTTATCTAGCAGCACTGTTGTATTTGAACGGGCGCGAAGACAGAAGGCAGGACGGTAGACGGACACTGAGACCTCGAATGGCATAGGAAGTAAAGTTATCCTCATATGCACAATATGACAACATATAAAGTATATTATCATAAATGCAGTATGTGTATTACGAAATTTACAATTGTGAGGTAAATGAAAAAGAATGACATGTACCTAAATCATACAATTAACATTTGAAATAAAAACGTTATTTGTTTAAGCATTAATGGTTAATAATTAGTCAACGGGAATCAAGTACTGGTTCTGCCCAGAAACAGACTTGGTAACGATTTACAAAACCATGAGTTTACTATGCAATCGCCCTAAAATTGCCAAATACTAGTATATCATATTCACATTTCTTCTGTAGGTATAGGTAACGGGATGGTTTACTTTGCAGCGATTGTGAGCGTTACCCAGTACTTTGCTAAACGGAGATCATTTGCAACCGGCTTGGGTGTCTGCGGATCTGGGATTGGTACTTTCGTATTCAGTCCTATCACAAAATGGTTGCTGGACACCTACAACTGGCAAGGAACCCTTCTTATTCAGGCTGGTCTAATTTTAAATTGTGCCGCTTGTGGGTTAGTTCTTCGTCCAATTGATAATGTCAACAAATATGTTGATAAAAAAGAAGAAACAGAGTTGGCGGTCAACGTATTTTGCATTAGTACTGATTTAAACACACAAATAGTCAGCTCTAATGCAAATAAGGTATCATCTAATGATGACAACGATGATGTGGTGGAGGATGGTGTGGTGGATGATGATGAAATCAAATCGATCAATATCACAAACGCAATAAGCGATAACAACATGGCTGATAAAAGCGACAATCCGAAGAATTCCAATCACAAAGAGAAGAGCGGAACCGATATATGGACAAGTATAAAAGGGTCATTTCATATAGCCATTTTGAAAAATAAGGCATTTGCGATGTTTAACATATCCATGTTTTTCTACACACTTGGTTTCTTTATTCCTTATATATACCTGCCGGACAAAGCCAAAAACGCAGGTTTGTTGTTATTGTTTTTTTGCATAAATTTTTATAATTGTTGACAAGAACTTTTGTTTAATAATATATCACAAATTACGGTAACCTAAATTCAAAGAAATTTTATTTTAAAACTTGGTAAGGTTAGTTGATACTTTTTCTTCCTCAAGTTACCAAGAATTCGGTTCCATTTGGCACCAGTACCGGTTAAATAACCGAATTTTTTCTTTTGATCGATTTGAGAATTACCAGGCGTATATCAAAACGTTAAAATATTAAGTATTTGATTTGTAACAAGATTTATCTGCAAATGGTATCGAAAACGTTTTGGAGAGAAACAGGATAGATGTGAATTCATATCTAAATACATTACAGAATATATAAAGCAACGTTTAATTTTCAAATAAATTTACTTGATCGAAATATGAAAATATGGAAAATTTCCAACTACAAACTAGAAGTTAGTTAACCTATAATATTGACATTTTAGAATCCGATATATTAATATAAGTTCCATTGCCTTGACAGTCTGTGTCCGTCACAGATCATTTTCTCTTTGACTCCAAAGTTACATTTCCAAAAAGGTGATTGTGGTATATCGTAACTTGGACCAGAATTGAACTCTCCGTAGGACATCAGGCATATCAAGCGACAAACAGTCAGATTGTTGACGTTGTACAAAGGCAGGCACTTTGTTGCCGGAGAAGCTACAGTCAGTTTAGTACTGACATATGTATCGGTATTATATATGAAGTGTTCAGTTTTTATCAAATATATACATATACAAAGGTTCCCCGGCATCTCATATAAACGAAATCTAGACATTTATATATACAATTCTCTTTACCTATTTCTAGGTATTGACGATTATAAAGGTGCGTGGTTACTGTCTTCAGCCGGGATATCTAGTACCGTCGGCAGGGTTGTTTTTGGTTTTATTTCTGACCGGAAGTGCGTGAGCAGATTGTATCTCTATAGTACTGCGCTGGTTCTCTGTGGAGTTGCTACGTCATTTGGCACATTATTTGACTCATTCGAATCATTGCTCATCTACTCAGTCTTGTTTGGTTTGTTTAGCGGTAAGTGAAATAAAAAGCAGATGGGAGTTAGTTTGATTTCATTGTTTTCGTATTTTTATTTTTATTTATATAACTCTTCAATATTGGAGGTAAAAACTGATAGGATAAGGATTATTGTCGTGGAGATTAAGTTTTATGTTGATATAAAAGACGAAACATGAATATCAACCTAACTCCAGTCTGCCAGATTAGGAATCTCATCATATTGTTTACATAATAAGAATCTTATTTAAAAACACATTTGGAGATCAGACTAAATTCCTGTCAAGATACACATGTCATCTATAAAGGTCATGGAGACAACTTATCAATGGTTGATATTTTGATAAGAACATAAAAGAAAAGTGTTACCATTAGACTCTAGATTTCAGATATTTAAATGGTTAAAAGTATTCTAAATGCTGTTATGGTGTCGTGGTTATGAGAAAACTGAATTATTTTTAACAACTATAAGACACGTTTACACGAAAAGTACAGTAATAAAACGTTTAAGCATTATTACTAAATTTGAGATGCACACCTCACTGCTGTTTGGCAGAATGAGCCGTTATTATCCAGGTCGCATGTTTGGCTTCCACTGGCGTATATATATAAATACGAAACCAGTCTTTTTCAGTGGAGCGGATTACCAGTCTAGTGGAGACCAGTCTTCTTTATTGACAAATATATCAGACAAAAGAACAGTATTTTTAGTGACAAATATATAAACCAGTAGACCATTTTTCGTTAGTCACAAATATATAAATCAGTAGACCATTTTTTGTTACTCACAATTATATAAATCAAGAGAGCATATTTCGTTAGTCACAAATATATAAATCAGGAGACCATTTTTCGTTAGTGACTAATATATAAATCACTTTACTTAAACCATAAGAATGTCTTAACATACTAGAAGCATATAAAAGCAGATATTAACATATATATCAATTTTGAAAAACAGAATCATACACCCCACCAAATTTTGCATTAATATTTGCCCCCCAATCTTTTTTTTTAATTTTTGCAAAAGTGTTCAGTCGAGAATGAAAACTGAGGTGTTTTTATTATAAGAATGTTTGAAAGTCCATGAATCGTACGATCGCCCTAGACAAAAATTTGAGAGCGTTCATTTTTATATGTGTTATTGTGTTATCCATACACTTGATTTAATACACACAAATACTGTATTAGGTGTTTCTGTGTTCCTGGTGTCTGTCGTATTGACGGATATAGTCGGTGTCGAAAGAATGCCAGATGCGTTTGGTTTCAGTAACCTTTTCGCCGGAATAGCAGCTTTAATAGGACCACCAATCGCTGGTAAGAATTGCCAATTTATTATGATAGTTGTGAATCGGGAGTATGCGGCTCACACAAGACGGCACGGCTTCGAGCCGATACTCTCGAATCAGTGGTCCTATTTAGGCGATGGACTTTAATACGATTCATATTATATCTGAGCGTACTTCCCAGTCGAGCTAAGTAAACTAAATAAATTTAATTTGATTAGCAACATTTATTAAGAAGGTCAAATGTCACGATTAGTTGCAAATCTACCATTGTTATATTTCATTTTTATACTGAAGTAACCAAAATGTTTATAATTCATAGACAGGTGGGAAACTTAAATATTTTTTTTGTAAAGTAGTGATCGTTTTTCATCGAAGTGAGTATACTATAAGCCAAGGATCTGCAATGCATGAGGTCATTTTTATTGCAAAGATTCGTAGCGTGGTAAAAGGAAATTGCGTCTGAAGATAACATATATCCGTTGCTAATCATTTTACAAATAATATTGAATTTACTACTCATTTAAAAGAAGCAATCGTTGCGTGGTCTGATTTCGTTAGGTATATAATTAGACATGCACAGCCGATGTCCTTCTATGTTTGTTCCGGTAGTAATAGCTATAGTTTATGCTATGCATTTATTCACATAGTTTGCCGATTGCAGTCCTAAATGAACGATAAAGATAAAAATAAGGATAAAAAGTTCAGTTACATTCCGACTCATTATCAAATAAATTTAAAACTACATATGATGTCATTTTTCACCTTCAGATATTCCCTTTGTTTCACTTTGTTACCATAATCATAAGTTTATGTACTAACAATCGGAGCTAGTGACAATAATAATGTATGCTTTGAAATGATGTCTGTGTGTCTTGATATCAACATGTGTTGAAACATACTGGTGACACTGATTGTTCGGATATAATTCGTTTTGATAGGCACATCACTTATGAAAAAAACGAGCAGCTCTGTGCTGCTCTAATTCAATATTTGATGTGCTAGACATGATGGACAAGTCCGATGGAGTATGCGCGTGTCGAAGTTGTTGCCTGCCTATGGATTTGTAGCATGTGGCATTGACTTCCTTGTTACAGAAGGAGAGGTTTCTTCTTCGTGGTACGAATAAACGCCACTACAATATAAAGACATGACAACTTCTATACAGGGTCGTACTAGTGTATATTCTTCATTCATAAACATTTTTTTTATCAATTCAGAGAGGCCTCGCCTATACATTTTGTGTACACGAAATGAGCCATCTCTACATAGTCTGAAAGAAACCCATATGACTTGAAGAAGTCTGTGCAATTTTCTACAACAATACGTGTTACTTTCTTGAAAAAAGTGTTAAAAAAGGTCGCCTATAAACAATTGTATTTGTAATTGATTGTAATGAAACCAATTCCGGATAGTTTCCGGACGCATTTCACTGATTTCCGAATAACCGAAGATTTGTTATTGTCGCTCAGGATTTATGATAGCTGTTGTTTTAGCATTTAAACCAGGACGCGATTTAATCGACCACAACCATTGTGACTGTAAAACACGCATTACAGAAGCAGAAAAGAACCCATGTTCTGAATAAAAAGTTCATAAAATAGCTTTATTTATATGATAGCATTTAAATAATCAGTGTTAGATATTTTATTTACCAAAAGTGTTTCTTAATTATGTTTCAGGTTGGCTATTTGACGTTACAGGCAGTTATGATACGTCATTTATCGTTATGGGCGTCATCGTCACCTTCAGTGGTGTAATGTTGTACTTCCTTTCCTGTATCAAAGAAAAAGTCCGGAAATAGTGTGTTTCTGACTTGTATGAATTGCAGCCGAGCGGTTTCATAATATCAACAATAAAACTCCACTTATTTAACAAACACATTTCAAAATTATATTATAATGTGAACAATATTAGATATTTTTCATAAAAGTTTGATGATAGGATGATATGGTAAATACATTTCCATTCTGCTGACCTTAAACAAACAATGTTTAATTACAAATATTTTCACTACGTAATATTGATGCCAACGACACGGCCAAATGAAATATGTACAATGAACTATGTATATACAGCAAAACAGAGCAGAAAACTAGTTGCACTGAAATTATTGATAAAGTATAATGATCGAATGGGAATATTGAAAGATATCAATCTATTTAATAATTCAAGGAAATAATCAAAGATATAAATCTATGGGATATTGAAATTGAGACTAACATATAGAAAAATGAAAAACGAAAAGAGTAGTCAACAATCAATAAACAATGTTGTTATCAAAGAGTTTAGTTCTTTAAAGATAATCATAACAGAAACTGTCAAAGAAATGAAAGATGACTTATTTAACTCATAGCATATAATATACTTATTAGAAGGGAACCTTTTCGAAAAAGACAATGAAAATAGAACAATTAAACAATACATAGTAGAACTTAATAGGTTAATTAACATACGTAATGTCAATCTAAATAAGATAATAACCAAAGAGTTCAAGAAATGGAAAAAGCACAAGAAGCAGTAAATGAGGGACTGATTAAAATGGGAGGCGAAACAATATCGGAGTTAGTGACATTATCGTACAGGGAGACAAAACAACAGAAGAAACAGCTTGAAACGTAGCGGACGAACTCCAAACTTTATTTAAGAAACTGTAATGAAAGTGCCCGTAGCCTATGTAAGTAAACAATAAATGATCTCCCTCGACAAAATGTATTAATAGTGAAATGAGTTTTCATTATGACCAGAGATGCGATGATAACAGGGAGACAGGCACTGAAAAACACTTGACTCTTTATTAACGATAATGATAATAAATCAATTTGTTCTTTCACGTCTATGTTCTTAATATACAATTCTGAAAAACAATAGTTTTCACCAAACTCTTGCTTTAAAATTTGCTCATACATTCCTCATTTTGTAATATTCAGAAAATGGTTTAAGCGAGTCTGAGAACTGAAGTATTTCAGTAACCACTGAAAATTCCCTAGACAATAAAAGCGTACAATTATGTTCATAATATATTATCCAGGATAAAGCAGTAGTTACTGTGACCCTAATTAAATGTAAATATTAAGACATAATTGATCTTGCAAACTCATTACATGTATATAAATCAATTAAAAAGATATCATATATATATCATAATTTTACAATGTGTCATAAGTATGTGTGTTATCCTGAGCCTAATATATGTAATACTGTCATACTGACAGATACTGTCGGAGTCGAGAGAATGCCAGATGAAACGTTTGGTGATAGCAACTTTTTCTCGGGAATTACAGTTTTCATAGGATCACCTATTGCTAATAAAACATTGCCATTTTGTTCTTATAGTTCGACATTTCATGTTAAAAAGAATGGGTAGAAGATAGTGTGTTTGCGGCCCACACCACCTAGTACTTGTTCTACCTTGAAAACAAAATGCATATTACATCGGAGCTTATTCCAAAGTCTAGTTAAATCAAATTAGACCAAATTTAGCAGAGTTTATTAGATTACGAATATTTATTGAGAAGGATGTCAAATGTTAAGTTCTACATTGTTTTTTTTAGCTTTATTTACTTGCTAATGACCAAAACAATTTCAAATCGTGCCATGTATAGATTGACGTATAAACTTAAATGTTTTTGATCGCTTACAAAGAAGGGATCATTTTAACCAAGTGTGCTACTATCTCGAAAGAATAAGTACACTTTCATTTTCATGCCTCTTTTTTAAATTCATAATTCAAACATACTTATAAAGTGTCCAAGTGCATCAAGATAACAAAATGACCACTAAAATAACGAGCATTATATATGTAATCTAAACTTGTTTCTTGATTATATTCAGGTTGGCTTTTTGACGTCACTGGCAGTTATGATGCGCCATTCGTTGTCACGGGCGTCAACATCTTCAGTGTTGTAATGTTGTTCTTTCTTACATGTAGCAAAGGAAAAGTCCAAAAATAAGTGTCAGTTTCTGACTTGTACGATTTGAAGCCCTTCAAGTATAACATGTCAACAATAAAACTTCCGTGATAAAACTAACGTATTTTAAAGTTATAGTGATAATGTGAACAAAATTTGATTTTTAGATAAAATTACGATGAAAGGACGATATGGTAGATTCTTTCATAATACATTTTCATTTTTTTGCTGCACCTAAACCAACCGAAAATTTCAAGAAAAAAACTTTTACACAGAGCGCAGTCTCAAGTAAGTCCTTTTATTTTGAAAGGGGGGTAACTACGATAAGTGAAGAGTACGGGAGTTGTAAGAGTTACTTTTCTTGGACAATCGTATGGGTCAAATCGGATTTTATAACTCTTAAACAGTAATGAAAAATTAAATAAAAATAAATGATAGTTGATAATCCCACCCTCCAATACCCTAAATTGTGCTGCTGCTGTCTTTTTTATTCCGTATTTCTGCAGCAAGATCTGGAAAAGCATAACGTTACTACAATCAGATATCCAATTTAATTCAACGGCATGGCTGAAAGATATTCATGTGATTTATTTTGTTGCAGGGACATATACACCAGGCTAGGGAACCACACTCAAGTATTAGAGAGCCACTTTCCCTCAATGGAAAAATGTTCATGAATATCTAATACATATGTGTAAATAAATTTTCTGTTCTGTACACATATATGTATGAATATCTCTGCAGCAAAAACTTATCATCACATATTCGAAACTTTGATTAACATACATATAATTCAGATCCTGTATAATAGTTAACGGATGTCTTTAGAAAGTATAATTCCGTTGATCAGAAGAAATGATAATAATATTAATAATCTAACAGCTTTCCCTTAATGATTTTCATATAAATGTATGTGTGTTTTTATAAGGGTTTTAGTGCGAAGAGAAATTCTAATTTAATTCGAGCGTTGACAACAAGAATCACGAATAGCGGTCTTGATGAAAAGTAGAATGATTATAGGTTTAATTTAACATGTAATTTATGCTTTCAATATTCGGAGTATACTTTTTTTTTTAAATAATAGTTTTCAATTGACATGCAGTCTGCAACAGAAATATTATGTAGTTGTCCGGAATATGTATTAAATTATTACCGATTGTCCGTAATACGTATTATTTTATTTCCGATTGTTCGGAATATCTATATTAATTTGACTGGCTATATCTATAAATAGTCATTTCGACTGTCTGAAATGATGGTATGTCCTATCAGTATGAATATCCATACAAAAGTAATTTCCGAGTATCCTGAATGTAATTCAGGGTATGTCCGGAATATCTTTATAATATTCATTTTCGGTTGTCAGGAATGATGGTGTTTCCGATTGTACGGTATGTCTATACAATGGCCATTTCGGAATGTACGGAATGTGCTTCATGGTTTAAGTATTTACAAATTGTCCGAAATATGTATACAATGGTCATGTCCGAATTTCCGGAAAGTACTCGGAATATATTACATTATTAAAATATGTCAGTGTCCGTCCAAATACAAATTATAACTGCTATCAAAATTATCAGACTGTTATTCAAATTAAAAAATTAGGTCGACTGTCAGTAATATATAAAAGTTCTTGAATATATTCATATTTAGTTAATTGTAATAACTAGCTATGGCCAATTTTTACAAAACACATTATGAAATAATTTTATAAAAAGTTTATTATTGTTGTTATATTTTAATTCCCTCTTTTCATAGTAATACCAAATGACAAAACGAAGCAAGAAACCAGTTACGTTGGATAATTTGAAAAATGTTATATTCGAAAAAAATATGAAATATGTATAATTCTATCGGATATTGAAACTGAGACTGACAAAGAGAGAAAAAAAGAAAAGAGCAGCATGTGTGAAGTAGACAGTCATGCAGATAATAAAGCGTAAAGACAGATTGAAAGAATAGAAAAAAGTGAAATCAGACATGAATGAAATAAACGAGAATACGAACAAGAAAAGTACGGAAGATACACAAAATATGACATCACAACAGTTGTCGCAAATAAATAAACAACAATTAAACAACGTTGTTACCAATGAGATTCAATTGAAATAACAACAAAGGAATTTCCGACTTTATGAAATAAATACATATGATTTATCTCTATCTTCATGATCCGGCGTGTTTCTAAATCTGTCCTTTTTATAATATGTGAGAACTCATGAACCCTTAACTGGATCTTACTCATATAAAGCTATCATCTCATATATGTCAAGATGTGCTGCATGTAAAACCAAATCGGAAAATCTGTTGTTGTGATTTCAATTATCTCCTGTTATCAAAATAAATACACATGAATTCACTGTATCTTCAAGATCCAACGGGTTTATTAGTTCATGTATGTAAAGTGTACTTCCAGTCAAGATGTGTTGCATATAAAACCACAGTGTGAATGTGTATCTGTATAGATCCCAAAAAAGTGTGTGTGTGTGTGTGTGTGTGTGTGTGGGCGCGCGCGCGCGCGAGTGAACGGTTAATTTTGTCTTTATCTTTAACCTGACTCATCAAACATATCTTTATACAACAATTGTGTACGAAATTCGTTGATTTATTTAAGATACAAATGAAAGAGATAGTAATTTTTAATCGCCATTTCGCTATTTACATTCCAATGCACTCTATTTCGCAAGTAACACTCCATTTCGCATTTTAGTCCTAATGATTACATGTATTTCTAATATTGTCTCATTAATATGCATATCTACACCAGGAACGAGGTTAGTAGAACATCATACCTTTCAGAAACATAGCGTCCATAGGGATAACATTGAGATAGAAGTCCGCTTAAATCTATTAATTTAGAATTTGTAGACAGTGTTTAATTGATGTAAAGGACATAAGAAAAACAACCATTGATTTAAGTGGTTTTGTGAGAATGTGTTTATGTGGTTTTTATTTTATTCAGTATGTTTATTGGAATACCGGTAGTACTGTTTAATTTTCTATCTAACGATTTTAATAGAAGTATTTACAAATCTTTTTCACATCAGACCTGTTTACACATTTCTGTAGATTAAGACAGATTAAAACCCATCTTTGGAAGTGATTTACGAGCGCTTCTGTATAGCGCAAGGTTCTATGAATATCAGCGCATGACCGTTTCACTCAAATAATTGCCCATTGTGTAGAACACAGCATAAAAGTTTACCCTTTTAAAAAAATCACAGATGCATACATAATATATACCTAGTAGACCATATTTCCTACTTCTCTTTTAATTTTTAAATTGCATTCTTCTGGTTTACAGGGCGTTTTCTTTTCATTATTTTTACAGTTCATTTACACATCCTAAAATGAAAGATGCAAATATTATCCAACATTATAAACTATTAAAATATAATACAACACGACATCAGGTTTAATGCCTTTTGGAATTTGTTTAATAACATATTCAAACTATCAACAACAAACAAAATTCTACGCTATCAAATTTAACTGTTTTTGTATTTAATATATTATATAACTCACTTGTGTTTTGCAGAATGTTAACACCAGAGTAACTTTGGTAAGGCCCTTGATTTTTCGTTTTTATCTCGACTATTTGGAAATAAAGAAAATTATTCTGCTCACCCAGGCGTCGGCGTTGGCTTTGGCGTCGGTGTTACACCTTGGTTAAAGTTTTGCAGGTAAGTCCCTATCTCAGTATCCATTGCATGTATTAAATTGAAACTTTACACAAGACGTCAAAGCCGCCATGAATATAGTTCAAACTATTATCCTTGTTTGACTTAAAAAATCTGGTTTAAGTTTTGTGTGAAAGTACCATCAAGTACGTTTCACACTAATCACTTAATGTAATTGATTGAAACTTTACATAAGCCTTTCCAGTCATTAAACCGACTACAATAATTGAAATGCGTTTGTTTACCAACATCTATGGCTTGAAACTTATCAGGGTTAGCCTGCATTTAGTTAATATTGAACCAATTTATCAGAATATTACTCTGTGATTCTAGAACGTCTTTTTACATTGAAGTGTTTTATGGGAAAATGACAATGTGTTGTCATCTACATAGTTGTACAGTGAAGAATTTTTGACAAAGTAGAAGATATCATATATAAAGATATTTATGATAAGTTGGTCTAAGATGGAACCCTGAGGGACCCCTTGATAGTTTTAAGCCATGTGCTGTGGGTTTGTCCTTTTTTTACTTGTCGTTTCCGATCTGTCATATAACTGGGTACAAGTTTACATGTATTTTCAGACATCCCGTATACTCTCAGTTTGAGAAGGATGAGGTCATGCGGCAGACAATCAAATGCCACATGATATCCCCTGTCAAGTGAAATTTTCCAATCCTCAATCAGGCGCATACGAGTTGTCTGACAACTATATTTTTTTGCGGGAAAGCAGCTACGTAGTTGTGAAAATGTTATTAAAATGGGTTGATAACTGGTCATTGAGAATCTCTTCAAAGATTTCGGACATTGTTGGCAAAATGCTCACGGGTCTATAATTCTTTGAAACAAAAGGGTCATCTTTTTTAAAAAACAGTCGTTACTTGAGATAGTTTGAGGATATTTTGGAAGACAGACTCATGCTGTTCACTATGTTAGTGATAGGCACAGCAATTGAATCTTGAGCAGATTTTAAAAGTTTTGGGTGTAAGGAGTCAACTCCTGTTGCCTTTTTAACATCATATATTTCGGGGCTGTTTGTTTAAAATCAAAAAGTAAGTTGACTTCTTGGTTTTGGCGAATTTTACCTATACTAGGATGTTGTGAGTTTACTGGGTGTCATTTGAAATACCAATATTTTTAGCAATGTTTACATAAAAATCATTTAAAATATTATATACTTCAGTGTGGTTAGAGATAAAAGTTTCATATTTCTTTAAAATAATTTGATTTGAAGTTTTGATTAGTTGTTTACTGAACAGGAATGGTTTAATAGTAGGCCAGAAGTCCTTGAATTTTGGCCCACCACAGCATCTCTCCATAAAGTATGCTTGAATAGATTTTTTTTTATTTTAGTTTTAAAATTCCCGTTTTTATCGCTTTTATTTTTCATGAAAGATTATGTGTCTGTCTAGCTTTGAATATAATTTTTCTATATTCAGAGTTCATGTTTGTTGGTTTTCCGATGATATTTCTGTTTGATAGGACATGTTCATTCGCTACTTGTTTTAATAAAGTCTATGTGCCCAGTAAATATCATCAACATCATCAAATATGTGTGCTACATGAAAAGGTGTATTGGAAAGGTCTTCGTTAAATTTATCTTCATTTAAATGTTTATAACTTCTAAAAGTAACTTTTTTCCGTTGTAGAGATGTTAAGATCGGTCTCCGCGGCTGCACGTCTCGGGAGATGCAAATTTTGAAAAAATCTTTGAAAAACTTATTAGAGATGTGCATATGTCGCACTAATCTTAGCAAGCAACTTAATTACAGAGACAAGTTAATATCAATATAATATACACTGCTGAAATTTATAGTGGCACCTAGTAAATCTTCGAGTTAATAGCTCTTTGAATATGTTTGAGTTAATAGCTCTTTGAATATGTTTGAATGTAATAGTTTTAGTACATGTACCAAAGTATAGCTGATAAAATCTATTTACTATAGCCATTTATTTAATATGTTTCTTCTGAGTTTAAATTATTTTGATTTGAAAACGAATTGTTTGTTTTACGTGTATTTATTTATTTTTTTTAATAAAACATACAACAAAACAGTAGAGTAGTTTGATTTTACAAATACATTTTACTAACACACCATAGAACTTTTATGTAGAAAGATAAAGAAGTAAATTCTCCACCGATGGTAAATATTTCATATAAATTTTTAAAGAAGTTTTTATTAATTTTACTTTTAAAAATGGACTTAAATGAGATAACGTGTAGTGCCTAAAGAATATGCTGAAATTATTGAAATTGCGATTCACTGTCATTTGTTAAACGGGTGTTATGTGCGTCTACATTTTACTCACTTCTGTCTTATCAATTATAATTGCTATATTTATGACAATACTGAATCAACAGGTTTATTTAATTAGCGCATAGAATAGGTAAACAACATTCCATGATTATTTGTAATGAAATGGCCAACAAATAGGGCTTAAACGAAAATCGTCAGTGGTCTGGGTATTCAAAATCTGGGTTCACGAAAAAGTTGAACAGGTTACTGCTTTTCGCTTTGCTGACGACTTGGATTTAAAAATGTGATAAATTGTGATGAAACTTTGTGTCATCATTCTGCATTTTTCGGTTCATGTAATCACATCTCATTCCGCAAGTTACATTTAAACTAAAAAAGTCGGCAATCAGTCATGTATGTGTTATTCCTGATGTATTAAAAAAGAGTGTTACAAATCATAATCTACTCGTACTCGCCATACTTAATACGTTCAGTTTCAACACAAATTAAATATTACATTTTTGAATGTGGGTGGCGTAATATAGAAAAAAGTCCAAAAGATGGTTCCGATTCGTGAACATGGATTTCAGCACATGTAAAAAGTCTCAGTTTTCTCGAATTACATTTTTTTGTGGTGATAGTTTCAAGGTAGAATTATATCAAGTTACACCTTGAGAGTATGCATTAAGAAAAATAGCGAGTATAAAATAAATTGCCTTGTTTTTCTATGCCTTGACATCAATTTTTTAAAAAATCCGCCTCTTTTTTACTCTTTTCATCATTTTTACCGCTTAAGAACGAAAACATTCAAAATATGCTTGCCTAATGTCATGGTATTGTGCATTTACTGCACTTCGAAAACATAAATTATACTTTTGTCGATCTGCCACCTTCCGTGTCCGTTTTCTCCATATAACCCACAGCCATTACACCATGCAGTGAACGACTGTGGCCGGATAGCGAAATGATACAAAAGTAAAAAAAAAAATATTTGATTGGATCTGATATTTGTCTATTGAGGACATCAAAACAGTAGTTTTTTATGTTTTTGTGTCATGTTTTATTTTTCGCCCTACCAGAATGACATGACAAAATGGGACTAGCCACCGTATATTTTTACCATATACACTATGTGCCATTCTGCCTCATTTGAGTAAGTTACGATGCAAATATATCTGTTATGGTTCTCTTTTTTTAAAAATATTGCCTTTTAAGTAGCCATAATCTATTTCACTTTCAACTTACAACATGTTCTAAAGAAGCACCAACTTCATAAATTATTCAGATCATTGGCATCTGGCTCTCGATCTCGTTCTCGCTTTCTTTCCTTTGCTCATATGTGTAGATATTGAAGGTTTTGGGCCATTTCGGATACAGTATATAAAATAAATACTTCTGCTATGTAATATACATCTGATACATATTTACATCATGTTTCATGTTGCTACTACTGTTACTGCCACTTCTGATGATGATAGTGATATATATAGTGTAGTTTTAATTTATCTTTCAATGAATATCAATATTTAGTGAATTAAAATCGAAATTGCTTTGTCAGCATTAAAATTGGAAAAAATCCCTGTGTAATATTGGTGGGTGGGGTAATTGACTATGGCCAATGTCAGTAAATAGCTTGATATCAATATTTTGTAGATGTAGGTCTTTTTTTTCACTTAAATTATAATCGTTACAATATTTTCAATCATATTAACTTTAAATAATTGAAGATAATAATTTTTATTTTCTCATCAATTATTGCAGATTAATAAACAAACAGATCTATATTTTATTAATTATCGTCACATTCCAATATTTTCACCAACTGTTTTTCAAAATTTCCGATAAAGTTTCTGTATGCTTTTTAAACACATTATTTCCAAATTGAATCCAAAGGCGGATTTACAACTAGGGGTTCCTCCTGTACAGTTGGGATTGGAGGGAGGGATTCTACGTGTAAAGTTGAAACTTCGGGGGTTGGGATATTATTGAAAAATTGCAATTTTGTTCGGGTGGTGTGGTATCTGTAGTGGACTAATAAGTTAATTGAAGTATTTTCCTTTATTCATATTTTGGGGATCTGAGAGCGGACTTATGTATTCTCCTCTAAATCTGCAGGTGCAAACAACTAAAACCCACATATTGTGTGACAATTATTCAGCGTCAGTAGACTGTTAAGTCACATCAACAAATTTGCCCACTTGTACAGTTATCATATAAACAAACGATTTCGATCTTCTCTTTAACTGCACTGCCTTAGTCAACTATTTATCTGCACTTCATGTTAATTTCAATATGCTTTAGTTAGATGATTTACTGATTTTTTTCTCTGGTTGAAATCCTTGCTGTGTATTGCTTTATTATTAACCTGAGATAGTTTTATTTTACTAAATTTCAAATACGCGTGTGTGTGTGTACATGCAAATGTGTGTTTGTGAGCGTATATATATATGAATGTATGCAGGTGTGTATAAGGGTGTGTGTGATGTATATATGTATGGTTATATAGGTTGTATATGCCCGAGTACTTTGTATGTGTGGGTGCTGTTTATATGTATATGAAGGTGTGGGCAATGTGTATATGAATGTGTATACATGTGTGTATATGTGTCTACGTGTATGCTTATGTTATATGATTGTAAGTAAAACAAATATAAAAAAGATGTTGACATCTTAATATGTAACTTTGTTACTGTCGGCAAATAGATTTACAGCTAGTGTTTTATATTTGTATATCCGACATAAAATAAAGTAACTTGTATCTTGTACAAACTAGAAGTTCCAAAATATATCTGTTGGGAATGTTTCACGACTTTAAAATGTGAATAATCAACATATCATGAATGAGAAGTTAAATTCAACGTTAAATACATCGATCAATGATAGTAGTATATGCAATACACACCAAGTATGTCGATAAACCGATCTTAAACACGAAAGGGGATCAATTTCACATGAATGTGTATTGTCTGCCATTATGAAAGCTTTAAAAACTGACACCGAGTGTTCTGAACGAGTCATCACCATGTTGAACCGCAATAGTTGCCTTTATAAATTGAAATCAAATGCCATCCGATGCCGATTACACATAGGCCTTTTTTAATTATATAACAGAAGTGGTCACAGAGAATTTAGAAAAGGTTATTAAATATACTGTTTGCACTAGAGTTATCATAGTTGATAAACAAGGTTCATTTGCAAAAGTTCAAGTCAAATTTTGCAATATGTCAGCAAAATGTATCTCAATAAGACCAAAATATGACATTTGCCAAGTCAGTGAAGTTAATGTTGTTGATAATCTTGCATCTGATATCCAGTATCCCAGTCATAAGGAGAACAGTAAACATTCTCTTTTAGACGATCTTGGACTGAAGATTGAAGAAGAAAATCTAACTCCAGATCAACTTTACAGACTAAGACAAGTATTAGGAAACTGTGGTTGTATATTTTCAAAGAGTCCCACTGATTTAGCTACAAGAAACTATGTCAAACACAAAATTGTACTTGAAGCTACCAAACCCTTCAAACAACCCTATAGAAGGACTGTATGAAGAAGTGCGACTTATTCCTCCAATGTAGACTTGGTGCGCAAACGTGATTATAGTCTTAGATTTTGCATTGAGTATAGAACTCTAAACGCTTATACGCGCAAAGACGCTTTTATACTTCCTCATTTCGACGACACCATTGATGTCCTCAGAGGTGCCTAATACTTCTCCAAACTTGACTTTAGGTCAGGTTATTGGCTAATAGAAATGGAGGAGGAACATAAGCCATATACCGCATTTGCGGTGGTCTTCCTTGACTTTTACGAAGCAAATGAGTTTTTGGGCTGTGCAATGTGGTGCCACTTTCCAACATCTTATGAGAAATATATGGGTGAGGTACATCTGAAAGAATGTCTGATCTTATAGACGACATACGGTACTAATTTTCTCCAGGACCTTTGATGAGCACATTCAGCGCCTTGAGTCAGTTCTTCAGCGCTTGTACCAATATGATTTAAAACTGAAAACCTCTAAATGTGATTTTTTAAAAAGCAAGGTGACATATTTAGGACACGTTATATCTGAGGAAGGTATAAGAACCGACCCAGAGAAAACATCTGCGATAAAGAATTGGCAACAATCAAGAAATGTAAAGGAGCTTCGAAGCTTTCAAGGGTTTGCGGGATATTATCGCCGCTTTGTCAAAAAATAATTTCGCAGATCGCCCAACCTTTAGATGCTCTATTAGAGGGCCATGGCACAACAAAACTCAAAGCTCCAAGACAACCAAATCCAGAAATAAAAAAGATTGCTCCTTGGATTTAAAACATGTAACAGCTTTCGGGATTCTGAAAGAAAAGTTCACGGGTACACCCATCTTAGCTTACGCTGACTATTCCAATTCATTCGTTATGCATACAGATGCAAGTGGCCTTGGTTTAGTAGCCGGCCTGTACCAGCAGCAAGATAGTGAGCAGAAAGTCATTGCAAATGCTATTCGTGGGTTAAGACCTCCTGAAAAACGATACCCGGCACGTAAGCTCGCGTTTCTAGCTTAAAATCGGCAGTTACAGACAAATTCCATGATTATATTTTAGGTACAACCTTTGAGTTAATCACGGATAACAATCCCTTAACTTATGTTCTGTCACCCGCCTAATTCGATGCAACTGGTCGCCGTTGGGTCGCAGCTCTTGCTAATTATAATTTTACGATAACGTACGGAGCTGGGAAAAATAATGCAGATACGGACGGACTTTCTCGTCTACCTCATATCTTTCCAGACATGATCATTGCGATTTGCCATGCTGTTTCAATCTCTGTTCCGGTTGTTGAAAGCCTTTTTGGATGATTGTACACCCCAATCGGTAGATGGGGATTTGCAACAATCTGAAAATTTCAACAACATTGACTGGAGTACAGAGCAAAACACTGACAAAATAATCACTCGCGTCATTGAACTCAAGAGTATAGGTTTTCGACCCAGGGAGGATGAGCTCCGGAGTGAATCTGTACCTGTACAGAAATACCTCCGCGAATGGAGCCACCTTTACGTCTTATTTAGAACCTCCACTCTTGACAGTCAACCAGTTAAACAATTGGCAATACCTCAATCTTACAAAAAGATAGCTTTAAATGGTATCCGTAATGATATGGCTATCCGGGTAAAGAAAAAGTATCTGTGGCTTGCCAAACAGAGATTCTACCGGCCAGATTTAGTGAAAGATGTCAACCTTAAAGTAGAAACATGCGACAGATGTGTTTGCAGAAAAGCTTCAGTTACAGCAGTACCAAAATTAATTCAAGTTCATACTATTCGCCCTATGGAACTAGTATGCATTGACTTCATGTCTTTAGAGCACTCCAAGAGTGGTTATGCAAATGTTCTGGTGATTACAGATCACTTCACCAGATACGCTCAAACCATTCCTTGTAGGAATCACACCGCTCAGACAACTGCCAGGGCACTTTATGAACATTTCTTTCGATATTACAGCTTCCCTAAAAAGCTACAAAGTGTTCAAGGGCGTAATTTCGAAAGTAAGATAATAAAGGAGCTTCGCAGTATATCCCAAATAAAAAAAAACGTACAACTCCATTTCACCCTCAAGGTAATAGAGGTGTGAACGTTTTAATGGCACGCTTTTGAAGATGCTCGGGACATTGGAGAACAAGCACAAATCTGACTGGAAGTCATTCATATCTCCAATTGTCTAAGCATATAATGCCTCTTAAAGCGATTAAACAGGTTTGTCACCCCCACTATCTTATGTTCGGATGGCATCCGAGACTTTACGTTGACGCATACCTGGAATGACCCCAGAAGGTAATGAGGCTGCTGCAGGGCCTCATACTTATGCCCAAAAACTGACTCCAGTTCGCTTATTCAGCAGCTGCCAAGGAGTAGCAGAAGAATTTGGGTAAAATTAAAATCAGTTATGACAAGAAGGTCAGAGAGTCGGAACTGGAAGAAGGTGATCGAGTTCTTTTACGGAATGTTGGTTTAAAGAAAAAAAAAAAACTTGCGGACAAATGCGATAATACGCTTACACAATTGTTTCTATCCCAAACTTAGACGTCCCAGTTTATAGAGTAAAAAGAACGAATGGAATAAACGGGAATTCGAACCCTGCATAGAAAGTTGCTCCTCCCTTTCTCTTTATCCCCTTATTCTTGCTAAACCAATGTTCAAGAAACCCTGTAAAACCAAAACAGCTGTTGAAGCACAACCCCAGTAAAGTAGCTCT
Source organism: Panopea generosa (assembly GCA_029582155.1). NCBI lineage: Eukaryota > Metazoa > Mollusca > Bivalvia > Adapedonta > Hiatellidae > Panopea > Panopea generosa. The sequence continues at coordinate 46,728,287 of CM055907.1, forward strand.
GATCGGATTCCAGTTGTTCCGAGTCTGACACTGAGTCTGACAGTACTCTTTACATAATTCCTGCCAGGCACAAACCTAAAGTAAGTTTTGCCGCTGAACCGATTGAAATTTCGGACGGGTATACTCTTGACAGTTCCCCCTTGTCGATACTCATGATACAGTTCGAACTAGCAATAATGTAATTTATCGCAACAGTTGCTTTTCAACACACCAGAATATGACTGACGACTCTAACCGTCGTTCAGGCATCCTTTTACACAGATCTGATAGTATCCCAACCCCCGAAGTTTCAACTTTACACCAGGAATCCCTCCCTGCAATTCCAATTGTACAGGAGGAACCCCAAGTTGTAAATCCGCCTTTGGATGAAATGCAAAATCTGACAAATAATTCCCCAGCAGTAAGAAAATCCAGCAGAGAGAGGAAATCTCCTGACTGATATGGACAATGGTCATATCCATCAGCATCAAATATGTCTCAACTGTTTATTATATTTAACGTCTGTCAGCAGAGAATTTCCCAATTTTTTAAATATTATAAGAATATTTTAGTTATTTTTACAAATATATTTTCAATCAGGATTAATATTTGATTGGGGTAGTAACTTATGTAACTTACCATCAATTGATTAAGAAAATTTAATCAGAATTAAACCCATTATTTTACTTTATTATTTTATTTGATTCGAATATAACAAACTCAGTCTAGAGAAGACTATACTGATTAAGAACTTGATAATTATAAATAAATAAGAAACTTTAACATGTCAAGGAGTATCCTAAACGCTGATCCATTCGTTTAGTTCGAATTTATTTGTTACAGCATTTTGTTGTTTGTGAAGACAATATTCATTAATCATGAGTTACACATATTTCATTTGTGTTACTTTTCAGATTTTAATTTCTGCTACACGTTGTTTTGTATTAACAGAACGCGGTGTGGTCTAGTGGTTGAGCGTCCGTCTTGAATGCGGAAGGTCGTGGGTTCAATCCCCGGCCGTGTCATACCAAAGACTTTAAAAATGGTACTAGAAGCTTCCTTGCTTGACGCTCAGCATGTAGAGGAGAGTTCTAGGTCTGGTCGGCCCGGTGTCAGTATTATGTGACTGGGTGGGGTATCATACCATGTGTTTGCGGCATTATACTCCAGTGTGACAACGCTTAGAATACTGTCTCAAGTAGACACCGTCGCAATATGACTGAAAAATTGTTGAAAGCGACGCTAAACACCATACAACAATTGTATTAACAATTTGCTTAATTGTATTTCAGATGCACACTTCTGGATTTCTTTATGTTCAAAACTTTTTAATGTTGTAGTAAATTCCGATATTTTCATGGTTGAAGATATGATATCAGTCTTCTAGGTGTATCTAATGTGTGTGTGTGTGTTTATAGATAATATCAATTTGTAATGTCGGGAGACATTTATTACTTGAGGGGAAGTATGTGTCATTTTATTTATACATATACATGTATGTATTGCACGAAGTAAATGAGCGAATGAATGAGTGATGAGTGAGCGATTTTGTTGCATGATAAGTAAATTAACCATTTACAATTCCCGCCAAACTAACCATCTAGACACTTTTCTTCTGACAGTTGAAGTAAAATCAACATAATTTATTATAGAATTCTTAAAGATCTTCTTATATATAAATGTTTGCTATTTGTTCGCTACTTACTAATCAGCCTTGTTCTTGATTTATAGTATAGACTGCATGTGAGACTGCATTAAACCCTAAACTCCTCAACGATCTTAGTTGTTGTTCTAACGACCATCGGGCACATATGTTTCGTCCTTGACTGGACATGCTCCTTTATATGGATATTCACCTCCGCAGTTTCTGCACTGTTTTGATCTAGCGCCATGATATCTTTGTTGACTCTAGCTACGTCACGACCACGGCCACGATTCACATGATTTTAATAGTTTATTGCATTTACTGGTGCATTTGGTCGTCCATTCCAGTTGCCAGTTTAGCGAACGGCTCCATGGTACGACCCATTGTGAGATGTCTGACAACTTCTTATCTATATCTCTTAATGCCCTTCATCGCATGTGATTAGATTTACAATTTCATTTTCCGCATCCGCCAACTCACAGCTTTTTGATAATGCTCTAAGTTCGGTTACGTTTGATTGTCTTTCTGTGTACAAAATTTGTAAACCTCCATCCTTGTTTTTACTTTTGGGGCAAAATAGTATGCAATTATTGCGTTATCAAATTCTTCTGCCGTGTCCGCTTTTTGGGCATCATATATGTCGTAAACTCTCTCGCCAGCATAGTTGAAGAGTAATGCCCCTTTTTTCTCCCACCATTGGTTATATTTGAACTGACAAGCATATATTCTAAACGCCCCTGCCATTTTGTCCAACGGTGATCAGCGTTTGTTTTGTCTACATCGACATCAAACGAGAGAAAGGGCAGTAAACTCATCTTATAGGCATAATACCTCTATTGGAAAGAGAAAACGCTTCCACTTCCTTATTTATTCTTCTGAAAAAAATGCCTTTTCCTTTTTTCAATGCTCATTTTTTATTTAAGTGGCATTAATAGTATATTTTTAACATTTTGAAAGCATTGGCAAGTTTTAATTGTGAATTGAGAACAAATTATGCTTGTCAATTGTGATATAAATACATGATTTTGGAAGTCTTTGTCAACAGTGTACACACTGAACATACAAAAACACTTATATGGCACATGACCCTTATTTTACTCATCATAATTTGGTAGTGCCGATGTTGACAAACAATAAAATGTAGGTTTTATTTCTTTCATTTGGGTCTCTCTATGAATGGCAAGCCTTCAAACTTGTAATACAATAAAGAACTTGATAAAGAACAAAAATCAATGGTTTGTTTACGCCTTTATGTGGACAGAATGCAACTACAGCAATCCTATTTGACGGTAATCCCGTCAACAATGTTTTTTTTTTTACTTTATTGCAACAGGAATCAACGGCGTAGTTTTGATACATTTATTAGCGTGAATACTGAACTGTAACACCGGTCATAATATAACGATCACGAATATGTAAAATGAATAGAAGGTAGGATATAACACCAGGATTCAGGACTTTTTCAGTTTCGCCAGGAGTAGGATATCTTTGACGTTGTCCCACGCTTCTCGGTAAGATCATAAAAACCGTTTGATAATAGAACAATATATGCTATATCTTGTAATGTTCGCAAATTCAATCGGTTGAACAACCGTTTGAGTGACACCAGTCTTCACACTTCTTCCATCATTTCTGATGTAAATTGAGTACCTCTATCACTTAATATCTCGGATGGAAAACCTACTCTCGAGAACACATCTAGTACAGCTTCAGCCACTCGTTCCGTCTAAATCCTTGGCAACGCTATTGCTTCAGGATACCTGGTTGCATAATCGACTACAGTCAGTGTTCGTAAGCTATGTTCTGTTTGGCCCATAAACGATAACAACGAAGGAAAATGTCGATTTTAACTTCGATTTTATTCACGATCCATCATCGATAACATTTTTACTATAACACCGAAAACACGGAACGACCATTAGAAATACACTATCGTAAGATTAACAAAATAAACACTATCACCAAAACGCAACGCAGTACACTTCTAAACAGTCAGTAAGTAGCGATTCCCTTTTTCTGATATAGGCGCAATTGGCCCTATTAAATCTACTGAAACCCTGTGAAATGGTGTATCTATAATGGGCATCTCTCCCAACGGGACTTTTGTTACTCTGCCCTTGGGTATGGTCTTCTGACATATGTCACACGATTAACAAAATCTTGAAACATCACTTGTTATGCCAGGCCAATGAAAACTTGTAGTGATACGGTCAACTGTCTTCTGAACAGATAAATGACCTCCCACTATTGACTCGTGAGCTAACGTAATAACACGCTTCCTAAAAGGTGTTTGAACAACAATTTGTTTCAACTCACTACTGTCGCTATTCCGACTTTGTGAAAAGAACCTACACAAAAATTCTTTTTTCACATCGTATCTGTGTTTATGACTTCCCTTCGTGGTCATCTCTTTTTTACTTTGGGCAAATCCCCATACTTTATTTAAGCTCTTATCATCTTTCTGTGCTTTCTTCAACTGTTCTAAGTTGATCTCATTGCCTTGAACTTCAAGAACTTTAAGTGATGAGATGGGCTTCTTCTCCTTTTCAGTTTGAGCTCTGATCATAACTGCAGAAGCGACAACCTCATCTGAAACAGACTGTGTTTCATCTCTGATTTTCCAGTTCTGATCTCGACTATCTGAAACTCCATTGATATTGCCAATTACCAAATCACAAATCAGTGAGTTCAACAACATTTCTTCTATTTCACCCTTAAAATATGGTGTATCAACTTCAATTTTGGCTGCTGGGACAATCCTAGCACGGCCATCAATAGCTATCATGAGATATCTTTTTCCTAACATCTGTTCATCTCGAACCAAAGGTTTTCGAACTGCTGCCAGTTCGCATCCAGAATCTCTGAAAACTTTAACTTTTTGCTCTCCAACATAACCTTGTTTGAGATCAAGTTTACTATCGCCTCCGAGCGATTCTATTGTACAGCCTCCAGCAAATATCGGCACTGATTTACCATTTGCTAGTTTCAACTGTCCATCTTCAACACAGTCCTTGAATGGGATTTCATCCACTGACATAGTCATACATAAAGCTGAGACCTTGCTGTCTTCATATGCTTTTTTCTTCCAACTATCAGTCCTTCTCCAGTTATATTGTGACTGCTGTTTATTGTCTTTTGAACCCTTCCAAGGTTCTTTAAACCCAACTGCAGCACCACTCGATTTTCTTTTGTCCTCATCTCTTCAGTCTCGAGCTATGTGTCGCTCTTTGTTACAAAGAAAACACGTTTTCTTCCTGACCTCAGAACGTTGCCCAGTTGATGGTTTGAACGCAAGTGAAGGGTTTGGTCGAAACATATGTCTGTTCAAGGAAGCATTGCTCTTCGAGGAGCGGTTTGAGGTTATCGTGCCTCCATGTGCTTCGATATACTGCTCAGCCAGCTTGGTCACCTCTTGTCTGTCTTTCGGCATTCTTTCTTTCAAAAATAATGCCAGTTCTGGCGAACATGTTCGGACAAACTGTTCCCGAACTATCAAGTCTTTGATATCTTCAAACGAGGCTTCAATATCTGCCATTTCGGTCCATCTGCAGAAGAACCTATCTATCCTAGCCATGAACTGAAACACTGTTTCACCATGATCTGGCTTGCTTTCTCTGAACTTGAGTCGAAACCCTTCTTCTGTCAACTGGTATCTTTTAAGTATTGCCTTTTTCAAAGTCTGATAATCACCAGCATGTTCTGGAGGCATACTTGTATATACTTAAGTCCTTTCCCAGTTAACAATGAGCTCAAACTAACGCCCATGTTTCTTCTTTCCAGTTTTGAGACTTCGCAAAGCGTTCGAAACGTTCTATGTACGCATCCATATCATCCTTTTGCTCTTCAAACGTTGGGAGTTTGGGCCGTAAACCTTTAGAGCCACTTTCATGCGTAATACTGTCTTTTACTCCAGTTTCAGGCCTGAGCTTCAACAGTACTATGTCACGTTCCTGTTCTTCTCGCTTCAAACCTGCTTCACACTCTTGTTCTTCCCGCCTCAAGCTTGCCTCGCGCTCTTGTTCTTCACGCTTCAAACTTGCTTGTTTTTCCATTTGTTCTATGTCGAACCGCCGTCGTTCATCTTCTCGTTTTTGCATACGTTCCTCCCGACTAATGTAATCTGATTCTTTCTTATCTACAAAAGCCATCAACTCTGAACCAGACAGTCCCATCCGTTCACCCATCGTAATCCATTTGTCATAGTCCATGACTATGTTTCAAACCCAAAATTAATATACAAAATAAACTTTGGTGAAAACACGTGTTTGAAACACACGTTTAGAAATATATAAGCTACAAAAATCCAGCTTTTTAAACTTCCTGAGAAATCTCCTGGACGAGCCCCCAAATTGTCAAGATGTTGGGTGGATATCTTGAACTAAAAACGGGATCTTCTGTAAGGCGACTGTGTCTTCACTGGATTAAGCTGTGAAACAGCCTAGCTTGAAACTATGTTAAACGACTTTGTTCAAACCATATAATATATAACTTATCCTCAGGCCTCTTGCTTTATGATTAGTTAACTTCAAACAAAAGGAATAATAAAGTGATTCTAATATTTAGAAATCATACAGACAAATGATCATACCAACTAACTATATACAGTATAAAGTTTCAAACCTTGTAGAGTTGAACCAACTGTTGTTCAACACTATTTTAATAATGAGATCAGCTGTTCAGACAACGTGTCTGGACAGCATACGTTTGAGACTTGTTTCAAACTCAAACCAAAACTGTATGTCTGGAACACTGTTCATCCAGCATAAAAGTACACATATATGTTTGAAGACTGTTTCAAATCTTAATTTTCAAACTAAACGAAAGCGCATGAAACAAATACAAGTTTCAGCACGTAAATACAGTTATTGTTTGAGAACGGTTTCAAACTAATAACAAAACTGTATGCTTGGAACGACGCTCAGTTCCAGCGTAAATATACGCTTATACGTTTGGAGACTGTTCCAAACCTATGTCTTCGAACTAAGATAAAAAATCTAGTTCCAGCACGAAACTAACCTGTTATGTTTGAGAACGGTTTCAAACTACAGCATCAGACTAAACTATTATGCATGAAACACTCCCCAGTTCCTGCACAATAAATATTCCTATGAGTTTCAAACACAAGCCTTCCCAAAGCCTATCGCTAGACAGAATCTTTGTCGCAGTGCACTCTCCCCTGCCCGCAGTTAAGCTTCTACGAAGTTTCAAGTACACTTTAACGCTAAAAACCTCAAGCAGACTTCTTGCAACATGCGTCGAAAGAAACTAGCTAAATATGGTATTGCTCTATTACAAAGCAGTAAACCATCCTTCATTAAACCCGTAAAACTCTGACTCTTATATTTAGATAAACACCTACTTTAAAATGGTTCATGATATTTGAATAATATATTTCAGTCATTGATTTTAATTGTATCGTTCATCTTTTTATGATGAATTATCTTATATAACTTATATCGGGTTTAATATTATATAATTATAGCAAAAAAATAGAGTTTATTACTCGTTTTTAAAATAATTGCTATATACAGACATTTATGCTTTAAAACAACGACATTATTTTGACAGTTATCTTTAAGATAGAATTTTTTTATAGTTTTATATTTTATGAATGTTTTATACAAGCATTTATTGTAAACATTCGCTTTGCATTGAAACATTTAACGGCGATTCTTAAGTGATCGAAAAACGGTAACAAAAACATACTAATAGTTTAAAAGTTTTAAAGTTGTTGATATTTAAATAGCGATAAAATACTTAAAACTTGCGGACTGAGGCGAATCAAATGTTTTTATTATATTTGACATACTGTTGCGTTATCATGATAGGTTGCGCTTACGCAGTGACTCCTATCCAAACACATGAACTCTGGGATTATTTTTTGTTAGAAGTACTTTGTATTGCACATTTTTCGTAATAAACCAGAAATATTGCCGTGATATCTTTCTTCACCATTGTCATGTTTTTCTTGAGTTGTTGAAATCTTTATTTATGTCTGATTTTACATCGGTACTTAAGGCATTAATTATAACTCAAGGACTAATGAGAGTTTTGGAATATAGAACATTTGTATTATATAACACACCCCTAAACACGAGAAAATTATCTAACTTGATTTCCTTGTTTGTGTTATTGGTTGAAAATGTAATTATATTATACGTTCATGCGTTTTCCATTTTACTTTATATTTAGGTCCAGTAGCTGCAGGATTTATCAACCGATTTGGGTGCCGCACAGTCATATTAGTAGGTACCTGTGTCCTTTCCGGAAACCTTATTATCAGTATTTTCGCGCCAAATATCTACTTCTTGTACTTCAGTTTTGGTGTCTTGACAGGTACCGATGGTCTTATTTGTTTGTAAATGATCTTTAATTTGCATATTAAATTTTGAATAAACAGGTGTTATCAAAATGTTAATCGTGCAGCATTTATTAAGCAGGAAAAAATAAATTTATCTAGCAGCACTGTTGTGTGTTTGTATTTGAACGGGCGCGCAGACAGGAAGCAGGAAGGCAGATGGACACTGAGACCTCGAATGGCATAGGAAGTAAAGTTATCCTCATATGCACAATATGACAACATATAAAGTATATTATCATAAATGCAGTATGTGCATTACGAAATTTACAATTGTGAGGTAAATGAAAAGGAATTACATGTACTTCAATCATACACTTTTTATTTGAAATAAAAAAGCTATTTGTTTAAGCATTAATGGTTAATAGCTAATATACGGGAAATCAAGTACTGGTTCTGCTCAGAAACGGACTTGGTAACGATTTACAACACCAAAAGTTTACTATGCAACCGCCCTAAAACTGCCAAATACTAGTATATCATATTCACATTTCTTCTTTAGGTATAGGTAACGGGTTTGTTTACTTTGCAGCGATTGTGAGCGTTACTCAGTACTTTGATAAACGGAGATCATTTGCCACGGGATTGGGTGTCTGCGGATCTTGGATTGGTACTTTCGTTTTCAGTCTTATCACAAAATGGTTGTTGGACACTTACAACTGGCAAGGAACCCTTCTTATTCAGGCTGGTCTAATTTTGAATTGTGTCGCTTGTAGGTTAGTTCTTCGTCCAATTGATAATGTCAACAATTATGTTGATGAAAAAGAAGAAACAGAGATGGCGGTCAACGTATTTTGCATAAATACAACTGATTTAAACACACAAATAGTCAGCTCTAATGCAAATAAGGTATCACCTAATGATGACAACGATGGTGTGGTGGAGGATAGTGTAGTGGATGATGATGAAATCAAAATAGTCAATATCACAAAAGCAATAAGCGATCACACCATGGCTGATAAAAACCACATTCCGAAGAATTCGAGTCACAAAGAGAAGAGCGGAACAGATATATGGACAAGTATAAAAGGGTCATTTCATATAGCCATTCTGAAAAATAAGGCATTGGCGATGTTTACCATATCCATGTTTTTCTACACACTTGGTTTCTATATTCCTTATATATACCTGCCAGACAAACCAAAAACGCAGGTTTGTTGTTGTTGTTTTTTTGCATCAATTTTTACAATTGTAATGTTGACAAGACATTTTGTTTAATAATATACCACAAATTACGGTAACCCTAAATTCAAAGAAACTTTATTTTAAAACATGGTTAGGTTAGTTGATGCATTTTCATCTCCAGCGTTACCTATAAATTTGGTCGAGGGAAGCATTCGGTTCCATTTGACACAAGTACTGGTAATGTAACCGAATGTTTTCTTTCGATCGATTTGAGAATTATCAGGCGTATATCAAAACAAGATTTGTCTGCAAATGGTAATGAAAACGTTTTGGAGAGAAACAGTATAGATCTGAATTCATATCTTGATACAGTACAGAATATATAAAGAAACGTTTGATTTGCAAATAAATTTACTTGATCGAAATATCAAAATATGGAAAATTTCAAACTATAAACTAGAAGTTAGTTAGTTAACCTCCAATATTGACAATACTGACATAATTTGGAATCCGATATGTTAATATAAGTTCCATTGCCTTGACAGTCGGTGTCCGTCACAGAGCATATACTGTTTGACTCCAATGTTACATTTCCCAAAAGGTGACTGTGGTATATCGGAACTTGGACCAGAATTAAACTCTCCATAGGACGTCAGGCATATCAAGCGACAAAACAGTCAGATTTTTTGACGTTATACGAAAGACAGGCACTTTGTTGCCGGAAAAGATACAGTCAGTTTAGTACTGACATTATGTATCGGTATTATATCTGAAGTGTTCAGTTATTATCAAATGCATACATATACAAAGGTTTCCCGGCATCTCATATAAACGAAATCTAGACATTTATATTTACAATTCCCTTTACCTATTTCTAGGTATTGACGATTATAAAGGGGCGTGGTTACTCTCTTCAGCCGGGATATCTAGTACCGTCGGCAGGGTTGTGTTTGGTTTTATTTCTGACCGAAAGTGCGTGAGCAGATTGTATCTTTACAGCACTGCGCTGGTTTTCTGTGGAGTTGCCACGTCATTCAGCACATTATTTGACTCATTCGAGTCACTGCTCTTCTACTCAGTCTTGTTTGGTTTGTTTAGCGGTAAGTGAAATAAAGAGCAGATGGGAGTTAGTTTGATTTCATTGTTTTGATATTTTGATTTTTATTTGCATAATTCTTCAATATAGGAGGTAAACACTGTTAGGATTAGTGTCATGCAGATTAAGTTTTATGTTAATACAAAAAGACGAAATACGAATATCAATCTAACTCCAGTCTGCCAAATTAGGAATCTCATTATATTGTCTACATAAAAAGAATCTTATTTAAAAACACATTTGGAGATCAGATTAAATTCCTGTCAAGATACACATGTCATCTATAAAGGTCATGGAGACAACTCATCAATGATTGGTATTTTGATAAAAACATAAACTGTTGAGGAAGAGTGTTACCATAAGTCTCTTCAAACCAGATATTTTAATGGTTTAAAGTATTTTAAATGCTGTTATGGTGTCGTGGTTCTAAGAAAACTTAATTATTTTTTACAACTATAAGACACGTTTATACGAAAAACAAACAAGAAAAAAACGTTTTAGCAGTATTAGTAAATTTGAGATACGCATCTCACTGTTGTTTAGCAGAATGAGCCGTTATTGTCCAGGTCGCATGTTTGGCTTTCAAATGGCATATATATCAATAAGAAACCAATCTTTTTTAGTAGAGTGGATTACCGGTCTAGTTGAGACCAGTTTTCTTAAGTGACAAATATATAAATCAGGAGACCATTTTTCGTTAGTCAGTAGACCATTTTTCGTTATTCACAAATATATAAATCAGTAGACCATTTTTCACTAGTCATAAATATATAAATCAGTAGACCATTTTTCGTTAGTCACAAATATATAAATCAGTAGACCATTTTTCGCTACTCACAAAGATATAAATCAGGAGACCATATTTCGTTAGTCACAAATATATAAATTAGGAGACCATTTTTCGTTAGTGACTAACATATAAATCACTTAACTTAAACCATAAGGATTTCTTAACATACTAGAATCTTTGTTTTTTTTATATTTGTTCAGTCAAGAATGAAAACTGAGTTGTTTTTAATATAAGTATGTTTGAAACTCCATGAATCGTACGATCGCCCTAGACAAAAATTGGAGAGCGTTCATTTTTATTTGTGTTATTGTGTTATCCATACCCTTGATTTAATATACACAAATACTGTATTAGGTGTTTCTGTGTCCCTGATGTCCGTCGTATTGGCGGATATAGTCGGTGTCGAGAGAATGCCAGATGCGTTTGGTGTCAGAAAAATTTTCGCCGGAATTGTAGCTATAATAGGACCACCTATTGCTGGCAAGAATTGCCAATTTATTATGATAGAAGTGAATCGGGAATAGGCGGCTCACACAAGACGGCGCGGCTCCGAGTCGATATTCTCGAAAAGAATAGCACTTAGCAGTGGTCCTATTGAGGTGATGGACATATACACGATTCATAGTTTATCTGAGCGTTCTTCCCAGTCAAGCTAAGTAAACTAAATAAATTTAATTGGATAAGCAATATTTATTAAGAAGGTCGAATGTCACGCCTAGTTGCTAACCTAACATTGTTATATTTCATTTATATTCTGAAGTGACCAAAATGTTTACCATTCATAGACAGATGGGGACTTAAATATTTTTTTGTGAATATCGTTTTGCATAAAAGTGTGTGTATACTATAGGTCAAGGATCTACAATGCATGAGGTCATTTTTGCAAAGATTCGTAGCGTCGTAAAAGGAATTTGCGTCTGAAGATAATATATATCTATTGCTTATTATTTTACAAATGTAATTGAATTTACTACTCATCTAAAAAAAGCAATCGTTGCGGGGTCTGATTTCGTTAGGTATATAATCAGATTTGCACAGCCGATGTCTTTCTATGTTTGTTCCGGTAGTTTATTAATAAAAACACGTGTTTTAAGATGTAATAGCTATAGTTTATGCTATACATTTATTCACATATTTTGCCGGTTGCAGTCCTAAATGAACGATAAAGATAAAGCGTATTTAAATATCTCTAAAGTTCAGCTACATTCCGATGTTTCCAGAGTTGAGACTCATTATCAAATAAATTTAAAAATGATAACTACATATGATGTCATTTTTATTGTTTTAACATTGAAGAGCTGTTCAAAATACAACGCTGCAGAATTTTGCAACACTTTTTCACCTTCAGATATTCCCTTTTGCGTCACTTTGTTACCGTAATCATAAGTTTATGTACTAACAATCGGAGCTAGTGACAATAATCATGTACGCTTTGAAATGATGTCTGTGTGTCTTGATACCAACATGTGTTGGAACATACTGATGACACTGATTGTTCGGATATAATTTGTTTTGAAAGGCACGTCACTGATGAAAAAACGAACAGCTCTGTGCTGCTCTCATTCAATATTGGATGTGCTAGACATGATGGACGGGTCCCATGCAGTAGGCGCGTATCCAAGTTGTTGCCGGGCTATGGATTTTAGCATGTGGCATTGACTTCCTTGTTACAGAAGGAGAGGTTTCTTCTTCGTGGTACGAATAAAACCAACTACAATATAAAGACACGACAACTTCTATACAGGGGCGTACTAGTGTATATTCTTTATTCATAAACATTTTTTTATTAATTCAAAGAGGCCTCGCCTATACATTTTGTGTACACGAAATGAGCCAACTCTACATAGTCTGAAAGAAAACCATATGACTTGAAGAATACTGTGCAATTTTCTACAACAATACGTGTTACTTTCTAGAAAATAAGTGTTTAAAAAGGTCGTCTAAAAACAATTATATTCGTAATTGATTGTAGTGAAAGATTTGTTATTGTCGCTTGGGATTTATGATAGTTGTTGTTGTAGCATTTAGAGCAGGACGCGATTTAATCGACTACAACCATCAACATTGTGACTGTAAAACACGCAGTACAGAAGCAGAAAAGAACACATGTTCTGAAAATAGCTTTATTTCTGTGATAGCATTAAAATAATGAGTGTTAGATATTTCATTTACCAAAGGTGTTTCTTGATTATGTTTCAGGTTAGCTATTTGACGTCACAGGCAGTTATGATACGTCATTTATCGTCATGGGCGTCATCATCACCTTCAGTGGTATAATGTTGTACTTCCTTCCTTGTATCAAAGAAAAAGTCCAGAAATAGTGTGTTTCTGACTTGTATGAATTGCAGCCGAGCGGTTTCATAATATCAACAATAAAACTCCACTTATTTAACAAACACATTTCAAAATTATATCATAATGTGAACAATATTAGATATTTTTCATAAAAGTTTGATGATAAGATGATATGGTAAATACATTTCCATTCTGCTGACCTTAAACAAACAATTTTCAAATACAAATATTTTCACTACGTAATATTGATGCCAACGACACGGCCAAATGAAATAGGTACAATGAAATATGTATATACAGCAAAACAGAGCAGAAAACTAGTCGCACTGAAATGATTGATAAAGTATAATGATCAAAAGGGAATATTGAAATATATCAATCTATTTAATAATTCAAGGAATCTATGGGATATTGAAATTGAGACTAACATATAGAAAATGAAAAACGAAAAGAGTAGTTGTCGAATATAAACAATCAATAAACAATGTTGTTATCAAAGAGTTTAGTTCTTTAAAGATAATCATAATAGAAACTGTCAAAGAAACGAAAGATGAATTATATAACTCATATTACATAATATACTTATTATCAAAATAAGATAATAACCAAAGAGTTCAAAAAATGGAAAAGCACAAGAAGCAGTAAATGAAAGACTGAATAACATGGGAGGCGAAACAATATCGGAGTTAGTGACAGTATCGAACAGGGAGACAAAACAGCAGAAGAAACAGCTTGGAACGTAGCGGACGTACTTCAAACTTAATTTAAGAAACTGTTGTGAAAGTGCTCGTAGCTTATGTAAGAAAACAATAAATGATCTCCCTAGACAAAATGTATTAATAGTGAAACGTGTTTTCATTATGACCATAGATGCGGTGATATCAGGGATACAGGCATTGAAAAACTCTTGACTCTTTATCAACGAATACCTGATGATAATAAATCTATTTATTCTTTCACGTCTATGTTCTTAATATACAATTCTGAAAAACAATAGTTTTCACCAAACTCTTGCTTTAAAATTTGTTCATACATTCCTCATTTTGTAATATTCACAAAATGGTTTAAGCGAGTCTGAGAACTGAAGTATTTCAGTAACCACTGACAATTCCCTAGACAATAAAAGCGTACAATTATGTTCATAAATATATAACCCAGGATATAGCGGTAGTTACTGTGACCCTAATTAAATGTAGATAATAAGACATAATTGATCTTGTAAACTCATTACATGTATATAAATCAATTAAAAAGATATCATTATTATATATGTCATAATTTTACAATGTGTCATAAGTATATGTGTTATCCTGAGCCTCGATTTAATATATTAAAATACTGTATTAGAAGTTACTGGGTCTATCATACTGACAGATACTGTCGGAGTCGAGAGAATGCCAGATGATACGTTAGGTGAAAGCAACATTTTCGCGGGAATTGCAGTTTTCATGGGATCACCTATTGCTGGTAAACATTATTCCACAATCTAGTTAAATCAAATTAGACCAAATTTAGCAGAGTTTATAAGATTACTAATATTTATTGCGAAGGATGTCAAATGTTAAGTTCTACATCGTATTTTTAGCTTTATTCATTTGCTAATGACCAAAACAATTTCACCATTGATAGATTGACGTATAAACTTAAATGTTGTTGTTCGCTTACAAAGAAGGGATTATTTTAACCAAGTGTGCTACTATCGAGAAAGAATAAGTACACTTTCATTTTCATGCCTGTTTTTTTTAAATTCATAATTCAAACATACTTATAAAGTCTCTAAGTGCATCAAGATAACAAAATAACCACTAAAATACCGAGCATTATATATGTAATCTAAACTTGTTTCTTGATTATATTCAGGTTGGCTATTTGACGTCACTGGCAGTTATGATGCGCCATTCGTTGTCACGGGCGTGTTGTAATGTTGTTCTTTCTTACATGTAGCAAGTAGCAAAGGAAAAGTCCAAAATAGGTGTCAGTGTCTGACTTGTATGATTTGAAGCCCTGCAGGTATAACATGTCAACAATAAAACTTCCGTGATAAAACTAACGTATTTTAAAGTTATAGTGATAATGTGAACAATATTTGATTTTTAGATAAAATTACGATGAAAGGACGATATGGTAGATTCTTTCTTAATACATTTTCATAACTTTTCTGCACCTAAACCACCCGAACAACTTTTACACAGAGCGCAGTCTCAAGTAAGCCCTTCTAGTTTGAGATCGGATTGTTTTAACTCTTAAACAGTAATGAAAAATTTAATAAAAATAAATGATATTTGATATTCCCTCCCTCCAATACCTTAAAATGTGCTGCTGTTGTCTTATAATTCCGTATTTCTGCAGCAAGATCTGGAAAAGCATAACGTTACAACAATCAGATATCCAATTTAATTCAACGGCATGGCTGGAAGTCAGAAATTCATGTGATTTATGTTGTTGCAGGGACATATACAAAAGGCTAGAGAACCACACACAAGTATTAGAAGCCATCATCCTTCAATGGAAAAATGTGTATGAGCATTTAATACATATGTGTAAATAATGTTTCGGTTCTGTACACATATATGAATATCTCTGCAGTATAAACGTATTATCACATATTCGAAACTATGATTAACATACATATAATTCAGATCCTGTATAATAGTAAACGGATGTTTTTAGAAAGTACAATTCCGTCAAAAAAAAAAGAAATGATAATATTATTAATAATCTATCCGCTTTCCCTTTATGATTTTTATAAACATGTATGTGTGTTTTTATATGTGTTTAAGTGCGAAGAGAAATTATAATTTAATTCGAGCATTGACAACAAGAACCACGAACAGCAGTCTTGATGAAAAGCAAACATATTATTGGTTTAAATTAACAACAGTTGTCGCAAATAAATAAACAACAATTAAATAACGTTGTTACCAAAGAGATTTAATTGAAAGAACAACAACGGATTTTCCGACTTTATAAATAAATACATATGATTTATCTGTATCTTCAAGATCCGGCGAGTTTCTAAATCTGTCCTTTATATAATATGTGAGAAGTCATGAACCCTTAACTGGATCCTACCCATATAAAGCTATCATCTCATATATGTATATTGTCCTCCAGTCAAGATTTGACTTCAATTTTCTCCTGTTATCAAAATAAATTCACATGAATTCATGATCCAACGGGTTATCAGTTCATGTATGTAAAGTGTACTTCCAGTGAAGATGTGTTGCATATAAAACCACGGTGTGAATGTGCATCTGTATAGATTTCAAAAAAGTATGTGTGTGTGTGTGTGTGTGTGTGTGTGTGTGCGTGTGTGAGAATGAACGGTTAATTTTGTCTTTATCTTTAACCTAACTCATCAAACATATCTTTATATAACAATCATATACGAAGTTCGTTGATTTATTTCAGATACAAATGAAAGAGATAGTAATTTTTAATCGCCATATCTCTTTTTACATTCCAATGCACTCTATTTCGAAAGTAACACTCAGTTTCGCATTTAAGTTCTTATGATTAGATGTATTTCTAATTTTGTCTCATGAATATGCACATCTACACCAGGAACGAGGTTAGGAGTACATCATACCTTGTAGAAACACAGCATCCATAGGGATAGCATTGAGATAGAAGTATGATTGAATCTATTCATTAAGAACTTGTAGACAGTGTTCAATTAATGTAAAGGACATAAGACAACAACCATTGCTTTAAGTGGTTTTGTGAAGAATGTGTTCATGTGTTTTTTATTTTATTCAGTATGTTTTTTTGGTATACCGGTAGTACTGTTCAATTTTCTATCTAACGATTTTAATAGAAGTATTTACAAATCGTATTCACATCAGGCCTATTAACACATTTCTGTAGATTAAGACTGAATAAAACCTGTCATTGGAAGTGATTTACGAGCGCATCTGTATAGCGCAAAATTCCATGACTATCAGCGCATGACCGTTTCACTCAAATAATTGCCCATTGTCTAGAACACAACATAAAAGTTTACTCTTTTAAAAAAATCACAGATGAATACATATTATATACCTAAGAGACCATATTCCCTACTTCTCTTATAATTTTTAATGACGTCTTTCTTTCATCATGTATTTCTCTCTGTACTCAATCATATCAATATGCCTTCAATTGCATTCTTCTGGTTTACAGAGCGTTTTCTTTTCATTATTCTTACAGTTCATTTACACATCCTAAAATGAAAGATGCAAATATTATCCAACATTATAAACTACTAAAATATAATACAACACGACATCAGGTTTAATGCCTTTTGAAATTTGTTTTATAACATAATCAAACTATCAACAACAAACAAAATTCTACGCTACCGAATTTAACTATTTTTGAATTTGATATATTACATAACTAACCTGTGTATTGCAGAACTTTGACCCACCTGAGTAACTTTGGTAAGGTCCTTGATTATTCGTTTTTAGCTGGACTATTTAATATAAAGAAAGCTATTCTACTCACTGGGGCGTCGGCGTTGGTATGCGCGTCAGTGTAACACCTTGGTTAAAGTTTTGCATGTACATGTAAGTCCCTATCTCAGTAACCATTGCACGTATTGAATTGAAACTTAACACAAGACTCCACAGCCATGAATATAATTCAGAGTATTACCCTTGTTTGACTTAAAAAGTCAGGTTAACGTTTTGTGTGCAAGTACCATCAAGTACATTTCACACTAACCACTTAATGTAATTGATTGAAACTTTACACAAGCCTTCTCAATCATTAAACTTACTACAATAACTAAATTAGATAACTATTGCATGCATATAATGCAAAGTATTATCCTTGTTTGATTTAGAAATTCTGATCAAAGTTTTACGTGCAAGTACCACTAAGTCCATATCTCAACAACCACTCAATTTACTAAAAACTCCACGCAAGATTTCCCAGTCACCACACTTACTAAAATTATGAAGTTAGATAAGTCCATATCACCACAAACACTCAATGTACACATGTATTATGTTGCAACTCAACAGTCTTCGCACGTATTCGATTGAAATTTCATACACAGTATGGCAGCTATAACGTCTAAGATGCTTGGATTTGTCATCAGTCTCAATCAAATTTGTACTTTGGTGACAAAAAGTTCGAATAGTCGAGCGCGTTCTCCCTCCTCTTGTCTCACTGGATTCCATCCCGTGTTGTCAACATGTGAAATGTCTGAAATACACTCCAGTTGAGTTAGATATCTGTCATAAAAAACATAAATAGTTTAAAAATTATGTTCAAATATAAATAAAATCATGTTTATATGTAGTAATACGGTAACATTAACACCACAAGACAATAAGATAATTATAGCACAAAACAATAATAAATAGATACATAAGCATGATAACTTACATTAACATGTATTCCTCCGTCCATCCTTATTTTACTTGATATCCATGGTTTACTAACACAGGTTTCATCAGATTTTTTTTGAAAACCGTGGGAAGAATCTGATCAGCTTCATGATGTCTGAACACAACACTCTTGACAAAATTTCATAATAGTATCCCATGTCGACATATGTGTAGCCATTTACCTAGTTATAGTCGTCTGCTATTCAGCTGGTAGTGTAGTGAGCTCCTTACCTCGTTTTGATAATGACATGTCTGACATGCATATATTTTGAGAGAGCTATATGACGTCAACAGCGCCGATTGATCTGTGTAGTTAGAAACCTCTCTAACCGAGTCTGGTGAGTTATTATAGCCCGGTGAGGTCAGAAGGCATGGACTATTTTAATAGAAATTATGTTCATAAATCGTCTTTTATTTCATATATCATCCAAATAAATATTGATATACTTCAGGTATATAATGTTTATTTCTATATATTGTATAGGTAATGAATTTTAACAAACATGTTAACTTCGCCCTGAACTATATTTGTACCGAAAATAATGCTCATCATGGCAGGTATAACGCAATGGACGACAGTATCAAACCACACAAGGAAAGAGGTACGTACGCGTCACCTTGTTGTACCACTATACCTAATGATATAGTCTGGTTATTTTACCCAAAATGCTCTCGGCGTTACCTATGCATGCTATTTATATGAGACCGAGGACAAGTCTACCTATTATATAATACAATTTAGCTCGGCCCACAAATTTCGGGCCGAAAGTATCCGAAACTGGATTTGAAACGGAGATTTAACAAAATAAAAAAGTAAGTTTTTGAAAATAATTATTTTAACACTCAATAATATTATATCAATTATTTTAACAATAGGTTGGAGTTATATCATATTGTGTTACAATCATAACTTGTGATAGCAGCTACATTTACTCAACTAATTTTACACCTTACTGTGGTGAAAAGATTTCGCGTTGCTCCATTACCAGTGTTACTATCGATTTACTACCGTGACGGGCGAAGGGAGTCAAAGGTAATATGAAGTTATGTAATACGACCAAACGAAATTAAAGGTAGTAATATTTTTTTAGCCAGTGTAGCCTTCAGTTAATGTTACAGGTGAACACTTAATACACATTACGTTAATGGTTCCTTTTCCTGTCTATAAAGTTCATCTGAATCATAGCCTGATTAAATAAAGCTTGGATGGACAGATTTTTTATTATTTGGATATCCGCTCTGCTATATGTTGTGTTATGTTCAGTTAACAAATTCCATTTATAATACAGTGGGCATTGAGATAAGAACTATAACATAATAAGTTGTTATCATCTGATCATTTGAAACTAGTTTGATTTCAATTATAAAGGCAACTCCTGCGGTTCAACCAGGTGATGACTCGTCAGGTTTTAAAGATTTCATTAACGCAGTTAGTACACATTCATGTGAAATTGATCCTCTTTCGTGTTTGAGATCCGTTTATCGGCAAACTTGGCATGCATTGCACGTACTACTATCATGGATCGATGTTTTTACGTTGAATTCTCATTCATAATATGTTGATTGTTGGCATTTAAAAGTCGTGAAACATTCCCAACAGATATATTTTGGAACTTCTAGTTGGTACAAGATACTATAATCTTTATTTTGTGTCTGATATACAAATATAAAACACTTGCTGTAAAGCTATTTGCCGACAGTAACAAAGATACATATTAAGATGTTAACATTTTTATTTTTTTTTATTTATTTTTTACTTATAAGCATATAGCAAATGCATACAAATACAAGTATTTGATAAAGATAATACTATCTCAGGTTAATAATACAGAGCAAGAATTTCAGCCAGAGAATCAGTCAATAAATCATCTAAATAAAGCATGATAAAATTAACATTAAATGCAGATAAACAGTTGACAAAGGCAGTGCAGTTGGAGAACAGATGACATTTACCAAAAACTAAAGCATACTCAATCAAAGTTTAGAGAATGAAGCAAATGTAATATGTAATATATCGTAAGCATGAAAGTATGTAACAAGAGTAAGAGACACATTTATGTAAACTTATAGCATATACGGGCTGAATCGGTCCAGGTGCGGATCAGTCTCAAAAACCCTTTGAAATTTTCGGTTTTCCTGATGTCATTTGGGAGGCTGTTCCAAACCTGGGTCGCCTCGAACCCAAATGCTCTCTTACCATACAAAGCATTTTGTTACAGATGGAATTTCTGCGCAATACCTGAAAGAATATTTAGGATTTTTGAATTTTACAAGTTTATGCAAATATGGTGGATATAGTTTGTGTAGGCATTTAAATGTTTCCAATACAATGCCTCTGATTTTACTGAGGTGCGAAGCTGGCATATTGGCTGTACATAATAAGGTATTGTAACGAAAAGAAAAATCATTAAATGTTATCCTGAGGGCTCTATTCTGAAGTTTTTCTAGTTTTTCAGTATTTGTTTTGCTACAGAAATGCCAGACTAGAGGACAGTAATTAAAATCTGACCTGGTAAAGGACTTATAGATCACGATTTTGCTTTCAGGGTTTAGAAATTTACTTATTCTAAATAAAACATTGAGTTGCCTATCTGCATTTTTACATGTATTTGCAATTTGTTGGTCATAATTTAGTAAGTAATCAAAAGTTCAACATGGTCATTGCAGGAAACATCCACATTACCAACTATATTGAAAGTTATTATATTTTCATGCGATTGTTTACCAACATCTATGACTTGAAACCTATCAGGGTTAGCCTGCATTTAGTTAATATTGAACCAATTTATCAGAATATTACTCTGTGATGCTAGAACGTCTTTTTACATTGAAGTGATTTATGGGAAAATGACAATGTGTTGTCATCTACATAGTTGTACAGTGAAGAATTTGTGACAAAGGAGAAAATACCATTAATAAAGATATTAATGATAATTGGGTCTAGGATGGAACCCTGAGGGACCCCTTGATAGTTTTAAGCCATGTGATGTGGGTTTGTCCTATTTTTACTTGTCGTTTCCGATCTGTCAGATAACTGGGTATAAGTTTACATGTATTTTCAGACATCCCGTATGGTCTCAGTTTGAGAAGGATAAGGTCATGCGGCAGACAATCAAATGCCTTTGATAAGTCCATAAGGATAGCTGCCACATGGTAGCCCCTGTCAAGTGAAATTTTCCAATCCTCAATCAGGCGCATAAGAGTTGTCTGACAACTATAATTTGGCGGGAAAGCAGCTAAGTAGTTGTGAAAATGTTATTGAAATGGGTTGATAACGGGTCATTGAGAATCTCTTCAAAGATTTTGGACATTGTTGGCAAGATGCTCACGGGTCTATAATTCTTTGAAACAAAATGGTTATCTTTTTTTAAAAAACAGTCGTTACTTGAGATAGTTTGAGAATATTTTCGAAGACAGACTCTGATATCATGCTGTTCACTATGTTAGTGATAGGCACAGCAATTGAATCTTAAGCATATTTTAAAAGTTTTGGGTGTAAGGAGTCAACTCCTGTTACCTTTTTAACATCATATATTTCGGGGCTATTTGTTTAAAATCAAAAAGTAAGTTGACTTCTTGGTTTTGGCGAATTTTACCTATATTGGGATGTTGTGAGTTGACTGGGTGTCATTTGAAATACCAATTTTTTAGCAATGTTAACATAAAAATCATTTAAAATATAACATACTTCAGTTTGGTCAGAGATAAAAGTTTCATATTTCTTTAAAATAATTTCATTTGAAGTTTTGATTTGTTGTTTACTGGACAGGAATGGTTTAATAGTAGGCCAGAAGTCCTTGGATTTCGGTCCACCACAGCATCTCTCCATAAAATATGTTTGAATAGATTTTTTTTATTTTAGTTTTTAGATTCCCGTTTTTATCGCTTTTATTTTTCATGAAAGATTATGTATCTGTCTAGTTTTGAATATAATTTTTCTATATTCAGAGTTCATGTATGGTTGTGTTTTATTCCGAGGATGTTTCTGTTTGATAGGACATGTTCATTCGCTACTTGTTTTAATAAAGTTTATGTTCCCAAAAAACATCATCAACATCATCAAATATGTGTGCTACATGAAAAGGTGTATTGGAAAGGTCTTCATTAAATTTATCTTCATGAAAATGTTGATAGCTTCTAAAAGTAACTCTTTTCCGTTGTAGAGATGTTAAGATCGGTTTCTGCGGTTGCACGTCTCGGGAGATGCAAACTTTGAAAAAAATCTTTGAAAAACTTATTAGAGATGTACATATGTCCCACTTATCTTAGGAAGCCACTTAATTACAGAGACAAGTTAATATCAATATAATATACACGGCTGAAATTTAGGGTGGCACCTAGTAATTCTTAAAGTTGATAGCTCTTTGAATCTTTGTTTGAATGTAATAGTTTTGGTACATGTACCAAAGTATAGCTGATAAAATCTATTTACTTTAGCCATTTATTTAATTTGTTTCTTCTGAGTTTAAATTATTTTGATTTGAAAACGAATTGTTTGTTTTATGTGTATTTTTATTTTATAAAACACAAAAACAAAACAGTATTTACAAATACATTTTAGTTTTTACAAATACATTTTACTAACACACCATAGAACTTTTATGTAGAAAGATAAAGAAGTAAATTCTCCACCGATGGTAAATATTTCATACAGATATTTAACGAAGTTTTTATTAATGTTACTTTTAAAAATAGACTTAAATGAGATAACGTGTAGTACCTAAAAAATATGCTGAAATTATGGAAATTGCGATTCACTGTCATTTGTTAAACGGGTGTTATGTGCGTCTACATTTTACTCACTTTCGTCTTATAAATTTTAATTGCTATTTTTATGAAAATACAGAATAAACAGTTTTATTTAATTAGCGCATAGAATAGGTAAACAACATTCCATGATTATTTGTAATGAAATGGCCAACAAATAGGGCTTAAAACGAAAATCGTCAGTGGTCTGGGTATTCAAAAACTGGGTTCTCAAAAAGTTGAACAGGTTACTGCTTTTCGCTTTACTGACGACTTGAATTTAAAAATGTGATAAATTGTGTGTAACTTTGTGTCATCATTCTGCATTTTTCGGTTCATATTATCACATCTTATTCCGGTTATGACAAAATGTTTCCGCAAGTTACGTTTAAACTCAAAAAGTCGGCAATCAGTCATTGATGTGTTATTTCTGATGTATTAAAAAAGAGTGTTACAATTCATAATCTATTCGTACTCGCCATACTTAATACGTTCAGTTTCAACACAAATTAAATATTACACTTTTGAATATGGGTGGCGTAATATAGAAAAAGTCCAAAAGAAAGTTCCATTTCGTGAATATGGATTTCAGCACATGTAAACAGTCTCGGTTTTCTCGAATTGCGTTTTTTTTGTGGTGATAGTTTCAAGGTATGATTGAACTACCGTTGGAAGAATTATATTAAGTTACATCTTGAGAGTATGCATTAAAACAAATAGCGAGTATAAAATAATTTGCCTTGTTTTTCTATGCCTTGACATCAATTTTTCAAACAAAAATCCGCCACTTTTTGACGCTTTTCATCATTTTTACCACTTAAGAACGAAAACCCTCCAAATACGCTTGCATAATGTCATGGTATTGTGCTTTCACTGCACTTCGAAAACATAAATTATACTTTTGTCGATCTGCCACCTTCCGTGTCCGTTTTCTCCATATAACCCGCAACCATTAGACCGTGCAGTGAACGACTGTGGTATTAACATGTCGGCCGGATAGCAAAATGATACAAAAGTAAAAAAATATATAATATTTGATTGGATCTGATTTTTGTCTAATGAGGACTTCAAAACAGTAATTTTTTTATGTTTTTCTGTCATGTTTTATTTTTTGCCCTACCAGAATGACATGACAAAATGGGACTAGCCACCATATATTTTTACCATATACACTTTGTGCCATTCTGCCTCATTTGAGTAAGTTACGATGCAAATATATCTGGTATGGTTGTCTTTTTCTAAAAACGAATGCCTTTTAAGTAGCCATAATCTATTTCACTTTCAACTTACAACATGCCTTAAAGAAGTACAAACTTCATAAAGTATTCAGATCATTGGCATCTGGTTCTCGTTCTCGTTCTCCCTTTTTTCCTTTGCTCATATGTTTAAATATTGAAGGTTTCGGGCCATTTCGGATACAGTATATAAAATAGATACTTCTGCTATGTAATATACATCTGATACATGTTTACATCATGTTTCATGCTGCTACTACTGTTACCGCCACTTCTGATGACGATAGTGATATAAATATATAGTGTAGTTTTAATTTATCTTTCAATGAACATCAATATTTAGTGAATTAAAATCGAAATTGCTTTCTCAGCATTAAAATTGGTAAAAATCCATGTGTAATATTGGTGGGTGGGGTAATTGACTATGGCCAATGTCAGTAAATAGCTTGATATTAATATTTTGAGATGTAGGTCTTTTTTTTCACTTAAATTATAATTGTTACAATATTTTCAACCATATAAAAAAATAATAAACAAACAGATCTATATTTTATTAATTATCGTCGTATACCAATATTTTCACCAAATGTTTTTTTTCAAAATCTCCGGTTAACTTTCTGTATGCTTTAACACATTATTTCCAAATTGAATCCATGAAGAAAAATTGCAATTTTGTTCGGGTGGTGTGGTATCTGTAGTGGACCAAAGAGTTAATTGAAGTATTTTCCTTTATTCATATTTTGGGGATCTGAGAGCGGACTTATGTATTCTCCTCTAAATCTGCAGGTGCAAACTATTAACATCCACATATTGTGTGACAATTATTCAGCGTCAGTCGACTATTAAGTCACATCAATAGATTTGCCCTACTTGTACAGTTATTATATTTGATACTCTAGCGAGGATGTGTATATGTTTGACAGACAGCAGTACTGTGTTAAAAATAGAACTGCCACAGTTTGATGTAAACACCCATATGAGTCATTTTCCACATTCTGGAGGGCAGTAGGATATATTAACTAAAGAGTAAGCAGAAAACTTTTCGTCACTCTTAGTGACGGAAGATCAAAAAGATTGAAGCTTCTTTTAATCATTCAAACTGGGACTTTGTAGAAGTGAAATTCAACGAATATCAACATTTTGATGAGCAGAATGATGATATGAATGTGAATAAAAGAACAAGAATTTAATGATACTGATATATCTAATTACCAGTTAGATGGACATGTTATAAACGAGGATCATATTGAAACTGATGACGAATCACACTATAATAGCGCTTGTTGTAACAAATGCGTTTGTTCACCAATGTCAAGGCCACACTTGAGTATGAGTGTATATATGTATGAATGTATGCAGGTGTGTATAAGGGTGTGTGTGTGATGTATATATGTATGGGAATATAGGTTGTATATGCCCGAGTACTTTGTATGTGTGGGTGCTGTTTATATGTATATGAAGATGTGGGCAATGTGTATATGAATGTGTATACATGTGTGTATATGTGTCTACGTGTATGCTTATGTTATATGACTGTAAGTAAAACAAATATAAAAAGATATTAACATCTTAATATGTATCTTTGTTACTGTCGGCAAATAGATTTACAGCTAGTGTGTTTTATATTTGTATATCCGACACAAAATAAAGTAACTTGTATCTTGTATCAACTAGAAGTTCCAAAATATATCTGTTGGGAATGTTTCACGACTTTAAAATGCGAACAATCAACATATTATGAATGAGAAGTTAAATTCAACGTCGATCAATGATAGTAGTATATGCAATGCACGCCAAGTATGCCGATAATCCGATCTTAAACACGAAAGGGGATCAAATTCACATGAATGTGTATTGTCTGCCATTATGAAATCTTTAAAAACTGACACCGAGTGTTCTGAACGGGTCATCACCATGTTGAACCGCAATAGTTGCCTTTATAAATTGAAATCAAATGCCACCCGATGCCGATTACACATAGGCCTATTCTAATTATATAACAGAAATGGTCACAGAGAATTTAGAAAAGGGTAGTAAATATACTGTTGGCACTAGAATTATCATAGATGATAAACAAGGTTCATTTGCAAAAGTTCAAGTCAAACTTTGCAATATGTCAGCAAAATGTATCTCAATAAGACCAAAATATGACATTTGCCAAGTCAGTGAAGTCAAAGTTGTTGATAATCTTGCATCTGATATCCAGTATCCCAGTCATAAAGAAAACAGTAAACACTCTCTTTTAGACGATCTTGCAGTGAAGATTGAAGAAGAAAATCTAACTCCAGATCAACTTTACAGACTAAGACAAGTATTAGGAAACTGTGGTTGTATATTTTCAAAGAGTCCTACTGATTTAGCTACAAGAAACCATGTCAAACAAAAAATTGTACTTGAAGCTAACAAACACTTCAAACAACCCTACAGAAGGACTGTAGGAAGAAGTGCGACTTATTCCTCCAATGTAGTCTTGGTGCGCAAACGTGATTATAGTCTTAGATTTTGCATTGACTATAGAACTCTAAACGCTTAAACGCGCAAAGACGCTTATATACTTCCTCATTTCGACGACACCATTGATGTCCTCAGAGGTGTTAAATACTTCTCCAAACATGACTTTAGGTCAGGTTACTGGCTAGTAGAAATGGAGGAGGAACATAAGCAATATACCGCATTTTCGGTGGTCTCCCTTGACTTTTACGAAGCAAATGATTTTTTGGGCTGTGCAACGCTGGTGCCACTTTCCAACATCTTATAGAGAAATATATGGGTGAGATGCATCTGAAAGAACGTCTGATCTTTATAGACGACATACGGTACTAATTTTTCCAGGACCTTTGATGATTACATTCAGCGCCTTAAGTTAGTTCTTCAGCGCTTGTACCAATACGATTTAAAACTGAAAGCCTCTAAATGTGATTTTTTAAAAAGCAAGGTGACATATTTAGGACACGTTATTTCTGAGGAAGGTATAAGAACCGACCCAGAGAAAACATCTGCGATAAAGAATTGGCAACAATCAAGAAATGTAAAGGAGCTTCGAAGCTTTCAAGTGTTTGCGGGATACAATCGCCGCTTTGTCAAAAAAAATTCACAGATCGCCCAACCTTCAGATGCTCTATTAGAGGGTCATGGCACAACAAAATCTCAAGGCTCCAAGACAACTAAATCCAGAAATAAAAAAGATTGCTCTTTGGATTTAGTACATGTAACAGCTTTCGGGATTCTGAAAGAAAAGTTCACGAGTGCACCCATCTTAGCTTACGCTGAATATTCCAATTCATTCGTTATGCATACAGATGCAAGTGGCCTTGGTTTAGTAGCCGGCCTGTACCAGCAGCAAGATGGTGAGCAGAAAGTCATTGCAAATGCTATTCGTGGGTTAAGACCTCCTGAAAAACGATACCCAGCACGTAAGCTCGAGTTTCTAGCTTAAAAATTGGCAGTTACAGACAAATTCCATGATTATATTTTAGGTACAACCTTTGAGTTAATCACGGATAACAATCCCTTAACTCATGTTCTGTCAACCGCCAAATTCGATGCAACTGGTCACCGTTGGGTCGCAGCTCTTGCTAATTATAATTTTACGATAACGTACGGAGCTGGGAAAAATAATGCAGATACGGACGGACTTTTCATCTACCTCATATTTTTTCAGACATGATCACTGCGATTTGCCATGCTGTTTCAGTCTCTGTTCCGGTTGTTGAAAGCCTTTTTGGATGATTGTACACCCCAATCGGTAGATGAGGATTTGCAACAATCTGAAAATTTCAACAACATTGACTGGAGTACAGAGCAAAACACTGACAAAATAATCGCTCGCGTCATTGAACTCAAGAGTATAGGTTTTCGACCCAGGGAGGATGAGCTCCGGAGTGAATCTGTACCTGTAAAGAAATACTTCCGCGAATGGAGCCACCTTTACGTCTTATTTAGAACCTCCACTCTTGACAGTCAACCAGTTAAACAATTGGCAATACCTCAACCTTACAAAAAACTAGCTTTAAATGGTATCCATAATGATATGGGCTATCCGGGTAAAGAAAAGTCTCTGTGGCTTGCCAACCAGAGATTCTACTGGCCAGATTTAGTGAAAGATGTCAACCTTAAAGTAGAAACATGCGACAGATGTGTTTGCAGATAAGCTCCAGTTACAGCAGTACCAAAATTAATTCCAATTCATACTACTCGCCCTATGGAACTAGTATGCATTGACTTCATGTCTTTAGAGCACTCCAAGGGTGGTTATGCGAATGTTCTGGTGATTACAGATCACTTCACCAGATACGCTCAAACCATTCCTTGTAGGAATCACACCGCTCAGACAACTGCCAGGGCACTTTATGAACATTTCTTTCGATATAACAGCTTCCCTATAAAGCTACATAGTGTCCAGGGGCGTAATTTTGAAAGTAAGATAATAAAGGAGCTTTGCAGTATATCCCAAATAAAAAAACACGTACCACTCCATTTCACCCTCAATGTAAAAGAGGTGTGAACGTTTTAATGGCACGCTGTTGAAGATGCTCAGGACATTTGAGAACAAACACAAATCTGACTGGAAGTCATTCATATCTCCAATTGACTAAGCATATAATGCCTCTAAAAGCGATTCAACAGGTTTTTCACCCCCACTATCTTATGTTCGGATGGCATCCGAGACTTTCAGTTGACACATACCTGGGATGACCCCAGAAGGTAATGAAGCAGCTGCATGGCCTCATACTTATGCCAAAAAACTGACATCAGTTCGCTTATTCAGCAGCTGCCAAGGAGTAGTAGAAAAATTTGGGTAAGATTAAAGCCAGTTATGACAAAAAGGTCAGAGAGTCGGAACTCGAAGAAGGTGATCGAGTTCTTTTGAGGAATGTTGGTTTAAAGAGAAAATATAAACTTGCGGACAAATGGGATCATACCCTTTCACAACTGTTTCTATCCCAAACTTAGACGTCCCAGCTTATAGAGTAAAAAGAGATAATGGAATAAACGGAAATTCGAACCCTGCATAGAAATATGCTCCTTCCTTTCTCTTTATCCCCTTATTCTTACTAAACCAATGTTCAAGAAACCCTGTAAAACCAAAACAGCTGTTGAAGCACCACCCCAGTAAAGTGGCTCTGAATTATCGGATTCCAGTTGTTCCGAGTCTGACACTGAGTCTGACAGTACTCTTTACATTATTCCTGCCAGGCACAAACCTAAAGTAAGTTTTGCCGCTGAACCGATTGAAATTTCGGACGGATATTCTCTTGACAGTTCCCCCTTGTCGATACTCATGATACAGTTCGAACTAGCAATAATGTAAATTATCGCAACAGTTGCTGTTCAACACACCAGAATATGACTGACGACTCTTACCGTCGTTCAGGTATCCTTTCACACATATCTGATAGTATCACAATCCCCGAAGTTTCAACTTTACACGAAGAATCCCTCCCTGTAATCCCAATTGTACAAGAAGAATCCCCAGTTGTAAATCCGCCTTTGGATGAAATGCAAAATCTGACAAATAATTCCCCAGCAGTAAGAAAATCCAGCAGAGAGAGGAAATCTCCTGACTGATATGGACAGTGGTCATATCCATCACCATCAAATATGTCTCAACTGTTTATTATATTTAACGTCTGTCAGCAGAGAATTTCCCAATTTTTAAAGTGTTATAAGAATATTTTAGTTATTTTTACAAACATATTTTCAATCAGGACTAATATTTGATTGGGGTAGTAACTTATGTAACTTACCATCAATTGATTAAGAAAATTTAATCAGAATTAAACCCATTATTTTTATTATTTTATTTGATTCGAATATAACAAACTCAGTCTAAAGAAGACTATACTGATTAAGAACTTGATACTTATAAATAAATAAGAAACTTTAACATGTCAAGGAGTATCCTAAACGATGATCCATTCGTTTAGTTCGAATTTATTTGTTTCAACATTTTGTTGTTTGTGAAGACAATATTCATAAATCATGAGTAATACATATTTCAATTGTGTTACTATTCAGATTTTAATTTCTGCTACACGTTGTTTTGTATTAACAGACCGCAATGTGGTCTAGTGGTAGAGCGTCCGTCTTGAATGCGGAAGGTCGTGTGTTCAATCCCCGGCCGTGTCATACCAAAGACTTTAAAAATGGTACTAGAAGCTTCCTCGCTTGACGCTCAGCATTTAGAGGAGTGTTCTAGGTCGGGTCGGCCCGGTGTCATAATTATGTGACTGGGTGGTGTATCATACCATGTGTCTGCGACATTATACTCCAGTGTGACAGCGCTTAGAATACTGTCTCAAGTAGACACCGTGGCGATATGACTGAAAAAGTGTTGAAAGCGACGCTAAACACCATACAACAATTAAATTAACAATTTGCTTAAGTGTATTTCAGATGCACAATTCTGGATTTCTTTATGTTCAAAATTTTTTAATGTTGTAGTAAATTCCGATATTTTCATGTTTGAAGATATGATATCAGTCTTCTAGGTGTATCTAATGTGTGTGTGTGTGTGTGTGTGTGTGTGTGTGTGTGTTTATAGATTTATAGAATATCAATTTGTAATGCCGGGAGACATTTATTACTTGAGGGGAAGTATGTGTCATTTTATTTATACATATACATGTATGTATTGCACGAAGTAATTGAGCGAATGAATGAGTGATGAGTGAGCGATTTTGTTGCATGATAGGTAAATTAACCATTTCCAATTCCCGCCAAACTAACCATCTAGACACTTTTCTTCTGACAGTTGAAGTAAAATCAATATAATTTATTATAGAATTCTGTGAAGATCTTCTAATATATAATTGTTTGCTACTTGTTCGCTACTTACTAATCAGCCTGGTTCTTGATGTATAGTATAGACTGCATGTGAGACTGCATTAAACCCTAAACTCCTCACCGATCTTAGTTGTTGTTCTAACGACCATCGGGCTGAACATACTCCTTTATATGGATATTCACCTCCACAGTTTCTGCACAGTTTTGATTTAGCGCCATGATATCTTTGTTGACTGTAGCAACGTCACGACCACGGCCACGATTCACATGATTTTAATAATTTATTGCATTTACTGGTGCATTTGGTCGTCCATTCCAGTTGCCTGTTTATCGACCGGCTCCATGGTACGACCCATTGTGAGATGTCTGACAACTTCTTATCTATATCTCTTAATGCCCTTCATCGCATGTGATTAGATTTACAATTTCATTTTCCGCATCCGCCAACTCACAGCTTTTTGATAATGCTCTAAGTTCGGTTACGTTTAATTGTCTTTCTGTGTACGAAATGTGTAAACCTCCATCCTTGTATTTACTTTTGGGGCAAAATAGTATATTATTTATTTGCGTTATCAAATTCTTCTGCCGTGTCCGCTTTTTGGGCATTATATATGTCGTAAACTCTTTCGCCAGCATAGTTGAAGAGTGATGCCCCTTTTTACTCCCACCATTGGTTATATCTAAACCGAAAAGGAAATATTCTAAACGCCCCTGCCATTTTGTCCATCGGTGATCAGTGTTTGTTTTGTCTACATCGGCACCAAACGAGAGAAACGGCAGTAAACTCATCTTATAGGCATAATACCTCTATTGGAAAGAGAAAACGCTTCCACGGGGTAGTCGCATAACGGCGGTTATAAATAATCATTATTTATTCTTCTGTAAAAATGCCTTTTCCTTTTTTCAATGCTCATCTTTTATTTAGGTGGCATTATTAGTATATTTTTAACATTTTGAAAGCACTGGCAAGTTTTAATTGTGAATTGAGAACAAATTATGCTTGTCAATTGTGATATAAATACATGATTTTGGAAGTCTTTGTCAACAGTGTACACACTGAGCATACAAAAACACTTATATGGCACATGACCCTTATTTTACTCATCATAATTTGGTAGTGCCGATGTTGAGAAACAACAAAATGTAGGTTTTATTTCTTTCATTTGGGTCTCTCTATGAATGGCAAGCCTTCAAACTTGTAATACAATATAAAACTTGATAAAGAACAAACATCAATGGTTGGTTTACACCTTTATGTGGACAGAATGCAACTACAGCAATCCTATTTGACGGCAATCCCGTCAACAATGTTTTTTCTTTTACTTTATTGCAACAGGAATCAATGGCGTAGTTTTGATACTTTTATTAGCGTGAATACTGAACTGTAACACCGGTCATAATATAACGATCACGAATATGTAAAATGAATAGAAGGTAGGATATAACACCAGGATTCAGGACTTTTTCAGTTTCGCCAGGAGTAGGATATCTTTGACGTTGTCCCAGGCTTCTCGGTAAGATCATCAAAACCCTTTGATACTAGAACAATATTATGCTATATCTTGTAATATCGGTCGAACAATCTGTTATTTTAACTTATATGAGTTACTTTGCCTCCTTATAATTAATAGATAGAATGGCTATGTAGTTTAGCTCTATAGTCATGTGAATTATATATACGTCAAGCATTGATGGATTTATATGACAATTTTTAATGTTATTTATGATATAATGTGCCATGCCCTTTATCAGTTACCACCGTTGACCCATCTTTGTCTTTAATACCATTTTATGATAAGTGTAATGAACCCCGGGCAGTTACGCACTTGTTGATTGCATATTTATGATATTAAATTAGCGATAGGTGTCCTCATTTCACATTGTGTCGTCTGCATTTTCACTGTAATTATGATTGATTGACTCTTTATTTCCTCCAAGGTACAAATATACAGGTGAGTATAGACATATACAAAAACATAATACACATATAGACATTTAAATGTAAATCAAATATACACAACACAAACAATCATATAACTAAATCATAGTTCAATCAATTTACATATATACAAACAAAATAAATAAATAAATGATATGTCCTTTTAAATTGCAAAACATATTGACACTTTAAGTAGAATATTGCCAAATGTAGCCGAATGACTGATATGACTTGCCGAAACGAAACACAAGAGCATACACTATATGAATAATGACAATAGTTTTTGTTCAAAATATTATCTTCCATTATTTTAACGTAGGGAAGGGCATAAAATCCTGTGTTTTAATGGATGAGGTATGACTTGTAATAGCCTATCAATAAAAATTGTGTGTATCCTAAAGCTTTTATTAATGCTACATAATTGATCAAACATCAAAGCTTTCGCTTATCATGTCGTTTCGTATGAGGCCAATTAAAGGAAGCTACGAGTTTTTTTTTCTGTTTCGTCAGCGTTTTCCTCTTTTCTACATGTCATCAGCGTTTTCATTCTTAGTCTATATACCGTTTTTTTTTATTATAATTGTTATTATTATAAAATTTGTCATTATTATTACTATTATCATTATTATTATTATTATTATTAGTAGTAGTAGTAGTAGTAATAGTAGTAGAAGTAGCAGTAGTAGTAGCAGTAGTAGTAGTAGTAGCATGGTGGTACAACGTACAGCGAGGATATTGCTCTAAAGTGATAAGATTTTGTCTAAAACTCAGCACGACTTTTTTCAACAAGTTAAGTTCAAACCCAATTATCTAGTTGTTTTTTTTGTGACTACAACATAAACTATTTACGTAATCATTGAGTAGCGATGTACAAATGCTCTACAACACGGGAAATTACTCAAAAACATACTGGAATGATGAAACTTGCGGTTTTCTATCAACCTTATCATTTTATCACCGGACGCCATGTGCACATTTTACTTAATATCGTGTTATTTTTGCCATGTTGTGAAAATTCTGAATCGAACAATTCAGTAAGTTAGACACATAGGACAAGTATATACTAAATTTCAGGGTTGTACTTAATGAAATTGCCGAAAAATACGACTAAAACGAAAATCGGCGGTGTACTGGGGATTGAAATTGTTCTCATAAAGTTGTACTGAGTATTACATTTAGTTGTATTGAGGATCGCCATTTAAAAATGTGATACTTAGTGTTTAGTGTGCCATTGTTCTGCATTTCTCGATCCCTGCAATCACATTTCATTCAAATTATGACTAAATATTTGCACATGTTACATGTTGACTTAAAAAGTCGATTTTTATGTTTTATTATCTTCATAATCTAAAAAAACGAGAATTATAATTAACTATTCGCTTTGTTTAAATACAAATTGAATATTAAACATTTAAATATGGGTTGCTTAAATCACTCAGTCAAAACCAAAATGTGCAATAGTTATAATCTGTTATAATAAAACAATAGATTGACACAAAGTCACTTTGCATGACTGATAGTCTTTATCATCTTCGTCGCTTGATTTTCTGAAACTGACCAGCACCCGTACCTCAAAGGCCAAGGTCCCACTTTGCGTTTGTTTGACAACTCTTTGAGTCTGTGTGAGATTTCGTGTTCGGCCTGTAACTTTGGAATGCATGAATGGATTTTATAAATGCTTGCTTGAAATGATCAACATAACATGACAACGTGTCGCTCGTCACTCCCGGACTCCAACGTCAAAGGTCTAGTTCAAAATACAACTTTGTTTGACGACACTCAGTCTGTTTGAAATTTCATGTTCGGTCTGTAACTTTGTCATCTATGGATATATTTCAAAACCACTTGGCTCAATTTATCAGCATGACATGATGACGTGTCGCACGTGTAAGACGCACACCTTGAATCTGTGTGAGATTTCGTGTTCGGCCTGTAATTTTGTCATGCATGAATGGATTTATAAATACTTGCTACAAATGATCGACATAACATGACGAAATGTCGTGCGTTACGCCCAGATTCCCACTTCAAAGGTCAAGCTCACAATTTAACTTTGTTTGATGACACTTTCAGTCTGATTGAGATATATAAGTCCGGTCTGTAACTTTGTCATCTACTAATGCATTTCAAAAACATTTAATTCAGTTCATCAGCATGACGACGTGTCATATCTCAAAGGTCAAGGTCGCACTGAGTTTGTTTGATAACGCTTGCCTCAAAGGTCAATGTCACACTTTCAATTTGTTTGATATTGTGTATCTGGTGTGTAAATTTGTCTTTAACTTGGCTCAATTGATCAAGATGACATTACGACGTGTCACACGTAAGACCTAGATCCGTATATCAAAGGTCAAGGTCACACTTTGAATTTGTATGATAACACTTTGAGTCTGTTTGAGGTTTCAAGTATGTACTGTAACTTTATCATACATGGATGGATCTCAAAAACACTTGGCTCAATTTATCAATTTATCAACATGACATGACGACTTGTCACATTAAGACCAGAACCTTACCTCAAGGTCACACTTTCAGTTTGTTTGATATTTCATGTCTGGTCCGTAATTTTATCTTACATGGAGAGATTTTAAAATAGCTTGACACAAGTGATCAGCATGTCATGATGATGTATCACCTGCATTTACCTGTAGAAATACCAAGACCGTTACCAGTGACATTTCTTGTTTTATATATTTCCAAAGTTTACGAGAGTTGGGTTTACTTAATTATGGTAGGTTATATATATATATATATATATATATATATTTGTTTTTTGTTTGTTAATTACTTATTTTTCGCTTTCCGTTTTGCCTTAGAGAACATACTACTACTTTTTATAAACCGTATTCTATTTGTTTCTGATGGATTGTTTTTATAATTTCTTTTATCATTAAAAAATGAGTTTTAAGAGATCTACAGGTATCATCAAACCAATCTATCTTTTTAATACTTTTTTATGTTGAGTTTAACTTACATGTTATATATATTTTTGAAGGTTTGTTAATACATAAGTTTGTTTGGGGTTCTGGTTATGTAAGGGGTGGGGTTATGTATACATTGATAACTTTACATTTCAATTTAAAGTAGTTTGACTGTGGTATAATTAATTTCATATCAAAGAAGTGACCGGTTGGTGCGATTGTTACCCTGAACTATATCAGGCAGACGAACGTATTTTGAGGGTATTCGTGCGTAGGCGGTAAAATGATGGGATGCGTCAAAAATGACGGATTTTCGTTAGGAAAATTGACGTCAAGGCACAGAAAAACACGATAATTTATTTCATACTCACTATTTTTCTTAATGCCTACTCCCAAGATGTAACTTAATATTATGTCTTTTATCGGTAGTTCATTCCTACCTTGCAGCTATCACCGCAAAAGACGCAATTCGAGAAAACTGAAACTGTTTACACATGCTGAAATCCTGAGAGCAAAGCCTTATTTTTAGAGAACTAGGTGAAATACTTGTTGGGAACTATGGCAGTACTTTTTGGGATCTGGGGAACAATAGCCATTAATTTAAGAGAGCCAGGACACAGGCATCCCTCTGTAAGGGCCTCTAAAATGTGCAGGTTACACTTTTCTTAATCTTAATTTAATGACCAGTCATAATTTTTAACTTAGAATTTGAAACTTGGAATTTAAAACTTCGAATTTAAAAGTGAGTAATATTGGCACTTCGGAATTAATTCGTTAAGTGGCTAAAACGCCGATACTTTGAAAAACGACTGGTCCCTTAGACCTGATTATCGGCGACGCTTACTGAATCTGGAAGTAAGATCTGGTTGGCTGAAACAAACACACCTCTGCAATGGTTTTGTTATGATAAAATTTAAAAATATTTATTAATCATGACAGTTGTCTTGTACAAGATCTTTGTTATAGAAAATATTTAATAATATAAAAATAACGAATATAGAAATAAACACCTAAACGATACTCTTTTTGAATACTATGGAAACCTCCGAGGTAGTCCGAATGGTTAGATTAAGCAATCAAACACTTTATCAGTTTACCGTTACAATTTTATTCCCAGTTGATCTTGTCAAGACGTTTTTGTTGTTAAAAATCAAGGAGTTTCCCCAAATGACCAAGTAGTAACAAAATGGTCAATAGTTTTTTTATTTATTATTTTTTTAAACGGTATAAACAATATTTCTTTATATGGATGGTAAGGTACAAGGCAAATAGAATGGACCTGAATTCGAGAAAGCTTCTTCAAATGCATCTCAATCGAGATTTCACAATTTGCAATGGCTAGTTGTAATGCATTTGTTCTTTTAATTTCCATAACAAATGAACATTGAACAAAGATATAAAAGATGATAGTAAGAATAAATCAACAACTAAATAAATAATGGTTTACAATACTAATTCAAACGCCGTGTCCAAGCGATCCAGAAGCCTGATTTACACAAATTGACAAATGTAAAAGAAAGAAGTTAGCATTTGAGTGGATGGAACAGACATTTTACACACGCATAAGTAAAAAACTGCCATTTAAGTGAATGTTATGTACTTTTCCACTTGTAACATGTATTTTACGCACACAGCAGTAAGAAGTTGCCACTTTAGTGAGTTTAAATTTGTAAAAAAACATAAGTTGAAATATGTAATCAGAATTATGGCGGATAATACCCTTCATAAAAAAACGAGCTGTTAAAAACCAAGGACTTATATTAGTCCTTGTCAAAACTAATAAATATATTATACCTGAGGGCATATATAACACGTCACGGCTACTCAATATTAGTGTCAAAGCGGATAGATACCTGCATGCTTTATTATCAAATTGTGCAGGTGCAATTATCGGAAAACTCTTTGGAAATGTCTGAAATAGTCCAGAATGTGTATGTTTTTAGTATATTATTTCCAAATTAAATCTATCAAAAGCAAAAGAAATTATGTTGCAATTTTGTTTGGGTGGTGTGGTATTTTTACTGGACTAATACGAATATTTTTTTCTCCTCTAAATCTGCAAGTGCAAACTATTATTACCTACATAGTTTGTGACAACAATGCAGCTTCAGTCGTCTATTAGGTCACATAACAGATTTTACATAAATTTGTTCTTTGCCAAACACAGTTATTATATTACCAAACGACTTCTGACTCCGCTCGGGTCCATCACTACCGCAGAGGTTGTGACAAAGTCTAAAAGTTATGCTGCTGCCACACTGACTAAATTCATAGATATTGCTTGAAGTATATTATTCGATCTAATTTTTAATTATCAGTTTTGTTCCTATAAATTATTTGTGTCTGATTTTATTTTCAGAATAAATCTTAGCATAACTGATTCTTGACACGTTGACGATATCGCCATGGAAGCTAATGCTAGTGACGAAGTGAACGTCAAAGAATCACGGAAAAAACATTTTCATGATAGAAATTCTAAACCGGAAGTCATAATTGCACCAGATGGAGGCTGGGGATGGATCGTCTGCTTCTCTTGTTTTATGACGCACTTTCTCACTGACGGAATATTTTATTCGTTTGGTGTGGTTTTTGTTGAACTGTTGGACTACTTCAAGGGAAGTAAAGCTGACACGGCCATCGCACCTTCCCTTTCTAATGGATTTACTTATCTCATAGGTATGGTATATTGTAGTTTCTCATATTTTGTGTACTTTTGTTTTCCAACAAAGCTCATATACGCACTCATAGAAAATAATTGTTTAAACTATAATGAATTTGTTGACCTTTTAATATTGATAACATACTTAGTAAGACTGTTTTTGTGGACTGGGGCGACTCGTATACTTTTATATTTGTCATACCATTGCGTTACCACTAGGTGGTGCTATCACATTGACCTTTAACCAACGCATGAACTCTTGAATTTGTTTTTGTTAGCAGTGTTTTATACTTATCATTTTCCGTAATAAACCAGGACTATTGCCATGATATGTTTATTCTCCTTAGTCATATTTTCTTGGGGTGTTGAAAGTTTTAGTTAAGTCTGAGTTTTACATCGGTACATAGGGCATTCATTTATAACTCAAAGGCAGTTTTGGAATATAAAGCATTTTGTATTATATAACACACCCCTAAACATGAGGAAAGTATTTAACTTGATTTTCTTGTTGGTGTTATAGGTTAAAAATAAAATTATATTATACGTTCATGCGTTTTCCATTTTACTTTATTTTAGGTCCAGTAGCTGCAGGATTAATTAACCGATTTGGATGCCGCGCAGTCTCATTAGCAGGTACCTGTGTCCTTTCCGGAAGTCTTATCATCAGTATTTTCGCGCCAAATATCTACTTCCTGTACTTCAGTTTTGGTGTCTTGACAGGTACCGATGGTCTTATTTGTTTGTAAATGATATTTTATTTGCATATCACATTTTGAATAAAAGGTGTTATTAAAAATCAACTGTGCAATATTTTGAGAAGCCGAATGCATTTATCTTGCGTGCCGTGTTGTGGGTGTGTTTAAAATAAATTTATTGTATTTTGTTAAATGGGATTCTCGCTATTACAAAATGAGCACAAAGGTTGGTCCGGACATAAGAACTAACGTCGATGTCATCAACCGAAAGAACATACAACAGAAACTGGAAGGCCGTGTGTGAGTGACTGAAGACGCTGTCTCCGCACCTTTTACCCTTAACTACTGAAGTAATGGGTTATACATGATAAGCTATTATTTTAAGCATTAACGGTTATTACTTAGAACTCGGGACAATCAAGAACTGGTTCTGCCCAGACAGACTTGATAGCGATTTACAAAACCATGAATTTACTTGCAATCGCGCTAAAGTTGGGAGATATATCATATTCACTTTTCTTCTGTAGGTATTGGTAACGGGATGGTTTACTTTGCAGCGATTGTTAGCGTTACTCACTACTTTGATAAACGTAGAGCGTTGGCCACCGGCTTGGGTGTCTGCGGATCGGGGGTTGGAACTTTTGTTTTCAGCCCTATCACAAAATGGTTGCTGGAGACTTACAACTGGAAGGGAACCCTCCTAATCCAGGCTGGTATAATTTTGAATTGTGCCGCGTGTGGGTTAGTTCTCCGTCCAATTAATAAGGTCGACAATTATGTTGATGAAAAAGAGGAAACTCAGTTGGCGAGCAACGTATTCTGCATTAGTACAATTGATTTAAACACTGATGCAAATCAGGTAACATCTAATGATGACAACGATGATAAGGTGGAGGAGGATGAAAGCAAATCAGTTAATATCAAACAAGTTATAAGCGAAAACAACATGGCTGATAAAATGCACAATCCGAAGAATTCCAGCCACAAAGAGAAGAGCGGAACCAATATATGGACAAGTATAAAAGGATCATTTAATATCGCCATTTTAAAAAATAAGGCATTGGCGATGTTTACCATATCCACGTTCTTCTACACTCTTGGTTTCTACATCCCTTATATATACCTGCCGGATAAAGCCAAGCACGCAGGTTTGTTGTTTGTTTTTATTTTGCATCAATATTTAAAGCGAACTACTTGTTTAATGACGAAAATGACCGAGTATGTACGATTGTAACGTTTGTAATGTTGACAAAAACTTGTATTCATGATATATCATAAATTACTCTCAATTCCAATAAACCTTATTTTGATGCTTGCTTAGGTTAGATGACGCATTTTTATCTGCCGAGATGCCACTTATACATTGGGTGCAAGAAAACACTCGGTTCCATTTGTCACCAGCACCGAATGTTTCCTTTCGATCGATTTGATAACTACCAGGTGTATATATATTTGAAAATATTTTGGGGGATAAAAGCAAAGAACTTGATGCATATATATCTAATTACAATATAGAAAATATAAAGCAAAAGTTTGATTTGTAAATAAAGTTACAATAAGGAAGTTTCAAACTACAAACTAGAAGTTAGTTAACCCGCAATAGTGACAATACCAGCATATTTTGGAATCAGATAGATTGATATAAGTACATGTATCATTGCCTATACATTGACAATCTGTGTGAAACCAAATGTGACAATGTATTCTCCCTTTGACTCCAAAGTAGCATTTCCCGCAAGAGTATTGTGGTATATCGGAACTAGAATTGAACTCTTCACAGGAGGCCTGTGCAACGAACCTAGCCATTCCGATAGGGTCAGTTAAATAGCAATATTGGGAAAGCCGCATTTAAGCATGTTGATTGGTCAGTTGATTTAACTGGAAATTTAAATGACGTCACAGATTAGTAAGCGTTAAATTGCTATGAACCGAAGGACAGGCATAGAATTCCCTGATTTTTCAATGGGGTTAATTGACCTGATTTGGGAGTTATCCGGTACTGGGATAGATTAACTCTATGAGACATCTAGCATACCAAGAGGCAAAACAAATCGATTGTTGACGTTGTACAATAGACTTGCTCTTTATTACCGGAGAAGGTACGGTAAGTTTAGCATTGACATATGCATCGGTATTATATATGAATTTTTTACTTTTTCAATAAATAGATATATGCACAAATCCCATATAAACGAAATCTAGACATTTATATTTACAATTTATGATGAACAATGCATGTTTTACTAACAATCACTTACTTATACCTAGGTATTGGCGATTATAAAGGGGCGTGGTTACTGTCCTCAGCCGGGATATCTAATACCGTCGGCAGGGTCGTGTTTGGATTTATTTCTGACCGGAAGTGCGTAAACAGGTTGTATCTCTACAGTACTGCGCTGGTTCTCTGTGGAGTTGCCACATCATTTGGCCCATTCTTTGACTCATTCGAGTCGCTGCTCATCTACTCATTCGTGTTAGGTTTGTTCGATGGTAAGTTATTTGTTGGTGAACAGAAGTTAGTTCGATTACTATTTTCTCGTTTTTAAAGCGTATAACTCTTTAATATTGGCGGTAACGACGGTTAGGATTAGGATTCTATGTAAGTAGTCTTGATCATATACGACGCTTGCTTTTTTAAAAGACAAACGTCTTGACAAGTTGTGCAGAAAAAACGCTTGGATTTGGAAATAAGATATGATTGGCTGAAACAAACACACCTCTGCAATAGTTAAGTTTAAAATATATTTATTTGCATGGAAGTCATGGCAGTTTTCTTGTACAAGATCTTAGTCCTAGAAAATATGTAATGATATAAAAATAATGAATAAAGAAATAAACATACAAACGGTACTCTTATGAAAAACTATGGAAATCTCCAAGATAGTCCGATTGTTTGAAATAACCAATCAAAACGTTATTTTCGACCGGACTTGTCAAGGCGTTCTTCTTTTAGAAAAGCAAGTGTCGCATATGATCATGACTAAAGTGTAAGTAGAATCCACTTGACTGGTTTACTCTATTTTCTGTTCGGAAGTGTCATAGTCTACGTACGCAGACGGGTTACTATATGCAGATTAAGTTTTAAGTTGATACAAAAATACGAAACACTTACTTCAGACTGCCAAATTAAGAATTCAATATTTTATATGCAATAAGATTTTTTAAACAAACAAATATGGGGATCAGAGACTTAATTCCAATATACACAAGTCAACTATAAAAGCCATGAAGTCGACTCGTCAATCATTGGTAAATTGATATAAATATAAAGCTAGAGTGTTTCCATTAGACTCTAAAATTCAGACATTTCTATGGATTAAAGAATTCTAAATGTTAGTATTGTTTCATGGTTCGAGAAAATTTTTTTGTATAAATGAGGAGACCAGACTTCTTTAGAGACAAATATATAACTCACGAGACCAGTCTTTTAAAGTGACAAATGTATAAATCAGGTGACCAGTCTTCTTTAATGACAAATGTATAAATCAGGTGTCCAGTCTTCTTTAATGACAAATGTATAAATCAGGAGACCAGTCTTCTTTAGTCACAAATCTATAATTCAAGAGACCAGATTTCTTTAGAGACAAATATATAACTCAAGCAACCAGTCTTTTTTAATGACAAATATATAACTCACGAGACCAGTCTTCTTTAGTGACACATGTATGAATCAGGAGACCAGTCTTCTTTAGAGA
This sequence comes from Panopea generosa, assembly GCA_029582155.1. Taxonomy (NCBI): domain Eukaryota; kingdom Metazoa; phylum Mollusca; class Bivalvia; order Adapedonta; family Hiatellidae; genus Panopea; species Panopea generosa. Next base: position 46,771,626 of record CM055907.1, read on the forward strand.
CAAATGTATAGATCAAGAGACCAGTCTTCTTTAGTGACACATGTATGAATCAGGGGACCAGTCTTTTTAAGTGACAAATGTATAAATCAGGAGACCAGACCTCTTTAGTCACAAATGTATAATTCAAGAGACCAGTCTTCCTTAGAGACAAATATATAACTCACGAAACCAGTCTTCTTTAGTGACAAATGTATAACTCACGGGACCGGTATTCAATAGTGACAAATGTATAAATCAGATCTGTCTTCTTTAGTTACACATCTTTAAATCAGGAAACAAGTCTTCTTAAGTAAAAAAATGTAAATCACGAGACCAGTCTACTTTAGTCACAAATCAATAATTGACGAGACCAGTCTTTTTTAGAGACAAATATTTAACTCACGAGACCAGTATTCATTAGGAAGAAATATATAAATCAGGAGACCAGTCTTCTTTAGTCACAAATCTATAATTCACGAGATCAGTCTTCTTTAGAGACAAATATATAATTACGAGACCAGTCTTCTTTAGTGACAAATATGTAAGTCACGAGACCGGCATTCATATTAGTGACAAATGTATAAATCAGGAGATTGGTCTTCTTTAGTTACAAATCTTTAAATCAAGAGACAATTCTATTTTAGAGACAAATTTATAAATCACGAGATCAGTCTTCTTTAGTCACAAATCTATAATTCACGAGACCAGTCTTCTTTAGAGACAAATATATAACTCACGAGACCAGTCTTCTTTAGTGACAAATGTATAATTCACGGGACCGGTATTCATTATTGACAAATGTATAAATCAGGAAATCGGTCTTCTTTAGTTAAACATCTTTAAATCAGGAAACCAGTCTTCTTTAGTTATAAAAATGTAAATCACGAGACCAGTCTACTTTAGTCACAAATCAATAATTCACGAGACCAGTCTTCTTTAGAGACAAATATATAACTCACGAGACCAGTATTCATTAGGAAGAAATATATAAATCAGGAGACCAGTCTTCTTTAGTCACAAATCTATAATTCACGAGATCAGTATTCTTTAGAAACAAATATATAACTCACGAGACCAGTCTTCTTTAGTGACAAATATGTAAGTCACGAGACTGGCATTCATATTAGTGACAAATGTATAAATCAGGAGATTGGTCTTCTTTAGTTACAAATCTTTAAATCAAGAGACAATTCTTCTTTAGAGACAAATTTATAAATCAGGAGATCAGTCTTCTTTAGTCACAAATGTATAATTCACGAGACCAGTCTTCTTTAGAGACAAATATATCACTCACGAGACCAGTCTTCTTTAGTGACAAATGTATAACTCACGGGACCGGTATTCATTAGTGACAAATGTATAAATCAGGAGATCGGTCTTCTTTAGTTACACATCTTTAAATCAGGAAACCAGTCTTCTTTAATTACAAAAATGTAAATCACGAGACCAGTCTACTTTAGTCACAAATCAATAATTCACGAGACCAGTCTTCTTTAGAGACAAATATATAACTCACGAGACCAGTATTCATTAGGAACAAATATATAAATCAGGAGACCAGTCTTCTTTAGTCACAAATCTATAATCCACGAGACCAGTCTTCTTTAGAGACAAATATATAACTAACGAGACCAGTCTTCTTTAGAGACAAATATATAACTAACGAGACCAGTCTTCTTTAGTGACAAATATATAACTCACGAGAACAGTATGCATAAGGGACAAATATATAAATCACGTATATCAATAATATCTAAATCAGGAGATCAGTCTTCTTTAGTTACAATGCTTTGGGTAACTGGAAGAATAATCATTTGGTAACCACCCGTCTGTGGAATATTGACATATTCGCCACGGCCGTTTCGTTACAGATAAACAAAGCATCGTATCTGCGTGAACAGGGTTGTGTACAACATTCAATGATTTTTTCCTTTACAACACAAAAAAAACCGGAAGGCTCTCATCTTTGTGGTGACTGTGTGTGATGGTTTGGGAGATTGGAAATCGTGTAAACAACACACAATTGCATAGTTTGAATATAAGCTTCTTGTGGGACTATTTCAGACATTTCACTGGCTTATCGAGAGAAGTTATCCCCCTTGATATCAACCGTTTTTATTACTTACCTGACTAAATCACGATATTTGGTTCACATAGAAACATATAGGAGAAATTTAATTTTATCGTTTAAAGAAATATACTGGTACTGAGATTACTTCTTAAAGTTTGACAATTCGAAATAAATAGTTTAACTGCAAACATGTTTCATTTTGTGTATTTTTATAGTCATCGCATATATATCGTGTAATTAACTTTTAATACAAGTTAGTTAAGATACACGATTATCAAATGTTTATAAACAGTACAGCTTTTTAAATTTAAACTTTTTCCTAAGACCAGTAAAATAATATGCAAATCTAATAACCTTTGAACAAAAAAACAGAGCCCCCTCCTGCCTGTCTTTCAAGTCTCAAGCAATGCGAGAAATATTAGTGGGTTACCCAAATTTGTGTATTTTTCAATTATGCGATTGCTTTATTAATTAAATGAGTTTGTAATAATTCTTTAAATAACGTTCAGTATTAAGTTTAACTTTTCAAAAAATAGATCCTTTCGCATATTAAAGTGGTATGCAAAAATATTAATCTGTAACAGTTGTAACAACATAATCTTATGATATTATAACACGAGGTACTTAAAATAAGTTGTTAAAAACGAATTATGGTCAAATACCGTTTTAGGCTATATCAAAAACGCATGCACTAATATAAAGATGTCTGTTTCGAATAAAAAATTAAATAACTATATAACCGTAATAATTTTATTTTAAAAAACAACAACATAAAGTTTAAAATATAATTTGAATATCAGTGCATTTGTCCCATTAACTCAGACAGTAATGCGTCCGACTATCAACACTCGGATCGTGACTTCGAACCCCTGACGGCAACAGTCTCTGTGATGATTGATTAACGACATTATGTTTCATTGCCATTCTGTCTCTTTCAAATATAAGTTTATATAACCTAATAACGGTAATAAATTGATTTAATTTACACCACACAAAATAATCAATCTTTATCTGTTGACTGATAATTAAATAATCTGTATTAAAGTATATTGAAAATTGTAATTAAAATCATTAATATATTTATATTTTTACACATTAAATCTAATCAAATGATTTTAGCGTTTAAGTAAAATTCATTTTTTTCTTTTTTAAATTACACATAAAAAATACCAAAACATGCTTATTAAAACCAAGGACTTATATAAGTCCTTGTCAAAACGAATAGGTATATTATACCCGAGGGCATATAAAACATCACGCATACTTGACCTTAGTGTCAGAGCGGAACGATACTTGAATGTTTTATCACGGTCTAAGGGAAATAATTGGAGTCATCTCCAATATCATCAAAATGTGCAGGGGCAATTATCGGTTAACTCTCGGGAAATGTCTGAAATAGTCCAGTATGACTATGGTGATAAACCTTTAAGAATTTCTTAATATAGCGTATTAAAGCAGTTATTAACAGATGTGTATACAATTTAATTCTGAAAACCAATATTATATTCAACCCACCAAATTTTGCATTGAAGTTTGCCCATAAAAATCTTTTCTTTTTTTTTGTAATCTTTGCAAAAGTGTTCAAGAGAGTACCGAAGTATTTTATTACCACTGATTACAACGTTAAAGGGAATATATCAGGATAAACGCTATAAATGTCTAACAAAATCATGAGAATAATTATTAAAATGGTTTGAAAGCATCTCATTTATAAATGAAATCCGAATGGTTTTGTATGTCAAATCTACCAAACATGACAAAATTGATTTTAAAATTGGAGTGGTAAACATCAAACGAAATCCCAATTTTAAAAATACACACCAGTTTGAATACTGTTTGACGTCTTTCGGACTCTTTCCAAGGTAAAACAATTTGACTACGCGTAAACATGTATCAATGGCGGATATACTCTTTAACAAAAAGCAGCGTTCGCCCCCAACCCACACTCACCCGAACTCCATTATTTTATTAAAACTCAATATTGTTCTACTGAAAAACATACATAGTGTGCCCTTCAGATTTTGTGTTGGGCCCTCTCTAATCTGAAATCCTGGATTTGTGTATAAGGGATCAGATTGAAATCAAAATGAAATCACATGACTCATTTGATACGTCACACTTTTAAACGGGAAGTCTATTTTAGTCTAACCTAGGCACGTAGTCCAAGTTAGAAATTCCCTTTTTAATGTATAATTTAATTTTGGCATGTTTAGATAGATATCCTTTTGGAAATATCGGATCAATGAGCATATAAAGGCACGATATATTGGGAAAATATGTTTAAGCCATTTTTAAAATCCTGATAAATTCCCTTTAATCCAATACATAATTGAAACTTAAACTCCATGAATTGTGTTCACAAAATAACAAAAAGAACTTTAACCCTGGACAAAAATATGGATACCGTTCAATTTTAGATTAAAAAGATGTGTCGTAAATATGTGTTATCCAGGCCCTTGATTTAATTTATGCAAATATTGTATTAGGTATTATAGCGTCCATGATATCCGTCATAGTGGCAGATATAATCGGTATCGAGAGAATGCCAGATGCGTTTGGTATCACCAATTTCTTCGCCGGTATTGCAGCTTTCGTAGGACCACCAGTTGCTGGTAAGAATTGCCAATTTGCTCTTATGGTTCGATATTTCAAGTTAAAAAAGATGGGTAGTGTTGGTGGCCCAAGCCAGATGTTGCGGGTTCGAGACGTTTGCCTAACATAAACAACACTTTGTATTGGTTCTACTCAGTAAAGAACACTCAGTTTCCTGTCCAGCTTAAATACATTAGACCAAATTCATCAGATTAAATTGGATTAGCAATATTTATTAAGAAGGAGGTCAAATGCCAAGGTCAGTTGTATATCTACCATTGTTGTTTTTCATTCTGAAGTAATCAACATATATTCAAATGTTTGTTAGTGATAGACAGGCGGGAACACTTGAATGGTGTTGTTACAAAGTAGGTCAACAAAGTGTGTTTACTACTGCGAAAGTGAAAGTGGACTTCCATACCTCATTTTTGTCTTAATCCATAATTCAAACATACTTTCAAATGTCCAAGTGCAATGTACTTTAAAACAAAGAGCAAACATTTTTGAATAATGAAAAAACAACAATGCTTATTGATGACCACCGTTATATGCGACACGGAGGAATATTCTGAACACGTCGGCATATATTTCATCATTATAGATTAAATTCAAACTTGTTTTTGATTATATTTCAGGTTGGCTATTTGACGTCACAGGTAGTTATGATACGTCATTTGTTGTCACGGGCGTCATCGTCGCATTCAGTGGTGTAATATTGTTCTTTCTTCCTTGTGTCAAAGAAAAAATACGAAAATAGGTGTCAGTTTCTGACTTGTATGATTTGCAGTCCTGCAGGTATAGCATGTTAACAATAAAACTTGCGTTATTTAGATAACAATGTGAACAAAATTTGATTTATTTGATAAAATTATGATGAAAAGATGGTATGGTAGATTCTTTCTGAATAGATCTTATTTTTATAATTTTGCTGCACCTAAACGAACCGAAATATGAAGAAAGGAACGTTTCCCACTGTGTAATATTGATGCCAACGACACGGGCAAATAACATTAGTATAATGAACTAGATCTATATATAACAAAATGGCATCGATTTTATTCAATGTAGTAGCAATGACAAACGTAGCAGAAAATCAGTAACATTGTATAAAGCTCGAAGAAAATTATGAAATATGTATAATTCTATCTGATATTGAAACTGAGACTGACAAAAAGCGAAAAGAAAACGAGAAGAGCAGCATTAGTGTAACAGATAGGCATGCAGATAATATAGCCTAAAAACAGATTGAAAAGGAAAGAAGAATAGTGAAGTCAAACATGAATGAAATAAATGAAAATATGGACAAGAAAAGGACAGAAGATAACGCAAAAGGTGACACAACTTTTGTTGGAAAAAAAATTGCTGTTACCAAAGAATATAGTTCTTTAAAAAGAAGTTTAGGAGATGTTCATCTTGTCAAGTTACGATTATCCTTTCTAATTTCAAATCAGGATTTCTATTTATAAACTTTTATAATAATTCACACTCGAAGTCTTCCGAGGAATGTGCGGATAAAGTGTTTTGCACGAGGACACCACACAGTACATATTTTTGTTATCTGCTAGCTTATGTGGATCTAACATTAGTGTTTTGTGTGAGGTTATAGTATATTACAAACTGAAAATCATATAAATAATACACAGAACTGTTAAAATGACAGACTTTGCACTCAATTACAGTATAGGCTACATTTACAAAAGAAAACAAGCACAACTTAAAATATAAGGTTAAAAAAATAATATTACCACATAATGTCCGTCTACAATGTTTATTGGCGATTATTCCTTGTTTCGCCTACTATGAATAACAACAGGAAATATATATAGTCACAACACATTTTAAAATAGCATTCAATATAATTTGTATACTCTTTGTTCAGACGTAATGTTGTTCAGACATGCAACCGGTAGTTAAGTCATACAACCGGAAGTTAAGTCATACACCGGAAGTTAAGCCGTAACACTAGCGACCAAGTTAAGAAACCCGTATCAGTTCTAAAAGCTCACTTAAATATATATTGCGTTGTCCTTGCTTGACTTCATGTCAACAATCATTATTACATGTATATCTTTGTTTGATATTTGGATACTGGCGACCTAGGTGTAAAACATTTTAAGACGTTTTCTGATCCACCACTGGTGCTGTCGAGTTCGACTGTGCTGGGGGATAACCAGCTTGTGAATAATATGGGGGCGGCTGTTCCATGTATGATGGCGCTGGGGCACCTGAAAAACAAACATACACATCAATTAAACAATAAAAACATGTTATTATTGTTTAACCCTTTACTTCATAAAGACACCTTTGGACACCTCTAATAATGAAAGTATTAATTCACCATGTATCAGCAATGGGTCAATTATGTTTATATTAACTGACAGAGTGGAAAACAGTGCAGGAACTGATCTCTTCCTGCACTGTTTTCAAAGGCCTTCTGTGATTGGTGCGGGAAAACGCGTATCTATGGAGTAAAGGGTTAAAACAGTATTGTCGATAACGGTTAAAGAATTGTTTTTCAATATAGTACCAAAATAAAGAAATGCGATATAACCCCAATGATGTCATGCTGCCTGACCTATCTAATAATGGTATGCATGTGCGTGCTTCCGTGCGCGCACGTGTTCGTTCACATGTATGCTGTTATGTATGTTATACTTTATAAAATGTTTTTAATATCTAAAGCAATACACCATAAAATATACTAGAGGTCCTTCGTGACCAAGTGGTCTAATGCAATTTCTCCGGCAGTATTACCAACATCTCACTGTTGATGTCGTGTGTTTGAGCCCATATTGGTTCAAAACCGTTATGATGTGAGAAAGTGTGTCAGTTATTTAAGGAGAGACAGTGATTCTGTTTAAATTCATACTGAGGTCTTCATCCACGAGTAAAGTTAGCTGTATGCCATATGGATATACTTTACATATGATGCTATTCTGTCAACAGAATCGATATGTCGATTAAAAAGCTCATCTATTGTACTTCTGCCATCTGTTATTTGTCTTGCCCACTTAAGATAATGACGTTCTTAATGACGTTCTATTGTTGAGGATGACCTCAGAATAAATCTGAGTGGAACCGCAAGTAATGTTTAACTCTTTCACACAATAATTTTGGACCGAACTGGACTCAAAGCAACGATCTCAGCGGTGATAAGTAAGTGGTATTTATTTTACTTGACTTGATTTGACCGAAGGATGACGGAATTGGCCGAGTATGTACGATTGGTAATTTTACCTGTTTGTTGTTGCCCGTATTGATATGGAGGCGGGAAGGGCGCTGCCTGCGGAGGGAGTTGCTGCGGTGGGTAATATACGGGCGCCTCATACCCAGTGCTGTATGGAGCAACAATGTGGGGGTGGGGTGGTTGGGTACCTCCTGATATGATTATCCCTGTAAAATAAAGAGTAAGTAATGAATTGTCATATTATTTGTAATCATTGAAATGTTAGTAAAAGCCAGGATAGGAAATGTGCATCTCCTGACTAAATGTTGATAAAATAACACACGAAGGATTTATTATTTGGCAATTTATTCATTCAAAATGCACAGGCAACCGCAAGGCAAGTTGCATGTAATTTTAGATGTTTTAAAATGTTTTGACCATGCCAATTGATCTTGAATTAAATATTGAGGTTTGAAGTAAAACAAGTTATTTTGTTGTTGTTTTAGCTGCAGTAGATATATACACATTTTGTAATCAGAAGTACTTCAACAAATTTAAACACAAATTTCTGAGAATAGTTATGTTATGATGAGAATTTCATTCTACACAGCAAGAATTTTGATTTGTGTTTCTGAGATGAATGGGTGTTAAGATAATTGAAAACGAGATTTTGTGAGATTTTTGGGTGAATACGCGAGTGTTCAGAAAATATCAATTAGTTGCCTTTCCTTCTCTATATAATTACTTGTAGTAAGAACTACATTATTGGTAACAAAACAGAGCAAAGCGACAACATAAAATAAGGATTTTTAGTATCAACACATTTTGATTTTTATTAAACTCACTCCCAGTTGCGGATGCAAAATTTCAGGGCGTTCATGGTCACACCCACCTCGTTAATGGTGCGGCATCAATAATTTCTGCAGGAAACAAAATAGACAGAATTCTAAATCTAATTCGCTATATACTAAAAATCACTATGTTGCTAACATACATTTAATATATGAATGCAAATAATTGAGCTGTTCACGTTATCAAGTCATTGATTTACTTGTAAACGTAAACACATGTTAGACGTGTCGTTTAAAAAAAAGGAATAGGAAGAAATTAATCCATACCGGTTCTAGGAACACCGTAGATTGGCAATCGAACTCTTTCACTGGAACGCTTGTTGCTTTCTTTAACAAGACAGATCATTCTGCAACCGTCAACCAACCAGCCGATACCAAACAGCCCAAATGTAAAGAAGTAAACAATTCCCCAAAGAGGGCGTCGCAGATAGAATTGATGAGCTCCAATGAGACCTGGAAAACAAATTATCGTTTGGGAAGAATGTTTTAGCAATTTTTTTTAAGAGTTCAATTTCTATAAAGTAGGTATCACGAGATAAATGATTTTAGTAGAAGATGATTACAGGAGTTTAATTAATGATCTCGTCTGTAGAACGGGCCCAGCTCTCCAGATTGGGCCCGTTAAATAGCAATGTTGGGAAAGCCACATTTGAGGGCGTTGATTGGTCAATGCTTCAGCTGAAAGTTTGAATGAAGTCACAGTTTAGTAAGCGTTTAATTGCTATGAATTGTGGGACAGGCATAGAATTCCCTGCCTTTACATTGGGGGTTAATAGACCTGATTCGGGAGATATCAGGTTCTGGGATATACTCATTAATTGTTGCATACCCCAAAATCAGGTTTGGTTAGAAACGTAACTTAAAATTGATAAAAAAGCATTCGAAGAATTAATAATTTCATATTGGCAAATTAAATATTCAAATTTCTGGCTTCTTTTATACTGAATGTATGGTATATGTAATCTTAGATGTTTTATATGTCTTAAACACGCAAAATGATTTTGAATTTAGAATATTGCTGTTTGAAGTAAAATTTCAAATATTTCCTTGATTCTTTAGATTCAGTATACGCATTTTATAATCATATCAAAGTACTTCAACAATTTCAAGCACATTTTGCTGAAAATGGTCTCGTTATGGTGAGAATTCCATTGTACAGAGGAAGAAATTCAGAGATGAATAGAAGTTATGATATTTGAAAACGAGATCTCGCGAAATACGCGAGCGTTCATAACATCTCAATCAGTTGCTTTACTTTCTCTATATAAGTCCTTGTTAATGTGTTAATGCCATAGTTAATTTTTCATCAAACTGATTTTGTTAATGAAAATTAGCACTTGGTTATATAGTCGATTGCCTAATAAAATTAAGTTGAGTTGAGTTGAGATGTGTCTGGGTCAGAGCATTTCAAATAAACAGAACTATAAACAAAAACTTTCATAGTCCTTGCAAGATATTCAGAAGAGAGCCTTTGTATAAGTTAGAAAAAGCTTTCTTCTCAATTCTTTTGTTACGTTTCGCTGTAAATTTGAATATATTTACATGTAATATGTTGAAAACGAATAAATATTGTTTAAACTAAACAAAAACTTAACAATTGGTTCTCTAGTTGACAAAATCTGTATCTGTGATTATCATAATCACTATTTTAGACTATTGTTATAATTAACTTGTATATGTATTAATGATATATTTTTATTACAGTATATATTATATAAACTTTTATTATCATTATTATAATTAGATATATTACAGTCATGTATTATTATTGTTACATGATATTTTCATTATCATTACTGTTATTATTATTGTTAACATTAGTAGAAGTATAACCTTTATTGTTATTATTATATTTATTATTATTATATTCATTATTATTACTGTTATCATTATCATTAACAGTAGCAGAAGAGCTACCTTTTTTGTTATTATTAATATTTTCATTATTATTACTGTTATTATTATCATTAACAGTAGCAGAAGGGCTACCTTTATTGTTATTATTATTATTTTCGTTATTATTACTGTTATCATTATCATTAACAGTAGCAGAAGGGCAACATTTATTTTGATTATTATTATTTTCATTATTATTTCTGTTATCATTATCATTAACAGTAGCAGAAGGGCTACCTTTATTGTTATTATTATTATTTTCATTATTATTACTGTTATCATTATCATTAACAGTAGTAGAAGTATAACCTTAGTTATTATTATTTTTATTATAATTGTCATAATGACATTTCTGTTATACGTAGATGTAAAACCTTTATAGGTATTATTCTTATTTCACTGTTATCATTATCACTATCGAATCAAATTCTATCTAGGAGTTTTTATTATCTAAATATGAGGAGATCTTGGATACGTGGCCAATTACAATTTTTAGAGATCTGGGGAACATTGGCCATTAATTCCAGGGATCCATGAATCAAAGGTTTAATTTTAAAGATCCAGGAAATATACTTTTGTGGAATTATGGCAATTTGTCCTTTTGGATCTGGGGAACAATGGCCAATACTTTAAGAGACCCAGGGAACATATATGAAAATATATAAATATGCTTACCGAATGGAAACCACAATATGTAAGCGTCATCAGCGTGGACTTCTTGGTCGGGTCCAAAAGCAATTTCTTTATTTGCTCTTTTCACAAGGATTGGTACTCTGAACCAGTCTACAATCCAACCAATACCGCAAAATCCGAATGTAAAGAAATAGAGCATTCCCCATATGGGTCGGTTAAGGTAGAAATGGTGAGCACCGAGTATTCCAAATGGTGAAACAGCAAACACATATCCGGTACAAACGGATTTCTCCTAAAATGAAAAACATCTACAGTTTATGTCGGTAAAGGTAGAAATGGTGAGCACCGAGTATTCCAAGTGGTGAAACAGCAAACACATATCCGGTACAAACGGATTTCTCGTAAAATGAAAAACATGTACAGCTTATGTCAACTTTTAGCTTGGTTCATATACATAATCAGAGAGAGAAATTAAATCATTGCAGATATATTACTGGTTATGCATGGAATTATTTAAAAGGCAATAAATTGGCATTTTTGGCTGGCACTTCAGGGCAGTATCCGGTGTACGTTGTACCCAACGTGCATATGCCAATGATCGGTAAACAGGATATTTATAAAATTATGTGAAAACACTTACCACCTCTGAAGAGGGAGTATCTTACTGATTTCTGAATGCACTGAGGCTAAAAAGACCAACTTTATTTCACAATTCCTTTAAACTTTATAGTTTTAAAAAATGCAAACAATCAAATATTTATTCAAAAGGCAACATAATATCATTTTTGGACTGGCAAACATGTTTATCGCCCCAGGGCAATATCCGGTGTACGTTGTTAACAGGATACTTACAGTTTTTTTTTTTTAAAAATGTAAACAAGCAAATATTTTAAGAAACGTAACGCATGGTGTTCTTAAACTGACAGTGGCCCGTTTGTGCTAATATTCGTAAGTATTAAGAATTTCGTACGAACAAATTGTGACATCCAGGAACGTTTCATTTTCTTATATAGGCGTAAAACTTACAATGTTTGCTAAAGTTCATAAAATGGTGTAGGCGAGGTCCGTTTCACTAACGTTCGTAAGTTTACGAACTTCTTTGTGTAAAACTTCAAGCTACGTAAAAATATCATGTGGGTGTCGCTTACATCATTTTATGAACTTTCGTGAGCCTTGTAAATAGTATTCTTTTTAAAAATAGCTAAACTACTACACAATAAAAACGTTCCTCGGTGTCACAATTTGTTCGTACGAAAATCTCAAGACTTACAAAAATTAGTGTTACGGGCCCCGGATTCGTAGAAAATTCCAAAATGTTGCCATAGTAACATAATTTCACATTTAGTGTCCATGTGTTTTAACCGAAATTTACTGATATTGTGCCATCCCCATTTATTCACAAGTACTTGGGACATGTATACAGCATTAACAATATGAACTATTTCTAATACGTCATGATGGACCATAATTTCAATTTCACAATCTCTTTCAAAGTTCATCCTTATTTCATTGATTCACATGAAAAAATATCACTAAATTGGTGTTGCCATATAAGCTTATCAACATACACTATCAGTAATGATATATTTTGTTATATTATACAAACTCAGCGTCAAGAAACGAGATAAATAAAAACATACCCTTTTTTCCGAAGGAGATCTGGAGTTAGCGTTCCTGACCATGGATGGTATCCGAAAGAGATCTACGAGCCAGCCAATACCGAACACACCAAGGGTCATAAAATACAAGAGACCCAATCCGGGGTTTCCAAGATAAAAATGATGAAAACCTGCAAAAGATATAATAAAGAGTATATAATAATGAATGGTATAGATAAAATATAACACTAATAATGACACTGCTACTACTACTATTACTACTGATACTGCTGCTGCTGCTGCTGCTGCTACTACTGTTATTTCTTCTATGATGACGACGACGACTACTACTACTACTACTACTACTATTACTACTACTTCTTCTACTACTAATACTAATACTACTACTACTACTACTACTACTAATATTACTAATATTACTACTACTAGTACTACTACTACTACTACTACTACTACTACTACTACTACTAATAATAATACTATTACTTCTACTACTACTACTACTACTACTACTACTACTACTACTACTACTACTACTACTATTACTACTACTTCTTCTACTACTAAAACTAATACTACTACTACTACTACTACTACTACTACTACTAATATTACTAATATTACTACTACTACTACTACTACTACTACTACTACTACTAATAATAATAATAATAATAATAATACTATTTAAAAAAATCCCCAAAAATTCTGAAAGTGCAAAACTCAAGGTAAAATGTGTCCACGTTTTATTCAAATTGACAGAGTTGGAGAAAAAAATATTCACTGATGTTCGTTTTGGTATCTAATGTGACATAATTAATGTTACCAATCAAACCAAATGTAAACAAGCGCGTGTATACATCACTGATGTTCTTTACTATTTTAAGTAACATAACTAAACTTACCAAGGAAACCAAATGGGAACCAAAGCGTGTAGGCGTCACTTATGTTCTTTTCGTCATTTTCAGATGCGTCAAACCGTCTTTTGTTGGCCTGGTTGACAAGGTAGGGTAAACGGAACAAATCAATGAGGTAGCCGACTCCACAAAGACCAAACGTGAAAAAGTACAGCACTCCGAACCAGGGTCTCTGTAAAGTATATACATATACAAATGTATGAGACTAACGGAGAAATATGTCTTCAGTAACGGTCAAGTTGTAGTCCACCCAAATCGCGCATGTCTCCCGTATCAGGTCTGCTCAATCCTCACGAAAAAGCAGAGACGTCTTTGTCTGTCCCACTAACAGGGAACGTATCATGACTTTTCATGTTTAAAATTGGCTAAAGTATTTGTTTTCCAATATACATGTAGCATGCTTGTATATGCTCATTGACACCGTATTGCTAAAAGGATGTCTTAAACATGCCAAAGTCATATATTGAAACGAGATTTCCTAACTTTGGCTACGCGCCAAAGTTAGAGTAAAATAAAGTTCCCGCTTAAAAATGCAACATAGTGTTTGACATATCAAATGACTGCCCGGAGTCAAATTGGTCCGTTATACATGTTTACACATACTAAAAATGGTTTTATCTTAGAAAGAGCCCGATTGACGATGCGAAGCTCGTCAAGCAGTATTTAAGTGTTGTCTATTTTTAGAATAGCGATTTATGTTCACGTTTACCACTTCGATTTAAATATGGATTTTCTCACATTTATATTTTCACGAAGACACCAACTAAAGATAGAAAAAATCCATGCAACAATACAATGTTCGTCATCATTTTATGAGAGTTGAATAGAAATAGAAAATGAAATATAACTTGGCTTTATCAATTCAATTTTTTATTCATTTTCAAAGTGACCAATGTAACTATACTACTGTCTTGTCCGAGTTGTATAAAGAGTCGTTGACGTATCAACACATGAACGAAACTTTAACTCACAAACACACTGATATGAATAATAGATAATGAAATACAATATACACCCATAACATTCATATCAGTAAAATGACATAACTGTTTGGATTTCGGACATTTCACAAACAAATGAAGACAAATCAAATAAGGTCCACACTGTACGGGCATTCATTAAGCTACTTAATGTAAAAATAAAAACATCGAACCATGTGCGAACCATAGCGCCGCATGCAAATGTTGTCCCACACACACAGGGGCTAGTGACAATATATAGTCTTAATTTTACTATATATAGGGATATACATGTATATTATATATTGTCACTATCCCCTGAGGTTCAAAATATCAAGAGCACTTTCCGCCACAGCATTCACATTGTATTATTGTCCAGCAACCATGCCCCCTTTTCAGTTTGACCATATACGGTCAGGGGATCTGGATTCAACGAATTTTCATACTTATGTCTGCCATTTGAATCGTTATTATTATCGAATTGGTTTTTAATGAATTATATAAATTTCAATGTTTGCAATTATAAAAATGAAAATAAAAAGTGTTAGTTTCAGTGTAAATAGACCTGCAAACGTTTAAATGTCAAAATTCTTTTGAAATGCTTCTAGGCAAATGTACCTTCCTATTCAGTTTAAAGTATATACTGACACACAGAACATATGATTAAATGTTTGGAACAGTAAAAGGTCAATAATTATTCAGTTGTTGGAAACAAAATATGTACAGGTCACAGTTTAGTATTTTTAAAAGGTACTAAGCGTCAATCTCCTGTCTCGGGTACAGTGTCGCTGGCACCAGGTCGGAACTATTTGGAAATTAGTACCTAAATTTATATGTTAAAGTAATCTGACTCTTAAATATATTTTATTTACATACTGATATTTACATATATTCAACCAAATGTTTGCATTCTTAAGCTGACAATGTATAATTTCGTCAGTGATTTTGTTTTCGTGAAAAAAACCCGGGTAGGTTTATATTTCGGCCTGTAGCGAAACATAAACATAGATTGATATGCTAAAATATGCCTTCCCAAACCTCAGCTAATAAAATCTAATTTTGTAATGTTATTATTTTTTATATGGATATAGAATCATTCCAAAGAAAGAATATGGTGGGTTTTTATAACGTATTTATATGAAGACTACCATAGTCTGTATACACTATATACACACGCTCTCATTACAAACCTCCCCCAAAACACACATTAAAATGAGCCCCCACCCCTCACGGAAACTTGAATATAAAACAACAAGAGGATATTTTCAAGTAAAAAATAGACACATTAGAACCAAATAAATAACAAAATAAGAATAAGTGATCAGCCATAGGGTTGTTTAATCCAGGATTAGTTTTTTTTATCATTTAGTCAGGTAAAGGGATTCCAAACACCGATACATGTGATTCCGTTTTTGCGCAACGAACGTGGTACAGTAATGGGTTTACCTTGTATGTTTGGCTGATAGTGTTGCTTATTTACAAAATTGTTATTTTCTCATATTTTGTATTTCATGTTGTACAAACATAATACTGTCCTATCGGTATTCTAATATGGTGAACACATATAATTGATTGATTGGTTGATTGATTGATTGATTGATTGATTGATTGATTGATTGAATATTTAACGTCATTTTATGCCATCGAGGGCTAACAGACGATCAGTTAACGTAACCACTGTTTCCTGGGATTAACAAGTACTCGAGCACTGCCCGTCTCCGCAAGTAACTGATAACTTTCCCACTTGAATCAGTGATGAGAGCCGAATGATAAAGAGACGCACTGTCGTATATCAATCATCACGAAGACTGTTGCCGGACGGGGGATTCGAACTCACGACCCCTTGATTGATAGTCAGACGCGTAACTGACTGAGCTAATCGGGCCCGGCTACATATAGTTAAAATAGATGGCAATAGCTAGTAATTAATTATTAATTTTACATCGAACTGTGAAACAAATTCTTACAACTTTGACAAATCACGCTCGAGGTCTTCCTGGGTAGTACCAGTAAATTAAGCTGTGTGGATTACGTGTCTTGCTTAAGGACACGCCACATGGTCGTGATGGAGAATCAAACTCATCACCCCCGATCTTGGATCCGAAGTTCTACCACTGGACCTAGCTCAACACCGACAAATTTACTTTGCTAATGTTTCTCCAATAAAAAACTACATTTATAGCTATCCACGCTGTTCACAACAAACAACGTTACCATCAGAGATTTCCAGGAATTGTTTTAGTATATTAAATGAACATAGTTTTATTGCGGTCAACTGGCTTTTCGATCGCTTGAACACGACGTTTGAATTAACTACGCAACTACATATTTATCCCATTCATTTTTTAATTGTTGATTTATTTTTACTATCATCTTTTTTATCTTTGTTCACTTTTTAACCTTGTTCAGTTTTCTTATGGAAATTAAAAAAAAAATGAATTTACAACTAGTAATTGCATATTGTGACATCTCGATGGGGATGCATTTGCAGAAGTTGTTTCAAGCTTGTTTTCAAGTCCATTCTTTCCACATTGTCCATAGAAGAAGCAATATTGTTTAAACCGTTTTAAAAAATATAAAATAAAACTATTCACTGCTACCTAAAGCTATTTTTGAACACTTTGTTATCACTAGGTCACGTCATCTGACAACAAAAGGTTTTTCAGTTTCTCTTACTGGAGGGAAGGTTGTGGGTTCGATCCTCGGCCGGGTCATACCAAAGACTTTAAAAATGGTACTATAAGTTTCCTCGCTTGGCGCTCAGCATTTAGAGGACAGTTCTAGGTCTGGTTGACCCGGTATCAGTATAATGTGACTGGGTGGGGTAACATACCACGTGTCTGCGGCATGGTACTCCAGTGTGACAGCGCTTAGAATACTGTCTCAAGTAGACACCGTCGAGATATGACTATAACATTGTTGAAAGCGACGCTAAACACCATACAACAACAACATCTTACTGGAGGGAGCAGTTGTTATCCATGAAATTAAGATGACGAAACGTGTAACTTGCACATTTTATACACACCTTCGTACAAAGGTGACATTTCAGCGAATGTAAATTGTAAAGTACCAGTTGCAATATCAAAATTACACACACGGAAGTAAGAAACTGGCATTTGAGTAAACGGAATTTATAATCATTCAGTTGCAACATACTCTGATTATTTATTTGAATATTTAGCGTCATTTTATGCTTTTAAGGGCTAACAGAAGAACAGTTAACCTAACCACTCTTTCCTGGGTTCCTCGAAGGTTAACCAATACTCTAGCACACCTGTTTCTACAAGTATATTATACCTTTCCCACTTGAATCAGCGATGAGAGAGGAAGGATAATGAGACGCAACGACGTATAAACACATATCAAATCTCACGGAAAATCGGGTATTCGAACTCACACTCACGACACCTGGATCTCTCTCTCTCTCTCTCTCTCTCTCTCTCTCTCTCTCTCTCTCTCTCTCTCTGAAGGGTTAACATTGGACCTTAATACAATTGTAAACATTAAATTTACCGATACTTAAATATAAGCTGGAACACATTGAAGCGTTCGTAACACTGTCTCCTGTACAAGTGCATATGATTTAACTGACACTAAATAAATAATACATAAGTAACTAGTAAAAAATCAAGTTTTTAAGTATTTAAATAAATCTCCACCCAGATATAGATATGAAACATACATCCTTACCCTAAGATAGAAGTGGTGTGCTCCCAGGAGCCCCAGCACCAACCAGAGAAGGTACGCCTCTATCACGGATTTCTTCTCGGTGTTTAACCCAAACGCTGTTTGTGGATATAATGATGGATTCCCCACCGGCTCGTGGATGACGTGCGTGCCAGGCATTACCGAGTTATATGTCTGTCTGGGATAGACAGGGTGTGTTTCCGGGCTCGCATCTTGGTGTGCCGGTCCGACGGTTGGCTGCGGAGCGGTAGGATGGGTTTGACTGTCAGACGTTCGCTGCACGTATGCTTCCTCCTCCTTTGACATGTTCTGGTCAGGTTTAACACTTAAAAACCTGAACCAATTTAGTTTTTTTACACGAAATAACTTTAAGCTAAATATAACGTTTTATTTATTGTATTCAGTTACTAACACTGTATTCCAAATTTTAAACCTTTCTCTTGAAAAATATTACAAAGACTACCTTCAATACTTAACCGAGATACTGTATTATGGGTTGTAGATGTTACCCTGTTTTCCGTATCGGCGACATGCTTAACTGTGCTAAATACCGGTAACCAATCGCACGCTCTCTCTCGATGTAATATTAAACACATGTATGTATGTCATACCTATAAATAGATACAGAACACTAACGATCATATGATGAGAATAACAAGATATAGACCTATCGGATCGGGGGTTAATTGCGATGTCAGTGTTTTTATCAGCTATCTGTTGTTCAGTATCTATTTTTATCTAAAGGGCCTGTCACACCTAGCCGATTTGGGTCGCTGGAGCTATACCGGAGCACAAATATGGCTATTTTGGGGTATCGGTACTAGTACGGCAGTTCAACAGTAAAAATAATGTTTTCTCATGTTACATTTACATAGGCGTAGGAGCCGGGGGCCGGGGGCCAGGGGGTAGGGGCAATGTTCATGTTTGAGGGGCCAGCATATACTTTGCCCCCCCCCCCTCCCTCCCCCAATATTTTAATCTCTCCTCAGGTCCCCACCCCCAAATAAATGAAACGCTCTTACAACCATGATTTAAAAATAATTGAAATAGTTACTGCGGGAGAAATAGGTAAATTACCACTGATATGTTCGGAAGAAATTAACATGTAACCCTCTCAGCCTTCAGTTTTTATGTCTTCGGAGTTTCTATGTTTTCACTTTTTGCTGACGAATTGTACGCATTGAAGTAGGTGCGCATGCCTGAATACGCGCCTGACGGTAGATCAATTATTTAGATGGAGTTTTAGCACATTTCAGGTTATATAATGGCACAATGAGTTTTATTTGTTAAAGATGACTTTAAAACGAATCGTATGAGCTGAGTAGAACCACTGAATGTGCTCAAGCAATTTTTTTCTCACAGACATTTTTGGATCTAGCGGGACTCGAACCTATGATTTCATCGGTGAGAGGCAAGTGAACTTCTGTAAAATTCAAAGCGCGTTTGTGCGTGCGTTCGTGCGCACGCGTGTGTTTGTGTGTAATAATAATTATAGATAAACTCTTTAGTTAACGAGAGAACTCATTCGAACATTTCAATCTTCTATGAGACCGTCAAACATATAAACGCCTGTTTGTGTGCGTGCGTGCGTTCGTGCGTGCATGCGTGCGTGTGCGATCAATTTTTCCTTTCCATTGTTTCTGTCGTTGTTTTTGTAGTTGTATTATATTTCAAAAGTAATGACTCACAATACCTAAATGCCGGGAATCGTGTCGACAGTTGACTGAAATCAAATCGCGTCTCTTTAACGATATTTTTACCATTAATCAATCTATCAATGCAATTGAACAGTAAATCTAGACAAAATTTTAAGAACTATTCGGCAGCTTGACAGCAAGTATCTTATTTGAACCACAGGGGCACGGAGCAAAGCAAATACCCCCAATACCCCCAAGTAAATAACACACAAAAAAAAAAAAAATACCCATAACACTCTCTCTTAATACCCAAAAATGAAATAAATATTTTTTTGCGATGTACTTTTATTTTTTTATTGATGTAGTTTTCATTGTTCGTTATTTAATGTGTATATTCAGAGTGGATTTGCTTTGTTTGTTTGTGTTGGGGTATTGTGGGGAAGAGTACTTGCCAGGCTCCATACCTCTTTGATTTGAACAACTGGCCAGAAGTTATATTCCGTACATGATAAAACACGGAAGCAGAGTGAAATAATACCTCGGCGTATAGTGATGGACTGTGCTTCAAATCCGTCAAGCGAGTTAGACATCACGATAAAAAATCATTTCGCCCAATTTAAACCATTACCAGTCCAACGGCAAAAACTCGGAAATGCTGTTGCCTGGTCCGGTTGCCTGGTCGGCTATCAAACCCTCGTCTGGCCACAGTCAGAAAGGTTTATCGCTAACTTCAGTTGATGCGGTAATCTGCATCAAGGAATAAAAGGTCTTCTTCTATGGGTCCCTTGCCTGCATTACCTCTCGTGAATGCATCACACTCGAGGCTTCGCAATAATGTGGATAACTGTATCAAGGTAGTTAGTACAGTAACTAGTGTCTCTGTAGTGGTCAGGCCCTCTTTTGACCCCCTTTTAATGTCACATTCAGACCCATTTCCCCAGCCCTAAAGTATACATCAGCCTCCCCGCTCAGGGCCCCAATGCAAAAATACCCCTCACCACTACCTCAGAGGGCCCTTTAACCCAATTCCCCAAAAGTAAAGGCCCTATAAAGGTCATGCATTTACACGTGAACTTTTGGCCATTCTTACAATTTTATCATATTCCCTAAATAAAGTTCTGTCTCAAATATGTGTCAAATTGCACCATTTGGGGTCTTTAATTTTAAAAAGTTTCGGGAGAGGTGTTTTTTAAAATAATCATATTTCCTAATTAAAATTCTGTCTCAAAATCGTAACAAAATATTCTTAAATTTGTGTCAAATTTCACCAGCTGGCGTCTTTAAAGTTTTCATGTTTTTCTCGAGGTGGGAGGGGAGAGTGGAGATATGCCCCAAATCTCCCTACCATCCAGCCCCTTCTACGTCAAATTCCTGGATCCGCCACTGGAACCTAAACTTTTCCCCAGCAAAATATAAAAAAAGTCTCATTTAAATGAAATTCCCGTAAGTAAATGGTATCTTTTACGTAGAAAATAATACACACAGAAAACCCTGAGAATGCACCATTGGCCATTTACATTTTAAAAAAATCTGAGGGGGATAAAGGAGATCTTTCATTTGTTAACATTTGTTTAGCGTCTGTAATGTATTCGAAATGGTATTAAAAATGTAGCGAATGCCCTAGACACACACATACCTATAATAAACACACACAGTGACTGTAAGATGCATAACAAAGCAAACAGCGATTGGGTTTTTAACCTGCTACCTCATTTACTTGTAATCGGCATTTTGTAAACACACTGCTGCATTCTAATGAGTTTTTAGGATACATATATGGTTGTTCACCAAGTAGATATTGTAGATGAGAGTTTCGTTGCTGAATAGGCTTTAACTTGAAAATAATTGTCACAAAATTTGTGGGTTATAATTTGCACTTGCAAATTAAGAGGAGAATATTATTTTTTTATTTCAATATTATCATATTACTAAATAACAATATAATGTTTAGATCTCTTTATACAAGAAAAACATTAATAAAGAAAACAAATATAACATTATCCATTAATTAAAACAAATAGTAAAGTTTTATTTGTATTGGTTGATCGAAGGATCGCTTTGCACTTAGATCTATACATAAATGCACATTTAGATATGTTTTAAAAAACACCTGAATTAGTGATATTTTTTGTATATCTATATAGATTATTTATGTACTTGGAACAACGAGAGTTCTTTGATCCGCGTATATAATCATCTCAATAACAACATAGTATGCTTTTAAGTCACGTTATAATGTTAGATATTTTGGTAAGTAATATTATATTTTAATACACATTGTGAAGTATTTGGCTGTATACAGGCACATGTTATTATGATCTACAGTTAGTTTTTTTGTTCTTTAACGGGATTTAACGCCATGTTCAACACATTTCAGGTTATATATAACATAACCAGTTTTACTGGTGGAGGAAGACCTCAGACTGAGTAGAATCATTATCCTTCCGCAAGTAACTGGCAAACTTTCTCACATAAAGGTTTTGGAGCGAGCGGGACTCGAACCTTCAACCTAAGCGATGAGAGGTAAGTGATATTGAGACGGCGCCTTAGACCAATCGGCCACAGAGACCCTTCTCTACAGTTACATGTAGTACTGTTAATACAATCTTTATGACGCATTCACAATACCGTGATGTCAAACCAGGCCTTCGTCATCAAATATAAATTACAGCTAGATGTCATACACTACCCGCAATGAACGATTGATTCATTGATTGATTTAATATTAAGCGTCATTTTTATGCGATTGAGAGCAAACAGACTATCAATTAGCATAACCACTGTTTTCTGGCATTCTGAAAAGTTAACCAGTACTCGAACACACCCCTTTTCCGCAATTAACTGATAATTTTCCCACTTAAATCAGCGGCGAGAGAAGAATAATATTGAGACACAATGGCTTATATTAATTTCACGGAAACAGTTGCCGGGCGGAGATTTGGACTCACGACTCCTGGACTGAGTCAGACGCGTTATCGACTGCGCTAATTAGGCCCAGCCCACAACGTATGAAGGAAGCACTGAGAATGTAAATAAGTAAATGTTTTTTAAAGTGACATGTACATAAGAAATCGATAGATAGTACTTGTATGTAAGCAATAAATGAAAATTGAGCTTACGGTCCAATGGGCCAATATGTCACTTTCGAATATGCAATATTTGTCTCTCACCGACTGCTCATTATTTTTTCTCAACTTTTCAACTCTTGAAAGTGACATAGCGCCTGAGACAGAATTAATTCCCATGACCACAGCTAATAGGCTATACGGTCAGGCTACGAAGCTCTTACTGCCCTCTCAGTGTTCTAGTTTTATTTTGGTTCTAAAACTATGGTTAACTTTCATCACCATCATTACAAAAGAACTATCTCAAAAGTCATACTGACGTTGCAATGTGTTATCAAATTTACCGTGCCCTTATCTTGGACATATTTTCATTATAAACACTAGTAATACAAGTATCAATAAGTGTTTGAAAAAAATGACAATGTTGGAAGGTAAGTGGACACTTTATCATCAGTCTAATATATATGATATATGTGAAGTTAAAACAACTCGAATCGCATGGAAAATAAGGATGGTAGAGTTGTAACAGCGAGTTTCTGTTGTTAGTAACGATAACATTGACCTTGACCCGAGAATCGTGTAATACACTTTCGTCCAATGAATCTTAGTTCTGAACACCTCTACAAAGTTTCATCAAAATTGGATGGAAAATAAGGCCGTAAGAGCTGTGGTGACGAGGTTCTATTTTTCAGTAACGGTGACATTGACCTTGATCTGAAAATCGTGGCGTATGCAAGAACGGATATACCGACGGTACGACGAACAGTCGGACGAACATAGGTAGCACAATATCTCTTCCCCAATTTCAAGATGGTGGCATAAACAACATGTAGCAGTGTTAAACAAATAAATGGTACTACACTGTAATTGTGTCATTTGCTATCATATGTAGAGAATTTATAGAAAAGATGTTACACTAAGGCTTGTGGTTATGACCCCAAGTGTAGCAAAAATGATTTTACTACACTCAGGGTATTGGCTACACTAAGTAATGGAAGAAAACTAAATAGACTATTTACCAACTGTTATGATCGCGATTGCGGTAGCATGATGCGAACATGACATTTTATAAATAACATTATTTTTTATGTTTGTCTATGTGCGAATGGACCCTGACCTTTAATCGTGATTTATCATTGGATTGAGACAATATGTAAAATCACATCACAGTTTTGAAATACATTTAAACTTAAACTTCTTATGAACAAGCCAGAGCAGTGACACTTTGGGCGTAACAGGTAATAGGCTAGAAACTGTTTCGTGTGGAGATGCTACACATACTTTAGATGTGATAAGTACCGGATTAGCAAATGTTATATGTTCAGCATTATGTTACAGGTAATAGGCTAGAAACTGTTTCGTGTGGAGATGCTACGTGTACTTTAGATGTAATAGGTACCGGATTAGCAAGTGCTATATGTGCAGCATTACTTTAGACGTGACAGGTAATAGGCTAGAAACTGTTTCGTGTGGAGATGCTACGTGTATTTTAGACGTAATATGTACCAGATTAGCACATGTTATTTATGCAGCATTACTTTGGACGTGACAGGTAAAAGGCTAGAAACTGTTTCGTCTGGAGATGCTACACGTATTTTAGATGTAATAGGTATCGGATTAGGAAATGTTATATGTGCAGCATTACTTTGGACGTGACAGGTAATAGTAAAGAAACTGCTTCGTGTGAAGATGCTACACGTACTTTAGATGTAAAAGGTACCGGGTTAGCAAATGTTATATGTTCAGCATTACTTTGAACGTGACAGGTAATAGTCTAGAAACTGTTTCGTATAGAAATGCTACGTGTACTTTAGATGGGATAGGTGCCGGATTAGCGACTGTTATATGTGCAGCATTACTTTGGATGTGACAGGTAATAGTAAAGAAACTGTTTCGTGTGGAGATGCTGCGTGTACTTTAGATATAACAGGTACCACATTTAATTAGCAAATGCTATATGTTCAGCATTACTGTGGACATGAAAGGTAAAAGGCTAGAAACAGTTTTGTGTGGAGATGCTACACGTACTTTAGATGTAAAAGGTACCAGGTTAGCAAATGTTATATGTGCAGCATTACTTTGGACGTGACAGGTAATAGGCTAGAAACTGTTTCGTGTGGAGATACTACACGTTCTATAGATGTAATAGGTTCCGGATTAACAAATGTTATATGTGCAACACTACTTTGGACGTGACATGTAATAGGCTAGAAACCGTTTCGTGTTATATGTGCAGCATTACTTTGGACGTGACAGGTAATATGCTAAAAACGTTTTCTCGTGAGTTGCTACACGTACTTTAGATGTTATAAGTACCGGTTAAGCAAATGTTATATGTGCAGCACTACTTTGGACGTGACAGGTAATAGACTAGAAACTGTTCCATGTTGAGATGCTATACGTACTTTAGATGTTATAAGTATCGGATTAGCAAATGTTATATGTGTAGCGTTACTTTAGACGTGACAGGTAATAGGTTAGAAACTGTTTCGAGCGGAGATGCTACACGTACTTTAGATGTACATGTAATATGTACCGGATTAGCAACTGTTATATGTGCATCATTACTTTTTGACATGACAGGTAATAGGCTAGAAACTGTTTTGTGTGGAGATGTTACACGTACTTAAGATATAAACTATACCGGATTAGCAACTGTTATATGTGCAGCATTACTTTGGACGTGACAGGTAATAGGCTAAAAACTGTTTCGTATGGTGATGCTTCACGTACTTTAGATGTAATAGGTACCGGATAAGCAAAGGTTTTATGTGCAGCATTACTTTGAACGTGACATGCAATAGGCTAGAAACTGTTTCGTGCGGAGATGCTACGTGTACTTTAGATGTGATAGGTACCGGATTAGCAAATGTTATATGTTCAGCATTACTTTGGACGTGACAGGTAATAGGCTGGAAACTGTTTTGTGCGGAGATGCTACGTGTAATTTAGATGTGATAGGTACCGGATTAGCAAATGTTAAATGTGCAACATTACTTTGGATGTGACAGATAATAGACTAGAAACTGTTTGGTACGGAGATGCTACGTGCACTTTCGATGTAAAAGGTACCGGATTAGCAAATGTTCTATGTTCAGCATTACTTTGGACGTGACAGGTAATAGGCTAGAAACTAATTCGTGTGGAGTTGCTACGTGTACTTTAGATGTAATATGTACCGGATAATCAGCTGTTATATGTGCAGCATTCCTTTGGACGTGAAAGGTAATAGCCTATAAACTGTTTCGAGCGGAGATGCAACATGTACTTTAGATGTAATATGAACCGGATTAGCAAATGTTATATGTGCAGCATTACTTAAATAGGCTAGAAACTGTTTAGTGTGGAGATGCTACACGTACTTTAGATGTGATAGGTACCGGCTTAGCAAATGTTATATGTGCAGCATTACTTTGGACGTGACAGGCAATAGGCTAGTGACTGTTTCATGTGGAGATGCTACGTGTACTTTAGATGTAACAGGTACTGGATTAGCAAATGTTTTATATGCAGCATTACTTTGGAAGTGACACGTAATAGGGTAGAAACTGTTTCGTGTGGAGATGCTACGTGTACTTTAGATGTGATAGATACTGGATCAGCAACTGTTATATGTGCAGCAATTCTTTGGACTTGACAGGTAATAGGGTAAAACTGTTTCGTGTGGAGATGCTACGTGTTCTTTAGATGTAATATGTACCAGATTAGCAAATGTTCTATGTTCAGCATTACTTTGGACGTGACAGGTAATAGACTAGAAACAGTTTCGTGTAGAGATACTACACGTTCTTTAGATCTGATTGGTACCGGATTAGCAACTGTTATTTATGCAGCATTACTTTGGACGTGACAGGTAATAGGCGAGACACTGTTTTGTGTGGAGATGATACACGTTTTCTAGATGTAATAGGTACACGATTAGCAAATGTTATATGTGCAAAATTACTTTGGACGTGACAGGTAATAGGCTAGAAACTGTTTCGTGTGGGATGCTACACGTACTTCAGATGTAATATGTATCGTATTAGCACATGTTATAAGTGCAACATTCCTTTGGACGTGACAGGTAATAGTCTAGAAACTGTTTCGTGTGGAGATGCTACACGTTCTCTAGATGTAATAGGTACCCGATTAGCAAATGTTATATGTGCAACATTACCTTAGACGTGACAGGTTATAGGCTAGAAACTGTTTCGTGTGGAGATACTACACGTTCTATAGATGTTATAGATACCGGATTAGCAAATGATATATGTTCAGCATTACTTTGGACGTGACAGGTAATAGACTAGAAACTGTTTTGTGTGGAGATGCTACATGTACTTCAGATGTGATAGGTACCGGATTAGTAAAACGTTATATGTGCAGCTTTACTTCGGACGTGACAAGTAATAAGCTAGAAACTGTTTCGTGTGGAGATGCTACATGTACTTTAGATGTAATAGGTACCGGATTAGCGAATGTTACATGTGCAGCATTACTGTGGATGTGACAGGTAATAAGCTAGAAACTGTTTCGTGTGGAGATGCTACATATACTTCAGATGTGATAGGTACCGGATTAGTACAATGTTTTATGTGCAGCATTACTTTGGATGTGACAAGTAATAGGTTAGGAACTGTTTCGTGTGGAGATGCTACACGTACTTTAGATATAATAGGTACCGGATTAGCAAATGTTATATGTGCAGCATTACTTTGGACGTGACAGGTAATATGCTAGAAACTGTTTCGTGTTGAGATGCTACACGTACTTTAGATTTGATATGTACCGGATTAACAAATGTTATATATGCAGCATTACTTTAGACGTGACAGGTAATAGGC
The DNA here is from genome assembly GCA_029582155.1 of Panopea generosa. Taxonomy (NCBI): domain Eukaryota; kingdom Metazoa; phylum Mollusca; class Bivalvia; order Adapedonta; family Hiatellidae; genus Panopea; species Panopea generosa. The sequence continues at coordinate 46,799,527 of CM055907.1, forward strand.
CAGAAACTGTTTCATGTTGAAATGCTTCGTGTGTTTTAAATGTGATAGGTACCGGATTAGCATTTGTTATATGTTCAGCATGACAGGTAATAGACTAGAAAATGTTTCGTGCTGAGATGTTACATTTACTTTAGATGTGATATGTACCGGATTAGCAAATGTTAGCAAATATTACTTTGGACGTGACAGGTACTGGACTAGAAACTGTTTTTCGTCTACTTTGGACGTGACAGATACCAAGTTAGCGTCTGTTATAGGTGTAGCAGCAAACTTTGACGTGACAGAGCTAAAAACTGTTGCATGCTACTTTAGACGTGACCGGTATCGAGCTAGGCACTGTTATATGTGTGCAGCCATTTTGGACCTAAATATACTGGACTGGAAACTGTTTCATATGCAGATGCTATTTTAGACAACGTGACATGTACCTGATTAGCAAATAATTTAATTGCAGCAGTTACTTTTGACGTGTCATGTAGCAGACTGGCAACTGTTAAATGTGTAACAGTTACTTTGGACGCGACAGGTATTTGACTATCAACGGTTACTTGTACATACTCTACTGTTGACGTGTGAGTATCAATATTATTAATATTATATTGCCAGCTGTTGGAGCCAAAAACTCGCATTCCTTCCGATCCTATTTTCTATTGTACATACAGACCATGCTGTAAAATGTTTGAGATATAAAATGTTTCAACAACAACTGCAAACTCGAAATTGTGTCGGGTGGATTTTACGACATTATTGATTGATTTACTATTTTAGAGTCATTTTATTGCCATCCACGATCATTTAACCTAACTATTTTTTCTAGGATCATATAAGGTTAACCAAGATTCAAGCAGACCCATCTCTACAAGTAAATGATAACTTTTTTCAGTTTGACTGTCAAATGACATTTAACTACAGCAGAACGACATGTAGTCACTGACAATGACAAGAAACAACTGCCAAATAACATGTAACCACAGCAGAACGACATGTTGTCACTGACAATGACAAGTAACAACTGCCAAATGACATGTAACCAAGGCAGAACGACATGTAGTCACTGGCGAACGACAAGTAACAACTGTCAAATGACATGTAACCACAGCAGAACGACATGTAGTCACTGACGAATGACAAGTAAGAACTGCCAAATGACATGTTACCACAGCAGAACGACATGTAGTCACTAACGAACGACAAGTAACAACTGCCAAATGACATTTAACCACAGCAGAACATGAAGTCACTGACGAATGACAAGTAACAACTGTCAAATGACATGTAACCACAGCAGAACGACATGTAGTCACTGACGAATGCCAAGTAACAACTGTCAAATGACATGTAACCACAGCAGAACGACATGTAGTCACTGACAAACGACAAGTAACAATTGTCAAATGACATGTAACCACAGCAGAACGACATGTAGCCACTGACGAATGACAAGTGACAACTGTCAAATGACAGGAACCACAGCAGAACGACATGAAGTCACTGACAAACGACAAGTAACAACTGCCAAATGACATGTAACCACTGCAGTGCGACATGTAGTTACTGACGAATGACAAGTAACAACTGTCAAATGACATGTAACCACAGCAGAACGACATGTAGCCACTGACGAATGACAAGTAACAACTGTCAAATGACATGTAACCACAGCAGAACGACATAAAGCCACTGACGAATGACAAGTAACAACTGTCAAATGACATGTAACCACAGCAGAACGACATGCAGTTACTGACGAATGACAAGTAACAACGGCCAAATGACATGTAACCACAGCAGAACGACATGTAGTTACTGACGAACGACAAGTAACAACTGTCAAATGACAAGTACATGTAACAACTGCCGAATGACAAGAAACCACTGCGGAATGACAAATAACCACTGCCGAATAACATGTAACCATTACAGAATGACATGTAAACAATGTTGAATGGCATGTTACCAAATGACAAATAACTGCTATAAAATCCGCGTATGATTTACATTTTGGGCAAATGGTTTTGTACTTTCGTGAGAAAAGTTTTTCAACTATAAACATCACTGACCTAGAGTATGGCAAATAATCATCACGACATAACTGACTGAAACGCCATATAACACTTAGAACAATAATATTTCGTATGCTTAAAACTGTATGGAGGCTTCCGTCGGACAAAAGTCTGTTTTTATAATCAAATTCGACATTCTAATAAAAAGTGAAATTCGTCTTCTCATGAGTTGCAAAGTTGATATTTTCATTCAGGTACAGGCGTTTTCTCTGATCTATGCCATCTACCAGTTTTTTTATTATTATTGCACCTGGATACGTTTTAAAACTGAAATCTGCAAATAATTTATATGTATTGGCTCTCGAAGAGTTATTTTAACTTTCATTCCATCTTTGAATATATCTTTGAGTCTTTGATTAACCCTTTACTCCATAGATACGTGTTTTCCCGCACCAATCACAGAAAGCCATTGAAAACAGTGCAGGAAGAGTTCAGATTGCTTGTAACGAGCAATCTGAACACTTCCTGCACTGTTTTCCACTATGTCAGTTAATATTAACATGATTCACCCATTGCTGATATGTGGTGAATTAATGCTTTCAATATTAAAGGTGTTCAAAGGCGTCTATACGAAGCAAAAAGTTGAACAAAGTCATATACCGCAACAGGCGCTGTGTGTTTGGATTAAACTGATATGCAAATGTGTTAAAAATGGAGTAATAATTGTCGAGTCGAAATGTTTGTTATCTTAAACGAATACATCTTGTGGTGAAACGGGTAGAAGAGTATATGTTATTGCATTTTTATCTATCAATGTACTTAAATTAATAGTTATCAATAAATATAAACAAAATGCACACACTATATAGAAAATTTAGATTAAGATAGCCTAGGAAACATTGGCCTTCTTTCCAGATGGTAAATTCTACACAGAATGAATTTAATAATAGTCTGCCTACGATCAATTTGTTGGGATTTGATTTCTCCGTTTCCGAGGCTTACCTCAAAATCAACGAAAATTAATTATTTCATAGTATCTATTATTTTGCATGTTGAAAGATGGTTTGATTGGCAGCTATATGTTTTCTGATGGCACATATTAACTATATTAAACTAATCTGTGATTGGAATAGTCAAGTTAACGCTGTTCTCCGACAGCTCTTGTTTTAAATGAAATAAAACTTTAACATAAGTTATGAGATAACGGTGTCTACATCAACGCTTCATAAGTATGTTAAGAAACACATTTGACATATTTTGAGCGAGTAGGCCAACCCAATTTATATCATACTCATTTAAATTTTATGTTAAAAAGTGACTGGCATGGTTGAAAAACACGTTGAGTGACTGACATAGATTCGAGTCGGGTCCGTACGTAAAAAAATTGTTGCGTTAGGATTAAAAGAAAGTACAAGTAAGATTTAATAAGCAAAAGCACGTCTTAGTTAAATTTATACCTGGTTTCTAAGATGAAATGGAAATAATCTATGCGGCTGTGTAACCATCGTCGGATACACAGGGGTAATCCATTGCGATACTCACCGTGTGATGGGCGGAGAGTATCGTAATTGACACCCGCGGGTGTACAACGATGCTCTATACCAGGCTGAAGATCCTCGTCAATGTCTATTTTCTTCTTACATTTTCCCAATTCCTGTTTACCTCATGTATTGTGTGACATTAGTGAATAAAGCATATATAATTGAAAATTGAAATGTAAAAACAGACCTGTATTTTCTGCATTTACCTCATTTGAGTGCATAAAGTTAATTTTAGGTATCGCCTTTGGCAGTAAGTTCCCACTATTTCTTTTTAAAATGAATTCAGATGCAATTGTGATTTTGTCAATTTCCATTGTGGCTTGCATTTGTATGTCCCTAGTGTTTGAACTGTCCATCCGTTCGAATATACATATGTACCTTGTGGCATCAACTACTTCTACAGTTTATCTGATTTTAATCAAACTTGCTCTACATCATCACCATTATCTGAACAAGCGCATATCGTCGGGGATTCTTCTCCCAGATTACTATTTAAGGAGATGTGCTCCCCTTTGCTCCTGAAAAATAGTTCATTTACATATGTATCTTGTGGCCTCAACTCCTCCTAAAATTTTTATCTGATTCTGATCAAACTTGCTACACATCATCACCGTCAAGCGCATATCGTCAGGGTTTTCCGATAATATTATCATTTAAGGAGTTATGCCCCTTATTCTGACTTAAAAATTAGAAATATTTCGTATACATATGTACATTGTGGTCTCGATTCCTCCTACAGTTTTCATTTGATTCTAATCAAACTTGCTATACATCATCACCATCACCTGAAAAATGCATAATGTAAGTGGGGGCATCCGTGTACTAATTGGACACATTTCTTATTCCTAATAATTCTACAGAAATGGGTCAACATTCTGACATTATGTCATTTCTGCTGGGTTTTTTTCAGTCCACTTATCAACGTCGTCAATGTAATGTTGTGGGGATATAAAAGACTTACCGTAATGCTGCTCATTAGATTGATACTGTATACTGCTGTAAGGTTGCATGTTCAGTAACTCGTGCATACTGTTATAAAAAAGATTCTGGTTAAATATAATATTAAGGTGGAGTTATAACAATGACACTACACTACAGGACCTTATACTGATGGGCCATAGGTCCAATCCCTTTAATGCACAGTATCTGCATATGCTCAGTATTGGTTCTTAGTTTTACCTAGGTTAACTCCATGCGTGATTTGCTTAAGTTCCAGTACATTTTTCGTTATTGATGTTAAAATAATTTATTATATTTTTTTTATCGCTATGTACAGTTCAGAGAATCGCTCGCCTTTTATGTTTTATTATCACATTTTACCAACTCTGCAAATTGCCAGTTTGCAGTAATGTCATCCTTTTTTAATTTCAGAGGCTGTGTGAACGATCCCTTATCCAATATTGGTCTAAAAAGATAATGAAGGAGCGATTTGACGACAAAACAAATGAAACGGTGTTGCATCACGATTCAGAAGTGATACCGGAACCGGATGTCAACACCGCCCCAGATGGAGGCTGGGGATGGATCGTCTGTTTTGCGTGCTTCATGACCCACGTACTTATGGATGGCCCAGCCTACTCAAGCGGAATTTTCTTTGTAGAATTGTTGGAGTATTTTAAGGAAAGTAAAGAAAAGACAGCTTGGATTGTTTCCATGGGTCCTGCTGTAATGCTTTTTGTAGGTAAATATCTGTGTCAATAATTGCTTTTATGAAGTTGCAAAATATATATTCTTGCACAGTGTTTTATAATGTGTTGTGTTACTACCTTAATTTATTTTATGTATCGATTTAAAATTTTGGATGGCTTGATTGTTTACTTTAAACACATTTTATTGCTTTTTCCTATACATGTGGTAGCAAAATGGTTGTGCCACAAGTTATCCAGCATTAAAATCGGCCCTTCCCAACAATATATTATTTACAAATAAGCAATCAAGATGGCAATAAAACATTATTATACAGGAAGATCATGCTTTAAATTACTTCAATTATTTCTTAGGCGGGAATGCTGTGCAGATAATATTAGTTTACTGTGGTGAAGGTATATTTTGGAACTAAAGTTTCGTTTATATATTAATAATTTTTCTTTCCTGACGCTTGACCTCTACTTTTGTAAACATCTGTAAACGGTTATAGCTTCATCAAACGGAATCCAATGTCATCCATGAAATCATGTTCCAATGTTCTTATATGTACAAAGAAATATGACAACTGTATGCATTTTCAGCAAAAACAATGCCAAACCGATTTATACAGCACTAATTTCTTTGACGTAAAAAATTGCTACCATCATGTAAGGGAGGTAATTCTAATATGAGTTTACTGTAGTGAAAGTAATTTGGAACTAAAGTTTCGTTTATATATCAATAATATTTCATGGATGACGCATGACCCCTACTTGTCTCATCATAATTTGGTAGTGCAGACGTTGACAAATAATAAAATGTAAGTTTCACTTCTTTCATTAGAGTCTATCTACAAATGACAAGCCTGCAAACTTTTTTTATTTTCTATAGAGTGAAGAAAAAATATCAATGGTGGGCTAATACCTCAATGCTTTTCACGAACTCTGTCATCTTTAAACGTTTTTTACGAACCACCGTTTGAGCTTTATTATGGATACTCGGTGCATAGCGCAGTGGATATTAACAAAACTTTGTAGAAAATATACAAAAGTATATTCGAGATAGAAACCTGCGATGGTGAAGTAAAAAACAGAAATCATTCTTTAAGATGGTAATAAGTGAGTATCCCGAATGCTCCCTTGTGCAATTTTAAAACAAGTCAGTTGTCAAACGCCATGAATTAATGTCGTTATTTCGTTACTCATTGGGATGTTGTCTCAAACAAAAAGCATGCCAACTGATTTGTTTTCATACATATTAAATCTACACCACGCCAATGACCAACCGCGTAAACTATGACCAAACCAGATAAAACAATGGAATATTCATTTAGTAGTACAAACAATAAAAATATGGAAATAGTAAATTTAAAGAATAAAAATATACTCATTCATACTAAATCAGAGCATAGACTGGTTTAATTAGAATGATAATTTTAAAACATTTTTTTATTGAAAATGGCATCTTATAACTTTCGTTTTAAAAGAAGAAATGAAACCTGTATCAAACTTTTGAAAAAAAAAATGTACATAAAAAACAGAAAATTCAATAAGTAGGTTTTAAAGCCTATATGCTTACATTATATTTTTCTGTATTTATAAAGTTTGTGTCAATCAGCCAAATGATTACATGTATACACGTGGAGAAAGAGTATTTATTTCTTTGTTGAATATCTTAAATGTGCAAAATGCATTAACAAATAAATAAATATTGGGTATTTGCATGATGAAAACGACACAGACAAATGTTTGTGACTCGTAGATTAATCACACTAACGATTAACTGGTGTGTCGTGGCACAAAAACATGTAATTTATTGGTTGTTTTATCCCATAAAAAATGCCAACCAGTGATATCAAATAAAACAATTTTGGCGACCAGGTTGTCACGTGTTCTTTAAAGAAGAATATATATATATATATATTGACACGTTTTATTCAGTATTTACAATAATCCGTTTGAAAACTTTAGATGCAACAAGATGAGATACAGATTGCTCTGATACAGATTTGTTTGAGAATATAAAAAAATGTGTATCAGTGCCCGGTAATTTAGAGTATCGGCAACAAGAAGAAACGTGTATCAGTGTCTGTTAATTTAAAGTATCGGCAACAAGAAGAAATGTGTATCAGTGCCCGTTAATTTAAAGTATCAGCAACAAGAAGAAACGTGTATCAGTGTTTGTTAATTTAAAGTATCGGCAACAAGAAGAAATGTGTATCAGTGCCCGTTAATTTAAAGTATTGGCAACAAGAAAAACGTGTATCAGTGTCTGTTAATTTAAAGTATCGGCAACAAGAAGAAACGTGTATCAGTGCCCGTTAATTTAAAGTATCGGCAACAAGAAGAAATGTGTATCAGTGCCCGTTAATTCAGAGTATCGACAAAAAATAAGAAACGTGTATCAGTGCCCGTAATTCAGAGTATCGGCAACAAGAAGAAATACTTTACTAGCTCATAAACTTTCATATTTGAGCTTTTCTCTGTAACAAAGTTCTATCCATTGAATCAAAATAGATTATTTTTAAAAGATAAACGTATACAAGATCCCACTTAAGAATTACCTCCCTTACATGACGCCCAAGAAATTAGAGCTGCGTAAAGCGGTTGTGTAATTGTTTTGTAAAAAATGCATAAATAATCATATTTCTTTATGCATTTGGGAATATTGGAATATTTACATAATTTCTGCCAAGTTTGGATGACATTGGGAACTGTTTGATAAAGCTATAATAGTTTAAAGATACGTAGTGATACACTGCAACAAATGGGCAGAATTGTCAAAAATGAAGGGGTGCCAGCAAACCATCGAAATTGTAAAAAAGCAACCTGGTCAAACCTATGTCTTTTTTCTGCATAAATGAACAACCAGATGAGGCGAACAAGGCACATTAAGAACCATTGGTAATGTATCAAGTGTTCCAGAAGTGCATGTCTCTATATGTAGAGCAGTACAAAATTAATTGTCGAATGAGACGTTCAGATAAACAGCAAAACTAGTCAATGTTTATTATGTATTGTTTTCTTTATGGAACACAAGGCAATCACTGACCAATTTTTACCCAATGCAATGAGCACCATCACCATTCCATTCAATAGTATATCTTTGTAATATTACAGGTCCTATTGCCGCAGCACTTGCAAACCGTTACGGCTGCCGCCCGGTGGCAGTCACCGGGGCTGTTATGTTTGCCGGTAGTTTTATCTTGAGCAGTTTCGCGCCAAATATCTACTTCCTATACTTTAGCCTCGGACTCTTAACAGGTGAGAATAAATATTTGCATCCGACTTTCATAAACCGTTATAATTTTTAGTGTGGTTTATTCTGATAATTTAAAATAGCAGTTAGAAGTTAACTTGATATTGTAGGGTAAAGAATACTGTAAATTTGAAATTTGTAAATATAAACGCCACCGGAAAATGAAACTCGACTGTTTTGAGGTAATCTGAAATTTTATAGGTTGCACTGATCTATATATCAGTGAAATAGATTCCTTTAATACCCGGAAGGTCGTATGGAACTATAAAATCTACCCACAATCGAAATTTAAAATCACATAACCAGTTTTTGAAACAACGTTTAGGCACTGTATTTAGCAGGTGCGCGTGACGTAGGTTCTCCCCCTTGCATTAATAAGCAACAATTGAAATTATTCAAAACAATGTTGAAACGGTTAAATTTGCAATTCAATGTCAATCTTTTCGTATGATAATGTTTTGTCATGTGCACATTTTACTCAATATCGTCTTATTTTTGACATGTTGTGAAAATTCTGAATCGTCAGATTTTTATTAAAAAGTCTTGCCACTTTAGGGCAATATTCGGTGTACGTTGTACCACTGAGTTTATGATTAGAATTGTTCTTTTTGTATTTAAATTTATGCTTCGATTTGTCAAAAATGAGAGCTAACTTCCGGTAATCAAATGTTTTGCATATCGTCAATTTTACAGGTATAGGCAGCGGAATGCTCTACTTGACGGCCATTGTGAGTGTCAGCAAGTATTTCGACAAAAGAAGAGCCTTGGCCACCGGCCTCGGAGTCTGCGGGGCTGGTGTCGGCACTTTTATATTTGGTCCAATCACGAGACTGCTAATAGACAAATACACGTGGAAAGGTGCCATGTTAATTCAAGGTGGCCTCGTTGAGTAACATTGAGTTACGTGATAATAACTTTGTCAATAACACAAATTCAACATCTGAAAATTCACACAAATGTGATTCATCAAACGATTCCTTACCAATATCCGATAAACAAAACAGAAATATTAAAAATACAGACCACAGACCAAAGCTGGGAGATACCCGTTTTGATATAATAAACAGTTCAGAGGAAAATAAGCGCATTAAAGAAATACAAGATGTTCAAGTTTCGAATTCAGATGAAGTTGTAGAAAGGTTAATTAATACAAATTCAGACGGCCAAGGTGACTATATCGAAAATAAAGAACACGTTGACATCGCGCTGGAACGAACTTCAAATAAAAGTCTTATAGCTGAAATATATACACAAGTGAAACGCTCTTTTAATTTCGGTATTTTCAAAATGCCAGTATTTTGCCTGTTTGTGGCTTCGAATATGATATTCGGTATTGCTTACCGCGTGGCCTTTATTTACCTTCCCGACAAAGCGAAAAGTGAAGGTAAGCACTGTTTATTATCCAACTCATTTTTATTATCCAGCTATTTGTATTCCTTGTTATATATGATAAGAGTCTTGGCAAAATTCAGAGGTAAGTGAAGGTACCGTACTAGTAGCTACGTTCATTTCCACGTGCAGGAACTATGTGATCATACTCACGTGCAGGAAATATGTGATCCTACTCTAGTGCAGGAACTGTGTAATCCTACTCACATGCAGGAACTGTGATCCTACTCTAGTGCAGGAACTGTGCGATCCTACTCACATGCAGGAAATGTGTGATCATACTCACATGCATGAACTGTGTGATCTTACTCACTTACAGGAACTGTGTGATACTACTCATGTACAGAAACTATGTGATCCTATTCACGTGCAGGAACTGTGTGATCCTGCTCACGTGCAGGAACGGTGTGATCCTGCTCACGTGCAGGAACTGTGTGATCCAACTCACATGCAATAACTGTGTGATACTACTCACGTGCAGGAACTGTGTGATCCAATTCACATGCAAGAACTGTGTGATCCTACTCACGTGCAGGAACTGTGTGATCCTACTCACAAGCAGGAACTCGTACGTATTGTGGTGAAAACCATATTGGACTAGGCGCCTACGGCGTATCGTCCAATATGATTTGAACCACAATACATATCCCATATTTCCAAAAACTGTAAAATGACATTATAGTATCGTATACATGCAATAATATCTGATAAAAATACTCCTTGACTCGGATTTAGTTAATTTGTCCATATTGAACGTTCCTCACGTCTCCTAGCACCAGTTTCAGTGGTTTCTATTTTGAGCGTAAGTGTCCATTTTTAATATATTTTCAAAGGATCAGAAATAATAACAACACCGACTATCCGACAAGAACTCCACAACCCCTTGAAACCTGCCAGTGAATCTACACCTATGACCTATGATACTTTCAGCCAATATTAGCTTTAAAATATTCTTTGCCACACACGGAAGGGCAATATACATATTCAAGAACATGAACATATTTTCACTTAAAGTCATCCACAATGTATATAAAACTGTCCTATATTGTAAAAGTTATTGACACAGCTGGATAAAGTTGCACGTAGTTTTATAAAATATATTGAAACGAAAGTGAAACACATATCTATGGTTTATGGTAGTTTAACTTGAATGTATTTCAAAAAGAAAACAATCCAATTTTCATTTCACAGTAGAATTATTATTGATAATAATCTTTACGAAAGTCCAACGCATTACCGCTATAGGACCGCCGAAGTAACAAAGTATCACTAATCCCACAGTCAAATCAATATCGCGTATGACTACAAATTGATTCTGCATAGTGTTCCAACGTATGGTCTATATGCTCTAATGCCCGTCTCGCAGTTTCTCACAGCATTATGTTTTGTGTGTACCAGGCGTGTTTAAGCAGCAGTTTGGAACCGATTACGTAGGTAAACTTGACGTATGGTACCGTCTTTTCTGTGCGTCGTTACGCGTGGATTCTCTATTGTGATCTATTCGCGGTTGTAGAAGTGTAACGTAGTGTTTTAACATCACAGACAATAAATTCTATTAACACATATGCACGCTTCTAAATATAGTTCAAACACGTTCTCCATTTTTGTATAACTGTTCCTAATTAAAACCTAACCATCATCACGATCAAACCATGCATCTTAACCCTGCTGCATCCCAAAGTTTTCTCCCCTAAACCAGACTTTCCTCCTTTAGTTCAAAACTAAACCTGCCTTTATTCTGTTACTACTTGAGAATTAAACCCAAACTACTCCCACTAATTGTCATAAAAGTCATACTTATTTCATATACCAGTCATTAATTTATTAGGTATTTCCTGCACAGATGCCCACTCTATTCCGCTAAATGCCTATAAAATATGTTAACTATCTCTATATTTAGCCCTGTTGTACGCTTTTTTTTGACAGTGTAATTTATCAGAAGTTCAAACTAATTAGGACCTCCCAGATTAATGACTAAATGCGTGTACCTATAGAATATCTCACACCAGTATTGTATTTGGTTTAATCTCCATATAATCAAACTTATAAAATACAATTATAATTAATAAGTGACTGACTGTAATACAGAAGTCGTTGCCAGAGTCGACTTATTATGGAATGGTTGGCATTCAGCAATCTTGCCATCTGCGCTTGCGTGATTCCGTCATTCGTTAAAGCAGTAACGTAACGACACGTTCACGTTGGCGTAGCCGAGGCATCATTTTTCTCGTTTCAGTGTATTCAAAATTGTCCCGTATGTGTAAATAAATTGTAAGGGAATATCTTAAAATGTGAACCATTGCGTAAAATGTCACGGGAGTGACTGTGCACAAGGAAATATTGATTTCGTACTTAACGTGGCATTGTTTATATAGCGCCAGTTAGCCGTTCCTTATTACTGTCAATTATTGTCAGTCAAACAACTAATAGACAAAATAGAACTGATTATTTGTTTGATGCAACCCATTACAAAGTATTGCCCAAAATCACATATGCATTTATTTTCCGTTTCAGTATAGAAGTACATGTAGTTCCGAGAGACGCGATATACGAGGGGTAATCCAGAAGTTCGTGGATAAATTTAATAAAATCTATATTTATGCAAGTGCATAGCTATATTTTTCACAATTTAAGTATTTGTGTATTTGTTATCGATGTACGGTGTTTTAATTTATTTCTTATGTCAGTATTAATTTTATGGTATCCCTAGCAACATATATACATGATAAGTGCCGCAGCTCAAAATGTTTAACATTTCGACAGACAAATATGTGAATAATAACAATCATTTTCCCGTAACACTCGCGGTAAATCATATATTATTGAGGACACGGCATCAATGTCTGCAGGGCAATGTCATTCCAGCATTGCGCGCAGGTGTTAGGAGTTTAAATCAACTTCTATTGAAAATGTAGATGCATTCATATGCAAATAGTGCATCTAATGAAAAGGTAAAACAACGAACAGTAATACAGTTTAAGGCAATATTAGCAAAACACTTGATTCAGACGACAGATATGTATAGTAAAGCTCCGGGAAAGTTATTTGTAGTGCATTTTATAGTCTACAGATAACACAAACGATACAGTGAGGAACGAGAAACAATAATGGATGATAACATATGTGGTCGCCCTGTGTCAAAATCGCGTCAATGTCACGTTAACGTGTTAAAAACTGCCTTAATAAGGATTGCCGTAATACAATTCATGAACTATGTTGCGAACTAAGAATAGGTTACAATACAGTGCACACGATAATTAAGAAAAAAATAGCATGCATTTAAGTGCTCGCTGGGTTCCCCAGTTGCTAAACGAGTATAAATGGAGCAACGAGTAAGAGCAGGAAAATTGCTTGTATAATAAATTGACGTCGCAACGACGTAACGTAAATCTGGCCTGCGGCAGATAGGCGTACATGACATATTTGAAATACATGTTACTGTTTTATTTGAAAATATATTTTCTTCATACTTTGCATACAATGTGCCGTTAGATTAAATATAATACATGTAAAACTCCACATAAATCAGACATGTCATGTTCATAATATAAGATTTGTCCACGAACTTCTGGATAACCCCTCGTATACATGTAGTACTATAATTTGGTACAATTCATTGTATTACGACTGTTTAATATCAATTAAAGAAACTGCGTCAATTTTAATGCGGTTTTATGCAGCACATATACTAGTACGTGACATGAGTAACGGACCTTGGTTAGTCCCTTCATCTCTCCTTTTTTTCCCCCATTTTTTTTTGTCAAATCTATCTTCAATCAATCCAAAATATCCACTTTGTATAAAAGAAAATGAAAAAATGATAAAAATAAGTAACGGCCAATATACCTCCAACTGTCTTTAGACATCCGCTTTGCAAAAAACTAAAACTCATTAATCTTGAACGACATGTACAGAGCGCGATAAGAGGTATTACGTGACAAAATAAGCGCAACATCAGAAATATTAAAGCTGAACATTTTAACGAGTTAATACAAGACTAAAACGGCTCTACAGAACTGTAGCCTGGTATGACATGTTACTCTTTCGTGCTGCCTTACTTATATCAATATCATCTAGAATAGCTGATAAGACCAATTTCCTATTCCACCAAGTGTTTGTTGAAAAAAATCTGTCATTTTCTGTTTAAATTCTGTATTACGTATGAAGCGCGCTGATTGGTCCTAAAATACATTCCCCCAATGAAGGGTCAGTCAGTAAGCTTGAGACATAATTATTAGCTAGAAAATGGCAGACAAGGACTTTAAACATAGTATTTTGTTTTTTGTTTACATGTAGTAGCAAAGGGTTGGGCCACTAGCTATACAACATTGAAATCGGCTTTTCCCAACAACAATGTATTGACAAAAAACAAAAACAAAATGGCAATAAAACATATTCATATAGGAAGAAGGAAGAAAAAGTGAAATAGGGTACATTGTTTTAATATACGCTTCCTTAGGCTGACTTTCAATGAGATTTGGACACTGTTAAATACATATATAACAATATTTTCATCGTCTGAGATATCATCACTGCTCCCGTGTAACAAGGTTTTAACACTTAAAGGATGAAAATACCATGTAGCATGAAAAGTGACGAAGTCGATCATTTTAAAAAGAATGACGTTGCATGAAATAGTGTTCGGCGTCCTCTTTTTCATGCCCACCTTTTTTTTACAAGTTAAATATAATTTAATTAAGTTGTTGTATTAAGTCATCTTTTATTTGTACAGGAGTAACTGACTATAACAGAGCCTGGCTCGTATCTACAGTCGGCATCACAAACACTGTTGGCCGGGTTGTGTTTGGCTATATCTCCGACCTCAAGTGTGTCAACCGGCTTGTTCTTTATTGTACGGCTGTTATTATCTGCGGTGTCAGCACGTCTCTGGGACCTCTACTAGAATCATTCGCGACTCTTTTCGTCTACTCAGTTTTATATGGATTTTTTGGCGGTAAGAGATCGTGTCCGGTGCGAGGGGTAGGGATGCAAGGGGTGACGTTAACGTCTCACTACACATTTGCACACCTTGTAAGTGACTGTAAGACACTTGTTGCGCTGAAAAGACCTATGTTATTTGGTTTGGAATATTTTCAAAATGGTTCATCAAGATTGCGATTTCTTTCTTAAAATAAGTCGATCAAAGTTTAGCATCGCATAAACAGCAATAAGACACCAATGGCTATTCAAAATGATTTTTCATTTTACAAGTCGTATCGATTTAAGAGCAGTTGAGAGCTATTGTCAATGAACACACTATGGCTATCACTGCACTCTCATAAAAAACTGATCAACAGCGATAAATTATATCTAGGCTATAGAAGTCCTTGTCAACAGTTGTTGTTCATTTTTGTTAGTAGATAAATTCCTGCTATGAAAACAATATTCTTAAAAAAAAATTCTATGTGGATTTTTAAAGTTGTCAATCTATATATTACTTTATAGAAACAAAAAACGCAATTTGACTGTGTAGTGAGACTGTTAGCATTTAACGCATCTATTGAACACATTTCTATACATTTATATACAACATTCTTAAGTGCTTGATTTATTTTATGGTTGGGAAAATAGATGTTAAATGCCATTATTTGACTCATTTTATCTTCAGTAAATATTATATTTAACTTCTCGGAGACAACGACGAAGTGGCTTTAACAGTTATATAAATATGTTTTAGGTGGTATGATATCTCTGAATTCCGTTATACTGATTGATATTATTGGGATAGATCGGCTTACGGAAGGGTTCGGTCTGCTCAATTTCTTTTCTTGCGTGACGACATTGATAGGCCCACCTTTAATGGGTAAGTTTATTTCTTTTGCCTCTGTCTGTGTAGAGTCGGAACTCCATTTATTTATAACGTAGGATTAGCGTGAATGTCAAGGTCAATCTAACATGCTCGTCTTGTCTCAAGTGAAGAGAGAGAGAGCCAGAGGAGAAAGAGAGAAAAAGAGAGGGAGAGATAGAAGAGAGAGAGAGAGAAAGAGAGAGACAGAGAGAGAGAGAGAGAGAGAGAGAGAGAGAGAGAGAGAGAGAGAGAGAGATAGATAGATAGATAGATAGATAGATTCTAACTAAAAATTATGTCATCGAATTTCTATAAAACAATGTTTAATTATTTTCAGGCTGGCTGTTTGACGTCACCGGAAGTTACAACGTACCGTTTGTCGTTTCAGGAATACTTCTATCGCTATCTGGCGGAATGCTGTGTTTCGTTCCTTGTATAAAAAACACAAGACATAAAATTATTTAATTTTATGTAGATGTTGCTCTACTTTATCAGCCAATGAAATCGCTCTGATTTTTCAAAATAGAACATTCCATTTTACTTGGTACCGACAGGCGCATGCATATGCGAATATCATCGATACTTTTACGGTTATTTCCGTCATTAAAGCAAAAATGCATATAGAATTACTTATCAGTAAAAACACACTTACAAAACGATTAATTCACGTGTCAGAGAGGTATCAGCTGTTATTAAACAATGGAAAGCGATGAAGGTTCACGCATATTCTTGTCATTCATAAACAAGTTGTTAATTGCTTTATACAATGTTACAAATAAACACGTTTAAAACATTCTGTACTGTATCAATGTTGATACAATATAAACCCAATCAAGACACATGTGTTTAATAAACAAACATTTTAAAACCACTTCATCTAGTTTTCCCGATTGACTCCTAATCTCCTATTCTTTGAGGTGCATTTTTGCTGCTGTTTGAGACCGTGCCTCCTCGTTTCCGACCTTGAACTCATTTTCTCTGCTCAGAATTAAATAAGTTTCGCTTAAAGAAAATAGCAGATACTTTTATTTACAAAGCATAACATTTTCATGTATGGTTCTGTTGAATATTTGTTATCAATTGTTTAAACAAAATTAAAAGTAGATACATATATATAGATTTCCACAGTAATATCGTATTATTTAATGTGCAAGTTATCGGGATACCTTGTCCGATAGTGTGACTTAACCATACAGAGACGCTGCGGTTGCAGTGAACAATATATTTAAACATGTAATACAACACATGGGCGTAGGAGCGTTTCAATTATTGGGGGGGGGGGGGGGGGGGGGGGGGGGACCAATAACAGCAGCCAACATGTACCGCGTAGCCTTAAATATTTTAATGCACATTATTTACGTTTATTTGTTAATACAGGGTTAGTATTTGCAGTTTTGCACCAAAAAAGCGTTAATACAGATTACAATACACATTTAGTTCTTCAGATATTGTATTTCAAATCAGATAAGTGATATGCATATATTTGATCGGACACCCACACACCCGGATCCGATAGTATAATCTATATGTTTTATTAAGTATAATAGTCCCTTTTGTTTATATGTAATAAATATCATTGCTATCAAAGACTTCAACCATCGTAACTTCAATGCATTATTATGTATCGGTTTTATATTACAAGCAAGCCCAGCAAAGACGATCTTATTCGTTAGTATTGAAATAGTCCAGGTTTAAAATAATAGTTAAGATCTCTTTGTGGCGGGTCGGAATCCATCGTAGTGGCGGGCCGAATTCCGTCGAATGATGTAAAACTGGACAGTAAGGAGGCTATAGAACTGTCATATACACTTTTTAAAACTTGCCAAAGTACTCCATCCTCTCTTTGTTCTTTGCTACAAATTCTGACGCTACTTGTAGAATGTTAATCTGATCAGTTTCGTCCTTGTGACAGTGTAACAACATCATGTTGTTCAAACGTTCCTGTGACATCGTTGATCTTAAGTAGGTTTTAAGTCGACGTAAAGTCGAAAATGAACGTTCAGCCGTTGCGGTGGTAACGGGAATTGTAAAATACATCTGTATTAGCATAACGACAGCTGACATAAACTTCTTTGCGCCTGGCTCATTATTTAATATGTCACAAACAGTTCTAATGCTTGATACTTTATCGACCTTCAATGCACTTCCTTTGATCATGTCTTCCATTAAAGGTAATTGCGCCTGCAGCTTTTGCATGTCGATGTCGTCTTTGTACAAGTTGCTTACGCTTACGGGGACATCAACGGAGACACCATTTGCCGCATCTATTACCAATCGTTCTATGTCCTCTACAACGTCAATATTCTTGTTTAGAAGTCGTCGCTCAAGATGATTCTGAATACAGTCGATAGCCTCGAAATACTGTTGGCGGAAGTAATCTTTTGTGTTATCAAATTTCACACTATCTTCCCCGCAATCCAGTCGTTTTGGTACTATTTTATATCGGGGCAGACAAGGGGGCTCCGTGATGTTCTGTGACATGGTTTCGATTTTCTCATAGAACACTTTGAACGAGTCATCTGTTCTCGGTCTCGCACAGAAGGACATAAGCATCCTGCAGCCATTCTTAGCGTCTACCACACACGAGTCTTTGTTTTGGAGTGTAATAGACAGTTGCTCAGTTGCGGCAAACAGCATATGTGAAAGATGCAGCCCAAAATATGTGTTAAATTTCTGCATCAAGGTTGAAATACCACCAGCACGTCTTGAAGAATCATCATTCCCTGATGCGTTCACCTCATCCATAGTATCTATGAGGACTTCATAGTTGTCTAACACAGAACTTATAGCAGACGTTCTTACAGTCCATCGAGTCGGGCACAATGGCTTGATAGTTGCTGTAGGTTTTACCGATTCGACTTGTAGCTTCTCAAACAAAACTTGACGTTTTGGCGACCACTTTATGAGTGAGGCGATCTCTTTAACTAGATCGATTGCATCCCGCATGGCTTTTATTTGACGGCATGAATCTTGTATACCTAGATTTAAACAATGTGCAAAACAGTGCACAACAATGGCCTGTTGAACTTCTTGTCGAATTTTAACGGCCACTCCATTTATATGACCCATAAAGTTGGACGCTCCATCATACCTTTGACCACGACAATTGTTGATTGGTAAACATAGACGAAGAAGAACGTCCTTAATAGAAAGGAGAATTGTTGCAGCCTTGGTATCGTCCACCTGAATCATTCCTATAAAGTCCTCATATACAACAAAGTGCTCGTCGACCCAACGAATGCTTATTGAAAGTTGCTCCCTGTTGGAAATGTCTCTTGTTTCGTCCGCCAATATGCTGTACCATTTCACCTCAGATATTTTTTGGATAAGTTTTCTTAGTAAATTGTGCCCCATTAGATTGATTTGTTCATTGATTATGATTGGAGATTGGTATGTGCGCTGTTGAACCCAGTTATTAAGAAGGGGACTATCGTCTGCTCTGAGCATCATCAGCTGGTCGAAATTCCCCTCTCCTTCTCTTTTACCTCGCACAGGTAAGCCCTGACGCAGCATAAACTTCAACGATTTTAGTTGTTTAATCAAACATTCACGATGATTAGCTTGATCGGCTTTATTCTGGTTGTGTATACTACTCTGAACGTTGATCCCTTTCTTTGCGAACTCAACCTTTTCAACTACTTCTTTATGGGTATGACTCTGTTCGTGTTCACGAAATTTCGCGGGGGCCTTTTTCCAGTTATTGAATCCTTCATTCATGAAGTTAGTTTCCGACTTTGTGCTGACTGATATCAGGGAATGGTTGGAAGCGAATTGGCATGCTGAACAATAGACACGGTTATTTGTTATACAGTATGTAAGCCATGGGTAATCAACAAACCAACTTGCCTGACATGTCCGTTCTCGGTTTTTATAGATTCTCGTCTAATATTTCTGTGTCTGTTGGGTAAAATGGCTCCAAGGATGAACAACATAAAGCATTACAATTAACGTTACGCGGTAAGGTACTAACATGAACTTCACTTGGATCTACTGGAACAGGGCTATGGGTCCCGATGTGTTTATTGTCAGGCGTGTAGACACTGTTTTCCGAAACAGATTGCGTTAATGGACTTGTTTAGTTGTCACTGCTTTGGTCACATGATCTTTCACCTACATTTTCAATGTCATGCTGTAGACTCTGTTCTTTGTTGTTTTCTATCTTTATCGTTGATTCTTTGGTGACTTTGTCTGACTTTTTTTCAAAGAACGAAAACAGTGTACCCTGTTTTGATCGATTTGGTTTGCTTACTTTAGTTGTGTTTTTATAGTTTGATTGACTCGGAGGATACTTGCGTTTGTTTGAAGATTGTTTTGGTTCACAAGAGACGGTCTCTGCAGTTGGCAAGATAGCACAGAAATGGTTGGGTTGAAATAAACTCCCCGTACGCGCGTCCAAATTTCCGTCACGCGACCACAATACTATGAACGGGTTTCGTTTTGTACTTGGGCTGCTGATTGAATTGCGTACTCGTATATGACCATTAAGCAAGGGTCTAATGCCGTGACTTGTATCAGGATAAGCTGAATAAATATCAGTATTAACCACATTCGGAAGGCTTAAAACCTGAAGCATAGATGACCAAGTTTTTGTTTCACACATATGCATGGCTTCTAATCTAACACATTCCTCTAGGTCAATGTCATTTCTATTAGCAGAAACATTGGTTAAAAGTACACTAAACAAAGTTTTTTTATCTGTTGTCATGATACTTGGTTTTGATGCTGCTTCTTCCAGTATATGGTGATCGCTGTAGAAATTGGCATTCAGATACAAATCACAGGCAGACAGCAATCTCAATGGTGATGCCAATGACTCATCACCTGTAAATATAACAAATATACACCTGAGACCACGTATGGCTGTTACAAGGAAGATACGGTATGATTAATTTTCAAATTGGAAAAAACACATGTATAAATTCACTATACATAGCACATATCAATAATTCCTCAGTTTCATTGAACTCGAACGGACACAGTTTTAATTATGGAAGGACAAACATATCGGCAGACGAACATACGGACGATATGCATGACGCTTATTAATATCCGCCATTGAAGTATGATCAACATATTTTAAACAAGAGACCCATGAGGGCGTATACTCTACTGGCATTGATCTAGCTTGTTTCAAAAGGAACCATTATGTCATCAATATTCAAATACCACCCAAGTTTGGTGAAGATCAGATAGTAAGTGGAAGCTCTATTGTTTTCACAAGCTGTATTATAGCAATTTCCACGATTCCAATTCGGATATGGCTGGATTTCGAAAGGAACCGAGCTCTCATGAATATCTAACTACTGTATAAGTTTGGTTGAGATACAATAAAAATAAAGACTATCGCATTAACAAAATCTTTTATAGCAATTTTGATAATTTCAAGGGTCATAATCCAGTCATGCATGGGCGGATCTGGCTGGCTTTGAATAGGTCCCGAGCTCTCATGGATATCTCACTAATGTATAAGTTTGGTTGAGATAAAACAAAAAAAAGAGAAAAGACTGTATCGTGTTAACAAAGTTTTTTTATAACAATTTTCACCATTCCAAGAGTCATAATCCAGTCTTGCATGGGCGTATTTGGCTGATTTTCAAAAGAAATCAAGCTCCCGTGGATATATAACTACTGCATAGAATTACTTGCGATACAATAAAAAATGAAGACTGTATCGTGTTAACAAGAAATTGTTTACAGAAGGACGGATGCACGCATGCACGCACGACGGACAAATTGCTACGGCATAAGCCCTTCTGGCCTTTGCCAAGTAGAGCAAAAAAAACCCGGACACAGTCACTATATAACAGGATACCAGAGTTACTTACTTCGTTAGCTAAAATCTTTAAGCCGAAATGGATTAAACATATGTACGACATGATACTTACTTTACAGTGATAAATGTTCACCCGTCCCAACGATTTTTGGGGAAATTGCAGACGACAATTCCTAAATGATGGCTGAAAACCAGACGGACGCAGCGGCGAATAAACGTTTTCACCAAAAACAATAATAAAATGATGGAGTTTAAATAATTTCACAAGTTTAATTGAAGTTCAACCAACAGTTTTGGAGAAACATTGCAAACGACAGTATTTTGAAAGCGGACGGGAACACAAACAGACAAAGCAATGACTGTATTATTTCCCGAAATAGAAGATAACCACAGCAAATCGATGATTGGTTTCAATAATGGTTATTATTATTTTTATTATTATCTATATAGAATTCCAATGACATACACGTTCATACAAAACAATCTTATTCAAAAAGGATTTTTATTTTGATACATTCAAATCTCATGAAACGCTAAGTGGTGATATTTTCATGTTTACAGTGGTAAACGGCACCTGCTTAGCCTACCGCCAATCAAAGAAATCACATGAAACCACAATCCCTTTACAATGAGACCCAAACGCTTAAGCAGTAACGGCCAGTTATTGACAGTAAATTACCATTAACCATTAAGTAACGAACGGACCGAACCCCTTTAAACAAACTGTCGACGAGTGACACTTTTACAAAAATGATTTAACGGCCTCTACTAACCTTTCAAATACAGTGAAGTAGCATTAAACAAGCAATCTCCATTTCCAGTTGTTTTCACAGGGCGGACTTTTGAAAAAGGTATGTCTGTAGGAGCCAGTGTCTCAGCTAGACCATCCGTCTGCATATTTGAGTAGCTAGAGTTGTTGGTAGTTAACGTGAGTGGTGCTATGATAGTTTTATACCTAGCATCCAACTCTAAAACGCATATTCTATTCCCCGTTGATATGGCATCTTTCAACTTCCGCAGGTCGGAGATGACAGAGTCATCACTGAAATGCAATATAGTTAATATGATTGCATGGAATGAAAAATGAATAAATCGGAGTAGCAAGATTGTAAAATGAAACAATTTCAAACATTTACCCTAATTAAGTAATGAGGCTGGCACGATATAGCGCAGTTGGTAGTGTTAACTAGGGTGGTCCTTTCTATCATATGCGCACACAGTTTGAAGTTATTATGTATCGTTTATCTCTCTGAGGCTGCATGAAATGACTTTAGCTGCTGAGTGACAGTTTTATGTGAAACTTGCCGGTCCGGGTAGCTCACTCGGTAGGCTAGCGTATCTGCCTCGTGATCTGGAGGTCACAGGTTTGATACCCGGTCGAGGCGACATTCTTTCGGGCGACTTTTTCCATTGCCTCTCACCTATGATTCAAGTGAGAAAGTAGTCAGTGGCTTCGCAAAATGTTGTGTAAGTACTGGTAAGGGAAAGCAAGGAAAACATGGGTAGGTGCACTGACCGCCGTGATATTACCAAATCTGTTGAAAGCGGCGTTAAACTCCAAACAAACAAACTTATGTGAAACTTAAAATATTAACTAAAAAAAAAAAATTGCTGGTGAGCGGATTCGATCCTTGAGCTCCCGCGTGACAGAACGATGCTTTCACCATTAGGCTACGCAGACACGTACCCATTCATGGTAGTAAAATTGAAGTGCTTTAAAATATTACGGACCGAATGTAAATTTCTGGTTTTCCAAATAATTTTTTTTAAACCTTATAAATATTTCGCGTAGACCTGGGCAAATTCAAAATAAGACTTACTAAATCAAATAAACTGGCTTACCTGCTCGACGATGCAACTGCCATTGCTATGTTTATACAGGGCCTGAGGCACGTTTATTTCATGATGTTTATAATATTTTTTAAAATGATCGCGCCATATTATAAGACTTGTTTCCGGCGACCTCTTCTAGCGTAAAAAATGTATTTATAATATCGGGGAACCACTGGAATAGAATCCCGGTCGGGTTTAATTTACGGAAAATAAAATAAAAAGATCAACATAATTTATTGTTGTAATCTATTTGAAAACAGAAATTAGCATCCATCAATACATAATACAAATATCAATAATTTCATGATTCAATTGTTTTTGTTAAATTTGTTTTATATATGGTATATTACTATTATCATATGTAAATATGCTTAATTTTGTGACAATTATTGGGGGGGGGGGGGGGGGGGGGGCAAAGCATATGCTGGCCCCCCAAGCCTGAACATTGGGGGGCCCGGCCCCCCTGGCCCCCTCGGCTCCTACGCCTATGCAACATATACTGGTATTAGATGAATATATACTTATTTGTTCGACTATTCGAAGAATAACGTACCTCTATTCTACTCCCTCCGGCGACGGCGTCACACCTTGGTTAACGTTTAAAGTACAAGCTGATGTCTCAGTAACCATTGCATGTCATGGATTGAAACTTCACACAAGACTTCCCAGTCATCAATTCAACTAAAACAATTAAATTAGACAACTCTTACATAAATACATTAAATAAATATATTGCAAATTATGGCCCTTGTTTGACTAAGAAATTCTGGTTAAAGTTGTTTGTGCAATTCCTATCAAGTCCATATCTCACCAGCAACTCAATGTATTTGATTGAAGATTCATACAAGACTTCCCCATCATCAAACGTACTAAATTTTTTAAGTTAGGTAACTCTTACATGAATATTATGCAAAGTATGACCCTTGTTGGCTGTTTGGTTAAAGTTTTGCGTGCAATTCCCATCAAGTCCATAGCTCATCAACCACTTGATGTATTTCGCACAAAAATCCCAGTTATCTAAAAGCAGCTAAATTAATCAAGAGGGATAACTCTTGCCAGATAAACTTACAACTTATGGTTCTTTGTTTGATTTAGATATTCTGGTTAAAATCTATATATCAGCAGCCAATACATATATTGGACCGAAACTTAACACACGACTTCCCAGTGATCAAACCTACTAAATAAGTGTGATAACTCTTGCATGAACATATGCAAATTATGGCCATTGTTTGACTTAGAAATTATGCTGATTAAAAGTTTTGAGTGCAAGTACCACCAAGTCCATTCTAGTTAAAATCTATATCTCAGCAGCCACTATATGTATTGAATTAAATTTTCATACAACCGTTTAAAGTCAGTTATAAGACCTACTCAATTTAAATACATGTATTGTTTATAATACAATCCTTAAAAGAAATATTGTTTTCATGAATCACATCGGGTTAATAATATATATTACAATGGACTGATCATTGATAAACTCTATTCTCATAGCACATTTTGTTGGGCAATGCCGTTTACCAAACAATTCATCATCCTTTGTTTAACATATTCAAAAACTATTCTAGTTACAATGCCTCAGAGTTAACTATTCATCAATCGAACTGTGTTCCGTACCTTAATTTAATTTGAAGGGGAACCATTCTTTTTTTACAATTGATACATTAACAAAACTCTGTTGTTTTTAGTTTCTCTAACCAAACTGTTGGTACTGATTATGTTTATTAAACATTATTACAGGATTCATACTCCAGACTGGTAACAAACGGTCATAGGAGCCGGCTAAAACAATTTGCAACTGGTATTCCTTAATATTTGTTTATATTAATGTATTACCATTATCCACGCTCGTTAAATCTAGCATCATAAATATCTGTATTGTCTTAATTACCGGTAACAGAATATTCTGTTTTGTGCTGTCGGTAGTAATTCTCTTCTCTGTAGAGATATTGTATACATATATATATATGTAAGACTATTTTGGAAGTTCCGCATGGAATATTGCATTTATTTAAATTAGTTCATTTGTTAGTACCCTCTGCCGAATGAAAAATAACCACTGCCAAATGTCAAGAAACCAATGACAAGTAACCACAGCCAAATGACATGTTACCACTGCCGAATGACAAATAACCACTGCCGAATGGCATGCAACCACTGCCAAATGACAAGCAACCACTGCCGAATTACAATAAACTACTGCCAAATGACAAATAATCACTGCCGTATGGCATGCAACCAATACAATATCAAGGCCTCTGTCAAACCTATAAATTTGGTGTCGACCTTGACTTATGAAATTAAATATTTATGAATTCACTGTATCTATATGATCCAACGGGTTTATAAATATGTCCTTAATATAGCATGTGAGAAGTCACGAATCCTTAATTGGATCCTACTCATATAAAGCTATCACTTCATGTATGTAAATTTGTCCACCCTGTCCAGATGTGCTGCATGTAATTCCATAGTATATACGTCATGGTCGACACAAAGTTTATTGGTTTGGCAGAGGCCTTGATATTGTGTCTATGGTTTGCATTGTAACTAGGCGCACTCGCCGTAGTCAAGTATGTAAATTTATGTCTTGGTTATTCACAAATAATTATCTCCATATATATATCATGCATTGTGAATGAGCATCTGAAAAGATCCCAAAAGTCGTAAATTCCGTTGTTGTGAATTTAATTATCTCCCTTTATGAAATTAAATATATATGAATTCACTGTATCTATATGGTCCAACGGGTTTATAAATCTGTCCTTAATATAGCAAGTGAGTAGTCATGAATCCTTAACTGGATCCTACTCTTATAAAGCTATCACTTCATGTATATAAATTTGTCCACCCTGTCCAGATGTGTTGCATGTAATTCCATAGTATATAAGTCGTGGTCGACACCAAATTTATTGGTTTGGCAGAGGCCTTGAAATTGTATCTATGGTTTGCATTGTAGCTAGGCGCACTTGCCGTGTTCTGGTCTGTACATTTATGTCTTAGTTATTCACAAATAATTATCTCCATATATATATCATGCATTGTGAATGAGCATCTGAAAATATCCCAAAAATCGTAAATTCCGTTGTTGTGAATTTAATTATCTCCCTTTATGAAATTAAATATATATGAATTCACCGTATCTATATGATCCAACGGGTTTATAAATCTGTCCTTAATATAGCATGTGAGTAGCCATGAATCCTTTACTGGATCCTACTCATATAAAGCTATCACTTCATGTATGTAAAATGTCTACCCTGTCCAGATATGTTGCATGTAATTCCATAGTATATAAGTCATGGTCGACACCAAATTTATTGGTTTGGCAGAGGCCTTGATATTGTATCTATGGTTTGCATTGTAGCTAGGCGCACTCGCCGTAGTCTGGTCTGTACATTTATGTCTTAGTTATTCACAAATAAGTATCTCCATATATATATATATATATATATATATATACATACAGGGTGTTTCAAAATATAAGTTACAGTTTCGTCGGTTTATAATTTGCATTTTTTTATATAATATGTAAAAACAGAAAACACAATTTTAAAGAGGACATTTCAAAATTTTATTACATATGCAATATGTCAATTTTGCTTGAAAAAAGAGACGTCAATTAGTTTTCCAGAGTTCTCTATTACTGCTGCCCAAGTTTCAGCTGATACTGTTTGGAACTCTCTCTTGATACATGTGTTTACAAACAGAACTTCCGCTTTTGGGGAAGTGAAAAACCAAACATTTACGCTGAAAAGTCGTTACATCCTGAAAAAGTAACCGTGTGTGCCGCACTCAGTTCAATTGGACTAATGAGGTATTTTTTCTTTGAAAACAGTGATGGTGAAACAGAAACGATAAACAGCTGTCGATATTTGGATGTCATGCAGAAAAAAATCATTCCGGCATTTAAGAGAAGGAAAGTGAATATGCACAGGATGTGGTTTCAGCAAGATGGAGCAACACCACACACATCTACAGAAGTTCTAGCATGGCTAAAGAAGACATTTGGCACCAGATTTCTGTCTTTCAGAACAGATCAATTTTGGCCACCTCATTTCCCTGACCTCAACCCGTTGGACTTCTTTATGTGAGGTTATCTTAAAGACAGGGTGTATAAATGCAAACCAACATGTGTGGAAGTGTTGAAAGCATCAATCAAGAGAGAGTTCCAAACAGTATCAGCTGAAACTTGTGCAGCAGTAATAGAGAACTTAGGAAAACGAATTGACTTCGTTATTCGTCAAAACGGACATAACTTTGAGCACATCATCTGAAAATTTTCAAGCAAAATTGACATATTTCATAAGTAATAAAAATTTGAAATGTCCTCTTTAAAATTGTGTTTTTTTTTTACATATAGTATAAAAAAATGCAAATTATAAACCCAAGAAGCTGTAACGTTTATTTTGAAACACCCTGTATATATATATACAAGAGCGAGCTCTATGCGGATGTTGTTAAGAGCATGCTATCCAGTTCTAATTATTTTATAATAAAAATTCGGAGAATTTTGGTCAGTTCGTGTAAATGTCTATAGGACACTTTTTTTGCGCAAATAATCCGTTGTTTATCAATCATGTCCAGTGGATGATAACCAGACAACATTCGATTTGTTCGCAATGACTCAGTTTGCAAAACTCATCGAATATGGTTATCCCAGTATATTGTGGAGATTACACCACAAATAGGCACGGGCAGTGTAATTTGTATAACAACACAGCAGTAAGTGCTCGGCTATAGAGTCCGTCGTGTATGATTTACATTTCGGGCAAATTGTTATAGACTTTCGTGAGAAAAGTTTGTCAACAATAAACATCACTGACCTACAGAATGGTAAATAATCACGATATAAAAGTTGACATTTTCGTTCAGGCATATATGCATTTTCTCTGTTTGGTGACATCTATCAGTTTCTATTTCGAGTCGGTGTGACAATACTCTGAGTCTACTTAAAAAAAAATCTAATTATTTTTTATTATTATTGCATCTGGATACGTATATATAAATAATATGCAAGTTATTTATTTGTATTGGCCCTCGAAGAGTTATCTAAACTTTCATTCCATCTTTGAATATATCTTTGAGTCTTTGATTTAACAAAGTCATATATCGCAACAGGCGCTGTGTGTTTGGATAAACTGATATGCATATGTGTTATAAATGGAGTACTAATTGTCGAGTCGAAATGTTTGTTATCTTAAACGCATACATCATTTGATGGAACGGGTGGAAGAGTATGTTATCACATTTTAAAGGGATTATATTGGCATATTGCCGTCAATTCCCTGTCCTAAACACACACGCCTAGCAAAACGATACACGTATAACTTAGAGATATACGCGTCTAAAGTGTCTAATTGCATAACCTCTTTATTACAAACATCGGATTTCTGAAGCCACGTTTTTGTTTTTGTTTACATTTACCATTTTCAACGAACCGCTTTTGGGTTTCCGATCAATCATCGGATAACATCGTGAAGACTCGTTCCCAATTTCGTTTTCGAGGCTTTGTTCGGGAAGTTTACATAGTTCAATGTAAACATTGCG
The DNA here is from genome assembly GCA_029582155.1 of Panopea generosa. Taxonomy (NCBI): domain Eukaryota; kingdom Metazoa; phylum Mollusca; class Bivalvia; order Adapedonta; family Hiatellidae; genus Panopea; species Panopea generosa. Next base: position 46,828,291 of record CM055907.1, read on the forward strand.
CAATACCTTATTGCGGGACGTATTAAAGTTTTGGCCAATATTCAATTACTGTTAATTTGATAACGTTCAAGTTCATAAAGGTTATACGTCAATACATAAGCATTATTTTGTGCACACTGCATACAGAAAAAGTCACGATTAACAGCGTGTTTATGTGACTTGTCAATACATTCCCTTTAACCTACCAGTGCACTTTATTAAGCAGTTATCCGTAAGTATTAACAAAATGCACACACTGTATATAAAATATTAGATATCTTATAGCCTAGGAAAATTTGGCCTTCATTCCAGATGGGTAAAGGTAAATTCTATACATAATGAATATAATAAAAAATTGCTTACGATCAATTTGAGGGGATTTGCTTACTACATGTACGTTTTCTATTTTTTAGCATGTTGAAAGAGGTTTGATTGACAGCTATATTTTTTCTGATGGTACATATAATATACATTAAACTGGTCTATGATTAGTCGAGTTAACGCTGTTCTCCGACGGCTCCTGTTTTAACTGACACGGGCTATTTGATATGAAACATAACTTATGAGATAATGTTATCTAAAACAATGCTTCGTAATTATATTAAGAAACACATTTGACATATCTTGAGCGAGTAGGTCAACGTCCTTTATATCATTCTCATTTAAATTGTATGAATTGACTGCCATGTTAGATAAGTATAACACGTGACCCATCTGACATAGTTTTCGAGTCCAGTCAGTACATACATGTAGAAGATTTGTTGCGGCTGGATTAAAAGGAAGTACAAGTAAGCACGTTTTAGTTATATTTCAACCTGTTTTCTACAATGAAACGGAAATATTCTATGCGGCTGTGTAACCATCGTTGGATACACAGGGGTAATCCGTTCCGATACTGTCCATGTAATGGATGGAGAGTATCGGAATCGACAACCGGGGTGTACGGCAATGCTATATAACATGCTTAACATAATGAATGAACGAACGAACGAACGAACGAACGAATGAATGAATAGGGGTTAACGGCGTACCAACACATTATAGTTAAGAAAAGAGGTACAATCAACGGAAGGGTTTAATGTTTAGCAAGTGTAAGTGTCTGTGCATGACAAGCTACCCATTAATGATCAAATCGAAATTCTGATTGAATAAAGTGTTATTATCATGTTCTGTAAGCGTGTCTGTAATAACGTTTTGAACCTTGGTCTGAACTTAATTAGTTGATCAAATTATCAAAAATATTTGCTATTTCCAATTATCAAATTTTTAATATTTTCTCCTGAATTTAAATTATTGAAGTTGGGTTATTTATGAAATATTTTTTAACAAAAAAAGTTGTGTAGAATTCATTAACAAAACATTTTAACAACACATCATAAACATATAACTTTGTGCAGGAAGATGAAAAAGTAAGTTCAGTATCCATTGGTGGCAAAATTTGATATGGATATTTTAAGCAGAAGTTTTTATTTATTACTTTAAAAATTGACTTTAATGAGAGAATGGTCACAAAAAATAACTGTACGCGTAAACTTTTTAAGAACCTCTTAGAATGTTCTAGTTCAACTTAGTGTTTAACCTAATTTGACAACCAATGGACTCACTTCAATTGTCAAAATTGTGTCGCTCACATTTGTTGAAACAGCATACGAAATAATTTAATTATTAAATTCGGTCTTAATTATTAAAAAGTTCATAATCCCTGCACACGCGTGAATAGCATTGTACAGACTCCGCCCTTACTTCAATTCTGAACGAGAAATGTACACTACAAAGCCGCGCGAGCTATGCATAGAAACGGCCTTAGCAAAAATCAACTTTAAAACGTCAATAAGCTCAGACTTTATCGTAGCTTTGCTTCGTTAAACGCTGTTCAACACTTAAGCCCTGCGATCGCTCCCTTTGGGTTTTCTAATTGTTATTATGTTTAACTAAATGAACACTAACTATTACAAGGAGCTTCAAAGAACATTGCGATTGTCTGAGCAGAACGCAACGATCAATGACATAGGCGCTTCGACCGTGCAAATCAGCTGTGGTACATCAAAATCGGAAGTGCGGACCGTGTGCAAAAAGAGCCGTATAAATAATGTATTTATTTTTGTAACGAGCGACATATAAATATTTTTTGTTTTTTTCATTGTATAGATATAAAACCAAAAAGATTATTTACATATATATATATGTATACATATCTTGTATATCTACTGTTTTATATTTATCGTTTTGGTAGATATTCTATAATAACTTTGCTGTAGATCTTCGTATCCGCCCAGCCCCATCCCCAAGTTAATTACCGGTTTATTATAAGGTTATTTTACAGTGTTTTGTACAGTATTGGAATATATTGTACGAGTACGTGTTGTGGTGAAAATCACATTGGATGAGACGCCGCGCCGTGTTCAATATGATTTGACCACATTAGGTACGAGTATAATATCTTCCCATTATGTACGAAACACTGTAAACTGACCTTTTTATTCTATACCACAATCTAAAAAATAATCGAAGGAACGAAGAAAAATCAAGATTTTTTTAATCAATAAACCGTGAGTTCAGAGCCATGAGAACGACAGACGAAGTATTCGCATTTTCTCAACGTCATGCAGAATATTTTGTCGGTTGTTTGTTTTTATCGGTGAAATTTCTATTAAGTTCATTTCCTTTTTTTTTTAATCGTCATCTTGAATTCTGAAATGTACACTATAAAATTAATTGGATCCAGAAAACTTCTTCATATTGTACGGTCACGTTGTGACAGATGGGGTAAATGATTGGACTACCAAGAAACATTACTTCCGTTTCCGTTTAGTGACGGTGTATTTGTAAACAAAGCTGAAACTAAAATGTGATATTGTTTCATTTTTAAGGAGTTTATGGATATATGTGAGTCTTTATAAACAGTATACCCCGTGTAATTTCTGAAGTTTTGAATTTTCTGACTGCTACAAATTGTTATTTTGAGGGGTGAAAACAGTTGACAGTCCGCCTAACAAAAAAATTACCGTAAAATATCAAAAAAATGACAATGAAGAATGGTTCGAGGAACTAAAAATCAAAATCAAAAATCAAAACCAGTTGCACCAGTACTAGGTACACCAGACCGACCTGCAAACATAGCACTCAAACAGGCATCCAAACAAACGAAACGAAAAGAAAATTTGGAAAAGAAATTTCGCCAGACTGAACAGGACTCCCAAATGTCTGTAATAAACAGTGATTCCAGCGAGTTTGAAGTAGTCTAGAGGGATGATATTTAGAAGTTAAAATGATGGACAATACAATGACCGCCGCTGCCGCCAGTCAGAGTCTGCTAGTTGATCAGAGTCATAATCCGCACCAAACACTGACCACCCAAATAGCTCAGTATACAGTCCTTCCTGATAGCAAAATTACCAGAATCGCAATGAAAATGAAGGATCTTCTGCATGACGAAATAGACTTGCTAGTGACTTCTAAGGTACAAGAAAAAACTGCAAAAGTGGTAGATGAAGTTCGTGTCCTACGAAATGAAAATGACATATTAAGACGTCAGATTGCTGAACTTCAGGACAATCAGGATGACCTTCAACAGTACAGTAGAAGGAACTGTATACGAATCAGCAACTTTAAAGAGAGTGCTGGTGAAGACACGGACAAAATCGTGCTGAAAGTTGCAGAACAATCAGGTGTCACCCTAAACTTTTCAGAGATCGATCGATCCCATAGAATTGGAAGGCCTGACTCCTCAGTAAACAAGTCTCGCGAAATCATCGTGAAATTCACCTCATACAAATCGCGAACCGCGTTTATTAAGGGCAGGAAGACACTACGCGAAAAAAACATTAACATCTACTTGAATGAAGACCTGACCAAATTCAGAAAATCTATAGCATTTGAATGCCGACAGCATGTGAAAAACGCGAATAGCTCAATCACGAAAACATGGACCCACGACGGAAACGTTCTTGTGAAAGAAAAAAATGACAGAATATCAAGAATACGGGGACTAAGGGACCTAGATGGATACATATAAAAGATCATAGACCGCGGCGCAGTGTTTCCAAAGTGACCTTAGTGATCCTTCAAACCTTGTGTTTTCTAAAATGAACTGATAAAATTCTTAATAATAACTTGTATATGTATGCATGATGTATAGATACGATATAGTCAACATGTCTCAGACAGCTTTCCATACAGTAGTTTATAATACATTTCTGCCCGCCCATACATGGACTCACATTCGTGTTTATTTAAAATGATTTTCTGATATTAATACTGCATTCTTATTTTATGCGAGTACACATGTTGGGGCACGCCTGTAGTCACCATACCTCCACTTACATATGGTAGTTTATCTAGAATGCTTACAATAGTTATTAAGATCCATATTACCATGACATTATGTAACTATTTGTACGATACCGTTAGATAATTGAGGTGTTTTATACAGTGTAGAACGTGTATAGGCATATATCTGCCTTGAGCATGGTAAATTGTAACCGAAACCATGGACCTGGACACGAATAGTATATCCGTGGTTTAGTAACAGCTAACTACATCACATGTGCAGCATAGCCGCACTAAACCGCCCCTACACAGGAAGACTCTCATGCTATGAAACGTGTCTGATTTTAAACATATTAAAACATGTAAAAGTATTATAGAAACATGTGATTTTAATATTGATGGTTAGGATAAAACTGTCTAGGTGGAACCCTGTTTATGCGTGACAAACCACACTATGTAATCTCGGCTATATAATATTGTTACTGAACTATATTGATCACAACCGCCACCAGTCTTAGATGCTGATCTACTGCTGAGTATTCTAAATAACCCTACAGGTGTTTACCTACAAATCAGCAGCCGTTTCGGCATTTATCCTGTATATTTATATTTATTTTCTGTATTTGTTTTTCTTTTGGAACAGTATATATATGTTGTGTTCCTCAATTCCTATTGTTTGTACAATATTACCAGCTACAGACTGTGTTGCTTTTTCATATGTATGTAAATATATTATCTCTCAATAATATGTGTGTGTGTGTGTGTGTGTGTGTGTGTGTGTGTGTGTGTGTGAGAGTGCGTGCGTGCGTGCGTGTGTGTGTGTGTGTGTGTGTGTGTGTGTGCGTGCGTGTATATGTAACTTACGTGATATCGTGCATGCGAGTATGCGTATATGTGTATGTATGTGAATGCGTATACGTACATGTACATGGCTGCTTGCATACGAGCTAGCGTGCGTGCGGATAATGCGTAAATATGAATGTATTATGTAGATTCTCCAAGGTACTATTGTACATTTGTCACAGATAAGGCACGAATGAGAAGGATGTACTAGCTATTGAAGCTCGATCTATAGTAAAATCATAATTACTTTACTTGATTGTTTTTATGTGAGGAACACTTCGAAGCGATATGGATATGAATACTTTCTTGTTTCAAATCAGTATTACGTTTTTTTGCTGTTTACAAAATGTCAAAATATTAATTTTCATTTTGTTCTTCGTCGAAAATTTTCTTATATGTCCATTAAGTTTATTCATGGAAAGTGTTGTTATGATATGTAACAGTTTCTGAATTTAATCACGTCAACTAATTAACAACTATGAGTATGTTCTAAATTCTTTCACACTTACTTCTACGAAGTTTTTATGTACTGTCTTGTAATAATAATATAATAATAATAATAATAATAATAATAATAATAATATAATAATGATAATAATAATAGTAGTAGTAATAATAATAATAATAATAATAATAATAATAATAATGATGATGATGATGATGATGATGATAAATGTAATAATGAAAATATTAATGATAATAAAAATGAAAATATTAATAATAATAATAATAATAATAGTAGTAATGATAATAATAATAATAATAATGATGATGATGATGATGATGGTGATGATGATGATGATGATGATGATGATGATGATGATGATGATGAATGTAATAATAAAAATATTAATGATAATAATAATGAAAATAATAATAATAATAATAATAATAATAATAATAATAATGATGATAATGATGATGATGATGATGATGATGAGGATGATGATAATAATAATGATAATAATAATGATAATAATAAAAATAATAATAATTATAATAATAATTATAATAATAATGATAATATTTTTTTTTTTGTTGCTGTTGTTGATATTATGCTATAGTTACTAAGGTTATAACTGATTTATTGTTTCTAAGTAAGGCACACTTTCATTTGACAAGGGTAGCCTTCTCCATATTTTTTTCTATTTTTTACTTCCTACCTCGAATATATAAAAAATAATATATGAAATGAGAATATCCACAAACACCTTCCTTCATCTAACAACATGAATGATTCTCAAATTGTTTCAAGTTGCCTTAATTATTTTTATATCCTTTCTTCTTTAAGACTTTTATTCCTTTACCTCTCTTCATCTCTGTTATGTCAGCGTCATTTTGCTCGTTTTGTCTCATCGGTCGCCCTTCTCTGGTGATTGTTATGGCTTTTGAATTACATCATGTGTGTTGATTTAAATATGTACAGGGCGAGAATAGGAACATTCGCCCTTACTCAATCAAAGACAAAGGGACTTAAGTCTCTCACAAATTTTGAACTATTGTCTTGGTTAGCTATAATCATAATGCAACATGGGGATATTGAATCCAATCCAGGCCCAATCCATACACTTAATTCGCCAGTCAATAACGAAAACACTTCTCATCAACATAATATTTCAATAATTCACTACAATGTCCAGAGTTTTCTGCCAAAGAAAGATTTACTCTATGCAGAATTATTCAACTTTGATATATTAGCATTTACCGAGACCTGGTTAACAGACAATGTGTCAAACGATGATATATTCTTTGACAATTATTTAGTCCTATTTCGTAAAGACAGACCATTAGACGCTCATGGTGGTATTATTGTATACGTAAGCGATACATTACACGCAATAAGAAGAACTGAACTTGAACCCAATAATATCGAATGCTTATGGATAGAAGTCTACATTAATAATAAAAAGATGCTTTATGGTACGTTCTACAGACCTCCAAATTCTCCTGAAGCTACATTAAATACTACTGAAGAGTCTATAGGCCTCGCTGTGGATACAGGAATACAAGATATTATTATAATGGGAGATTTCAACCTTGATGTTCTTAAACCAAATACTAATAGGACACTAAGTAATCTAATGCAAAGATTTGACCTTTCCCAAACAATTGCAGAACCCACCCATTTTACAGAATATTTTTCATCTATTATTGACTTGTTGTTTGTATCTAAACTCGCTACAATTGCTGCTAGCGGAATTGGTGAACCTTTTCTTGATCAAAATAGAAGATATCACTGTCCCATCTTCTGCCATATTAACATGAGCAAACCATTACCAAATTGCTCCAAACGTACTATTTGGATGTATAATCAGGGCGACTATGACCGTTTAAGACAAGAAGCGCGTAACACCGACTGGAACTCCCACTATGACAACGACATTGACACATATGCAAAAAATATATCAAACACAATAATTAAACTCGCTGAAAGCTCAATTCCATGAAAAATTGTAACAATTCGCCCAACTGACCACCTTTGGATGAAATCTGAAATACGTAAACTTATGATAAAAAAACAACTATATGACAAAGCTAAAATCTCCAACACACTTGAGAATTGGTTAAACTATAAAACACTTCGAAACGAAACAATAACAAAAATACGCAGATCCAAGCAGGAACAATTAAACAATCTATCTGAAAAGTTAAAGTCTAGTTCCTTTTCAACCTCTGACTGGTGGAAACTCCTAAAATCATTTATTAAGCCAAATTGCACTTCATCTAGTATACCCTCACTTAAACATAATTACACTATATATACAGACGGTCTTGAAAAAGCTAATCTCTTAAATAATCATTTCACTTCATAAACACAACTTAATGACAAAAATATAGTCCTGCCAGATATATTGATAGATCCAAATAGACCAACATTAAGTGTTATCGTAATTTCACAAGCAGAAGTAAGAATAGCTCTACAACAGCTAAAGCTTGGCAAAGCGGCAGGACCTGATATGATAAATAATAGAATTCTTAAAGAACTATCACTTGAATTAACAGTTCCATTGACTAACCCTTTTAATCGTTCGCTTGAAATAAGCAAAGTCCCTTCCGATTGGAAGTTGGTCCATGTTTGTGCTATTTTAAAAAAACAATGACCCATCCGATATTTCGAACTATCGACCCATATCATTGTTGTCAACTATCGACAAACTAATGGAAAGAATAGTACATAAACATTTATTTAATTTTTTTAACCATAATAAAATTATAACGCCCCTCCAATCTGGCTTTGTCCCCAATGACTCTACTACTAATCAACTTGTAGACATATACAATACTTTTTGCCAGGCCCTAGACGAAGGAAAGGAAGTACGTGCTGTGTTTTGTGATATATCAAAAGCCTTCGATAGGGTCTGGCATAGAGGACTTGTTCTTAAATTAAAGTCAGTTGGAATAACGGGTCCTCTATTAAATTGGATCACAAATTATCTCCAAGACAGAAAACAATGTGTTGTTATTCCTGGCCATATATCAGACACTACCTCAGTTGAGACTGGAGTTCCGCAAGGATCAACGCTCGGGCCTCTTTTATTTTTAATCTACATTAATGACATTGTCTCCCTGTTAAACTGTCAAATTAAATTGTTTGCAGATGATACTAGTTTATATATTTTAGTAGATACATCCGAAAATGCTGCTACAATGATCAATCGTGACTTAGCCACTATTAACCACTGGGTAAACACATGGCTAGTTACTTTTAATCCTATGAAAACCGAATCAATGGTTATTTCGAGGAAAATTAACAAACCTGTTCACCCAAACCTAATAATGAATAATGTACCCATTAACGAAGTAAACACTCATAAACATTTAGGTCTAACTCTATCTTCAAATGGAACATGGCACGAACACTTTTATAGTATTAAAGAAAGGGCTTGGAAGAAAATTAATATTATGAGAAAATTTAAGTTTCAATTAGGTCGAAAATCATTAGAAATAATGTATCTAACATTCATTAGACCCATCTTGGAATACGCAGATATAGTCTGGGATAACTGTACCCAATACGAAGAACAAGAACTAGAATCCATTCAAACAGAACCAGCTAGAATAGCAACTGGAACTACTAAACTAATCTCAATTCAAACACTTTATCAGGAAATTGGCTGGGAATGGTTAATACATTGACGTAAAAAACACAAAATGTCCTTTTTTTATAAAATGACTCACAACCTTGCACCATCTCCTCTTACTGCTCTAGTCCCTGCAAACATCGGTAATACAGTAACGTACAACCTGCGAAATTCAAATGACAACCGTACATTACCATGTAATACCCAGCTTTTTTACAAATCTTTTCTTCCCTCGACAACAAGGGACTGGAACGAACTATCAATAGAAATAAAAAACTCAGAATCAATTACAGTACAGTTTTTAAGAATAAACTCAATAGCAACCGACCTATTACTCCAAAACACTATTATGCAGGGAAGAGATTATCACAGATCCAACACACTCGCCTTAGAACATACTGTAGTCCTCTTAATTATCTTCTATACACTAAAAACTTAATCAACAGCCCACTTTGTACATGTGGATTAATAGAAAACACAGATCATTACCTCTTCATTTGTTCTTTTTTTACGGAGCAGAGAGACATTATGTTACAAAAAATACGAGAATTAAACATACAACGAACTGTAAATACACTTTTGTTTGGAGATCCCTTGTTATCCATTGAAATCAATACAAGCTTATTTCTAACAGTACAGGACTATATAATAGCATCAAAAAGATTCAAGTAGCGCATAAACCACTTAACAGTTAATATTTTAAAATCCTTTCAAATCTTAATTTTAACTAACATTTATCTGAACTTAGTTTCGATATATCTGTACATAATTGACCATACCATTAAGTCCCTCAATGGCTATTCCTATTCCTGTTGAGACGAACAGCAAAATTTCACCCATATTTCTCTCTCTCTCTCTCTCTCTCTCTCTCTCTCTCTCTCTCTCTCTCTCTCTATGTTTGTTACAATATGCAAAGTTTCTTGACATATTCTATTAAGAAATTTATATCTCTATATATAATATGTAGGAACATCTACAGATCCTTATACTATCATTCATTGATATATATATATATATATATATATATATATAATTGTAATACTGTCACATATTTAATAGATTGATTTTGGGAGACAGATTCACAAAAGCTGTAAGCTTTCTTCTGAATCCCTTTCATAATTGTATACACATGTGTTAACTAATATGTGATATTTTCAATGTAATTGTATACTATTTGTGAATAAAATAGGTTTAAACTAAGAAAGAATATTAGATTGAAAATTGAAATGTAAATACAGGCCTGTGCTTTCCACAAAGTTAATTGTCCTTAATTGAGTGCATAAAGTTATTTTCAGGTATCGCCTGTAGATCAACTCACGTTATATATGACAGTAAGTTTCCTCAATTTCCTTTTGTAATGATTTCTGGTGAAATCGGGATTTTGTTGTCAGTTTCCATTGTGACTTGTATTTCAAGTATGCCCCTACGTCTGTCTGTCCGTCCGTCCAAATATACATAAGTATCTTGTGGACTCAACTCCTCCTACAGTTTTCATCTGATTTCTTGTTCCTAATATTTCTACTGTCATTCTGTTAGTACTGTTTGGTTTTTCAGTCCACTTATCAGTGTCGTCAGTGTAATGTTGTAGGAATTATAAATATACTTAGATGAATGCTCATTAGATTAGTACTGTATACTGATGTAAGGATACAAGTAAAGTAACTCATGCATGCTATTAGAGAGAGTCTGGTTAATTATAATATTAAGGCGGAGCTTTAACAATGAATGACACTACACTACAGTGCCTTATATTGATGGGCCATAGGTTCAATCCCTTCAAGGCACAGTATCTGTATGTGCTCAGTATTGATTCTTAGTTTTACCTAGGTTAATTTCGTGCGTTTACTTTGCTTAAGTTCCAGTACCCTTCTCATCATTGATGTGAAATTAATTTACTTTTCTGATTGGAACATATGTACAGTTCAGAGAATTGCTCGCCTTTTAAGTTTTATTATCACATTTTACCAACTCTGCTAATTGCCAGTTTGCTGTAGTGTCGTTTGTTTTCAATTTCAGAGGCTGTCTTTTCGAATATTGGTCTTAATAGATAATGAAGGAGCGATTTGACGACAAAACAAATGAGACGGTGTTGCATCACGATTCAGAAGAGATACCGGAACCGGATGTCAACACCGCCCCAGATGGAGGCTGGGGATGGATCGTCTGTTTTGCGTGCTTCATGACCCATGTGCTAATGGATGGCCCGGCTTACTCAATCGGAATTTTCTTTGTAGACTTTTTGGAGTATTTTAAGGAAAGTAAAGAACAGACTGCTTGGATTGTTTCCATGGGTCCAGCTGTAACGAATTTTGTAGGTAAATATCTGTGTCAATAGATGCTTTTATAAAGTTGCAAATTTTCATTTTTTGTCATATTCTTGATCAGTGTTTTATAATGTATTGTTTTATTAATTACTTTTATGGATCGATTCAAAATTTTGGTTGGTTTGATTGTTTAATAGAGAAATGAATGCTGCAAACAGTTTATCAATAGAAAACAAACGTAATTAGCATACAAACGATGACTACCGTACTTTCAAACCAGTAAGCTTGGTACAGATATAAGTTCACGCCTAAGCTGGTAGTGAGTGTAGCAACGATGGATGTTAAATTGGCGCTTAAAGTTAAAAGCGCGTGGCACAGTGGTAGAGCACCGGTAAATGTAAATAAATGACCGCTAAATGTTAAAAATCAACCGAACTTCCTCTAAATACTAATTCACTGATAACTGATAATTGCAAAAACTATCGGCATAGAGACGGAAAATGGAATTTAAAGAACTAGTTAATTTATTAGTGACTGAATAAAAGTTAATTAACGGGTCGTGGTGAGATGGCATGTGTCACCTATCACTGTAAAGGTTTTTATAATGGCCGGAAACAGTGTTTTAACATTTACCGAAATTCAATCGATGTTTTACATTTAACGTTTATTTCATTTTACATTTTCCGGAAATTTTAACATTCAGCGGTACTTTAACATTTATTATTTCCACTATGGTGTGACAAATAAAAAATGAAACCGTTACAACGTTTACTGTTAAAGTTTAGATATATTTTGTTGCATATACCGTCTCGCACATCATTTTTTGCACTGTTTAACATACAGAGAAATGCACTTTTGGAACACTGGACACATTACTAATGGCTCTAAAAGTGCCTTGTTCCCATAGATAGTTTTCCGTTGGCCAAATTATGCGGAAAAAACATGGGGTTGACCAGGTTGCTTTTTCACAATCTTGATAAATCTACACCACACCCATGACCAACCGCGTAAACTATGACCAAACCAGATAAAACAATGGAATATTTATTTAGTAGTACAAACAATAAACTATTGAAATAGTAGATTTGAAGAATTAGAATATACTTAGTCAGAGTGTAGACTGGTCTAATTAGAATGATGATTTATTAACATAGTTTCTTTTATTTAAAATGGTATATTATTACTTTTATTTTAGAAGTAAAAATAAGAACTGAATCAGACTTTTGTGAAAAACAAAATGTATAATGAAAAAAATGAAAATCCAATAAGTAGGTTTCAAAGCAGATAGGTTTACACTATATTTTTTTCTGTATTTACAAAGTTTCCGTCAATCAGCCAAATGATTACATGTATACACGTGGAGAAAGATTACTGGTAGTATATGTTGAATATCTTCATATGTACGATGCATGAATAAATAAATAAACACTTGGTATTTGCATGATGAAAATGACAAAGAAAATGTTTGTGACTCGTAGATTAATCACACTAAAGATTTACTGGTGTGTCGTGGCACAAAAACATGTACTTTATTGGTAGTTTTAATTCCATAAAAAATGCAAGCCAGTGATATCAAATAAACAAATTTTGGCGTCCAGATTGTCACTTGAAGAATACATATATAACATTGACAAGAAGAAACGTGTTTCAGTTTCTGTTCATTTAAAGTATCGGCAACAAGAAGAAACGTGTATCAGTGTCTTTTAATTTAAAGTATCGGCAACAAGAAGAAACGTGTATCAGTGAATGTTAATTTAAAGTATCTGCAGCAAGAAGAAATGTGTATCAGTGCCCGTTAATTTAGAGTATCGACAACGAGAAGAAATGCTTTACTAGCTCATATAATTTTTCAAATTTGACATATTTTATATAACAAAGTTCTATTTATTGTATCAAACGATCAACGTATACAGGTCTCATTTATGAATTACCTACCTTACATGACGGTAGCAAGATTCTTAAGCCCAAGAAATTAGAGCTGTGTAAAGCGGTTGGGCTATTTCTTTGTTAAAAATGCATAAAATGTCATATTTCTTTGTGCATCTGGAACATTGGAACATTTTCATGATTTCTGCCAAGTTTAGATGACATAGTATGATGAAGCTATAACAGTTTAAAGATGCGTAGTGATACACTGCAACAAATGGACATAATTGTCAAAAAAGAAATTGTGAAATAGGAACCTGATCAATCCCATGTTTTCTTCTGCATAATTGGACCAACAGATGACTATCTATGGGAACAAGGCACTTTTAGAACCATAAGTAATGTATCCAGTGTTCCAGAAGTACATGTCTCTATATATAGAACAGTACAAATCTAATTGTTTTGTAAGACGTACAGATAAACAGCAACACCGGTCAATGTTAATTATGTATTGATTTCTTTATGGAATACAAGACAATCACTGACCAATTTTTACCCAATGCAATGAGCACCATCACCATTCCATTTCATAGTATATCTTTGTAATATTACAGGTCCTATTGCCGCAGCACTTGCAAACCGTTACGGCTGCCGCCCGGTGGCAGTCACCGGGGCTGTTATATTTGCCGGTAGTTTTATCTTGAGCAGTTTCGCGCCAAATATCTACTTCCTATACTTTAGCCTCGGACTCTTAACAGGTGAGAATAAATATTTGCATCCGACCGTTATAATTATTAAGGTGGTTTATTCTGATCATTTAAAATAGCTGTTAGAAGTTAACTTGATATTAAATGGTTAAGTATACTGTAAATTTGAAATTTTTAAATGTAAACGCTACCGAACATGAAGCTCAACTGTTTTGAGGTAATCTGGAACTTATAGGTTGCACTGATCTATATATCGGTGAAATAGATTCCTCTAATACCCAGAAGGTCGATGGGAACTATAAAATATGCACATGTACCCAAAATCGAAATTAAAAATCACATAACCAGCTTTTGAAACAACGTTCAGGCACTGTATTTAGCAGGTGCGCGTGACGTAGGTTCTCCCCCTTGCATTAATAAGCAACTGATGTATAAATGCTCTGCAACACCCGAAATGACTCAAAACAATGTTGAAACGGTTAAATTTGCAATTCAATGTCAACATTTTCATTTGATAATGTTGTGCCATGTGCACATTTTACTCAATGTCGTCTTATTTTTTATTAAAAAATCTTGCCACTTTAGGGCAATATCCGGTGTACGTTGTACCACTGTGTTTATGATAACAAGTGACCATTCTGTATTTAAGTGTAGGCTTCGATTTGTCAAGAATGAGAGTTAACTTCCGGTAATTAAATATATTCTATACCGTCAATTTTACAGGTACTGGCAACGGATTGCTCTACCTGACGGCCATTGTGAGCGTCAGCAAGTATTTCGACAAAAGAAGAGCATTGGCCACTGGCCTCGGAGTCTGTGGGGCTGGTGTCGGCACTTTTATATTTGGTCCAATCACGAGACTGTTAATAGACGAATACACGTGGAAAGGCGCCATGCTAATTCAAGGTGGCCTCGTTTTGAATTGTGTTGCATGCGGTTTAGTATACCTTCCACTAGATGTATCAGAAACGACTGGCGGTGAACACAGATCGCATATGAACACAGATATTGAGTTACATAATAATGACGTTGTCAATAACACAAATTCAACATCTGAAATATCAGACAAATGTGATTCATCAAACGATTCCTTAGCAATATCCGATAAACCAAACAGAAATATTAAATATACAGACCACAGACCAAAGCTGGGAGATACCCGTTTTGATATAATAAACAGTCCAAAGGAAAATAAGCGCATTATAGAAATAAAAGATATTCAAGTTTCGAATTCAGATGAAGTTGTAAAAAGGTTAATTAATACAAATTCAGACGGCCATTATGACTTTATCGAAAATAAAGAACACGTTGACATCGTGCTGGAACGAACTTCAAATAAAAGTCTAATGGGTGAAATATATACACAAGTGAAACGCTCTTTTAATTTCGGTATTTTCAAAATGCCAGTTTTTTGCCTGTTTGTGGCTTCTAGTATGATATTCGGTATTGCTTACCGCGTGCCCTTTATATACCTTCCTGACAAAGCAAAAAGTGAAGGTAAGCACTGTTTATTATCCAACTCATTTTTGTTAAAAAACTATATCAGCTATTTGTATTCCTTGTTATTTATGATAAGAGTCTTGACGAAATTCAGAGGAAAGTGCATGTACCGTACTTGTAGCTACGTTCATTTCCACGTGCAGGAACGGTGTGATCATACTCACTTACATTAACTGTGTAATCCTACTCACGTGCAGGAACTGTGTGATCATACTCACGTGCAGGAACTGTGTGATCCTACTCACGTGCAGGAACTGTGTGCTCCTACTCATGTGCATGAACTGTGTGATCCTACTCACGTGCAAGACCAGTGTGATTATATACACGCGCAGGAACTGAATGATCCTACTGACATGCAGGAACTGTGTGCTCCTACTCACGTGCAGGAACTGTGTGATTCTACTCACGTACAGGAACTGTGTGATCATTCTCACGTGCAGGAACTTTGTGTGATTCTACTCACGTGCATGAAGTATGTGCTCCTACTCACGTGTAGGAACTGTGTGATCCTACTCACATGCAGGAACTGTGTGTGATTCTACTCACGTGCATGAACTGTGTGATCCTACTCACGTGCAGGAACTGTGTGCTCCTACTCACGTGCAGGAACTGTGTGATCCTATTCACGTGCAGGAACTACATGTGATTCTACCCACGTGCATGAACTGTGTGATCCTACTCACGGGCAGGAATTGTATGAAAAGACTCACTCGCAGGAAGTGTGTGTGATTCTACTCACGTGCAGGAACTGTGTGATCCTACTCACGTGCTGGAACTGTGTGATCCTACTCATTCTTCGGAAAGCTGGTTTCAGACAATCATTACCGATATAAAATTTGCTTAAACCAAACAGTCTTTGTGGAGCATTGGACCGGAGTTCACTGGGCTGTGGGTTCGATACTCCATTTGATCACTTACTTGTAATTTATTTTTGAGCAGCACTATGCTTTATCCACTTTTTCTTATTACAGATTTTAACCTGGACGATATTGATCTTGAGCTGTGTATGTCTCGGCATCATAGGCGGATCCAGTGTGTGGATGGGTTTACGATCCCGGCCCGCCCCCACTTAAATCGGAAAGCATACTCTTTAGTGACTTAAAATGCCATTATGGATTTTAAAATCATTTTGGTGGATTGGTCCGACTCGCTGCGTTGGCAAGCTAAACATTTATAATGCTGGTGCATGCATGCAAATTAATTTGATTTATTAATGTTGGGACTTCTACAATGTAGTTACATGTTATTGTTAACATGCTCTTTTAAAAATATTGCCATACCCATATTCTCGTCAGATTGCATCATTTGAAGTATTTGTTTTCATTTTTTTTACGGACGCCACCCCACACACGTCACATGCTATATAATACTGGATCTGCCCCTGCGCATCAAAGTTCATTAAACACATATGTACAATCCATCAATATGATTGTCATATAGCAAATTGCGGAACCCAATTTACATATCCCGGTATATTTTACGTCCAACGAATAAACGTTTAGTATACAGTTTTATTTTATACCTGTACGCGTATAGCCAAACAGCTACCCCAGATACTATCACGTAAACCTACAATATGTAAAAGTTTATTGATTCCAATAATATATTGTACATTTCAAAATTCAAGATGGCGTCTTAAAGAAAAGGAAATAAATTTAGTAGAAATTTAAACGATAAAAACAAACAATCGACAAAATGTTCCGCATGACGATGACGAATATCTGTCACTGCCACTTCTTCCGTCTGCCGCTATGAACTCACGGTTTATTTACTTAATTTTTCTTTACTCTTTTGGTAAATTCTTTCAGATTGAAGTATAGAATAAAAATACCATTTTACAGTGTTTTGTACAGTATGGAAATATATTGTACTCGTACTTTTTGTGTACGTACACCTACGATGTGTCGTCCAATATGACTTTCACCACAATACCACAATACATACTCCTACAATATATTCCCAAATTGTACAAAACACTGTAAAATAACCTTATAATATCGTATATCGCAATAATATCTGATTAAAAAACCTCATTGACTCGGATTTAGTGAATCTGTCCATATTGAACGCTCCTCACGTCTCCTAGCACCAGCTTCAGTGGTTTCTATTTTGAGCGTTAGTGTCCATTCTGCAAATATTTTCAAAGGATCAGAAATAATAACAATACTGAATATACAACAAGGACCCTAAAACCCCTTGAAACCAGCCAGTGAATCTACACCTATGACCTTTGTTACTATCAGCCAATCTTAGCTTTAAAATATTCTTTGGCACACACGGATGGGCAATATACATATTCAAGTGCATGAACACATTTTCACTTAAAGTCTTTCACAATGTATATAAAACTGTCATATATTGTAAAAGTTATTGACACGGCTGAATAAAGTTGCAGGCAGTTTTATAAAATATATTGAAACGAAAGTGAAACGCATATCTATGTTTTATGGTATTTTTATTTAAATGTTTTTCAAATCGAAAACAATCAATTTTTCATTTAACAGTATAATTATTATTGATTATAATCTCACAAAAGTCCAACGCATTACCGCTATAGGACCGCCAAAGTAACAAAGTATCACTTAACACACAGTCAAGTCAATATCGCGTATGATTACCAATTGATTCTGCATAGTGTTCCAACGAATGGTCTATATGCTCTAATGCCCAACTCGCGCAATCAGTTTCTCACAGCATTATGTTGTGTGTACCAGGCGTATTTAAACGGCAGTTTGGAACCGGTTACGTAGGTTAACTTGACTTATGGTACCGTCTTTTCTGTGCGTCGTTACGTGTGGATGCTGTATTGTGATATATTCGCGGTCGTAGAAGTAAAACGTAGTCCTTGCCAGACTCGACTTATTATGGAATGGTTGGCATTCAGCAATCTTGCCATCTGCGCTTGTGCGATTCTTTCAAGCTGTAACGTAACGGCACATTCACGTTGGCGAAGCCGAGGCATCGTTTTTCTCGTTACAATGTATTTAAAATGGCCCCGTTTGTGTAAAAAGATTGTTAGGGAATGTTTTAAAATGTGAACCATTGTGTAAAATGTCACGGGAGTGACTGTGCACAAGGAAATATTGATTTCGTACTTAACGTGGGGTTGTTTAAATAGCACCAGTCAACCATTACTAATGTGCTGTATATTAGTAGTCGGTAAAACACCTAATAGACAAAATAGAAATGATCATTTGCTCAAAATCACCTATGCGTTTCTTTTCCGTTTCAGTATAGAAGTACATGTAGTTCCGAGAGACGCGATATGTAGTACTATAATTTGGTACAGTTTAGGGTATTACGACTGTTCAATATCAACTAAAGAAACTGCGTAAATGTTAATGCGGTTTTATGGAGCACATATGCTAGAACATGGCATGAGTAACGGACCTTGGTTAGTCCCCCACCCCTCCTTTGATTTTTTTGCCCCCATTTATTTTTATCAAATCTATCTTCAATCAATCCAAAATATCCACTTTTTATAAAAGAAAAAGAAAAAAAACAGGCAAAAATAAGTAACGGCCCATATACCCCCAACCGACTTTGCAAAACTGAAATGTTTTAATCTTGAACGGCATGCACAGAGAGCGAGAGGAGTTATTACGTGACAAAATAAGCGCAAAATCAGAAATATTAAAGAGGCACATTTTAACGAGTTAATACAAAACTGAAACGGCTCAACAAAACTGTAGCCTGGTATGACATGTTACTCTTTCGTGCTCCCTTACTTATAGCAATATCATCCAGAACAGCTGATGAGACCAATTTCCTATTCCATCAAGTATTTGTTGAACAAAGTTTGCCATTTTCTGTTTGAATTCTGTTTTATGTATGAAGCGCACTGATTGGTTCTAAAATACACTCTCCCAATGAAGGACCAATCGGTGCGCTTTAGACATAATTATTAGCTAGAAACTGGCAGACTTTGTTAAACAAACAGGACATTAAACATATTCTATTGTTTTTTGTATACATGTAGTAGCAAAAGGGTTGGGTCACAAGCTGTCCAACATTGTAATCGGCTTTTTCCAATAACAATTAATTTACAAAAGAACAATCAAGATGGCAATAAAACATATTCATATAGGAAGAAGGAAGAAAAAGTGAAATAGGGTACATTGTTTAAATATAGGTTTCCGTATGCTGACCTTAAATAAGGGGCTCTACTGTAATGTAAATACTAAAACTTAACAAGATCTATTGTTTATCAAATCGTTTAGTTTCTTTAATGTAAGTTTGGACACTATTAAATATAACAATTTTTGCATCGTCTGAGATATCATCACTCCCTTGTAACAATGTTTTAATGACGTGTAGCATGAAAGAGACGAGGTCGATCATTTAAAAAAAACAAAACGGAATAGTGTTCGGCATCCTCTTTCCCATGCCCACATTTTTCACAAGTTGAATATAATTTCAATTTATTAACAAATAAATCATATTTTAAATATAGGTTACTGCAACCATTTCTGTATGGATGCCCAAATCATATTGCTGAATCACTTGAAAAATTACAAAATGGAGCAGTAAGAATTGTAACCGGATTAACAAGATCAGTTTCTTTACAAAATCTTTATACAGAGTGTGGATGGGTTTCCCTCAAAGAAAGGCGAAAGCAACAAAAACTTACGTTCATGTACAAAGCCACAAATAATATGGTCCCTTCCTTTATAAGAAACTCGATTCATCCATTGATTCGCAACACTACTGTTAATTAAGAAATTCGGATAATGTAGCAACTCCTTACTGCAGAACTGAAATAAGTAGGCAATCTTGTATACCTTCCTCGATAGCATTGTGGAACAAGTTAGACCAAGCGGTAAGAGCGATAGACTCAAGTATATCTGTCTTTAAAAACAATGTAAGAATGTCACCTAAAATACCTCCAAATTATTACTCGGAGGGAAACAGATACTTATCAACTCTGCATGCTAAATCAGAAATAACTGCAGTAATTTGAATAGTTAGATGTATTTAAACGATTTGAAAAATAATCCCGTCTGTTCTTGTGGATATTTGACTGAAGATGATGAGCACTACTTTTTTTAAATGTAACTAATATGTAGCTTCAAGAATTCCAATTTCAAGAGCATTCCACCCAATAGGTTTAAGGTTAATTTTATATGGCAATTCTAATATTGTATACGATGATAATACTAAAATATTTAAAAATGTACAACAGTTTATTAAATCTTCAAAAAGATTTGAATCCGAGTACTAATTAAGAAATCCGTCATAAAAAGCATTGTTATATCTAATAAGATAAAAAATAAAGAAAAACAAAAGCTTTCTATAACGATTGACAAACATTCATAATCATTATTGATATGTATCTAGAATATGTAAACAGTTACTTTAATGACAACAATATAGATCATACCGGGTTAATCTTTTTTTTTAATGGTTGTGTTACAAGTCTGCATAGTGTCTAAATGCATCTTTTGCATTCCTATTCCTTTTCCAGTCTTCTAATTTTTGTTAACCTTATACATGTAAGAACTGAATGGAATTGATATAACTGATTTTTAAGAAAAGGTTATACTCTATTATTTTAATTAATATTAACTGATGGATAATGTGTACACACTGTTGTACGTCTCTTTTTCATTTTGTATTAACTCTTTATCATGTGTTATGCCATGTCATGTTGTTTTTTTCTTCAATTATTTGTAATATTTTAGGGGAAGGACCGTAACTAATGTTGTGAGAACTTGTGGCCCAACTCCATTGCTACAATTATAAGCGAATAAAATATGATTAAACTAAACTGCAACCTTTTTTTAAACGTGCATGAAAATGTGATAATTTATGAAGATCTGTTAAATAACTGATCGATTTTTTAACAAACAAGAGTGGTGGAATAGGAAATTGCTCTCATTTGCTATTCTAAATGATATTGATACAAGTAAGTGAGTACAAAAATCAGGGGGCGACTTACCAAGGTCCGTTTCTCTTGCCTGTGAATTGCATTGGTCAGGTTTCTTGTCTGAGTCGCCCGTTATGACTACCGTTACGTATACATACATCTATCTATACTTATTAACTTTACATCGATGGTGAAAAAAACTCTTTATTACATCAATGTCTTGTGTAGAATCAAATGCGATTCGCCATCATCATGTATGATTTCTCTCGTATTAAGTCGTCTTTTATTTGTACAGGAGTTACTGACTATAACAGAGCCTGGCTCGTATCTACAGTCGGCATCACAAACACTGTTGGCCGGGTTGTGTTTGGCTATATCTCCGACCTCAAGTGTGTGAACCGGCGTATTCTTTATTGTACGGCTATTATTATCTGCGGTGTCAGCACGTCTCTGGGACCTCTACTAGAATCATTCGCGACTCTTTCCGTCTACTCGGTTTTATATGGAATTTTTAGCGGTAAGAGATGATGTCCGGTGCGACGGGTGGGAATGCAAGGGGTGACGTTAACATCTCACTACACATTTGCACACCTTTTAAGTGACTGTAAGACACTTGTTGCGCTGAAAAAAATATGTTATTTGGTTTTGAATCTTTTCAAAATTGTTCATCAGGATTGCGATTTCTTTTTACAAGTTAGTCGATCAAAGTCTAGCAT
The DNA here is from genome assembly GCA_029582155.1 of Panopea generosa. NCBI lineage: Eukaryota > Metazoa > Mollusca > Bivalvia > Adapedonta > Hiatellidae > Panopea > Panopea generosa. Next base: position 46,850,383 of record CM055907.1, read on the forward strand.
CGCATGCACAAACATAAGACATCAATTGTTATTCAAAATAACTTTATTTTACCATTTGAATGTATTTTAGAGCAGCTGAGAACTATTGTCAATGAATACACTACGGTAATCACTGCATTCTCATAAAAAATTGCTCAACAGTCATGATTTATATGTAGGCTATATACGTTCTTGTCATCAGTTATTGTTCATTTTTGATAATGGATATATTCCTGCTATGAAAACAAAACACATTGAAAACTTTTCTGTGTGGATTTTTAAATTTGTAAATATATATCTTAATTTATATAAAACAAAAACACAATTCGACTGTGAAGTGAGTCTTTTAGCATCTATTGAACACATTACTATGCATTTACATACAACATTATAAAGTGTTTGATTTTTTTACGGTTGGGAAAATAGATAATAAATGCCATTATTTGACTATTTTATCTACATTAAATATTATATTTATCTTCTCGGAGACAACGACGAAGTGGCTATAACGAAACTGTTATATAAATATGTTTTAGGTGGGACGGTATCTCTGATTTCCGTTATACTGATCGATATTGTTGAGATAGATCGGCTTACAGAGGGGCTCGGACTGCTCAATCTATTTTCTTGCGTGACCGTATTAATAGGCCCACCTTTAATGGGTAAGTTTATTTTTTTGCCTTCGTTTCTGTAGAGTCCGAACTCCATTTATTTATAACGTAGGAGTAGCGTGAATGTCAAGGTCAATCTAATATGTTCGTCTTGTCTCAAGTGAAGAGAGAGAGAGAGCCAGAGGGGAAAGAAAGAAAAAGAGAGGGAAAGATAGAAGAGAGAGAGAGAGAGAGAGAGAGAGAGAGAGATAGAGAGAGAGAGAGAGAGGGAGAGATAGAAGGGGAAAGAGAGAGAAAGAGAGGGAGAGATAGAAGGGGAAAGAGAGAGAGATAGGGGAAAGAGAGAGAAAGAGAGGGAGAAATAGAAGAGGAGAGAGAGAGAGAGAGAGAGAGAGAGAGAGAGAGAGAGAGAGAGAGAGAGAGAAAGAGAGAGAGATAGAGGGTAGGGAAAGAGAGAGTGAGAGCCTCGAAGAGAGAGAGAGAGATCGTTTAACTATAAATTATTTCATGTTAAATTATTTTCAGGCTGGCTGTTTGACGTCACTGGAAGTTACAACGTACCGTTTGTCGTTTCAGGAATACTTCTAGCGCTGTCTGGTGGAATGCTGTATTTCGTTCCTTGTATAAAAAGCCATAAAGTTGTTTAATTTTATTTAGATGTTGCTCTACTTTATCAGCCAATTAAATCGCTCAGATTTACCAAAACAGAACATTCCATTTTACTTTGAAATTCACCTTAGTTGCGTCTACCCGATTTCTACCCGAGTCTACCTGATTTATGCCGTAAAAGTTCGGAAATTTCCTGGCATCATTGATTTAAAATGGAGCTCACTTTTTTCGCATATGCTTAGTACCAGTTCTTTTGGTGTGATTTCTGTAATTTTTGTATATAATTTGTTTCAATAAATAGGTTTAAACTATGGAGCTATGTGCTGTACCGATAGGCGCATACGCAAATATCATCGATAATTTTAATGCTATTTCCGTCTGTGAAGCAGCAATGTATAAATAATTATTAGTGAATAAACATTACCATAACGATAAATTCACGTGTCAGAGAGATATCGGCTGTTACAAAACCACGGAAAGCGATCAAAGTTCACGCATATTCTTGTCATTCATAAACAATCTTTATACAATGTTATTCCACTATAAAACACAAATAAAGCGAATTTTGCTTATTTAAAAAAGAAAACAATACAGAAAACGAAACTTAATAACTTTGAAATACAGTCTATCGTATGAACTCATCATTATTTTACCGTGTCTCATTTGCCTTGAATCATTTACATCAAACCAATTCAGTAATACGGACCAGCACTCCAATTGGGTCCCGTAAATAACAATGTTGGGAAAACCCCATTTGAGCACGTTGATTGATCAGCTTCAACTGCAAGTCTGAATGACGTCACAGTTTAGTAAGCGTTCAATTGCTATGAATTGTGGGACAGTAATAGAATTTACTGCTTTTTCAATGGTGTAAAATAGACCTAATTTGGGAGATATCAGGTACTGGGATAGACTACGAATTGTACCAAATTGAACCATAATGGAAATAAAATGCTGTTCAAAGCGATTTATCTTTTTTTATCTTTTGCTTGACGGAAGAAATTCCTTATCACATTCCCTTTATCCACTTGTTGAAGTTATCACTAAAGGTAAATCGTCATATCTATCATCATTGTCAGATTATTTTCTCCTCTTCAATGTTGGAAAGTTCAAGTATACTTATATTATAAAAGTTTCTTCGTAAAATTGTTTAAATAAACTCTTTTTGCATGATTTTTGTTCATGCTTTGGTGTCGAGCTTTTTTTCTGAACCGATTTTGTCGAAAAGGTTGAAATTGTTTTTGTTATGGGGATTCAGTAGATGTTTTCTTTTCAGGTATCTTATTGCAAGATATTTTTCTCCGAAATATATGGTTTAAAATATTGTTAAGATTTAAACACGGTAATTTTAAGTTTACGCTTTTTATTTTAAGAATGTTATTACCTTACCCAAATTCCCCCCTACCCATCATTTTTTTTATATATGATATTACGAAAGCTGGATGTGTGAATACATCGTTTATGGGTATTTCAGTAGTAATATAAACTTGTCCGATGTACTAAACAGATGATTAGTTCATACAGTTATTGAGTTCAAACGAGCATTCAATTAATATTTTTTCTTTGTTTTTGACCATTCTGACGAGTGGCATTATAATACGATATATCACAACACAGTTAAGTATAGATCTATATTTTATCTTGTGCACATTTGATAAATTATTATCAGTTTTCTCAGTTATTGTTACAGGAATAAACAATATGGAAAGGATACACAATACCGAAAGAAGATATGTTGACAGTTTTATTGTGCACAACTAATCATAGTTTTCTGTGTCTACTACAGTTAAGCAACATATACATTTACTACTTTTCGGAATAAAGACGGCTTAATTTTTGGGTAAATTATGTTTATATTAACTGACAGAGTTGAAAACAGTGCAGGAAGTGTCAGATTGTAACTTGAACTCTTCCTGCACTGTTTTCAAAGGCCTTCTGTGATTGGTGCGGGAAAACGCGTATCTATGAAGTAAATGGTTGAAGTAGGAGTAAAACATCAGAATGAATCGGAGTAAAACCACCGTCATTCCATGAGTAACTGGCAAACTTTATCGGATAAAGCTTTTGAAGCGATCGGGACTCGAACCTACGATCTTAGTGGTGAGAGGGAAGTGATCTTGACACGGCGCCTTAGACCACTCGAACACGGAGGACACATTTAATCAAAATCAAATTAATTCAAGAAAATATCTTCACTACAAAATATAAAATTTACTATCAATCTTCCGAAATGAAGAAAAAAGAGTTTAATATAGATATTGAGTGAAAAAAAGAGTTTAATATAGACATCGATAGAAAAAAAGAGTTTACTATAGGCATTGATATAAGTGAAAAAAAAGAGCTTAATATAGACATTGCTACAAAATATAGTTGTAGTTATTGAAAAAAGAATCCCTAATACATATTCATATTGAGTATAATGCAAGCCATTTCTTAAACAAATCAAACTGGTCGTGTTCACATAAAACATGAAATGTAATATTTCTTTAAAACCAAATATGTTTCTGGCTTATTTGAATCAGTGTTGAACGTGATGTGAAAACTTCTGTTTCTACATTTTTAAGAAGTAAATCACACGTCTTTCTTTCCCAGACGTAGAACTACAGTGTTCATCCTCTAGGACTTGGGTCAGGAACCAGCGAGTCAAAATGGATAGTACGAAAGTAGTTCAATAGAAAATTGACAGTGGTTGTTCAAGATGGTGTGAATGTCCACCAAGTATACTTCACAGGAAATATTGAAAAATAGACTTTTGTAGAGAGTATATTTCCAAAGAGAATGGTGCACAATTTAGGGAAATCATAGCCATAACAAGCAGAGCGGACTACTTTTAAGAACGTAGGAATTCTGCACAATCTGGCTGATTGTCGCAAAACGTATTCCGCATATGCTTAGTACCAGCTTTACCCATGAACACTTTTAGAGTGATTTGTTTAAGTTGTGAGAACTTGTTTCATTACAATCGATGTAAGATAAATAAGTTTGCCGTAACATTGTCACCACCAGGTGGTATATTTTTATGTCAATGAGATATGGACGTCGCAATACCATGTCAAGTGCAAAAGTCTCGTGTTCATTTTTGGATTGAGATTTTATTTCATGACTGTCATATCTGATATCATCTTCATCTTTATTATTGTCTTTTAACACATTTCCTCAGTCAAAACTCAATATGATCCTGCCTTAGAGTTACGCCCCTTTTTATGTCACGGTAGCAATAATTTGAACATTTGAAGACTTATTTTTATTAATCTACCGGTTATTTTGAGTTTTTGTGTGCGGATACATTCCTGCTATGACAAAAATAATACTTAAAAAAAACAAAGAACAAACTTCAACTGTGTAGTCAGTCCTTACATTCGATATGAAAATATACGTCATGAACATTAATTAAGCATTTTTAACTTTTTTAAGCATTGTCAACAATTTACATGTCAATTTGAAGTTGCAAGAATGCACCAATCTCCCATCTATACGTGTACATTGTATTTCAGCAGTCCTGTGTAATACGTTTGTGTAAATTATTAACCCACGTGCATTTATGCTTGTGGACATCATGCACTTAAGAATTAACCTATTTCACGGTCCAGTCAATACTGGTTCCTTGTTTGTGACTTAGCTAAGATAAATTTCACAGACAGGAAAGGGAACCATAAAGGTAACGTGTATTAAATGTGTTCACTTGGAATTTTAACTGCACATTGTACATGTGATATTAGCCCAGGTGGACTATTCACAAAGGATCGACACAGTGAGGTAATTATGTCACTTAATTCATTTGGACACTTGTATATATTTTTTCACTTTTTTAATATAAATAAAATATAGAGAAAAGTAATATGGAGTAACTAACTTAATACTCATTAATATTTGCTGTATATGATTAAGTAGGGTGGTAGCCATTACTGGTTCTCCCGAGAAAGACTCTGGGAGTGATTCATGGAAGCTCCGAGTTTTTTTGGAAGTCGGACTATTATATCATTCCGCATATCAATATTTTCTGCAAGCAATTTTATATGTCGTAGAGTACTATGAAATGGAATGGGTGTAACAAAGTAATCTTGGTTTTCATATATTTTTTTCATTGCATTCTTTTTATCCACCTAATGTATCAGTAAAAGATTGCGGCACGATATGTGTACACTCGAGCTCTATCCATCCCTCCAACCCTCTTTCCACCCCTCCCACCTGCTGTCCCAGAAACTACGGATCGTCGGATGTTGAATAAGTGCTTCTGGGCGTCTAGGGCAATGAGTAGGACAAGTATAACATTTTGTTTTGGTTTGTTTGTTTATTTGTATCAGGTTTTGTGGCAACTCTTTCAACATTAATTTAGTTATGTAATTATATAACGTAGGTAGGCACACTTAATCATTGTTTCTGGTATCTGTTAGGCGGTTAACCAGTACTAGACGCACAGTATCTCTACAAGTCACTGAATACACATATTCAGAGGTGGGAAAGTTGTGGCTGTTGAACAAATTTCATGGTCAGTCATCACAAAGATTGTGATGTTTCACATATTACACAAATTGAATGATAACAAATAAAAGTACAAAGGCACTCAATACTGAGTAACAAGAGGTCAAGGTCACATAATAAAAAGTAAATACCATCAATAAAAACAATTGATTAATTAAAATTTCCATTAAAATCACTATCACTTGGATGCATTACAACACTATTCTCTCGTTAATATAAGTCGGAAGCGTGTTCGACTATCAATCCAGGGATCGTGAGTTCGAATCCCAGCCTACAATCTCTGTGATGTTTCATTAACGGCATTTATCTTATTGTCATTCATAGTTTCTCAATGCTGATTCAAGTGGGAAAGTTAATCAGTTACTTGTGAAGATATGTATGCTTGAGGACTGGTTAACCTTTCAGGATCCCAAGAAAGAGTGATTATGTTAACTGATGGTCTGTTAGCCTTCAATGAACTAAACAATGACGCTAAATATTCAAACAAATTATGTTATAGATTGGTAAATATCCAATACAATAGGGGTGAAAATAAAAAAAGAAAAAGATATTAGAAGAGAATATTTAAAATTTGGTGATGTGATATATATAAGACCACGTTTGCATACTCCGTTTTTTTTTTGTTATTTAATATGCTTGCCAACATTTTGTAAAATGATAAAAAGTAGTGTGACAACCCTTAATGTAACAAAAACCCTTAGTGTAACAATTGTAACAGTAAGGGCTGACATCGGAACCCTTATAAAATTGGTTAACCTAGCTAAACAATTTTTTTCAAAAAAAAATTTATTTATCCCTGCTATAAAATGGGTTCATATAGTGCTACCCATGTTCGTCCGTCCGCACACACGAATGGGTAGTAAAGTGTCTAGGGTTTAATGTTAGTAATTTTTTGAACGGTTGAGCAACAGTTGAATGTAACAATATAAGTTGATGTGTATGTGATTTTGTAAAGAAAATCTTAATCCAACGATTAGTATATTTTTGTTACACTAAGGGCTATTTATAACCGCAACCTTTAGTGTAACAAAAAAAGTAACAAAATAAGTTTTGTTACACTGAGCGTTATTGATAACCGTAAAAGTAAAGTGTTTGTTTATTATAGTGTCACCACTATTCAAAGGGCAAGCCACACTGGGCTTATGAGACACTTTTATGCTGTACATAAGTACTTCCCGAAAGCTATCATTGCCTGGTGCCAGGTTGTTAGACATTCGGTCCCCTCAATTTAACTAGCTGTTGGGTGATCAACCGGCCACTTCAGAAAAAAACCAAGTGTCTCCACCGGGATACCTTAATATAGCAAAATAAGTTTATGTGGTTGTAATTTGGTAAACAAAAATAAACACAACAATCACTGGAACAATGTTTTTATTGTATAACTTCTAATGTTTTGTTTTAAAATTATTATTAATTCGATATGCCTCAGTATATTTACAGTCGCATTTGTTAGTTAAAAACACGATAAAAATGAACAACAACCGAACGACATGAATGCACAGGCCCCTGTCTATTTACTTTTTTTATGGTTACCTTGACCCACAATCCAGAGACGCAAACTCTTCTTGGTTCTAAACACCTCTGTTAAATTTTATCAACATTGGATCAAGAAATCATGGCGGTAGAACAGTTACGGTATTTTTCCGCTTTAAGTAACAATGGCATTGACCTTGACCCGAAAAAATCATGAAACGCAAAGGCATCCGAAGTTTCTCTGTTCTGAACATCTGTGTAAAGTTTTATCCACTTGAATCGGATGGAAAATAATGCTGGTAGAACGTTTACAGCGATTTTATATTTTTAGCAACGGTGAATTTAACATTGACCTTAAAAATCGTGACGTATGGAAGTACGGACAGACGGACGGTACGACGGACGGACATGGTAAGTTTATATCCCCATAAAACCCCACATACAATGTATTTCAAGGCGGTTGCATAAACAATATGTTTCAGTATTAAACAGATAAATTGTGTAATTTGCCTTAATATGTAGTGATATCATAGAAAAGATGATTTCCTAAATTTTTGCTAGAAACTGATTTTGTTACACTTATGGTTGCGGTGTCAACCCTTAGTGTAACACGTGTGACAATTTTTACACTAAAGGATTTTGTTACACTAAGGGTTGCTACACAGCAGCAATACTAATTGTGCATCTGGACATGGAAATAATCTTAAAATTTGATTTGATAAATAACTTAGCAAAAAGGTTGTCTAAAAAGACTATTGAAAACAAGTTATAAAACGTTATGGGTTATCCTGTGGAAATATATACATGTATTTATCTAAATTAATCAATATTCACCTAATTTGAATACTTGTGTAACAAGATAAAAATAAATCAAATAATTATGTGATACTTGATATTTAAAATTTTTAAATAGTTAACAAAAATCAGTATTTTATTACAATACATGGTAATGTTTCTGTATTCATTTTATGTTAATGTAATTGTTTTATCTTTTTATAACATATATATGTATCACAAATAAATCAAATAAAATTAAACTCATTATAGACTTGCCACAGCCATAATGTAGTCGTCAGATACCTCCAGCATAGTCACACAATTCTTTACACTGTTTACATATAGCAACAACTTTATAACAACCATGCCTCATTATACCCTTAGTATAGTCACAATGTAGTCGCCATCAGATACCTTCAACGTAGTCACAAAATAATTTACACAATCTCATGAATAAAGCAACAGTATTGACTAAGCCTGCAGATACGCTCAATATTGTCATAACATGTTTACATATTGCAACAACATAACACTCGCATTGCCTCATTATACGTCTCACTACACAGTTGCACCCCTTTTCCCCCACGGTAACATGATTCTTACGCTTAAAATAATCCAATGTAATTTGGTTTAAAATATTTTCAAAATGATTCATAGTGGTTGTGATTTCTTGTTGCAGATGAGTAGAGAAAAAGCTGGCATAGCATATATTACAATAAGACCTCAATGGTGCTGAAAAGTGACTTTTACAGGATTTTAACAGATGCATGTATTTAAGAGCATTTGAGGACATCTTTTTTAAAAAAAAGTCTTAAGGTGTCACTGCACCATCTTTAAAAAAACAAGCTGGTCCCCCTACCAGTGATTGTGCATTTTTATGTGGGGAAACATTTCTGCTATCATACTGTAGTCCTCAGCATAGCCAAAAATAGCACAAAAATAATCTCAACATTGCAACAACATAGCTTCATTATAGCCTCAGTATAGACACAGTGATACCCTCAGATTTTGTCAACATAGCAACAAAAAATGTTTGTTTAAACAATCTGTGAAATATTAGAAAATTTTTATAGAAGATTAATTGTTTCAGTCCCTGTCTGACTTCTACTGAATGTGTTACTACCAATGGAAGATACCAATGGAAGCGTCACAACACAAGAAATGGAAGATAACTATCTGGACCTAGGAAAATATATCAACATATAATGTAACATATCTGGAATTGTTCAAGTAAGTGAACGATACAATCAGAGTATACATTGTTGAGGATTGTTTGTGTGAATATCTCGTGTCATTTTCATGCAGATGAAGTCTAACAGATGATCAATTAACCTAAACACTCTTTCCTGGGAACCTGTAAGGTTATTAGTACTGAAGTACTACCATTTGCGAAACTAACTTAAAACTTTCCCACTTGAATCAGTGGCAGGAGACTAATGACTGTTAGCGCCTTTTGGTTTTTCTGTTACTATGCAAACAAATAGCCAAAATTACTAAATTCTCATAACTTTAAAACTGTCCATTAAGATTCATGAAACTATGTACAAATGTTAACTTAGTGGTCAAGTAATGTCTTTTGCTGTGAGTGAGTTTTTATGCCCCCCCCCCCCCCCCAAAAATAATTTTTTGGGTGGCATATAGTTATCGCAGCGTCTGTCCGTCCGTCTGTCCGTACGTCCGTCCTTCCGTCCTTCCGTCCTTCCGTCCGGGATTTTGTTTCCGGCCTATAACTTTGTCATGCATAGATGGATTTTCTTGATACTTGCTACAAATGATCAACATAACATGACGACGTGTCGCGAGTAAGACCCACACCCTACCTCAAAAGTAAAGGTCACAATTTGACTTTGTTTGACAACACTTTGAGTTTGTGTGAGATTTCGTTTCCGGCCTGTAACTTTGTCATGCATAGATGGATTTTGTTGATACTTGCTACAAATGATTAACATAACACGACGACGTGTCGCGAGTAAGACCCACAACCGTACCTCAAAAGTCAAGGTCACAATTTGACTTTGTTTGACAACACTTTTTGAGTTTGTTTGAGATTTCGTTTCCGGCCTGTAACTTTGTCATGCATAGATGGATTTGGTTGATACTTGCTACAAATGATCAACATAACATGACGACGTGTCGTGAGTAAGACCCACACCCATACCTCAAAGGTAAAGGTCACAATTTGACTTTGTTTGACAACACTGAGTTTGTGTGAGATTTCGTTTCCGGCTTGTAACTTTGTCATACATAGATGGATTTTGTTGATACTTGCTACAAATGATCAACATAACATGATGACGTGTCGCGCATTACACCCACAATCCCACTTCAAAGGTCAAGGTCACAATTTAACTTTGGTTGATGATACTTTCAGTCTGATTGAGATTTCGTGTCCGGTTTGAAACTTTGTCACCTATGGATAAATTTCAAAAACACTTGGCACAATTCATCAGCATGACATTACAAAGTGTCACGTGTGAGACCCACATGCGTACCTCAAAGGTCAAGATCACACTTTCAGTTTGTTTCACAACACTTTCAGTCTGTGTGAGATTTCTTGTCCGATCTATAACTTTTTCATCTATGGATATATTTTCAAAACACTAAGCTCAGTTGATAAACATGACATATAATTAAGTGTCGCATGTAACACCCAGAACCTTTCCTCAAAGGTCAAGGTCACACTTTCAATTTGTTTGATATTGCGTGTCTGGTCTGTGACTTTGTCTTTAACTTAGCTCAATTTCTCAAGATGACATGACGACGTGTCATAAGAAAAACCTAGACACTGTCACACTTTGAAAATGTATGACAACACTTTGAATCTGTTTGAAATTTCACGTCTGTCTTATAACTTTATCATGCATGGATGGATTTCAAAAACACTTGATTCAATTTATCAATTGATCAACAATTGATCTGTAACTTACATTTAGGGATTTTGAAATAGCTTGACACAAGTGATCAGCATGTCATGATAATGTTTCACCTGCATTTAACTGTTGAAATACCCAGACCATTACATCAGATGTCAAAATCAAGGTTACACAATGGTCAAGGTCATGCTTTAATGTAAAAAAAATCATGGAATTACATGTCTAGTCTGGAACATTAGTCCATTACCTTTTATATTCACATATACATCGCTACCTATTATATCATATATTGTTATTTTTCACAGACCATTTGGGGGTCATGTGACACTTAACAGTGTCATTTGATGTTATTTTCAATATTTGTTCTGTAACCATGGACACACTTAGCCAAAAATACCGTATTTTACTGTGATGTAGTTTTTAGCTCGACTATTCGGAGAATAAAGAGAGCTATTCTACTCACACAGGCGTCGGCTTTGCCGTCAAACCTTAATTAAAGTTTTGCATCCAAGTTCCTATCTCAGTAGCCATTGCTAGTATTGTCTTGAAAGTTTACACAAGCCTTTATAGTCACCCACCCTACTGCAATAACTAAATTAGATAACTCTTGCATGAATATAATGCAAAGTATTTACCTTGTTTGACTAAGAAATTCTGGTTAATTTTTTGCGTGCAAGTACCTTCAAGTCCATATCTCAGTAACGAGTGCATGTTTTCAACAAGAAACTTTACACACGCTTTCTTAGTCGTCAAACATACTACAGTAACTAAGTTTGCTAACTCTTGTATGGTATAATGCAAAGAATTGCCCTATTTTGCCTTGGAAATTCTTGTTAAAGCTTGCATACAAGTTCCTATCTCAATAACCTTTGCATGTATTTCCTAGAAACTTTACGCAAGCCTTTCTCGTCATTAACTCTACTGCAATAACTAAGTGAGATAACTTTTGCATGAATATAATGCAAATTATTGCCCTTGTCTGACTTAGAAATTCTGGTTAAAGTTTTGCGTGCAAGTGCTGTACCATCAAGTCTTTATCTCACCAACCACTAAGTGTATTTGATTGAAACTTAACACAAGTCTTTTCAGTCATTAACGCTACTACAGTCATTAAGTTAGATAGCTCTTGCATGAGTATAATGAAAATCATTGCCCTTGTTTGACTTAGAAAAACTGGTTAAAGTTTTGCGCGGAAGTACAGTCAAGTCTATATCTCAGTACCCATTGAATGTATTGACTTGAAACCTTACACATGTCTTCACAGTCATCAACCCTACTACAATAACTAATTTACATAACTATTGCCTGAATATAATGCAAATTATCGCCCTTGTTTGAAATAGAAAATCCGGTTAAAGAATTGCGTGCATGTACCATCAAGTCCATATCTCAGTAACCGTTGCATGTATTGACTTAAAACTTTACACAAGCCTTCCCAGTCACCAACCCTACAAAAATAACTAAGTAACATAACTCTTGCATGAATATAATACAAATTATCGCCATTGTTTGACTTAAAAATTCTGGTTAAAGTTTTGCATGCAAGTACTGCCAAGTCCATATCTCACCAAGCATTCAATCTTGCTAGATTTCTTTTGTAAATAAAGGCCTTTGTTTTACATAGAAATATTATAACTCAGCAGTCACTGCACGTATTTGTTTGAAACTTCATACAAGTTTTGCAGTTATAAGACCTACTCAATTTTGTCAATTGTGTAAGTTAGATAACTCCTATTTGCTTGGATTTAACATCAGTCTCAATCAAATTTGTACTTTGTACTGATGTTTACTTAATCACTTGAAATAATGTTACACAATACTCCAAACCAGTTGTATGACGAAGATCTTGAGGGCTGATTCCGATGCTTACTTTAACACTTGCATTAATTTTACATAATCATCCAAACCAGTTGTATGACGAGGATCTTGACGGCTGATTCCGATGTTTACCTTAACACTTGCATTAATTTTACAAAATTCTCAAAACCAGTTGTTTGACGGAGATTTTGAGGGCTGACTTTGATGTTTACTTTAACACTTGCATTAATGTTACATAATAGTTCAAACCAGTTGTTCGACAGAGATCATGAGGGCTGATTCTGATGTTTACTTAAACACTTGCATTAATGTTACATAATAGTCCAAACCAGTTGTATGAAGAAGATCTTGAGGGCTGATTCTGATGTTTACTTAAACACTTGCATAAATGTACATAATAGTCCAAACCGGTTGTTCGACAGAGATCATGAGGGCTGATTCTGATGTTTACTTTAACCCTTTACTTCATATAAACGCCCTTGGACACCTCTTATATTGAAAGCATTAATTCACCACATATCAGCAATGGGTGAATTATGTTTATATTAACTGACAGAGTGAAAAACAGTGCAGGAAGTGTTCAGATTGCTAGTTCCTGCATTGTTTTTCAAAGGCCTTCTGTGATTGGTTTGGGAAAACGCCTATCTATGGAGTAAAGGGTTAACACTTGCATTAGTTTTACATAATACTCCAAACCAGTTGTGTGACAGAGATCTTGAGGGCTGATTCCGATGTTTACTTTAACACCTGCATTAGTTTTACAAAGTTTTCAAAACCAGTTGTGTGACAGAGATCTCGAGGGTTGATTTTAGTGTTTTCTTTAACACTTGCATTAATCTTAAAGAATTTTCAAAACCAGTTGTTTGACATAGAGTTTAAGTGCTTATTCCGAATTTTTACTTAATCACTTGTATTCATTTTACAGAATTCTCAAAACCAGTTGTTTGACGGAGATTTTGAGGGCTGACTCTGATGTTTACTTTAACACTTGCATTAATGTTACATAATAGTTCAAACCAGTTGTTCGACAGAGATCATGAGGGCTGATTCTGATGTTTACTTTAACACTTGCATTAATGTTACACAATAGTCCAAACCAGTTGTATGAAGACGATCTTGAGGGCTGATTCTGATGTTTACTTAAACACTTGCATAAATGTTACATAATAGTCCAAACCAGTTGTTCGACAGAGATCATGAGGGCTGATTCTGATGTTTACTTTAACCCTTTACTTCATATAAACGCCCTTGGACACCTCTTATATTGAAAGCATTAATTCACCACATATCAGCAATGGGTGAATTATGTTTATATTAACTGACAGAGTGGAAAACAGTGCAGGAAGTGTTCAGATTGCTAGTTCCTGCATTGTTTTTCAAAGGCCTTCTGTGATTGGTGTGGGAAAACGCCTATCCATGGAGTAAAGGGTTTACACTTGCATTAGTTTTACATAATACTCCAAACTAGTTGTGTGACAGAGATCTTGAGGGCTGATTCCGATGTTTACTTTAACACCTGCATTAGTTTTACAAAATTTTCAAAACCAGTTGTGTGACAGAGATCTCGAGGGTTGATTTTAGTGTTTTCTTTAACACTTGCATTAATCTTAAAGAATTTTCAAAACCAGTTGTTTGACATAGAGTTTAAGTGCTTATTCCGAATTTTTACTTAATCACTTGTATTCATTTTACAGAATTCTCAAAACCAGTTGTTTGACGGAGATTTTGAGGGCTGACTCTGATGTTTACTTTAACACTTGCATTAATGTTACATAATAGTTCAAACCAGTTGTTCGACAGAGATCATGAGGGCTGATTCTGATGTTTACTTTAACACTTGCATTAATGTTACATAATAGTCCAAACCAGTTGTATGAAGAAGATCTTGAGGGCTGATTCTGATGTTTACTTAAACACTTGCATAAATGTAACATAATAGTCCAAACCAGTTGTTCGACAGAGATCATGAGGGCTGATTCTGATGTTTACTTTAACCCTTTACTTCATATAAACGCCCTTGGACACCTCTTATATTGAAAGCATTAATTCACCACATATCAGCAATGGGTGAATTATGTTTATATTAACTGACAGAGTGGAAAACAGTGCAGGAAGTGTTCAGATTGCTAGTTCCTGCATTGTTTTTCAAAGGCCTTCTGTGATTGGTGTGGGAAAACGCCTATCTATGGAGTAAAGGGTTAACACTTGCATTAATTTTACATAATACTCCAAACCAGTTGTGTGACAGAGATCTTGAGGGCTGATTCCGATGTTTACTTTAACACCTGCATTAGTTTTACAAAATTTTCAAAACCAGTTGTGTGACAGAGATCTCGAGGGTTGATTTTAATGTTTTCTTTAACACTTGCATTAATCTTAAAGAATTTTCAAAACCAGTTGTTTGACATAGAGTTTAAGTGCTTATTCCGAATTTTTACTTAATCACTTGTATTCATTTTACAGAATTCTCAAAACCAGTTGTTTGACAGAGACGTTGAGGACTGTGCTATTACAAGAGTCCACAAGTACTTGGGCCTGTCTTACTAACTTTTACAAGGCTTGCGAAACTTTCCGACATTTTTGATAACTTCAAATTGAAATATATTCAACCAATCAATCAATAAATCAATCAATCAATCAAGGCATCAATCAGTCATTCAGTAAATCATTCAATTTTAATAATTTGAAGTTTACCCGTGTAGGCAATCCTCAATCGGCCAACTTATCCATAACAATCATTTTGTCAGTCATTTAGTAGAGTTCACCCGTTTTATTTAATAACCCGGTCGATTAATTTTCAGAGATGTTGATAAAAAAATTATGTCACTTGTCATAAAGATATTTATGTCTTGTCTTTTTAAATAAAATAAAGAATAGACGTTACTATTCCGCTGGATACATCAATGATTCAAAATTAGGTTTTTGTATTTAGATTTGATGCAAAGTAAATTTTGACAAATGTGTTCTTAAACTGAGGCTGACATAAAGAACACAACCTTATTTCATTCTTTTACAGTAGTTATATTAAATAACTAAAAATATTGCTCTTAAATCATTGAGAACTGAGAAGGTTCTTCTTTGATACATACACTCTAGGAACTTCAGTTTTTATTGTAATTATTTAAAAATGCATCAGTTTACATTTTATTTGCTGTAGCTAGCAGCTTTCAACTATTTTAATGGTGGTGGTGTGGTTACATAGTTATATATATTTTTTCATTTTTATCAACATTCTAAATTTATTGTTTAACTGTCGCCGTGATTTGATTTCAATCCACTACCGCCCACACATACAAAAACTTTTCAACAATACATTTTTTTACATCTCAGTCTTAAAAAAGCAATGTTCCAGTATCCAAACACACAGGCAATATTTATTTTGCCCAGTCCATAGCCCTTTTGATCGGGGGATATGGAATCACTGATTTTTTTTGTGCCCAAAGTCTTCCTAGTCTGATGTACTAAAAGATTTCCTAGTCAATTATTCTCATGCTTATGCTCGAAGTTTTCCTATTCAGTTATGTTCAAAATCTTCCTAGCTAGTTACGCACACAGTATTTCTAGTTAGTTTTTTTCAAAGTCTTCCTAGTCAGTAATGCTTAAAGTATTCCTGTCAAGTTATGTGTGAAGGCTTCATGGTTTGTTTTCCTCAAATTAATCATACTGATTATATTTGCTCTTAGTCTTCCTAGTCAGTTATACTCAGGGCCTTCCTTGTCAGTAATGCTTAAGGTCTTCCCAGCTAGTTATGCTCAAAATTTATTTTTCCTAATTTGTTATACTCAAAGTCTTCCTAGTGTGTCATGCTCAATTTTTTCCTACTGTAGTTAGTCATACTCAAAGTCTTTCTTGTTTGTTATGCTCAAAGATTTTCATGTCAGTTATATTCAAATTCTTCCTAGTTTATTATGTTCAAAGTCTTCCTTGTCAGAAATGTCTCAAATGTTTCCTAGTTTGTTACACTCAAAGTCTTCCTAGTGTGTTATGATCGAATCTTTCCTACTGTAGTTAGTTATACATATAGTATTCATAGTTTGTTTCCCTCAAATTCATCCTAGTTAGTGCCAAAGTCGTCCTAGTTTGTTATGCTTACATTCTAATCCTAATCAGTTATGTTCTGTCTTCCTAGTCAGTTATTTTCAAAGTCTTCCTGGTCAGTAATACTTAAAGTCTTCCTAATTAGTTTACCATAAAGTCCTCTTGGTCAATAATACACAATTTTCTAGCTAATTTATAATAATAAATAAAGTGTTACTAGTCAATCTTATACCACCAAGTCATGCTCAAATGAATGAATGTAGTGAACGCCTTTATTTATAGAGGGTGGACCAGTTAGTTGGTTTACAGTTATTTAGTTTACTTCGATATGAAACATAGACAAATCATACTCGAGGTCATCGTCGGTAAAACCGGTACTAAGCATATGTGGATAAAGTGTCTTGCTAAAGGACACTCCTAACATAGCCGTGGGGGAGAACGGAACCCACAACCCTATGATTCTGAGTCCGATTCTCTACCACTGGACGCCCTCAGTAAGTTAAAATGCTAATTTCCCTTTTTCAGTGTTTTTGGATTGATCCATTACTAAGCATATAACATCTTGCTCAGTGACACTACACATGGCCATCCATGGTAGGAGATTGAACCAGCAACTCATTGATATTCTACTATCGTCTATGTAATTGGTCGATTTGCATGGATCATGGGCTAGTTAAAACATAGTGTATTGCCATATAAACACATGTTGAGGGGATGTATCTGGTTTAGGCAACCTTCTAGTTAACTGTATGGTGATAACAAACATGAAAAAAAACTATCATAACCACTTCGTTACATATAAAAATTATATTGTATGTTTGTGTATATAAGCTTACAATTCAGTATGACCTTATATTTGGTTTCAGTGTACAATGTCAACTCTTGGTCAGCACAGGACAATCAATGGCTGGACATACTCCCAGTGTATGAGGACTGCTTCTTCAGATACGTCTTAGAACTTCTTTCACTTGACAATCAGTCTCTCCCAGTATATGAGGACTGCTTCCTGGACTACGTGGTTGAAACTTCTCTCACCGGAGATACAGGCATGGTGGTGCCTGGATTTAGTGACAAGAATTGGCAATGCTGGAGACATATTAAAGGCTTGAGAAACTTGCGAAACATTTCATATTTGCAAAATTACTTCAGTTTAATGTGTATGTAATATAACTACTATTTCTAGTTACCCATTATTGTCTGTTTTAAATGAAAAACAAAAAAGAGGTAAAATAAACGTGAAATGGAAGAGGTTTGATTCCAACTAAAAACAGCCTTTATGGAAGCTTTAAGAGACACATAGCATTGTTGAAATCGAATTTTATTCACGTATAACGTTTATCTCTATATCTATATACGATGACCATATGAAATTATCAGTCACCAAGTATTGTTAATAAAAATCTTGAACTTCATGTTAAGGTAATTTTTAACATTTTTTTTTAAAAACTACTGAAGTCATGAAAATATTACCGTATAAAAATACAATTCAATATTTCTTTGACATTTTATCTTTTATGCCTACAAAACCTGATTTAAATATAATATTTGTGACACTTTTTTGTCGTACATTACCACGAATAGGCAACTTATGATGCCCTTCAACCATTCACAAGAGTTATGCCCCATTAAAACAGAAATGAAACTAAGGGTCTGTACAAATACTGATTTTTTTCTAATGCACCATGTTGATATATACTTTATATGAAAATTGTCTTATGTCTCTCTAATGAGCCTTTAAAAGTGTTGTTTTAATGTAAAGTTTAGCAAATAATTTTAAATACATCATTGCTAGATGCACACTGTACATGATGAGCCTCGTCCACTAAAGGGAGTATATTGGCAAATTACACATACAATCTGCAAATGGAGACCATCTCTATATGTGATCACATAAAATAGTGTTTTTGTACTAATTCAATGCCTTAATTAACTTAAAGGGAGTGTATCTGAATAATACGCTAAAATTTCTTAAAAAAACACACTATCAAAATAGATAAAAAGCATCTCATTATCATAATTAATATGAACCGAATAGTTTAGTATGTAAAATCCAACAAAACGTAAAATTATCGATATGTAAATTGGAGAGGTAAGCTTGAAACGAAATCCTCATTTTAAAAATTTACAGCACTTTAATGCTGTTTGAAGACCTTCGCGTCGTCATTCTTGCGGTTTCTAAGATGTAACAAATGTTTACTAAGTGTAAACCTGAAAAACGAAAATGAAAGCACGCGTCTCATTTAATACGTCACAAAATATGTTGCCATTTTAAGCGGGAAATATATGTTAGTATAACCTAGGTGCGTAGTCCATTTTATAAGGAAGCACTTTTAACATAATATTTTGGCATGTTAAAAATATATGCTTTTGGCAATACGGGGTCAGTGAGTTTATATAGGCAAGGTACATTGCAAAACTGTTTTAAGCCAATTTCAAAATTTCGAACAATCCTGATATATTCCATTTAAGAGGTATTTAATCAACAAAAATTAAAAAAAAAAAATTATCGTTGGACCTGTAAAAATATTGCTCACTAAAAAAAGTTTTATATTGGTCTCCGTTAACATTCCAAACATAAAACGAAAATATTCGTCCGCATACCAGCCAACTGAAATAAAAAATTAAAACGATTAGCACAAGCAATTGTAACAAATAAAATTTTAAGAAAAAACTCGTAATATAATTTATCAGGTATGGGTTCCGTACGGAAATCAGAGACCATGTCAATAACTGAATGGAAACAAAGAACAGACGTAAGTTTTGACAAGGTTGTAATTTACGAGTTATTCTGACATCGAAATAATACGCCATAGAGACTGGACCAAAGTGTATATTGGGTAGTGTACACATATTTAAAAACGTTTAAAACGTTATGTTCGCAATCCGATTTTGTTTCCGTTATATTGTTGACATTGTGTCCGAGATGTATCGAGTACCTTAACATGCAGCAATTATATACCAGTAAATACATTCTTTGAAAAAGTTTGATCATCGCCTGTGCCTGTCAGTGTTTACACCTAATACAGCAATTATATACCAGTTAATACATTCTTTGAAAAAGTTTGATCATCGCCTGTGCCTGTCAGTGTTTACACCTAATACAGCAATTATATACCAGTTAATACATTCTTTGAAAAAGTTTGATCATCGCCTGTGCCTGTCAGTGTTTACACCTAATACAGCAATTATATACCAGTATAAACATTCTTTTAATAGTTTGATCATTGCCTGTGCCTCTAAGTGTTTTCACCTAATACAGCAATTATAAACCAGTAAATATAGTCTTAGAAAAAGTTTGATCATGGCCTGTGCCTGTCAATGTTTACACCTAATACAGCAATTATATACCAGTATATACATTCTTTAAAAAAAGTTTGATCATTGCCTGTGCCTGTCAGTGTTTACACCTTATACAGCAATTATATACCAGTATAAACATTCTTTAAGAACTTTGATCATTGCATGTGCCTGTAAGTGTTTGCACCTTTACAGCAATTATATATCAGTATATTCATTCTTTAAGAACTTTGATCATTGCATGTGCCTGTAAGTGTTTGCACCTTATACAGCAATTATATACCAGTATAAACATTCTTTAAGAACTTTGATCACTGCATGTGCCTGTAAGTGTTTGCACCTTATACAGCAATTATATATCAGTATATTCATTCTTTAAGAACTTTGATCATTGCATGTGCCTGTAAGTGTTTGCACCTTATACAGCAATTATATACCCGTATAAACATTCTTTAAGAACTTTGATCATTGCATGTGCCTGTAAGTGTTTGCACCTAATACAGCAATTATATACCAGTATAAACATTCTTTAAACAGTTTGATCATTTCCTGTGACTGTAAGTGTTTACACCTAATAGAGCAATTATATACCAGTAAATAGTCTTTAAAAAGTTTGATCATTGCCTGTGCATGTCAGTGTTTACACCTAATACAGCAATTAAATAGCAGTAAATACATTCTTTGAAAAAGTTTGATCATTGGCTGTGACTGTAAGTATTTGCATTTTTCGTAAAACATATATTTACTTACACACAAATATTGTTTACATTTGTCATAAAACATATACTTACTTACACACAAATAGTGTTCACAATTTGTCGTTAAACATATACTTACACACAAATATTGTTTAAATTTGTCGTAAAACATATACTTACACAAAAATAGTGTTCACCTTTGTCGTAAAACATAAACTTACATACAAATAGTGTTACCTTTGTCGTAAAACATAAAGTTACAAACAGATAGTGTTACCTTTGTCGTAAAACATATACTTACCCACAAATATTGACGATTATTGATTCGAATAGCAAAGGCAGTTTGTTTTAAATTGGAAAAGTGAACAAATCAAATAATGTAACTTTGAAAACTGGTACAAATAATATGGTGGCAATATTATTATATATTTTTAATACACAAACACGTAAGTTATATGTGTAACTTTGTACGGGTAATGTTTATTTACGACACCATAATTTGATAGTTAAATGTCTATATACTCCCTTTAAATGTATTATTGCTCTACTCTAGAAATAAATTTATAATGATATCAATGTATGTTCAATTGAATAAAATCAATATGTTTAAACCAACAATTCAGTTTATTATACTCTTGCTTTTCTTTTAAGGATCTCGGTGTTCAGAAAGTTAGGCACTTTACGATGATCCAACTTGGCCGCAAAGATCTTGTTAGCCTTAGCAGCAGCTAAATAATGTTAAACATTATCATTGGAACTTCTGGCCTTGCTCAGCTGTCATTATTACCAGACTGACCCAATTGTACATTCTAAATTTTGTTGTGACTTTTGAACAACTTGTGTTCATCATACGGATACATAAATTCCTTTTTGAATGGATCACTGATGTATATTCAAGAAGAAACATTATTGGAAGTGATCCACACTCGGTTGTGACCTTCAACTTCCCATTCAATCATACTGATACTCCACTGTAACCGTTATCATCATAGTGCTGATTGACCTTGAACTTCCGACTATGAACTTCTGACTATGAACCCTTGATCTTGAACTCTTAATCATTAGGACTTGATTCAACAACTACATTCAGTCCCTATATATACCGGAAGTTATATTGCATCCATGTGTGTCATAATCAACTATCCACATTTGAAACCAAGTATATATTGTAAATTTGTAAGAAGGGGATTAATTGTGTTTGGTGATATAAAATAAGTTTCTTTAGTTTATGCTAATTTATTTTAGCTTGATTGTCAAGATACATAAATCTATCTAGTATTTTAACCATCCTCGAGTCTGCTTCCTGAGTAGAATTGGTACTTTGTTTTTTTAGATGCATCGAGCATAGCTGGGGATCGAACCAACAACCTCTGGTGTGAGCGACCAACACTCTATTCACAACTCTATCCACAACTCTAGTTACTTTGTACATTGTATTAACAGCATAATTGTTAAATCGTGTTTACAATTCACTTGTCTTGTTTTCTGAAACATATTGTTATTTTGCAGATAGTGAAAGTTACTTGTATTCATATATTTGACTTTTTACTGTTTTTTTTACCAAGAAAAACAAACTAATTTTTGTCTCGCCTTATCAAAGAAAAAAAGAGACATAGGTTAAAGTAATTTCCATTAAGCTCTTTATCTTAGAAACTGTTAATTCGAAAGTAATCTAGTTTGGTCTATCGTTAGGAAATGGTAATAGCAAATCAAAACCAAGCATCATTTTTCTGTTGAGGTATGTTTATTAGAAATTCATTGACACAAAGTCATTAAACTTGTCCCATAGTTGTGTATTGGATACTTCTACTCAACGGCTGAAATTATAACTGCGTTAATTTAAATGCCATGTAACTTATACCGTATATGTACCCACCTTAGTGTCGGCGTTGTTATATTTTTTGTTTAAAGTTTTAAGTCAGCCTACCTGTTTCATGAAACTGTTTAATCCAAAGCAAAGAAACGTCTTTGATTGTGTTAAGAGTATTAATACTCAAAGTCATGCAGCATTTATTTGGATGACCTTGACTGCTGAACTTTATTAAAATAACACTTCAAAAATATTATGTTTGTGTTTTTTGTCTTTTTGTTAAAGTAGTGATACTATTTTAGCTGACAATGTCCTCTGCAGAAAGTATTTAAAACTTAAATTTACTGTTTTTGTATTTATCTCTTGGATACTGTTTTGACTAAAGTCTTGGTCCATGTAATATGAAATACTATGCATAACTATGATTGTTTTTTGTTGGTATCTCCTTCATTAGAGCCGGACCGCTTAGCCAAGTCGTTAGCGTGTCTGGCTATGACCCATTGGTCATGAGTTTGATTCCCCGTCCGGCATAGTCTCCGTGACGGTTGATTTAAGGCATTTGGTCTCATTTTCATTGTCTCTCACTGCTGGTTCAAGTGAAAAAAAGTTTATCAGTTACGTGCAAGGAAAGAGTAGTAATGTCAACTGTTTGTTTTTTATATTTTGTCGGCATAAAACTGATGCTTAATATTAAAATAAACAAACATTCCTTTATTAAGAAGTAGCATGATAATTATAGCATTGCATACACAGCTAATCTTTTTAATTCGTTGCTTGTTTTGTAATTTTTTTAATTTAAAGAAGCCCGTGAGATTCCGGCTTAGAATAGAAACACTGTCGATCTCTGCAGAGGGGTACGAATCCTCCAAATGGTACTCATGTTCATTTTATCATTTTTTGTCATGTTCACTATTGTGGTTAAATTATCAACCCATGTGTGATTCCAGGGAGCCTTGAGTGATTGCAAGAATAGGATCACTGTGGCTTATGCATGTTGTAAGAAGCGACAAATTGAGTATGCTGAAACTCTGCATTTCTGGTATCAATGCTGTAGGTTCAGTCTGCATATTCATTTGTTAATGTGTTTTTTTAATCTGTATGCTAATTTGTTGTTTTTGTACATGTAGAGGGAACCTGGAATCTTCCTGCCTGTTTGCGTCGAATAACCTATAGTGTGTTGGTACGCCGTATAACCCTATTCATTCATTCATTAATTAATTTAAAGAGAAGCATACGGAACAGAAGCAATACTTATAATTGTTACTGCACAGTTGTTTTGATATCAATTTTGAATTTGTCTGAATTTTAACTATGTACAGGGTTATATAACTTTTTAAAACCTTTTTATAAAATATCTAGATTTTACGTATTTATATATTGTGTGATACATTGACATACTATTTGTATTTGTTTTGAAGATGTTGGCTCGAATGAAAGTAATTAGGTTTTTCTTTAATTCAGTTAAAAATTATATTTATTATTATCTACGATGGCATTAATCACGAAAAAAGTATGTTGCCGTGCTCATTTTTGTGCTATTTCATTTTTAAGTGATACCTACATTATAATATATATTTTTTTGTAAATTTCGATAAATATTAAGTCATAAAGATTTTATTGTATTATACATATGAAACTGAACTTAAAATAAGCACCATATTAACAATGGATAACAAATATTTTAATCTTGAAATAATGCTATGAAAATTGATTAAAATTATCAGTTATACCCAACCAACTTTTTTAATTAGACTTTTTTTATATTTTAGTTTCCTTTGGTCCGATTAATTAAGAAAACCATAGGCTGTGGTGCATTTTAAAGTTTTAAAGAAAGTTTGTCAAATATTCTTAAATAGTCCATATTTTGGTATTATTACAAAAAAAATGTTTATATTTGATCCATCAGAAAATAATCAGTGTCGTATTTTTGCCTATTACATAATATCACACATTTGTACAACTTTTTGAAATAACGAAACAAGATTTACTTTTATGAAAAAATATGTATTCCATCTCAAGTTACCCCTACCGCCTATTTTTCTTGGTAAAAGATGCTAAATGTTGATTAAAAAAAATATCGAAAAATTATTAACTCGTTAATGTAGTCGTACATGTAGCCATACAAATCTAATTTAAGATATAAAGTTCTCACACAAGAAAATCGGAAAACTTCCGAACCAACATCGTTGAGATCATGTTTTTCTTATCAAACTACTAGTTCTGCAGGTACTAGTATCTCTTATTTCTCTTACTTTGTTTTGCTGAAACTCTGCAGTTCTGCAGGTATCAAGGTTTGTAGGTTTATTCTGCATATTCATTTGTTGATGTATTTCTTTTAATCTGTATGTTAATTTGTTGTTTTTGTACATGTAGAGTGAACCTGGAATCTTCCTTCCTGTTGGCGTCGAATAACCTATAATGTGTTGGTACGCCGTAAAACTATATTCATTCATTCATTCATTCATTACATTTATGTATCACTAAAATAGATCACCTGATACCCATGTTTACACAAGGCACTAAAACTGTATTTATAAAAGCAAAACAAACTGAAGTATCGGCCCTCAACAAAAAGATTTTTAAGACAGACTTTAAATTATACAATGCGTATTTAGCCCACTCGAGTAAGAGACTTGCAGGTTTAGCTTTCGTGAAGACATCATTATGTTCATAGTTCCTTATGTCAATATTCTGTTGCTAAAATGTATATTACTATTTCTATATGTCTTGTATACTGAAGGTACAACTCGTAAGTAATAGTGCACATTGTTGATAGCTTTGTTTACCTTGACTGGTGATCGGAGTTCTATGTTTCTGCGTCCAGACATGTTTTTCAAATAAAAGTATTTTATGAATAACTTTCAAATAACTAATACTTTCGTTGGATAATCTCAGTTCCTGTTTCAGATTTAATGTTATGTTGTCAATATTTACAAAGTTCTTGTAGTTATGTAACAATACTATCTTCTAGCCTTATCGAATAATTAATTTTGAGATTTTTTTTTTTTGTTATTTAGGGTGTAAGTAACTCATTGTGTATGCTTCATATATGCCTTTCGGGAAAGAAAACTTCTCTTTTTCATTTGACTATGCAATTATATACCAATACTATCTTCCGACCAAATCGAAAACTTAATTTCGGAAGTTTTTTTGCTTGTGTAGGTGTAAATAACTGTTTTTTTTTTATAAATTATAAATCTTTTTTATTCGTATTTCTTTTGCAAAAGAACCCGTGTTGTTCCGGCTAAGAATAAAATCACTGTCGACCTCTGCAGAGGGGTAGGAATCCCCGAAATAGGTGACATGTTCATTTTATCATTTTTGTCATGTTCATTATTGTGGTTAAATTACCAACCCCTGTGTGGTTCCAGGGAACCGTATGAGTGATAGCAAGAATAGGATCACTGTGGCTCATGCATGTCATAAGAAGCGACAATTTTAGTAATACGTTAAATTTGCTGAAACTCAAGGTTCTATGTTTATTCTGCATATTCATTTGTTGATGTATTTTTTAAATCTGTATGTTTGTGTTGTTTTTGTACATGCAGAGGACCTGGAATCTTCCTTCCTGTTAGCGTCGAATAACCTATAATGTGTTGGTACGCCGTAAAACTCCATTCATTCATTCATTCATTCATTCTGTTCCGAAATTCTCTTCGTTTTAAACGTGCCACCACCATCTCAACACCTCCTCCAGCTATAATTTTAACACCTCCAGTTATAATTTCAATACCTCCTCCAGCTATAATCTCAACACCTCCAGCTACAATCTCAACACCTCCTCCAGCTATAATCTCAACACCTCCTCCAGCTATACTCTCAACACCTCCTCCAGCTGTAATCGTAAAACCTCCAGCAATAATCTCAACACCTCCTCCAGCAATAATCTCAACACCTCCTCCAGCAACAATCGCAACACCTCCTCAGCTATAATCTTAACACCTCTTCAGCTATAATCTCAACACCTCCTCCAGCTATAAACGTAACACCTCCTCCAGCTATAATCTTAACACTTCCAGATATAATCTCAACACCTCCTCCAGCTATAATCTCAACACCTCCTCCAGCTACAATCTCAACACCTCCTCCAGCTATAATCTCAACACCTCCTCCAGCTATAATCGTAACACCTCCAGCAATAATCTCAACACCTCCTCAGCTATAATCTCAACACCTCCTCCAGCTATAATCTCAACACCTCCTCCAGCTATAATCGTAACACCTCCAGATATAATCTCAACACCTCCTCTAGCAATAATCTCAACACCTCCTCAGCAATAATCTCAACACCTCCTCCAGCTATAATCTTAACACCTCAAAATATAATCTCAACCACATTATATTTATCAACCTACTGTATCATTCTATTTTAATTGAGTCTACCTTTGAAATACGGCGCGAGTGCCTCCGTTGTCCGCTATTTATAAAACTACAAAAACACCCCTTAATATGGAAGGTTCCATATAACAATAGAATGACGTAGCTTCTCAACTGTAACAACATTTTTATGCCCCAACCACTGCCCCACCCACCAATTTCGGGGGTGGCATATAGTAATCGCAGCGTCCGTCTTTTCGTCCGTCCGTGCGTCCGTCGGTCCTTCCGTCTGGTATTTCATGTCCGATCTGTAACTTTGTCATGCAATAATTAATTTTAAAATACTTGCTACAAATGATCAACATAACATGACGATGTGTCGCGAGTAAGACCCAAACCCGTTCTTCAAAGGTAAAGGTCACACTTTGAGTCTGTGTGAGATTTTGTGCGGCCTGACTTTTTGTCATGCATATATGGATTTTATAAATATTTGCTACAAATGATCAACATGACAACGTGTTCCGAGTAAGACCCACACATGTACCTCAAAGGTCAAGGTCACATTTTGAGTTTGTTTGACAACACTTTGAGTGTGTGAGAGTTCGTGTCCAGCCTGTAACTTTGTCATGCATTAATGGATTTTGTAACTACTTGCTACAAATGATCAACATGACATGACGACGTATCGCGAGTAAGACCCACACCCGTACCTCAAAAGTCAAGATCACACTTTGAGTTTGAGATTTATTGTCCGGCAGGTAAATTTGTGATGCATAGATTGATTTTATAAATACTTGCTACTAATGATCAACATAACATGACGACTTGTCTTGGTATTATTACACTTCAAAGGTCAAGGTCACAATTTAACTTTGTTTGACAACACTTTCAGTCTGTTTGAGATTTCAAGTCCGTCCTGTAACTTTGTCATGCATGGACAACAAAGCTCACCTCTGGGTGTCTAAGTCCAAAAAGGGCCATAAGTGTGCCAAAATGCAACCTAGAGTTATGGTTCTTGTCTCTCTGTGTTTCAATGATGATGGTTAACACACGTGCGAATTTTCATTCATATCCAATTAGTGGTTGCATAGATATCTTACGTGATAAAAAACCTTAACCTGAAAAAATAAGTAAAAAAAGGGGCATAACTGTGCCTAAATGCAACCCAGAGTTATGGTTTTTGTCTTTGTGTGTTTCAATGATGTTGGTTAACACACATGCAAAGTTTCATTCATATCCAATGAGTGGTTGCATAGATATCTTACGTGATGAAAAACTTTAACCTGAAGCATTAAGTCAAAAAAGGGCCATAACTGTGGCAAAATGCAACCAAAAGTTATGGTTTTTGTCTCTGTGTGTTTCAATGATGATGGTAAACACATATGCAAAGTTTCATTCATATCCAATGAGTGGTTGCATAGATATCTTACCTGATAAAAAACTTTAATCTGAAAAAATAAGTCGAAAAAGGGCCATAACAGTGCCAAAATGCAATCCAGAGTTACGGTTCATGTCTGTGTGTGTTCCATTGATGGTGGTGAACACACATGTGAAGGTTCATTCACAGCCAATAAGTGGTTGCATAGATATCTAAAACGTGTACGCAACTAAACGCAAAGTTTAACCTGGGTGTCTAAGTCCAAAAAGGGCCATATCTGTGCCAAAATGCAATCCAGAGTTATGTTTCTCATCTCTGTGTGTTCCATTGATAATGGTGAATACACATGTGAAGTTTCATTCACATCCAATGAGTGGTTGCATAGATATCTGAAACTTGTACGCAACTAAATGCAAAATTTAACCTGGGTGTCTAAGTCCAAAAAGGGCAATAACAGTGCCAAAATGCAATCCAGAGTTATGGTTCTCTTATGTGTGTGTTTCATTGATGATGATAAATACATATGCAAAGTTTCATTGACATCCAATGAGTGGTTGCATAGATATCTGAAACTTGTATGCAACTAAACGCAAAGTTTAACCTGGGTGTCTAAGTCCAAAAAGGGCCATAACAGTGCCAAAATGCAATCCAGAGTTATGGTTCTCATCTCTGTGTGTTCCATTGATGATGTTGAACACACATGTGAAGTTTCATTCACATCCAATGAGTGGTTGCATAGATATCTGAAACTTGTACGCAACTAAATGCAAAGTTTAATCTTGGTCTCTAAGTCCAAAAAGGGCCATAACTGTGCCAAAATGCAATCCAGAGTTATGATTCTTATCTGTGTGTGTTCCATAGATGATAGTAAACACACATGCAAAGTTTCATTGACATCCAATGAGTGGTTGCATAGATATCTGAAACGTGTACGCAAAATTTTAACCTGGGTGTCTACAGACGACGACGCCGACGACGCCGGGGTCATGACAATAGCTTTCCTTGGACTTCGTCCCGGCGAGCTAAAAAGGAAATGTTCCTATATAAATCCCACATAAAAAACAAAGTTCCCTTACTGGGCCCCAATAGACCCTAGCCCCTTCATCTGAACAGGCTTGATACCCTATTTATTAGGATGATTTAAACTAAGTAGGAACAATTTTGTGTCATCAGTTTTTGAGAAAGTTTTTGAAAATTCACAAGTTTATCCCTTTCTTGGCTCCCACTAGCCCCTTATGGATATTAAATCCCCTTTAGTGTATCTCTTAAACATGCCAGAGCAATCAAGATGCTGGAGGTAATACTGAAAATAGAAGATATTTTTTCCCATTTTCCACATACATTTCCAGTGTAAAAATCCTAATACTGGGTCCCAATGAATCCTAGCCCCTTTATTTGAACAAATTAGTTAAATCCATATCCATAGGGTTCATTATTATGTCAAATATAAACAAATTTGGCCTGTTGGTTCGTGGGAAGAGTATTTTTTAATTTTCACAGTTTTAAAAGGAAATGTCCCTTTTTCAAAGTCAGAGGAAATTCTTGCCTTATGGTTATGGACTGACCAACCTGAGAGAAACTGATTAGATGATACATGGACTACATGCAAAGTATCAAAGCTCCAAATCTTGCACTTCCTGAGCAAAAGAAAATTTTGAATTTAACTACAGGGTCAATATCTGAACAATCGTGAAACAATGTTACTGGTCCCAACTTCCAATAAATGCTAGCTCCTTTATTTGAACAAACTTGAATCCACTTCTCTTATGAACCATTTAGACCAAGTATGAACAAATTTGGCTGATTTGTATTTTTGAAAAATATTTTTAGAAACATTTTTATCCCTTTTTAGGCTCAAACTGAACCTTATTATGTGTCTTAATTCTCCTTCAAAGGACCCATCTAAAATGTAATGGCTAAACAAAGTCCTCAACTCGTCAAGATGTATAACAATATCAAACAAGAGTTGTCAGAAGACAACAAAGCTCGCCTCTGGGTGTGCAAGTCGAAAAAGGGCCATAACTGTGCTAAAATGCAATCCAGAGTTATGGTGAGATCTGGAACTGTGTGAGTTCCATTGATGATTGTGAACACACATGCGAAGTTTTTTCACATCAAATGAGTGGTTGCATAGATATGTTAAACTTAAACGCAAAAGTTTAACCTGGGTGTCTACAGACGACGACGCCGACGACGCCGGGGTCATGGCAATAGCTCTCCTTGGACTTCGTCCCGGCGAGCTAAAAACATAATTTCCTGGGTTAACCTAGCCCAAATGAACCCCAGCCCTTTTTCTTGAGCACACTTGAAAACCCTATTCATGGAGACCATTTTAACCAATTATAAACTAATTTGGTTTGTCTGTTCTTGAGAAGAAATGTTATAAATACTCACAATTTTATCCATTTTTTGGCCCCTGCTGACCCCTTTTGGATATAAAATTAAATTAATGGACCCAGTGTCAGCTGTAATTACTAAACAATGCCCCAGCCACCAAGATAACAATATGATCAGAATGACACCAATGATTGATGAAATAGTAATGAAGTTGAAACAATTTTGCAGAGTATTTCAAAGAAAATTTATTTTGAAATTTTTAAAGAAAAATGATGGGGTGGTGGGGGTGCTTAGGAGAATATTCAGGCTGGTACCAAAGTAGGTATGGGACCAGGAATGTTCAGACAATAATACAAAGTAATTTCTATAAACAAATAACTAGTGTATTGTGTTCCATGCCAAAATCAAAGTATATCAATCTGGACACAGTTCATAACAATTAATATAAAATATGAATAGCCAACAGTTTTGGGCTCTAAAGTAGAGAATACATGAAATATCTGACGGACACTGCGTATACCATATGCCTCCACAAGGGAGCATAAACATATTAACATATCCCTGGGTAGGGGCCAATTTGATCAAAGGGTCATAATCTGAACAAACTGGAGAATGTGTCATGTAATAAAGCTTTAGACAAAATTTTATGAAATATTTTCAGTGGTTTTCAGGGAAGAAATCGTTTGAAGCAAATGTTAACGACGGACATAGGGCGATCGCAAAAGCCTTCGGTCCATGTGAGCAAGTTGAGCTATAAAAATAGAGAGGAAATGTGGGTGGGGCAGAGATCAAAAAGTTAAAAGTTTAAACAAGACTATGTTGTTGTTGTATGGTGTTAAGCGTCGCTTTCAACACTTTTTTCAGTCATATCGCGACGGTGTCTACTTGAGACAGTATTCTGAGCGCTGACACACTGGAGTATCATGCCGCAGGCACATGGTATGATACCCCACACAGTCACATTATACTGACACCGGGCTGACCAGACCTAGAACTATCCTCTAAATGCTGAGCGTCAAACGAGGAAGCTTCTAGTACCATTTTTAAATTTTTCAGTATGACTTAAACAGGACTAAGAATTTAAATGAAATAAAATATAGATCTTATAACTGCAATACCTTGTATGAAGTTTCACTCCAATACATGCAGTGACTGCTGAGTTATAGAATTTCTAAATCAATGAAAGGTCATAATTTGCAAAAATACTGGCAAGAGTTATTCAGCTTGATGACTTTGGTTAGTCCCATGACTACAAAGTCATACATAAAGTTGCAATACAAACATTGAGTAGTTATTGTGATATGGGCTTGGTGTTACTTGCACGCAAAACTTTAACCAAGATTTCTAAGTCAAAGAAGGCCCAATATTTTCATTATATTCATTCAAAAGTTACGTCACTTAGTTATTGTAGTAGGTTTGATGACTAGGAAGTATTGCAGGACATTTTAAATAAATACATTGAGTGGTTGGTGAATTATGGACTTGATGGTACTTGCATGCAAAAGTTAAACATGAATTTTTAAGTCAAATAAGAACAATAATTTTCATTATATTCATGCAACAGTTATCTATTTTGGTTAATTTAGTAGGTTTGATGACTGGACAGTCTTGTGTGAAGTTTCAATACTTGAAATTGTTACTGAGATAGGGACTTGATGGTACTTGCACCCAAAACTTTAACCAGTATTTTAAGTCAAACAAGGGCAATAATTGCATTATATTGATGCAAGAGTTATCTAACTAAGTTGTTGTAGTACGTTTGATGACTGGACTGTGAAGTCTTGTCTGAAGTTTCAATCAAATACATTAAGTGGTTATTGTGATATGGACTTGATGGTACTTGCACGCAAAACTTTAACCCAATTTTTTTAAATCAAATAAGGGCAATAATTTTGCATTATAGTTTTTTTCATGGGGTTTAACGCCATTTTCAACACATTTCAGGTTATACGTACATGGCATATCCAGTTTTACTGGTGGAGAAAGACGTCAGACTGAATCAGACTGAGTCGAACTGAGTAGAACCACCGTCCTTCCGTAAGTAACTGGCAAACTTTCTCACACTGGAGCGAGTGGGACTCGAGAAACTACGACCTTAGCGGTGAGAGGTAAGTGATCTTGAGACGGCGCCTTAGACCACTTGACCACGGGAGACCCGCATTATAGTCATTCAAGAGTTATATCACTTAGTTACTGTAAATTTGATGACAAGAAGTCGTGTGTGAAGTTTCGATCAAAAACATTGAGGTGTTGATGAGATATGGACTTAACGGTATACTTGCACGCAAAACTTTAACCAGAATTTCCAAGTCAAACGACGGCAATAATTTGCATTAAATTCAAGCAAGAGTGATCTAACATAGTTATTGTAGTAGGTTTGATGACTGGGAAATCCTGTGTGAAGTTCCACGTCAATACATGCAATGGTTCCTGGTACTGGGACTTGCATACAAAACGTTAACCAAGGTGTGACGCCGAAGCCCGGATGAGTAGAATACTAGTAGCTATCTTATTCTTCAAATAGTCGAGCTAAAAATGACTTAAACGGAACAAAAATACCTGAGGCACAACTTCAGACCACTAGCAAGTTTCGACTGAATTTGTTTAAAACTGTGGGAGAAGTTGCGTCAGCAATGTTGTTGGTGCAAAGTATGTTTTAAATTCGAAATTAAAAGAACAAGGGCAATAACTCCATCAAAAAATATTTTAATCGAAACAGTAAGATCACAGGCACATGTTTAGACCATGTTTAGACTTACTGTACGGCAAGTTTCGTTTGAATCGGGTTTAAATGGTGTGGGAGTGGACGCAAGGTTGTTGGTCCAAAGTCTGACGGACATACGTGAGGACGAACGCACTGTCGCCATTCCAGTACCACCCCCAAATTTACTTCGAAAAGCGGGGTATATAAATATGACTGGTTGGTTGTGTCGGGTGGGGATGGGAGGTCTTGGCTCGGTAACAAAGTTAAAATGGGGCAGTGTATTTAACCTAAAACCAATCTTATTGAAGTACGTGATCTTCCGAAATGCATAGCAAAGCGTTCTTGGGGATATGATTTTGATGAGATTGATCTTATACAAAAACAAAACATACGCGGAATGATATGTCTCGCCGTGTCCGCTTTGACCGTTAATACACACATACTCTCAATATCATTTAATAACAATTAACTCATTTATTCATAAAAATTACCTTTGTTTCTTATATTTCATGACTCAAGTTTTATAGTTCTCAGTGAACGATCCAGATAGACATCCAGACAATTATACAGACGGACAGACACATTGGCTAACATGATGTACATCTGTTCTGATTATGGCATGGAATCCACACGTAACGCAAGATGGTTCTCGGAATGAAAATGAATTGTCTGGAGTACATTTGGACGATAATTGTTCTCCGATTCTCCACCATGAATCCGTCCTGTAAATACAAAACATAAGTTATAAATTGTGACAGAGCTGCGCTCGTATAATGGAGACAAAAAATGAACCTACCTGACACTGAAAGTACATACATAACATACAAGATAAAGCTATTCCACTGACGTATCAATATTGAGCATATATATATGCGGCCTATAAAGTATCTTGGCTTGTGTATGTGGTTGTTGTTGCATGATGTTTAGCGTCGCTTTCAACAATTTTTCAGTAATATCGCGACTGTGACTTCTTGAAACAGTATTTAAGTGCTGCCACACTGGAGTATCATGCCGCAGACTGGAGTATCATGCCGCACACTGAAGTATCATGCCGCAGAATGGAGTATCATGCCGCAGACAGGAGTATCATGTGCCGCAGACTTGAGTATCATGTGCCGCAGACTGGAGTATCATGCCGCAGACTGGAGTATCATGTGCCGCAGACTGGAGTATCATGTGCCACAGAATGGAGTATCATGCCGCAGACTGGAGTATCATGCCGAAGACTGGAGTATCATATGCCACTGACTGGAGTATCATGCCGCAGACTGGAGTATCATGCCGCAGACTGGAGTACCATGCCGCAGACTGGAGTATCATGTGCTGCAGGCAGGAGTTTCATGCCGCAGACTGGAGTATCATGCCGCAGACTGTATTATCATGTGCCGCAGACTGGAGTATCATGCCGCAGACTGGAGTATCATGCCGCAGACAGATGGTATAATACCCCATCCATTATACTGACACTGGGGCGACCAGACCTAGAACTGTTCTCTAAATGCGGAGTGCAAAGTGACATTTCTAATACAATTTTGCAAGTCTTTGATATGGACCGGTCGGGAATCGAACCTACGACCTTCCTCATGAAGAGCTAACGCACCGTCCTAGCGACATAATGGTCTATTCAAGCGATGGTTAAATGAGACCTATCTGTCCTCGGTCAGCAGTTCCCACGGTCGCATGGAATCGTTGACGAAGACGAATCAATTTATTTCTATGGCAATAAAATGCTCTACTTAAGTCAGCGATGCTGATGCCACTAGCAAGCATTACCATTGCCTGATGATGTTGATTATTACTGAGCCTAGACATTGTTTACAGCTATGTAGTGAATGTGGTTGTGTTTTTACTCTCATCAAAGGTATAGAGAAAGTGATTAAACAGGTTTTAGCCAACATGTACTTCTCCCATGATGTGCACGTGCATAAAGAATGAAAATACTCTATTCACGATACAAATGTTATCTGTCAAATATACAAAAGCAAATTTTGTATTATACCTTCCATAAAAAGCTTTGTCATGATAGTACTTTTAGTTAAAAAAACAGAAGTGCACACTTTCTTTTGCAAATGAGTATATTAAGAGGGCCTTGATATATATTAGTCGGTTTTTGTGTAGGTTTTTCACTTAAAGCAACACATCCACGTTTGAACTTTTAAAAAAAAAATGTCCATACAAACATATGATCAATTAGCTGTATATGAGCATATAAACACAATCCGGAACAAAATGATGCCCGAAGTATAATGCCTGACTAACACTTTATAAAACAAGCGTGTAACTCACCCGAGTCCAAAAAAAATTGTCAAAATGACTTTCAAGGCAGGTAAAGTACACTACGCACTAAAACGTGAAGTTTTTTAATACGACTCGCATAATTCAATTTGAAGCCAAGTTGGAATCCTCGGCAATTTAAAAATAATTTATAAAGCGTTGGTCACGCTTTATAATTTGGACATCTTTTTTATAATTCTAAAGCTTTCTGTATAGTGTTTGTTAGCACATATACAGCTCACTAACCATATATTTATGTATGGGAAATGTGCTCACAACTCAATTGAAAAACTTTTTAAAAAAGTTTAAACGTGGATGTGTTGCTTTAATGTAACTATTCTTGCCAAAGTTTTTGGAGCTGTGTGGTTGATAAAGTGTTGCGGTTTTGAGCCCCAGTTCAACCCAACGCATCTAGAAACACACCAAGTACTGGTTCTATCCAGGAAGCGGACTTGAAAGCGGTTCATATAAGCGCTGAACTGTCTTCACAGTCGAGCTGAAATAAACTAGTATAAACTTACATCGCGTTTTATTTTGTTGTGTATGTGTTTTTTGTTTTTTTATTTTTTGTTATTTTTTTTGTGTGTGTTTTTTTGGTTGAGTGGTGGGGGCATTTCAGTCTCATTTTCTTTGTTCAAAATATACATATAAAAAACTTCAAGTAACGAATATGCAGAATGTACCTGGAAACTTGAAACCTTGAGACTGTTACTGCAGATTTCCAGCAAATTATGTTCGATATTCAATATGTCGCCTCTGACATTTAGTTATGAACTAGCGGTTCTTCTCATAAACTCTTGTACAGTAAATACAGTCAAACCTGTCTTATCAGCCACTCAAGGGAAATAGCAAAACATGACCCCTTAAGGCAGGTGTTTGTTTAATGCAGGTTGGTTAAAACACAATTGATAAAAAATGGTATATAGAAAATGTTATTGCTTAGTAGAGATGACCACTAACTTAGGTTTGAAGTTACAATAATGAATAAATGAACAGGACACTCAGAACCGAAGTCCACGGTTTGAATCCCGTCAGGGTCTAGTCTGGGTTTTAAACTCTCTCCCACACTACCAGAATATTTCAACAAGGCATCATTTGTAAGATCTGTAAATCCGTCGATCGGGAGAGCTGGGTTCGTTCTACAGACTAATTACATACGCTGTCAAGCCGCGGACACATGTTATCATACCCCACCCAGTCACTCAGTTTTCAGCATTGCTTTTTCAAAGCCAAAATTTGGCCAGAACTCGAACCCACAAACGCCTGCTTGAAAGGTTGATAATTGTCTCTAGGTCACTTCTGCGTTTTACAACAACAGCACCTACAGGGTGCGACAATGAGTATTTCACAACAACAAATACAGGGTGTGATCATGAGTATTTGTTTAACAACAAAACCTACAGGGTGAGACTATGAGTATTTGTTAAACAACAACACTTACAGGGTGTGACAAAGAGTATTTAACAACAACTACAAGGTGTGACCATGAATAATTGTTTAACAACAACAACTTCAGGGTGTGACAATGAATATTTGTTCAACAGCAACAACTGCAGGGTGTGACCATGAGAAATTGTTTAACAACAACTACTACAGGGTGTGACCGTCAGTATTTGTTTAACCAAATCAACTACAGGGTGTGACCATGAGAAATTGTTTAACAACAACAATTACAGGGTGTGACCATGAGAAACTGTTTAACAACACCTACTACAGGGTGTGACTGTGAGTATTTGTTTAACAACAACAACTACAGGATGTGACCATGAGTATTTGTTTAACCAAATCAACTACAGAGTGTGGCCATGAGTATTTTATCAACAACAATAACTACAAGGCGTTACAATGAGTATTTGTTCATCAACAACAACTACAGGCTGTGACAATAAGTATTTGACAACCACCTAGTAAAGGCACAATAGTAACGAAACAATTGTTTCGTTTTCATACTTATATATGTTTCCATAACTACAAGGTGTGACCATGAATATTTGTTCAACAACAATAACTACAAGTGTGACAATGAGTATTTGTTCAACAACAACAACTACAGGGTCTGACCATAAGTATATGACCACCCCCATAGTAAAGGCACAGTTGTAACGAAACAATTATTTTGTTTCTATTATTATAGAAGAAATTCTGAAAATAAAATACAACATCTTTACGTGCCCAGCTGCTATGGTGCATATATATTACAGACATAGGAAAATATAAACTTACCTCGAAACGTTTAACTGCTGGTCCGTTACCGGGTGAAAAAAGGTGGCGTGTACCGGGTGAGGTTTGCGTATCAGGTAAATTCTTTACATATCTTTCACGCATCACGAATCGAAAAGCACGAGAAACATGAGGTATGTTAAACGTACCTAAGAACTTATGCCACAAGACGACCGCGTGAATGACGGTAAACTTCGAACGCAGTTTTGCTGGGCAAAGATTTGCTGAGCCAAATACGAGTACACAGAATATAAAGTTCACTAATAGAGAGGACTGGTGCAGTTATGTTATTTTGTGCGACACAAGCTATCTCTGTCTTTATTCTTTATCGAATGATAAAATATATCAAATCCTTTTTACAAAAACTACTTCTAATATCCTCGCATTTACTATTTTGCCAATGTTAGCGTGCATAGTCCTGTATATCAGTATACATTCTTTATCTATCTCCACGGCAATAAAATGGAAGAGCACGAGAAAACGGTAAATCACCATATAGGTGAAAACATGTCACATGTACCAAACATACTATACCACAAGACGACATGTACGTGGGGTTAACATCGAGCGCAACATTTAGCTGAGGGCAAAATACGAGTTTGTTTTTTTAAATTCGAACACCAGTAATAGAACTTTTAGTAATTTTATATTTATTAAATATTTAGGGATTTTCAGTGAATCAATGTTGATATTTCTACTGTTTCAAAATGTATTGGCATATAGTCTATCCCCCAGTTAAGGAAAGATGCACGACCAGGAAACTTTGGACCAAGACTACGTCCTGCACCGTTACCAGTGCTTGGTTCCCTAAAGTTATCGCGTACTGTGTGCCAATTTGTGGTTGAGCCAGTACCAAGAAAAAAGTGTAAGGTAACGTTAACGAACGTTTAACCGAACTGATCGCAGCCCAGTTAAATTATTAATATGCGTAAGTATTTACCTGGTACTCATTAATATTCCGTAAGTATTTAACTGGCACTCATGAATATTCTGTAAGTATTTACCGTAAGTATTTACCTGACACTCATGAATATTCTGTAAGTATTTATCTGGCACTCATGATTATTCATTAATATTCCGTTAATATCCGTAAATTAATTTTCGGTTTCCGCACATGAATAGTGATTTTATTGTTGATAAATAAATACCAATACATTACTAAATCGGTATCGTAGCATATCAACTCATATCAGGAAAATGACAAAGAAGAAAAATAATTGTAAGTAGAAGCTGTCGCATTGACGAATTAGTTGTGTAGATAATGCGTTTAGCTGGAAATGTTATGGTTGTGTGCTCGATTCTTACATCTGGCAATATCATTTGTATCTGCATACTGTCAGCCTTGTAACAAAGGGAAAAAAAGAGTATAAAAAGTCGAAAGGATTTTACTTCAGTTGACATGTACTGTATTTGTGTATTAGATTAAAGAGACCGAAAAAGAAAATCATAAAATATGCCAACAAAATTGCAAAATATTGAACTAAAATACAAAAAGAATAGCAAATGTTATGTAAAATAAAAATTGTTCTATGGTATCGGACGTAGGAGCTATTACCACTACGTCACCATGTCAATTGTAATTTTAGTTAGTTTGAATGTTTTCCGGTATAACTATTGCTTTGAAACGAAAACGCCCGAACACATTAGCGAAAATTAACAAGTGTTAGTTATACTTACGCACAATATCCACTTACATTTGAACATAATAATTACGCTAAATTGCAGCGACATATTGGGGAGAATACCTAGTATCTGTGGAAAAGGGAAACAATCTCACTTGGAACTTAAATGTGCGACACGCTTCTCTCCCCTAGAACAAAATGTTCAATATTGTTGTTTAAAATTGTACTAAAGCATAAACAATAATGCTTAAGATCGCGAGCATTATGTTAATTGATAAGACTATCTCATATACATAAACATTATCTTACATATACGAACTTAATTATAAATTATTATGTAAATTTGCATGCATATAATCAGTAACCATTTATCCATGATGTATTATATGTTTGTAATTAAAATGAATACACATTGCTCATATTTGGCTTAATAGCTTAATAAACATATATACATCATTCAACGATAAAACTTATTTGAACAAGTCAATATTCTATGAGACCCTCAAACAAATAATTATCTAAACTTCTTGGTTCATCCCACAGTAAAATGTTCGACCGTTATACTCAGTAACAATATTTTAATCCGCGGTCGGGTCATACCAAAGATTTGAAAATGTGTACAAATAAACTTCCTCGCTTGGCACTCGACATTTAAAGGATAATTCTGGGTCTCGCGTACCCGGTGTCGGTATAATGAGACTGGTTGGGTATCATACCATGTATCTGTGGAAACGCTCAGAGACCCTTCTTAATATTAGCTCTTGAAATATCAGAACGAGGCTGAAATGGTTCAGATGTAAACAAACACTTCTTCTAAGCAGCATGGACTCGTACAGTGATAGAGATTTAAGTTTTATACCTATGTTTACATTTTCATTTGTGGAAAATTACATCAAAACAAATACATTTTCTTCTGGAAACAAGTCAATTAACAAAGGATACAAGTTTTACAGTGAATGATACATACATGAATTGAAAGGTAAGTGTTTTAATAACTTTCATTATCCAAGCACCTGTATATATAAAAACATGTACGTTTATACAGTACTGGTAACAGAAAATCCATGTATCTCCAATCCTAACACCAATTAATCTGGCTAATTAGTTTACAGCCTATTTCTTATCTTGTACCCTGCAGTTAATCTTGATCCAATGTAAATGATTTAGGATAATGACCATAAATTGTTTGGTTTTCAATTATATATTTAGCTGTAATCTATACGTAAATCTTAGGTGGACACAGCAAGAACCAAATATTTGTTTTATGCTAGTCTTACCAGATCCCTGAATTTCATGGTCAGAATCTATATGAGAATCAGAATTTCCACTTTGCTACCATACTTTTTAAATATAGGCACCCCATTTCAGTTCACCTAACTTCAGATGGATGTAGAGTGACTGGAAAGTGCGATAAATCGCAGAAAAAAATCCAGAAAACCATACCATGTCCAGGTTATTAAAAGTATATTTATTTTATTTCATTTTATTTCAACATTTTAGAACTTTGTTGTTAAAGAATAGTCACAAACCTTCGCACTTACGCATGTCCGCATGCACACACAAATATATATATATATATATAGTTAAATAACAAAAGCATAATTACATATGTTTCTATTTATTACTGGCACAGTTTACAGTTGTGAATGAAGAAGTTGTGGTTAGAGATGTGCACTGTGGTTGCGCAATTGAGTTGAATGCATGCTGTGGCCATGTTACAGGGCTTTTATATCAGCTAGCAAATTTCAGAGTACTAGGTCTGAAAGCTTTGCCCGAAGACATTGCCAAAACATCTTTACCACAAACATGGCACGCACCAAAGGGAAAGAAAATATCTGGCAAAGCTGTGCAAGACCTGGAGGTGTGTGGTTACTCGAAAGTTGACGAGAAAAAATTCAAGGACAGCCTCTAAGGACCACAAAATCTACTTTGTACAATCCTGTCAGAGTGACCACTGTAGAAAGCTTTCTGAGGTTGCTCCTGATTGTTTTGGGTTGCCAGCTCTAGAACCAAGCAGCAATATAAACACGGTGCAGTCAATATTTGGACTTGTTCCGTTCGGATCTGTTCTTAGCTACCATCAGAAACTAGATGAAGATTACATTATGAGCATTGTTGATGGCGTTTGTTTTCCAGATATGCCAATACAAAATTATATGACAAACAATTTTAATGCAATTTTGTCGTTACAACAACAGCTTAAAATGGAAGGCCCTCAATAAAGGGAACAGAGATAAAACGGTTTGAGGAAAATACAAGACTGCAAAGCCAAAGTCCTTTATGGTACAAAGTTAGAAAGCATCGTATTACTGCTTCACAGACAGGGCGAATTTACAAGAGAAGAAAAGATGATGAAACCCTTGCCATTCAGTTGCAATCAACTAGACATGTAACAACAGCTGCTATGAGAAGAGGCATTTCATCTGAACCCATTGCTGCAAAGAAATATGCAAAGGTTATAGATGACAAGGTAAACCTCTATCCTTGTGGTGTTTTTGTGAACTTCTGAGCCCCATGGATAGCTGCAAGTCTAGACAGAAAGGAATATGACCCAACAAGAAATCCACCATTTGGGCTTCTGGAAATTAAATGCCCACAGGTAACAAGCGTTTTAGAGGCATCTTGCCTAGCAAAGGTCTTGATGGGGCTCTTAAATTGAAAAGGAACCATGACTACTACTATCAAATATTGACACAGTTAGCAGTTTTGGGTCTTGAGTGATGCGACTTCTTTGTTTGGTGTGAGAATGATTTCCATTTGGAAACAATTTATTACAACCTAGACATATGGGACAATGTCAAAGACAAAATGGACGGATTTGTCTTTAATTATTTCATTTAGATTCTGGATTTTGTGACCATGTTTGAACGATTTGACCACGAAAAATTGCCAGCATGCAAGCACTTGC
The DNA here is from genome assembly GCA_029582155.1 of Panopea generosa. Lineage (NCBI taxonomy): Eukaryota > Metazoa > Mollusca > Bivalvia > Adapedonta > Hiatellidae > Panopea > Panopea generosa. The sequence goes on from CM055907.1 coordinate 46,892,608, forward strand.
CCACAGCTGATTTGCTGAACCTGTCAAATATAGTGGCAGAAGAACATCAAATAGATGAAATTCTTTACTTCTTCGGTTTACACGTTCAATATGTATTCGCAATTTTGCAATTTGTTCCGTTTCTTTAATTTCTGTCTTCGTAAATCTAGATTTTGAACGCAAAAATGGTGGAATATTAAGACAAACATTCTTCTCATCTAGCAGCTAACGTAATGTGAAACCCTTGTCTGCCATTACATCATCACCTGGTTCTAATAGGTCAAGGATTCCAGATAATTTTGTAATTTCAACATCAGACATGCAACCTGTGTAAAGCGGGGAAATGAAAGTGACAGCGTCCTGTGGTGCAATGCCTAATACACATTTTAATGTACATGCACTTTTGTAATTGGAATACATTTGTGAATTGAGAACGAGTGATGATGGTTGTTGTGTTTTAACTTCTGTACAGTCAATAATAACCCTTGTTTTAGGATAAAGCTCCTTGAAACAGTCAGGCATCATCTCATCAATAACATTTCTGGGGAGTCATATTGGTATTCTTCTCAATACAAAATACAGGAATTTTGCCCATGTTACTACCTTCCTACTTATGGTTGGTACAGAACAATTAAATCTGACACTCAAGTCCTGTTCAAGTAATCCAATCCTCAATCTACACATGAACATTCATCTATTAAAAAAATATTTCTTTTTCTACCTGCAAGACCTTCAATTGTATTTCCACTTTCATAATATTTACTTTGCATTGTTTTTGCTTATGACTCTATGCATTAAAAAAAAACTAAAACACAGTATAAGAGTTGAATCCTGTATATAACTGAATAAGTTTGTCATCTTTGCTAAATCGTCGTACAAGAAATTTTTCGACTGTCAACTGTTTATTAAGATTAATACACTCTTCTTACTTCTGATTCAGTTGATCTTTAAGTTCCGAAATTTCTTCTTCATGTGATCTTTCAAGAGGAATGGCTGTTTAAACTTCGGTTTCCTCAAATCCAAATTCATCAACTTGTTGTTGTCTATAAATAATAATAAAATCTGTAATATTTTGCAACACTATTTAAACATTTTGAGCAAATTAATAAAGTTGAAATTTTAAATCCAACATTGTTTTTGTGTTAATTGTTCAATTTGAATTATTTAATTGTTCATATATAGATATACAAAAAACAAACCTTTTTGATTGTTCTGACTAAGGCGGCGTTGCCAGTAGCTTCCTTTTTAATGCTCTCCTTGGTGTCTTGCTATCTTTCCAGTCAAATACACTGGGAACGGCATCTTTCTTCAGTCTTTTTTTAACTGGTGCCCATCCTGTGTAATCATCTTTTGTGAAATGTTTAGAGCACACAATAGTACATTTTGAGATCTGAAATATTGTTTGATATAAATTATCTACTCGATAGAATAACTACGGTACAGCATACAACTTTAGGTTATGGGCTTCTTATTAGATAATGTGTCAATTAATGTATTAATTACAATGTTTTTATCTTATTTTGTATATACATAAACACTACAAAATTAATATATTTGGGTTTGTGTGTGTAAAAATATAAGGAACTATAAAATAAATGTAAGTATTAAACATAAACAAAACTCACCCGAAACATCGGCCCTTCGTCTCTTCTTATCTTAATAATCCATCTTTTTCTTAGATTTTCATCTTTTGGAATATGATGAAAGCTTGATGCAAAATCATATCTTCCATTTGAGTTACACATAGGTACACAACAATATTAATTAGATGTTTTATTTAATTTAGCAGCACTGCCCAGCAGGCTGTTATCACTAGTAAAAGCCATGCTTCTCTGGATCTGTTTGTTTACATCTGAACCATTTGAGCCTCATTCTGATAGTGGGAATGCCAGGCATGCATATAATTTGAGAAGGGACTATAACGTCGCGATTTAACTGAAAACGTTGAAAGCGACGCTAAACACCATACAACCAATGATTCCAACTCATAATATATACTAATGAATAATCAAAATACGATAAAAACTATAGTTATGCTGTTTTTTTTCATACATACATTTTTTTAAATAGTTTCTTTCCAGATCAAGATGCACATAAACTGCCATGTTGACAAGCTTTTTAACTGCATTTGAGTCATTGACATTAACTCTTATTAAAAAACATTCAATACAAAATACAAAAAGTTATCCTTTATCCATTTATCTACAGTAATACTACTTTATTGTGGAATGGAGTCTCTGTATATTTCAGCCCAGAATATGTTTTTCATATCTGAAATAATTATAACCTCTTTAAACCATTTTGAAAATATATCAAACCGAATAACATAGTGTAGAAATTTCAGTTTATACTAATTTATTTTAGCTCGATTGCGAAGAAAGCTCAGAGCTTATATGAACTGCTCTCGAGTCCCCTTCTTGGGTATAACCAGTAGAGTGTTATTTTTATTAGAGGCATCGGGTCCTTAGAAATTTGCGGAAGAGTAGTGTTACCGTCGTCACTGAAAAGGGGCATTACTGTTTAGTGAGAAGTATATATATATATATAAATCTAAGAATAATCCTTACATTGAAACCTGAGGACTGAATACAATTTGCAAAAAATAAAAATAATTTTTCGTTCATGAGGATTTCTGGACATTTATGAGTTCCGAGCGCCTGTATTGCGAGTTTTGAATACTTTCCAAAATGACACCGAATACCACGTACCAAACACGGCGGTTTTACAAACAAAAGTAGATGTTGTTGTATGGTGTTTAGCGTCGCTTTCAACAAGTTTTCAGTCATATCGCGACGGTGTCTACTTGAGACAGTATTCTGAGCGCTGTCACATTAGAGTATCATGCCACAGACACGTGGTATGATACCCCACCCAGTCACATTATACTGACACCGGGCCGACCAGACCTAGAACTGTCCTCTAAATGCTGAGCGCCATGCGAGGAAGCTTCAAGTACCATTTTAAAAGTACGATGACCCGGCCGGGGATCGAACCCACGACCTTCCGCATGCGAGGCGGACGCTCTACCACGCTGCGGTCAACAAAAGTAGAGCCAACATACAAACGCGGGATCGGGGTAATTCTACTTTATCACTTTATATAAAATAAATATAGTATTTTGACCCTCTATTTGAGTCAATATTTTAAGACTGGAGTTTCTGTATCAATTTGTTCACTATTCTACATTATGTAATGATTGAGGATTGCTGGATTACGACGACAGATCATTATTTTTCTATAAGTTTCGATTTACTTTTTTACACCAGATTTAAAATCAGTAAATTTTGTATATCCGCATTTTAATAAAACAAGGAGATATTGATGCAAAATGTCAAAGTCGACTGAGCATTGATTGTACACTTGTACGCCATTGTATGGCTGAAACTTTACACAAATGTAAACTGTCTAGCTACCCTCTAACCATTATGTCTGTCTTGTAAAATCAACGTTACAATAATTAACTACGGTAATAGCTGTCGCACAAGTTATGTAAATTACCCATACTCGATTAATATACATATTTCAACGTTCGTTTTGTTCCTGTTTTATTCGAGAAAATCCAAGTCCAATAATAGGCAACACATCTGCATTTTAAAGATTGCTACAAATGATGGGCACTGTTTGAATGAATGTATCCGTATATGACATCAAACTGAATTGTATTATTTTAGATATTTTTATAATTATTTCTCCTTATTTCTTTCATTGTCAACTCATTGTGTGTGTTTTTAATGGAGTTTAATGCCATTTTCGACACATTTCAGAGTATATATGGCATATCGAGTTCTACTGGTGGAGACAGACTGAGAAGAACAACCGTCCTTCCGCAAGTAACCGGCAAACTTTCTCACTTTAAGTTTTTTGGAGCGAGCGAGACTCGAACCTACAAACTTAGCGGTGAGAGATAAGTGATCTTGAGACGGCGCCTTAGACAACTCGGCCATGGAGGACCCATTTGTGAACACATTGTGAACACAATTAATATGTGAAGCAACAGTTTGAAATATAACACCCGCGCTTTACAATTGCATTCTAAATGTACCGCAGTGGTATCAAGTATCAAACGGTATAATGAAGTACTCAGCTGATGCTAATAACGTTCCAAATCATTTCAGAAGGGAAACTTAAGTGACAAATACTTGTGAGCAAGACATACAAAGAGGTGGCGTTTTTTTTTCTTCATCATGTTCATGTACGGAACTTAAGATCAATGTCAACTTTCAATACTCTTCAATAGACCAAATAGTAAGTTTTTTTTCTTAAAAAAAATCATATATTTATTTTTAATCTAAAGTATGGAATACAATATCATATTATTTAAAAAAAATGTTTAATCTGTAAATAATTTCAAAGTATCACATCAACATCATCATAATAATACTTATCATCATCATCATCAACATCATCATATTAGCATCATCATCATAATAGTACTCATTATCATCATAATTATCATTAGCATCATTATCATCAACACCACCACCATCATCGTCATCATCACTTTGATCGTCATCATCTTTATTATTATATTACTAGTTTGATCTCACTTAAAAATAAACTTGCGACTACTTCTACACGTTGCCGTTACTTTATTATGATTCGGACACTTAATATCATGATCAGTATTATTTCGGTGCACTGTAATGAAGTGTTAGAATGAAGTGTTAGATACGATAGCTCAAACTAAATCGTTTTGTTATAAAAAAAACACATCCTCTTTTTCCTTCTATTACATACGGACTATGCCGTTATTCAAACTAAAAAACGAATGTGGAAAGTAAAGAAGCGTGACAATTTGCATACTGAATATCCACGTTGTGCAGTTAACATGGTGAGTAAACTAGGACGATTTATTGATTTTATTTAAGCAACATTTGCTGTAAAAGTTTAACCTACATAACAAATTATATTTACATACAATGTTTGTTATAAACTTATGCATTATTACATACACTGAATGACAAATAAAACCAAACAAATTCTAAAGGTCATTAAACTAAACAACGTCCGTGGAGGGGAATAATATCGACCGATAATTTACTGCAGGACGGTATGTTAATAATTAGCAAGTGTTTCCATTTAGGTTACACGAATGCATGTACTTCTGACAGGTATTGTTTACACACGAAGTACATGTGCATCAATAGGCTAAAAATCATTGCAAAGTGTTTCACATTGACACCTTGTTAATAACCTGAAATAATCACAAAGTTGAATGTTAGTATTTTAAATGGCTTATTTACATGTTCACGAACGAAATCAAGTCTTTTAACTTCGTGAAATAACAATAGGAAAAAGATAAATCATGTAGTAACTCGAAACTAGACAAAGGTTCTATATGGCTCATCGCCATTTAATTGTTTAAACAGTTAAATATAGCCATATTGCCATAAAGTATAAACTGATAATAGATAATACATATTATTGTTGTGTTTTTTTTCACTGTTTATTTTGTTAATTGTTATATTATTTAACATTTTTAAAATAGAATACAATGTTTGTATGACACATGGAAGTGTTATTACCAGCTTTATTTAAATAAGTTTAATAATCAGTCTAGGGGAGTTATGAAACGAAATTATCTTGGATGGTGATTTTAACCTTGTCATTGATCCTAAAATAGACACATTTAACTATATTAATATAAAAAAACCTAAAAAGGCTAAACAATATAAATGAATGTCACGTGATTGACTGCTGGAGGGATCCTAATTTCGCAAAGAGATGGTTTACCTGGAGACGTGCCATTACATAAAACGGCAAGACTAGACTTAGATCTTACCTAGACCCGGCTATCGACCATAACATTCAATGATAAAATTAGTTTAACGTTTTTATTTGACAAATTTAAAAAGGATTGAAAATCAAATAGCTCACCATTAAAAGACAAAAATATGTAGATGACACAAAACGGTAATTAAAAATACAAAATGTCAATATGCAACTAAACCCACCAAAAAACATAAATTAACCACTAAACTATATGATGATATTCCATGCTAAGATTTGATTTTAGATACTAATGATCAACTTATTTTGAAATTGGCCTCTGTGCGTGTTGATATATTGGTGAAAATGCACATACAATGTACGATTTATTCCAATATACATAAAATATGATGTACCAGGCATACTGGTCATCATAGAAACTGCCTTTGATACACTTCCGTGCTCTTTTATTGATGAGGGTTTAACTCCTTTTTTTATATATATATTTTTCAAATTGAGAGAAAGAATAAAGCTTACCATATTTATGAATTTTAAGCTACAGATGTACCAAACTGAAAAATTAAACGCAATTTAAATTTCACAATTAAAATGTTTGAAAAGTCATGATTTATGTATAATCCTTTACATTGATTTTTACTTATGTTATGATTTTTTTTCTCTTGTAACTTAAATCAGCAATGCCAATTATAGGTAGTTAATACGTATTTCTAAACATGGCACGAACTTTGCCACGAAATTAGAAAAAAAAATATAGACACAAGTAAAACACCATAATTTTCTCCATTAAATATTGTTTTAGTATGTAAATGTTCACTGATCTGTAATCTACATAAATTTTGTTTATTTCTGTGTCCTTGATAAATACCCACATACTATTTATATATTAAACAAAATGAACCGTGTTGTTACCTTTGTGTAGCCTGATATTAATAAAAGTAAATGTTGTTGTATTATGTATATGCATGATGTATATTCCTCCCTAATAGTCGTACTTGCAAATACATATACAGTACCTGTAAAATCAATACATTTCGTTGGTATTAATTTTTCTTAACTTTTGGTTCAAGGACATATCCATGGCAACTTAATTTCATTATAAAATACTATAAAACAAATCTAGAAAAAAAATTCAGCAGTACCTCAATCATCCGACTCCGTGAGATCTGACTATTTAAAATGATTTTTAGACTGCTACCTTCACACCCAACAGTCATATATCGCAACAGGCGCTTTGTGTTACAACAAGGACTTATATAGAAGCAAAAGCAACTGATTGAGATGTTATGAACGCTCGCGTATTCACACAAAATCTCGCGAAATCTCGTTTTCAAATATCATAACTACCATTCAGAAATACCAATCAAAATCCTTAATTCTCTACAAAACGAAACCATTCTCAGCTACTTGTGTTTAAAATAATTTAAAATTATTACGCTTACAAAATGTGTATACTGCAACCAAAAAAAATCAAGGAAAGTACTTACAATTACTGCAATATTTTAAACTCAAGATCTTTTTGTGCGTTTAAAACATTATGAAACATCTAAGATTACATACACCTTGCATTTTATGCAAATGAAATCAGTTGCCTGTGAAATGTGAATGATAAACTCACCAATTAATAATTCTTCGTATGGTATTTTATCAACATTTAGTGGAGAGATACGAGTTTCCTATTGTTTTATATAAATCCTTGGTTATAAATTTATGCAAATGACATTAGAGATGATATGATATGATTTGAATGCTTGTCGAGTCGAAATGTGTAAATAAGTTAAACGCATGTAAAGCAACAGACGAAGGGTTATGTACACTTGCATTTTAACTTATCAAAGAATTTAATTTGATATTTATCCATGAATAGCAAAATAATGCACACAGCAGATATATAGTATTGGATAATATATAACTTAGAAAATATGAATCTTCTTACTTGATAAAGGTAAATTCTATACGTTATATGTAGAACAAAATTACACCTTCGGTGAATTTGTGGGAATTGTATTTCATTAGCGATGCTCCCCGCGAAATTAACGAATATTAATTCCCCGCGAATACTAATGATTTCACAGTATATATTTATTTGCATGTTAAATGATGATTTAATTAACGGAGATATATTTGAGGGTGCACATTATAGTTATTACAGGGATTATATTGGCATATTACCGTCAATTCCCTGTCCTAATTACATAAGCCTAGCAAAAAGATACACTTATAACTTAGAGATATACGCGTCTAAGTTGCTAATTGCATAACCTCTTTATTACAAACATCGGGTTTCTGAAGCCACGTTTTTTTGGTTTTTTTACATTTGCTATTTTTAACGAACCGCTTTCGGGTTTCCGATCAATTATCGGAAAACATCGCGAAGACTCGTTCCCGATCTAGTTTTCGAAGCTTTGTTCGGGAAGTTTACAGAATTCAATGTAAACATTGCGCAATACTTTATTGCGGGACGTATTAAAGTTTTGGCCAATATTCAATTACTGTTAATTTGATAACTTTCAAGTAAATAAAGGTTAAACGTCAATACATAAATATTATTTTGTGCACAATGCATACAGGAAAAGTCTGGATTAACAGCGTGTTTGTGTTACTTGCCAATATAATCCCTTTAACGCCGTTTTCTGACAGCTCTTGTTTAAACTGACACCGGCTCTTTGGTTTAAAACTTAAACTATAACTTACGAATTTATGCTGCCTATAAACAATGCTTCATAAGTTAGTTAAGAAACGCATTTGATCTGTTTAAAGTGAGTGGGTCAAACCTATTTATATCACTTCATTTAAATAAACTGTTAAAGTAAACTAGCGTGATGATAGATAAGAAAACACACGGATTGAATTACACAAATGGCGTAAACTCGCGTCAAGTCAATACATAAAACAAGATTTACTGTGTTGGGATTAAAACGAAGAGCAGGTAAGATATTATCAAATTTATAAACTTAAACACGTTTGAAATCAGTTTCCAGCTGTTATTTAAAATGAAATGGACATGTTTTATGCTGCTCTGTGCAACAGACGGAACATTCTTGAAAGTCAATATGCAAGTCTATTGTGGTTTCTCCAGTTCCAACATCACACCACACCCAATCATGTATACCCACATCCAAGACTCCATATATCATGTGAAGTGAGTTAATATTAAAGAATATTGAATTGAAAAATAAATTGTTTATACAGATCTGTATACTTCCTGCTAAGTTCATTAACCTTATTTGAGTACATAGAAATAAGTTCAGATGAATTCTGGTATTGTTGGGAATTCGCTGTAAGTTTCGAATGCGGTTTGTCTATAATGATACTGAATTGACTCCACATGAATATACTTTTGTTTTAGTTCCGCTGGATTTTCATTGACATCCTAACCGGGCCCGATTAACTCAGCCTGTAACGTGTCTGACTATCAATCCTTGGATCGAAAGTTCGAGTCCCCGCCCTGCAACAGTCTCCGTGATGATATATATACGACATTGTGTCTCATTATCATCGTCTTTCACCGCTGATTCAAGTGGGAAAGTTATCACTTACATGTACTTGCGGAAATGGGGTGTTTTAGAGTATTGGTTAACCTTTCAGGTTAACTGATCGTCATTTAGTCCTCGATGGCATAAGAATGACACTTACTATTCAATTAATCAATCATTCAATCAATCAGTCAATCACTGACATCCTCACCTGTATAATACAGTGTGTGTCTTCGTGTTGTGGTATTGAATGGTGATTGCACCCCTTCTTTCATCGTGTACCCATCGCTCTCACTAATACTGGTCCTGTTGCCTCTGTCACACATTAAAAATCAGTCTCACTTATATCTCACTCCAACTCTTTTATTTAAGTATAATTAAAATGTGTGTATTTCTTTCTAAAAATACAATATAATTTCTTTTAAAGTTATTCAATACTCCACTTGTCCTCGTCGCCAATAGACCATTCTTAATATTGTCTCATGAATATGCATATCTACACCAGAGAACGAGGTTAGGAGCACGTCCTATCTTACTGCAACACAAGCGTACATAGATATTACATATTGTATACATGTTCGAGCTTATCTTATTACAAGTATGTCTTAAAACAATGTTTACATTTAAATAAAGCTTATAATTTACTTTACATATCAGTTGTACAGACAGAAGCAGAGTAGACCCAACTGTTTCGGGAGCTGATTGTTAGTGTCTGTTAATATTAACATCGACATGTAGTCATATAGTGGGAGTAATACATTTTCCAGATTGTCAAGTGCAGTCCTGCAAACATATACTTTACAGGTGTACCAATGAATGGGGGCTATATTTCTGACTTTTTTGTGTCTTCGATGTTTTCTCTATGTTCTCTAGCTTATCAATATACTTTTGATTGGATTGGATTCTTCTGGTTTACAGTGCTGGTTTTATCTTCTGGTTTACAGTGCTGGAATTATTCATACAGTCCATTCCCACCCTATAATGAAAGATACAAATATTCTAAAATATTGTATATATTCTAAAATATTGAAAATAAATTGTTATATATTATAATATGTTCACATGTCTATAACTTATGTTTATATTGCGTAATACGGTAACACAAATTGTTTCACTTCTCTGTCTTTATGTAACATAATGTGTTGTTACATGCTGCGGTATATGCATATATTAAAGAAAAAAAAAGATGTTTTTAAAGTTTGTATTTAATTCAAATAAAAAACAAACAATATTAAGATATTTAAAATTCATAACAATAATAGAAAGATATGTAAACATGATAACTTACATTGTAATGTAGTCCTCTACCACGCCTTATTTTGCTCTATACAATTTGTTTATTACACAGGTCCCTTAATAATGTTATGAAAATCAAGGGAAGAATCGGATCTACTATCTGATTTCCAAAATGGAACAAAACATTTTTGTCCAGGTCTCAAAATATTACCCCAAATTGATAGGGGTGTAGCCATTTTCCTATGTAGTTATATAGTCGTCTGCTAATCAGCTGGTAGTGTGATGAGCTCCTAACCTCGCTTGGATAATGGAATGTCTGGCATGCATATAATTTGAAAGAGGCCTATGTAATACTGTTAGGGCTATTAAGGACGCGCAGTAATACGTTCTACACTGCATGTATGCAAACTAACTAACAAGATCATACAAGCTGCTATTGGAGAGGGACTCGTGTTAAATATGATATTAAGTTAAAACTTCTATAACGTATCACACATACTTTTGCACTGTTCTACATATAGAGAAATGCACTTCTGGAATAATGAACACATTACCATTTGTTCTAAAATCGCATTGTTTCCATAGATTGTAATCTGTTGGTCCAAATATGCAAAAAAAAAACATGAAGTGGACCAGGTTACTTTTACACAATGTCACGGATTTGATGACACCCCTTCATTTTTGACAATTATGTCCACATCTTGCAGTGTGATACTACGCATCTGTTATACCTTCATCAAAGAGTTCCCAGTGTCAGCCAAACCTGGCACAAATTATGACAATGTTCCATTCTTCTCATTTGTAGAAAAAAAAACATTATCATTGAAAGCATTTTCAAAAATATATATGCCCAACCAATTTACACAGCTCTGATTTCTTGAGCGTACTAATTCTACTGTCATGTACGGAAGGTTATTCTTAAATGAGACCTATAACATTGAAGAGACTGCATAACAGGGTCTTAGTTCTAATGGTTGTTGGTTTGATCCCTTCAAGACAAAGTATCATCATATGCCTAGTAATCGATTCTTAGTTCTACTGAGGGCGAGTTGGTAGAGTCGATAGTGTTGGCCGCTCACGCCAGAGGTACCGGGTTCGATCTCAAGCTCAACCCAACGCCTCGCATAAACCAACACTCAGTACTTGTTCTACACATGAAGCGGACTAGAGAGCGGTTTAAATAAGCTCTGTGGCAACCCTTAGTGTAACAAAAACTGATTTTGTTACACTAAAGGTTGCGGTGTCAAACTTTAGTGTTACACTAAGGGTTTTTGTTACACTAAGGGTTGCCAAAATACTGTTAGCTTAATTTCTAAGGATCCGCTGCCTCTAATAAAAACAATACTCAGTACTGATTATTTCTAGGAAACAGACTCGAGAACAGTTCATATAAGCTCTGTGCTTTCATCGCAATCGAGCTAAAATAAATGAGTATACACTTAACTACCTGGGATCTCTCCGAGTGTTGTTAACTTAAGTTGCGATAATTTTGTTCATGGTTGATGTAAATTAATTTTAAGATACTTTTCTTAGCTATTGCAAAATATGTACAGAAAAACGCTTGCCATTTATGTCCTACCTTATTTATATTACATCGACTCTTGCAAATATTCGTTTTCAATTTCAGAGACGGTGTGAACGATCTGATATTGGCCTAGACAGATAATGAAGGAGCGATTTGAAAACAAAACAAATGAGACAGAGTTGTATCATGATCCAGAAACGATACCACAACCGGATGTCAATACCGCCCCAGATGGAGGCTGGGGATGGCTCGTCTGTTTTGCGTGCTTCATGACCCACGTGCTAATGGATGGACCGAGCTACTCAATCGGAATCGTCTTTGTAGAATTGTTGGAGTATTTTAAGAAAAGTAAAGAGCAGACGGCTTGGATTGTTTCCATGGGTCCAGCTATGATGAATTTAGTTGGTAAATATATGTTTAAATAGTTGCATTGATATAGAAATATTTTGTAATATTCTTTCAAATAGAAATTTCATAATGTCTTATGTTCCTACCGAAGTTAACTTTATATCTGTGTCAAAAAGAGCAATATATATATATATATTATTGACAAGTCTTATTGTTCATTCGTTGTACATTCATCAATGATAAATAATTCGTATTAAGACTAAAAATAACAATAAAATTCGATCAAAATTGCTTTGATGCAGATTCAATTGCTATATTGTACAATGTCTTTCGCAAACTGTACACAAAACCGTATTATCATAATAGACCCAGCGTATATACGTTGTCGAATTTATGAAATCAAAGCAATTTACAAAACTTTTATCATGGGCGTATACATATACATAGTATTTAATATAAGAGTGTCAGGTATATAGGTTTTTTAATGTTTAACAATTCACTGTGTTCAAAGGCCATGTGTATGTGAGAGAGTAAATTTTTTTTATCATGGGTCATATATAAAGTTGTAGATATTTAAAGTAAAGAAAAGGAAATGCTTTATTTGCTCATAAAATATCAGGTTTGACGTTTCTATATCACAAAGTTCCTTGCATTGTATCAATTTTAAAATAGATTATCTGTAAATGATGAACGTATACAGAAAAACATCAAAACATGTCAGGGTTTTATATGTATTGTTTTATTTTTAGAACACGTGACAATCACTGAAAATTTTCACCCAATGAACATCAACACCATCTCCGTTCGTAGTATAATATTAAATGTTTTTAACTTTCAGGTCCTATTGCCGCAGCTCTTGCCAACCGTTACGGATGCCGTCGGGTGGCAGTGTTCGGGGCTGTTATGTTTTCCAGTAGCTTCATCTTGAGCAGTTTCGCGCCAAATATCTACTTCCTGTACTTTAGCCTCGGATTCTTGGCAGGTGAGAATGAATATTTACACCTGACTCCCAACAACATGGCAAAAATAAGACGATAGTGAGTAATATGTGCACTTCACACTTGTTTATCAAATGATAAGAATGACACTGAATCGCAATATTCATCAATTTAACATAGTGTTCACGATTTGCACATACGTTATTTATTAACCACAAAACTCATTTATGCTGTAGTCATAAATCAGGATTTTCCTTTGTATTTGTTAAAGACATCTTATCACTTTAGGGCTATATCCGGTGTATGTTGTACCCACCGTTCTTAAGATACCAAGTGTCTGTTTATGCTTCGATTTGTTAAAATTGAGAACGACTTTTTTTGTAACTATTCTTTTTAAGAATTGTTATCACTTAAGGGCTTTATTCGGTGTACGTTTTACCATACCATTCTTAAGGATGATTGCTTCATGTTTTTCATGCGCACCAACTCCGCGCACAAAAGGAAGCATTTTTGTCGAGAGTCACTACATACCGCTATATTACAACTGACCCTATTTCGGATAGCACAATCATTACCGGATACGCCTAAAATTGGTCTCTTATATTGTGTTCAATATATGAAATATGCATACTGATATAAAATAATTGTTGATAGCAATTTAACCTGAATATGAAATATATTAGAAATTTTAATATTTATACAGATACGCTCAATTAACGATGGCATACTTGAAGACATATTTTTGTTCAACTTACGCGGTAAAGTGTTTTTTTTTATTTTAATTATCATTAGCATAGGTATCAGACTATTTTGTGAGGTTTTAAGCAAAGTTTATCCATACACTATATCAAAATATAAAAAAGTCATATTTTTATTGCAAATTTAAAAAAACAATTGACACTCTGACGAAATGAATTTGTTTTAAAAAAACATGAAAATTCATATTATATGTATGTATATAAGTAAAGTTTTAATTAGATACAAGATGTAACCAATTTTAGATATATTTTTGGCATTGCTTGTTAAATCTACATTATTTAACCAACTTTCAAGAACGGGTATGTTTATCAGGAGGTAATGCCAAACATTATGTACGGTAACATGTGCTTTTTTATTTCAGATATTGCATAAACATATATTAAACTTGAATACTTAAATATGAAAAATGTGATAAACACTATAGCAATCGTTTATAAGACACCACGTATACTCAGCAAAAATGAAAACTTTACATTGTATTGGTCTTTTTTTCTTTAGTGTTACGATATGTCTCATAACCCAGGTTAGTTAACAAGATTGGCCTTACAAATAGCAAGAGCCGCTAAGCACTGCGTTTCCGGTTTTCAGCACTTTGCACGTGGGCAAGTACTGCTCTCCGTTTCAAGGCTCTGTGTTTAGGCTGAAACACTTGCTATTGATCGCAGATAGGAAAAAAATCAAACTTTTTTTATTGATCGACTTTGCATCGCGATGCCGCGACTATCTATAAATCATTGAAATCAAGCATTCTGTATGTTCCAAGATGGTGCCTTGGTCAACGACGTTGCACGTCAGTTTTGGTGCTCATGACAGACAATTCATAGTCTTCAAACTCGGTACATTAACGATGGGTCTGTCAGTGACCGTCCCAGACTCGGTCACCAACACGTAACGACGTTACGGGAGGACCGCGTCATTACGTTGAACCATCTCCGAAATTGTTTTTTGCCGGCAACTGTGACTGCTTATCAACTAGGGGTCACAGCTCAGACTATTAGAAACCGTCTCAGGCAACAAGAGGCCATACACTGGGTAGATTCTGACACCCCGTCACAGGGTTGCAAAGCTGGTTTAGGCTGGACGTCACTTACTCTGGACACGGAACCAGAGGAATCGTGTGATTTTTAGTGGAGAATCACGGTTCAACGTGATTCATGCAGATTGCGGAGTGCGAGTCTACCGCCGTAGAAATGAAAGGTTTGCCCAATATTACATCCAAGAAAGGTTTCCGTTTGGGGAGGAATAACGGAGGACGTAAAAACTGATCTTGTGATTGTATAGGGAAAAGTCAATGCACAAGGCTACATCAACATCCTGAACAACAACAATGTACCTTTTATTCAAACCCATGGACCCGGCATTACATTCCAACATGACAATGCCTGACCCAACAATGCCCGCATAACCACTTATTTTATTGCCCAAAACAATATCAACGTATTACCCTGGCCCGCTGTATCCACTGATCTGAGCCCAATAGAACACATCTTGGATGAACTTGGGTGTAGGGTAAGGACTAATCATCAGATAAACAATGTCAACGATCGGAGACATGCACTTCTGGTTAAATGGCAGGCTCTCCCTAACGTCCTCATAAGACGTTACGTTAACTCCACGAGGAACCGCATTCTTTAATGCGTTTGAAAAAATGGCGGCCACACCCACTACTGACTTTCTTCATTATAATCCAGCAATTTAACCGTTAGAATGAATTGTAAAACCCATATTTCTCTCTCTCTCTCTCTCTCTCTCTCTCTCTCTCTCTCTCTCTCTCTCTCTCTCTCTCTCTCTCTCTCTCTCTCTCTCTCTGTCGTACTCTGGAATTTCGATTCTGACACCACGTAATTTAATAGATGTTTTACTGAATACCTTAACCAAATTGTACATTGTGTAGCGATATTGCTCATATCATGCAGAAATTATGCAGGGAAGTGAGCAAAAGTATTATATAAAAAAAGCAGTGTTAAATATGATGTAAAGTTTTCACTTTTGCTGAGTATATATATTTATTCTTCAATTTGTCAAGAATGAGAGCTAACTTCCGGTAATTAAATATTTTGCATATCGTCAATTTGACAGGTACTGGCAACGAATTGCTCTACCTGACGGCCATTGTGAGCGTCAGCAAATATTTCGACAAAAGAAGATCATTGGCCACTGGCCTCGGAGTCTGTGGGGCTGGTGTAGGCACTTTCATATTCGGTCCAATCACGAGACTGTTGATAGACGAATACACGTGGAAAGGCGCCATGTTGATTCAAGGTGGCCTCGTTTTGAATTGCGTTGCGTGTGGTTTAATATACCTTCCACTTGATATACCAGAAACGACTGACGGTGATCACAGATCGCATGTGGACACAGACAATCAGTTACATGATAATGACTTTGTAAATTACAAAAATTCTACAACATTTAAAAAGTCAAACAAACGTGTTCCATCAAACGATTCCTTACAAATATCCGATAAATTAAACAAAAGTACTGAATGTACAGACCGCAGACCGAAGCTTGGAGACACCCGTTTGGATATAAAAAAGAGTCCAGAGGAAAATAAGCGCATTATAGAAATAAAAGATGTCCCCGTTTCGGAATCAGCTGAAGTTGTAGAAAGGTTAATTAATACAAATTCAGACGGCCAAGGTGACTATATCGAAAATAAAGAACATGTGAACATAGCACTGGAACGAAAATCAAATAAAAGTCTAATAGCTGAAATATATACACAAGTAAAACGCTCTTTTAATATCGGTATTTTCAAAATGCCAGTTTTTTGCCTGTTTGTGGCTTCAAACATTATCTTCTGTTTCGCTTACCGCGTGCCTTTTATATACCTTCCGGACAAAGCGAAGAGTGTAGGTAAGTACGTTTTATTTTGTCTAGGACATAAACGAGCTTTTTGTATACTTTTCCATTTGGAGACATTCTGTGGAAATTGCTTATACCTGTTACAGATATGTTCATTTCATTGTGCTTGAACTGTATGTGCTCCTACCCATCCTTCAATTATTATTGAGCATCAGTCTGAAAATCGACTGGCAATTCGTTTGATACTCCATTATGTATCACTTGATAGAAACGTAGTTTTCAGCGCTATGCTTTATACGTTCTGTTTGCTATAAAATGAATAAAGTCACTGTTATGGATTGTTTTGGCTCGAACGCTAATCTACTAAATGTCTATACTATTGATGTGGGTTCGTGCATATGACAAGTCTATAACTCCTTGACAGGTTACCCAAAATCCCGCTCTTAATAAGGTAAACAGACCTGTCCAGTACTCGTCAGATTGCACCATTTCATGCCTTTGTTTTTAAATTCCACAGAGCATAGTAGTACATTGCACACATATACACCATTCGTCAATGTCTAAAACACACATGAACATATCCCAGTATATATAATGTACGTCCAACAAATAAACGTTTAATATCATATACATCTACTTTATATGATAAAAGGTTTACCGAGTCTGTCCACCAGCGGTAATTAAACACCGCTCATGTCCTGCGATATTCTATTTTAGCCTCATGTAATTGACCTCATTATACAGGACCAGAAACAATAACATTATTGAGTTGACATTCGGGTTGGCATTTTACGTTTTTAAAGGCATGTAGGACTGCTTTTTTGATATCATAATATCTGATAAAAAAAACAGATAATGCAACCAATAAAGTCTACTAAGGTTTAGTAAATATGTTCATATTGAACGCCCCTCACGCCCAATAGCATCGGCTTTTGTTAGCATTAGAGTATAAACTCTATGGTACAAACGAACCAGAAATAATAGCAACACTGAGTCAAAGTCATGGACCCCACACACCCTTGAAATCGGTTAGAGATTAGCATACCTGTGAAATACGTTGTTTGCTTTAAGAAATTCATTGTCACATACAGAGCCTGATGGCTATAATATCTATAGACAAGTACATTAACACAGTTCCATTTAAACACACTCAGTGTTTATAACTGACCTATATTGTGATAGGTAGATAAAAATGCAAGCAGGTTTTTTTCAGACTCAAAGTACTCATAGTACTCAGCGACATGATAAATAGTTAAGTAATTAAGTACTAAAACTATAATGTTACACATATTCAATTTGCATCAATAAGATCTAATGTAACTGCCGGAACAATGACTTATATATAGACAAAGCCTCGTACAAGGACTACTATAGAGACAATAGCCGCGAACAAGGACTTATATAGACATAATTGGCTACTGTAGCAATTGTAATACTGATTTCATTAAATTAAAACATTTTAGACCAAACATTTTGCCACTGGTAAATATTTGTTGTATTACATTTTGTATCAGACCAAAAGACGGATAATAAAAAGGTCATTACACAGTTCACAGGTAAATGTACAATATGGCTTTTAATTGTACTCGTCCTTGTTGTGGCGTAACCCTGTATTGACAATACAGTCCATATTGTACAATAACTGTATAACAACATTAAGAGTAAATTGATATACATGACACTAAGTAAACATTAAACCACATTTAATTAGTTAATTTGCTTGCAGTATACTATTAAATATAAAAAAAACTTAGAGTGTGCAATAATTACGTGTTAGTTTTGTATAAACTATCAATACTTCTGTTAATATTGGTAAGATAATGTAATAGCATAATGCATGTTTTTAGTGTGTGTTTTATTTTTTCGTATTAAGTATTTTTGTATTTATTTGTGCAGGAGTAACTGACTATAACAGAGCCTGGCTCGTATCTATAGTCGGCATCACAAACACTGTTGGCCGGGTTGTGTTTGGCTATATCTCCGACCTAAAGTGTGTGAACCGGCGTGTTCTTTATTGTACGGCTGTTATCATTTGCGGTGTCAGCACGTCTCTGGGACCTCTGTTGGAATCATTCGAGACTCTGTTTGTCTACTCAGTTTTATATGGAGTTTTTAGCGGTAAGAGATCGTGCCTCGCTGCTTCACTACACGGTTGCGCATCATGGTTTTAGTGACTGTAGGACAATTGTTGCGCAAAAAGAGTTATATTTCGTTTGACATATTTTCAAAATGGTTTACTGAGGTTGTGATTTCTTGCTGCAGAGGAGTCGATCAAAGGCTAGCATAGCATATACAACATTAAGACAGCAATGGTTCTAAAAATGACTTTTATATATTTTACCAAACGGATGTATTTTTGTCAATATGTTCATTAGTATTGACAAAATCAATTAATTAAATACCTTTACATATATCTGAAAACTGTCGTAATTTATTTGAATAAAGTTTATCGCAGTTCTTTCGGTGAGAGGTAAGTGATCTTGAGACGGTGCCTTAGACGCTTGGTCACGGAGGACTCCCTCGGAAACTGTAAATATCGCTAAAAACTATTATGATAATGGCTCTAAAATTCATCTGGCGTCCTTAATCAACTCATTATATATTTTTTTGGAGAC
Source organism: Panopea generosa (assembly GCA_029582155.1). Classification (NCBI taxonomy): domain Eukaryota; kingdom Metazoa; phylum Mollusca; class Bivalvia; order Adapedonta; family Hiatellidae; genus Panopea; species Panopea generosa. The sequence continues at coordinate 46,912,016 of CM055907.1, forward strand.
GACGAAGTGACATTTACTAAACTGTTGTATTATTGTGTATTCAATATTATTGTGTTTTAGGTGTGACCATATCTCTGTTGTCCGTTATTCTGGTCGATGTTGTCGGCATAGAGAAGGTGGCCGATGGGCTAGGGATGCTCAGTTTTTTTGCTGGCATGACGTCATTAATAGGCGCACCTTTTATCGGTAACTATTAAATTTGTTTTGTTTGCCTTCCGTAGAGTTCAAACCCTATTTAGTTATAACGGAACAAATCGAATTCCCAAATGTGGATTGATTCTTTTAACGTTGCTTGAAAGTTGAATGAGGTAGAACAAGAAGTCTCAAGCGAAGTAATATCCTCATAAGTATGAGAGAGAGAAAGAGAGAAAGAGAGAGAGAGAGAGAGAGAGAGTCTAGCAAGAAGTCTCAAGTGAAGTAATATCCTCATTAGTGTGAGAGAGAGAGAGAGAGAGAGAGAGAGAGAGAGAGAGAGAGAGAGAGAGTCTAGCAATAATTTATTCTCGGAATCTGTATAAAAAAAAACATTCATTTATTTTCAGGCTGGCTGTTTGACGTCACCGGAAGTTACAACGTACCGTTTGTCGTTTCAGGAATTCTGTTAGCGCTATCAGGTGTAATGCTGTATTTCGTTCCTTGTTTAAAAAAACACAAGCCATAAAACAATTGAATTTTATTATATTTTGTCATGCTTCTCAGCCAATAAAATCGCTCATTTCTTTCAACTAAGTGCATTCCATTTCACCTTTGTTTTCAGTGATGAATACGTCCCTTAACGCCTAATTCTATCCACTGAAACGTAGGAGGTGCGTGCAAAGACTGGTTCCAAGAAACAAGAACGTAGATAAACATCAAAGCCGGTTAGAAGTTAGTATTGGTCAAGAATACTTGCATACAGCTAAACTTAAAGAGAATAATTTGTATGCCTAAACTCGACATATTTTTCCGAAAAGAATGTGTAGGACCCCAAAACCAACTTTTATACATGCAGTAAAATAATTTAACACGAGTGTACATTTACCATATTAATAGGACTATGTTACGTTAAGACAATTTTAGTTTACATTTTCTCTTTATTTGATCAAGAATTATGACTTTGACACCCTGGTATTTTCATCCTAGGTGAGAACATACTTTATGCTAATTGCATCTTACAATGATAGGCCTTATTAAGGATTTTATTAAGACAAAAATCAACCACTTTTGCAATTTTTTCTCAAATATAATATTGAACGAAAAAATAAATTTGAAATACATTCTATCATATGGGCAACCCATTTGGGATAAACGTACAGCGTCACAAAACAACGATATAGAAAACATCCAAATACAAACGGCTACAGTTGTCATAGGAACGACATAACTAGTATACGTATATACTAGTATGTAAGAAACAGGATTGGAAACATAACAGTCTAGAATATCAAATCATAAAATTTATATTTCCTTTAAACTGAAACTCCATTATACCCAACAACACTTATGCCCTAAAATGTATCGGTTGGAATAAGTTACAATAATCAAAACTCACACAACCCATTGCTTGTTATACACAAATCATTGAATGTTCGTTTCTCCCTTCAACAGTAAAAGTTCGGAATAGTTTACGTATAACAACTCAAAACTCATCAACATTAGAATATTTAAGAATATACTAAACCCTCTCATGGACAAAAGTCAGACCTTGTTCCTCCATGGATAACAATTGGCTTAATTATATCTTACTGGTCTACGACTAAATTGTAGTTCACTTAACAAACATTTATATTCCAAAATATTATCAAAAGTGCCATGTGCAAATGTAGTTCAATCGAAGACAGTAACAATTTCTTATCCACTTTCAAAACTAAAACATTCAAAACTATAACACTTTTCAAATTGAAATGTTTAACACAGTAAGATTCAAGTCATAACTGATATCATCCTAAACCTTTTACACAGGGTAAATCTCAGAAACAGCGACAAAACAAACCCGCTGTATTTGATGCTGTTCAAAAGTTTATCGTTAATACAAAACGCTTTGTTTAGTTTGATCTGAACTTAATGATTTTGGAATTTAGATTTCGCAAATAACTGTTTATATTGTTCAAGTAACTAAACACATACAGCGTTTTCGGTAATCCCGTTCCCTGCGCTCTCATTCAGAACCGATTTCTTCTGATGTTTTATTTTCTACCTACGTATCATGTTCGTTCTACAATTTTCATCATTCAACTCTCTTCTTTTTTCTGTTTTCTATTACAGTTTGTCCGAGACTGATACAACAAAAAACAAGGCGAACATGCATGGCATAATTACGCCAAGAAGAAAACCCTAAAGTTAAAACAATAAATATTTCAAACATCATACAGGCTAGAAAGATCTCCGATCGAATTTATAAACCATTATTTATTACTGGAAACTAGGTTCACGCAAGCCAATTGTTTTTTATACTACATCCCAGTTCTTAAAAATATTTGTCATTTAATGACAGGCAAATGTTATATACTACACTAATAGAGTATGTACAGTTCTTGAATAAAGTATAGTTTAAACCAAATATTGTTTTCATATGAAAGACAAGCATGCATCTTGTATAAATTATTTTTCAAAAATAAAAAAAATCAAATAAGCAAAATAAATAAATAAACATGTAAGTGATAGTGCGACAACAGTCGCCGATGAAGTCCATTTATTTGAATCAACCAGTTAGACATGTAAGCAGAATACCGTTACATTTCTTTTCAAAGAAGAAAATGTCAGGCTGTTTGTCCTTTTAAATAGCAGGCGTCGAAGATGTTTAGACTAGTTTGACGTTGTAACGTCAGAATTAATTAATGTCGCGCGCGCGCTGATTGTCACTACTGACCTAATTATCTTGTGGAATTTTATATAGGAACATGTTTTATTTAGTTTGTGTTTTACTGTAAATCAGATTTTTAAAAATGCATTATTGATATTTTTTCAGGAAATGAAATAGTCTTATTTGGAGTATTCAACGACAATGCCAACCAGTAACAATGACTGTCATGTTTTGCAGCAACCTGTTACACAGCCGCATAATATGATTCCGTTTCATATAAAAAACAATTAAACTGAACTAAGCGCAATTATGTTTTTTGATTGGTAAATGTCTTACTTGTTCTTAGTTTTAATCTTAAACACAACAACTCGTTTTTTACATTCAGTTTGACTTGACTGCTTGACTTAAAATTATGTCAGTTATGTTTTAAAATTTAAAGTTTAACATCAAAGCATCCTTGTCCGTTTAAACAAGAGCTTTCGGACAGTTTTAACTCGATTAATAGTTTAAACATATGTTATTGCTATATAAACACCCATTACATTATATACTATGACTATAAATCAAAAACAATTTGAGACAAATGGGTCGGGCCAGTTTCGTATGAGTAGGTCAACCCTATAGGCCTCTCTCAAATTATATGCATGCCAGACATTCCATTATCCAAGCGAGGTTAGAAGCTCATCACTCTACCAGCAGATTAGCAGACCACTATAACTACATAGGAAAATGGCTACACCCCTATCAACTTGGGGTGATATTTTGAGACCTGGACAAAATTGTTTTGTTCCATTTCGGATATCAGATAGCAGATCCGATTCTTCCCTTGATTTTCGTATTATTAAGGGACCTGTGTAATAAACAAATTGTATAAAGCAAAATAAGGCGAGATGGAGGACTACATTGCAATGTAAGTTATCATGTTTACATATATATCTATTGTTGTTTGTTTTTTATTTGAAATAAATACAAACTTTAAAAACATCTATTGTTTCTTTAATATATGCATAAACCGCAGCATGTAACAACACATTATTTTATATAAAGAAAGAGAAGTGAAACAATTTGTGTTACTGTATTACGCCTTATAAACATAATTTTATAGACATGTGAACATAGTATTATATATAACAATTTATTGTCAATATTTAAGAATAATGAATAATATTTATATCTTTTATTATAGGGTGGGAATGGACTGTATGAATAAATTCAGCATTGTAAACAAGAAGATAAAACCAGCACTGTAAACAAGAAAATAAAACCAGCACTGTAAACCAGGAGAATCCAATCCAACCAAAAGTATATGATATGCTGGAGAACATAGAGAAAACATGGGGGAAAAAAGATGACAGAGACATAAAAAAGTCAGAAATAGAGTCCCCATCAATCGGTTCACCTGTAAAGTATATATTTGAAACCCTATTGATATTCGTCTGACCAGAGGCGTTCGTAGATATAACCTTATACGCCCGAGGGTATAACTCAGAGCTGAATGTGGAAAATAAAAAAAACGATTAAAATTCAATAAAAGCGAAGCCGAAGTGAGTTACGCGGTAAGGGAGAAACCGTTTAATTTCCAGCAATTTAAATCACTTCACAGTCCGTGTCAAAGTTGCTAAAACTACTCATTTGTAGTTCAATTAAAGAAAATGTCTCGGAGAAGGACCCAAACCCCTCAAAAGTAGAAGGGGAACAAAATCCTTTCACAACCCCAACCCCTACCCCCCCCCCCCCCCACACACACACACACTCTGACGTAAACTCAAAACACATCTAGGAACGTTCCTGGTCTCAACTATATGTTATGTTAAAACTAGACTGGCATATGAGATAAGAACAACACGTATTGAGTTATCTAAGTGACACGTCTCGATTCAAGGAGTGAAGTCAATACAAAAAAGTTTTTTTGTGTTTGGCTTAAACGAATTACAAGTAAGATATTTACAAATTAATGAACCTAAGCACATTTTACTTCAATTGTGAAAAAAGTTCTTACAACTTAGACAAATTACGCTCGAAGTCTGACTGGGTAGAACCAGTACTTAGCATATGCGGAAAAGTGTCTTGCTCAAGGACACCATAAATAGCCGCGGCTGTGGATCAAACCTACGACCCTCCAGTCACTGGTTCGGTGCTCTGCCAATGAACCTCGCACTCCACATAAATCTAATCAATCAATCTGATTATTGTGTCACTCACAATGTCACAATAATCAAGCTAGTTTATTCAACTAAAAGTCCAACATTTAATTCAATTTAACTAATTAATTAATTATTCCACGTCGCTAATGTAATACTGTAGTGGTGCAGCAATGTACATTATATTAATACTGCATATTGCTGTAAGGCCCATGTACAGTAACTAACAGGATAGCATGCAAGCTGCTATTAGAAAGAGTCTGGTTAATAATAATACTAAGGCGGGGCTACAACAATCAATGGGCCTTAGATCAAAAAGTCGTGGGTTCGATCCCTTCGTGACAGAATATCAGCCTTATGACATTGAATTGTTGTTCTACCTAGGAATTCTCCGAGTGTTATTTACATGAGTTGCTACAACCTTATTTTGCATAACTAATGTAAAATTAATTTATATTATACCAACTCTACAATGTATATGTTTGCCGGAGTGTCATTCTTTTTCAATAGCAGAGACTTTGTGAACGACCCCTTATCTAATATTGGAAAAATAGATAATGAAGCAGCCATTTGAAAATAAAACAAATGAGACGCTGTTGCATCACGATTCAGAACAAATACCGCACAATGCCTTCATGACGTAGTGGATTGTTGCTTGGTCGATCTGAAGTCGAATCCAGTAACAAGAATTATGTATTTGTTCATTTCCCTAGCAAATAAGTGTCCATATATGCATTAATGACTTTGCATATATCGAACGGCCGAGGATGACGGAATGGGCCGAGTATGTACGATTGAATCGGAAATATAACGATAAATTCAGTCATTGGAGCAGCTTATTTGCATATAATCAGTAAATTAAGATTCAAAACACGATTTATTAACTTTTGAAATATGTATCGGCTATTGTGAATGCATCGAAGACCATGATAATTCACGAAAATATTGATCATTCATGAACAAGATTATAAAAGAAATATCTTCAGATACTAGTTATGCAAATTTCTTTTTTTTACATTTATTGGAATTTTAACATTAGTCATTGCCATTCGAAAGCTATGTAGGTATAACAAATATAAATAAAAACACCGTTATAACGTTAAACTATACTGTTTCAGTTAGATATGAATATTGCAAGTCGTACTGTCATTTTTCGTTTTCAATTTTAGAGACAGTGTGAACGATCTCATATTGGCATAAATAGATAATGAAGGAGCGATTTGAAAACAAAACAAATGGAACAGTGTTGCATCACTATTTAGAAAAGATACCGGAACCGGATGTCAAGACCGCCCCAAATGGAGGCTGGGGATGGATCGTCTGCTTTGCATGTTTCATGACCCATGTGCTTATGGATGGACCTGGCTACTCAATCGGAATCTTCTTTGTAGAATTGTTGAAGTATTTTAAGAAAAGTAAAGAACAGACAGCTTGGATTGTTTCCTTTGGACCTATGACGAATTTAGTTGGTAAATATATGTTTAAAAAGTTGCATTTATATAGAAATATTTCATTTCATAATGTGTTATGCTCCTACCTAAGTTAATTTTATGAACCGATTCAATTCCTTGGATGATTTGATTGTTTAATGAGAAATAAATGCTGTAAACAATTTATGAAAATTGATAGAAAACAAACCAATTTCATTAAAATCAGATAAATTTAAAGCTTCCGTACTCTACGTAGAGTAGATCTGACAACATTACAATAGAGGTCACTTCAGATTGACCTTACATGTAATTTTAATTCATAATAATTCAGCCAATCAGATTTATCGTTACATTCGCAGTTCGTTGAGATTTACAACATGACGTCGATTTATATCTTCTTACAAAGTGCTATTTTCTGGCGGGCGATGATTCGGCCGTAGTGAATTTCCTATGTTGGTGTATAAGGTCAGTCTGATATGACCTTCTATGCGACTCCTTTAGATCTACTGTGCGTAAAGTATGGAAGCTTAAAGTTGATCTGATTTTAATGAGATTGAAAACAAACATATACTGTAGCAGTTATATATATGAGTATCAGAGGCGCATCAAGGATTTCAGTTTGGATGGGGTATACTTATGAAACGCAACACAAGATATGGCCGGGCACACGTGTTATTTTGTTCATTAGAAATATAGCTGATTTTAATAAAATATGGACGTTTAGAGGGCAGAATGGGATGGGGGCGGGGCGTCCAGATTGTCACGAGTTCTTTAAAGAAATCAATATATATGAAATATTGCCCAGTGTAAATGTGTATTTGTGCCCTTTACTTTACAGTGTCTGTAACACAGTTGATTCTTAGAATTCTTTATTGTTTTATTATTTGATGATAAGTAAAACATTTAAATAAAAAAGAATAGGAAGAAAAGAAGAGAGTATGCTTTATTTGCTCAAAAAATAGGTTGCCATTTTCTATATCACAAAGTTCTTCCCATTGTATCACTTTTCAAATAAATTATTTGTAAATAATGAATGTTTACAGATAAACATAAAAACCTGTCAGTATTTCATATGTATTTTATTTTTAGAACGCATGACAATCACTAAAAACTTTTACGTAATGAGCGTCATCAGCATCCCCTTTCGTAGTGTAATATTAAATGTGTTTTAAACAGGTCCAATTGCCGCAGAACTTGCCAACCGTTACGGCTGCCGACGGATGGCAGTGATCGGGGCTGTTATGTTTGCCAGCAGCTTTATCTTGAGCAGATTCGCGCTAAATATCTACTTCCTGTACTTTAGCCTCGGACTCTTGGCAGGTGAGAATACATATTTACATCTTCTTCTCAACAACGTTGACAACATGGCAAAAGTTAAGACGATATTTAATAATATGTGTACATGTCACCCGTACAGGAAATGATCAGGCGGACATTGATTCGCAATTTTTATCAATTCTAATTTTGAATCAGTCACGATTTAAAAATCAGTTTCTTATTAACCACATAAATTAATGCTGTTGTAGTCACAAAACAGGATATAATTGTATTTGAACTTGTACAAAAATGGTGTGTATTGTTTGTAAAGAAGTTTAATCACTTTAGGGCTATATCCGGTGTACGTTGTACCAAACCGTTCTTAAGACACAGGTGTCTGGTTATTCTTCGATTTGTCAATAATGAAAGTGATTTTTTTGTTATTATTTATTTTAAGAATTAGTATCACTTGAGGGCTATATCTAGTGTTCGTTGTACCACATCGTTCTTAAGACAAGAAGTGTCTGTTTATGCTTCGATTTGTAAAGAATGAGAGCTAACTTCCGGTAATTAAATATTTTGCATATCGTCAATTTTACAGGTACTGGCAACGGATTGCTCTACCTGATGGCCATTGTGAGCGTCAGCAAGTATTTCGACAAAATAATAGCATTGGTCACTGGCCTCGGAGTCTGTGGGGCTGGTGTAGGCACTTTCATATTCGGTCCAATCACGAGACTGTTGATAGACGAATATACGTGGAAAGGTGCAATGTTGATTCAAGGTGGCCTCGTTTTGAATTGCGTTGCGTGTGGTTTAGTATACCTTCCACTAGATATACCAGAAATGACTGACGAAGATCACAGACTGCATGTGAACACAGACATTTAATTTGTGAACTCAGACATTGAGTTACATGATAATGCCTTGGTCAATAACAAAAATTCTACATTTGAAAATTCAGGCAAATGTGTTTCACCAAATGATTCCTTGCAAATATCCGATAAATTAAAGAAAAGTCCTGAATATACAAACCGCAGACCAAAACTTAGAGACAGCTGTTTTGATATAAAAAAAAGATCCAGAGACAAATAAAAACATTATAGCAATAAAAGATTGTCCCGTGTCTGAATCAGATGAAGTTGTAAAAAGGTTGTTAATTAATACAAATTCAGACGGCTTTAGTGACTATATCGACAATAAAGAACATGTGAACATAGCGTTGGAAGGAACATCAAATAAAAGTATAATGGGTGAAATATATACACAAGTGAAAAGCTCTTTTAATTTCGGAATTTTCAAAATGCCAGTTTTTTGCCTGTTTGTGTCTTCGAATATCATTTTATGTCTTGCTTACCGCATGCCTTTAATATACCTACCTGACAAAGCAAAGAGCGTAGGTAAGTACGTCTGTGTTTGTTTTGTTGTTTGTTTTTTTTTTTTCAAATAAATAAACGAACCATTGGTATACCTTGCCGTTCGTATTGTGCATATATACCTATACTAGAAGATATGATTAATTCTTTGTGCTAGAACTGTATGTGCTCCAATCCATACTTCGGCTGGCTAGTTTCAGACAATTATTGTTGACCATTTGACCAAAAATCAATTGGCAGTTGGTTTGATTCTCCATTTGGGTCACTTGATAGAAACGTATTTTTCAACGCTATGCTTTATACGTTATTGTGCTATAAAATAAATTTGATGGACTGTTTCGGCTTGCAACGCTCACATACTAAATTTCTATAATATTGATGTGTAAACATGCATGTGACAAATCTTTTTGAGAAATCAATGCAGAGACTACCAGCCAGTAATTGATTGTTTTCCAACACATTCCTCGATGTTCATTTTTGTAAAAATATTGCTAGGTTACCCAAATCTCAGATCTTAAACAAGAAATGTCACTGTTAAGTGTCACATGCCCCCCAAATGGTCTGTGAAAAATAACAATATATGATATAGAAGTTAGCAATGTATATATGAATATCAAAGGTAATGGACTAATGTTTCAGACTAGACATGCAATTCCATGTTTTTTTTTACATTAAAGCATGACCTTGACCTTTGTGTAACCTTGATTTTGACATCTGATGTAATGGGTCTGGGTATTTCAACAGTTAAATGCAGGTGAAACATTATCATGGCATGCTGATCACTTGTGTCAAGCTATTTTAAAATCCTTAAATGTAAGTTACAGATCACTTGTTGATCAATTGATCAATTGAACCAAGTGTTTTTGAAATCCATCCATGCATGATAAAGTTATAGGACAGACGTGAAATTTCAAACAGATTCAAAGGGTTGTCATACATACTGAAAGTGTGACAGTGTCTAGGTTTTTCTTATGACACATCGTCATGTCATCCTGATAAATTGAGCCAGGTTAAAGACAAAGTCACAGACCAGACACGCAATATCAAACAAATTGAAAGTGTGACCTTGACCTTTGAGGAAAGGTTCTGGGTCTTACATGCGACACTTAATTATGTCATGTTTATCAACTGAGCCTAGTGTTTTCAAAATATATCCGTAGATGACAAAGTTATAGATTGGACAAGAAATATCACACAGACTGAAAGTGTTGTCAAACAAACTCAAAGTGTGACCTTGACCTTTGAGGTACGCATGTGGGTCTTACACGTGACACTTTGTAATGTCATGCTGATGAATTGAGCCAAGTGTTTTTGAAATTTATCCATAGGTGACAAAGTTTCAGACCGGACACGAAATCTCAATCAGACTGAAAGTGTCATCAACCAAAGTTAAATTGTGACCTTGACCTTTGAAGTGGGATTCTGGGTGTAACGCGCGACACATTGTCATGTTATGTCGGTCATTTGTAGCTAGTATTAACAAAATCCAGCTATGCATGACAAAGTAACAGGCCAGACACGAAATCTCAAACAGAATGTAAGTGTTGTCAAACAAACTCAAATTGTGATCTTGACCTTTGAGGTATGGGTTTGGGTCTTACTCGCGACATGTCATCATGTTATGTTGATCATTTGTAGCTATTTTAATTAAAATTCATCTATGCATGACAAAAGTACAGGCCGGACACGAAATCTCACACAAACTCAAATTATGACCTTGACCTTTGAGGTAAGGGTGTGGGTCATAATTGCGGAACATCATCATGTTATGTTTATCATTTGTAGCAAGTATCAATAAAATCCATCTATGCATGACAAAGTTACAGGCCGGATACGAAATCTCACACAAACTCAAAAGTGTTGTCAAACAAAGTCAAATTGTGACCTCGACCTTTAAGGTACGGGTATGGGTCTTACTCGCGACACGTCGTCATGTTATGTTGATCATTTGTAGCAAGTATCAACAAAATCCATCTATGCATGACAAAGTTACAGGGCGGAAACAAAATCTCACACAAACTCAAAGTGTTATCAAACAAACTAAAATTGTGACCTCGACCTTTGAGGTACGGGTGTGGGTATTACTCGCGTCACGTCGTCATGTTATGTTGATCATTTTTAGTAAGTATCAACAAAATCAGTCTTTGCATGACAAAGTTACAGACCGGAAACGAAATACCGGACGGAAGGACGGAAAGACGGATGTTCTGGTGGAAGTGATGTTGTGGGGTGCGGTTTTATATGTTATAAAAACATCTTTTTTTTTTCATAAAACAAAACAAAACCTTTTTTTTATAACCCTAATGTCACAAACCTTGAGATCCAACCCTGAAAAAAATGAAAAAAGGTGAAAAAAATGAAAAAAGGTGAAAAAAAGTAAAAAAAAATGTGTAAAAAAATGGAATTAACCCCACAATGCTATCTGTACGCATTTCGCACTTGTGGGGTGCACATTTGCACCCCACAAGTACCAAAAAAACACACAATGCCATTCTGTACTGGAAACGCAACCCACAACACCCGCTGCAGACGTACGGACGGACGGACAGACTGACGGACGGACAGACGGACGGTCGGACGCTGCGATTACTATTTGCCACCAAATATGGGGGCGGGGGGCATAAAAAGGTCAACAAACCCATCCAAAAAAATCTCCTAATTGCACCACTTGATGTCTTTGTTTTTAAATTCTCCTGAGCATAGTAGTACATTGCACACATATGCACCATTCATCAATGTCAAAAACACATTAACAGACCCGAGCATATATAACAGCAAAGAAATGTTCATATCATATACATACATTAATATCTGACAATTGTTGCGCAGTTATATCTAATTTCGTTTGACATATTATTTCTTGCTACACAGGAGTCGTTCAAAGAAATAGAATAGCATATACAACAATAAGACATCAATTGTTCTAAATTGTAGTTTTGTCAGTATGATCATTAGTATTGACAAATTTTTATGAAATTCCTACATACGTTTTCTGAAATTGTTGTTTTTAATGGGATTTAAAGCTATATTCAACCCATTTTAGGTTAAGGTATTCATATGGCATATCCAGTTGCATTGTTAAAGGACGACCTCTGAATGAATCTGAGTAGAATCACCGTCCTTCTGCAAAAGACTGGCAAACTTTCTCACCTAAAGTTTTTGGATCGAGTGAAACTCGAACCTATGTCCCCAGCGGTGAAAGGTAAGTGATAATGAGACGTCGCCTTAGACCGCTCATTCACGAAGTGTCCACTCTGAAACAGTGAAACATCGTTGAAATTCATATGTCGTTTCTCTATCCATTCAGTACATACTTTCTTGGAGACAACGACGTAGTGGCTTTTAAGAAACAGTTATATCAATGTGTATTCTGTATTATTTAAGGTGTGGCCATAGCGTTGTTGTCCGTTATACTGGTCGATGTTGTCAGGATAGAAAGGGTGACAGATGGGTTAGGGGTGCATTAATATTAACATTAATAGGCGCACCTTTCATAGGTAACTATCAAATTTGATATGTTTGACGTAGAGTCCGAATCCCATTTATTTATAACGGAACAAATCGAAATCCCAAATGTGGACTGATTCTTTAAACATTGCTTAAAGGTTGAATGAAGTAGCAATAAGAAGTCTCAAGTGGCAACAAGAAGTCTCAAGTGAAAATAATCTCTTCAAGAGAGAAACAGCGAGAGCGATAGACAGAGAGAGAGACAGAGAGGGAGTTAAAAGAGAGAGACAGAATCTTGCGACAATTCATTCCATTGAATCTCAATAAAACCATTCATTAATTTTCAGGCTTGCTTATCGACGTCACCGGAAGTTACAACGTACCGTTTGTTGTTTCAAGAATTCTTTTTGTGCTATCTGGAGAAATGCTGTATTTCGTTCCTTGTGTAAAAAAACACAAGCCATAAAACAGTTAAATTTTATTAAATCTTGTCCTGCTTTCACAGCCAATGAAATCGCTCATTTCTTTCAACTTAGTGCGTTCCATTTCACCTTCGTTTTCATGGATGAACACGTCACCTAACGCTCAATTCTATCTACAGAAATGTAGACGGTGAGCGGTGACTGGTTCCCAGAAACAAGAAAGTAGATCAACATCTAAGCCGGTTAGAAGTTACGTATTGGTCTAGAATACTTGCATACAGCTATAATTAAAGAGACTACTTTGTTTGCCTAAACTCTACATCTATTTCAAAAAGTTTGGGTTAGAATATAGGCAACTGCGTACCAGCCCCACCCAACCTCTCATAACCAACTTATATACATAGTAGAATAATTTAACACGAATGTACATCACCCATATTAAAAGGACTTTTTTTTTTAATCTCAAATACAATATTGAAAGCTAAAAAAAACATGAATTTGAAATACATTCTATCATATGGGCAGTTTGGGATAAACGTACAGCGTCTGAAGCCAACGATTTCGAAAAAATCCAAATGGAAGCCGCTACAGGTGTCATAGGAGTGACTGAACAAGTAAACGTATGTACTAGTATGTAAGAAACGGGATGGGAACCATTGCAGTCTAGAATATTAAATCATAAAAGTTATATTTCTTTTAAAATGAAAACTGAAGTAACTCCGTCATAGCTAGCAACACTTATGCCCTAAAATGTATCGGTTGGAATAGGTTACAATAATAAAAACTCACACAATATTCAACCCATTGCTTGTGATACACAACTCGTTGCATGTTTGTTTCTTCAATAAACAGTAAAAGCCTGGAATAGTTTACTTATAACAACCCTAAGCTCACTAACATTAACAAAAGACTGAACGCTTTCATTGACAAAATTCCTTCCATGTTCCTCCATGGACAGAGATTGGTTCAGATGTATCTTACTGGTCTACGTCTAAATTGTAGTTCACTTAACAAACATTTTTATTCAAAAGTGTTATCGAAAATGCCTTGTGCAAATGTGGTTCAATCGAAGACAGCAAACATTTCTTACCCACTTTCAAGTCTATAACATTCAAAACTATAACAATCTTCAAACTGAAATGTTTAACACAGTACGATCCGAGTCATAATTAATATCATCCTAAACCTGTTGCACAGGGGAAATCTAAGAAACAGCAACAAAACAAATACCGTTGTAAACAGTTTGATGCTATTCAAAAGTTAATCAGTAGTCAAAACGCGTTGTTTAGTTCAATCTGAATTTCATGATTTTGGAATTTTGGTTTACAATTAACTGTTTATATTGTTCAAGTAACAAAACACACACATAACGTATTCAGTAATCCCGGGTTCTCTCGGCTCTCATGCAGAACTGCTTTCTTCTCTTTTTTTCTACCTACGTATCATTTTCGTTCAACCATTGTCAACTTTCAAGTCCTTTTTTTCTTTCCTTTTTTCTATTACATTAAAAACACGGCGAACTTGCATAAAATAACTACGCCAGTAAACAAACTCTAAAGTTAAAACAATAAATATTCCAAATAGTATACATGCTAGATAGATTGCCAGTCGAATATTGTAGATCACAAGTCATTTCTGGGATCTAGATTCATACAAGCTTATTAGATGTTTTTTCTAAATTCCCAATTATTACAATTGTTAGTCATTAACAGGTAAATGTTATAAAATATACTATGTACAGTTCTTGAAAACAATATTGTTTAAACCAAATGTTGTTTTCAGATGAAAGGCAAACATGCATCTTGTCTAATTTATTTGTCAAATAAAAAATCAAATAAGCCCAATAAATAAACATGTAAACGATGGTGCGAGAACAGTCGCCGATGTAGTCCATTTGTTTGGATCAACCAATCAGAAACGTTATCAGAATACCATAACATTTTTTTTAAATTAAGAAATTGTCAGTATGTTTGTTCTTTTGAACTGCAGACGTCGAAGATGTTTAGACAAGTGTGACGATGTAACGTCAGAATTAATTCGTTTCTGCCACTGCATAACTACTTACCTTATGCAATGATATATTTTTTTTCAACCCCAATTCTTAGAATTGTTTGTCATTTAATGACAGCAGGCAGTTAGAACCAGTTAGAAACTTTAGCAGAATACCGTTACATTTTTTTCAAAGAAGAAAATGTCAGGATGTTTGTCCTTTTGAACTGCAAGCGTCGAAGATGATTAAGACTAGTGCGACGATGTAACGTCAGAATTAATTCGTGTCACGTATGCGCTGGTTGCCATTATATAACTACTTACCATGTGGAATTTTATAAAGGTACATGTTTTATTTAGTCTCTGTAGATCAGATATTTAAAAATGTATTATTGATAATGTATTGTTCAGGAAATGAAATAGTGTTATTTGGATTATTTAACGACAAAACCCACCGGTAACAATGACTGTCATGTTTTGCAGTAGCCTGTTACAGAGCCGCATAATATAATTCTTTTTCATATAAGAAACAGCTAAACCGAACTAAACGCGATGATGTGTTTTGAATGGTAAATGTCTAACTTGTACTTAGTTTTAATCTTAAACACAACAACTCGTTTTTCATTTACATTTTGTCTTTACTGTTTGACTCGAAATTATGTCAGCTCGGACATCATAATTTCATAAGTTATATTTTAAATTTACAATCAAAGCCCATCTTGTCCGTTTAAACAAGAGCATTCGGAGAACAGTGTTAACTCGATAAATAGTTTAAACACATTTTATTGCCATAGAAACATCTATTGCATTATATATTATGCATATAAATAAAATACAATTTTAGGCAAATGGGTCGGAGGCCACAAGTTATTTAAATATTAAATGAACCATTCTCTTATTATAGTCTTATCACAGAACAGTTTTTAATATCAATAATATCAAACATAATTCATCAGATACTGTTTTCTAAAACAATACTTAATAACTATTTTAAGCACACATTTTGACTGTGACCTCTTTTGACTGAGTAGGTCAATCCCATTTATATCAGTCGTAATTTTATTTTAAAAATAGACTTGCATATTAGATTAGAACAACACCAAGTGACATAGTCTCGAGTCAAGAAGTTAAATCAATACATAAAAACTGGATGGATTAAAACGAAGAACAAGTAAGATATAAACCAAATAATAAACCTGAGCACGTTTTAGTTCAGCATCTACCTGTTCTCTAAGATGAAATGGAAGTAGTATTTGCGGCTGTGTGTCACAAGCTGAACGTGCGAGTATAATGAATTGAAAATTAAATTGTTAATACAGACCTACACTCTCCGCAAAGTTCATTGACGACCTCATTTGAGTGCATAACGGTAATTTTAGGTATCGCCTGTAGATAAAAAAAATATGACAGTAAGTTTCCACTTTTTCTTTTTGTTATGGATGCTGGTGCAGTTGTGATTGTGGTGTAAGTTTCAATTGTCGCTTGCAGTTTTCCTAATAAATCTACTGAATCGGTTCCGCATATATAGAGTGTCAGTTTTGCTAAGTTTTCACTGAGGGAGTCACCGGCAATGTAGCAGAAGTGCATGGTTTCATTTTATGTTCTCAATATCAACGCCTACTAGAAGATTAAGGAGTATGTTGTATCGCCTTTTTCCTCATGTGTCTACTGCTGGCTCACTGATGTTGAAGGTAGGAAATAATGGAAATCATGTTACCATTTCCACACACGAAACATCAATCTGATTAATGTGTCCTTCACAATGTCACAATAATCCAGCAAGTTTATTCAACTATAATTACAACATGCGCGTATCCTCTTTTAATTCAGTTTAATTAATTAATTATTCCTCGTATCAACGTAGTTACGGTAATATTGTAGTGGTTATTAAGGGTGTGCCTCAATTAGATTAATACTGCATATTACTGTTAAATTGCATGTAAAGTAACTAACAAGATATTATGCAGGCTGTTATTATATATATATATATATATATATATATATATATATATATATAGAGAGAGAGAGAGAGAGAGAGAGAGAGAGAGAGAGAGAGAGAGAGAGAGAGTCTGGTTATTATAATATCGAGTCGGGGCTACAACAAACAATGGGCCTCAGCTCGAGAAGTCATGTGTTCGATCCAGAGTACCCTAATTATGTTTTTTTGTTCTGCCTAAGGTAACTCCGAGTGTTATTAACACGAGTTGCTACGACTTTTTTTTTTTAATAACTGTTGTAAAATTAATCTGTATTATACCAACTCTGCAATTCATCAGTTTGCCGTAGTGTAATACTTTTTCAATTTCAGAGATTTTGTGAACGACGCCTTATCTAATATTGGTAAAGTAGATAATGAAGCAGCCATTTGAAAACAAAACAAATGAGACGATGTTGCGTCACAATTCAGAACAAATACCGGAACCGGATATCAAGATCGCCCCAGATGGAGGCTGGGGATGGATTGTCTGCTTTGCGAGCTTCGTGACACACGTGCTTTTTTGTGGTCCGGCATACTCAATCGGAATTTTGTTTGTAGAATTGTTGGAATATTTTGAGAAAAGTAAGGGACAGACAGCTTGGATTGTTTCCATGGGCCCAGCTGTAATGAATTTAGTAGGTAAATATCTGTGCCAATAGTTGCTTTTATAAAGTTGTAAAATTTTGCATATTTTGTTATAATTTCACTTCGTAATTTCATGTTATGTTACTACCTAAACTATTTTTAGGTACCGATTCAATATGTTGATCGATTTGATTGTTTAACAGGAAAAAAATGGTGAAAACATTTTTTTTTTAAAAATGATAGTAACAAACGTATACTGACATAACAGCTATAAATGAATATGATAATTGAATACTGAAGGTAATTGTATTTTACATCAAGATTGTCACGTGTTCTTTAAAAAAATATATATTATATATATTATTGACAAGTCTTATTGTGTATTCGTGTACTTTTATCAGTGATAAATAATTCGTTATAAAACTAAAACTAACAACAAGATTCGATCAAGATTGCTTTGATACAGATTCAATTGCTATGTTGTACAATGTCTTTCGCAAACTGTACATAAAAACCGTAATATCATAATAGACCCAGCGTATAAACGTTATCGAATTGATGAAAGGAAAGCAATTTACAGAACTTTTATCACTGGGCAAATACATGTACATAGTATTTAATATACATATGTTACGTATATAGGGTTTTTTGATCTTTAACAATTCACTATTTTCAAATGTCATGTGTGTGAAGTGCAAAAAAACACACAATTATCATAGGTCATATATAAAGTTGTAGATATTTAAAGTAAAGAAAAATGAAATGCTTTATTTGCTCATAAACTATCAGGTTTGACGTTTTCTATATCACAAAGTTCTATGATTGTATCAATTTTAAAATAGATTAATTGTAAATGATGAACGTATACAGAAAAAACATGAAAACATGTCAGGGTTTTATACGTTTTGTTTTCTTTTTAAAACACGTGACAATCACTGACAATTTTCACCCAATGGATATCATAACCATCTCTGTTCGTAGTATAATATTAAAGGATTTTATCTTTCAGGGCCTATTTCCGCAGCTCTTGCCAATCGGTACGGCTGTCGTCGTGTGGCAGTGATCGGGGCTATTATATCTGCCAGCAGCTTCATCTTGAGCAGTTTCGCGCCAAATATCTACTTCCTGTACTTTAGCCTCGGATTCTTGGCAGGTGATAATGATATTTACATCCGACTCTCAACAACGTTGATAACATGGCAAAACTAAGACGTAATATGTGCTCATGACACCTGTTAATCAAATGATAAGAATGACATTGAATCGCAGTGTTCATCAATTCATTAAAGTGTTCACGATTTACACATGAGTTACTATTTAACTACAAAACTCATTTATGTTGTAATCACAAATCAGAATATTTTTCGTTTGTATTTTTTTTTCTGATCACTTTAGGTCTATATCCGGTATATGTTGTACCCACCGTTCTTAAGATATCAAGTGTCTGTTTATGATTCCGTTTTTCAATAATTATTCTTTTTAAGAATTCTTATCACATTAATGCTATATCCGGTGTACGTTGTACCACACCATACTTAAGGATGATTGCTTTAGTTTTTTCATGCGCACCAACTCCGCGCACAAAGGCAAGCAATTTTGTCGAGACCTGCCAGAGTCACAACATACCGGTATATTACAAATTACCCTATTTCAGATGGCAAAATCGTTAACAGATACGCCTAAAATTGGTCCCTTGTATTGTGTTCGATATATGAAATATGCACACTGGTATAAAATAATTGTTTATAGTAATTTAACCTAAATATAAAACATAACAGAAATCTTAATATAAATATGATCAATTAGTATAAAAACGTTAACTTTGCATGAATAATTGAATACTTTTTCTTAGATTAAGCTGAAAGTGTACTATTATTTTGATTGTCATAAGCATAGGTTTCAGAGAGAATTTTGTGAAATTTCAGCAAAACTTATCCATACACTATATCAAAATATAAAAAGCGCTATATGTTTATTACAAAACTGAAAAACAATTGACACTCTGCCGAAATTATTTTGTTTAAAAACAATGAAAATTCATGATATATGCATGTATATATGTAAAGTTTTAATTAAATACAAAATGTAAACAATTTTAGATATCTTTTTCGCATTGCTGGTTAAATCTACACTATTTCGCCAACTTTCAAGGACGGGTATGTTTATGAGGAGGTAATGGCAAACATTCTATAGGGTAACGTGTGTTTTTTATTTCATATATTGCATGAACATATATTAAACTTAAATTCTGGAAAGTTTCATGAAATCCCATAAATTCCTTAATAGGAAAAATGTGACAAAAAACTATAGCATTCATCTTTAAGACACCAAATGTATGTTTATGCTTCTATTGTTTTGAATGAGAGCTAACTTCCGGTAATTAAATATTTTGCATATCGTCAATTTTACAGGTACTGGCAACGGATTGCTCTACCTGGCGGCCATTGTGAGCGTCAGCAAGTATTTCGACAAAAGAAGAGCCTTGGCCACCGGCCTCGGAGTCTGCGGGGCTGGTGTCGGCACTTTCATATTCGGTCCAATCACGAGACTGTTAATAGACGAATACACGTGGAAAGGCGCCATGTTGATTCAAGGTGGCCTCGTTTTGAATTGTGTTGCGTGTGGTTTAGTATACCTTCCTCTAGATGTATCAGAAACGGCTGACGATGATCATAGATCGCATGTGAACACAGACATTGAGTTACATGATAATGACTTTGTTAATAACAAAAATTCTACATTTGAAAATTCAGGTCAACGTGTTTCTTCAAACGATTCGTTACCAATATCCGTTAAATTAAACAGAAATATTAAAAATACAGATCACAAACCAAAGTTTGGAGACATCCGTTTGGATATAAAAATTAGTTCAGAAGCAAATAAGCGCACTAAAGAAATAAAAGATGTCCCTGTTTCGGAATCAGATGAAGTTGTAGAAAGGTTAACTAATACAAATTCTGATGGCCACGGTGACTATATCGGAAATAAAGTACATGTGAACATAGCACTGGAAGGAACTTTAAATAAAAGTTTTATGGCGGAACTATATTCACAACTAAAACGTTCTTTTAATTTCGGTATTTTCAAAATACCATTTTTTAGCCTGTTAGTGGTTTCAAATATTATCTTTTGTTTTGCTTACCGCGTGCCTTTTATATATCTTCCTGAAAAAGCAAAGAGCGTAGGTAAGTATGTTTTATTTTATCAGAGAAATAAACGAGCTATTTGTATACTTTTCCATTTTGAGACATTCTGTGGAAATTGCTTATACCTGTTATAGATATGTTCATTTCCGTGTGCTGGAACTGTATGTACTCCTACCCATCCTTCTGGTGGCTGGTTTCAGGCAATTATTGTTCAGCAATGGTCGATTGGCGATTTGAGATATTAATGTGGAGACTGCCAGACGGTAATTAATTGTTTTCCAACACATTAATTCCTTGCAAGGTTACCCAAAGTCCTGCTCTTTAAAAGGTAAACAGACCTTCCCTATACTCGTCAGATTGCACCATTTGATGCCTTTGTTTTTAAATTCCACAGAGCATAGTAGTACATTGCACTCATATGCATCAGCCATAAATGATATTCTATTTTAGCCTCCTGTAATGGACCATAGTATCCCAAAGGACCAGAAACATTAACATCACTGAGTTATAGTTCAGGGTGGCTTTTAACGTTTTCAAAGGCATGTAGGACTGCTATTTTGATATTATAATATATGGTAAAAAAAACCTTTGGACGCAGATAACGCAACTAATAATGATAGACAGCAGACACCGGTTTAGTATATCTGTCTATCTTTGCTTTAAAATATTCATTGTCACATACAGAGGGGATATAATATTCACAATGATGTACATTAACACAGTATTCTTAAACATAAAGATGCAAGCAGGGTTTTTTTTAGAATCAAAGTGCTCATAGTAAAGTGAGACGCGATAAGAAGTTAAGTAATAAAGTATTAAAACTATTATGTTAGTAAAAGTAAATTAGTATGAGGTTTAATTTAACGATTGATTATCAGTAAAAAGAAACTTTGTAATGTTTAATACGGTTTTATAGATCGAATATACTGGTACCTGGCTTCGTTGACAGGGTTTCATGCAACGGGAGCATATATTTAAACGTATATGGTAACGTTAATGCCTGTATTTTATAGAAATTTGAAGGAAAATAAAAGTGATACTTCTTACAGTGGGAATTATTTCCCTTTAGCCACAGATAAGAAGTTATTTTTTAAGTTGATTGTTTGCACATGAAAAAATTACTTACGGATATTGATGGGAACTCGTCTTTACCAGATACGTGAACTGCAATGGGGAATTATTTCCCATAATACGAAATCATTGTTGATTAACGTTTTAGTTATCAAGTATTGCTTATAACGTCACTGTCTTATACAGACTCAAATATGTTGTAACTATTAGACAAATGCGATTACGACGCTTTGGCACTAGACCACGCTACCCATGTTCAATTTGTATCAATAAGATCTTATGTAACTGTCGCCAACAAGGACTTATTTAGAGACAATAGCCTCGAACAAGGACTTATATAGAGACAATAGCCTCGAACAAGGACTTATTCAGAAACAATAGCCTCATCAAGAACATATATAAACAATAGCCTCGAACAAGGACTTATATAGAGACAATATTCTCGAACAAGGACTTATTCAGAGACAATAACCTCGAAAAAGGACTTATTCAGAGACAATACCCTCGAACAAGAACATATATAGACAATAGCCTCGAATAAGGACTTATATAGAGACAATAGCCTCCAACAAGGACTTATATAGACAATAGCCTCGAACGAGGACTTATATAGATCCAATAGCCTCGAACAAGGACTTATTCAGAGACAATAGCCTCGAACAAGAACATATATAGACAATAGCCTCAAACAAGGACTTATATAGAGACAATAGTCTCCAACAAGGACTTATATAGATAATAGCCTCGAACGAGGACTTATATAGACAATAGCCTCGAACAAGGAGTTATATAGAGACAATAGCCTCGAACAAGGACTTATATAGTCAATAGCCTCGAACGAGGACTTATATAGAGATAATATCTGCGACCAAGGACGCATAAAGGAACAAGGACTTATATAGACAATAGCCTCGAACGAGGACTTATATAGGAACAAGGACTTACATAGACAATAGCCTCGAACAAGGACTTATATAGAGACAATAGCCTTGGACGAGGACTTATATAGAGATAATAAACGCGACCAAAGACTTATAAAGGAACAAGGACTTATATAGACAATAGCCTCGAACAAGGACTTATATAGAGACAATAGCCTCGAACAAGGACTTATATAGAGACAATAGCCTCGAACGAGGACATATATTGAGATAATAGTCGCGATCAAGGACTTATATAGAGATAATTGGCTACTGTAGCATATTGTAATACCTATTTCATTAAATTATTTTAGACCTAACAGTTTGCCACTGGTAAATCTATGTTGTATTATTTTTTGTATCAGACCAAATGATGGATAATAAAATGGTCATTACACAGCTCAAAGTTAACTGTACAACAAGTATTTTAATTGAACTCGTCCATGTTGTGGCGTAACCCTGTAATGGCAATATAATCTATATTGTACAGTAACTGTATATTAACATTATGAGTATATTGATATACATCACACTAAGTAAACATTAAACCACATTTAATAAGTTAATTTGCTTGCAGTATCCTATTGAATATAAAATAAAAATCAGCTTCATTTCATATTGAAAATGATCCTTAACAGAAGTTTCTAAAAGACGGATTTTGAGAGTGTGCAATAAGTACGTGTTAGTTTTATATAAACTGTCTATACTTCTGTTAATATTTGTAAGATAACGTAATATCATAATGCATGTTTTCTTTGTATTAAGTATTTTTGTATTTATTTGTACAGGAGTTACTGACTATAACAGAGCCTGGCTCGTATCTACAGTCGGCATCACAAACACTGTTGGCCGGGTTGTGTTTGGCTATATCTCCGACCTCAAGTGTGTGAACCGGCTTGTTCTTTATTGTACGGCTGTTATCATTTGCGGTGTCAGCACGTCTCTGGGACCTCTGTTGGAATCATTCGAGACTCTGTTTGTCTACTCAGTTTTATATGGAGTTTTTAGCGGTAAGAGATCGTGCCTCGCTGCTTCACTACACGGTTGCGCATCTTGGTTTTAGTGACTGTAGGACAATTGTTGCGCAAAATGAGTTATATTTCGTTTGACATATTTTCAAAATGGTTTACTGAGGTTGTGATTTCTTGCTGCAGAGGAGTCGATCAAAGGCTAGCATAGCATATACAACAGAAAGACAGCAATGGTACTAAAATGACTTTTTTATTTTACCAAACGGATGTATTTTTGTCAATATGTTCATAAGTATTGACAAAATCAATTAATAGAATACATTAACATACATCTGAAAACTGTCGTAATTTATTTGAATAGAGTTTATCGCAGTTCTTTAGGTGAGAGGTAAGTGATCTTGAGACGGCGCCTTAGACGCTTGGTGACAGAAGACCCCCTCTGGAAGTGTATATATCGCTTGAAATATTCTGATAATGGCTCTAAAATTCATCTGGCGTCCTTAATCAACTCAGTATATAATTTTTCGGAGACATTTACGAAACTGTTGTATAATTGTGTATTCAATATTATTGTGTTTTAGGTGTGACCATATCTCTGTTGTCCGTTATACTGGTCGATGTTGTCGGGATAGACAGGGTGGCCGATGGGCTAGGGATGCTCAATTTTTTTGCTGGCGTGACGACATTAATAGGCGCACCTTTCATCGGTAACTATTAAATTTGATTTGTTTGCCTGTTTCCGTAGAGTTCGAACCCTATTTAATTATAACGGAACACATCGAATTCCCAAATGTGGATTGATTCTTTTAACGTTGCTTGAAAGTTGAATGAGGTAGAACAAGAAGTCTCAAGTGAAGTAATATCCTCATCAGAGAGAGAGAGAGAGAGAGAGAGAGAGAGAGCGAATTAGAGAGAGAGACAGAGAGACAGAGAGAGAGAGAGAGAGAGAGAGAGAGAAAGAGAGAGAGAGAGAGAGAGAGAGAGAGAGAGAGAGAGAGAAAGAGAGAGTATAGCAATAATTTATTTTCGGAATCTCTGTAAAAAATATTCATTTATTTTCAGGCTGGCTGTTTGACGTAACCGGAAGTTACAACGTACCGTTTGTCGTTTCAGGAATTATGTTAGCGCTATCTGGTGTAATGCTGTATTTCGTTCCTTGTTTAAAAAAACACAAGCCATAAAACAGTTAAATTTTATTATATTTTGCCCTGCTTCTCAGCCAATGAAATCGCTCATTTCTTTCAACACAGTGCGTTCCATTTCACCTTCGTTTTCACTGATGAACACGCCCCCTAACGCCGTATTCTATTCACTGAAACGTAGAAGGTGCGTGCGGAGACTGGTTCCCAGAAACAAGAAAGTAGATCAACATCTAAGCCGGTTAGAAGTTACGTTTTGGTCTAGAATACTTGCATACCCAAGTTTGGGTAAGAATATAGGAAACCGTCTACCGGTCCCAAAACCAACTTCTATACATGCATTATAATAATTTAACACGAGTGTACATCCTAGGTAAGAACATACTTTATGCTTATTGCATCTTACAATGATAGGCCTTATTAAGGATTTTATTAAGACAAAAATCAACCACTTTTGCCATTTTTTCTCAAATACAATATTGAAAATGAAAAAATAAATTTGAAATTCATTCTATCATATGGGCAATCGGTTTGGGATAAACGTACAGCGTCTGAAAACAACGATATAGAAAACATCAAAATACAAACTGCTACAGTTGTCATAGGAGCGACAGAACTGGTATACGTATATACTAGTATGTAAGAAACAGGATTGGAACAGTCTAGAATATTAAAACATAAAATTTATATTTCCTTTAAAATGAAACTCCATTATACCCAACAACACTTATGCCCTAAAATGTATCGGTTGGAATAAGTTACAATAATCAAAACTCACACAACCCATTGCTTGTAATACACAAATCTTTGAATGTTCGTTTCTTCCTTCAACAGTAAAAGCTCGGAATAATTTACGTATAACAACTCAAAACTCATCAACATTAAGGATATTTAAGAATATACTGAACCCTATCATGGACAAAGGTTAGACCTTGTTCCTCCATGGACAAAAATTGGCTTAAATATATCTTACTGGTCTACGACTAAATTGTAGTTCACTTAACAAACATTTATATTCCAAAATATTATCAAAAGTGCCATGTGCAAATGTTCAATCGAAGACAGTAACAATTTCTTATCAACTTTCAAAACTGTAACATTCAAAACTATAATACTTTTAAAATTGAAATGTTTAACACAGTAAGATTCAAGTCATAACTGATATCATCATATACCTGTAAACACAGGGGAAATCTCAGAAATAGCGACAAAAAATACCGCTGTATTTGATGCTGTTCAAAAGTTTATTAGTAATACAAAACGCTTTGTTTAGTTTGATCCGAACTAAATGATTTTGGAATTTAGATTTCACAAATAACGGTAGGGATTAGAATTTGCCGACTGCTCGTTCCAAGCAGAGGGGTAAGATCCTTCCCGAAAAGGAACCCACCTGTTGACCGTGGGTGGCGACCCGTGCGGTTGGATGAAGGAGTCCTGGTGGTTGAGCGCTGCAGAAGTCTACGACGCAACACACCACTTTGGTCCGGATTTCAAGTCAAGACGGGAGGTCGGATGGGCCCGGTCTTGATCAATCGGTCTGTCATGATATTTTTCTTGGATTATATTTTATCATGTATCATCCTTTCTCCATTATTTCACCCCCATTGAATTTTTCCATTCTCATATACTTGTCTATATTAATTTTCAATGAATAAACTTTCAGTTTTTCTAAATTCCAAATCCTTGAAAACTGTCATGGCTTATGGGCTAATCTTGTAAAGTAAAATGCTATATGGTTATACGTATGCCATTTTTAGACAGATGTTGGTGCGGTTCTTGACTTGTCGGGACTTGAATTTACATCCATCGGGTGGTATGCGGGATCTGATGTATAACTTTGCTGGAGTATATTGTTCACGTATTCTTGGCATCATGTCTGTCGGAAATCCACAGCATGTGTCCCCTTGTTGGACTCCGAGGCGGGTGAGAAACGTGAACAACGAAACAAACACAAACTCATTATGGCTTCCAAAAAAAGACACCAAAACGATACTACAAAACGACCTATACCTGCTCAGTCTGTTCTGAAACGTGCTCGACATGATTCAGTGGAGACTGAATCAGATGACGATTTATTGACTTCAACTAATTGGCCAAGATTTTTAACAGTTACATCAACAGATCCATCTAGACCAGTAACAAAGCTTTCACCTTTTGCGATTCACAATCAAATACTTGGTATTGCTGGTGAGCCGCGAGAGGTGAAAAAGCTCAAATCTGATAAGATTTTGATTGAATGTCAGAAAAAAAGTCATTCTGACAATCTCCTTTCATTAAAAAAATTGTTGACATACCTGTAGAAGTCCGTCCTCATATTACACTCAACTCCTCGAAAGGAGTCATTCGTTCCAGGGAACTGGAACAATGTACTGTTGAGGAGATGAGTGTCAATTTGAAACCACAGGGGTGACCAGAATAAATACCAGGAAAGATGGCAATATAAAACCGACTAATACCTTTATCCTTACATTTAACTCTCCAAACCTACCAAAATCTGTAAAAATCGGTTATATATCTTTACCCGTTGACCTTTTATACCCAACCCACTTCGATGTTTTAACTGTCAACAGTTTGGACACCATCGAGAAAGATGTAGACGAGATGCCCTGTGTGCTCGCTGTGGCGAACAAGAGCACACAGACTTCTCGTCTTGTACCAAACCCGCCCTTTGCATTAATTGCAAAGGGAACCACGGGGCTTTCTCGAGGGATTGTCCAAAATGGAAACAAGAACGCGAAATTCAAAAAGTTAAATTACAAAACAAAGTACCATTCCCGGAGGCCAGACGTCTTGTTGAACTCCAATCTCCATCTGCTCCTTCAGGCAAATCATATGCTGAAGTGAGTTGAATTGTTGAGAAAAAGACCACAAGATGTATGGAAATACAAACTGATATTACCTGGCTTAATGATAATCCCATACCATATATTGCTGTCGTTCCTGGTAATTCCAAAGTCTCATCTGAGACTCAGACTTCAACACCAGTAATTAAACCAATTATACAACCTTAACCAAATATGAAACCAAACAATAAAAAACTTACATCTATTTCCGATAAGAAATCGGCGAACTCGGGGAATGTCCCGAGTACCCCAAAACCGGAGAACTCGGGGAATGTTCCGAGTTCCCCAAACCATCGGGCTCTGGTATTACAAAGAGTCCAACTACTCCGCAGAAGGCTAAGATACATCTAGCCTCTGCAAAATTATGCGTTACAGGGAAGCAACCGGAAGAGTCTGATGACTCTATACGGTTGAAAAATAAATTTTCCTACCTTGATATGGAAACCGATGATGCATCATCGGATTCCTCCAAGGTCGTTAAGTTAAAAGTCCCTTTAGCACCTATACTTCCACCTAAATGAACGATTCAAATTCAAATAAAATAATACAATGGAATTGTCGAGGTTTAAAACCTAATTATGATGAGATTAGTTTACTTTTAAATGAACATAACCCTATTGCATTTTGTCTTCAAGAAACGTTTTTGAAGTCAAATGATAAAACTACTTTTAAACAGTATTCTTTATATAACACAGTTTGTGATACAGGTGAAAAAGCAACTGGTGGCGTGTCTGTTCTTGTAAATAGAAACGTCCCGCACAGTACTATTGCATTAGACACTAATGTGCAAGCGGTTGCAGTTAGTGTTACAATGCATAGAGTTATTACAATTTGCTCTTTATATTTACCACCAAGTACAACCCTTGATCCGAAAGATCTCGATAAACTCATAGCACAATTGCCATCATCTTTTATGCTTTTGGGGGATTTTAATGCCCACAATTACATATGGGGTTGTAAAGACATTAATGATAAAGGTAATAAAGTTGAATCTTTTTTAAATCAAAATAACCTATGTCTTTATAATGATAATAAATCTCATACATATTTACATCCTGCTTCAGGATCGAAAACTTCCATCGATTTATCAGTTTGTGAGCAATCACTTTTGTTAGACTTTTCATGGAGTGTTGGTGATGACCTCTGCGGGAGTGACCATTACCCAATATTTCTTGAAAATATTGGACCTCCACTTCTTGATAGAAATCAACGATGGAAACTTCGCAAAGCAGATTGGCATATGTTCCAATCTCTTTGCGAAGAACAGTTAAAACCTGATTTATTTAACGATACAGATGATCCTGCTGGTCAGTTTTCATCAATATTATACAGTATAGCAGAAAGATCTATCCCAAAAACCTCGACAAATCCAAAACGCCCTCAAAAACCACGGTATGATGATGACTGCACGAATGTAGTCAAGGATCGTAAAAAAGCTTTAAGTCAGTTTAATTTACGACCTACACAACATAATTTAGACAATTTTAAAGTGTTTCGTGCAAAAGCAAGACGTACTCTTAAGGAGAGTAAGAGAAAGTCCTGGAGAGATTACGTCTCTAGGCTTAATTCTCGTACTTTCCTTAAGAAGGCATGGGACATGGTCCGAAAAATCAACGGTAAGCGTACTCCAGGTTGCGTTAACCATTTAAAAACTGAAAATCATACTGCCACATCTGCCAAAGACATCGTTAATACTTTGGCAGATACTTTTTCAAAAAATTCATCTACCACTTATTGCAATCCAAAATTTTTAAAACATAAACATCAGACTGAAACGCATAAACTAAACTTCAAATCAAATAATTCAGAAAAATATAATAAGAAATTCTCTTTGAGTGAATTGAAAAATTCCTTAAAGAAGGCACATGATACATCAGCTGGTCCTGACGATATCCATTATCAACTTTTAAAACATTTACCCGAATCATCTTTATTAATTCTACTTGATATATTTAACTCTGTTTGGGTGACTGGAAACTTCCCCGAGTCTTGAAGGGAAGCTATCGTTATTCCGGTACCCAAACCTGGGAAAGATCACACGGATCCAGTTAATTACCGTCCAATTGCTTTGACAAGTTGTGTTTGTAAAACCATGGAACGTATTATTAATGGTCGCCTCGTTTGGTTCTTGGAATCCAACAACTTAATTACTAAGTATCAAAGTGGATTCCGACGCCAAAGGGGCACTACAGACTATTTAGTTAGATTTGAATCGTTTGTTAGGGAGGATTTCATAAAGAAAGAACATTTAGTCGCTGTATTTTTTGACTTGGAGAAAGCCTACGCACCACGTGGAAGTATGGCATTATGAAAGATCTTCATAATATGGGCCTTCGTGGCCGTTTAGCTACATTTATTTTAAACTTTTAAGATGATAGACAGTTTCAAGTCCGAATGGGAACAACCCTCTCCGATGTTCACAAACAGGAGATGGGCGTCCCACAAGGCAGTATTCTGTCTGTAACACTTTTTAATATTAAAATTAATAATATTGTTAAAAGTATAAATCCTTGTGTGGATTGCTCTTTATATGTTGACGATTTTGTAATTTGTTACCGTTCAAAAAATATGAAAACTATTGAAAGGCAATGCCTTAATAAACTTCAGACTTGGTCTGATGAAAACGGTTTTAAATTTTCTAAGTCTAAAACAAATTGTATGCATTTTTGTCAACTACGTAAACATCACGATGATCCCAATCTAACGTTAGATGGGACACCTATACCTGTTGTTGAGAAAACAAAATTTTTAGGTCTTATTTTTGACCGTAAACTTACTTTTATTCCTCATCTTAAGTATCTTAAGACAAAAGTGTAATAAAGCACTAAATTTATTAAAAATTGTTGCCAATACTTATTGGGGTGCTGATCGTAAAGTTTTACTGATACTTTACAGATCTCTAATCAGATCAAAATTGGACTACGGCTCTATTGTATATGGATCAGCCCGCAAGTATTACTTAGCGATGCTTGATCCTATACACAACCAAGGACTACGACTAGCCCTTGGTGCCTTACGTACGTCCCCTGCCGACAGTCTTTATTTAGAGGCAAATGAACCATCATTGTATTTAAGACGTGAAAAACTGGCTCTTCAATATGCAATTAAACTTCATTCAAATCCATCTAATCCTGCTTTTAATCTTACTTTTGACCCAAATTATGAAACTCTCTTTGATAAAAAACCTAAAGCTATTCGAACTTTCGGTCTCCGGATCAAACCAAAACTAACCGAAGCCAATATTGATCTTAATTTAATTGCTAAGTACAAAGTCTCAGTAATACCACTATGGACTTTGGAAAAAAACAAAAATCATTTTTGAACTTTGTAAAAACAAAAAATCTGAAACAGACTCCACTATCTTCCAAAGTAAATTTAATGAAATCAAATCATCTTACAATCATTATTGTCACATATATACAGATGGTTCTAAAGATGGAGAAACCGTGGCTGCAGCTGCGGTAACAGGACAGCACACCTCAAAGAGCCGATTACCAAACGGAGCCTCCATCTTTTCAGCTGAACTCAAAGCCATTGATTTGGCATTAGACTACATTAATGATTCTGAGGAAAAACAGTTTATTATATTTTCTGATTAACTTTTATCTCTTCAAGCCATAGATGGCATGAAAGATGATAATCCTCTTGTTCTTCAACTTTTAAATAAATAAAATGTTCTATGTAAAGATAATACTATTGTTTTCTGCTGGCTTCCTAGCCATACAGGAATTCGAGGAAACGATAAAGCTGATAAGGCTGCGAAAGCAGCCTTAAGCTTGAATATTATTACTTTTAAACTGCCTTTTACAGATTTTAAATCTCATATTAATAAATATATTTTTAGTTCATGGCAGTCCTCTTGGGATCTTGCTATAAATAACAAATTACATGTTTTAAAACCAAAACTTGGCGAATGGCATCTTAGCAATAGATGTATTCATCGAGAAGAAGTTATATTAGCTCGGTGTAGAATTGGGAATACGCGCTGTACACATTCATATCTTTTAAAACGTGAACCTGTTCCAGAGTGTGTGCCCTGTTTTGCACCGCTTACTGTGAAGCACATACTGGTCGACTGTGTGGACTTTTCTCCAATGCGAGAAAAGTACTACAGAGTCGACAGTATGAATGAATTATATGATAAAATTGATGTTTCACATATATTTGGTTTCCTTAAAGAGGTTAAGCTTTTTAATCATTTTTAGTACAATTATTATATTATTGACCTTGTTCACTTATTTGTTGTTGTTTTTTTTTCATTTATTTATTTGCAAACAATTTTCGTTTATTTATTTGTAAATGGTTTTAATAAATTTTTAACCATATTTATTTAATATCTTTTTGTCATCATCGCGTCCATTGGTCTTTGCGCGCACAAAATGACCTATTTATGTGTCGACGTGCCGTGGGGCACCATTCATTCATTCACAAATAACTGTTTAAATTGTTCAAGTAACTAAACACATACAGCGTTTTCGGTAATCCCGTTCCCTGCGCTCTCATTCAGAACCGATTTCGTCTTATGTTTTATTTTCTACCTACGTATCAATTTTGTTCAACCATTTTCATCATTCAACTCTCTTCTATCTTTTCTGTTTTCTATTACAGTTTGTCCGAGACTGATACAACAAAAAACAAGGCGAACATGCATGGCATAATAACGCCAGTAAGAAAACCCTAAAGTTAAAACAATAAATATTTCAAACATCATACAGGCTAGAAAGATCTCCGATCGAATTTATAAACCAATATTTATTACTGGAAACTAGGTTCACGCAAGCCAATTGTTTTTATTTCTACATCCCAATTCTTAAAAATATTTGTCATTTAATGACAGGCAAATATTATATACTATACTAATAGAGTATGTACAGTTCTTGAATAAAGTATAGTTTAAACCAAATATTGTTTTCAGATGAAAGACAAGCATGCATCTTGTCTAAATTATTTTTCAAATATAAAAAAAAATCAAATAAGCAAAATAAATAAATAAACATGTAAATGATAGTGCGACGACAGTCGCCAATGAAGTCCATTTATTTGAATCAACCAGTTAGACATGTAAGCACAATACCGTTACATTTCTTTTCAAAGAAGAAAATGTCAGGATGTTTGTCCTTTTGAACAGCAGGCGTCGAAGATGTTAAGACTAGTGTGACGATGTATCTTCAGAATTAATTAATGTCGCGCGCGCTAGTTGTCACTACTGACCTAATTATCTTGTGGAATTTTATTAAGGAACATGTTTTATTTAGTTTGTGTTTTACTGTAGATCAGATTTTTAAAAATGCATTATTGATATTTTTTTCAGGAAATGAAATAGTCTTATTTGGAGTATTCAACGACAAAGCCAACCAGAAACAATGACTGTTATGTTTTGCAGCAGCCTGTTACACAGACGCATAATATGATTCCGTTTCATATAAAAAACAGTTAAACTGAATAAAACGCAATTATGTTTTATGGTACTTGTTCTTAGTTTTAATCTAAAACACAACAACTCGTTTTTTCATTCAGTTTGACTTGACTGCTTGACTTGAAATTATGTCAGTTATGTCTTAAAATTTAAAGTTTAACATCAAAGCATTTCTGTCCGTTTAAACAAGAGCTTTCGGACAGTTTTAACGTGATTATTAGTTTAAACATATATTATTGCTATATAAACACCAAATGCATTATATACTATGAATATAAATCAAATACAATTTGAGGCAAAAGGGTCGGGCCAGTTTCGACTGAGTAGGTCAACCCTATAGGCCTCTCTCAAATAATATGCATGCCAGACATTCCATTATCCAAGCAAGGTTAGGAGCTCATCACACTACCAGCTGATAAGCAGAAGACTATAACTACAAATGAAAATGGCTACACCCCTTCTTCCCTTGATTTTCATAACATTATTAAGGGACCTGTGTAATAAACAAATTGTATAAAGCAAAATAAGGCGAGATGGAGGACTACATTGCAATGTAAGTTATCATGTTTACATATCTATCTATTATTGTTTTGAATTTTAAATATCTTATTATTGTTTGTTTTTTATTTGAAATAAATACAAACTTTAAAAACATCTATTGTTTCTTTAATATATGCATAAACCGCAGTATGTAACAACACATTATGTTTTATAAAGAAAGAGAAGTGAAACAATTTGTGTTACCGTATTACGCCTTATAAACATAATTTTATAGACATGTGAACATAGTATTATATATAACAATTTATTGTCAGTATTTTAGAATATTGAATAATATTTGTATATTTCAGTATAGGGTGGGAATGGACTGTGTGAATAAATCCAGCACTGTAAATTAAAAGATAAAACCAGCACTGTAAACCAGAAGATAAAACCAGCACTGTAAACCAGAAGAATCCAATCCAATCAAAAGTATATTGATATGCTGGAGAACATAGAGAAAACATGGCAAAAATGATGACAGAGACACAAAAAAGTCAGAAATATAGTCCCCATCAATTGGTACACCTGTAAAGTATATATTTGCAACCCTATTGATATTAGTCTGACCAGAGGCGTTCCTAGATATACCACTATACGCCAGCGGGTATAACTCAGAGCTGAATGTGGAAAAATAAAAAAAAACGATTAAAATACAATAAAAGCGAAGCCGAAGTGAGTTACGGGGTAAGTGAAAAACCGTTAAATTTCCAGCAATTTAAATCATTTCACAGACCGTGTCAAAGTTGCTAAAACTACTCATTTGTAGTTCGATTAAAGAAAATGTCTCGGAGAAGGACCCAAACCCCTCAAAAGTAAAAGGGGAACAAAATCCCTTCACACACTCCCCCTGACGTATACTCAAACCCCATCTAGGAACGTCCCTGGTTTCATTTATATGTTATGTTAAAACTAGACTGGCATATGAGATAAGAACAACATGTATTGAGTTATCTAAGTGACACGTCTCGATTCAAGGAGTGAAGTCAATATATAAAAAAGATTGTTTGTGTTTGGATTAGTTTGATCAGTTTGCCGGAGTGTCATTGTTTTTCAATAGCAGAGACTTTGTGAACGACCCCTTATCTAATATTGGAAAAATAGATAATGAAGCAGCCATTTGAAAACAAAACTAATGAGACGCTGTTGCGTCACGATTCAGAACAGATACCGCACCATGCCTTCGTGCCGTAGTGGTTATGTCTGTGGATTGTTGCTTGGTCGATCCGAAGTCGAATCCAGTAACAAGAATTATATATTTGTTCATTTCCCTAGCAAATACGTGTTTATAAATGCATTAATGTCTTTGCATATATTGAACGGCCGAGGATGACGGAATGGGCCGAGTAAATACGATTGAATCGGAAATATAACGATAAGTACAGTCATTGGAGCAGCTTATTTGCAGATAATCAATTTATATCATTCATATGTTATGTTAAAACTAGACTGGCATGTGAGCTAAAAACAACACGTATTGAGTTATCTAAGTGACACGTCTCGATTCAAGGAGTGAAGTCAATACATAAAAAAGATTGTTTGTGTTTGGATTAAACGACTTACAAGTAAGATATTTACAAATTAATGAAGCTAAGCACATTTTAGTTCAGTTTCGACCTGTTTCCTGAGATGGATATAAGGTATATGGCTGTGTGTAACAGATTGAATCTTCGTGTCAATGTGAGAGTCTTATATATTTTTTTTTCGCATTTCCCCCGCCTGATTACCTCGTATTATGTTAATTGAGTGAATAAAGAACATTGAGTTCTATATACAGACCTGTACTTTCCGCAAAGTTTATTGTCCTCATGTGAGTGAATGAAGATAATGTTAGGTATCGTTTGTAGATCAACTGACCTTATGTATGACAGTAAGGTTCTATTATTTTCTTTTCTAATGGATTCTGGTGCAATTGTGATTGTGTTGTAAGTTTCTTTTTTCGCTTGTAGTTTTTTCTAATTAATCTACTGAATCGGTTCTGCGTGTGTATAGTTTGTGTCAGTTCTGCTAGAGTTTCATTGACATAGTCACCGGCAGTGTAGCAGAAGTGCATGGTTTCGTTTTGTGTATTTAATGTCCACGCCTTCAGTAGGTTTGGGAGTACGTTGTATCACCGTTTTCACCGTGTGTCTACCGCTGGCGCACTGATACTGAAGTAAGGAAAGTCCTGTTGCCATTTTCACACACGAAAAGTCAGACTGATTGGTTTAAACTTATTTATTTTTATTTGAATTCAATTGTGAAACAAGTTCTTACAACTTAGACAAATTACGCTCGATGTATGACTGGGTAGAACCAGTACTTAGCATATGCGGAAAAAGTGTCTTGCTCAAGGACACCATACATATCCGCGGCGGAGGATCAAACCTACGACCATCCGGTCATTGATTTGGTGCTCTACCAATAAAACTCGCGCTCCACATAAATCTCACCAATTAGTCTGATTAATCTGTCTCTAACACTGTCACAATAATCAAGCAAGTTTATTCAACTGAAAGTCCAACATTCAATTCAATTTAACTAATTCATCAATTATTCAACGTCGCTAATGTAATATTGAAGTGGTGCAGCAATGTACATTATATTAATACGGCATATTGCTGTAAGGTCCATACAAAGTAACTAACAGGATAGCATGCAAGCTGCTATTAGAGAAAGTCTGGTTAATAATAATACTAAGGTGGGGCTACAACAATCAATAGGCCTTAGATCGAAAAGTCGTGGGTTCGATCCCTTCGTGACAGAATATCAGCATTATGCTATTGAAATGTTGTTCTACATAGAAATTCTCCGAGTGTTATTTACAAGAGTTGCTACAACCTTTTTTTCCATAACTAATGTAAAATTAATTTATATTATACCAACTCTGCAATGTATCAGTTTGCCAGAGTTTCGTTCTTTTTCAATAGCAGAGACTTTGTAAACGACCCCTTATCTAATATGGGAAAAATAGATAATGAAGCATCCATTTGAAAACAAAACTAATGAGACGCTGATGCGTCACGATTCAGAACATATACCGTACAATGCCTTCGTGCCGTAGTGGTAATGTCTGTGGATTGTTGCTTGGTCGATCCGAAGTCGAATCCAGTAACAAGAATTATATATTTGTTCATTTTCCTAGCAAATACGTGTCTATATATGCATTAATGTCTTTGCATATATTGAACGGCCGAGGATGACGGAATGGGCCGAGTAAATACGATTGAATCGAAAATATAACGATAAGTTCAGTCATTGGAGCAGCTTATTTGCAGATAATCAATTTATATCATTCATATGTTATGTTAAAACTAGACTGGCATGTGAGCTAAGAACAACACGTATTGAGTTAACTAAGTGATACGTCTCGATTCAAGGAGTGAAGTCAATACATAAAAAAGATTGTTTGGATTAAACGACTTACAAGTAAGATATTTACAAATTAATGAACCTAAACACATTTAAGTTCAGTTTCGACCTGTTTCCTCAGATGGATATATTGTATACGGCTGTGTGTAACAGATTGAACCTTTGTGTCAATGTGAGAGTCTATTATGTGTTTCTTTTTCGCATTTCCCCACTCCTGATTACCTCGTACTATGTTAATTGAGTGCATTAGGAACACTGAGTTCTAAATACAGACCTGTCATTTCCGCAACGTTTATTGTCCGCATGTGAGTGAATGAAGATAATGTTAGGTATCGTTTGTAGATCAACTGACCTTATGTATGACAGTAAGCTTCCATTATTTCCTTTTCTAATGAATTCTGGTGCAATTGTGATTGTGTTGTAAGTTTCTTTTTTCGCTTGTAGTTTTCCTAATTAATCTACTGAATCGGTTCCGCGTGTGTGTAGTTTGTGTCAGTTCTGCTAGAGTTTCATTGACATAGTCACCGGCAGTGTAGCAGAAGTGCATGGTTTCGTTTTGTGTATTACATGTCCACGCCTTCTTGTATGTTTGGGAGTACGTTGTATCACCGTTTTCATCGTGTATCTACCGCTGGCTCACTGATACTGAAGTAAGGAAAGTCCTGTTGCCGTTTTCACACACGAAAAGTCAGACTGATTGGTTTAAACTTATTTATTTTTATTTGACTTCAATTGTGAAACAAGTTCTTACAACTTAGACAAATTACGCTCGAAGTATGACTGGGTAAAACCAGTACTTAGCATATGCGGAAAAGTGTCTTGCTCAAGGACACCATACATATCCGCAGCGGAGGATCAAACCTACGACCCTCCGGTCATTGGTTCGGTGCTCTGCCAATAAAACTCGCGCTCCACATAAATCTCATCAATCAGTCTGATTAATGTGTCTCTAACGCCGTCACAATAATCAAGCAAGTTTATTCAACTAAAAGTCCAACATTCAATTTAATTTAACTAATTAATTAATTATTCCACGTCGCTAATGTAATATTGTAGTGGTGCAGCAATGTACATTATATTAATACTGCATATTGCTGTAAGGTGCATGTAAAGTAACTAACAGGATAGCATGCAAGCTGCTACTAGAGAAAGTCTGGTTAATAATAATAATAAGGCGGAGCTACAACAATCAATGGGCCTAAGATCGAAAAGTCGTGGGTTCGATCCCTTCGTAACAGAATATCAGCATTATGCTATTGAATTGTTGTTCTACCTAGAAATTCTCCGAGTGTTATTTACACGAGTTGCTACAACCTTATTTTGCATAACTAATGTAAAATTAATTTATATTATACCAACTCTTCAATGTATCAGTTTGCCGGAGTGTCATTCTTTTTTTAAATAGCAGAGACTTTGTGAACGACCCCTTATCTAATATGGGAAAAATAGATAATGAAGCATCCATTTGAAAACAAAACAAATGAGACGCGGTTGCGTCACTATTCAGAACAGATACCGCACCATGCCTTCGTGCCGTAGTGGATTGTTGCTTGGTCGATCCGAAGTCGAATCCAGTAACAAGAATGATATATTTGTTCATTTCCCTGGCAAATAAGTCTCCATATATGCATTAATGACTTTGCCTATATCGAACGACCGAGGATGACGGAATTGGCCGAGTATGTACGATTGAATCGGAAATTTAACGATAAGTTCAGTCATTGTAGCAGCTTATTTGCATATAATCAGTAAGTTAAGATTCAAAACACAATTTATTAACGTTTGAAATATGTATCGACTGTTGTGAATGTATCGAAGACCATGATAATTCACGAAAATGTTTATCATTCATGAACAAGATTATAAAAGAATTATCTTCAGATACTAGTTATGCAAATTTCTTTTCTTTACATTTATCGGAATTTTAACATTTGTCATTGCCATTTGAAAGCGATGTAGGTATAACAAATATAAATAAAAACACAGTTATAACATAAAACTATACTGTTTTAGTTAGATATGAATATTGCAAGTCGTACTGTCATTTTTCGTTTTCAATTTTAGAGACAGTGTGAACGATCTCATATTGGCATAAATAGATAATGAAGGAGCGATTTGAAAACAAAACAAATGGAACGGTGTTGCATCACGATTTAGAAGAGATACCGGAACCGGATGTGAAGACCGCCCCAGATGGAGGCTGGGGATGGATCGTCTGCTTTGCATGTTTCATGACCCATGTGCTTATGGATGGACCTGGCTACTCAATCGGAATCTTCTTTGTAGAATTGTTGGAGTATTTTAAGAAAAGTAAAGAACAGACAGCTTGGATTGTTTCCTTGGGTCCAGCTATGACGAATTTAGTTGGTAAATATATGTTTAAAAAGTTGCATTTATATAGAAATCTTTTGTCATATTTTTTTCTTAGTCATTTCATAATGTGTTATATTCCTACCTAAGTTAATTTTATGTACCGATTCAATTCCTTCGATGATTTGATTGTTTAATAAGAAATAAATGCTGTAAACAATTTATGAAAAATGATAGAAAACAAACCAATTTCATTAAAATCAGATAAATTTAAAGCTTCCGTACTCTACGTAGAGTAGATCTGACAGCATTGCAATAGAAGTCACTTCAGATAGACCTTACATGTAATTTTAATTCATAATAATTCAGCCAATCAGATTGATTGTTACATTTGCAGTTCGTTGAGATTTACAACATGACGTCGATTTATATCTTCTTACAAAGTGCTATTTTCTGGCGGGCGATGATTCATTTACATTTAATATGGGACAGCCATAACGTGTTTGTCGTTACAATTATACACGCGTAATAACCGCACATGATATTGGGATCCAAACTAAATATTGATTTTTTTTCGTTCTACTTTCGCTTTCAAAACCTTGAAAGCAATGCTTTGATTGGCTATCGGAAAGGTCAGTCTGATATTACCTTATATGCGACTCCATTAGATCTACTGTGCGTAAAGTATGGAAGCTTAAAGTTGATCTGATTTCAATGAGATTGAAAACAAACATATACTGTAGCAGTAATATATATATATATAGATATAGATGAATATCAGGGGCGGATCAAGGATTTCAGTTTGGATGGGGCATACTTATGCAACGCAACACAAGATATGGCCTGGCACACGTGTTGTTTTGTTCAGTAGAAATGTAGTTGATTTTAATAAAATATGGGCGTTTAGAGGGCGGATTGGGATGGCGGTGGGGCGTCCAGATTGTCACGAGTTCTTTAAAGAAATCAATATGTATGAAATATTGCCAAGTGTAAATGTGTATTTGTGCCCTTACTTTACAGTGTCTGTAACACAGTTGGTTCTTAGAATTCTTTATTGTTTGATTATTTGCTGATAAGTAAAACATTTAAATAAAGAAGAATAGGAAGAAAAGAAGAGAGTATGCTTTATTTCCTCAAAAAATAGGTTGCCATTTTCTATATCACAAAGTTCTTCCCATTGTATCACTTTTCAAATAAATTATTTGTAAATGACTGACAAATGTATACAGATAAACATCAAAACCTGTCAGTATTTCATATGTATTTTATTTTAAGAACGCATGACAATCACTAAAAACTTACGCAATGAGCGTCATCAGAATCCCCTTTCGTAGTGTAATATTAAATGTGTTTTAAACAGGTCCTATTGCCGCAGTACTTGTAAACCGTTACGGCTGCCGACGGATGGCTGTGATCGGGGCTGTTATGTTTGCCAGCAGCTTTATCTTGAGCAGTTTCGCGCCAAATATCTACTTCCTGTACTTTAGCCTCGGACTCTTGGCAGGTGAGAATAAATATTTACATCCGCGTCTCAACAACGTTGATAACATGGCAAAAGTTTAGACGATAGTTTAGTTTCGATAAGGGAATGGCCGAATCTAATGTTGAGAGAACTTGTGGCCAGACCCTTTTGCCTTCAATTGTATTTGACTTATATGCATGATAAATATTTTAATATGTGTTTATTTTGCAATAAAATATGTTTAAACTAGTTAAGACGATATCTAAAAATATGTGTCAAGTCACCCGTACAGGAAATGATCAGGCGGACATTGATTCGCAATTTTTATCAATTCTAGTTTTGAATCAGTCACGATTTACACATCAGTTTCTTATTGACCTCATAAATCAATGCTGTTGTAGTCACAAAACAGGATATAATTGTATTTGAACTTGGAACAAAAATGGTGTGTATTGTTTGTAAAGAAGTTTAATCACTTTAGGGCAATATCCGATGTACGTTGTACCAAACCGTTCTTAAGACACAGGTGTCTGGTTATTCTTCGATTTGTCAATAATGAAAGTGAATTGTTTGTAATTATTTATTTTAAGAATTATTATCACATGAGGGCTATATCCGGTGTTCGTTGTACCACATCGTTCTTAAGACAAAAAAGTGTCTGTTTATGCTTCGATTTGTAAAGAATGAGAGCTAACTTCCGGTAATTAAATATTTTGCATATCGTCAATTTTACAGGTACCGGCAACGGATTGCTCTACCTGACGGCCATTGTGAGCGTCAGCAAGTATTTCGACAAAAGAAGAGCATTGGCCACTGGCCTCGGAGTCTGTGGGGCTGGTGTAGGCACTTTCATATTCGGTCCAATCACGAGACTGTTGATAGACGAATATACGTGGAAAGGCGCAATGTTGATTCAAGGTGGCCTCGTTTTGAATTGCGTTGCGTGTGGTTTAGTATACCTTCCACTAGATATACCAGAAATGACTGACGAAGATCACAGATTGTATGTGAACACAGACATTGGATTTGTGAACACAGACATTGAGTTACATGATAATGACTTGGTCAATAACAAAAATTCTACATTTGAAAATCCAGGCAAATGTGTTTCACGAAATGATTCCTTGCAAATATCCGATAAATTAAAGAAAAGTCCTGAATATACAAACCGCAGACCAAAACTTAGAGACAGCTGTTTTGATATAAAAAACGACCCAGAGACAAATAAAAACATTATAGCAATAAAAGATTGTCCCGTGTCTGAATCAGATGAAGTTGTAAAATGGTTATTAATTAATAAAAATTCAGACGGCCTTAGTGACTATATCGGCAACAAAGAACATGTGAACATAGCGGTGGAAGGATCATCAAATAAAAGTATAATGGCTGAAATATATACACAAGTGAAAAGCTCTTTTAATTTCGGAATTTTCAAAATGCCAGTATTTTGCCTGTTTGTGTCTTCGAATATTATTTTATGTCTTGCTTACCGCATACCTTTTATATACCTACCTGACAAAGCAAAGAGCGTAGGTAAGTACATCTGTGTTTGTTTTGTTGTTGTTGTTTTTTTTTCAAAGAAATAAACGAACTATTGGTATACCTTGCCGTTCGTATTGTGCATATACCTATACTAGAAGATATGATTAATTCTTTGTGCTAGAACTGTATGTGCTCCAATCCATACTTCGGCTGGCTAGTTTCAGACAATTATTGTTGACCATTTGACTGAAAATCAATTGGCAGTTGATTTGATTCTCCATTTGGGTCACTTGATAGAAACGTATTTTCCAACGCTATGCTTTATACGTTATTGTGATATAAAATGAATTTTAAAGTCACTTTGATGGACTGTTTCGGCTCGCAACGCTCACATACTAAATTTCTATAATATTGATGTGTATACATGCATGTGACAAATCTATTTGAGATATCAATGCGGATACTTCCAGCCAGTAATTGATTGTTTTCCAACACATTCCTCGATGTTCATTCTTGTAAAAATATTGCCAGGTTACCCAAATCTCAGATCTTAAAAAAGGTAAACAAACCCATCTAAAAAATCCCCTGATTGCACCACTTGATGTCTTTGTTTTTAAATTCTCCTGAGCATAGTAGTACATTGCACACATATGCACCATCCATCAATGTCAAAAACACATTAACAGATCCGAGCATATATAACAGCAAAGAAATGTTCATATCATATACATACACTAATATCTGATAAAAGCATCCCTTGAAACACACGGAATCAATCCCAAAAAAGAACAAAACAGTTTTGGTTTAACAGGTCTGTCCATGAGCGGTTATTAAATATGCAACACCGCTCATACTGCTCGGAACCGGCTGCAATATTTTATATTTAGCTTGATGTAACGGACATTATTATCCCAAAGTAAACAATAACACCATTGAGTTGAAGTTCGGGTGGCATTTAACGTTTTCAAAGGCATCCAGAGCTGCTGTTATTATATTATAATATTTTATAAGAAAAACAACATCTTAGGAATCACATAACGCTGTTAAAAGTGTTAGCAAACTTGGTTTTATTGAATCTGTTCATATGGATCGCTCCACACGCGTCCCCTTACACAAGCTTCAGTGGTATTTTATGTTTGTGCATTAGTGCATGTGTACTACTAAAGTGCTGTCTCTGTATGAGATTGAGACTTAGACTCCGCTCTAAACTGATCTGACCGACTAAAGTGTCTAGTTTATAAAGCTCCCACATCACGAACAACAACATTTCATTTAAGCTTTCAATATATTCCCGGAAAAATATACACGAAACATTCGTACCAACGTTTGATTGGCTACTTTTGAGAATGATTGTACATGGGAACTGTGGGACACAACAGTCAATTGATCAAAGCCTTCATCGATATACACGAGATGTTTAAGACATGCCACTTTCTAATAACAAGCGTGAGTGGTGACGCACGCACTTTTACCTTTAACTAGGTTGCACTGTCCTCAATTCACAGTAGTAAACAGGTAATTGATATTAACACACATGGACTTTATGATCCAAAAGGACCAGAAATAATAATAACACTGAGTCTAAGTCATGTACCCCTCACACCCTTGTAATTGGCAAGGGATTATCACATCTGTAAAATGCGCTATTTTCAGTCTATCTTTGCTTTAAAGTATTGTTTGTCACATACAGATGGGTTATAATATTCAAAGTGAAGTACATTAACACATTTTCACTGATAACCACACTGACCAATATTGAGTAAGGTAGATAAATATTTTCTTAAGAATCAAAGTACTCTTAGTACTGAAAACGCGATAAGTAGTTAAGTATTTAAGTACTTAAACTGTATGTTAGGGAAGGAATATTGATATTTAATTCAATCATTCCGATTGTTCCCTATCAGCGTATTTACAGGTACCTGGCTTCATTGGATGGGTTTCTTGTCTGAGTAACCCATTATTATCCCCATGGTTGGCATTGATACTACTGGCATGCTGTATAAAGCCATGTAATTGATAATATATTGTTATTATTATCCACCTAATACCTACATACCAATGAGCTTTGAAAATTTGTACCACGTAATTGTACTTTACCGAGAAGACGTCATTGTATTTTTCAAACCGAAAGCGTCCAGAAAATCGATTTCTTTCCGTATTGGACGTTAAGAAACGTTGATTTTTATTGAATTTAGTTGCTTACATATATACTGCAAGAATTAAAATAATTATGCGAAAAAAACTAAATAGACATTATACTACAACCGCTCATTACGTTTCAGTCTTATTCGGAGAATAGACATTATGAGTAAACAAACAAATAAAAAACAAACAAAAATTATGCATTGTGTAACCTGGATAGTGGTTATATATCATTTATATAGAGATAATTGCCGCGAACAATGACTATATAAAGAAAGTTACCACGAACAATGACTTATATAGAGACAATTGCCGCGAACAATGATTTATATAAAGGAAGTTGCCAC
The DNA here is from genome assembly GCA_029582155.1 of Panopea generosa. Taxonomy (NCBI): domain Eukaryota; kingdom Metazoa; phylum Mollusca; class Bivalvia; order Adapedonta; family Hiatellidae; genus Panopea; species Panopea generosa. The sequence goes on from CM055907.1 coordinate 46,956,563, forward strand.
GAACAATGACTTATTTAGAGATAATTACAGCGAACACGAACTTGTATAGAGATAATTGCCGCGAACAAGGACTTATGTAGATATAGTTACCGCGAACAATGACTTATATAGAGATAATTACTGCAAACACGGACTTGTATAGAGATTATTACCGCGAACAAGGACTTATGTAGATATAGTTATCGCGAACAATGACTTATATAGAGATAATTACCGCGAACACGGACCTGTGTAGAGATAATTACCGCGAACAAGGACTTATGTAGAGATAGTTGCCGCAAACAATGACTTATATAGAGATACTTACCGCAAACACGGACTTGTATAGAGATAATTGCCGCGAACACGAACTTATACAGAGATAATTGCCGCGAACAAAGACTTATCTACATGGGACGGTCATTATCTAGGTAGACATTTGTTAAAATATTGTAAAATATATCAGTCATATCGAAAACCTCGATGTGCACGGGTAGATTAGTGTTAAAATTGGACAATGCGTTGTACCAAAATCAGTCACTTATACAGTACACGTATGCATGGTAATATGGACTCAAAATATGGAGAACAGCAGGCCATAATAAGATTAATTTTTGAAGAACAAGAAGAAGGGCAAAAACCTTTTTTTATTTTGAATCGGCTTAAAATAGGTTTAAGGATTCATTTATGTCACGTGGCGCGTTTTATTCTTGGGTAGCTCGTTTTCGTGATGGTAGAAACGACTTTAACAATAGACGTGGCAGGGGACGTCCAGCTTGCATAGTGACCCCACAAATGGTAAAAAATGTCGATTCAGTACATTCGACATAGGCCTAAATGTGGTTCAACTCCAACACCGCGAAATCGAAATTTGAAAAATAATGAGCCACAAATCAGCACTGAGGGTTGTCCACCTAGATAATGACCGCCCCTCGTATAGATACTTGCCGCGAACAAGGATTTATATAGAGATAATAGCCGCGAACAAGGATTTATATTGAGATAATTTCCGCAATCAAGGATTTATATAGAGATAAATGCCGCAAATATTTGTCTTATTGTAGCATATTGTACTACCGATTTCATTAAATCATTAAATCAAGACATCTTTAACCAAATATTTAGCCACTGATAATTTTATTTTGTATGCGTTTTTATAAGGACAAAAGGTTGATAATACAAATGTCATCACACAGTTCACAGTTAACTGTACATTAGGGAGTTTTATTGTACTCGTCCATATTGTGGCGAAACCCTGTATTGGTTTCAGCAAGAAAATCCACTGTACAGTTGTCTGTATATTGATATACATCAAACTAATAAGGAAACACCATATAACATTCATTAGTTAATTGACTTGCAGTATACTATTAAATATCAGAGACAACTTCATTTTTATTTCATTTTGCACAGGAACCCTACAATGTTGGAGTTCTAAGCAAGTGCTAAGCAAATGTTTTTTGAGAGTGTACCATAATTACGTGTTAGTTATATATCGACTATCTATAATTCTGTTATATTAGTTAGACGATGTAATTTCATAATGTATGGAGTTTTCTGTATTAAGTCCTTTTGCATTTTTTTAACAGGAGTAACTGACTATAACAGAGCCTGGCTCGTATCTACAGTCGGCATCACAAACACTGTTGGCCGGGTTGTGTTTGGCTATATCTCCGACCTCAAGTGTGTGAACCGGCTTATTCTTTATTGTACGGCTGTTATCATTTGCGGTGTCAGCACGTCTCTGGGACCTTTGTTGGAATCATTCGAGACACTGTTCGTCTACTCAGTTTTATTTGGAGTTTTTAGTGGTAAGAGATCCAGCCGCGGTGCTTCACTACACGGTTGCGCACCTTGTCTTCAGTGACTGTAGGACAATTGTTGCGCAGTTATATCTATTTTCGTTTGACATATTGTTTCTTGCTACACATGAGTCGTTCAAAGAAATAGAATAGCATATACAACAATGAGACATCAATTGTCCTAAATTGTAGTTTTGTCAGTATGATCATTAGTATTGATAAAATTTTATGAAAGTCCTACATACGTTTTCTGAAATTGTTGTTTTTAATGGGATTTAAAGCTATATTCAACCCATTTTAGGTTAAGGTATTCATATGGCATATCCAGTTGCATTGTTAAAGGACGACCTCTGAATGAATCTGAGTAGAATCACCGTCCTTCCGCAAAAAACTGGCAAACTTTCTCACCTAAAGTTTTTGGATCGAGTGAAACTCGAACCTATGTCCCCAGCGGTGAAAGGTAAGTGATAATGAGAACTCTCCTTAGACCGCTCATTCACGAAGTGTCCACTCTGAAACAGTGAAAAATCGCTGAAATTCATATGGCGTTTCTCTATCCATTCAGTACATACTTTCTTGGAGACAACGACGTAGTGGCTTTGAAGAAACTGTTATACCAATGTGAATTCTGTATTATTTAAGGTGTGGCCATAGCGTTGTTGTCCGTTATACTGGTCGATGTTGTCGGGATAGAAACGATGACAGATGGGATAGGGGTGCTCAATTTCTTTTCTGGCGTGACGACATTAATAGGCGCACCTTTCATGGGTAACTATCAAATTTGATTTTTTTGACGTATAGTCCGAATTTATAACGGAACAAATCGAAATCCCAAATGTGGACTGATTCTTTAAACATTGCTTAAAGGTTGAATGAAGTAGCAACAAGAAATCTCAAGTGAAAAAATATATTCAAGAGAGAGACAGAGAGAGCGATAGACAGAGAGAGAGAGAGACAGAGAGAGAGAGTTAAAAGAGAGAGATAGAGTCTTGCGATAATTCATTCCATAGAATCTCAATAAAACCATTCATTTATTTTCAGGCTGGCTTTTCGACATCACCGGAAGTTACAACGTACCTTTTGTCGTTTCAGGAATTCTTTTAGTGCTATCTGGAGGAATGCTATATTTCGTTCCTTGTGTAAAAAAACACAAGCCATAAAACAGTTAAATTTTATTATATTTTGTCCTGCTTTCTCAGTCAATGAAATCGCTCATTTCTTTCAACTTAGTGCGTTCCATTTCACATTCGTTTTCATGGATGAACACGTCACCTAACGCTCAATTCTATCTACAGAAACGTAGACGGTGAGCGGTGACTGGTTCCCAGCAACAAGAAAGTAGATCAACATCTAAGCCGGTTAGAAGTTACGTTTTGGTCTAGAATACTTGCATACAGCTATAATTAAAGAGACTACTTTGTTTGCCTAAACTCGACATTTTTTTCGAAAAGTTTGGGTAAGAATATAGGCAACTGCGTACCAGCCCCACCCAGCCTCTCATAACAAACTTATATACATAGTAGTATAATTCAACACGAATGTACATCTTCCATATTAAAAGGACTTTGGTACGTAAGACACGATTAGTTTACATTTTCTCTGTATTCGATCAATAATTATGACTTGAACACTCTGGATTTCTCACCCTAAGTGAGAACGTTATATAGGCTTATTGCAATAATAGGCCTTACTACGCTCTAGATACATAAATAAACGACTTTTGCCATTTTTTTTAATCTCAAATACAATATTGAAAGCTAAAAAACATAAATTTGAAATACATTCTATCATATGGGCCGTTTGGGATAAACGTACAGAATCTGAAGCCAACGATTTAGAAAAAAACCCAAATGGAAGCCGCTACAGGCGTCATAGGAGCGACTGAACAAGTTAACGTATGTACTAGTATGTAAGAAACGGGATGGGAACCATTGCAGTCTAGAATATTAAAATATAAAAGTTATATTTCTTTTAAAATGAAAAATGAAGTAACTCCGTCATACCTAGAAACACTTATGCCCTTAAATGTATCGGTTGGAATAGGTAGCAATAATAAAAACTCACACAATATTCAACCCATTGCTTGTGATACACAACTCGTTGCATGTTTGTTTCTTCAATTAACAGTAAAAGCCTGGAATAGTTTACTTATAACAACCCAAAACTAACTAACATTAACAAAAGACTGAACGCTTCCATTGATAAATTCCGTCCATGTTCCTCCATGGACAGAGATTGGTTCAGTTGTACTTTACTGGTCTACGAATAAATTGTAGTTCACTTAACAAACATTTTTATTCAAAAGTATTATCGAAAATGCCTTGTGCAAATGTTGTTCAAGCTAAAACAGCAAACATTTCTTACCCACTTTCATAACATTCAAACTATAACATCTTCAAACTGAAATGTTTAACACAGTAAGATCCGAGTTATAATTAACATCATCCTAACCTGTTGCACAGGGGAAATCCAAGAAACAGCGACAAAACAAATACCGTTGTAATCAGTTTGATGCTGTTCAAAAGTTAATCAGTAGTCAAAACGCGTTATTTAGTTCAATCTGAACTTTATGATTTTGGAATTTCGGTTAACAAGTAACTGTTTATATTGTTCAAGTAACAAAACACACACAGAACGTATTCGGTAATTCCGGGTTCTCTCGGCTCTCATTCAGAACTGCTTTCTTCTCGTTTTTTTCTATCTACGTATTATTTTCGTTCAACCATTGTCAACTTTCAATTATCTTCTTTCTTTCTTTTTTCTTTTACAGTTCGTATGAGACATATACAAAACAAACATGGCAAACTTGCATAAAATAACTACACCAGTAAACAAACTCTAAAGTTAAAACAATAAATATTCCAAATAGTATACATGCTAGATAGATTGCCAGTCGAATATTGTAGATCAAAAGTCATTTCTGGGATCTAGATTCATACAAGCTAATTAGATTTTTTTTCTAAATTCCTAATTATTACAATTGTTAGTCATTAAATGACAGGTAAATGTTAAACAATATACTATGTACAGTTCTTGAATAAAATATATCACCGGCAATGTAGCAGAAGTGAGTGGTTTCGTTTTATGTTCTCAATATCAAAGCCTACTAGAAGATTAAGGAGTACGTTGTGTCGCCTTTTTCATCGTGTGTCTACTGCTGGCTAACTGATGTTGAAGGTAGGAAATACTGGAAATCATGTAACTATTTTCACACACGAAAAATCAATTTGATTAATGTGTCCTTCACAATGTCACAATAATCCAGCAAGTTTATTTATTTCAAGTTCCAACATGTGCGTATCTTCTCTTAATTCAGTTTGATTAATTAATTATTCCTCGTATCAACGTAGCTACGGTAATAGTGTAGTGGTTATTAAGGATGTGCCTCAATGAACATTAGATTAATACTGCATAAAGTTACTGTAAAGAAACTAACAAGATATCATCCCAGCTGCTGCTAGACAGAGAGAGAGAGAGTCTGGTTAATTATAATATTGAGTCGTGGCTACAACAAACAATGGGCCTCAGCTCGAGAAATCGTGAGTTCGATCCAGAGTACCCTCATTATGTTTTTTTTGTTCTACCTAAGATAACTCCGAGTTGCTACAACGTTTTTTTCATAACTGATGTAAAATTAATTGATATTATACCAACTTTGCAATTCATCAGTTTGCCGTAGTGTAATACTTTTTCAATTTCAGAGATTTTGTGAACGACCCCTTATCTAATATTGGTAAAGTAGATAATAAAAATAAAACAAATGAGACGGTGTTGCGTCACGATTCAGAACAAATACCGGAACCGGATATCAAGACCCCCCCCCCCCCCCAGATGGAGGCTTGGGATGGATCGTCTGCTTTTCGAGCTTCGTGACACACGTGCTATTTTGTGGTCCGGCATTCTCAAACGGAATTTTGTTTGTAGAATTGTTGGAATATTTTGATAAAGGTAAATAACAGACAGCTTGGATTGTTTGCATGGACCCAGCTCTAATGAATTTAGTAGGTTAATATCTATGTCAATAGTTGCTTTTATAAAGTTGTAAAATTTGCTTATTTTGTCATATTTTCACTTCATAATTTCATGTTATTTTTCTCCCTAAACTAATTTTAGATGCCGATTCAAATGTTGATCGATTTGATTGTTTAAAAGGAAATAAATGGTGAAAACATTTTTTTGAAAAATGATAGAAACAAACATATACTGTACATAACAGTTATATATGAATATTGAATATTGAATGTAATTGTTTTTTACGACATATAAAGGACAGACAGCTTGAAATGTTTCCTTGGGCCAAGCTGTGTCGAATTTAGTAGATAAATATATGTGTCAAATTTTATGTTCCTCCCCTAAATTATTTTTTTGAAGTACCGATTCTGTATTTTGTTAGTTGATTTTATTGTTTAGAAACATATGTATGAGCATCATACAATTAATGATCAAACGCCTGTAGGTTCAGAAAATTGGAAAACGTAGTTAGATTTCTGATATATTGGCCGGGTTGTGTTTGGCTATATCTCCGACCTCAAGTGTGTCAACCGGTGTGTTGTTTATGGTACTGCTATTGTTATCTGCGGTGTCAGCACGTCTCTGGGGCCTCTACTAGAATCATTAGAGACTCTGTTCGTCTACTCGGTATTCTGTGGAACTTTCAGTGGTAAGAGCTTGATTGGTGACTGTAAGGCATTTTTGCGCTAAAATAGTTATATCTATTTTCGTTTGTCATCTTTTCAAAATGGTTCATTGAGAATGTGATTTCTTGCTGCAGATGAGTTGTTCAAAGGCTAGCATCGCATATTCAACAACAATACATCAATGGTTGTAAAATGACTTTTTTATTTTACCAAACGGTTGCATTGTTTTTGACAAAATCAGTCATGAAATACATTTACATGCATATTCTATTCTGAAACTGTAAATATCGCTTAAAATATGTTGTTAATGGCTCTGAAATTCTTCAGGCGTTATTTTATCTATTGAGTATATAAATGATCGGGAAGACGACGAAGTGACTTTTACGAAACTGTTGTGAGTGTGTGTTCTATATTATTTGTGTTTTAGGTGTGACCATATCTCTGTTGTCCGTTATACAGATCGATGTTGTCGGGAGAGCGGGTAACAGATGTGTTAAGGCTGCTCAGTTTCTTTGTTGTCATGACGGCATTAATGGGCACACCTTTCATCGGTAATTATTAATTTGTTTGCCTTTGTTTCCGTCTAGTTCGTCTAGTCATAAATCCATAGAAACTGCGTAATATAACATTGATGTATTTTCAGGCTGGCTGTTTGACGTCACCGGAAGTTACAATGTACCGTTTGTCGTTTCAGGAATTCTTCTTTAGCTGTCTGGTGGAATGCTTTATTTTAAACAGTTAATTTATTTTATATGTGTTCAATTTTCGTAGCCATTAATATCGTTCATTTTTGTCTTCACAAAAGAACGCTCCATTTATGTAGAACTGTACCGTCGTTTTCAGTGATGAACACGCCTTCTAAAGCTATTTTGTCCAATGAAAACATAAACGATGTGCGCGAAAGACTGGTACCCAGAAACAAGAAAATAGATCAACATCTATGCTGATTAGAAGTTACGTATTGGCATTAACAAAATCCATAATTATAGCCTACCATCTATTTGTTTTTTTTCCAGCTTTTCTAGTGTAAAATCGGCAAGTATTTATGTTTTGACCATCAAATCTATGATATTTTTCTCGTTTTTGTCTCATTTATGAAATGCAGAATTACATACAGCCAGAATTAAAATGAACAGTTTGTATCCTAAAATCCGACTTTTTTCCCGAAAATGATTTGTAGTAATATATGCAAGATTACAATAATATAAAACGAATCAACAAATTAAAGATATCAACCGGATGTAAAATTTAGGTTATGCTTTAGAGTCATTTTGGACGCTTGCTTTTTTAAAAGACAAAGTCTTGACACTTTCTTCTGTAACATGCAGGATTCTGATTGGTTGATTAAAAAATCAACACATTACCACGATTTCAGTAGTTTTTTGTAGTCAATCATTTTATGTTCATTTTCAGTTTTATTTTTTACTTATTAGATGTGTTTTATGTGATAAACATTGACAGTTATGGGGTTGTGTTTGTCTCAGCCTATCAAATGTTACTTTTTGATTAAAGAGTTTTATGCACACAATGCCCTGGACTTTTGACTTTCAGAAAAGCAAGCATTGAAGGTAGTCAGTACTAGATCTATTGATATCGTGCTTACAGATTTCATTGTATAATGTCTTTTTGCACGTCGAACGTGGTCGCTTATTTTTGATTTCCTTTAATAATTTTTTTCGAAATATATTTTGAATTGAGTAATTTTCAACACGTAACAGGTTACATATGTTGTAATTTGTTGATAGGTAGATGGGGAACGAATCTTACGTTCGAAGAACTTATGGCGCAACCACATTCCAGTATTATAAAAAGAAATAGAATACGTTTAAATCGCAAACGCACAAAGCTTCAAAAATACTCAAGAAAACCAATTGTATGCATTCAAACAAGAAATAAAACATGTACCAACAACACAGCCTTCATTAAAGAAGACACCCTTTAGAAGACAATTAAAACGAAACGTATGATGAACGAAATGCATAAACTACAGCAGTTGATAAAATAATGGTCTAAACCTCACACAATACAACAAACAACAACGCACAGAGAAAAAACAAGCACCTTCCAAATAGATTTCTGGCCGTCTTTCTGGAATTATGTCGAAAACATCATAAGTGACGATAAAAAGTTAAAAAAGTAAAGAGAAATCTATAAATTTGTCAAACACAGTTGAACAATGTCTATAGGTATACATCTATTAAACGAATATCGTCATATACACAAAAATTTTACAGAAAAGGCAAACCCTTCAAAACCACTACGACTGCATCGTCTTGCAGAACAAACTAAAAAACACTACTAATAAAAATAATCATATCCAAATTCCATATATAAAAGTACACACTTAAAACGTTTTAGGTAAATTAAACCCAAACAAAAGTAACCAGTCCAAATCAATTAGTCACCTGCATACTTAAAGAACAAAGCTCAGAAATAGTCCCCATTCTATGCACTGTCTATAACAACTTGCTCTATCGTAGTTTATATATAATGACTGTTACACACACACGGTTCCCTTGTCTATAAAATTGGACATGGATGTAAACCTCCAGATTATCGACTTAAATCATTGACATCAAGGACTTATATAGAAATAGAAAAAGCAAATGAACGCTCTCGTATTCACGCAAAATTTCGTTTACAAATCTTAACTTCGATTCATTGCAAAAATACAAATCAAAATTCTTTCTTTGCACTGTGGAATTCTCTACAAAACGAGACCATGCCCAGCAAATTGCGTTTAAATTTGTTGAACTACTTATGATTACAAAACGTGTATACTGCAACTAAAAAATCAAAGAAACTACTTTTATTTCAAACTGCAATATCTTAAATTCATGATCAGTTTGCATGTTTAAAGCATTATAAAACATCTAAGGTTACATACACCTAACGTTGAATGTAAAAGAAATGCATTGCCTGTGAATTTTAAAAGATTCATTTGTAAAATTATTTAGTCTTTGCATGCTTTTTATCAACATTTAGCAGAGAGATGAAAGTTTCAAGTCCTTGTTTACATGCAACACCAGTAAGATAATAGAAACTTTAAAAACAGTACAAATGAAATCGCGTGTGTATGCTATGTAATCAAAATTAAGTTGAGACAGAAATACATTTAATGTTATGCTGTAACAGATATTCGGATATCCGCAAGAAGCATTCGGGTAATATTTCAAGGCCCTAAGTTCATAAATTTAATACGCTTATGTCGTCCAAAACCAGAATAAAAATGTTTAATAATCTAAACTTATCAAAGAAGCATTTGAAATTCGAAACAATACTCTAGAAAGTATAACTGTTTCTTAATATCTGTAACTGTATTTGTATATTGTGTATTACTTAATATGTATGTACGTGCCTTTGCCATACTTGTCTGTGTTTTTTTGTAAATCGCTAAAGGCAAATATTTTACTGATTTCAAGTTGACGTTGATGAATTATTTGGAACACATCCATTTACTCTGACATTCTCCTTTACCAGCAAAGTTTCAGAGCAATGCACAGCTGTGAGCTTCACGAGAAATATTCAATAATTTAAACTTAAAACAACACATTGACTTAATTGCAATGGAATTTGCATAGAACGTTCGAAATAGTCGATAACAATCGTCCAACTTCGGCATTGAAAGCAATTATAAATTACAAATGGAACCCAAAAGTCCTTGCAAAAACGTAACTATCAGATGAATATAAAAAATTATAAAGTTCTATCTGGTGTGCATCAAGGTTTATTCCTAGGCCTAGTTTATGTTTATGCTATAAAAGTGACGTTCTTCTTAAAAGTGATAGCACTGTACGGTTATTTGCTGATGATACTATATTTTACTTTACAATTAAATTAACCCAGATGCCCAAAAACTTGAAAAATGGGAGAATGAATCGCTGATGAAAGTTACCACTGATAAATGCAAAGTAATAAAATAATAAAAGAAATATTATTATATTCCTACACATGGTCCATGATCAAATACGAAACTCTTCAGAAAATGGATTGTTTCTCTGTCAACGATTTTATCAGCGTTGCTTTGTAACCACAACTATTAAATCCAGACAATAGTTCGAAAAGTTGCCATCAGTGTATATTGAATTGTTATTTGCATGTAGACCTATGCAATGATATTTTTGTAAGGGTTTCGGATTGGTTATTTGATTCAATGATTATACCTATATTAAATCATGGTGCTGAGGTATGGGGCTTCCATAAATCCCCTAATATTAAGCGCATTCGCTGTACGTTTTATCTGTTAAATAAACAGTACATATATTTTGAGTTCGGGATGCCATAAACCAACGAGTGTTTGATCAATATATCCAGAACTGGTTTGCGAGCTAAGTAATTCTAGTAAACTTGCCACACGTAATTGTTCATTAAAATGTTGTTTCGAAAATGATAATCACTTCAAGTATGTGAGTAATTTTAAACATAGAACAGCATTATCAAAACTTGAGATGCTCAGTCCATCGGTTATTGCATGAAGAAGGTAGAAATGCAACTACAACAAGAGAACATAGAATCTGCCAAAAATGTAATGTAAATATGATTGAGATTGAGTACAACTTTTTCCTTGAATGTCAATTTTACAGAGATTTTAGAATTCAATTTTTACCAGACTTTTATTGTTCATGGCCCACTATATATCTCCAAGTTTAGATGCTTGATGCAATTAAAACAAAACGGTGTCCTTATTAAGTTAGCAAAATATATTTATTTAGCAAATAACAAGCGCCAAACAAGCCCTTGAATTAATATATTACATCATATAGCAATTACTCTCAGTTGAAACTATAATAAAATTAAAAGAAGTTAATTAAAAAATCATTTCAGAAATTGTACTCTCTATGATACTGTGTTTTTGTGTGGTTTTTTTTGTGGGGTTTTTTTTTTGGTTTTTTTTTTTGGTTTTTTTTCCCCTTCATATTTTTTATCAATTGTAAATAATCATACACAAATAAGAAATGTCACTGGTAAGTGTCGCATGCCCCCCAAATGGTCTGTGAAAAATAACAATATATATATTTTAATAGGTAGCGATGTATCCATGAATATCAATAGTAATGATTTGATGTTTCAGACTAGACATGCCATTTCATGTGTGTTTTTTATATTAAAGCATGACCTTGACCTTTGTGTAACCTTGATCTTGACATCTGATGTAATGGTCTGGGTATTTCAACAGTTAAATCAGGTGAAACATCATTATGACATGCTGATCACTAGTGTCAAGCTATTTTAAAATACCTAAATGTAAGACAAAGTTACAGATCAATTGTTGATCAATTGATAAATTGAGCCAAGTGTTTTTGAAATCCATCCATGTATGATAAAGTAAATGGACGGACTCGAAATCTCAAACAGATTCAAAGTGTTGTCATACATACTAAAAGTGTGACCTTGACCTTTGAGGTACGGGTCAAGGTGTTACTTATGACACGTCGTCATGTCATCTTGATAAATTGAGCCAAATTAAAGACAAAGTCACAGACCAGACACGCAATATCAAACAAATTGAAAGTTTGACATTGACCATTGAGAAAGGTCCTGGGTCTTACATGCGACACTAAATTATGTCATGTTGATCAACTGAGCCATTTTTTTTAAAAAATTATCCATAGATGACAAAGTTACAGACCGGGCAAGAAATCTCAAAATGACTGGAAATGTTGCCAAACAAAGTTAAAGTGTGACCTTGACCTTTGAAGTGGGAGTTTGGGTATTAAGTGCAAGACGTCGTCATGTTATGTTGATCATGTGTAGCAAGTATTTATAAAATCCATCTGTGCATGACAAAGCTACTGGCCGGACATGAAATCTCAAAGTGTTGTCACACAAACTCAAAGTGTGACCTTGACCTTTGAGGTACCGATGTTGGTTTTACGTGTGATACGTCATGTCATGCTGATGAATTGAGCCAAGTGTTTTTAAAATTTATCCATAAGTGACAAAGTTACAGAACGGACAAGAATCTCAGTCAGACTGAGAGTGTCATCAAACAAAATTGAAGTGTGACCTTGACCTTTGAAGTGGGAGTCTGGGTATGTCTCGGTATTTAGTGCAACATGTCGTCATGTTATGCTGATCAATTGCAGCATGTATTTATAAAATCCATTTATGCACGACAAAGTTACTGGCGGAGTTGCAATCTCACACAGACTGTTGTTGTTGTTGTTGTTGTTGTTGTATTGTGTTTAGCGTCGCTTTCAACAATTTTTCAGTCATATCGCGACGGTGTCTACTTGAGATAGTATTCTAAGCGCTGTCACACTGGAGTATCATGCCGCAGACACATGGTATGATACCCCACCCAGTCACATTATACTGACACCGGGCCGACCAGACCTAGAACTCTCCTCTAAATGCTGAACGCCAAGCGAGGAAGCTTCTAGTACCATTTTTAAAGTCTTTGGTATGACCCGGCCGGGTATCAAACCCAAGACCTTCCGCATGCGAGGCGGACGCTCTACCACTAGACCACGCCGCAGTCTCTCACACAGACTGAAAGTGTTGTCAAACAACTTGAAGTGTGACCTTGTCCATTGCATGTGGGTCTTACACGTGACACGTCGTCATGTTATGTTGATTATTTGTAGCAAGTATCATTAAAATATATTTATGTATGACAAAATTACAGGCCGGACACGAAATCTCAAACATACTCAAAGTGTTGTCAAACAAACTCAAATTGTAACCTTGACCTTTGAGGTACGGATTTGGGTCTTACTCGCGACACGTCGTCATGTTATGTTGATAATTTGTAGCAAGTATCAATAAAATTCATCTATGCATGACAAAGTTACAGGCCGGACACGAAATCTCACACAGACTCAAAGTGTTGTCGAACTATCTCAAATAATGACATTAACCTTTGAGGTACGGGTGTGGGTCTTACTCGCTATACGTCGTCGTGCTATGTTGATCCTTTGTAGTAAGTATCAACAAAATCAATTTACGCATTACAATGTTACAGGCCGGACACAAAATACAGGAAGAAAGGACGGACGAATGAACGCTACAATTACTATATGCAACCCCAATTTTATTTTTTGTGGGGGGATAGGGGGGTAGAGATAAAATACCTTGTTAGTGTCTTATATTATCATCTTTATCAGGTGTGGCTTATATTAAAAAAAAACAGGACGATGCTTTGCCAAGTCTTTGGGTTTTTTTAGTGCCGATCCTGATGAAGTTGATAATATTAAAAAAAAATCGTGGTAATTCTCTTTATCATGTCATTTTCTTTTTCGTATTTTTTATGAAATTGGAAATCAGTATCAATCTTTTGTTACAGCCTGTAGAGTTCCCGTCCATGTCAAAATATATAACTATAATAACATAATGACGTCATGTGTCTGAAAAACTTGCATTGATGTGATAAACATAACAAGCAGTTTATCATCAGAAATGAATGCATTGGCATGATAAACGTATTCATACAGTAGGAATAGCATGAGCAACATCTTATTTGTATCATAATCCGCTGCTGAATTTAGCCAATTCTCGGAGGTAGATTAGAATTATTAGATGAACAGATGCATTTCATTGTTGAGAATTGTGTTTAACATCGGTTAGATATATTATAAGTACAAAGTGACTTACCAACTCTACAATATGATAATATCCATTCCTGCCATCCAATTTTAAGTAAATTATATCCACATATACTATTTGAATTTCCGGTTAAATAGTTAATAACATGTCTATGTCATAATTATGGAGCATCCAGTGTTTTAATTCAATTGGCTAAGCGAATATACAAACACGTGTTTACACTGACCTACTTCGGTAAAACAAAAACACTAGCGTAACTTGTAATATTTATTCATGCTTGAACAAGTCTAGTGAGTTTCATGTTTTACACGAGACTATATCACCTGTTGCCTAAATGAATGTCGGTTTACCGTGTGATCGGTACGTTGGTGTATTTATAATGCTATAAACAAATAATAAAACACATTATAAGTAAATCAATAAGTATATAAGCAAGTCACTTAATAAGTAAATGAATAAATAAAAAAGTAAATGACTAAGGACGCATTTATGATTAAGAAAGCAAACAAGAAAGCAAAAATGCCAGTTAATAAGTAGGTAATAAATTTATCAAGGCTTTAACCAAGCAATGTATTAATCAAGTATTTGAATAATTAAGTAATTAAGTATTACGTAATTGACTGACTTAGTTATTAAGTAATTAAGTAATTAAGTAATCCAGTAAATAAACAATCAAATTATTAAGTAATTAAGTATTAAGAAATTTAGTTATTTATTAGTTAAATGAGTAAGTGGGTAACTGAGTAATAAAAAAGTAATTAAGTAATTAAAACAGTAAATAAGAAATTAAGTAAATGCCTCTCTCTGTATGTAAAGTAAGCATAAGCATACATAATTCCTACAATGTATACAAATGTATTTTCATTTTTTTTTTTTTTTTCTACTTGTACTGTAAATACTCGTACTTGTATTCATGTTTGTATTGTTTTAGGTCAGCTACCACCATTGCGTTTTCCATAGACTTACATTATAACGTTTGACCAAATTTTCACTATTTCTATCATTGGCGGACCAAAACGTCTTATATCATATTAAAGTACTGTCCTAGACTCAAATTAAAATATCCCCTAAATGGGGTCAAAAGTATTACTTTTTACCACTTTTTGCCCCCTCAAGTTGGGTATCCTCACTATCAGCATGAAAATAAAGTAAATTTTACCAATTTTACTTTCCATACAGTTTCCTTGATAAAATGAATTTAGTCAGTCACAGAAACATAATTCTAATTTTTTATTAACACAAACATAATAAACTTATATTTTATTGTGATCATTTGCCAGTTTAACATTTTCATCCAACCAGAATTAAGCTTACTATAAAAATATATGCCCTGAACATCCCTATACTTTTTTTCAACCAATCAGAGAGCTTGTCTCAATGGTGGTAGCTGACCTAAAGGGGCATTTAATTTCACTTTTTTATTATTCCACTGATGCAAATTCATAGAATAAATATTTCTGAACAATATGATACCATTCTCCTGCTACATAATTTGATACAAATGTGGCCTTTTCCAGGCACATAAAAGTATACATAATTTTACCAAATTCCCAATGACAAAACTGTACTTCAATTCAAATTTACTTAGACACTTAACCTACAATATTTGATCTAATCATTGTTGTTTTTTATATAATTTTGGAAACAAGTATATAAACATGTAATGATAGCTTTGCATATTAAATTTTAAGATTCCTTTGCATAAAAAATGTGTATACATGATAAATTCATACCCCACCCACTAACATTAGATGAAAAAAGGCTAAATTGACCATTTGCTCTAATTTCATAATAAATGTGTCAATATTTTTTATAAAGATGTTGTCGAATGCATTCGATTGAATAAAATTAACAACCTAATGATAAATTAGACCATTTCGTAAAATTTCATTGTCGCTTTGGTTAAATAATTACATTGGGATTACATACTTTCCGGTAGAAAGAGAGCCTTTTGGAACATCGGTTACAAAGATAGAAAAAATGTCATATTTATTAAGCGGTTTAATATTTCTTTAATCTAATGGAATATTATACATCCTTTTCTATGTCTTAAATTAAAAAATATGTGGAGATGACAGAAATTATATCAAAATCAGTCAAGCATGAAAATTCATAATTTTTAGTAGTAAATCACAATTATTACCATTTCTAGGGAATTTGGGGCACAAAACCCACCATTTTTCTTGCACTACAACATTCTATTTACAAATTATCAATCAAATGTTACATTTAAGTAAAAAAATGTCAGACAAAATAGGTCAAAATGGAAAATATTTCCAAAAGTATATAACTCAAGTATTTCTTGAATGTAATATGTTTAGATTGTGAAGTGATTTAGCAACATTGAAGTGCAATAGATACAACCAGGCACACATTATTGCAACTATTCAACTGGCTTTACTTATAACTGCAATATAAAAGAGGTTAAATGTGAAAAATTGCTATATAATATGGCATGACATGCTGGTTTTACCTTATACGGTAACTTAAAAGAAAATAAAACAGTATATTTTGTTAAAATTGAACATATCTATCATCATTCCTCTGTATTCCACTTAAATGCACTTAAAATGCTGAGTAGAACATTCTGTGGGCTATTTAAAGCCATATGCCCTTATTTTTAATAAAAACCTCTAAAAAAAAAAAGAAAAAATGGCGAAAATTGATCAACCTGCAGAATTTTTTTCATTCTATTGCCTTTTTCCAACAAGCACCTCAGTTACACTATTTACAAAAAAAGAAGCTAATGCAATGAAAATTTAGAAAATGTTGTCGCGGTTGTTTAGGTCAGCTACCTAAGACCTGTGGAGCGCATGGTCTAGTGGTAGAGTACCGAACCCATGATTGGAGGGTCATGTGTTCGATCCTACGCCACGGCTATGTTTGGTGTCCTTGAGCAAGACACTTTTTCAGGAATGCTTCGTACTGGTTCTACCCAGGAAGACTTCGAGCATGATTTGTCGAAGTTGTAAGAACTTGTTTCACAATCAAAGTAAAATAAATAAGTTTAAACTAAACTAGTAGTAACAGTAGCAGTAATAGCAGCAGTGGCAGTAACAGCAGAAGTAGCAGTAACATCAACAATAGCAGAAACAGTAATATTATTACCACCAGTATCAGTAATGGCAACAGAAGCAGCAGTAGCAGTAACAGTAACAGCATCTGTAAAAGTAACAGCAGCAGTGACATTAACATCAGCAGTAACAGTAACAGCAGCAGCAGCAGTAACAGCAACAGTAGCAGTAGAGAAGTAGTAGCAGTAACAGCAGCAGTGACAGTAACATCAGCAGTAACAGTAACAGCAGCAGTAACAACAACAGAAACAGCAGCAGTAGCAGTAACAGAAACAGCAGCATTGACAGTAACATCAGCAGTAACAATAGCAGTAACAGCATCAGTAGTAGTAGCAGTAACCGCAGCAGTATCAGTAGCAGTAACAGCATCAGTAGTAGTAACAGTAACAGCAACAGTAGGATTAACAGCAGCATATTAGTTAAAGCAGTAGTTGAAGTAACAGCAGCAATAAAAGTAGCAGCAGTAGTAGCAGTATCAGTATCAGTAACAACAGCAGTATTAACAGTAGATGAAGCAGTAATGACAGCCGAAGAAGTAACATCAGCAGTAGCAGTAAGAGTAACAGTAGCAGTAATTGCAGTAGATGTAGCAGTAGCAGTAGCAGTAGCAGTAACAGTAGCAGTAACAGCAATAGCAGTATCAGTTACGGTAATAGTAGTATTACATGTAGTTGTAGTAGTAGTAGTAGTAGTAGTAGTAGTAGTAGTAGTAGTAGTAGTATTAGTAGTAGTAGTAGTAGAACAGTAGTAGTAGTAGTAGTAGTAGTAGTAGTAGTAGTAGTAGTAGTAGTAGTAGTAGTAAGAGTAGTAGCAGTAACAGCATCAGTAGCAGTAGCAGTAACAGTAATATTAGCAGTAACAGCAAAAGCAGCAGTAGCAGTAATAGTAATAGCAGCAGTAACAGTAGCAGTAACAGCAATAGCAACAGTAACAGTAGCAGTAATATCAATTGCAGTAGTAACAGTAACAGCAATAGCATCAGTAACAGTAGCAGCAACAGTAATAGCAGCAGTAGCAGTATCAGCAATAGCAGTTACAGTAGTAGTAGTAGTAGTAGTAGTAGTAGTAGTAGTAGTAGTAGTAGTTGTAGTAGTAGTATTAGTAGGAGTAGGAGTAGGAGTAGTAGTAGTAGCAGTATCAATCCAGAAGTCGTGAGTTCGAATCACCACCCGGCTACAGTCTCCGTGATGATTGATATACGACATTTCGTCTCACTTCCAGTCGTCCCTCACAGCAGATTTAAGCGGGAAAGTTATCAGAACTTTCACTAAGAATTTGGTCGAGTACTGGTTAGCCTTACTAAGATCCAAGTATATAATGGTTAGGTTAACTGATCAGCTCTTAGTCTTCGATGGCATAAAAATGCCGCTAAATATTTCAGACAAATTCTCTCATATTATCATCAGAAAACATTCTAAGGGTGGCTGCAACATTCAGTCTAGAACCATTGTAAAATTCATATACTAATATGGCTACTTTGTTAAAGGATGGGAACTATTCTAATTCTAACGATTTATCTTTTCAAATATATATTTATACTGGTAAATGTTTATATTACAAATTAAATATAAAAAATCAAAGGTTGCATTATTGAGTGCTACATAAAATCAAGTGTCCCTGACGCCGTCTTCATAATGCCCTTGTTCCGAGACGCTGTTCGTATTCCTGGTTAGTGGCAACCTAAAATATAAAGAGAAAATGAGAATCTGAAAGGAACTTGTATCAACAGACCAGTGGTAGGCTCTGTAGATGAATTAAAAACTATTCTATTTCAATGTTTCTTTAAACGATTTGTAATAATATACATTGATTTATTGATCATTCGATTTTCCCCAATTTTCAGGAGAGCATATAAAATATACACTGAAACAAATGAACAAGTACAAGTCAACATATCTACAATAATTAACGATATATAAACATATTAAAAGAAACTCACAATTAGTAATAAGTTGATCCTAAACGATATCTTAGTATTTAGCGAAACATGCTAATGATATTCGTCTTTTATGATATTCATATGGAAATAAACCTTGTATAATATGTACCTTGTTGAAACGAAATCGAAAGTAAAACAAGACGAAATAGAGGACATGGTAATATATGGAGATAAAGTTAACGAATGTAAATGCAGCAAAAAGCTGCAATAAACACTATAGACAACCTTCAATGATCATATAAGGATCAATAATTTATTTCGTGTAATAATAACCATGATATAATATGCATGTTGTCGAAATTGAGTCGAAAGTACGAGAAGATATAGAGAGCCATATAAAAGATCCCCAAGTCGAAAGTACAAGAAGATATATAGGGCCATGTAAAAGATCCCCAAGTCGACCCGATGCCTATAAAATAAACTCACTCAGTTCTAGTTCTACCCAGAAAGTACAAGAAGATATAGAGGGTCATGTAAAAGATCCCCAAGTCGACACGATGCCTCTAAAATAAACTCACTCAGTTCTAGTTCTACCCAGAACGCAGACGCTTTCTTCACAGCGGAGCTAAAATTAACTCACTCAGTACTAGTTCTATCCAGAAAGCAGACGCTTTCTTCACAGCTGAGCTAAAATTAACTCACTCAGTACTAGTTCTACCCAGAAAGCAGACGCTTTCTTCACAGCGGAGCAAAAATAAATAAGTATCAACTAAAGCAAACGCAGATACGGCAGAAGACGTTCAATTCATATTGAAATTTATTTTATTTATCAGTTTATTTATAACTTCCCGCTCTCTTTAGGGAATACAGGAACCCTGGTTTCTGACTAATCATTAATTTAATTTTTCATTATTGTTTCAAACACAGGAAGTGCATATGGTGTACAAACAGTGTCACCGACATTTTGTTTAACGATGCACCGATAAACTATATACCGTTGCACCGTTAAAAATATATATCGGATGACCGTTATTGTCGATGCTTTATTTCACGCTGTGCGTACATATTTTGAACACGTGCTCAGATAGTTGTATGGCATACATCCACAGCGTCTTACCGAGTAAAAATTTGGAACTAACCTGGACGTGACTCATAGGGCATAGAAAACTAGTGAAAGCTTCTGGGTACGCTTAGCACCGGACCACCATTGGATTCCTGATAAATTAAATGGTGCTTGAAACTGTGAAGGAAATACTTACTCCTGCGATCTGGTACTCAAATATTTCTGGACACTGGAGCGTGTAGCTTTATCATGTGCATCTAATGTTGATCGCACCATACCAAGGTTGCCATGACGTGATTTGGTTCCAGCAGTATCTTCTGAACGGTTATTTCCCATACTGGCATTTCTCAGTGCATTTGCAGTGGCGTTTCTCAGTGCGATTGCAGATGTTAATTCATGTTTGATAATGTTCTCCTTTGAAAGCACCAACGTGATATTTGCTGTTGCATCATTTGTGTCTAGTTCAGTATCATCAGTAGCATCTTTACTTTTCACGGCATCGTCTTCGTGATAAACATATTTGCTGGCTTTACCCTTGGGAACTTCGCCGTTATCTCTGTCTTCACCATCCTCGATATCTACGTCATCAATCTCCTCAACGACGAGAACATCCTGTTTTGCAGAGTTGTCCTTCATGGGGACCCAGCCTTCCAGCACGACCATACGTCCATTATCTAAATAATAAAATGATCTATATTCATATCCCGGTGCTGGTTGTACAGGCATAGAGTCGGATATATATTTGTTCAGGCTTTGATATTGTTGTACATTTAGAGACCTTTGCACGGGTATCTCTTTCTCAAACCTATCGGCGTCATCTTCAGGTACTGCAAAGAACATAAGATCTGAAAATTCGATGGTTTCTGCTCCATTTCCTTTCTTTTTGCAGAGTGGAAAACATCCACCGAATGATTTTGAAAACTTGTTACCCATTTATTTTGTGATTAACTCACGCGACAATAAAACATGATTAGTAATGCGTCAGTGGCATCGCTTGTCGTTACAAGGGGCAAGAATACACATGTCGACAATGACGTTACGTCACATAACACTATGGAAACGTTACAATCGTACATTCTCGGGCAATTCCGTCATCCTTCGGCGTTATCGGCCGCGATATCCGATTAAAATGATTTGTTCGGAATGCCCAGACCAGCTCGATATTTTACGATAAAACATTTTTGGTTGGTAAAATTGTTTTTTTCTTGTATTGTTTAAAATACATGTATAGGCCCTATTCATGTTTATTAATAAAACTTTGGGAATAAAACATTTTGATTTTGTATCAACTGACTCGGCAGTTCAGATAAAACGGCAAACAAAGCTGACATTCAGGTGTAAGAGGCAGACCTGTTTTTGGACATAAACATTTTGAAAACAACTCGACTCCCTGCTGTGTTGGTAGCAGAACAGTTTTACGTATATACTTTTTTGTACGTTTTGTTTTCATACTACGTCAACGCATCATAGTCTATTATTGAACTTTGCAGGATGTCTCGTATATAGGAATTATCTATAGGAAACTGGCAGATTAATGGTAAAGATTAATTGTGCAATTTGAAAATGCCATCATATACCAGTTCTATAGTTGTGCATAATGATGGCGCACACTTTTGTTAACACGTCTCGTGTGGTCGCATACCACTTTTAGTCAGTAATATGTCATTTCAGTTTACAGACGCCATCAACACATTTATAAAACTTTGTGTCGAAGTCATGTAGGTAAAAGGGTAAACCGATGTTTTAATAGAAAATTAAATACGTTGTATATAAGTTGTTTGTTTTTCATCATTAATGAATTCAGAATTTTGTTTGATAAACAACTTAAACTTACCAAAGGGAGGCAATTAGTACATTATATATTTACTCACGAAATGCATTGTCCCAGCTCATAGAATTTCATACAATGGTCAGTAAAACATTTTACTCTTTTATGAAAAGACACACACACGCACGCACGCACTGTTATTTATTCCTAAAATGTGAAGTGTCCGATATGCATGTATTTTATACGGTCACAGGTGTACTGGTTGATATCATACGTGTATTATATATGTTCACTGGTGTACTGGTTGATTTAATACGTGTATTTTATACGGTCACAGGTGTACTGGTTCATATAATACATGTATTTTATATGGTCACACGTGTACTGGTTGATTTAATACGTGTATTTATACGGTCACAGGTGTACTGGTTGATTTATTACATGTAGTTTATACGGTCACAGGTGTACTGGTTCATTTAATACATGTATTTTATAAGGTCACACGTGTACTGGTTGATTTAATACGTGTATTTATACGGTCACAGGTGTACTGGTTCATTTAATACATGTATTTTATATGGTCACACGTGTACTGGTTGATTTAATACGTGTATCTATACGGTCACAGGTGTACTGGTTGATTTAATACATGTATTTTATACGGTCACACGTGTACTGGTTCATTTAATACATGTATTTTATCTGGTCACACGTGTACTGGTTGATTTAATATGTGTATTTATACGTTCACATGTGTACTGGTTCATTTTATACGTGTATTTTATACGGTCAAAGGTGTACTGATTCATTTAATACGTGTATTTTATATGGTCACAGGTGTACTGGTTGATTTAATACGTGTATTTATACGGTCACAGGTGTACTGGTTCATTTAATAATTGTATTTTATATGGTCATACGTGTACTGGTTGATTTAATACGTGTATCTTTACGGTCACAGGTGTACTGGTTCATTTAATACATGTATTTTATATGGTCACACGTGTACTGGTTGATTAAATACGTGTATCTATACGGTCACACGTATACTGGTTCTTTTAATACATATATTTTATACGGTCACAGGTGTACTGGTTCATTTAATAATGGTATTTTATATGGTCACACGTGTACTGGTTGATTTAATACGTGTATTTATACGGTCACAGGTGTACTGGTTCATTTAATACATGTATTTTATATGGTCACATGTGTACTGGTTGATTTAATACGTGTATCTATACGGTCACAGGTGTACTGGTTCATTTAATACATGTATTTTATACGGTCACAGGTGTACTGGTTCATTTAATACATGTATTTTATCTGGTCACACGTGTACTGGTTGATTTAATATGTGTATTTATACGGTCACAGGTGTACTGGTTCATTTAATACGTGTATTTTATACGGACACAGGTGTACTGGTTCATTTAATACGTGTATTTTATACGGTCACAGGTGTACTGGTTCATTTAATACGTGTATTTTATACGGTCACACGTGTACTGGTTGATGTAATACGTGTATTTATACGGTCACATGTGTACTGGTTGATTTAATAGATGTACATTTATTTTATACGGTCACAGGTGTACTGGTTCATTGAATACATGTATTTTATACGGTCACACGTGTACTGGTTCATTTAATACATGTATTTTATACGGTCACAGGTGTACTGGTTCATTTAATACGTGTATTTTATACGGTCAAACGTGTATTTGTTGATTTAATATGTGTATTTTATACGGTTTCACGTGTACTGGTTGATATAATACGTGTATTTTATACGGTCACAGGTGTACTGGTTGATTTAATACGTGTACTTTATACGGTCACAGGTGCACTGGTTGATTTAATACGTGTATTTTATATGGTCACATGCGTACTATGTGATTTAATACGTGTATTTTATACGGTCACAGGTGAACTGGTTGATTTAATACGTGTATTTTATATGATCACATAAGTACTGGTTCATTTAATATATGTATTTTATATGGTCACACGTGTACTGGTTCATTTAATACACCAACAGCAATACATTTTGACCACAACATTGCAATGTGTCATTTTATAATATAAATAAAAAAATAAATGTGACTTTTCACCAATGATCTATAACAATTGATAACATCACAGCATAGACTTGAAAAGATATATAATCACGTGGCTTTTTGTAGTTTACTATTTACGGTCGTTTGAGTGATTTACATAGTGCTTAACTGAGATGTATTGGTATAAGTTTACATTTGTTCCGTTTTCGATCATTCTTTTTGGAATGAATTACAGAAACACAGTCCGGACAGTTTTGCTAAGAATGCTCAATAACAAATTCAAATCCCAACAACTTTGCCGCTAAATGTTGCGGCTACACGAAATGCATCTAACATGATTTTGTGTACACATGTGTTAGTTGTCGTTGTCGTTGTTGTTGGTTTTTAAATATTATTTTATTTCCGAATACACAATTGTTTATGCATTAACAAGATATTTAAATTAATAATAAATTGTAAGAGAAAGATGCACATATGATAGGATTTTTTCATTTAAACGATGGAAATAGCAAAAAAAAACAGTATTAAATGAACTGATAACACAAACATAAGTATGTGAGATGCTAGTTGCCCCCAAATTTGGTTTTACCAATCAAATGGATCTACCCTTTACCTATTATACTAAAATCGAACAAATTAACTTCAAATTAGTTTACTGGCTTAACCGTTAGATTATTTTTAAAGAAACCAACTTGTTCAAACTACGGGTATGTCTTTTTGCACAAGGCAGTCAGTCCTATACATTTAAGAAACAAGTCATTGAATCATTAAATTTTATTTTGACCTGATCTCAGTTTTCCGAAGCAAAAAGGGTTCGATCATGGGTTCGATGCTCAACCGCACTGGCCCATGCGCTCCAACACCTACCGCTGGCCCACACGTTTCACACCTACCGCTGGCCCATGCGCCCCACACCTACCACTGGCCCACGAGCTCCACACCTAGCACTGGCCCACGCGCTCCACACCTACCGCTGGCTCACGCTCTCCACACCTAGCACTGGCCCACGCGCTCCACACCTAGCACTGGCCCACGTGCTCCAAACCTACCGCTGGCCCACGCGCTCCACACCTTACACTGGCCCATGCACCCCACACCTAGCACTGGCCCACGCTCTCCACACCTAACACTGGCCCACGCACTCCACATCTAGCACTGGCCAACGCTCTCCACACCTAGCACTGGCCCACGCGCTCCACACCTAGCACTGGCACACGCTCTCCACACCTAGCACTGGCCCACGCTCTCCACAGCTAGCACTGGCCCACGCGTTCCACAGCTACCGCTGGCCCACGCGCTCCACATTTAAATGGTTAACCTGATTATTTCTGGGGTATGTCCAGTGTTGTTATCATATCATTTGTAAGTTTACATAGGAGCGTTTCCTTTTCACGAAAAAGTGTTAAAAGTACAAATAGTTGGATAAAGTAAATATCAATGGAAAGTTTAATACAATACCTTGTTATATTCATAAGCACAAATTCGGAATAGCGTGGTTGAAAAAATGGTATTGAGAGATATAATACCCAGTTTCCCCGACTTTTCCTTCGTATTATATAGACGATATTGAGAATTTGGGTGATTATCTAATATCTTAAAAGGATCCTCCGTGGCCGAGTGGTTTAAGGCGTGGTCCCAAGATCACTTACCTCTCACCGCTAAGGTCGTAGATTCGAGTTCCGCTCGTGTCGAGCTCCTTGCGGAAGGACGGTGGTTTTACTCAGATTCAGTCTTCCACCACCAAAAAAAACGCATGGCATATATAACCTGACATGAGTTGGAAATGATGGCGTTAAAGCCAATACAAAACAGTCTTAAACAGAAACAAAATTTAATTAATTTGTACTGTAAGTATAAAAGCATAACTATTTAAAGCAACATTTTATGATAAGTACAAAGTCGATATTTTAAATGGTTATTGATTTAGAAAAGTCGTCAATTTTTGTATAAAGTCAAAATATTATCGGATTTTCAGGTGACACAGATGTCGACGGGGCTGTATGTGTGTGCGTGTATGCGTGCATGTGTGTGTGTGTGACGGGCGATGACACCCACACCATCTACAGTTGGAGAGAAATACATCTTCCCACACTATCTCTCCAAGTCTTTATTTGTTTAAGTGCATGAGATTTCTGGTCTAAAACCCGGTAGAGGTTCGCTTTTGTAATACATTTGCTAGTATGTTTGTGGTTTTTTTTGTGTGTGGATCTATTAAATACAAGCGTTTAAATGTCGCAAAATATTGATGTAATAAATAACCGTCATTTTTCACTAAAACTTCAAATAAAATGAAGCGTATCGTTTACAATATCAAACCTTTCCCTACAGCCGTATTAGATTACAAAAAGTACAGCTCGATTGCGAAAAAAGCCCGCCTTAGAGCTTCCGGTTCCTGTCCAAAACTGTACTGAGAATTGTAATTTAAGATCTATCGGGTCGAACTGGGGATCGAACACGCAAACTCTATCGTAAGCTGCCAGAACTCTATTCACTGCACTCTGGCCTGGCCCACCGTCATGCTCTCCAGTGCATTAGGTACCAGGTTTAAAATCAAATGTATACTTTAATATATCCTACTTGTACTGTAAATACTCGTACTTGTATTCATGTTTGTATTGTATAAACCGCAAAACAATAATGGCGATAAACATACTGTATGTTTATGCTGAATAAAACATTTAATTGAATCGATTTGAATAAAATACAATTACGATTTATGGATAATAAAATTCATCAAATCTTTTTTTCCCTTCAGTTTTAAGCAGTTCTATATACATGTGCATGTAGTTTATTTCATAAAACACTTTAAATTGATTTATAAGCAAATGCAATAAATGTCTCCCATAATCTATCCGGGTGAGGGTCATAAAAACCGACATGAATTACTGCGACATAATCTGTTTTAATTTATGAGAATATAAACAGTCCATGGCGACCATTTCCGTAAACTACCGATGTATGCCGATTCATCTAACCTGTAGGAAATGTAATTAAAGTGTACCTGTTATAACCACAAGCGGCTGTATACCCCCATTACCGATTAAGAAAAAGAAAAAACCTTTAAAAAAAAAATGGCCTCAAAGCAAAAAAATAAAAATAGTGGTATTATTAGAATAGTAGTTTACTCGTGTTCACGCATAAAATAAAAAACAGTGCTTGCCGAGTGTCCTTTTAAACCACAACACTGTTCAGGGTCGTTCTCTTTTTTATTTCTTATTTTATCAACACAATTTATGAAGTAAAACATGCATCATCGTTTTAGGTGGTTAAAAAAAATACTCTATTTTCCAAAATCCGTTGAATGTTTTTGAAAATAAAACGTTGCTGATTAGCAAAGTTTGTGGAATGGAAACAGGTAGTAGCAGTAGCAGCAAAAGCAGAAGCAGTAATAAAAGAAGAAGAAGCAGCAGCAGCAGTAGTAGTAGTAGTAGTATAAGTAGCAAAAGCAGTAGTAGTAGTAGTAGTAGTAACAGTAGCAGCAACAGCAGCAGTAGCAGAAGCAGTAGTAGTAATAGCGGTAGAAGTAGTAGTAGTAGTAGTTATAGAAATAGTAGTAGTAATAGTAGTAACAGTAGCAGAAATAGCAGCAGTGGCAGTAACAGCAGAAGTAAGAGTAACATCAACAATAGCAGTAACAGTAATATTATTACCACCAGTATCAGTAACGGCAGCAGAAGCAGCAGTAGCAGTAACAGCAACAGCATAAATAACAATAACAGCAGCAGTGACATTAACATCAGCAGTAATAGTAACACCAGCAGCAGCAGTAAAAGCAACAGTAGCAGCAGAGTAGCAGTAACAGCAGCAGTGACAGTAATATCAGCAGTAACAGTAACAACAGCAGTAACAGCAACAGTAACAGCAGCAGTAGCAGTAACAGAAACAGCAGCATTGACAGTAACATCAGCAGTAACAATAGCAGTAAGAGCATCAGTAGCAATAGCAGTAACCGCAGCAGTAGCAGTAACAGCACCAGTAGTAGTAGCAGTAACAATAACAGCAACAGTAGGAGTAACAGCAGCATATTAGTTAAAGCAGTAGTTGAAGAACCAGCAGCAATAACAGTAGCAGCAGTAGTAGCAGTATCAATATCAGTTACAACAGCAGTAATAGCAGTAGATGTAGCAGTAACGACAGCAATAGAAGTAACATCAGACGTAACAGTAACATCAGCAGTAATAGCAGTAGATGTAGCAGTAACAGTAGCAGTAGCAGTTACACTAATAGTAGAACTACATGTAGTTGTTTTAGTAGTAGTAGTGGTAGTAGTAGTAGTAGTAGTAGTAGTAGTAGTAGCAGTAACAGCAATAGCAGCAGTAACAGTAGCAGTAACAGCAATAGCAGCAGTAGGAGTAACATCAATAGCAGCAGTAGCAGTAACATTAACAGCAATAGCAGCAGTAACAGTTATAGTCGCAGTAGCAGTATCAGCTATAGCAGTAGCAGTTACAGTAGTAGTAGTAGTAGTAGAAGTAGTAGTAGTAGTAGTAGTAGTAGTAGTAGTAGTAGTATCAATCCAGAGGTCGTGAGTTCGAATCACCATCCGGCTACAGTCTCCGTGATGATTGATATACGACATTGCGTCTCACTTCCAGTCGTCCCTCACAGCAGATTTAAGCGGGAAAGTTATCAGTACTTTCGATAAGAATTTGCTCGAGTACTGGTTAGCCTTACTAGGATCCAAGTATATAATGGTTAGGTTAACTGATCGGCTCTTAGTCTTCGATAAATATTTCAGACAAATTCTCACAAATTCTCTTCAGAAAACATTCTAAGGGCGGCTGCAACATTCAGTCTAGACCCATTATAAAATTCATAGAATAATTTGGCTATTTTGTAAAAGGATGGGAGCTATTCTAATTCTAACGATTTATCTTTTCAAATATATATTTATACTGGTAAATGTTTATATAACAAATTAAATATAAAAAATCAAAGGTTGCATTATTTAGTGTTACATAAAATCAAGTGTCCCTGACGTCGTCTGTAATATGCCCTTGTTCCGTAACGCTGTTCGTATTCCTAGTCAGTGGCAACCTAAAATATAAAGAGAAAATGAGAATCTGAAAGGAACTTGTATCAACAGACCAGTGGTAGGCTCTGAAGTTGAATTAAAAACAATTCTTTTTCAATGTTTCTTTGAATGATTTGTAATAATGTACATCGAATTATTGATCATTCGATTTTCCCCAATTTTCAGGAGAGCATATAAAGTATACACTAAAACAAATGAACAAGTACAAGTCAACATATCTACAATAATTAACGATATATAAACATATTAAAAGAAACTCACAATTAAGAATAAGTTGACTCTAAACGATATCTCAGTATTTAGCGAAACATGCTTATGATATTCGTCTTTTATGATATTCATATGTAAATAAACCTTGTATAATATGTACATGTACCTTGTTGAAACGAAATCGAAAGTAAAACAAGACGATATAGAGGACATGGTAATATATGGAGATAAAGTTAACGAATGTAAATGCAGCAAAAAGCTGCAATAAACACTATAGACAACCTTCAATGATCATATAAGGATCAACAATTTATTTCGTGTAATAATAACCATGATATAAAATGCATCTTGTCGAAATTGAGTCGAAAGTACTAGAAGATAAAGAGGGCCATATAAAATATCCCCAAGTCGAAAGTACAAGAAGATAAAGAGGGCCATGTAAAAGATCCCAAAGTCGACCCGATGCCTCTAAAATAAACTCACTAAGTCCTAATTCTACCCAGAAAGTACAAGAAGATATAGAGGGTCATGTAAAAGATCCCCAAGTCGACCCGATGCCTCTAAAATAAACTCACTCAGTTCTAGTTCTACCCAGAACGCAGACGCTTTCTTCACAGGGGAGCTAAAATTAACTCACTCAGTACTAGTTCTATCCAGAAAACAGACGCTTTCTTCACAGCTGAGCTAAAATTAACTCACTCAGTACTCAGAGAGCAGACGCTTTCTTCACAGCGGAGCTAAAATTAACTCACTCAGTACTAGTTCTACCGAGAAAGCAGACGATTTCTTCACAGCGGAGCTAAAATAAACTCACTCAGTACTAGTTCTACCCAGAAAGCAGACGCTTTCTTCACAGCGGAGCTAAAATAAACTCACTCAGTACTAGTTCTATCCAGAAAGCAGACGCTTTCTTCACAGCTGAGCTAAAATTAACTCACTCAGTACTCAGAGAGCAGACGTTTTCTTCACAGCGGAGCTAAAATTAACTCATTCAGTACTAGTTCTACCCAGAAAGCAGACGCTTTCTTCACAGCGGAGCTAAAAAAAACTCACTCAGTACTAGTTCTACCCAGAAAGCAGACGCTTTCTTCACAGCGGAGCTAAAATTAACTCACTCAGTACTCTGAAAGCAGACGCTTTCTTCACAGCGGAGCTAAAATTAACTCACTCAGTACCAGTTCTACCGAGAAAGCAGACGCTTTCTTCACAACGGAGCTAAAATAAACTCACTCAGTACTAGTTCTACCCAGAAAGCAGACGCTTTCTTCACAGCGGAGCTAAAATTAACTCACTCAGTACTAGTTCTACCCAGAAAGGAGACGCTTTCTTCACAATGGAGCTATAATAAACTCACTCAGTACTAGTTCTATCGAGAAAGCAGACACTTTCTTCACAGCGGAGCTAAAACTAACCCACTCAGTACTGGTTCTACCCAGAAAGCAGACGCTGTCTTCACAGCGGAGCTAAAATAAACACACTCAGTACTAGTTCTACCGAGAAAGCAGCCGATTTCTTCATAGCGGAGCTAAAATTAACTCACCCAGAACTAGTTCTTCCCAGAAAGCAGATGCTTTCTTCACAACGGAGCTAAAATAAACTCACTTAGTACTAGTTCTATCCAGAAAGCAGACGATTTCTTCACAGCTGAGCTAAACTCACTCAGTACTAGTTATATCCAGAAAGCAGACGCTTCCTTCACAGCGGAGCTAAAATTTACTCACTCAGTACTAGTTCTTCCCAGAAAGCAGATGCTTTCTTCACAGCGGAGATAAAATTAACTCACTCAGTACTAGTTCTACAAAAAAAGCAGACGCTTTCTTCACAACGGAGCTAAAATAAACTTACTCAGTACTAGTTCTATCCAGAAAGCAGATGCTTTCTTCACAACGGAGCTAAAATAAAATCACTCAGTACTAGTTCTAAACAGAAAGCAGACGCTTTCTTCAAAGAGGAGCTAAAATTAACTCACTCAGTACTAGTTCTACCCAGAGAGCAGACGCTTTCTTCACAATTGAGCTAAAGTAAACTCGCTCAGTACTAGTTCTATCCAGAAAGCAGACGCTTTCTTCACAGCGGAGCTAAAATTAACTCACTCAGTTCATGTTCTACCCAGAAATCAGACGCTTTCTTCACAGCGGAGCTAAACTCACTTAGTACTAGTTCTACCCAGAAAGCAGACGTTTTCTTCACAGCGTAGCTCAAATAAACTCACTCATTACTAGCTCTACCCAGAAAGCAAATGCTTTCTTCACAGCGGAGCTAAAATTAACTCGCTCAGTACTAGTTCTACCGAGAAAGCAGACACTTATTTCACAATGGAGCTAAACTAAACTCACTCAGTACTAGTTCTACCCAGAAAGCAGACGCTTTCTTCACAGCGTAGCTCAAATAAACTCACTCATTACTAGCTCAACCCAGAAAGCAGACGCTTTCTCCACAACGGAGCTAAAATAAACTCACTCAGCTCTAGTTCTACCGATAAAGCAGACGCTTTCTTCACAGCAGAGCTAAAATAAACTCACTCAGTACTAGTTCTACCCAGAAAGCAAAATAAACTCACTCAGTACTAGTTCTACCGAGAAAGCAGACGCTTTCTTCACAGCGGAGCTAAAATAAACTCACTCAGTACTAGTTATACCCAGAAAGCAGACGCTTTCTTCACAGCGGAGCAAAAATAAACTCACTCAGTACTAGTTCTACCCAGAAAGCAGACGATTTCTTCACAGCGGAGAAAAAATAAATAAATATAAACTAAAGCAAACGCAGATACGACAGCAGACGTTCAATTCATCTTGAAATATATTTTATTTATCAGTTTATTTATAACTTACCGCTCTCTTTAGGGAATACAGGAACCCTGGTTTCTGGCTAATCATTAATTTAATTTCTCATTATTGTTTCAAACACAGGAAGTGCATATGGTGTATAAACAGTGTCACCGACATTTTGTTTAACGATGCACCGATAAACTATATACCGTTGCACCGTTAAAAATATATACCTGAGGACCGTTAAATGTCGATGCTTTATTTTACACTGTGCGTGAAATTTTAAACACGTGCTCGGATAGTTGTATGGCATACTTCAACAGCGTTTTGACCGAGTAAAACACTGTAGGGAACATTTGGAAATAACTGGACGTGACGCACAGGGCATAGAAAACTAGGGAAGGCTACCATCGGACAACCATCGGATTCCTGTTAAATTAAATGGTGCTAGAAACTGTGAAGGAAAACACTTACTCCTGCGATCTGGTATTCAAATATTTCTGGACACTGGAGCGTGTAGCTTTATCATGTGCATCTAATGTTGATCGCACCATACCAAGGTTGCCATGACGAGATTTGGTTCCAGCAGTATCTTCTGAACGGTTATTTCCCATACTGGCATTTCTCAGTGCATTTGCAGTGGCGTTTCTCAGTTCGATTGCAGATGTTTCCTGTTGTGTAATTGTGTGGTTCGTTAATTCACTTTTGATAATGTTCTCCTTCGAAAGCACCAACGTGATATTTGCTGTTGCATCATTTGTGTCTAGTTCAGTATCATCAGTAGCATCTTTACTTTTCACGGCATCGTCTTCGTGATAAACATATTTGCTGGCTTCACCCTTGGGAACTTCGTCGGTGCCTCCGTTTTCACCATCCTCGTTATCTACGTCATCAATCTCCTCAACGACGAGAACATCCTGCTTTGGAGAGTCCTTCATGGGGGCCCAGCCTTCCAGCACGACCATACGTCCATTATCTAAATAATAAAATGATCTATATTCATATCCCGGTGCTGGTTGTACAGGCATAGAGTCGGATATATATTTGTTCAGGCTTTGATATTGTTGTACATTTAAAGACCTTTGCACGGGTATCTCTTTCTCAAACGCATCGGCGTCATTTTCAGGTACTGCAAAGAACATAAGATCTGAAAATTCGATGGTTTCCGCTCCATTTCCTTTCTCTTTGCAGAATGGCAAACATCCATCGAATGATTTTGAAAATTTGTTACCCATTTAGTTTGTGATTAACTCACGCGACAACAAAACATGATAAGTAATGCGTCAGTGGCATCGCTTGTCGTTACAAGGGGCAAGAATACACAAGTCAACAATGACGTTACGTCACATAACACTATGGAAACGTTACAATCGTACATTCTCGGGCAATTCCGTCATCCTTTGGCGTTATCGGCCGCGATATCCGATTTAAATGATTTGTTCGGAATGCCCAGACCAGCTCGATATTTATCGATAAAACATTTTTGGTTGGTAAAATTGTTGTGTTTTTTTTCTTGTATTGTTCAAAATACATGTATAGGCCCTATTCATGTTTATTTATGAAACTTTGGGAATAAAACATTTTGATTTTGTATCAACTGACTCGGCAGTTCAGATAAAACGGCAAACAAAGCTGTCATTCAGGTGTAAGAGGCAGACCTGTTTTTGGACATAAACATTTAGAAAACAACTCGACACCCTGCTGTGTCGGTAGCAGAACAGTTTTAGTACATACTTTTCTGTACGTTTGTTTTCATACTACGGTCAACGCGGCATCATAGCAATTATTAAACTTTGCAGGATGTCTCGTATATAGGAATGTTCTATAGGTAACTGGCAGATTAATGGTAAAGAATAATTGTGCAATTTAAAATGCCATCATATACCAGTTCTATAGTTGTGTTTAATGATGACACATACTTTTGTTAACACGTCTTGTGTGGTCTCATACCACTTTTAGTCAGCAATATGTCATTTCAGTTTACAGCCGCCATCAACACATTTATATAACTTTGTGTCGAAGTCAGTTTAAGTAT
The DNA here is from genome assembly GCA_029582155.1 of Panopea generosa. Classification (NCBI taxonomy): domain Eukaryota; kingdom Metazoa; phylum Mollusca; class Bivalvia; order Adapedonta; family Hiatellidae; genus Panopea; species Panopea generosa. The sequence continues at coordinate 46,990,418 of CM055907.1, forward strand.
AAGGGTAAACCGATGTTTTGATAGAAAAATGAAATACGTTGTATATAAGTTGTTTGTTTTTCATCATTAGTGAATTCAGAATCGTGTTTGATGAACAACTAGAAATTACCAAAGAGAGGCAATTAGTAGATACTCCCTGTACATTGTATATTTACCCACGAAATGTATTATCCCAGCTCATAGAATTTCATACAATGGTCAGTAAAACATATTACTTGTTTATAAAAGACACGCACGCACGCACGCACGCACGCACGCACGCACGCACGCTTGCACTGTTATTTGTTCCTTAAATGTGACGTGTCCGATAGTAATACATGTATTTTATACGGTCACAGGTGTAATGGTTGATATCATATGTGTATTTTATATGTTCACTGGTGTACTGGTAGATATAATACGTGTATTTTGTACGGTCACAGGTGTACTGGTTGATTTAATACATGTATTTTATAAGGTCACAGGTGTACTGGTTCATTTAATACATGTACATTATATGGTCACAGGTGTACTGGTTGATTTAATACATGTATTTTATACGGTCACAGGCGTACTTGTTCATTTAATACATGTATTTTATACGGTCACAGGTGTACTGGTTCATTTAAAACATGTATTTTATATGGTCACAGTTGTACTGGTTCATTTAACACATGTATTTTATATGGTCACATGTGTACTGGTTGATATCATATGTGTATTTTATATGTATACTGGTGTACTGGTTGATTTAATAGATGTATTTTATATGGTCACAGGTGTACTAGTTCATTTGATACATGTATTTTATATGGTTATACGTGTACTGGTTTATTAACTTTATTTAGTATATGTATTTTATATGGTCACTGGTGTACTGGTTGATTTAATACATGTATTTTATATGGTCATAGGTATACTGGTTGATTTAATACATGTATTTTATACGGTCACAGGCGTACTTGTTCATTTAATACATGTATTTTATACGGTCACAGGTGTACTGGTTCATTTAAAACATGTATTTTATATGGTCACAGTTGTACTGGTTCATTTAACACATGTATTTTATATGGTCACATGTGTACTGGTTGATATCATATGTGTATTTTATATGTATACTGGTGTACTGGTTGATTTAATAGATGTATTTTATATGGTCACAGGTGTACTAGTTCATTTGATACATGTATTTTATATGGTTATACGTGTACTGGTTTATTAACTTTATTTAGTATATGTATTTTATATGGTCACTGGTGTACTGGTTGATTTAATACATGTATTTTATATGGTCATAGGTATACTGGTTGATTTAATACATGTATTTTATATGGTCATACGTGTACTGGTTGATTTAATACATGTATTTTATACGGTCACAGATGTACTGGTTCATTTAATACATGTATTTTATATGGTCATACGTGTACTGGTTGATTTAATACATGTATTTTATACGGTCACAGGTGTACTGGTTGATTTAATACATATATTTAATATGGTCACAGGTGTACTGGTTCATTTAATACATGTATTTTATATGGTCACAGTTGTACTGGTTCATTTAATACATGTATTTTATATGGTCACAGGTGTAGTGGTTGATTTAATTCATATATTTTATACGGTCACAGGTGTACTGGTTGATTAAATACATGTATTTTATACGGTCACAGGTGTACTGGTTGATTTAATACATGTATTTTATACGGTAACAGGTGTACTGGTTGATTTTATACATGTATTTTATATGGTCATACGTGTACTGGTTGATTTAATACATATATTTTATACGGTCATAGGTGTAGTGGTTGATTTAATACATTTATTTTATATGGTCATACGTGTACTGGTTGATTTAATACATGTATTTTATACGGTTACAGGTGTACTGATTGATTTAATACACGAACAGCAATACACTTTGACCACAACATTGCAATGTGTCACTTTAGAATATAAATAAAAAAAAAATGTGACTTTTCACCAATGATCTATAACAATTGATATCATCACAGCATAGACTTGAAAATATATATAATCACGTGGCTTTTTTTAATTTACTATTAACGGTCGTTTGAGTGATCTACATAGTGGTTGACTGGGATGTATTGGTATAAGTTTACATGTGTTCCGTTTTCGATCATTCCTTATATGGAATGAATTACAGAAACACAGTCTGGACAGTTTTGCTGAGAATGCTCAATAACAAATTCAAATCCCAACAACTTTGCCGTTAAATGATGCGGCTACACGAAATGCATCTAATATGATTTTGTGTACACATATGTTAGTTGTTGTTGTTGTTGTTGTCGTTGTCGTTGTCGTTGTCGTTGTCGTTGTCGTTGTCGTCGTCGTATGTCCAGTGTTGTTATCATTTGTAAGTTTACATAGGAGCGTTTGCCTTTCACGAAAAAGTGTAAAGAGTAAAAATAGTTGGATAAAGTTAATATCAATGAAAAGTTTAATACAATACCTTGTTATATTCATAAGCACAAATTCGGAATAGCGTGGTTGAAAAAATGATATTGGGAGATATAATACCCAGTTTCCCCGACTTTTCCTTTGTATTATATAGACAATATTGAGAATTTGGTGATTATCTAAAATCTTAAAAGGATCCTCCGTGGCCGAGTGGTTTAAGGCGTGGTCCCAAGATCACTTACCTCTCACCGCTTAGGTCGTAGGTTCGATGACACCCGCACCATCTACAGTGGGAGAGAAATACATCTTCCCACACTATCTCTCCAAGTCTTTATTTTGTTTTAGTGCATGAGATTTCTGGTTAAAACCCGGTAGAGGTTCGCTTTTGTAATACATTTGCTAGTTTGTTTGTTTTTTTTTGTGTGTAAATCTATTAAATACAAGCGTTTAAATGTCGCAAAATATTGGTGTAATAAAAAACTGTCATTTTTCACTAAAACTTCAAATAGAATGAAGCGTATCGTTTACAATATCAAACCTTTCCCTACAGCCGTCTTAGATTACAAAAAGTACAGCTCGATTACGAAAAAAGCCCGCCTTAGAGCTTCCGGTTACTGTCCAAAACTGTACTGAGTGTTGTAATTTAAGATGTATCGGGTCGAACTGGGGATCAAACCCGCAAACTCTATCGTAAACTGCCAGAACTCCATTCACTTCACTCTGGCCTGGCCCACCGTCATGCTCTCCAGTGCATTAGGTACCAGGTTTAAAATCAAATGTAAGCTGTTCGTTTTTTAATACTTTAATATATCCTACTTGTACTGTAAATACTCGTACTTATATTCATGTTTGTATTGTATAAACTGCAAAACAATAATGGCGATAAACATACTGTATGTTTATGCTGAATAAAACATTGAATTGAATCGATTTGAATAAAATACAATTACGATTTGAGGATAATAAAATTCATCAAATCTTTTTTTTTTCATCAGTTTTAAGCAGTTCTATATACATGTGCATGTAGTTTATTTCATAAAACACTTTAAACTGATTTATAGGCAAATGCAATAAATGTCTCCCATAATCTATCCGGGTGAGGGTCATAAAAACCGACATGAATTACTGCGACATAATCTGTTTTAATTTATGAGAATATAAACAGTCCATGTACCCGTTATAACCACAAGCGGCTGTATCGATGTTTGGATTACCCCCATTACCGATTAAAAAAAAGAAAAAAAAAGAAAAAAAAATGGCTTAAAAGCAAAGAAATAAAAAATATAGTGGTATTATTAGAATAGTAGTTTACTCGTGTTCACGCATAAAATAAAAAACAGTGCTTGCCGAGTGTCCTTTTAAATCACAACACTGTTCAGGGTCGTTGTCTTTTTTATTTCTTATTTTATCAACACAATTTATGAAGTAAAACATGCATCATCGTTTTAGGTGGTTAATAAAAATACTCTATTTTCCAAAATCCGTCGAATGTTTTTGAAAATAAAACGTTGGAGATTAGCAAAGTTTGTGGAATGGAAACTGGTAGTAGCAGTAGCAGCAGAAGCAGTAGCAGTAGTAAAAGAAGAAGAAGCACCAGCAGTAGTAGTAGTAGAAGTATAAGTAGCAGAAGCAGTAGTAGTAGTAGTAACAGTAGCAGCAACAGCAGCAGTAGCAGAAGCAGTAGTAGTAATAGCGGTAGAAGTAGTAGTATAAGTAGTTATAGAAATAGTAGTAGTAATAGTAGTAATAGTAGCAGTAATAGCAGCAGTGGCAGTAACAGCAGAAGTAGGAGTAACATCAACAATAGCAGTAACAGTAATATTATAAGCAGCAGTATCAGTAACGGCAGCAGAAGCAGCAGTAGCAGTAACAGCAACAGCATCAGTTACAATAACAGCAGCAGTGACATTAACATCAGCAGTAATAGTAACACCAGAAGCAGCAGTAACAGCAACAGTAGCAGCAGAGTAGCAGTAACAGCAGCAGTTACAGTTATATCAGCAGTAACAGTAACAACAGCAGTAACGGCAACAGTAACAGCAGCAGTAGCAGTAACAGAAACAGCAGCATTGACAGTAACATCAGCAGTAACAATAGCAGTAAGAACATCAGTAGCAATAGCAGTTACCGCAGCAGTAGCAGTAACAGCACCAGTAGTAGTAGCAGTAACAATAACAGCAACAGTAGGAGTAACAGCAGCATATAAGTTAAAGCAGAAGTTGAAGTAGCAGCAGCAAAACAGTAGCAGCAGTAGTAGCAGTATCAATATCAGTAACAACAGCAGTAATAGCAGTAGATGTAGCAGTAATGACAGCAATAGAAGTAACATCAGCATTAATAGTAACATCAGCAGTAATAGCAGTAATAGTAGAACTACATGTAGTTGTTGTAGTAGTAGTAGTAGTAGTAGTAGTAGTAGTAGTAGTCGTAGTAGTAGTAGTAGTAGTAGCAGTAGTAGTAGTAGTATAACAGTAACAGTAGCAGTAACAGCAATAGCAGCAGAAGGAGTAACATCAATAGCAGCAGTAGCAGTAACATTAACAGCAATAGCAGCAGTTACAGTTATAGCAGCAGTAGCAGTAGCAGCTATAGCAGTAGCAGTTACAGTAGTAGTAGTAGTAGTAGTATCAATCCAGAGGTCGTGAGTTCGAATCACCATCCGGCTACAGTCTCTGTGATGAATGATATACGACATTGCGTCTCACTTCCAGTCGTCCCTCACAGGGGATTTAATCGGGAAAGTTATCAGTACTTTCGATAAGAATTTGCTCGAGTACTGGTTAGCCTTACTAGGATCCAAGTATATAATGGTTAGGTTAACTGATCGGCTCTTAGTCTTCGATAAATATTTCAGACAAATTCTCTCAAATTATCATCAGAAAACGTTCTAAGGGCGGCTGCAACATTCAGTCTAGACCCATTGTAAAATTCATAGAATAATTTGGCTATTTTGTAACAGGATGGGAGCTATTCTAATTCTAACGATTTATCTTTTCAAATATATATTTATACTGGTAAATGTTTATATTACAAATCAAATATAAAAAAGGTTGCATTATTTAGTGTTACATAAAATCAAGTGTCCCTGACGCCGTCTGCAATATGCCCTTGTTCCGTGACGCTGTTCGTATTCCTAGTCAGTGGCAACCTAAAATATAAAGAGAAAATGAGAATCTGAAAGGAACTTGTATCAACAGACCAGTGGTAAGCTCTGTAGTTGAATTAAAAACTATTCTTTTTCAATGTTTCTTTCAATGATTTGTAATAATATACATTGATTTATTGATCATTCGATTTTCCCCAATTTTCAGGAGAGCATATAAAGTATACACTGAAACAAATGAACAAGTACAAGTCAACATATCTACAATAATTAACGATATATAAACATATTAAAAGAAACTCACAATTAATAATAAGTTGATCCTAAACGATATCTCAGTATTTAGCGAAACATGCTTATGATATTCGTCTTTTATGATATTCATATGTAAATAAACCTTGTATAATATGTACCTTGTTGAAACGAAATCGGAAGTAAAACAAGACGATTTAGAGGACATGGTAATATATGGAGATAAAGTTTACGAATGTAAATGCAGCAAAAAGCTGCAATAAACACTATAGACAACCTTCAATGATCATATAAGGATCAATAATTTATTTCGTGTAATAATAACCATGATATCATATGTATCTTGTCGAAATTGAGTCGAAAGTACAAGAAGATATAGAGGGCCATGTAAAAGATCCCCAAGTCGACCCGATGCCTCTAAAATAAACTCACTCAGTTCTAGTTCTACCCAGAAAGTACAAGAAGATATAGACAGTCATGCAAAAGATCCCCAAGTCGACCCGATGCCTTTAAAATAAACTCACTCAGTTCTAATTCTACCCAGAACGCAGACGCTTTCTTCACAGCGGAGCTAAAATTAACTTACTCAGTACTAGTTCTATCCAGAAAACAGACGCTTTCTTCTCAGCGGAGCTAAAATTAACTCACTCAGTACTCAGAAAGCAGACGCTTTCTTTACAGCGAAGCTAAAATTAATTGACTCAGTACTAGTTCTACCAAGAAAGCAGACGCTTTCTTCACAATGGAGCTAAAATAAACTCACTCAGTACTAGTTCTACCCAGAACACAGACGCTTTCTTCACAGCGGAGCTAAAATAAACTCACTCAGTACTAGTTCTTTCCAGAAAGCAGACGCTTTCTTCACAATGGAGCTAAAATAAACTCAATCAGCTCTAGTTCTACCGATAAAGCAGACGCTTTCTTCACAGCGGAGCTAAAATAAACTCACTCAGTACTAGTTCTACCCAGAAAGCAAAATAAACTCACTCAGAACTAGTTCTACCCAGAAAGCAGGCGCTTTCTTCACAGCGGAGCTAAAATAAACTCACTCAGTACTAGTTCTATCCAGAAAGCAGACGCTTTCTTCACAGCGGAGCTGAAATTAACTCACCCAGTACTAGTTCTACCCAGAAAGCAGACACTTTCTTCACAGCGGAGCTAAAATAAACTCACTCAGTACTAGTTCTATCCAGAAAACAGACGCTTTCTTCACAGCGGAGCTAAAATTAACTCACTCAGTTCTAGTTCTACCCAGAAAGCAGACGCTTTCTTCACAGCGAAACTAAAATAAACTCACTCAGTTCTTGTTCTACCCAGAAAGCAGACGCTTTCATCACAGTGGAGCTCAAATAAACTCACTCATTACTAGCTCTACCCGGAAAGCAGACGCTTTCTTCACAGCGGAGCTAAAAAAAACTCTTGTAGCTCTAGTTCTACCCAGAAAGCAGACGCTTTCTTCAAAGCGAAACTAAAATAAACTCACTCAGTACTAGCTCTACCAAGAAAGCAGACGCTTTCTTCACAGAGGAGCTAAAAAAACTCACTCAGTACTAGTTCTACCGAGAAAGCAGACGCTTTCTTCACAGCGGAGCTAAAATAAACTCACTCAGCTCTAGTTCTACCCAGAAAGCAGATGCTTTCTTCACAACGGAGCTAAAATAAACTCACTCAGTACTAGTTCTACCCAGAAAGCAGACGCTTTCTTCACAACGGAGCTAAAATAAACTCACTCAGTACTAGTTCTACCCAGAAGGCAGACGCTATCTTCACAGCGGAGCAAAAATAAATAAGTATCAACTAAAGCAAACGCAGATACGGCAGCAGACAGTCAATTCGTATTGAAATATATTTTATTGACCAGTTTATTTTTAACTTCCCGCTCTCTTTAGGGAATACAGGAACCTCGGTTTCTGGATAATCATTAATTTAATTTCTCATTATTGTTTCAAACACAGGAAGTGCATATGGTGTACAAACAATGTCACCGACATTTTGTTTAACGATGCACCGATAAACTATATACTGTTGCACCGTTAAAAATATATACCGGAGGACCGTTATTGTCGATGCTTTATTTCACGCTGTGCGTGCATATTTTGAACACGTGCTCAAATAGTTGTATGGCGTACTTCCACAGCGTCTTGACCGAGTAAAATACTGTAGGGAGCATTTGGAAATAACTGGACGTGACGCATAGGGCATAGAAAACCAGAGAAGACTTTTGGGTACGCTTACCATCGGACCACCATCGGATTCCTGTTAAATTAAATTGTGCTAGAAATGTGAATGAAAATACTTACTCCTGCGATCTGGTACTCAAATATTTCTGGACACTGGAGCGTGTAGTTTTATCATGTGCATCCAATGTTGATCGCACCATACCAAGGTTTCCATGACGAGATTTGGTTCCAGCAGTATCTTCTGAACGGTTATTTCCCATACTGGCATTTCTCAGTGCATTTGCAGTGGCGTTTCTCAGTGCGATTGCAGATGTTTCCTGTTGTGTAATTGTGTGGTTCGTTAATTCATTTTTGATAATGTTCTCCTTTGAATGCACCAACGTGATATATGCTGTTGCATCATTTGTGTCTAGTTCAGTATCATCAGTAGCATCTTTACTTTTCACGGCATCGTCTTCGTGATAAACATATTTGCTGGCTTTACCCTTGGGAACTTCGTCGGAGTCTCCGTTTTCACCATCCTCGTTATCTACGTCATCAATCTCCTCAACGACGAGAACATCCTGTTTTGCAGAGTTGTCCTTCGTGGGGACCCAGCCTTCCAGCACGACCATACGTCCATTATCTAAATAATAAAATGTTCTATATTCATATCCCGGTGCTGGTTGTACAGGCATAGAGTCGGATATATATTTGTTCAGGCTTTGATATTGTTGTACATTTAAAGACCTTTGCACGGGTATCTCTTTCTCAAACGCATCGGCGTCATCTTCGGGTACTGCAAAGAACATAAGATCTGAAAATTCGATGGTTTCTGCTCCATTTCCTTTCTCTTTGCAGAATGGCAAACATCCACCGAATGATTTTGAAAACTTGTTACCCATATAGTTTGTGATTAACTCACGCGACAATAAAACATGATTAGTAATGCGTCAGTGGCATCGCTCGTCGTTACAAGGGGTAAGAATACACAAGTCGACAATGACGTTACGTCACATAACACTATGGATACGTAACAATCGTACATTCTCGGGCAGTTCCGTCATTCTTCGGCGTTATCGGCCGCAATATCAGATTGAAATGATTTGTTCGGAATGCCCAGACCAGCTCGATATTTATCGATAAAACATTTTTGGTTGGTAAAATTGTTTTTTCTTGTATTGTTTAAAATACATGTATAGGCCCTATTCATGTTTATTTATGAAACTTTGGGAATAAAACATTTTGATTTTGTATCAACTGACTCGGCAGTTCAGATAAAACGGCAAACAAAGCTGACATTCAGGTGTAAGAGGCAGACCTGTTTTTGGACATAAACATTTAGAAAACAACTCGACTCCCTGCTGTGCTGGTAGCAGAACAGTTTTAGTACATACTTTTCTGTACGTTTGTTTTCATACTACGGTCAGCGCGGCATCATAGTCAATTATTAAACTTTGCAGGATGTCTCGTATATAGGAATGTTCTATAGGTAACTGGCAGATTAATGGTAAAGAATAATTGTGCAATTTAAAATGCCATCATATACCAGTTCTATAGTTGTGTTTAATAATGACACATACTTTTGTTAACACGTCTTGTGTGGTCTCATACCACTTTTAGTCAGCAATATGTCATTTCAGTTTACAGCCGCCATCAACACATGTATACAACTTTGTGTCGAAGTCAGTTTAGGTATAAGGGTAAACCGATGTTTTGATAGAAAATGAAATACGTTGTATATAAGTTGTTTGTTTTTCATCATTAGTGAATTCAGAATCGTGTTTGATGAACAACTAGAAATTACCAAAGAGAGGCAATTAGTAGATACTCCCTTTACATTGTATATTTACCCACGAAATGTATTATCCCAGCTCATAGAATTTCATACAATGGTCAGTAAAACATATTACTTGATTATAAAAGAAACACACACACACACACGCACGCACGCACGCACGCACGCTTGCTCTGTTATTTGATCCTTAAATGTGAAGTGTCCGATAGTAATACATGTATTTTATACGGTCACAGGTGTAATGGTTGATATCATATGTGTATTTTATATGTTCACTGGTGTACTGGTAGATTTAATACGTGTATTTTATATGGTCACAGGTGTACTGGTTGATTTAATACATGTATTTTATACGGTCACAGGTGTACTGGTTCATTTAATACACGTACTTTAAATGGTCACATGTGTACTGGTTGATTTAATACATGTATTTTATACGGTCACAGGCGTACTTGTTCATTTAATACATGTATTAAATACGGTCACAGGTGTACTGGTTCATTTAATACATGTATTTTATATGATCATACGTGTACTGGTTCATTTAATACATGTATTTTATACGGTCACAGGTGTACTGGTTGATATCATACGTGTATTTTATATGTATACTGGTGTATTGGTTGATTTAATACATGTATTTTATATGGTCACAGGTGTACTAGTTCATTTAATACATGTATTTTATATGGTCATACGTGTACTGGTTCATTTAATCACGTATTTTATATGGTCACTGGTGTACTGGTTGATTTAATACATGTATTTTATATGGCCATAGGTGTACTGGTTGATTTAATACATGTATTTTATACGGTCACAGATGTCCTGGTTGATTTATTACGTGTATTTTATATGGTCATACGTGTACTGGTTCATTTAATACATGTATTTTATACGGTCACAGGTGTACTGGTTCATTTAATACATGTATTTTATATGGTCACAGGTGTACTGGTTCATTTAATACATGTATTTTATATGGTCACAGGTGTACTGGTTCATTTAATACATGTATTTTATATGGTCACAGGTGTACTGGCTCATTTAATACATGTATTTTACGGTCACAGTTGTACTGGTTGATATCATACGTGTATTTTATATGTATGCTGGTGTACTGGTTGATTTAATAGATGTATTTTATATGGTCACAGGTGTACTAGTTCATTAAATAAATGTATTTTATATGGTCATACGTGTACTGGTTCATTTAATCATGTATTTTATACGGTCACTGGTGTACTGGTTCATTTAATACGTGTATTTTATATGGTCACAGGTGTACTGGTTGATTTAATACATGTATTTTATACGGTCACAGGTGTACTGGTTCATTTAATACATGTATTTTATACGGTCACAGGTGTACTGGTTGATTTAATACATGTATTTTATATGGTCACAGGTGTACTGATTGATTTAATACATGTATTTTATACTGTCACAGGTGTACTGTTTCATTTGATACATGTATTTTATACGGTCATAGGTGTACTGGTTGATTTAATACCTGTATTTTATACGGTCACAGGTGTACTGGTTGATTTAATACATGTATTTTTTATGGTCATACGTGTACTGGTTGATTTAATACATGTATTTTATACGGTCACAGGTCTACTGGTTGATTTAATACATGTATTTTATATGGTCATACGTGTACTGGTTGATTTAATACATGTATTTTATACGGTTACAGGTCTATTGATTGATTTAATACACGAACAGCAATACACTTTGACCACAACATTGCAATGTGTCACTTTAGAATATAAATAAAAAAAATAAATGTGACTTTTCACCAATGATCTATAACAATTGATATCATCACAGCATAGACTTGAAAATATATATAATCACGTGGCTTTTTTTAGTTTACTATTAACGGTCGTTTGAGTGATCTACATAGTGGTTAACTGGGATGTATTGGTATAAGTTTACATGTGTTCCGTTTTCGATCATTCCTTGTGGAACACAGTCCGGACAGTTTTGCTGAGAATGCTCAATAACAAATTCAAAACCCAACAACTTTGCCGCTAAATGATGCGGCTACACGAAATGCATCTAATATGATTTTGTGTACACATATGTTAGTTTTTGTTGTTGTTGTTGTCGTTGTTGTCGTCGTCGTCGTCGTCGTCGTCGTCGTCGTCGTTGGTTTTTAAATATTATTTTATTTCAGAATACACAATTGTATATGCATTAACAAGACATTTAAATTAATACTAAATTGTAAGAGAAAGATGCACATATGATAGGATTTTTTCATTTAAACGATGGAAATAGCAAAACAACAGTATTAAATGAACTGATAACACATACATAAGTATGTGAGATGCTAATTGCCACCAAATTTGGTTTTACCAATCAAATGGATCCACCCTTTACCTATTATACTAAAATCGAACCAATTAACTTCAAATTAGTTTACTGACTTAACCTTTAGATTATTTTTAAAGAAACAAGGCAGTCAGTCCTATACCTTTAAGAAACAAGTCATTGTATCATTAAATTTTATTTTGACCTGATCTCAGTTTTCCGAAGCAAAATGGGTTCGATCCTGGGTTCGATGCTCAATCACTTAACCACAAGATCCACACCTAGCACTGGCCCATGCGCTCCACACCTACCGCTGGCCCACGCGTTCCACACCTACCACTGCCCCACGAGCTCCACACCTAGCACTGGCCCACGCGCTCCAAACCTACCGCTGGCCCACGTGCTCCACACCTAGCACTTGCCCATGTGCTCCACACCTAGCACTGGCCCACGCTCTCCACACCTAGCACTGGCCCACACACTCCACACCTACCATTGGCGCACGCTCTCCACACCTAGCACTGGCCCACGCATTCCACACCTAGCACTGGCCCACGCGCTCCAAACCTACCGCTGGCCCACGCGCTCCACACCTAGCACTGGCCCACGCGCTCCAAACCTAGCACTGGCCCACGCTCTCCACACCTAGTACTGTCCGACGCACTTCACACCTACCACTGGCCCACGCTCTCCACACCTAGCACTGGCCCACGCACTCCACACCTAGCACTGGCCCACACGCTCAAAACCTAGCACTTGCCCACGCTCTCCACACCTAGCACTGGCCCAAGCACTCAACACCTACCACTGGCCCACGCTCTCCACACTTAGCACTGGCCAACGCACTCCACACCTAGCACTGGTACATGATCTCCACACCTAGCACTGGCCCACGCGCTCAACTCCTAGCACTTGTCCACGTGCTACACCTACTGCTGGCCCACGCGCTCCACACCTAGCACTGGCCCACGCTCTCCACACCTAGCACTGGCCCACGCTGTCCACACCTAGCACTGGCCCACGCGTTCCACACCTACCGCTGGCCCACGCGCTCCACATTTAAGTGGTTAACCTGATTATTACTTGGTATGTCCAGTGTCGTAATCATTTGTAAGTTTACATAGGAGCGTTTCCCTTTCACGAAAAAGTGTAAAGAGTAAAAATAGTTGGATAAAGTTAATATCAATGAAAAGTTTAATACAATACCTTGTTATATTCATAAGCACAAATTCGGAATAGGGTGGTTGAAATAATGGTATTGGGAGACATAATACCCAGTTTCCCCGACTTTTCCTTTGTATTATATAGACAATATTGAGAATTTGGTGATTATCTAAAATCTTAAAAGGATCTTCCGTGGCCGAGTGGTTTAAGGCGTGGTCCCAAGATCACTTACCTCTCACCGCTAAGGTCGTAGGTTCGAGTTCCGCTCGTGTCGAGCTACTTGCGGAAGGACGGTGGTTTTACTCAGATTAAGTCTTCACCACCAATAAAACCGCATATGGCATATATAACCTGACATGAGTTGGAAATGATGGCGTTAAAGCCAATACAAAACAGTCTTAAACAGAACCAAAATTTAATTAATTTGTACTGTAAGTATAAAAGCATAAATATTTAAAGCAACATTTTATGATAAGTACAAATTCGATATTTTAAATGGTTATTGGTTTAGTATAGTCGTCAATATTTGTTTATAGTCAAAATATTATCAGATTTTCAGGTGACACAGATGTCGACGGGGCTGTATGTGTGTGCGTGCGTGTGTGTGTGACGGGCGATGACACCCGCATCATCTACAATGGGAGAGAAATACATCTTCCCACACTATCTCTCCAAGTCTTTATTAAGTTTTAGTGCATGAGATTTCTGGTCTAAAACCCGGTAGAGGTTTGCTTTCGTAATACATTTGCTAGTTTGTTTGTGTTTTTTTTGTGTGTGAATCTATTAAATACAAGCGTTTAAATGTCGCAAAATATTGGTGTAATAAATAACCGTCATTTTTCACTAAAACTTAGAATAGAATGAAGCGTATCGTTTACAATATCAAACCTTTCCCTACAGCCGTATTAGATTACAAATAGAACAGCTCGATTGCGAAAAAAGCCCGCCTTAGAGCTTCCGGTTCCTGTCCAAAACTGTAATGAGTGTGTAATTTAAGATGTATTGGGTCGAACTGGGGATCAAACCCGCAAACTCTATCGTAAGCTGCCAGCACTCCATTCACTGCACTGTGGCCTGGCCCACCGTCATGCTCTCCAGTGCATTAGGTACCAGGTTTAAAATCAAATATAAGCTGTTCGTTTTTTAATACTTTAACATATCCTACTTGTACTGTAAATACTCGTACTTGTATTCATGTTTGTATTGTATAAACCGCAAAACAATAATGGCGATAAACATACTGTATGTTTATGCTGATTAAAACATTGAATCGAATCGATTTGAATAAAATACAATTACGATTTAAGGATAATAAAATTCATCAAATCTTCTTTTTTTTCCATCAGTTTTAAGCAGTTCTATATACATGTGCATGTAGTTCATTTCATAAAACACTTTAAATTGATTTATAAGCAAATGCAATAAATGTCTCCCATAATCTACCGGGGTGAGGGTCATAAAAACCGACATGAATTACTGCGACATAATCTGTTTTAATTTATGAGAATATAAACAGTCCATGGCGACCATTTCCGTAAACTACCGATGTATGCCGATTCATCTAACCTGTAGGAAATGTAATTAAAGTGTACCCGTTATAACCACAAGCGGCTGTATCGATGTTTGGATTACCCCCATTACCGATTAAAAAAAAGAAAAAAAAAGAAAAAAAAATGGCTTAAAAGCAAAGAAATAAAAAATATAGTGGTATTATTAGAATAGTAGTTTACTCGTGTTCACGCATAAAATAAAAAACAGTGCTTGCCGAGTGTCCTTTTAAATCACAACACTGTTCAGGGTCGTTGTCTTTTTTATTTCTTATTTTATCAACACAATTTATGAAGTAAAACATGCATCATCGTTTTAGGTGGTTAATAAAAATACTCTATTTTCCAAAATCCGTCGAATGTTTTTGAAAATAAAACGTTGGAGATTAGCAAAGTTTGTGGAATGGAAACTGGTAGTAGCAGTAGCAGCAGAAGCAGTAGCAGTAGTAAAAGAAGAAGAAGCACCAGCAGTAGTAGTAGTAGAAGTATAAGTAGCAGAAGCAGTAGTAGTAGTAGTAACAGTAGCAGCAACAGCAGCAGTAGCAGAAGCAGTAGTAGTAATAGCGGTAGAAGTAGTAGTAGTAGTAGTAGTTATAGAAATAGTAGTAGTAATAGTAGTAACAGTAGCAGTAATAGCAGCAGTGGCAGTAACAGCAGAAGTAGGAGTAACATCAACAATAGCAGTAACAGTAATATTATAAGCAGCAGTATCAGTAACGGCAGCAGAAGCAGCAGTAGCAGTAACAGCAACAGCATCAGTTACAATAACAGCAGCAGTGACATTAACATCAGCAGTAATAGTAACACCAGCAGCAGCAGTAACAGCAATAGTAGCAGCAGAGTAGCAGTAACAGCAGCAGTGACAGTAACAACAGTAGTAACAGTAACAACAGCAGTAGCAGTAACAGAAACAGCAGCATTGACAGTAACATCAGCAGTTACAATAGCAGTATGAGCATCAGTAGCAATAGCAGTAACTGCAGCAGTAGCAGTAACAGCATCAGTAGTAGTAGCAGTAACAATAACAGCAACAGTAGGAGTAACAGCAGCATATTAGGTAAAGCAGTAGTTGAAGTAGCAGCAGCAATAACAGTAGCAGCAGTAGTAGCAGTATCAATATCAGTAACAACAGCAGTAATAGCAGTAGATGTAGCAATAATGACAGTAATAGAAGTAACATCAGCAGTAACAGTAACATCAGCAGTAATAGCAGTAGATGTAGCAGTAACAGTAGCAGTATCAGTAACAGTATTAGCAGAACTACATGTAGTTGTTGTAGTAGTAGTAGTAGTAGTAGTAGTAGTAGTAGTCGTAGTAGTAGTCGTAGTCGTAGTAGTAGTAGTAGCAGTAACAGCAATAGCAGCAGTAACAGTAGCAGTAACAGCAATAGCAGCAGTAGGAGTAACATCAATAGCAGCAGTAGCAGTAACATCAATAGCAGCAGTAGCAGTAACATTAACAGCAATAGCAGCAGTAACAGTTATAGCAGCAGTAGCAGTAGCAGCTATAGAAGTAGCAGTTACAGAAGTAGTAGAAGTAGTAGTAGTAGTAGTAGTAGTAGTAGTATCAATCCAGAGGTCGTGAGTTCGAATCACCATCCGGCTACAGTCACCGTGATGATTGATATACGACATTGCGTCTCACTTCCAGTCGTCCCTCACAGCGGATTTAAGCGGGAAAGTTATCAGTACTTTCGATAAGAATTTGCTCGAGTACTGGTTAGCCTTATTAGGATCCAAGTATATAATGGTTAGGTTAACTGATCGGCTCTTAGTCTTCGATAAATATTTCAGACACATTCTCTCAAATTATCATCAGAAAACATTCTAAGGGCGGCTGCAACATTCAGTCTAGACCCATTGTAAAACTCATAGAATAATTTGGCTATTTTGTTAAAGGATGGGAGCTATTCTAATTCAAACGATTTATCTTTTCAAATATATATTTATACTGGTAAATGTTTATATTACAAATTAAATATAAAAAATCAAAGGTTGCATTATTAAGTGTTACATAAAATCAAGTGTCCCTGACGCCGTCTGCAATATGCCCTTGTTCCGTGACGCTGTTCGTATTCCTAGTCAGTGGCAACCTAAAATATAAAGAGAAAATGAGAATCTGAAAGGAACTTGTATCAACAGACCAGTGGTAGGCTCTGTAGTTAAATTAAAAACTATTCTTTTTCAATGTTTATTTAAATGATTTGTAATAATATACATTGATTTATTGAATATTCGATTTTCCCCAATTTTCAGGAGAGCATATAAAGTATACACTGAAACAAATGAACATGCCTCTAAAATAAACTCACTCAGTTCTAATTCTACCCAGAACGCAGACGCTTTCTTCACAGCGGAGCTAAAATTAACTCACTCAGTACTAGTTTTATCCAGAAAGCAGACGCTTTTTTCACAGCGGAGCTAAAATTAACTCACTCAGTACTAAGAGCGCAGACGCTTAACTCACTCAGTACTCAGAGAGCAGACGCTTTCTTCACAGCGGAGCTAAAATTAACTCACTCAGTACTAGTTCTACCAAGAAAGGAGACGCTTTCTTAACAATGGAGCTATAATAAACTTACTCAGTATTAGTTCTACCCAGAAAGCAGACGCTTTCTTCACAACAGAGCTAAAATTAACTCACTCAGTACTAGTTCTTCCCAGAAAGCAGACGCTTTCTTCACAGCGGAGCTAAAATTATCTCACTCAGTACTAGTTCTACCCAGAAAACAGACGCTGTCTTCACAGCGGAGCTAAAATAAACTCACGCAGTACTAGTTCTACCCAGAAAGCAGACGCTTTCTTCACAGCGGAGCTAAAATAAACTCACTCAGTACTAGTTCTACCGAGAAAGCAGACGCTTTCTTCACAGCGGAGCTAAAATAAACTCACTCAGTACTAGTTCTACCGAGATAGCAGACGCTTTCTTCACAGCGGAGCTAAAATAAACTCACTCAGTACTAGTTCTTCCCAGAAAACAAAATAAAATCACTCAGTACAAGTTCTACCCAGAAAGCAGACGCTTTCTTCACAGCGGAGCTAAAATAAACTCACTCAGTACTGGTTCTACCCAGAAAGCAGACGCTATCTTCACAGCGGAGCTAAAATTAACTCACTCAGTACTGGTTCTACCCAGAAAGCAGACGCTTTCTTCACAGTGGAGCTAAAATAAACTCACTCCTTACTAGTTCTACCCAGAAAGCAGACGCTTTCTTCACAGCGGAGCTAAAATTAACTCACTCAGTACTAGTTCTTCCCAGAAAGCAGATGCTTTCTTCACAACGGAGCTAAAATAAACTCACTTAGTACTAGTTCTATCCAGAAAGCTGACGCTTTCTTCACAGCGCAGCTAAACTCACTCAGTACTAGTTCTATCCAGAAAGCAGACCATTCTTTCACAGCGGAGCTAAAATTAACTCACTCAGTACTAGTTCTACCCAGAAAGCAGACGATTTCTTCACAGCGGAGCTAAAATAAACTCACTCAGTACTAGTTGTACCGAAAAAGCAGACGCTTTCTTCACAACGGAGCTAAAATAAACTCACTCAGTACTAGTTCTACTGAGAAAGCAGACGCTTTCTTCACAGCGGAGCTAAAATAAACTCACTCAGTACTAGTTCTACCCAGAAAGCAGACGCTTTCTACACAGCGGAGCTAAAATTAACTCACACAGTACTAGATCTACCCAGAAAGCAGACGATTTCTTCACAGCGGAGCTAAAATAAACTCACTCAGTACTAGCTCTACCGAGAAAGCAGACGCTTTCTTCACAGCGGAACTAAAATAAACTCACTCAGTACTAGTTCTACCGAGAAAGCAGACGCTTTCTTCACAGCGGAGCTAAAATAAACTCACTCAGTACTAGTTCTACCCAGAAAGCAAAATAAACTCACTCAGTACTAGTTCTACCCAGAAAGCAGACGCTTTCTTCGCATCAGAGCTAAAATAAACTCACTCAGTACTAGTTCTACCCAGAAAGCACTTTCTTCACAGCGGAGCTAAAATAAACTCACTCAGTACTAGCTCTACCCAGAAAGCAGACGCTTTCTTCACAGCAGAGCTAAAATAAACTCATTCAGTACTAGTTCTACCGAAAAAGCAGACGGTTTCTTCACAGCGGAGCTTAAATAAACTCACTCAGTACTAGTTCTACCTAGAAAGCAGACGCTTTCTTCACAACGGAGCTGAAATAAACTCACTCAGTACTAGTTCTACCCTGAAATCAGATGCTTTCTTCACAGCGGAGCAAAAATAAATAAGTATCAACTAAAGCAAACGCAGATACGGCAGCAGACGGTCAACTCATATTGAAATATATTTTATTTATCAGTTTATTTATAACTTCCCGCTCTCTTTAGGGAATACAGGAACCTCGGTTTCTGGCTAATCATTAATTTAATTTTTCATTATTGTTTCAAACACAGGAAGTGCATATGGTGTACAAACAGTGTCACCGACATTTTGTTTAACGATGCACCGATAAACTATATACCGTTGCACCGTTAAAAATATATACCGGAGGACCGTTATTGTCGATGCTTTATTTCACGTTGTGCGTACATATTTTGAACACGTGCTCAGATAGTTGTATGGCATACTTCCACAGCGTCTTACCGAGTAAAACACTGTAGGGAACATTTGGGACTAACCTGGACGTGACTCATAGGGCATAGAAAACTAGTGAAAGCTTCTGCGTACGCTTAGCAACGGACCACCATCGGATTCCTGATAAATTAAATGGTGCTAGAAACTATGAAAGAAATACTTACTCCTGCGATCTGGTACTCAAATATTTCTGGACACTGGAGCGTGTAGCTTTATCATGTGCATCTAATGTTGATCGCACCATACCAAGGTTTCCATGACGATATTTGGTTCCAGCAGTATCTTCTGAACGGTTATTTCCCATACTGGCATTTCTCAGTGCATTTGCAGTGGCGTTTCTCAGTGCGATTGCAGATGTTTCCTGTTGTGTAATTGTGTAGTTCGTTAATTCATTTTTGATAATGTTCTCCTTTGAATGCACCAACGTGATATTTGTTGTTGCATCATTTGTGTCTAGTTCAGTATCATCAGTAGCATCTTTACTTTTCACGGCATCGTCTTCGTGATAAACATATTTGCTGGCTTTACCCTTGGTAACTTCGTCGGTGTCTCCGTTTTCACCATCCTCGTTATCTACGTCATCAATCTCCTCAACGACGAGAACATCCTGTTTTGCAGAGTTGTACTTCGTGGGGACCCAGCCTTCCAGCACGACCATACGTCCATTATCTAAATAATAAAATGATCTATATTCATATCCCGGTGCTGGTTGTACAGGCATAGAGTCGGATATATATTTGTTCAGGCTTTGATATTGTTGTACATTTAGAGACCTTTGCACGGGTATCTCTTTCTCAAACGTATCGGCGTCATCTTCAGGTACTGCAAAGAACATAAGATCTGAAAATTCGATGGTTTCCGCTCCATTTCCTTTCTTTTTGCAGAATGGCAAACATCCAACGAATGATTTTGAAAACTTGTTACCCATTTAGTTTGTGATTAACTCACGCGACAATAAAACATGATTAATAATGCATCAGTGGCATCGCTTGTCGTTACAAGGGGCAAGAATACACAAGTCGACAATGACGTTACGTCACATAACACTATGGAAACGTTACAATCGTACATTCTCTGGCAATTCCGTCATCCTTTGGCGTTATCGGCCGCGATATCCGATTTAAATGATTTGTTCGGAATGCCCAGACCAGCTCGATATTTATCGATAAAACATTTTTGGTTGGTAAAATTGTTTTGTTTTTTTTCTTGTATTGTTCAAAATACATGTATAGGCCCTATTCATGTTTATTTATGAAACTTTGGGAATAAAACATTTTGATTTTGTATCAACTGACTCGGCAGTTCAGATAAAACGGCAAACAAAGCTGACATTCAGGTGTAAGAGGCAGACCTGTTTTTGGACATAAACATTTAGAAAACAACTCGACTCGCTGCTGTGTTGGTAGCAGAACAGTTGTGCGTACATACTTTTTTTATGCGTTTTGTTTTCATACTACGGTCAACGCATCATAGTCAATTATTAAACTTTGCAGGGTGTCTCGTATATTGGAATAATCTATAGGAAACTGGCAGATTAATGGTAAAGAATAATTGTGCAATTTTAAAATGCCATCATACACCAGTTCTATAGTTGTGCATAATGACGACACATACTTTTGTTAACACGTCTCGTGTGGTAGCATACCACTTTCAGTCAGCAATATGTCATTTCAGTTTACAGCCGCCATCAACACATTGATACAACTTTGTGTCGAAGTCAGTTAAGGTATAAGGGTAAACCGATGTTTTGATAGCAAATGAAATACGTTGCATATAAGTTGTTTGTTTTTCATCATTAGTGAATTCAGAATCGTGTTTAATGAACAACTAGAAACTACCAAAGAGAGGCAATTAGTAGATACTCCCTGTACATTGTATATTTACCCACGAAATGTATTATCCCAGCTCATAGAATTTCATACAATGGTTAGTAAAAATATTACTCGTTTAAAAAAGACACACGCACGCACGCACGCACGCACGCACGCACGCACGCACGCACGCACGCACGCACGCATGCACGCTTGCACTGTTATTTATTCCTTAAATGTGAAGTGTCTGATAATAATACATGTATTTTATACGGTCACAGGTGTACTGGTTGATATCATACGTGTAATTTTTATGTTCAATGATGTACTGGTTGATTTAATACATGTATTTTATGCGGTCACAGGTGTACTGGTTGATTTAATACATGTATTTATACGGTCAGATTTGTACTGGTTGATTTAATACGTGTATTTTATACGGTCACAGGTGTACTGGTTCATTTAATACATGTATTTTATACGGTCACAGGTGTACTGGTTCATTTAATACATGTATTTTATACGGTCACAGGTGTACTGGTTGATATCATACGTGTATTTTATATGTTCACTGGTGTACTGGTTGATTTAATACATGTATTTTATACGGTCACAGGTGCACTGGTTGATTTAATACGTGTATTTTATACGGTCACAGGTGTACTGGTTCATTTCATACATGTATTTTATATGGTCACAGGTGTACTGGATCATTTAAAACGTGTATTTTATACGGTCACAGGTGTACTGGTTGATATCATACGTGTATTTTATATGTTCACTGGTGTACTGGTTGATTTAATACATGTATTTTATACGGTCAGAGTTGTACTGGTTGATTTAATACGTGTATTTTATACGGTCACAGGTGTACTGGTTCATTTAATACATGTATTTTATACGGTCACTGGTGTACTGGTTCATTTAATACATGTATTTTATACGGTCACAGGTGTACTGGTTGATATCATACGTGTATTTTATATGTTCACTGGTGTACTGGTTGATTTAATACATGTATTTTATACGGTCACAGGTGCACTGGTTGATTTAATACGTGTATTTTATACGGTCACAGGTGCACTGGTTGATTTAATACATGTATTTTATACGGTCACAGGTGTACTGGTACATTTAATACGTGTATTTTATACGGTCACAGGTGCACTGGTTGATTTAATACGTGTATTTTATACGGTCACAGGTGCACTGGTTGATTTAATACATGTATTTTATACGGTCACAGGTGCACTGGTTCATTTAATACGTGTATTTTATACGGTCACAGGTATACTGGTTGATTTAATACATGTATTTTATACGGTCAGAGTTGTACTGGTTGATTTAATACGTGTATTTTATACGGTCACAGGTGTACTGGTTCATTTAATACATGTATTTTATACGGTCACTGGTGTACTGGTTCATTTAATACATGTATTTTATACGGTCACAGGTGTACTGGTTGATATCATACGTGTATTTTATATGTTCACTGGTGTACTGGTTGATTTAATACATGTATTTTATACGGTCACAGGTGCACTGGTTGATTTAATACGTGTATTTTATACGGTCACAGGTGTACTGGTTGATATCATACGTGTATTTTATATGTTCACTGGTGTACTGGTTGATTTAATACATGTATTTTATACGGTCACAGGTGCACTGGTTGATTTAATACGTGTATTTTATACGGTCACAGGTGCACTGGTTGATTTAATACATGTATTTTATACGGTCACAGGTATACTGGTTGATTTAATACATGTATTTTATACGGTCACAGGTGCACTGGTTGATTTAATACGTGTATTTTATACGGTCACAGGTGCACTGGTTGATTTAATACATGTATTTTATACGGTGACAGGTGTACTTGTTCATTTAATACATGTATTTTATATGGTCATACGTGTACTGGTTCATTTAATACGTGTATTTTATACGGTCATACGTGTACTAGTTCATTTAATACACCAACAGCAATACACTTTGACCACAACATTGCAATGTGTCATTTTATAATATAAATAAAAAAATAAATGTGACTTTTCACTAACGATCTATAACAATTGATGTCATCACAGCATAGACTTGAAAAGATATATAATCACGTGGTTTTTTGTAATTTACTATTAATGGTCATTTGAGTGAACTTAAAATAGAATGCAGCGTATCGTTTACAATATCAGACATTTCCCTACAGCCGTCTTAGATTATAAATAGTTCAGCTTGATTGCGAAAAAAGCCTGCTTTAGAGTTTACATGAACCGTTTCGAGTCCGCTTCCTGTGCAAAACCTGTACTGAGTGTTTAAATTTAAGATGCATCGGGTCGAACTGGGGGTCGAACCCGCAAACTCTGTCGTAATCTGCCATGCAGCACTCCATTCGCAGTACTTTGGCCTGGCCCAACGTCTTGCTCCCAAGTGCATTAGGTATCAAGTATAAATCAAATGTAAGCTGTTCGTTTTTAATACATCCCATAAGTTCTAGTGTTATTTTTTTGAAAATTACAAAACATTGGACAAAATGACAAACGTTTACTTGCTTACTGGAATGTAGCTTTGGGTTATTTTGTGACGAAAAACGCCTTGTATCTATAGAAATCCATAACATCGGTGTATTTTGTTACGTTGTTATACTTTCTGTTGGTTGATAACTTTATATATACCTTTTATATATGAATAGTCTTAGTATTCATTATTGTTTATTAAGTGGCATTAATAAACGTACAGAAAACGTGGTTTATAAACTGTCAGGCAGACGCTCATTGAATTTAATTAAAGATGCTAATGCAATGGAATCGTATAATCTCGAACATCATTATGTGGTCGTACAACACTAAGAATGTCCGATTGAAGTCATGTGACTAGGTCATGTAACTTATACTGTATAAGCAGCCGACCGCCTGTGTTTCGAGTCAGTTTGGTGTTATAACTCGACGAAATAGGAGCTGCAAGAAGACACTGCATAATTAATTAATTAATTATTATTTGGCAATACAGACTGGGACTTTGGACCGAGTGTCACAAGTGAAAGAAGGATTCTCAGAAGTGCAGTTTTTACTCAGAGTTGAAGAACCCTCTGAAACTTGTGAACAGTGCTTCGGGTCGTAGTCTGTTGGGTGCCATTGATTGTCTCAGACAGGTGTTGGGACAGGTTTGAAACATGCTGCAGGACTAGTTTTATTTATTTAAAACACAGTCCTGGGCATTTGTTTGGAGTGCTGCAGAATTAGTTTTATTTAAACACAGTTCTGGGTATAGTGTTTAGTGATCTTTAGTGTTGTGCGAAACGCTAGTTCGAAATCTTTATAATTTGTTTTTATATGTATCAGTTAACTGTACGTGAGTTTTCTTTTTAAACACGAATCATGTGTCCAATCATTTGTCATTCAATCATAAAGCAAAGTAGCTTTAGAAAAATTATTTCACTATTAATCTTAAATCAAACGGCAAGTAACTCAAGGAAAATTCTTATATATTGCATTTATTACTAAGTGTGTGCATAATTCGCTCGGTGCACTTTACAATATTAATACCAGTTTCCTCAAACGAAACCCCAATATCTGCACCAACACGCTCTAAACCAAGACTTCAACATTTTCCAGGTAAACACCCTTCATCCAATAGGCGAAAAACATCTCTGACACTCTCCCCAAAGTTGCCCCAACCCACACCCTCAGTACGCTCCTACGCTTATGAAATACCAAGGCACATGTATTGAATTTGCGCATGTTCGGAGAATGGAGATATTACAACAGTCAGTCAGGTAAGAGTATTATTTTAGCTAAATGATGACAATTCCTGCTCTTATAGGTTACAAATGTGAACTATTAACTCTTTAATTACACTGTAGATATAATTCTTTATCATGTATGTGTATTACAACTTCCAAACAATATGCCTGTGTACATGTGTGGCTGTCGTTCGTCTTAAGATCGATAATCCACTCGTTTCTATGCATGGTTGCTCATATACACATATGTGTTAGGTGTATGTTTAACGTTAGTGTCGGGGTTGTGGAGGGATGGTTGTAATCGAGTTGAATACCATTTCAAATGAGTTTGAAACTAAAGTACTGCCTTGTTTAGGTTCATTGCTTAATTATACACTGGTTCGTAAAATTTAGTTTGCATATAGCTTTGCTTTTTTCAAATATTTGCGTGTGTGTAATTGTATATAGACCTGTGACGTTCTGCATCGGCCAGTTTACACTCTAGTCAATATTGGGTCGAGACAACATTTACAATAAACTAGGTAGGTGTAAGAAAATGGTTAAGCCCTCCCCAACCCTGCACTATCTCACCAATATATAGGCTATATAGTGTTTCACACAGTATTAAGAAAAATGAAGACTAATATTTTAAGAAGTTAAATTGTGTATTTCCTTAACTATTTGTACTTTAATTCATACTGGACCCGAAATCCGTTTCAACTCGTGGCTGACCCTAAAATGATGTGCAAGTCCACCGGGTTCTAGTGGGGTCGTGGGAGTGGTTTGGGGGAAATGGCCCTCTCTCCCATCAGAAAAAAAACTATCAGGATGCATTTCCTGCATTCTGATGGCATTTCCAGGAGATATAATGATGCATTCTCAAAAATTTGTGCAAGCCCGGGCATTGTGGCGTAATTGCAGCTATCTACGCACATTTTATTTTTCAAGTCACACTCGTGCACTAATCAGTTTTAGTTTAAACTTTGAATTTGTGAAACTAATTAAATAACTTATATAGATATATATAGTCACGACCGAAGTCTTCCTTGGTAGAACAAGTACTTAGCATATGCGGAAAGTGTCTCGCTCAAGGACACCACACATAGTTGTGGGAGAGAATCGAACCCACGACCCTCCAATCCTGGGACCGGTGCTGTGCCCCTGGATCACGTGCTCCAATAATCAACAATTCATTATAACATTAACGAAACTTTGTTGCCAAAATACATGTTTATATGTCTCTGCCAAAATATTCTCGTGTTGAGGTTATCTATTAATGCTAACATTACACTGCAATGTATTCTGTGTTTAACATTTAAATCTTGATCGGCAGCTGGCATATCAAATGTTTTGTTTGTCAACCACAACGTTCAAACTGGTACATTATATTATTATCTCGTATGTGTGTCTACTGTTGCGGTGTGTAGGCCTGCCTTTAAGTGATATATGTATATAGCATTAAAACACGAATTGTAAAATAAAACCAGATACATGAGTCACTGTCTTAACGACAACATTTTCTGTTGTCTTGTGAAAATGGATGCATGGGGTTTTACGGCTCCCCAACATGAATAATCATTATAACAACCTATCCCACCACAACACGAACAAAATAATTGTTGCATCATAATTAACAAAACGAATAAAAAAATGAGCCTAGAACATTGATACCTGCAAAAAAAATCAAATTTTACCAAATTCAGTAGCTAGCAGTCATTGTGTCGGCTATATCTCACCATTCACTCCTGAATGATAATTGTGAGATTTATTTCCTTTTATCTTCGCTATATTATTTATATTATTTATAGACGGATTACGAACTGTTCCGGAGTACCCTTCGAGAGTAAAACCAGTGCTCACTGTAGTTTTTTGAGAGGTCGAACCTGGGATCAAACTTGCGACCTTTAGCTTGAGAAGGCAATACTCTACTCACTGCGTTATACCGTCCCGTTTTGTAAACTTGATATTATTATTTAGTGATTTTTATTAAAATGTCTTTAAAAACTTTTAGTTTAATTATAAATGTTTTAATACATTTTATCTTCAAATATACAATATGTCAATTTCTTATAATACCGGTTGTCACACATGCTAAATGCCTAGTTCATAACATCTAAATTACTATTGTAAAATGTATAAGCTCAAATTGAGTATTAATCAAGTGTTATGTGAAGTTATTTCAAACTTTTGTTTTATGTATATATTGTTGAAGGTGTGAACACTTGTTGATTTTTGTGCACATAACAAAGATATAATGTTTTTTCCAGTGTATCTTGTATTTTTAGTATTTAAAATTGATTGAATATTTAGGATCATTTTTATGCCATCGAGGGCTAACAGACGATCGGTTAACCTAACCACTATTAGCTGGGATTCTGAAAGGTTAACCAGTACTCCAGCACACCCCATCTCTACAAGTAACTGATAACTTTCCCATTTGAATCAGACGAATGACAATGATACCCAATGTCGTATATCAATCATCACGGAGACTGATTCGAACCCACGAACCCTGGATTGATAGACGCGTTACCGACTGAACTAATCGGACCCGGCTAAGTATTTAAGGCTAGGCAGAAGTTAACAGATCACTTTTGAGTATAGGATATAGTCACTGTTAGGATATTTGCCGGGATATTTGGAAATCCGTTAGGACAATGGGTAATTTAATTTTGATCTTTGAAACTATTTACTTGTAACCTGTGTGATTTTAAACAAATTAAACTGATAGAAAACTCCAATGCAAGTCTTCTTCGATATATACTCGTCAGAAACTATTCATTACGCGTACAAGTCTCGCGCCACTATTACATTTCCCATAGGGCTCCATTGTAACATGCATGTTCAAAACACAGTGAAAAAACAAAATCTGCAGCATGTGGCTGGGCTCAAGTTATTTAATGGTTCAAGGAACTATAGAAGAAGTAATACCTAGACTGGTCCAAGATCTGCAATTACAAAAGAGAAGAGCATTACAGTATCCACGTTTTTTATTCAATAGTTTTGTGATACCTATCAATTTCCAGAGTACTGTAATAAATCAATAATATGTCAACTATACGCCCATGACGCGGTTCGAAACAACAATTCTAAAATGACACATAATTGCCTGGAAATTTGGTATCAGCATCAACTGTTCAGTGGTGATTTCTAAAATACGAACCATTTCTACCTATGTAGAATGGAGTACTCAAGGGAGATAATAGTGGTGTTTAGTTTAACATATTTTATTTCAAATATTTTGAAATGGAGTTGGGCCACAAGTTCTTCCAACTTAAATTCGGCCCTATCCCTACACGTTACACATTTACAGTGTATAACAGAACAAATAACATGTTTATGCTAATATAAACAATTATAAACATACAGTAGTGTTGATATTCACTCAATAAACAAACCTCATCACACCATCCCGCCCATTCACGTACGTTACGTCGACGTAATAAAAGCAATACTCGTTACGTAATAATATGATTTGACTTGCATTAATTAGATTTGTACTGAAATCCTGGTTTATATTGAAAAGAATACAGCCAAACCTGTGTAAGTGGTCACCTCTATTAAGCAGTCACTTGTACTAAGCAGCCACATTTACTATTTCCCAATTCTATACTTTCAGTGCAGATTAACCTGTATTAAGCAACAACCTGTCTTTATAGGTCATTTTTCCGCCTTACCATGACTGGCTGCTTAAGACAGGTTTGACTGTAAATGCCTTTGTTATGGAGTATGATTTGTTCTTCTCCACAATAAGCTTCTTGTTTTATATATCTGTGCCAGTTATGAAACCATTAACATATTGCAAGGACCTATATACATGAGGTCTTCCCAGGAAGTCCCTGTTCCCTGAATCTCTTAAAGTAATCGCCATTGTTCTGCATATTCTGAAAAGTATGTGTCATAGTTCCCCAAAAGAATTTCCGCTAGATCTCTAAAATTAGGTTTTTGGTCCCTGGATCCTTGAAAGTAGTGGCTAATGTTCCCCAGATCCCTAAAAATATTTGACGATGTTCCCCAGATCTCCAAAACCCCTGGGAGGAACTCATTTATGAACCCATTAACGTCTATCATGGACTTATAAAACGTCTTTGACATCTATGTAAATAATATATTAGATCTATCAAGAAAGTATATAGAGAAGGAGAGGCAACAGATTGAGATTTTCAGAACGCTCGCGTATTTACGCAAAATCTCGTTTTCAATTATCTTGACTTCCATCCATCTCAGGAACACAAATAAAAATTATTACATTGCAGAATGAAATTCTCATAAAAACAATACCATTCCCAGCAGTTTGTGTTTAAAATTGTTGAAGTACTTCTTTTAACAAAATGTTAATACTGCAACTAATATAACAACTGATCGAAACATTTTGAAACATCTAAGATTACAAACAACTTACATTCTATGTGCAAGAAAGCTGTTGCCTGTGAATTGTGAATGATTAATTTTCCAAATAATTGATCCTTTGTTTGCAGTGTTTTGTCAACATTTAGTCATGAGATGCCTTAGTTCCCTAGCCGTCTTTATAAGTACTTGGAATTATTAAGGCGTTTTTTGTGCATTGCGTCTGAACGATCAATCTGTAGATTTGTGTCCGTGGTTGATAACATAAACACTTTAATATTGAGATATTTTTTACATATGTATATTGATCTTTGTTGTGGATCCAGGATTTTCAATAAAGGGTTTGGTTTGCAAATATAAGTCTTTGTGCAGTTCTTAGTATGGCGATGTTGGTATGGTGAAGAAGTTCATTCATGTGGTCCGCAATTATCCAGGGGAGGGGGATAATTTATATATTTTATTTCATTAACAAATTGTCGTCTGTTTTTTTCCTATTTTGGAATTCAGCAAATCTGAAATTTGTAAACTAGTATAGTTTTCTTCAGCTGGGCTACATATTTTGGTGGTGCTGTCGTATGGTCGTGAAGCGTCGCTTTCAATAATTGTTCAGTCATATTGCAACGGTGTCTTCTGAGCGCTGTAACACTGGAGTATAATGCCACAGACAGATTGTATGATACCCTAGCCCAGTCACATTATACTGACACAGGGCCGGCCAAACTTATAACTATTTTCTAAATGCTGAACAGCAAGCGAGGGAACTTCTAGAACCATTTTCAAGTCTTTGGTACGACCCAGCTAGGGATCAAACCCACGACCTTCCACATGCGAGACGGACGCTCTACCACTAGACCACCGCTGCGGTCACATATCGTGTGGCCACTAGGCAGCGTTAGTCGACTGTTAGCTACAGAGATCACAGTTATTCTTTGCCTAGCTTACACATAGTTATATTAACAAAGGATTTCTTGTTAACTCCGCCACATTGATTTAACTGATATGTATTAAATTGTATAGCAATATTTATTTACGTATGATATTTATATCTCTCAATTATTTATTTCTAATTTTCAGAATAAGACTTAGCCTGACTGAATCTTGGTAGGTTAGCAATATCATCATGAACGCCAATACTAGTGACAAACTGAACGTCGAAGAATCAAGAAAAATACTTTTTCACGATAGAGGAAAGAAAAAAACAACTTTTAAAAAATCTAAACCGGAAGTCATAATTGCACCAGAAGGAGGCTGGGGATGGGTCGTCTGCTTCTCTTGTTTTATGACGCACTTTCTCACTGACGGACTGTTTTATTCGTTCGGTGTGGTTTTTGTCGAACTGTTGGACTACTTCAAGGGAAGTAAAGCTGGCACGGCCTTCATACCTTCCCTCACTACTGGAGTTTGTTTACTTATAGGTATGGTATATTGATAGTGCCCCATATTTTGTCAAAAACTTATATAGAAGGATATGAACAGGAAATCTCTGATAAAATAGCACACGAAAGATTAATTATTTGGCAAATTTACAATTCAAGATTCACAGGCAACAGATTTATTGTATGTAAACTGTAAGTAATATGCAATTTTAGACGTTTTAGACTGTTTCGATCACGTAAAATGATCTTGAATTAAAGACATTAAGGTTTGAAGAAAAATTCTCGAAAGTTTTTGTTATTTTAGCTGCAGTATACACGTGTGGTATTCAGAAGAACTGTGAAATCATTAATTTTCGTGGGGTACTAATTTTCGTGGATCCTAGACAAAGAAATCAAATACCCACGAACTTAGTTTACGCAATAATGTAATGCTGTCAATATAAATTACCTCTCTTTTCATATGCCTACGTGCATCGCTTTGTGTTAAATAATACATCCTTTATTTATATATTTTCTTTCGTCATATTGCATCAATATTTACTTGATGATTTTGTAAATAGTGCAAAATTTGCAAAAACATTTTATTACACATATCGTCTTTAATTCATAGACGTGTGTGTGTAGCGAGATGTGTTATAATTTACTTTACCAATCTGATCACCTCGGCTTTTATGCTACGCAATAGACCTCTGACATAATAAGGCGCCATTTTGGAAATACTTTCAGTCACATGATAAAATAAAATGGCGGCCCCCTTATGCCACCTGTTTATATACATGTACGTTGAAAATATAAACGTTTGTTAATCAAGACTGATATTTTAAATTTCCCTATAATTATGGCCCATGTCGAGTGTATAAATAAAAAAATCGATATAACAACGCCATATAAAATCAACTTAATGATGGATACATTATTTGTTACTTTCACGCGAATGAATACAGACGATTCGCGTTGGTGTATTCTAGAGCTATACACGAGGTGTATTCTACGGAGGATACGGAAATACCCGATGTTTCACGATTGTTACTTTACTTCAATCAAATGTCAGAGTTGCTAAAAATAGACCGTCACCTTGCAGCAATACGGTAAACATTGTAAAAAAGTGTAAAACAGTGTTTAAGGAAAACACAAGTTTCAAGTGAAGTTATATCTTTTATTTAGTGGTATTTTTTTTTATTGTATTCTATTCTTGTTTCATTTAATGATTAAATATATGGTGATAAATTTTTAATGATTAAAACAAACAAATCTCTTAAAAGACGCAGCACATTAGTTTACTCAGAGACATCTGGTTTACTGTCCATTTTCACAGTCACGTGATGTAGCACTATTGTTATTTACATCGGGCCTGCATTCTGAAACCCTTTCTGGATTAGATGTCGTTCTTCCCCATTCCTCACCTGGTGTTTGCATAACAATTAGTTCTATATTGTACTTGTATATAAGGGTACTAATTGGCATATTGGCACAGCGGGGTGCGATAATCCCTGACGCGCGACATGTGAATTACATTAAAGGTTAAGAACTGGAACGCACTATGCGTAATATATTTTTCAAAATATATTTTTTTTTTTTTGAAATTAGTTTTCAACGAATTTAAGTCCCCACGAATATATCCTTTGAACTGGAAACCAGGATATTTAATACCCACGAAAATAAATGATTTCACAGTACTTTAACATTTTTAAACACAAATTGCTGGGAATTGCATTGTTTTAATGAGAATTTCCTCTGCAATGTAAGAATTTTGATTTGTTTTCCTAGGATGAATGGAAGTTAAGATTATTGAAAACAAGATATTTCGAGATTTAGTGTGAATACACGAGGGTTCACAAAATCTTAATTAGTTACCTTTTCTTCTCTATATAATTCCTTGATTTTGTGTACTTCCGTTTTTCCAAACATAATGGTCTGTATTCCTTGTTTGAGTTATTGGTTAAGAAAATATCATAATATATGTTAAGACTTATATTTCAACTTTCTTACAGGTCCGCTAGTTGCAGCACTTACTAACAGATTTGGTTGCCGCGCAGTCGCAGTAGCAGGTACCTGTATCACTTCCGGAAGTTTCATTATCAGTATTTTCGCGCCAAATATCTACTTCCTGTACTTCAGTTTTGGTGTCTTGGCAGGTACTGATCGTCTTATTTGTTTGTAAAGATATGTTATTTTCATATCGAATTTTGAATAAAGAGATATGATTAAAAGGTTTATGTGCAAAATGTATTAAGCAGTAAAATGAATTTTTTTTAGGTACCTTTTCGGAGAAGTGCTGCTTACCATGCCACGTGATACTTTTTATGAAAACAACAGTTTAAAAATATCGTACTTTCTTGAATGTTTCTTTTAATTATTATAACGTGATTGAGCCGACTGCTGCGCGTGTGGTTCCTGCTGTTACAAATGCGTATAAGAGCTAGTTGATTCAGGTTTGTGTGTTTGAATAGTTAACGTCATTGTTATGCCACCGAGGATTAACAGACGATCAGTTAACCTAACCACTCTTTCCTAGGATCCTTGAAGGTTAATATAAGTACGCAAACATCTCCGTTAGTAAATGATAACTTTGACACTTGAATCAGCGATGAGAGACAAATGGCAATGAGACGCAATGTCGTGTATCTATCATCACGGAGAATGTGGTCATGCGGGGATCCAAATTCACGACCCCTGGCAACATGTCGGACATTTGCCAGATCAGCTAGATTCTGGGAACACGTGTTACGAAAAACACAGTTTTGATTGGTTTACAAGTGCCAGAATCCAGACTTTTGTCTATAGAAACTTAGAAACTTTAGATATCAGCTCATTACAATTTCCAGACTTTAAACATCGAAGTTCATCGTCACTTCTTGTACATTTTAAATCTTATTATCGTACAACAGTTATATGTATTCGTTGTGTATATATAATCTTGCCTTACTGGAGACATTGGGAGTTAATTAGTTGTCTAAATAAATCAGCTATGCCATCCATTCTTGTTGTTTTCATATTTTGCTCGCTAGAGGGCACAACCTGGAGAGTTACAGTATCAAACATATTACGTACGAATTTTCTGATATCAGCATTTTTTTCAAAACAATGTGGACTCAGCTGCGTACTTGCGTATAGGCAAGTACACGCATGCCATTTAACGTTCACCAGTAAGGTAATGGATTGAAGCCAAGCTTGTTCCAAAAGTTTAGAATTATAACGATGGACCAAAATCATAAAATTAGTATTTAAATAAGCAGGCATTTTTAAAGCAATCATTTGTTTATTACTATTATTTGGTGACTTTTCAAAACCAACACGCAATACTTTTTTACCCAAAGTGTGGACTCGACAGTGAAAAGAAAACACACAAAAAATCTCTGAACCAACTTAGCAATCTCGCTAACATGAAATTATGTAAAGGAACATTAGCA
Organism: Panopea generosa; assembly: GCA_029582155.1. Taxonomy (NCBI): domain Eukaryota; kingdom Metazoa; phylum Mollusca; class Bivalvia; order Adapedonta; family Hiatellidae; genus Panopea; species Panopea generosa. Next base: position 47,024,441 of record CM055907.1, read on the forward strand.
GATATGTAATACTAGTAATCATATTTCTTTTGTAGGTGTTGGTTACGGAATGGTATATTTTCCAACAATTGTGAGCGTCACCCAGTACTTTGATAAACGGAGAGCGTTGGCCACCGGCCTGGGTGTCTGCGGATCTGGGATTGGTACTTTCGTTTTCAGTCCTATCACAAAATTGTTGTTGGAGACTTACAGATGGCAGGGAACCCTTCTTGTCCAGGCTGGTCTAATTTTGAATTGTGCCGCGTGTGGGTTAGTTCTTCGTCCAATTGATAAGGTCGACAATTATGTTGATGCTGATGAAGAGGGAGACACTCAGTGGCCGAGCAGCGTTTTATGTACCAGTAGGTCTACAGCGGATGAAAACGCAGAAGTAAATAATGATGCCGATGATGCTGAGGTGGAGAATGCGGGTTGTAGTAGAACACACAACATGTATGGCATTGCCGAACCGATTAACGAGGACATGAACTCAACTTCAGTGGAGTCAAGTGAAAAACAAATTGATATTACAAATGGACTTGACGTTGAAACAGTAACGTTTATAACAGCTGAAGAGAAAAACTTGATAAACAAAAATGTCACAAAGGTAATAAGCTATCACAACGACATGGATGATAAAACGCACACTCCGAAGAATTCCAGGCACAAAGAGAAGCGCAATACCGATATATGGACAAGTATAAAAGGACCATTTCACTTAGACATTTTAAAAAATAAGGCATTGACTCTGTTTACCATATCCACGTTCTTCTACACGCTTGGTTTCTTCGTTCCTTATATATACTTGCCGGACAAAGCCAAGAACGCAGGTTTGATGTTTGTTTTTATTTTGCACCAATATTTGCAACCAGACAACCTTGGTGAAATCCATCCGAAGGAGGACGGAAATGACCGAGTCTTTTTCTTCTTTTGTTACTTCCAGCAGTCATTTTCTGATTATAACAGAAAGCCTCGTTTACGGGCATTTGCATCACTAAGAACTTTAGTTTCCTTCTCCAAGCGTTCATTTTGTCAATAAATCGTGTTTAATAATACATTATAAATCATCCTCAGCTCAAATAAATCTTTATTTTGAAACTTGTTTTCTTCAGATAACACCTTTTACTGTCCTGAGTCAAATTTAGATAAACTTCAGTAAATTGGGTGCAAGAAATCGTTCGGATTCATTCGGCACCATCGCCGAAAATATAGCCAATTGTTTTTTTCCCGATTATCGGATGTGTATTATTCGAAATGGTTTTGGATGGAAACAGTATAGAATTTGCATGATTTAATATATTATATAGAACATATTGATATAAAGCAAAGTTTGATATGCAAGTAACTTTAATGGAAAAGTGAAAATACGGAAAATACAGTTCGAATGCGAAGTATGGTCGAAGTTCACGTCCTGGGTAGAACCAGTATTGGAAGATATTTTATCAAAGACTATATCGGATCTAGTTGGGTATCGAGCCCGCATATTTTAACGTGAGCGACTAATGCTCAATCACTGCACTTACGCCTCGCTTATACTGGACTTCGTTACCTCATCTCATATTTACGAAATCTATACGTTTGTATCTGCAATTTATTATAAAAATGTATGTTTTATTTATAATTGTCTTCACTTATACCTAGGCATTGGCGACTACAAAGGGGCGTGGTTACTGTCCGCGGCCGGGATATCTAATACCGTCGGCAGGGTTGTGTTTGGTTTTATTTCTGACCGGAAGTGCGTGAACAGATTGTATCTTTACAATACTGCACTGGTTTTCTGTGGAGTTGCTACGTCATTCGGCACATTATTTGACTCGTTCGAGTCGCTGCTCATCTACTCAGTCTTGTTCGGTCTGTTTAGCGGTAAGTTGTTTGTTAGTGAAATCAAGGACTTACATAGAAGAATAGTAAACTTGCATCTCTCTACCAAATGTTTATAAAAGAGGGAATTCCATTGTGCAAAGAAAGAATTTTAATTTGGATTTCTAAGATAAACGGAAGTTAGGATATTTGAAAACGAGATTTCGCGCGATTTTACGTGAATACGCGAGCATTTATAACCATTTTTCCTTCTCCATATTAGTCCTTGGTGAAATAGTTGCAAATATTGTGCACACAGATTTACCAATAAAAATGATATTTTTGTGATATAAAAAATAACAAAAGTGTTTTTTTAAAAAAGCGAGTTTGAAAAGTATTTTAATCAACACTAAAAAGGAATGTTCATTAGACAAATAATTTAAGCATTAGCTCCATTAATTATAAAACAATCTTTGGTTGAAACGAGTAGATAGCATTGTGTTTTGTTGGTAAAAGATATTACCCAAGATATCTCGGTAATTATGCTGACCCTAAATAAACATACCCAATTTACACTCATACCTTATCTCAAGGAATTTGTATACAGTCCTTGCTTATCTGTTACTTACAGTTATATATATACTCACATATATATATTAAAATGTTGTCTTTTGTAACTTAAAGGGATAATTGACCCACAATAGTAGCTATTGACTTCCTAAATACATATATAGTTGTTTTTTAATGGGGTTTTACGCCATTTCAACACATTTCAGTTTATATATGGCATATCCAGTTTTACTGGTGGAGGAAGACCCCAGACTGAGTCAGGTTATATATGGCATATCCAGTTTAACTGGTGGAGGATGACCTCAGACTGAGTCAGACTGAGTAGAACCACCGTCCTTCCGCAAGTAACTGGAAACTTCCCCACATAAAGTTTTTGGAGCGAGAGGGAACTCAAACCTACGAGCTTAGCAATACGAGGTAAGTGATCTTGAAACGGCGGCTTAGAGCACTCTGCCACGGAAGACCCTTAATGAGATATATATGTAGTCAATTTGACAGCTGTGGTCAGACAAAATCATTATAGAAATTAAATTAAGAAGATGTACCATAATTATTTTGTCATAATTATATGTGTCATAATTATGTCATAATTGTATGTACCATAATTATATGTGTCATAATTATATGTCGTTATTTAATGTGTTATAATTATAATTTTATTTGCCATAAATTATGTGTAATAATTATGTGTTATAGTTGTATGTGTCATAATTATATGTGCTATAATTTAGTGTGTCACAACTGTATGTGTTATCCAGAACCTTGGTTTAATATACACAAATACTGTATTAGGTGTTACTGTGTCCCTGACGTCTGTCATACTGGCAGATATAGTCGGAGTGGAGAGAATGCCAGATGCATTTGGGGTCTGCAACTTCTTCGCCGGAATTGCAGCTTTAATAGGACCACCCATTGCTGGTTAGTATTGCCAATTTGTTCTTATAGTTTAACATTTCGAGTAAAATAGATGGGTAGTGAAATTTGAGACTCTACTCATATGGATGATCTGTATCAAAAATTAACTAATTTCACTGACCGACTATTTCAAAGAAGATTTTTTCTTTTAGTTTTAACTGACCAAAGGCCGACAGGACTTATGTCATGGTAAATTGCCCGTCGTTTGTCTGTTAACCTTCTTCTTGTAAACCTAGACCGGTTGTTGAGAAGAAAATTTGCGCTGTATTAATATTATTAGATCTACACATAAATTATGCTAACTAATCTCATATACATACAAGTGTAAAGTAATTATGACAAGTTATGTAAACACATAAGCATAGATTATTGATTTATACTAAAGATATAATTGTGCATATACAAATGCTTTACCATTATCTAATTAGAAAATCATTTTTGGGAAAATGCTGTCCTATTTTTTTAGAGTGTTCATACTGTTTTGAGTAAACAGTTAGAAAACATATCTAAAATTAAATGAATCGAGTTTATACCTAATTCAAATTAGCAGTTGATCTACTTTCTCAGCCAGTAAAATCACTCAGATTTTTCAAAATAGAACTTTTCAATTTTACATAGAACGTTATGACCGTCAGTAGATGTTGACCTACTTTCTCAGCCAATGAAATTGCTCCAGAAATTAGAAAGTAGATCAACATCTAACGGCAGGTTAAAAGTTACATGGACTTTTCTACTGGTGTAGAAAATACCATATAACTTTTGACCATAAGTTTACATATTTTTTAAATGTTTCTTGATTATATTTCAGGCTGGCTATTTGATGTCACAGGTAGTTATGATACATCATTTGTTGTCACAGGCGTCATTGTCACCTTCAGTGGTGTAATGCTGTTCTTTCTTCCATGTATAAAAGGAAATGTCAGTTTCTAATTTCAGCACATGTCAACAATGATGTCGGTTTTGTGTTCGAATCACATGTTTCCTGGTGATAGCCAAATGTTAAATTATCCAAAGCGTGGTTCAATTAACTAAGTTACATATTGCGGGTATGCAGCAAGAACAATAGTGTCGTCTTTTTCTTTGCTCTAATAGATCTATTTTGTCTGCTGCTGAAAATTTGCAACTTATGATTTTCCCGCCCAAGAATGAAACAAAATACTTTGCCAGTGACTTAAGTAGTAGAGTCGCTGAGTTTGCAGTGAGAAGTGTGTGACATATTTAGTCGAGGCATGTTACATGCATCTGTACCAGAAATGTGAATCTTCTTTACGGATCTCAAAATGCATGACATCCGTTTACACTGAAGTTTCACATGTCCTAAAATGGAAAACAATCCAAAGAGGTAAGGTACTCGCTAGTCTCATGTAAAGTGATGTATCTTTGTGTGAGCACTCCCGAGTTTGATCTAATGATGACCCTTGGTTCAAAATCTCTCTTTGTGCATGTAATTTATGCGATCCATGTGCTTTATACGATCTATGAGATCCTAGTGATTTATGTGATCTGTTACCCACATGATGTATGCGTTCAACGTGATTAATACAATCTATGTGATCTATGTAATTTATGTGATCTATGTGATCCACGTGATCCATACGATCTGTGATTTATATGGTCTATGTGCTTTATATGATCTAAGTGATTTATGCGATCCAAGTGATTAATATGATCTATGTGGTCAGTATGATCCATACGATCTATGTGATTTATACGATGTATGTGATCCATGTGATTTATGCGATCTATGTGATTTATGTGATATATGCGATTTATTCTATTACTCATGTATTAATAAATTGCCATTGAACAATAACTTCTTTATATGGACATTATCTCAATATTATATTAAAATTTGCATGACATTTCAAATTCTGTTAAGATTGACTTGATAATATGTATACCATTGTATTATACTGTTGTCAGGTGGGCCATGTTGGTCTTTTGTATGTAATAAAGAGATATATAGACTAAGTATTGGTGCACGTTGATACATACATATCTACCAATTATAAATACAAAATATCTTGGCTCAGTCACTCACTAACTCCACTCAAACATGAAATAGCAACACAAGTTGCAGATCCCTTTTTCTCGCAAATAGGTCAATTACAAGATTTTTGTCAATGTCTTTGTCCCTGCGGATATTCACAAGGCTGAGAGAACTGCTAATCTTCCAGGTGGCCATTGTACACCTGATGTACGTATTCAGATGCTGCATGCTGATGAATGAGCGTTCAGCAAATGCAGTGGACACTGGCATGTCGAGGATAATGTGTAGGTAGGTCATGACATTGAGGTATAGTTCCCTATTGGATAGTGCGTCTTCTATTGTGGTCAGTGTCGACTGCTGTTAAAATTCCTATACGTCCTGTTCGTGGAGATCCTTCACAAATGCCTCAATTCTCTATTCCGTTGGCAGACCCAATTTACTTGGTACTAGGAATTGTGCATTCAATCTCTCACCATCCTGAATACGCCTTTCCGATAGTTTCATGGTCAGGTGGTCTACAAAGGGAAAGTACATGCTCCGCTTCCAGTAGTCCGAAATCGAGACTGCTGGTGCATTTTGGCAATGGTGTTATCGGTGATTATTTCGTCCCCTGGGTCTTTCGGGCTTCACATCCGCTACTTCTGTTATGTTCACAGCTTTAGTGTATAGCGCATCCCACCCTGCTAGGTCATTATGCCCTTTTGTTATTGTATGTGCAAGTTTTGGCTTCCCCTACAGCTCCACCAAGACACGTGATTTATTCTGCAACATTTGCGACAACACAACTGACGCTGACAACACAAGTTTATTTGCGACGATACTCACTTTAAATCCGATAAACATTTTGAATGTGTTCAGCGCATCCGCCTGTGCCAGATTATGTATGGCATATCCAGTTTTATTCATGGAGGAAGACCACTAAATGAATCTGAGAAGAATTAACATCCTGCGGCAAGTAACTGTTTTTGACAGAGCAGGCGTGCGAGTTGCATCACCCAAGTTTTGAAAATGTGAGACAATTTTATAACAAAAGGTCAATTGGCCTTAATGGTCACCTGATTTGTCAATAAAACATAAGCATTGAATGTCATGTCAACAACAACAAATAACACCAAAAGCAATTCAAATGAGTCTTATTCAGTCATCAAAATGTTTATCAAAATGATGTTTTTTTTGTTATTTTCTTTTATATAGATTTAGTAAAGTAAGTGCCCACCCCCAGGGTCAAACCACGAGACCCAGGGACATGCAATTGACAATGTTTACAAAGGGCCAGTAAATATATCCCAGTGCTTCCTACAGTAAGAAGATTTTCAAAATTAAATATGTTTTGGCCCCGGCCCCAGGGGGATTGAACTTACTTTTATTTGAGAAATAAAAAATGTCAATTGTTTACAGACACACGACGAACGACGGATAAAAGGCGATTGCAAAAGGTCCCATTGAGACAGTCTCAGATGACAAAAAAATACAATTTAAGAACTTTTTACCATCATACTGATAAAAAAGTCTAAAATAAATTTTCATTCAGCAGTTTTTTTTTTGTTAGGACAGCAGTGTAAGATGGGATTATTTCAACCACATACCAGAGTTATGTCATTTTCTAAAGCATCAGACAGGATCACCATAAAAACTGAAGTGTTTACAAAAAAAATCGAAAATTCTCAAGTGAAAATTCTTTTGTTGAATGGGGTTTAATGTCATTCTCAACATATTTCAGGATATATATGGAATATCCAGTTTTATTTGTGGAGGAAGACCTCACAATGAATCTTCATAGTTGACCCACACTTCCAAGTAACTGGCAAACTTTCTCACATAAAGTTTATTGAGTGAGTGGGACTCAAACCTACAACCATAGTGGTGATAGACACAAAGCCTTAGATAACTCAGCCATGGAGGACCCTGAAAATTCTTTCAAATAGCTGCATAAACTCTTTAAACCCTATCACATTCAAACATAATTGTTTCCATAGGTGTTGTTGTACGACGTTTAGCATCACTTTCAACAGTTTTTCAGTTATATTGCAATGGGGGCTGCTCTGGACAGTATTCTTAGCATTACCACGCTGGAGTATCATACCGCAGACACATTATTATAACCCACCCAGTTGTATTATTCTGACACCAGAATCTGGAATTATGCTCCAAATAGTATGACACTATTTAGACTATTTTTCAACTTTGATATAATCCGGCCTGGGATCGAACCCACAAACTTCCCCATGACAGTCAGACGCTCTACACTTAGGTCACCGCTGTTGTTTCCATCAAGGTGTGAACATAAAGTGGTCAGTCGTACTGGTAATGAAATAACCAAACAAAAGCTGGGCACTAGTTTTTGAGATCTTCTCTCCTGTATTTAGTTTGTAATCAGTCATAAACATGCTCATCCTATCATGTCTCACTCCACATATTAATGTGTTATAATGGCTTAAAATTACTCTAACATCACACTAGTTTTCTATATAATTATCAAAGCAAGTTGAATAATGTTACTACCGAAGGGAGATAATTTAAATAAAAATTTACTAAAGGGAGATAACTAAATATTTTTTCAAACAAAATGACTACTATTGAAGCTGATGAGGGCTTCCCCTTTATGTTTAGACTGTAAATTTCTGTAAAAAGCTCAACCAATTAAACTTTATCTGAAGTTAATTAAACTATCATTTATTACTTGTTTATTGAAATATATCACAATCTAAGTGTAGATTTTGAAATCAATAATAGTTTTAAAAAAAATGGACATGTACATGTACCTTCATCATTTGAATTTAATACTAGTGTCATTCTTTGAATTAAATGAGTTCCCTATAAAACAGTGTTTTGAAGATTTTTTAAATGATTATGCTGAATATAAAAGTTCTTAAAATCAAATATATTTCAGATCAACCACAAGTTTTTATAAAATATCCAATACTGGCGTTTACAATATCACTCATCAGTCATATCACACAGTATTAAACGGCAGTTTACAACCTTGGAAGTTCAAGGACATATTGTAAATAGTTAGGAGATGTTTCCTTGAGCATTTTATATCAGTATGAAATACCTTTAAAGCCATTTTCAACATCAAACAGTTTAGATTGCTTAACCGTAACCATAACAACTTGTGCATTTCATGTACTGGTAATGTGTATTTCGGGCAACAAATTATTCATAAAAAAAAATTCTGTATGTATACTGCTCTCATAGTCTTTACATCGCATCGTTTTCATTTTCTTGGGAGCTTTGTGGAGGAAAAGAACTTGGAATTGCACATTTTCTAAAATGCAGTATAAATACATTTTCTAATTCTCCTTTGCTTAATGAATTGACCTTGAATTTTGTTAAGCTCTTTCATGAAAGCACTGTGGGAAAATAAAAATAAAAATACTTTCAAGTCACAATTTCTCTTCGATATAAAATAAAATATTTTTTCAGGTGTATTTATTCTCAAAATTACTTTCCTGGTAATAAAAAATGTATATATCTATTCTGTCTCTGTTATTCCAATTTGATAGTTTGTCCAAAAATATATTCAAGCTATTAAGCACTGGTAGATTGTTTACTCAGACTGAAAAGCTGGAGCCATATAATAATTTGTCTGGTTTGCCGATTATGAAAATTCGTAATTTAGCCTCTGGGATCTGAGTATATCTTTCCTCACCTGCTAATGTTACTTGAAAATTGTAACATGGCCGGACTATTTTATTTTTTATTTGTTGGTTTACAGTTTTTTGTCTCCATAATTATTGGACGTGTTGTTGAAAAAAAAATACGAGGAAATTATTAACAAAAGAAATAATTTATTGAGATGAGCTTTAAATTATTATCTTCAGAAAATAAAAGGGTTACTTTATTTTATTACTTTATTACATTTTTACTTTAATTTACTTTATTACATTTCTGAACCAAGGTAAAATACAGTTATCCACAATACCTTATTTGACTGATAATACATTATTTTCCATCCAGCATGTCTTAGTTACATTAATTTTCTATATCTCAATGAATTCGTGCTAATCCTGTCTTAACAATTCACCTATGACCTTCTGTCAACTTCTGGTGATGGGTACAATGCATTACTGCATTTGCCATTAGTTGTCAGAGTAAACAGTCATGATGCTTTATTAAAATACATAAAAACTAACTATATGATGTTTCATCTTCAATATGAATAATTCTTAATTATTATTACAGCCAGAACGAATGCTCCCTCTCCAATATGTAGAACTCCTCAAAGATGGTAAAAAGTAGGAATGTAATATATACAAAAAAGGCAGACCACAACACAAAGGACAAGCAAATATAACCGAAAATAAAGTAATAAAAGGGAGATAATTCTTGAGTTTTGATATGTTTCAAGTGTTGTTCGGAGTCCCTTTAGTACTTATGGTGTTATGTTCCGGAAGCAAATTTGGAGGGTCTCGCACACAAATAAAATAGCTCTATGCTTGCCCTTCCATAGCTGTAAACCAACAAGTAAAAATACCTGGCCCAATTTGCTTATAGGAGGATTTAGAATATTATTTCAATTCTCCGCAAACTGACAATTTATATGAAATTCAGAAAAGATGATCGGGTAAATATTTGATTATTTCAAAATTACTTCAGATAATTTTTGTAGAGTGTCTTACAAAAGTATTTGCTTTTGCAGATTTAATTTCACTTCCCCCTATATAAGGCAAGATTATTTGTAATATAAATAAAAATGAATTTAAAAAATAGCATATATGTTAGCTACAGGTAAAAAAAACATACAAAGTTTAAAGAATATGTAGGTATTCAAAAAAAAAAAAAAAAAAAAAAGAACGAACGAAAATAGTATAAATAATGATTTTTGTGCTCTATTATGAAAAACTGGAAGAATAAAAACATTTACATATTTACAATTTAAATACATACATGTATACATTTGCAGTGTTAAGTATTGCTTCTTTTAAGTTCCAACTATAGAATCAATTTATCAAAAAGTTTCTGATAAAAAATCATACAGCAGTCGAATAAAATTGTAGTTAAGTAAGAAACAATTGAAGAATTCATTTAAAACTTGACTAGATTCAGAAGTAATTGTAATGCATTTTAAATCTGACACTTTCACTGTTCTGACAGGAATGAGGAAAAAAAGGAGGAAAAGAAACCAACGAAAAACAAACTTTCTCTCCTGCATACAAAATACCCACTTTAGTTAAGTGTTTCTTCAGTCTCAAAAACATTTTTTTTAAAATTCTTGAAGCATAATAAAGTAAAAAAAAAATCTACAGTGAATTAGATTTGGCATTTATGGATATATAAGGTAAAAACAGAGTTATCAACAAACACGAAAACCGTTTTACAGAACGAAACGAAACATCAGATTGGAAATATCTATGAATATCAACATAAAATACCAACAGGAGAAAACTTCCAGGTTTTTCTTTCTTTTCTCAAAGTACATTCAAATTATTTAGAACTTTAATTTAAAATATTCGTTCTGGTGTTGACGAGTCATATCTTACAAAATGATTTTGTTAAATTTTGAATACAGGCAATTTCTTTTTATTTTACACAAGCCACGTTCATACCTGTCCATGTTAACATACGTAAATATTGTACATTATTGCTCCGTCTGCAGAATTTTTCAACAGCCCAAAACAGATCTGCATTAAAAATGGTATATATCAGTTAGCACTAAACACTGGCAGTCAATAATAATTACTGTGCATTATTCAAAACTATTTAAACAGCAATACAATGAAAATGAAAAACTGGAAGCCTCTCGTAAAACAAGCATGGTCACACTGTATTGCACATATCAACTTGCATATCTACATATTTATAGTGTTGTGTTTTTTTATTTATTTAAATCTATTAAATATGCTACAGGTTATCTGACAGTAATTTACAATTATACACAGACTTGAAAACAGTTACAATTCTAAATTGTATAATCTACTTCGAAATGCTCTATGCATTTTAAAACGCACATAAAATGCATAAGTTCACAGATGAAAGCTTTCGTGCTCACTCAAACATCTGCTCTATACAAATCTTTCCTCAACAGCAAATTCCTTTTAATATGTTTGCAGTGTTTTTGGAAAGAAGTCCAAATCTGGTACTTTTGTTTATATATATTGCATTGTTTAATACACGTTTGTTGTATTAGGTAAAAATATGCAATATATCTTAATACTTGCGACTCCTTCATCTATCGAACATTCGTGTTCCAAATATTTGAAACTGAAGTCTTATCTGGTCAATCTCATATGGTACACTGGCATCAGTATATACCTGATGCTGATTGGTCAATACATACTGGCAAGGCTGTGATTGGTCAATTCAAGAACTACATACACATGATTCTATAACAAAGTCCCTGATTGGTTAACATTATGGAAAAAAGGCTACAATTGGTTTATGTATGCACTAATCAAAATTGAGCACTCAAGCACATAGACTGCAATTAAATGGAATCCACTAAGCATGCTGCACATTAGATAATGAGTAATATTCAACACATATTCATGAAAATAATCAGAACCCTGTTATCCCCGCCCCTTCCCCTATTTGTATATTAAAACAGATACATTGGAGATTATTTCAAACCAATGGCATACTAAAGAAATGAATTAAAATTATATATGATCTTGTATAAAAAAAATAGTTCAGTCTCAATCTCAAATTATATTTGAATGTTTAATAACCACTTTTTAAACTACATGAACAATTTAGGTACTTTACCCTCGACGAAATTGATGTTCCTTTAAATTCGGTTAATTTTAAAACATGGAGTTTCATATGACTAAATAGTGAACAGTATATGTAAACCCTGATCATTATCACCAATGTCGTCATGCTTAGCGTTTTAAGGTCAATTAAAATTCATTGAAATATCTAAATATGAACAGCATATTTTTTTTTCTTTATTTTTATTTCTACACAAACCAAATAAAAGATATCCATTCAATGCTACAGAATACTGTGAATTTTTACACTTTGCAAAACAAACAAAACCATTTATTAATTTGAAACATCCATTATTTACATGACTGTTTCACACAAAAGTACATATCAGAGATCCTGAGGTGTCAGAATTTCAAACTGATAAACACCCTCAAAAAGAATCTTCATTGGTCGATCTGAAATGCTTTCCAGTTGAAATGGGAATCCTCATTGGTCAATTTAATTGTACAATTACAGTACGAGTCCTGATTGGTCAATTTGAACTGTGTCCTGGTTAAGACTCCTCCCTGTTCACCAGTTAGCCAATCCTGGCCGACTTAATGTCATGAAATATATCTGACATGATGACCCGGATCTCATGGATGAGAAAAACACCTGAAATTACAAAGATGAATATTTTTTATTTCCAAACTGGCAAAATGTTAGTTTAAAAGCACGACATTTAAAAAAAAAAAATCACAAAAATCTCTTATGACTTCATTATAACTATGTTCTACGAAGGGGAACTGTGATGATAAACTTATTGATTTCAATGAAATATATGAATTAAACACTTAAACTTCATTCTTGAACATCCAAGTTTTGGCATGTCCATCTGTGATGATACAAAGCTCATTTGATGAAAAAAATTGGAAATGTGCCCCAAGGACACGGATGCCATCACTATATTTAAGTAAATTTTACTTTAAGCTATGTTGAAAAAGGGGCAGAACTGCTGTCAAATTTGACTGACATTGATAAGTTACACAACAAATATCAATTAAATACACATGACCGTTGAAAAAGTCATTAATTAAAACCCATTATTTTACCGAAAATTAAGTTAAAAACAGGGTCACAACTCCTGCAAAGTGTTACCAATGTTAACAAATATTGAACTTGACCTTTATTGTATAATTATACAGCTACATACAAAATATTTATTAAAAACATAGACCCTTACAGAAGTTATTGATCAAAAACAATTTTGATCTTAGAAACTTGGATGGATGGACGGACACATGGGTTTGTTGGCCATGGTGGCTTGAAACTGATATTTTACTGATACAAACACTTATTCTCTTTACATTCTATTATACATCAAGAAGTTTGTAAACAAACGTTAGTGATACGAGCCCCAGGAACACTGGCATACCCTCCCCCACTTCACACCCCACCACACACATAAAACCAATTTGCAGAGGGACTGCAATACTTTCGATAGTTGTGTACATAAATTATCTCACTATAAATGATCCCATATAAGCTGTTAATAAATAAACAGTTCATGTGAGAATACCAACCTTGTCGTTTCTCTCACAGAGGAATTTTAATTTCTGAGCCTTTTTGTGCATGAAGACACCATCAAGGTGACCTGTTTCAGCTGCACGGATTTCTATTGCCTTGTTGCCCCAGCCCATTATTTGTCCTGTACCAATATAGGCTGTAATAAAAGGGAAAACTTCAAGTACATGATTACAAAACTCTAAATACGCAAATATTTAAATTGTGACGATTGGCTGTTTACTTTGTTCAACAGTCATCTCCCACTTCTGAATATGTGGGGAAGTAGTCAGTTGCATAGATATGATATATATATATAGTGTCTAGTGCTGGTTAATAGCGTAGCAAACCACAAGAACGACTAATTAGGTGTGCTAATAGCCGTTATATAACTGAAATATTGTAAAAAAAAAAGGAGGCACAAAAACCCATACAAAATTAACTAAAAATAAGTACCTGTAACTTTCTTCCTTAAAATTTGTACCAAAGATGCCAGCTGTGAGAACCCAGCTGTATACTGAGACAGACAACTTACAGAACTCGGTCATGCAGGAGAGTACCAAGTGGAAATGTTAGTATTTATATTCACCACTGCCAACAGAAATGTTTGTATATTCTTTTTTACTTGTATTGTTTATATCTCATATATTCTTTAAATTTCATATATTCCCATTTCGTTACAGTAATATTAACAGACTTCACGATGAAATTGTTAAGATAAAAATTTAACAATCTTTGAATCGCAAAAAATGAAAATGACAACCAAACAATCAACATATACAGTCGCCCTGTTTTGATATGACCATCACTTATTATTGAATCGCCAATTAGCCTTGATTAATTCCTACCTCCTTGAGGCTTAAAGGATATGTTAATTAAATTATTCATGCCAGCACATTTGTTACAATTAGAATGCTTCAATAAATGTTGACACGTGCCAGACACAGAAGCCATTTGCATTAAATTGAAATGTGCGTTTTTACTTAGACAATGTTTTCAAATCAAGGTTACATGGCAATGGATGTCAATTTTTTTTAATCTATTTTTTTTTTTATTTATTTTATACATGTCTAAGTATATTAGTTGCACCCACACACATCATATTACATCACAATGTTAACAATACCAATCGACATATATGTGTGTGAATAAAATTAGACTTTTTCAAGGTAAATTTTCTGTATATCATGGTTTCATACATGTATTGAAGTTTTATTATGTTGATTTCAGGATCCACTACAATTTGACCCGAGTGTATATATATATATATATATATATATATATATATATATACATATAAATATATGTGTATGTTCAATTTTTACTAACACATGACAACCTTTAAATAAATCTTATAGCCAGTAATAGGTTTTTTAATGGATTTCAACGCCATTTTCAACACATGTTAAATATGGCATATCCAGTTTTATTGGTGGAAGAAGACCTCAGACTGAATCTGAGTATAATCACCATCTTTCTGCAAGTAACTGACAAACTTTGAAACCTACAACCTCAGCGGTGAGAGGTGAGTGATTTTGAAAATGCGCCAAATAGACCACAGAGGACCCTATTTATGAACAAATCTTCATATAATAATAGGAAATAGGAATATAGGTAATGCATACAAGACTTACCTACAGATGTTGGTAGTTCTCCCCATTGTAGAACTACATTTTTTGTGACCTTACCATTTGTGTCCACATACACACCTTCATCTATAAAAATAAAAATGTTTATCATTTGTTAATTTATAATTAACATTATAGTTAATATGGTAATTGTCATGTTTCTTTTAGTTTTATAATTTGTTCATGGAATGAATTTCATTTGTTAAAGTTCATGAGATACGAGTTTACATGTACTCTTGGTAAAGGAAGTAAACACAAAGTGGTTCTACCCAGGAAGACATCGAGTGTGAATTGTAAAGCTTGTTTCACAAATGAAATAAAATAATTAACATGACATTGGACATGTAATGTCATGAGGGATGGATGAACAAATCCTTCATATATGCAAGAAAGACTATGATTGAATGAACAAATCCATCACATATGCAAGAATGACTATGATTGGATGAAGAAATCCATCACATATGCAAGAATGACTATGATTGGATGAACAAATCCATCACATATGCAAGAATGACTATGATTGGATGAAGAAATCCATCACATATGCAAGAATGACTATGATTAAATGAAGTAATCCATCACATATGCAAGAATGACTATGATTGGATGAACAAATCCATCACATATGCAAGAATGACTATGATTGGATGAAGAAATCCATCACATATGCAAGAAGTGTGAATGGTTAAAGTAACTTACTGTCATAACACAGAAGCAATTGCATGCCGTTTGTGTTGGGTAATATCACAACGGTGTGTGGTGAAATGGGGCTGTGGACCTGAAACATAACAAGAAATAATCAGTTGTATTCAAGAACATAGAAGACAAAATAATGCAAGACAAACAGAATATAGGAACAAGAATACTGCACATATAAATACAGGGCTCTCGTTTGCCCATTTTAGGGCCCTTATTCTGCCCCATTCCCAAAGGCAAATAGTATCTTTTTTTCCCAATCCAACGTAACAAAATTCCCAATTTCGAAATGCAAAGAAACCAAAAAAAATAACTTGGGGTAAAAGGTTTGGAGATTTTTTAATATTATGATTTTAATGTAATCTTCTACAAAAACATCAATTTGAAGGAACTTGTGCTATGTAATTGTCCCAATTTCTTTACAAGTAACGCTTATTTTCCAGGGGTCAGGGGCCCTGACCAATTCCCAAAAGTGCAAACAAGAGCCCTGAAATAATACAAGATCGAATGTAGGAACATAAAAGAATGTAGAATAAATAAACAATACAAGATAACCGTACAGTATAACCTGCGTAAGTGGTCCCCTCTATTATGCAGCCATTTGTCTTAAGCAGTCAGAATTGCTATATCCCATTTCTATGCTTTCAAAGCAAATTCACTTGTATTAAGCAACTACCTGTCTTAAAAGAATACTTTTGCTCTTTCCATTGGCTGGCTGCTTAAGACAGGTTTGACTGTGTTAGAATATTGGAGATACACAGAATAAACACAATATACTGACTGAAACAATTAACTCGCCTCCTGACATTTTATATATTTTCTCAAAAAGTATCAACACAATTTTCACATTCAAAGTAAGTATTTCATGCCAAACAGATCCACTGGAGTAAATGTATAGAATTTCACAATTGGTCTACCAGAAATCAATACATAACTGTCTGATAATGTTGTATATAAAATTTAATGACGCTGCTGTACATTTTGACAAAGATAGTGGAAACACAAAAGTGGCAGGTTAGCTTTACTGTTCAGTAAACATGTGGACACCTGCACTTGACACCGTATCAACTTACAGGTTGTCAAATGTACAGATCATATAACGAGGCAGTATCTATGTCAACTTACATGTTGTGGAATGTACAGATCATATAACAAGGCAGTATCTACATACAATAGTGGCTGGTTAGCTTAACTGTTCAGTAAACATGTGGACACTTGCACTTCACACCACATCAACTTACATGTTGTGGAATGTACAGATCATATAACGAGGCAGTATCTACATCAACTGCATGAAATCCCATCTTTGACCCATACAACACCTTTAATCTCTGACCTTCTTCTACTGTCAGATCCACCGTCAAAGGTCGATGATTGAGGTCACCGAAAGACTGAAAAACAAGGAACAAGTAAAAAATCTGACAGTAGTTCAAATTTACCGTGAAGTGGACAAAATCACTGTAATTCTGTCATACAAGTAAATTATTTTGGAATACGAAGTGTATATATTTGGAAACTTTAATAATAAATATTAAAATGATATTTACAAAATGTTTTGGCCCCTTGTCTTATAATGCATAAATTTAGAAATAGATTGATTCCCTTTGATTGCAAGTCTCTGTAGATTCTATGTATTTTTATTTGTTTTATTTAGCATCATTTTAATGCCATGGTGGGCCAACTGTTGATCAGTTGACCTAACCTGCACTCTTTTCTGGGATCCTGAAAGACTAACCAGTACTCGAACACTCTTATCTCTGCTGATGGCAAATAAATTAACAAATGTGTTCAAGATATCAATATTTTCAGAAATAATTCTACAGAATATGCACATATGTCTCAGTGAACTATTTCATCTATCACATGTTGCATAGCATACTTAAGTGGAGCATGTGGTCCAGTGGTAGAGAATCAAACCCAGGACCTTGGGATGGTTTATTCATTCTTCTGTCACAGTTATGATAGGAGGGTTGTGAGTTCTATCCCCCGCCTCAGCTATGTGTAATGTCTTTTAGCAAGACACTTTATCTGCATATGCTTAGTACTGGTTCTACCCACGAAGTGGTGAGTGTGATTCACCATGTTGTAAGAATGTTTTTCACAATCAATGTAAAATAAAATTAAAAAAAAAATTAAAACAAAGCACACTTACCTTAAAAGCCATAAATTTATGGTAAGGTTTTGGGGCCCAGGCGTATATCTCTATACTATCCCTCAGGGCTATCACTAAAAACTTGATTTTTTCATATTTAACTGAAACACAAAACAAACACAACATAATTATTTTCATGCTTATATGTTAAGTATAAAGCTTTAATGACCATAATTGGCTAAAACCATCTATTCTCCAAACTATTTCAAAATTGCATAAACTTGATGCATCTTGCAAAAGCTAACTATTTTACTATCTTAAAACATGTTGTCTTTGTGTGGCATTAATGTACAGTATACACGAGTGTGTCCAATACCTCATTTACAATAAAACAGTAAGAGTTTTGAAATAGTGTAACTAGCTTTAATTTTTGTATCAACTAATAGCATGATAACATTCCAATGGGTTCATCTCCATTCCGATCCTCTTATTAAGAAAGATTGCCAGTTATACTTGCAGGAGGACAGTGCTTAATTTTACTTATATTAGCCAGTCCCAGTTAGCTCAGTCGATAAAAGATCTATCAATCCGTGGATTGCGAGTTCAAATCCCCGCACAGCCACAATCTCCATGATGATTCGATACACTACATTGCGTCTCATTATCATTTGTGACTCACCACTGATTCAAGTGGGAATTTTATGATTTACTTGCGGAGATGAATTTGTTCAAATACTAAAGTCAACGATATCATAATAAACCACTGCTGTGCTATAAATTTTTTTTATTGAGATACAAGTTTAATAATAGTATTTTTTTATTCATTTTTTAAACCACGTCTTTGACTTTATTATAAGAAATGCTCAGAGGAAGTAAATGACAATTCTTCAGATTTCCACAAAGTTTGTATAGTTACCTATTTTAAAATGAACACATCCTTCTAACTCTCCAACATTTACCCAGCCATTCCTTCTATCATTCTGAAATAACAGCAAATATGTAATAATAGGTGTAATTAATGCTCAACTACATGATCACAGTTTGGAAAAACGTAATAAGCTCGCAAATACTTCGCAATTTAGTTGAGATTTTCGATCAATTTGTCTCCGTGATGATTGATATACGACATTGCGTCTCGTTATCATTTGTCTCTCACCACTGATTCAAGTGGGAAAGTTATCAGTTACTTGCGGAGACGAGGTGTGCTTGAGTACTGGTTAATCCCAGGAAACTGGTTAGGTAAACTGATCGTCTGTTAGCCCTCCATGGCATAAAAATGATGCTAAATATTCAATCAATCAATCAATCAATCAATCAATCAATTTGTCAATTATTATACCCAGAGTTTTTAATGAATCTGGTTGAAAATATCAATTTCAAATTTGGGAGCCATATATCGGACTGCGCTATAACGAGACCCGAGCGTATAAAGGAACATAAACATTTGTGTTTTTACTGATTTTTGCATCAAGGTACAGCACCATTTAACCGTACACCACATTTGATGAACATGTGACACTTCATAATCTATTTAACAAAATAGAACATTTGAAAAAAAAAAAATATATAAGTTACATGTACAGCAGTTGAAAAAGTTATGTTCCTTGGGATAACACCTCACAGAGACCAATTTAATCACTATATCTCTCCAAACTACCAAACTTCCTCCTATGAAGTTTTTTTATCAAGCCCTGGATTAGGACCCACAAAACAAAACAGACGGATGATGAAACAAAGGCTATTTCATGCAAAAAGTTGGGGAAAAAACCTGCTAAAAATCCCATTAATTTATATATATACACAAGTTGGTAAGCTTGCAAAAAAGGCAACTTTGCGGAAAATGATATGACTTACATCTTTACTGACCCCTTCCGTTTTGAATATTTTACTCTTGAGCCAGGACAAATAGTAGACCCTGATTTTGTTCTTTTTGCCACTGATAGTGACCAGGATGTTCTGGTTCTCCAACACCTCCATCTGAGAGAACTTGCGCCGCGTGATCAAAGAATATACTGAAATAAGAAATTTTTTTTGAAAATATTTCAAATTAATTTAGAACAAATCATAGAACTGACTTTTACTACACTGATTTTACCTAATCCTAAATACTATTTTATGCTCTTTTCCAATAAACAAATGAATGCAATTTTTTTTTTGTTATTTAAAGCTAAATAAAATTGAAGCCCACACACCCATCTCACTGTTTGTAGTTAAGTACTACAAGAATGTTCAATACTTTCAAGTGATGTGCCATTCACATTACATACATAATGAGCAAACCCATTCTGCAATGGCTGGAAAAGACAAATAAAACAAAATTTATGTAAAATTGATGTCACTAGCTTTTATCAGGTACAGATATTTCGTCCTACACCTTCTAAACTGCCTTTCCTGCCCTTCTTGAGATGTGATGTTACATATAAAAGTATGTGACAAAAACTTTATAAAATGATGTCTTCAAAGCTATTATGGTTAAAAAAAATTACAATGAGATATACCTTCCTATACAAACTGTGAAGACCATGTCAGAAAACTCACCTTTACCCTGACCACTTCTGTCTAACAACATGAGCCCACTGTCTGTACCGATCAGGAGATTCACACCTGGAATTGTACAAGTGAGTATGAATTACAAAAAATACATAACAAGTCAGCTAACATTAGCTAATGGCAAAAAGTACTAAATGTGTCAGCTAACATTAGCTAATGGCAAATAGTACTGAATGTGTCAGCTAATGTTAGGTAATGGAAATCAATGAAACTTGTAATGACTGGCTGTTAGCTGCATTTTACTGTCTGTCAGCTGTGTATATTACAGTATTTTACCAATAACTTCTATTTTCAATGTTGAAAAAATAATTTAATCTCATTTTGCTCAGTGCAAAGACTGCACCAATTCTTTAAGTGGCTATTCAAACCTGAGAATTTACTCTTCTGCAACTGGACTTAATTGTCAATTTCCGTAATAATCATTTTCAGTTCATCATATGAACAGTGAAGTCCTTCAG
This sequence comes from Panopea generosa, assembly GCA_029582155.1. Lineage (NCBI taxonomy): Eukaryota > Metazoa > Mollusca > Bivalvia > Adapedonta > Hiatellidae > Panopea > Panopea generosa. Next base: position 47,045,312 of record CM055907.1, read on the forward strand.
TTAAAAGTGCTGAACCAACAAAAAAACATGACCCCTGGATCAGTCAAAAGCTGCTACCCACTAAACTAATTGGGCCCTGGCTTGAGCAACATGGGAGCATGCCAATTTCAGTGAAATGAAATTGAAAATTCACTGAAATTAACCATTTTTTATTTTATGAGTTTTATGGAAATTACAACTAAACGTTTAAATTTATTAAACAATGAACATGTCACTGAGGAATCTCTATAATCCATCAACAAGCATAAAATTAAATTGTCATACCCCACAAAGAAGCACAGAGTATATCTGAGTTAAATCGCTTCTTATATTTCCTAATTTCCGGAGTGTCCGAATGTGTCTCCTGCGTTTGTGAAGGTGCCACATTTACGTTGATCTGTGACCCTCGTCTCGACTGACCAGAAGTTGACCCAACGGTTGATCCACTGCTGGCCCCAAAGCCAAAAGTAGAAAATGACCTTTGGTGTCTCATGGATGGCGTCTTGCTGACAGCTTGTCGGTACTGAAATAAAAAAATCCGAAATATTTAACATGTCACTTGCATTATAAAATACTAAATCAAAAAACAATATTTTTGAAACATTTCAGCTGAAGTTATGATTTTTACCCCTCAAAACACATTTTAATTAAAACTATCTGAAACAGAAACTTTCCATTTCATACCTAATCATGGAAGTGAAATGATAAAACTTATCACCTTATTGATATATTACCATGGAAACTATGGGAATCCATTTTAATTTTTGTAACATAAAATGATGGGAAAACTTAAATTATGAGAAATTAAAATGATAAAATAAAAATTTGAAATGTGAACAACTATTCAGACAGAAATTGTATCACAATTCTGTGAAACAATTCCCAGATGGAATAAAAACATAAATCTATCCCCTATTCCAATCTTACATTAAAAGATTTTCACAAATTGAATTTTTTGTGTGAATATGTATAATGTTTTAAATCCATACATCAATCTTCCTTTAGGTTTTATTTATATAAGATTTGGCAATATAGAACAAATTCAAATCTAGATGCTTGGGGTTAGTAGGTGTTCCAGTAAAAAGTCCAATATATTAAGTATATAATAATGCTGTGTGTGTTTTATGATGATATAAATAAACATACAGCATTGTCCTGACCTTAATGAACATTATCGTGTGGCCATCATTACGTTAGTTGTCACCTTCATGCTAAAGATTGCATTACCGATACATGTATTTTGTATTGTAAATTTATTGTTTTGCTGATTTAGGATTGGTTATATTCAATAAATGCATTTGAAATTCTTTAAATAGAAGTGATAAAATAACAGTTTCTTAAAACATTACAATTTCAATTTTCTTTCTTTTGATAATTATGGTCAGTTAAAAATGAATTTTATATACATGTAATATAATTTAACATTTATTTTACAATCAGGGTCAAATTTCACCTACATTTACATAACTTATTAATTAAATACTTGAAATCTAAAAAGTATTAATCAGGTTTTTGTTTCACCAACATATTACTTAAATACTTAAAAACTCAACTGACTTTTGACTGGTCATTTATCTATCATATAATAAACTAGAAATGCGTCCATGGGACACAGATGCCCCCCGCTTTGTAACTTCATTGTAGATGGCAGCTATCGCAAATTTCAGCAAGTTTGACTATCACAAGAGGTCAGAAACCGTCAGCCAATCAAAGTCCAGATCACCTAATTTATATGTGCCAACAACGGTGATACTATATCCCCCCCCCCCCCCCCCCCAATTAAAAATGGCGGGGGCATAATAACAATGAAGCAATATGCAGTTTTACTGGAACCAGTCTAAAATCACGATCACCTGGCTGCTTTGTTTATATTTAAGTTCTGAAGTATTTAAGTAAATGTTTGTGAAACAGAAACCTGGCTACAATTTCGGCATACTTAAAGTTTAAAAGTATTTCGTTAGCTAAATTGATGTTGGTGAAACAGCTACATTGCTTCAAAAATTCACTCTTGATTGCACGGTTGGCAACCATGTGGTCTTCACATGGGAGTCCAATGGAGAAGGAGAAATTCCAATTGGAAGACTGACATCATACCCTCAAACTTGATACACCAGGACTAGAATTATAGGGAACTTGTAACTAGATTGCAACCGAAGTGTAATTAGATTCAAAATTAGTTATCAAATTTCTCCACTTTCTATTTGTATGACAATGACGTTTATCAGATATCTGCACTGAAAAGCGAGTGGCAACTATATTCTTACATGTGCTATCTGATTCAAAATAATGTTCTATGACACTGCGGGTCACCGTATAGCACACAAATAACAAGGTAACAAAGCCATCACTGTGAGCCAGCCAACACATGCACATGACAAAATAATCAACTCGTTCACAATACATCATTATACTAAAACACACTCATAGTTGGGTTTTTATTTGTATGGGGTTTTACACCTTCCTTTTTCAACAGTATTTCAGTTATTTAGCAGTGGTCAGTGCATATAATCATCTCTCCTTTGATCTGCAAGTCACTGACTTCTTTGCCACACATTCAGAGGTGGGAAACTCATTGCCGTAGAACAAAAAAAAATTGGTGTACAGCTAAATGCAAAAATCAGAAATTGCTTGAAGATATTAAATACTCTATATCAAACTTTTGCAATTAAATTAAACTAAGTGTCAATCAACAGAGACTGGCCTGTTATTAATGTATTAATCTCAATTCGCCGATATATTCCAGTTACATGTTTGTTACGATTTAGTTTCCCTATTAACCAATTTAGTTTCCCTATTAACCGATTTAGTTTCCCTATTAACAAGTACAAGTACTGCAAAATTAATAATTATATTGTTAATTGTGACTATGTTTTATACATTAAGACTATAGATAATGTCCAGGTCACCATACTGAAATATGTACAATAATTAAAACCAAGCTATATTTAAAACAAGTTATTACAACTTAGACAAATCCCGCTTGAAGTCTTCCTGGGTAGAACCAGTACTAAGCATATGCAGAAAAAGTTTCTTGCTCAAGGACACCACATACAGCCATGGCAGATCAAACCCGTGACCCTCTGATCATGGGTTTGATGCTCTACCACTGGACAATATGCTCCATGTTCAGGTCACCTTACTGAAATATGTACAATAATTAAAACCAAGCTATACTTCATATAACCAATAACACTCAAACAAAAAGCCTTATTTATGCTGAGAGCAGCTGAGCCGCTACTAGCCACTTCCTGCTACTACACTGACAGACTGTGTAAAAACTTTACACGCTTAATTTTTTGAATGGGGTGTAACATCATTTTCAACAAGGTTATACAGTCGAACCTGTCTTAAGCAGCAATTCTAGGGAAGGAGCAAAAGTGACCTTTTAAGACAGGTTGTTGCTTAATACAGGTTAATTTACTCTGAAAGCATAAAATGGAAAATATCAAATGTGGCTGCTTAAGACAGGCGTCTGCTTAATAGAGATGACCACTTATACAGGTTTGACTGTATACATGTATATGGCAAACCTTACTGGTGAAGACTGCAGTCTACACACACGTGAATCTGACTTGAATCACCATCCTTCAGCAGTTAACTGGCAAAGTTTCTCACATAAAGTGTTATGGTCAAGCTTGGCTCTAACCCACGACCTCAGCAGTGAGAGAGAGGTGATACCGAGATGTAACCTTAGACCTATCGGCCACAGGCCCCAAAAATTGAAATTAAACCCCATTTTAACATGATACATGTGTATCAATGTTACATAATTATATCACCCTGTGTATCGTTCATGATATATCTACCTTTATCTATACATATATATGCCACTACCAAAGGGAAGAATCCCTGAAATATCCCTGGGAACTGACACCCAGGATTGTTTGACAAAAATTGCATACACATATTTTGCACGTCAGCTACCTGCCTAGAAAATAGAAACACGATTATCGAAAACTAAAATATATTGATATAAACAGAGACAGACAAGTATAGAAATCTGCTTGCACTTTCAATATGACACAAGAATAATATTCTGAGCCACTCCCAGGATGAGTATTGAAGTCTCTTTACAACTAATGACCAACAATAAAGTCTGCCTGCCATAACATCCATCGCCTCATCACAGTACATTATTGCCTATGTAACTAGTTTATCTATAAAGCATAAAACATATTCTTTACTGTATTTTACCAAACTGTAACCATCTCAGAAAGCATTTATCTGCTACGTAAAGCACAAAATTAATATTTTGTAAGGATATTTTATAAAAAAATGTTTAATCTCAAATATCGTTTGTAGGTGCCTGTACTTGTATATACTAGTATTTCACCTAAAAGTGAGCACCAGGTGGTGCTTTATAACTGGAAATAAAACATCTATTTAAAACAGAATCATTATACTCATTAAAATCAAAACAAGCTTCAATATATAGATGATCTTCAATGAGTGCTCATTTGTTATTGAATTTATTAAACGAGTTGGCCCAAAAAAAAAATATGTGAGGCTTTAATGTTTTTTTTTATCGCATTTAATAAAATAAATAATAAATGAGCACAAATTTAAGATTCTATTAATCAGTTAACTCAGGAAAATGGTACATAAACCATTAACCTAACAGACCACCCCTATAAGGAACGGAGCATATTAGTTGTCACCAGTCATCGTATGATGAAATGTCTCAAAATAGCAATTTCACCATGACAAAAAGAATCATTTATATATTCAAGCAAGTCGGAAAGTACTTTGAAATTTTATGTATGAGAGCCGAGTTACAGGAAAACACCGAGCAAGAATCTGAAGTTATATTACACTTGGTTAATATCAAAAATATAATGTAGGATTATTACACTCCGGCACTGGATGTTATATGATACAAAATATCCCCCATGATGCTGTGGACAAATACATATACAAAGATATTCTGTAGAAGATTCTGGTGATGTTAATATTAATTAGATAGGAGAGAAAATCTTGTTTGATAAAATACAGTATGCTGTTTTTATATTCTAAGACAATTATTTGATGATAACGAAGACTAGCCTAATACATCTACATGTGGAAACTCTACTTGTGTCTGGTTACAACAGCTAAATGTACACACATATACAGTGTTGTTCAACCTTCTCCTACAATAATGTACAACCATATGCCAAAATATACAACACTGGGTACCATAATGTGCACACCAGGTACCTTAATGTACAATACCAGGTACCATAATGTACAACATTTGGGTACCAAAATGTACAACACTGGGTACCATAGTGTACAACACTAGGTACCATAATGTACAACACTGGGAACCATAATATACAACACCAGGTACTATAATGTACAACACCAGGCACCATAATGAACAACACTAGGCACCATAATGTGCACATCAGGTACCATAATGTACAACACTAGGCACCATTATGCACACATCAGGTACCATAATGTACAACACTGGGTACCAAAATGTACAACACTGGGTACTATAAAGTACAACACCAGGCACCATAATGTACAACACCAGGTACCACAATGTACCAAAACTGGGCAACATAATGTAAAACACTGGTTACCATAATGTAAAACACTGGGCACCATAATGTACAACACTGGGTAACATAATGAACAACACTGGGTACCATAATATACAACCAGATAACATTATGTACAACCAGGTACAATAACGTACAACACAGTACAAAAATGTACAACACCGGATACCATAATGTACAACCAGATACAGTAATGTACAATACTGGGTACCATAATGTACAACCAGATACAAGTGTGTACATCCATGTACAAGTCATGTTTACCAATGTACAATCAAGAATAATTAAGTTCATTAATGTACAATCATCTACACAAATGTACAATCATCTACACAAATGTACAATCATCTACACAAATGTACAATCATCTACACAAATGTACAATTATATACACCAAAGTAAAATCAAGAATAATCATGTACACCAATGTACAATCATGTGCACTATTGGACAATCTATACAATCATGTACACCAATGTATAGTCATAAATAACCAATCATGTACACCAAGGTAAAATAAGTACATCAGTGCACAATCATGTACACCATTGGACAATCTATACAATCATGTACACCAAGGTAAAATCATGTACATCAGTGTACAATCATGTACTACATTGGACAATCTATACAATCATGTACACCAAGGTAAAATCATGTACATCAGTGTACAACCATGTGCACCATTGGACAATCTATACAATCATGTACACAAATGTATACTCATGAATAACCGATCATGTACACCGAGGTAAAATCATGTACATCAGTGTATAATCATGTACACCAATGTACAATTATGTACATCAATGTACAATCAATATAATCATGTACATCAGCCCACAATCATGTACACCAATGTACAATCATGAATAAACATATAATAAAATCGCAAATTGTGTACATCACTGTACAATCACAAATAATCATTTAAACAATTGTGTACACCAATGTACAATTATGTACATAAATGTAAATCAATATAGTCGTGTACACCAACCTAGTCATGTACACCAATTTACAGTCTTGAGTAAACATGTACACCTATCTAAAATTATATACATCAATGTACAATCACAAATTATCATTTAAACCAACCAATATGATATCATGTACACCAATGTACAATCATGAACAATTATGTACACCAATGTACAATTGTGTACACCAATTAACAATCACAAATAATCATGTACATCAATCTATATAATAATGTACAACCATATCCAGTCACAAACAATTAAGCATGTACATTATGTACAATCATGGAAAACCATAAACAACAAGGTACACTCAAATGGGTAGTTAGTTACCAATGATGGTCATTTTCATATTCAGCTACAAGGATGTGTTCTTGTTAGTTATTTTCTAAATCTTCATTATTTTCTCTCAGGGAAATAACAGCCAATCAAGTCTTTGGGTTAAGACCAGATCAGTCCTCGTCAATGAATATGAAAAATCATCAATCGGTAACGGAACCACCTCGGTCCTGTATATTCCATTTAAGCATTATGTAGGAACTCACGACGAGGCAGAAGTTATATACTGTAAATATTTATGTTTCTGATTACAAACACTGTATGGGAGGGAAAGCTTGGATCAACACGAAGACATACGCACTGTACCAAATATCTATGCCGGGGGACAAAGCACAATTGCTGATGTTAATAAATATTTAATTGATGATAAAAATACTAAATATAAGTGTTTGTTTCACATTAGCTAGTTGATAATTATGCAAATGGCATTAGGTGAATGATTTTTTTCACAAATATATGCCTGATTTAGTATATTTTTTTCTTGAGTAAGAAATTTAATATTTTTTTAAAAATGTACATAATTATTATAATACAATACATATCCTGCCTAATGATCATATAGAAATTAAAGAAAAGTGACCAATGATTTAAAAACGTTCAAAAAATTCAAGAAATGTGATAATTTTTCCGAAAAATTCAAGAAATGTCTCTGACTGAGAATGGAAAATATTCTAGTAGTGACAGAAATGTGATTGAGAATGAATATTTTTTGAGTACGTCAAAACGTGATTACACTGACAGAGCGATGGCAAAAACATATATATATATATATATAATAACTCTGAACACCATGCAAAAGAAGAGACGAGAGGCATATATGAATGAACCCAATGATGCAAACCTTTTCTTGGTGTAACATTTTTCTCATCTGAAAATCACACAAATTATGTTCTGAGTATTCATAGAATGCACATTAATTTTTTTTTTTCTTTTTTTACAGTGTTAACATTTTTAAATTACTTTTTTTTTTAATGGGTTTTAAACGCCATTTTCAACACATTTCAGGTTATATATGGCATATCCAGTTTTATTGGTGGAGAAAGATCTCGAAATGAACCACCGTCCTTCTGCAAGTTACTGCCAAACTTTCTCACATAAAGTGTTTGGAGCGAGCGGTACTCGAACCTACAACTTTAGTGGTGAGAGGCAAGTGATCTTGAGACGGCCACAGAGGACCTGCATAGTGTTTAAAAGCAACCAGTTTAGTTTAAAAGAATGAATAAGAAATGTAACTCTGCTTGAGAGATGAAAAGTGTAACTGTAAGAGTAATCTCCCTTTGCAATAAACCTTAGCAATCCATTGACTAACTCAATGTTTCACATTTCATTATCAGTAATCAATTCATGTAACTTATGAACATTTTTTTCTAACTCCCTTTTAACGTATCAAAAATAACTGCTGCATTATAAAAGTCAATAAAACCGATCAAATCGTAAATCACCAAGGAGACATGCTTTATCATAAATACACAAACAGCTCACCTCATCCGACGTTGTCTTGTCTTGGGGCCTCTGCCCCGGGGTTGGAGGAGATCGAGACTGGGGTGGCGTGTGTGGCGGTAATAAGTCTGGTAAAACCCCGCTACTAGCACTGTGTCGTGGGGACTGCACTGCTGAAATAGAGTGACAATTATGTGCAAAGACGGAATAAATTGTCTTTAAAGGGAATATATCAAGATTTTTCAAAATTCTAAAATTAGTTAAAAACAATTTTTTCTAGTATATCATGCCTAAATATAGACCCTGTATTGCCATTTCTATTTTAAACAGAAAGTCAAATAACACAACAACTCTCTCCTGGTAGGTACTTTTCCAATTGAATCCAGAGTGAGTGATGAATGACAATGAGATGCAATGTTGTATAACAACCACGGCTGGGTGAGGATTTGAACTCATGACCCGTGGATTGATAGTCGGACGCTCTACTGACTGAGCTAACCGGGCCCAGTTCTAAATAAATAATAATAATAAATGTTAAAGTGCATGACTGTATAAGACTAAGTTCCCCAACAATCAGAACTGTTATATAATAATGCAGGTATGGATGTTGTTGTTGTGAGGTGTTTGGATTCGCTTTCAAAATTTTTTCAGTTATAGCGTGATGGCAACTACTTGAAACATTATTCTGACTGCTACCATAATGCCTCAGAAACATGGTATGATACCCTACCCAGTCATATTATATCGACCAGACCTAGAACTATTCTCTAAATGCTGGGCGCCAACCATTTTTCAATTATTTGGTATGAACCAGGCTGGATCGAACCCATGACCTTCCACATGCAAAATAAACTAGACCACTCTTCATAATCCAAAATTGATAATTTACAGGTTTAATTAGGGCATTATATTTAATTGTAACTTCATCATTTCTACATTTTAAAAGTGTAAAAAGCAAACAGAATGAAGAACTGGCAAACATTACTAGAAGAGCCGTGTCTACGAATGTAAAGGAGGATAAATCAGTTAATAACGAACAGGAAGTTATGAAACCTTGGTGTCACAGTTCACTGAACAATGTCCTTGAAGATCTGTAAACTTTATGTGAAGTAGTTACCAGCGTTATAAAGCAGTGAACATCATCTGTCACTTAAATACACAAGCCGAGAGATGCTGCATCTCTACAAGTCCTTTAGTCATGACTCCACAGGCCCTCCTCCCATTCCCAAACTACAGAAGCGGAACTCTCAAAGTAGGGCCGTTCTTAAAAAAATGTTTGTTTGCCACGCTCCCACCAACCTTCTGAAATTGCAGGTAATCAAATCTTTTTATTGACTTTCAAAGCGTTGATTTTTTTTTTTCATGATTTCTGACAACTTTTTATTCAAAATGACACTAAAAGGTCAAAATCTGGAGAGATAAAAGTCAGTTACCTACCTACAAATGTGAAATATACTTGGTTAGAGCACAGCAAACAAATCTTTTTTTATTTAGTATGGCCTAGATCTAAAAAATTTATTACAACCAAGCCAATCTTTTGAATTAAGATACTCAAGAAATTGCATCTTTCTATTTTCATGTACTTGAGAAACCTTTAACCAGTTAATAATTTCATTCCGTTATAAGAACTCTTAAAATAAAATTATTCCATTCAAATCATACCTCCCCCTCCAAGAGCACCAGGAAATGAAGAGTTGGACGCCATCTTCTGTACATTTGGATGTTTGCCGCCATTTCTCTGGATGTCGCGATCTGAGTGTCTGTGACGCTTGGGGTCAAGTTCTGGTTCCTGGCCTTTGTTCTGAAGAGATAAAATATGAGATACTGTATATTATATTTGGTATTGGCTACAAATTATACAAAATCTAGAATATATCAATAGAATATATGAGGCCTTAGGCCATTATAAATTAATTGCTAGATTATCATACATTTTTTTCTTAAAAAAAAAGGGGGGGGGGGGGTGGAATGAGAATTTTTTTTTTTTTTTTTTATGAAAAAAAGGGTCAGACTGGCTTGAAAATTAGGGGGCAGACTGGGATGATAATCTAGCAATTAATTTATTATTGCCTAATGAATTGAAGGAGTTGTAGCTAAAATAAAGGGGAAATGTTGAGGACTATGTAACCAATGCAAACCTATATACTCTTATGGTATACCAAGTCAAAACTGTCTGTAGAAATCATATCATGTTTTAATAACCCCTAGTCATTCAGAAATAAAGCAAAGAAAATGAGCATATCTATCAAAGAAAAATGGTGGAGCATCACAAAAATAACAGCAATCCAAACTTTCAACTCCTTATACTGGTTGGGACCTCAAGATACAGAGACAAGTTCAGAGATCTTCTCGATACAAACACATCCCTGACAGTCTCCATAGTCTGTTAATCAGTTGTCAAGTTTACCATAACAATCAAAATTCAGCCAATATTATCACAGATATGAGGAATAAAGGAATTTTGTGAATTAACAGAGCAAGAACCAATCATATTTCTTGTTTCATTCCAAAAATTTCCCACAGTTAAGACACTCAATATTTTTATAACCAAACATAATCTTTGTTAATTACTTTGAAGTTTAAATATTTCTTGCATGTGCAACTAATAAAGAAGCCAATTAAGTTCATGCCTACAACTACACTAATTAGAATACTTAATTACACCTAGCCAGGGCTGTAATGAAGTGATTCTGTTTTAATTACTGTTTTACAAGTGGAATTTCCCCCCTGATAGTTAGAATTAAGAAGTTTGCAGAATAAAAGGTTTTGACTATAAATCTTAGTGATGGAAATTCATAGAAATTATGGTCACTTTCACACAAACAGTTATAGAAATTCTAATTTCTAGCTCTGTGACAGGTATTTGGATGTGGTCACTTCCATACAAACAGTAACTGTTAAAGAAAATCTGTTACCGTATGTGGTCTTTAGATGACATCTCATGAGACCACTCGGCCACAGAGAACCCCTCTGTTATCCATCTTAATACATTTATAACCTAAATACTTAAGATAATATTTCACTTAATTCTTCACAGCTCTTCCAGTGGTCCTCTTGTGGTCAAGTAGATTATGGTGCTAATGACACGCGAATCCAGCTTGGGCCAAGAACTTTATGAAAGAAGTTTGCCAACTGACCTGAAACCGGTTGTCAATCAAACAGGTCAATAATCTAACCAATGAGTGACATCGTTTCCAGTTCTGCCATTTTCCTTGGACAAGTGATTGATCTTAAAGTAAACACTACATTACATTATTCTATTTAGTTGGACAAACAACGTCAATTTACCATTTGAAAGAGCGATAGGCTTTAGTGTCAGGTCAATTACTTGTGTCCGCCAGTAAAATTGGATATACCATATCATATAAATTATGTATAACTGGTCATGTGCTGAAAATGGCATAAAAACCCTTTGTGTGCTCCTCCCATATTTTTACTTGCCTGGTGCTCTCTTAAGCTTCTATTCTAGCCCTGATCATTAAACAAAGTGACAGATAACCGATACCCAGACACTTATTTTCACACTCTGGCAAAATTGAACTGGACACATCAACACACTCTAGACAATTGCAGAAAATTCAATTTACCAAATATTTTCTCTTCTACATTTTTTTTCTCTTTTCTTTCTTAGATGTCTCAGGACGGAAGTCTAACAAATGATCTTTCCAAGGCAATTTTCTCACTCTCTTGTGTTCAGCTATTGATTAAACGCTTGTCAAGCTGACCCTCAGGGTGTTTTCATTTACCGTACCAGCGCCTTAATGGAATCATCTCCTACATGGAGTTTGTGAGTTTGTACAAGATACAAAACATGGCTGTCTGTTAATGGCAAGAATACCTATTGATGGCAACATGACAATAATTACTTTAAGATTTCTAACATTTTCTGTATCATAACTTTGAAATTAGACCAAGGGCAAAGAAAAAAAGGACAAACAACTTTGCTTTAAAGGTATAAAATCCATTAATGGTTATGTTGCATCATGGGAGGATTAACTGTTTAAACTTTAGAAACAGGCCTGAAGCATCCAACATTATCAGGAGAATTTGTAGAACAGTTTAATATAGCATTCTCAGTGTTAGGATACATTTAATAACCATATGCAAAAACATACAGTGGCATTCTAATAAAAGAAAGAGAAACAAAAACTTGGTACACTTGCCTCAGGCCACTATAAATTAATTGCTATTATCATCAAAAAGGGTATGGAGGGAAAAATTTATTTATTTTTTTTATGAAAATAAGGTCAGAGCGGCATGAAATTATGGGATGATAATCTAGCAATTCATTTTTTATTATACCATTAACTTAGATTACTATGATTCTTTAACTTGCTCAGGGGCCAGACTTCGGACACAATCAGGCTCAAATAATTGGTAGAAAAATTTAAAAAATTGCATTGCCTACGTGTGTGTTACTTTTGTATTTCACTTGAAACAATGTGTTCTCACCTTCAAAGAAAAATTATCTGTAAATATTTACAGCAATCCTCCTCAATAATTTGTAATATTTATATGGCCACCCGAGGTTATTTGATTGGGCCAACACTCAGTTTATCACATAGTTAATCAGAAGTTATCCCATTTATTACTAACTCATGCAGATAATACAATCTATCCATAAACTGTTCTTGTAGATACATACAAATATTTGCAAACAAATCATCAGTGCCTGCAGAGTTCATAATTGTAAACAATTTTTTTAACGGGGTTTAAAGCCATTTTCAACACATTTCAGGTTACCATTATATAATGGTGTATCCAGTTTTATTGGTGGAGGAAGACCTCAGAATGAGTCTGAGTAGAATCACCGTCCTTTCACAAGTAAATGGCAAACATTCTTATATAAAAGTTTTGGAGTGAGCAGGACTCGAACCTACAGTGAGAGATAAATGATTTTGAGAAAGTGCCTTAGACCACAATGGGCCACAGGGGACCCGATAAATTATGAGAACAAATCTTAAGTGCAACAATGTTCATAATTGTGGGCAAATCTTCAATACTGCAAATATCGCAATGTTTGTGTACCAAGTTTTGAAATGAGGTTTCTCGAAAAAACAAAACAATACCACAGCAAAGACTTATTCAATTAATTTATTTTTTTCTCAAAAGAGAAACTTAAGAATAAGAAGCTGTGCCGACCTCAAAGTCACACTGAGCTGGGGCCGATGAACTAGCCAGATAATAAAGTACTGCTGATCTCAATCAATCCTGCACAGACCACACTGTCAACTCAACAAATATTAATCCATAAACTCATATTTGATGTTTCTCTTCCAGTTACACACAGTTAGATTTTTACATTGTGATAGCTACTGTGTCTACACTCAAAGAGTACTTTATTCCAACACCAATGAACCTGTACAAAGACACTCATTATGTACAATCAACTCCTAGACAACCAGACTCTGATATACTCTTATATGTTGACCACATTAAACTGGCAGTACCAATCTGACAGGTATCCAATACAAAGAGTAATTCAACTGTAGTTGTTTGAAGAAGTATACAATCAAACCTGTCTTTAAGTAGCCAGTCAAGGGAAGGATCAAAACTGACCTTTTAAGACAGGTTGTTGCTTAATACAGATTAATTTGCTAAAGCATAGAAATGCATAATAGGAATTATGGCTGCTCAATAGAGAAGACTGCTTACAAAGTTTTGACTGTATAAAGATTTTTTTAATTGTAAATAATGTATTGTAAATTGTGTTAAAAAGACACAATTTCCAATACATTATTTACAGTTTATATTATTGCATATACTTAAACTGGTCAGGGTAAGACCTCACTCAGACACATAATATAAACAAATTTGAGTAGAACCATGATCCTACACAAGTTACTGGCAAACCTTCTCACATAAATTGTTTGGATTGGGTTTGAACCCATGACCTCTAAGCAGTGAATTGTATGGGATCTTGAGATAGCACCTTTGACCACTTGGCCGCGGAGGACACTACAAAACTTTTAAGACAAAGGAAATCATTTTGAAATCTGCGAAAATAAAAATAGGATGAAAAAAAAATCATCAGTAACAACAGAAGCAGCAGCAGAAGCAGTAAAATATGTTTCTTTGACACAACCTCAAATCACTTTACCATGATCAAATAAACAAAAAGAGAGTCTACCAAAGATTAGACAGCTATTTCAAAGAGGATCAAAGTGTTAATTGATTTCTGGAAAGTAGGGAAAAAAGACATTAGCTTCCTCTGAGAAAGTTATTGTGAAAAAACAAGGCCAAGGTTATCTGTTTACTTTATGTATCCCCAGGGGTATAATCCAAAAGTAGGTTCTTATTCGATATATCAATGGAAGCTCTGCTAATTGGCTAATTAATTAAATTTTCGTTCAAGTAATCCATTTCCCTTAATTACATTAATTATTAAATCCTGTAAATAGCTTAAGGTCTTCCAAAGAGTGGTATCAGAAATAAGCAGTACAGCTCACCCTATGAGAATAGCACAGAAGAAATAAGAGCACTAATTGAACAAAATTGGATATACAATACTATGACCTATCAAAGGCAAGACTTGTGTCTCTACATCCGTGACATAATCGCAAATAAATCTTATAAACATATCAATATCAAACATGGACTGAGCCCTCCAAAATCCTCATAAATTCTCCCTGGTTGATCTCTGGCTTACAAAATAATAGCCTGAAGTCCCTGATTGCACTTTACCAGATCTGGGTTTAATATTGTTTGACCTCATGGTAAACACTGAAAGCCAATCTGGATTTATTTGAAACAATCCAGAATACAGAAAGATCAATTTACAGAATTTAACTTAAATTACAACTGTCGTTTTAGAAAGAAAATCTCATTAAAAAATGTATATACTATTATAATTATATATATATTAAAAAAAGCTCCATGGGGGTGTGTGGTGGAGCACCTGGTCTAGACACAGGGGAGGTTTTATCCCAACTAGATGATGAGGTAGGCTTAACCTTTTACTTCATATAGACGCCTTTGGACACCTCTATTATAGAGGCCTTTGGATATCTCTATTATAGAGGCCTTTGGATACCTAATATAGAAAGCTTTTGAAATATTGGGTTAATTATGTTTATATTAACTGACAGAGTGGAAAACAGTGCAGGAAGTGTTCAGATTGCACGTTACTGTTATACATGTGGACTGTCAGTCAGTTTAAAGTTTTTATTCACCCTTGACCTTTGAACTTGTGGACTGGTTGGCCAGGTATCAATATATAGTATGACTGAAAGGAATATCGCATACCAGTAAATCTGACGGTACATAACAGCATGAAATTTCAGAGAAGCAGTACTTGAAGAACAAAGAAAGAGCTCAGTGACTCAAGTTTCGACTTATTTATTTTTTACATTGAAAGTGAAACAAATTTTACAACTTAGATAAATCATGTTTCAAACCTTCATTAGTCTAAGGTACAACCAGTACATGCAGATAAAGTGTCTTGCTCCAGTACACCACAAATGGCTGTGGCCTGCCAGGGAATCAAACCCCAAGACCTTTCCATTCTTGAAACATACTCCATACAGTAGAATACGTTAATAAACATCAGCCCATATGATAAAAATTAATATAGCATCAAGAATTTGTATGTGCTTACAATTCAAAAAGCAGTATAACTGAACCTTTATCAATCTGAACAAAGAAAACTATATTGCCAATATATATCAGAGCCAGAGTGTATCCCTGGCATTTTATACATTATTTCCAAATATATAAAATAAAGGTAGCCATTATGAATGACAATGTACTTCATATAATCTCTCCCAGCTTACATAAATCAGCAGTCCACTTGATCCTGTCCAACATCAAATGGAAGCGACCATCTGGCGAGGCTATCAAAAACCTTGGGTAAACAAGGTCAATATTTGTCTAGGACTGGCAGCAGCTTGACCATTGTATTGAAGACATCTCTTGACCATCACAGTGGGTACAGTGTAGACACAGACCAAATCTGGTTACTTCTGAGTGATTTACAAATAATATTGTATAAGTCCGGCACCCGGAGTAACCCAAATTAAACCCTATAATTATATTTGTTTGAATATTTAGCGTCATTTTTATGCTGTCAACTCAGTAAACGTAACCATTTTTCCTGGGATCCTTGAAGGTTAACCAGGACTCAAGCACATCGAACTCCACAAGTAACTGATAACTTTCCCACTTGAATCAATGGTGAGTTATGTATGACAATGATACACAATGTCGTATAATAATCTATAACAGACACTGTGACTGTTCAGGAATTAAAACTCTGGATTGAGAGTCCATGCCCGGTGTATAAATAGAAACATTATTAAATTGTATTTAGTTACTAGGTAATTGAACTATTTTTTCCTCTCCGCCTAATTTTCAGCATTAACCCAGTAACCGACAGAATTTTGAAAATGTGCATTTCTGAACATAATTAGTGTATGTTGGTATAGAAATGACCTCAGGTCAAATCTGCATCTCAGTTGAAACATCTTCATCAGCACACACAAAGACATCATTACCATCTCGTAAACTTCTAGGAACTCATCGCCTCATTTACCTTCTGTGTGAAGTAATCCATAGGATACCTACTTTTTTTTTTTTTTTTTTTTCTGTTACGATATTTCATTCAAAGATATGAAATAGTTCTAAGAAAGAGACTTTCTGTTTTTTGTTGTTGAGAGGTAACCAGTTTATTTTTATTTTCACATCTGTCTTTTTTGTGTGTGAAAATTTCAACCATGTAAAGATGAAGAGAAATATATTTTACCAGACTGACAAACTGAGCAAACAGATACTATAAGTGTGAATAATAGAACAATATAACACCACTGACACTGTATTACTTCTGCCGACTACAGACATCATGAAAGCACTATAAATCCCATAATACAGTATTATTATTATGCATTATTTTCGTTACAAAGAGCATTATTTTTTTCTGATTTCATTACATTAAGCCATATCTTGCTATTCGTATCAATATTAAATCATCTACAAACAACATAGACCCAACCCAGATCATTAACTACAATTAAGTAACACAAATTAAGTTGAAGAGAGGGTGTCTGAATGGTTCTGGTAAGATGAGAGCTACTGGCAGATTTCACAGACTGACAGGCCTGGTTCACTACTGCTACCCGACTTCAATGTGCTCCAGATAAGCACTATTTGGGGATTATTTAAAAGCATTGAACTTTCTGAATAAAGCATTGAAATTTAAATCAAGGGGTAAAATAAGCATTGGTTATCCTAAATTTCAGTGTTGATTAGTTTCTTTTAAATGGCAATTTGAAAAAAATGATCATTTTTACCCTTAACATTTTGAAAATAGGCATTGCATACTAATTTAAGGGGTTAAATACTCATTTGAAGAGAAAATCTTATCTAGAGCACTGAGTCTACATCAAAGGTATTCTGAATTTAGGGACAAATGACCTGTGGAGCTGATTGTTGGAATATTTAGCACAATTTTTATGCCACTGTGGGCTTAACAAGCTATCAGTAACTGTTACACTAACCACTGTTACCTATGGGCCTGGAAAGCTAACCAGTACTCGAGCACACTCATCTCAGCAAGTAACTGAGTAACTAAGTTACCCACCTAAGGTAAGAGATGAATGACAATGAGATGCAATGTCATATATCAATCATTATGGAGAGATTGTGACTGGGCGGGAGAGTCAAATAAACATCCCCGGGATTGAGTCAGACACACTGCAGGGTTAAAAACCTGGAGGTAGGATAGCCACTTGGGAACTACCAACTGTATATCAGCATACAGCCTGGTTGGTGTGCGCTGTTTGTATCTCAGTCAGTAACCTGTCACAACTCTGTGATAATTTAATGGTCCAAAACCAAGGCATGGTACAGTTACACTATATCAGTCAGTACAACAGCAAATGACCAAAAATGGATGCAATGATCCCTTTACAATAGAACATCAATAATTGAATAATTATAGATGCATATGAAGGAGACCTTGATAAAAATTGAGCAAATGGATGTATTTCCTCCAAACAATTAACAGTTATCAGGCTACCAGATAAGAAACAGGAATTATCTGAACCACATCAGTCAAGAAAATGACCAACAATGGATGGAACGGCCACTGCACAATGAAACATCAATAGATGAATATTTTAAGATGCAAATGAAGAAGGAATAGGATTTCCAATTCCTGTATTCAATACAAAATCACTGACCTTGCTACTGACTAAAGATGTACTTGTTTTTCGGATAATGACGATAATGGACATGATAATGACAATGATCTATATACCTGGTTGACAATTAGCCATCTTAATGAGAATTGATTTGTATTCTGCCCTACATTCCCATTATAATATTCTACATATAAACCAATAATTTGCGGAGTATTTCTATAAATGACTTTCCCATCTGATTGTGCGATGCTCGAACAATTTATGATGTTACATATTAAAACACATGATGTATTATATTTAATTTGACATCTTAAAAGCCATCGCGGTTAAATCAAATAATAATCTAAATTAAAACAAATATTCAATGTGTTTGGTATGCAAGAAAAATAATCTCACAAGACTTTTTTGGTTCAGATAGAAAATCCAGTCCTTTGGGATAACTGTTTTTGCTGGAACTGACAGAGCAGAGATACCCCAATATAGAAAGATTATCCCTAGGGATGAAATTTTCAAACAGAGCCTCCAACCCAAGTAAGATTCTTACAATGTAGTTTATACAGTATCAAAGGGATGTTAACCCAGGGTTGGAGGTTATGAAACTGTCATCCTTGCTCAAGGAGTTCATGCTCAACTCAGAAACAAATGGACTCATTTTAACGTATTCTTCAGAAAAACTTATAACTTCCTGCCTCATATCAGCATTAATTTTTTCAAATTCAAAGCCAAGTCAAGTGTTTGCACTTAATAATATGTTTTATATTAATTTTTTCGAAATTGTGTTTGAGTACAAACTTGAGTTGAGTAATGCAAGAGTTATAATAACTGTAATGGCTGAACTTACTTTGTCTCTATGTCATTTCCAATCAATGTAAACTAGGTCCCAGTCTCGTAGAGCTTAGTTTAGTAGGACCTGTTCTGATAAATGGGTTGGTTGAAAAAAAAATTTCTCTTTATATATTAAACAAAGTCCTTCCACAAATAACTGGCTAACTTTGTCACATAAAGTTTTTGGAGCATGCGGGACTCAAACCTACGACGCTAGCGGTGAGAGGTAAATGACGTTGAGACAGTGGCTTAGACCTTGGCCATGGAGAATGAAAAAAATAGTTTCATATAAAGTTCTTATATAGGTTCAGCTCTCAACGTTTCTTCCAATACAGACCACATAAAAATTTCACCTGCATCATTGAGACCCATAGTTCTTTATGTTAATCTTATGCAACTAGTTTTATTATTTCTTTTGTGTTAACATGCAGAAAAAAACAAACTTATACGAGAAGTATTTGGGTGGTAAAAAACAGCATAAAGAAACATTATAAATGGTAAAATCAATATATTTATTGATAATAACTGATAAACTCCTTATCAGAATTCTCATCAGAAATTTCTGCTAATTTTACTTGAGCACATAATGTCACCTGTGTAACAACTAATTAGACCACTGAACTGTTTGTTTTTACATTGATTTTATCTTCAGCCATATTTGTACATTTCAAGTAACCACAAGATATTATCACTGTTCATACATCAATATCACATTAAGCGATAACAATAAGAGAAATCAATGATATTTCACTATGGCAACATGCAGGTATTGGAATAATTGAATAAAATTCCCAGCCGGAAAGTTCATTATTATGCCTTTTATTATCCAGTAATATAGCTGCATGATGAATATTTGAATTTTTTCTCTGCAATTGTTAGCAAAACAACTTTTACATGAAGCTAAAAGCAGCCAATTATGGAAGATTTAATATTATAACACTGCAATCTCGTTATATGACAGTCTGATGTAACATTTCCCAAAACCAAAATTGGTTATAACAATTGTTGAAGTGAATGAAAAATTTAAACTAAATTGCAAAGTTTTTGGGATTTTTATTTTATTTATAATCATTTCTGTGTGTGTCAATAATTTATTGTTCAGTTTCATGAAAACCATTTGCTTTAACTGGATACCTTTTTATTGCCAATAGAGGACTATGTATCATATAGATTTCATAGAAATGAATACGTGTCGATCACATGATGTAATGCGAGTAAAAATAGTTGTTATTGTTGTTGTTTGGTGTTTAGCATCACTTTCAACAATAATTAAGTCATATGGCGATGATGTCTACCTGAGACAGTATTCTGAGCACTGCCACACTGGAATATCATGCCACTCACATGGTATGATACCCCGTCCAGTCACATTATACTGACACCGGCCTGACTGGACCACAAACTATCCACTAAATGTAGAGCGATATAGTTTCAAGTACCATTTTTCAAGTCTTTGGTATGACCAAGCTGCGGATAGAACCCATGACCATCTGCATGTGACACGACTGCTCTCCACTAGACCAGTGTCCGAGTGAAGATGGTGGAAGCAGAATGTATATCTCAAAGCAAACACATTTTTTTCTCTAAATTATCAATATAATTATTCTAGCGAAAAATATAATACCAGAATAGAAAACAATAAAGAATGAAAGCAGTGAGAAAGTTCACTGGTTTTTTTCCTTCCTCTCTCAAATGTCAATCAAGACATTTAATACATTTTCTGGATGCGATACATTTCTTAATCCTGCAACAACAAAACCCTCTATTATAACATACCTTCGATGGAAAACTGATAAAGTTTCACATTGGGGCACCTACCTTAACCTGTATACAAGGGTTATTTTCTTACTTCAATAATACAACAATAATAAATACACTATGGAAAAACTACAATCAATAAATGCTACAATGTAAACAATGCAGGAGTTAGCATACTACCCTTGGAATGCCACTGTCACAGAGAAATCACACCTGAATAGAAAACACTACTTCAAACTGCCATAAGAAAATAATTTGAGCAAATAAAAAGATTTCTATCCAACAAAACCAGATTTCAAGTGTGATATTTATATATGACACTCATTTGTTTTTACTTCTTGATCAGCCCATACAGAATTTTTGTAGATATCATCCCGATGTTTATGTGAAAGATTGATTCAGTTACCTGTTGTTATTTAATGCTGTTTGCTCCTCGACACTATTTTGTTTGCTGTTTGTACTTTAAACAAATAATTTTGGTAACCCCAAACCATATTGTTACAACCCAAAACAATAAGCCAAAGTGGCATAGTGTAGCTTATACTGAAATTAAGCTTTATAATCTTGAACAAGTCACTCTCAATGGCACAGTTCAATGTAATGATTGTGGCATTAGTGACAGTGAAGGATGAATATATTTTCTATACATTATATCATAGGCTAGTTCATTCATTTTCAATGGCACGGTTGAATGGTTCCGATTGTTTTAAGTGACAGAGAAGAGAAAATAAGGGTTTCAATATATTTTCAAAACATAAATCATTATAGACTGCTATGACACCCATGAAAATGGTGGACCTGTGGACAACATTTGAATGGAACCAGTCCTGGTGCAATTAATTAGCCTATACAATTATGACTGATTAATTGATTGATTGAATATTTAGTGCAATTTTTATGCCATCGAAGGCTAACCAAATCTGGTTACTTCTGAGTGATTTAACAATAATATTGTATAACTCTGACACCCGGAGTAGCCCAAGTTAAACACTATATATTTGTTTGAATATTTAGCATAATATTTATGCCATCAACTATCAGTTAACCTAACCACTGTTTCCTGGGATCCTGAAAGGTTAAGCTGGAGAACTTTAGCACACCCAATCTCTGCAAGTAACTGATAACTTTCCCACTTGAGTCAGTAGTGAGAGATGAATAAAACTGAGATGCAATGTTGTATATTGACCATCATAAAGACTATGGCCGGGCAGGGATTCAAACTATAGGCTATACAATTATGAGTAGATCAATACACTATTTAATTAACCGTAAAGGAATGATCATTAGTTAAAAACATTAATTAAGGTTTAACCATTTAACCATGGCCAACTGCTGCAAGGTTATAAACTTCAAATAAAAAAAGTTGTAGCCAACAGTGACAAAAATCAAAGGGAGTTCTTTGAAATAATATCTTTTTTCTTTCTTTCTGTGACTGTATTTTTTTTTTCAGTCATTCCAAAAAGCTTACCGGTATGATATTATGTTAATAAAAATATCTTTATGTATGTTTATAGCCTAACTTTATATGTTTTCTGTACCAATTAACCCTTGATTGACAGAATTTTTCTATAATATTCTTGCTTAATTGCATCTGTGTTTTAGGACTAAACCATTATAAAGTTATCATTTATAAGGAGTGTTGATAATATACTGGTATGGTACTGACTGAGAGACAAACTATGTAGACCTCATCAGTTACTGAGTTAATCCAATCTCATAATTACACTCTAGTTTCTAGTATAAAACCACATTGTTTAGTTTATACTAATTTATTTTAGCATGATTACAAAGAAAGCTTACAGTCTATCTGAACCGCTGTCCAATACACTTCCAAGGTAGATCCAGTATTGAGTGTTGATTGTTTGGGAGGCAAAGGGTCGAGCTGGGGATTGAATCAGCAACCTCAATCATGAGCAGCCGAAACTTTACCCATTACACTCCGGCCTTCTTGAGTTCCATTGTTTGGGAATGATGCCAAATGATATCAAATGATCATTAAGCTGGTTTAAGCAGCAGACAATATATCTGCATAACTAATGGGAATTAAAAAGGGACTGATCTTATTCTTACTCATTAAAGGCAGGTTCATTTATCAAGACTGAAATATTTCCAATCATTCCCTGGGGTATGGTGGCCAATAAATGTCAGAAGTTAGCAAATCCAATCTAGATATCATCTTACTGTCCCAACCACATCTATACATGGTGCTCTGCATCAAACAGATGCATAATCTAGTAAAAGCATGCTTTGCATTGATTGTGGTCAATCCCATAAATCCACAAATCACAATAAATGTATGCACGGTGGTGATGTTTCAAGATATGTGTGGTCATTGTAAATTGTTAAACCACACCTTCCTATTTTCCAGATTAGACTGATTTAGTACAATAACAAAACTGTTTTCCACATGTTCAAGACAGATGTCCAGAATACCTGATCTGGAGTCAGAAGCAAAAATAAACAACACCCTATCATGAAAGTAATGATATACATTCAGAAGTGTTGAAGTGTCATGGAGACCTCATTAATCTTCTCAAACAAGTTACTGCACATTTAGAACCAGAGGTGCATAGGGACACTTCAGGAGAAATTGACCTGACGCGGACGGACGCTGTCTCAAATTTATTGAACCTCAAGACAAGACTATCACCAATTTATTAGTTTAAACTGATCTATTTTACTTTGATTGCGAAAGAACTTATACAAATCATGCTAGAAGTCTTCCTGGGTAGAACCATGCAGTACTTAAAGCATTTGTGGAAAGAAAGTCGTGCACATGGCCGTGGGGGAGAACTTATCCAACAACCCTCCAATCCTATGTTCGATGCTCTACCACTGGACCACGCGTTCCACTTTTATTACGCCTGGAAAGTCTCAAACATAGACTAAACAAACACAGGTGGTTTCTGCGTGTCAGTCATTCCATACAGTTTGTTGAGAAACTAAGAAATTAACGTTTCTTATCTTTGTAATCAAACCAAAATTGATGAGCTAGGAGAAAGAATCAAACATTATTAATTGTATCAGGATATAATTAGAAAGTTAATTAGGTATACTTCAAACCTCTCCAACAAACTGCACAATAATTACTTGCAATATCCTAAACTCGTTAGTCATACAATATAGTAGGAAGGAAGGAAGCTAAAATTACTCAGACAGAGACCAGGACATGAAAATTGACACGCAATTAACTGTGCATATCTGCATCTAACTACAAGGAGTATTATTCAGTTAATTCAATTTGATTAATAAATAGTTTGATTGATTCTATATAGCTTAGTCTGGACAATAAAAACTCACTTGCCTAGGTTCCAATTGTAACCCATCTATTTTAGTATAAAGTATAGAGTGCGTAGTCCAGATTGGGGGGGGGGGGGGGGGGGGGGAGCGTTTATTAGAGTGGGGGCGTTTATAAGGGAATATACGGTAGATATATTGTGGTTGGAATCAGTCTATGATACCCTCTCCCTTATAATACAAACTTTTCTTTTATTTAAACTTATTTGTTTTACAAGTTCTTACAACCTAGACAAATCACACTCGAAGTCTTAGATAAGAACAGTACTAAGCATATGTAAAAAAAAAGTGTCACTACACATGGCTGCAGCTTTCCCCCCCCCCCCCATCTTTCCCTGATCGATTATTTTGTTACACAGACAACAATTAGCGGCGTGTTTATAACCTTTGGACTCTTTAACCCATTGTTTATATCTTGGGTGACCACTTAACCACTTTTGGTTGAACAAATACTTCCCCATATTTGCTGTAAAAATACTGTCTGCCAATTAAAACATTACAAAACGTCGGCAATGCGGTTAGTCTGTGTACGCTGAAAGATCATTGTTCCATGTTGATAAGAGCAAGCGTCCAAGTGATTTAAAGTGAAGAGTACACTGACCATTAATTCGTATATACCAGTACGCAGACTAGTAATTTCATACAGATTTTCAGCTTTTTTTCATCCTTTGTCGATTATTTTATTGACTCTCAAATAATTCTGAACCACTTTTTCGGGGATTTAAACCAGATTTAAGGTTTTTTCCATGGCTTTATTGTTTATCTTTTATAAACGCCCCCACCTTGTAAAATGTAACGCCCCCGGGGGCGTTAATTAGGGAATATACGGTATGTGTATGAAACTGAAGTGGTGGCTTTTTGTTTTTCCTATGGAAATGCAACATATTTGCTGAAATACTTGATAGGGTTCCGTTGCCGAGTGGCCTAAGGCACTGTTTTCTAAAGACCACTTACTATCCACCGTTAAGTCTAAAAACTTTATGTGAGTTACTAACGAAAAAAATTGTGTTTCTACTCAGATTCATTCCGAGGTCTTTCCCCGCATAAAAAATTGGATATGCCATATAAAATAATGACCAAGGGCGTTAGATCACATTTTCAACAAAAAAAAAAGAAAACATTTTGTAACTGAAATATGATCATCTTTTACAATTTTGCTCCATTAAAATTTTGTGGTGTCGCATTTAACTGATTTTTTAATCTGACCAATCAAATCAGTCGTAATCAACCACTTTCAATCTAGTCTGTATGCTTCTTTTTTTAATCATAACACACTTTCTAAAATTCTTCCACAAGGATAAAATTAAAAACACCTGTACTTCTGATCCAATACAGAGAATTAATAAAACCAAACAGCAGTACAACTTTACATTACCTAGTTAACAAACAGAAGCACCTGCCGATGATGTCTGCGGCCAGATGGAGTGCATATTGTTTATATTACTCATAAACCACAATCAACAATTGGATATGTTCTATTTTTAAATGGTTTGGAGCGAAACTGGATCAAAGACTGCTTTATATTGAACGAAAATGAGATATTTTTCAAATAGAGATGATTATTTTGAAAAGAAGGAAAAAAAACATGCAAAGAAATTACATTGTCAGTTGTTGATTTTATTTCATGTAAAAACGTCTTAAAAAATTTACTATTATTGGAAAACTACACCAAAATTGGTATAATTATATCCCACGTCAAAGGAATACTTTTAGTTATGACAAATGTCATAATTACTTCAACATTACCAGAGAGTGGAAATGTCTAAATAGGGTCATCATTCCTGATATGAAAATGACCGACTGTACTGAAAGGTTTATCACTGTCAGCTTAGTAAAAACCTGTATTTATAAATGGTGATACACATATTTGTTTAACACCATTATAGCTATATACTCTGTTTACTGGTAGCGTAAGACCGGGAACAAATCTGAATACTGCTATTCTACAACTGCCTTGAACCCACAACTCGGCAGGGTGAGGCAAGTCATATCAGTTAGAATTGAGAGACTTTCTATAATAATGGAGATGAAAATGATACCAGAGAAACAGCTGATGTCATTTAATACTTGTAACACATTAAATAGAAAGAGATTGCATCCTTTTGTTGTTGTTGTTCCTACCTACAGACTGACAAGACAAATGCGATAAAACTGAGGTCCAATAGGTGACAATGAAAAACACATTCAAATGTCTGGTCTATAGCAACCCCGAAGCTCTTATTTCCCATTTAAAAGTATTTAATGACCCTTCCTAAAAACAGAAGGAAACACAAATTTCAGACCAAAGCATTGTAATGAGTTTTATTGCATGGAAAAACTATGATGATAAAACAGATAATCCTTTGGGGATAAAAAGTCTACCCCACCTAAAGTGCTGTAACAATTAATCAGGGACGAAATCACATCATGGCTCCAAATTGTATAACATTT
Source organism: Panopea generosa (assembly GCA_029582155.1). Lineage (NCBI taxonomy): Eukaryota > Metazoa > Mollusca > Bivalvia > Adapedonta > Hiatellidae > Panopea > Panopea generosa. Next base: position 47,072,045 of record CM055907.1, read on the forward strand.
TACTCGAAATTGGTTTAGCATGCAGCTGGTACAGCACGCACACGTGCGGCTATGTGCACAGGTACAGTGTGTATGATCTTAAGTTAAAGGTTCCCTGCAGAGTGTGAGGCATACACCATGCAGATAGTCATCAAATGATTTAAATAAGACATTTTTATTAGACTTTTTTTTTATTTTTTATTAAAATATTACTTAGTTTCTGTTTATTTCTCATAATTATGTGTACACAATATCTTTAAATTTAATAAAATAAATTATTCATGTACCAGTGGCAGGATTTTACATTGATTCCAATCGGTAGTTACAAGGGGATTTTATATAAATCAAATATCACGTGGCGGAGAAGACTATATATGCTTTGCCCAGTGGAGCTAAAAAACAATCTCAGGTACAAATAGTAAAGTTGTGATGAAATCCAAGTTGAAACCACAATTTTTGGTAGATCAGAGATAGGAATTATGATGAAATCAGAGTTGAAATCACAATCTCAGTTGAAATAGGAATCAATCTGATGACACCAGGAACATGCAATAAACCTGAATGATGCATTATGTAATAATGTATTATGAATTATATACACATTGTTTTCATTCCGGTATCCCATTATTTACATTCTGAAAATTGTCAAAACATTACAGAGTACCTACAGTTGCAACTGGATGTCAACAAGACAAAGCAATCTTTTAATGTAGAGTTTTTCATTTCTCCACAATACACTTTGCTGCCTGCATAATTGGCTTGCCTAAATTCCCAATTAGCAAGAACTGTCACATTTAATTAATACATCTGAAGACTACAATGTCTCCAGGGTTATTTCCACATTATGTCTATAATGCAGGAATTTTCAAGAAGTCCCAATATTTGATAAGTCTGTGCTGTTGTAATATCTGATTAAATACATAATTGCCAGAACATAATCATTATACTTGATCACCATTATAATATCCACCAACAAAAAACAACCTCTTGCAAACCATGTTAAATGTCTGTCATACATTTGATAACTATCATATTTATGTTGGCAACAATTGCTAATAGGCACCTGTGTCTCACAGATTTCTATCATTATAATTGTTACTTCTTTCAAAATCGACAAAATTGAAGAAAGCCATTCTCAATGATGTATTAAGGGAAATGAGATGATGTATTAAGGGAAATGAGATGATGTTTTAAGGGAAATGAAGCATTTTAGTAAGGCAGATATTGCTTCACAAATATGCCAAATTGGCAGTCACAGACTCGTATACTGCAAATGGATATAAACAGCTCTCGGAAATAAAAAGACAGACAGACAGACAGACAGACAGACAGAGACAGACAGACAGACAGACAGACAGACACAGACAGACAGACAGACAGACAGACAGACAGACAGACAGACAGACAACAGACAGACAGACAGACAGACAGACATACATACAGACAGACAGACAGACAGACAGACAGACAGACAGACAGTTACCTCGACTAGTTGATAATAATAATTGTCCACAATCCTGTAATACTGAAAGGTATCTTCTGCGCTGACCACCATTTCGTTTGCTCTATGGTTATTCCAAGTCATGAAAATATCACAATATGCAACTTGGGCCGCCAAGTGTTTAATTGTTTATTATATAATTAGTCACTTTATGACTAACGAATCATTCAACAAAATCTTCCTTTTTAACGTAAGTAGGAGCACAAACACATACGCACGTCAGTAACCCACACATTTTCTTTCCTGAATAAAATGTTTATTTCCTTAGAAGCAGTCAAACTATTAAATTCCGATAGGCGTTACAAAAACAGTAGTATCCAAACCATTGTGGAAAGGTCACTGGAACAGTAAAACTGTTTCTCAAGTCATTATTGAATTGTTTCCCATTTAACAATCCTGTCACTTATACACCATGACATCCAATCAATTGGAATGCACCCATAAGACCCTGATTATCCATGAAATGTTGGTTAAGTCGCTAAATTCCACATGAAACACGTGCAATCACAGATGAATAATTACTCTAGCTTGTCAGTAACTTACAGTAATACTGCACTTAGCTTCTTTCATGTTATTTTCTGAATTTGTTTTGTTATTTCACCTTTTTCTCATCCAGTCTTAATATTTCTATGCTTTTTCAAGCGAAATAAAAGTTTATCATTATATTTAAAACAGTATAGTCTATGCTTCAAACCATAGCAAGTTATTAACTGCAAAAAAAAAAATGATAGTTTATACAAATTTATTTTAGCTCTATTGCAAAGAATGTTCAGAGCTTATATGAATCACTCTTAAATGAGTCCACTGGGTAGAACCTGAATACTGAGTGTATTTTATATTTATATTTTTAGAGGCATCAGGCCAAGCTGGAGATCAAAACCAGCAACCTCTGGCATGAGCGGCCAACACTCAATGAACAATGATGCAAACAACAATAGAAATTTTTGTTTCAGGACTTTCTCACAATTACTTAAAATCATTTCTCAACCATTTAAACACAATTTAGCATCAAATATCATTTTCAAGAAAATATTCATGAAGCTAAGAAAACCGTTTTAAATAAAATTACGTTTGCAAAATACGGAACAATTTTTATGCCAACACTGGTAAAAACAAATTCCTAAGCAAAATCACTCAATTTATTAACATCAATAATTCAATTAATTCCCGATACAAAATCCCAAACAAATTAATCACTTTTACCCAATTAAATTCAGAAATAAACAGTTCAAATAACAGCAGCACTTTCATTCCAAATTTCTAGCCTGACAAAATACGAAATAACATTTATATCAACCCGGTACAAACAAGTTTTTAAGCATATATCCCTCAATTCATTCACATCAATAACTGAATTAATTCCCGATACAAAATCCAGAATGAATTAATATTAATAACTTCTACCCAATTAAACTTCAGAAATAAACAGTTCAAATAACAGCAGCACTTCCATTCCAAATCACACAGCCCTCATTCCAATACGAAACCTCTTTGCACTGAATCTTTCAAATCAATCAGATCTGGTGTAAACAATTCATCATACTGCTTTTATCCATCACAATTCACAACAACTTGAATAGCACAACAGCACTCAACACAAACATCAACTGATTATCATTTCTGTAAACTTATCTTTGAACAAACTCCACAAGCACTTTTCAATGATTTTTAACGCCTGCACTTCTAAAACTAAGTGACAAAAAAAAAGAAGTGACGGACAAAGTAATCCTCTTAACTTCGAAAGGAGACAGTTTTTAGTTAAATTTTCTAGAAAATCTCACATCAAAGCAACATTTACTTGTCTCTTAAGCAGGATGTCAAAGTGACAATGCTCAAATTTCATACTTCTCAAATCCTGTGATACTATTTTAACAGAGGAGGAAATCAATGTACGCTCTGTACATGAGGCAAAAGGCAGCTAGTGGGACAGAGATTTAATTGATTTGTTGGTATGGTACAGCTATCCCATGTTTGTATCATTATTGACAAAACTACAACAAATGAGCACTTTGAAGAATCAGTTAAATATACAACAATTAAACAAACTGTTAGAATGCCTGATCAATATACTTAGTGGAGTCAGATGGACACCGAGTTCAGATGATAAAAATGCAGATCAGGGTTACAACAGGTATGAAAGAAATCTATGATTTATGGTTGACAAGCGATGAGAGGCAGGTGAAAATTGGAACCAGGGACAGAAGATTTTTTCCACAAATATTTTCTTTGGTTTCTTTTCATTTCTAAATTTTAATACTTTGGATTGGGAAAAACAATTATTTGCGTTTGGGAATGTGGAAGAATTTCGACCCCAAAATTTGCAAAAAAAAAGAGTCCTGTAAGTAGACAACACTCTTGATTTTACAGCTCTGGGAGCACTAGCAGAGTCATTAAGTCATGTTGAGTCCTTCGTCTAAATGTCTCTGGAAAATTTTAGATTGGAGCACTGGGCATGATATCACACATATCTTAAAGTGAGTATTGAAGACTTCGAGATAGAAATCCTGCAGTTTTGCACAGGATCATAGCAATTCAACATTAAAAGAATTTGGCTTGCAAATTCAGTTTTATTTCAATGTAAATGAATGTAAAACTGACAATGAAATTTGCTTTCCAGAACAATCTCTTTTGATGCATTTTGCTATTCTGTATGGTATGGTTGATTGGTCTAAGACAGCGGTCTCTTGATCACTTACCTCTTACTGCTGAGGTAGTAGGACTGTATGAAGATTAATCTATGTGAGAAAGTTTGTTATATGAGGAAAGAGGATGATTCTACTAAAATTCTTTTCGAGAATTTCGGTCATATGAATAAAACTTGATGCCATATATACAACAGTTGTTGTATGGTGGTTATTGTCACTTTCAATAATTTTTCACTTATGTCACGACGGTGTCTACTTGAGACAGTATTCTAAGTGCTGCCACAGGGAAATATAATGCCACAGACACATGGTATGATATCCCACCTAGTCACAATATACTGACACTGGGCCGAGTAGACCAAGAACTATCCTCTAAATGCTGAATGCCAAGTGAGGAACCTTCTAGTACCATTTTTCAAGTCTTTGCTATTATTTGACCAGCGGGGATCGAACCCACAACCTGCGGGTATTGGAAACAGTGTTATGCTATTTCTGTATGGCAAACAATGAACTTTCTAGTTTAATAGTGAATGCACTTCATTAGAATTGAACGCAGCTTATAACCAAACTGTAATAGTCTTATCAAAATTTGTGAGAATAGCTGCCGGCAGGATTGGAAACTCGTTGCAGCTGGATCAATACACAATTGTGCTCTCCGTCAAGCCTCTGTCATTATATGTATGATCATCTGTGTCATTATTTCCATCAGTTTGCACCACAATATACTATTATACGGACCATTTCATTCCAGGAAAAATCAACATTACACTTCATTTAATCATTCCTATATTTTTGCTAGGTTACATCGGGCCAGCACGGCTGTCACTTTTTCGATCAATTCTGAAGTGCCGGCTTTAAGTAATAAATAAAGCAGTTAAAAATATCGCACTGATGGCAATATTCATGCAATATTTGCTTCCAATAATGGAAAGTTTGTTTTATTTAAAGCCACACACAATTTAATATTTTGTTGCTTTGTTTCTCAATATTTCTATCTGAAAATGGTAACAAGATGATGAGCTAACACAGCTGTTTACATTATACAATCATAATGTAATTTTTGTTTAATACAAGTTTAGTTTAAATTTACTTATTTTACTTCAATTGTAAAACAAATTCTTACAACTTTGACAAATCACACTCAAAGTTTTCCTGGGTAGAACCAGTACTAAAAGTGTTTTGCTCAAGATGATTTGGGCTAAGTGTTATTGTTTTTGGAAATATTCATTTTCAGTAATGGACGTAAACACCCTGTAAACCCTTGTTGCTTAAAATCTAAGCCTATCCCCGAACTGGTAAATAGGACTGCATATGGTTGAGTTATTGTATAATCTTGCTGGACTTTACAAAAGCATATAATACAGCACTTCTCTCTGATGTAGCTTTAAATACATACTCTATTATAAATCAGGTCTCATGCCAATTCTGCAATCCACAGATGTTGTACAATTAAAGTACGTTTTTTTACAATTTTCACAGAAATCTTCTTTTTATTATCTAAAAAATCTCAGGGGTTTTAGACCCGTGTCCAACTCTAAATCAGTCTGTGAACAAAGAATGTAAATATAGTTGCCTTTTAAACAACTAATAAAGTTGTCCCTTTTAAAGGGGAACGCAACCCTGTGTATAAAACAGGATAATATGAATAGCTATGAGTTCAGCTTTCTATTAATAGTATTATTATGCATAAATTCGAGTCCATAAAGATATATCAGCTCGTTTTGTAACGGTCATTTTCGCACATCGACTTTATGGTGGAAGTCGCCATATTGGATACCTGCGTGACGTCATAACTGCACTTCCGGTTTAAAACATAATTGATTTATACGCTACAGCAGATGTAGAAACGTGCAATTATAGTCACCGGCAAAAGTACTCGCAAGACTAATAAAAAGGATTTTAGTAACGGAGAAGGACTTTTTGCCTACAACTTTGAACCAGAATTTTCAGAAGCAGAGTTAAATGAATTAGAAGACGAGAGAAATAGTGAGACGGCACAGTTGTTCACACACGTGAAAGATTTTTGCAGCTGCAAAAACAGTGTAATGATGCTTTCGTCTGACGAAAATACGTGCTGCAGATGCAATTTCACACTATTGGAAATTCAGAAGATTTAGAATGTATCACAGAAATAATACAGAGATGTCACAGCAATGTCTTATGAAGTTTTCACCCAAAAAGATGATAACTGTTAAACAGTCACACCGATCATGAACCAGAGATCAAATCCGAAACCCATCAATCACAACTCTGACATCTTATCATGTAGCCTGACATTGATGATTGAATTTTTCAAAATAGTAAAATTACCCTTAGCTTGATAAAAAAAAGTAATTATTGCCGTCAGTGTTGATGTAGATCCAGACGAGCCTGCACATTCATGCTGTACTATCAGGGTTTATACTGTTTGCTACTCAGTCAATACATTATCAAAAAAAAACACTAATTAGACCAAGAATGGAATTAAGGGAAAATGTTTTGTTACATATATTTACCTGTCTAAGAGAGAATAAGAAATAATATTATATCTCTTTTCTTATCGTGTTTAGCTGGTGCGGCCATTGTTGCGTACTGAGAAATGGCTGATAAAATTTTGATTTCATATCCTTTTTAGTAAATTTAGATGAAGCATGAATGAGTTGGGTTTTTTTTGTGTTGTTTTACATAACTGGCACTGTCTTTTGGTTATTCAAATGGTGTTACTACCCAATTTGATATATGATGATTATCTATTCTACCAGTTCTCTGAACATATATGAATGTGTCTCCTTATAGGGAGTGTCATATGGAATATAATGTCTACAGGCATATTGCACAAAGTGTATGTTACTGTCCAGCTACTGGCACCCTGCTGAGCTTTCATAATTCACCAACACCACATTCACACCATGTGGTAATGAGAAATACCCTGCCACATTGTGCATATTGTACCCTAATAAGCGTGATCACCCCAGGTTTAATGACCCCAGGGTTTATGACAGGATGTTATATCACACAGTATTATGCCTTATTACTAATTTAAACATTTTCAGTTAATTAGGGTTTCAATATTAATGCAAACTTACAAGTAAAAAAATTAAGTTATATGATTTTATGAATATTTTTCATAAATTGTATACCAGAACACTATTTTAACAGTAAAAAAAACTTTTCATGTATTAATGAATAAATAAAGGAACAAAGGTTTTACTTTATCTTTTTTCATTGCGAAGTTGAGGTAGTTCAAATGTCTATTCAAGAATAATGACCTAGTTGACTGTGAAAAAGCCATATATCAATAAACTAAATTGCCTATTGATTATAAAATTAATAAAATGAGTTTATGAACAATTAATGGTTGACTGAATATTAAGCATCATTTTTTGTCATCGAGGGTTAACCACTGTTTCCTGCAAAGGTTAACCAGTACTCGAGCACACCCAACAACCGCAAGTAACTGATAATTTTACCACTCGAATCAGCCGTGAGAGACAAATGATTTTAAGACACAATGTTGTATGTCAGTCATCACAGAGACTGTCGCCGGGTTGGGATTCGAACTCGAAACACCAGGATTGATAGTTAGACACGTAACTGACTGAGCTAATCGGGCCTGTCACAATTAATTGGCCTTAATTTGTATTTTAATAATAACTTTTAGATACCATGTCGTTTTCACACCTTATGTTTTGGCATTAACCTCTTGTTTTTATTGTTAATTGGATTATCACACCTGTTCAAACAGACTGCAATTATAATATTGTGAAAGTTTGCTATATCAATTTCGCAATATTTTGGAAGAGTATATAAAATTACAAATTAAATTTTAGAAATCAGCTGAGCTATATGTTATTAGCACATTTTTAAGAGCTTCCCACTGGATAATATACACTAAGTTTATAATTTATTATGTATGTCGCATATGGTCATCTTCGTACTGAAATCATCAGAAATTGTATCCTTGGGTAGTAGTACGCCAAGGCATTGGAACGCTTCATTCTACAATCTTAAGTCCTACCCCAAAGTATAAAGGTGTTTTGCACGTGATGTCACCAGAAGCTTGACACTGAGGCAATGTGAAATTACATATAAGGAAAACTAAAAACAACGCTGCCCACAAAACATATCGCATTACTCCACTCACTTATTCCGCTGAAGAAAACAATATTTATGGTTAAGTCCTTCAATTCAGAATAGTTTTCGCGTTTAATTGTCTTCCTTCGATGTTCACTAATGTACTGTTTATCTATCTATCAATTGTTTACGTGAATTAGTGTATATACAAAAGAGTATCAGTAGAGAGCAGTCACTAACGACACAATACAATTTGCGCGATAACTAGAACGGAAGTGCAGTTATGACGTCACCGAATACCTCCATCACAAAAGAGCTACAAAATGGCGGCGCCCATAGCATTTAGGAAACGCTTGAAATCATGATATTTAATGTCATTTTTCTCATTTGATAAATTTCGTACAATTAAAATTTGTTGATTTTTGTGTTATTTACATGTCTATTTAACGATAAATAGCCATTTATATTCTGACGTGCGGTACCCTTTAAGGTAAACTAACAATAACGCATAACATATCAACATTTTTTTTTGCCTCATTTCCAGTTTTCTACACCATTTACACAAACCAATAAAACCTGCCAAACAACTGAAGAAGAAAGGTACAGTTTTGACATGATTATAAATCATTCTTGTTCCATTTCCATTAAAAAGTCCTACCATATTCCCATTTGTGTCCTCATATTCTGCAGGAGGATTGGCCAAACCATGAAATCAGTCTAAAATGTAATTTGAGCGGGTGTAATTAACTTAGGCTGTTGTCAGTTCACTTAAAGCGCTATTGTAATGATGACAAGTTTTGTAAAATTTCATCTATCTTTCCTACTTAATGGAACCTATCTGTACGCAGTAACAATGCTTCCGATTATTTGTCTCCTGCACTAGTGACTGTAATTATTATAAAATTGTAATTTTCAAGCCTATGTATGTACATGTTTTTTCAAGTCAATTTTCATGGGTGGGCCAGCAATACTTGCTTTTTTTCTCTTTTTGATCCATTCTCTAACAACAGAATAATTATGAGATTCAAACAAATTACCACCAATGTTGTTGTTGTTGTTTTATCAAAGGCATACACTCCTACTATGCCTAATGAGTCACATTAAGGAAGAACTCTGACAGAAGCAACCACTCCAGTAATTATTGCATTAAACTGAAATAACAAACAGATAAATTTCTTCCCACAGCAGAATACATTTTGAGAACTATGAAATCTAGATAACCAACTTTAACAGCATTTAAAATAAGTGATTAAACTCCAAGTTATCCAACACGCTCCTGTCTCACCAATATTTTTTTAAAGTTTTACTTAACTTGTTACTCCATAGATACACGTTTTCCCGCACCAATCAAAGAAGGTCTTTGAAAACAGTGCAGGAAGAGTTAAGATTGCTCGTAACGAGCAATCTGAACACTTCCTGCACTGTTTTCCACTCTGTCAGTTAATATAAACATAATTCACTCAATAATTCAAAAGCCTTCTATATTAGGTGTCCAAAGGCGTCTATATGAAGTAAAGGGTTAAATACTTAAAATCTTAAGACTAAATTTTGACTGGTTAACTTAAATATCTTTAATTAATGTCAATGAAACCAAATGCATTTTTTCCAGAGCCAGTCTAAAATCTTGATCCCCTGGATGCTTTTCTTTATTTTAATGTTAATATCTAAATTATATACTTAAATAATTTACGTCGGTGAGACAACAGCCAGACGATGTGGACTATTTTGTAGATCTATATCTTCTGAATTTCTACAGTAAACAGTTTTTAAAAAAAAAAAAAAAGTGTAAATATATTAAATGATTGAGACAGCAACAATAAAACCCCTGATCCGCTTGCCAGCCACTAGCAGGATTAATGTAAATGGTATACCACTGACAAGAACAACCCTATAAGAAATTATACCAATATTAAATAAAAAATCATTTTAACATGTCGGATTAATTTCCATACTGTTGAATAATTCCCACAATTATTAGGTAAAAAACCAATAACTTGAAAGTAAAACAAACAATAATACATAAACACACAAGACACATTACTGAATATCTCCAATTGCCAATTTTTTTTATTACAAAAATAATCCTCGGTCACTTCAGCACATATCACCACATCTATCCAGTATCTGTCATCAATACTAACTCTCTCTCCGCCACAGTCGACTGTGTACCTACAAAGCCAGCACTCTCCTACAACTATTGGAGAAGATATCCAAGAATCAATACAAGTCTTAAATACTATGTCCAATACTGGTGATAACAGCCCTGCCACTGCCTGGAGTTACGCTGTCTCCAATAGTTAAGAAATGCCGGTGTACCAGGCGGTATGCCAGGACACCGAGCAACCACCGTCCGAGCAACCACTGTCTGTCATTGGCAGTCGAATAATTCATTACAAATTCAAGGGGGTTCATTGACAACGTTTATCCCCCTCAAGTGGGTTTTCATCAGCTAGCATCAACTTGTGTATTAATCCATTCTTTAAGAAGATATTGGTTGAAAAGGACGTAGTATTCGTAACAAAGGAAACAATTTTTTATGATACTGTTATATCTAAATTATTTCTGAAGTTACGCTAACACAAGTTTTGTCTGATTAAACTATTGCAATAAGGATCATTGCACATAGTATTGCTTCTTAAGAGCCATTACAGCAACATAGAAGTATCCCTTAACAAACTTTTATTGGTTCGAGGTTTCGATACAAAATTTCATACCAACCAATAGCCGTTTTTTAATCAAAAAAGCCTTGACATATTTTTTTTCCATGCATTCTATTTAAACACAATGAATAATTATCTAATTTTACCATAATTACTTTTAAGAAGCCAAATCATATAATTTATGCCATATAACTTTATATGTTATAAAAATTATTAATTATATATCCCATCATTGATAGTAACAAACGTCACAGTACCATAACTTTATTTCAGACTTGGGGTGTAAGAAAATAAAATTCACACCTGTAAAGTAACAGATATCCTTATCGGGTATACAAGGGATAGTCATTTTTCAAATAGCTTTAATTGTGCCGTCAAAGTTTACAAATGGCGTGACTGGAAGCAGACTCCATTGCTTTTACTGTAATTCCTTTTCACACGAACATTGCTTTGAATATTATTAAATAATTAATTGCAGTATGACAAACTGGCACCAACAATTTGGACTGGTTATCAGGGGTTAACCTTCAAGACATGCTACCCCTACCTCCAAGGCAAGTACCTGATACACGTCAATACATTCCGAGGAGTGTACCAAAGATAGTATCTAAGCGCTGCCACAATGGAGTATTATGCTGCAGACATATGGGACAATACCCCACCCAGTCACATGTATCTGACACCATGCCGACCAGACCTAGAACTATCCTCTAAGTGCCAAGCCAGGAATCGAACCCACGATCATACAAATACGAGGCAGATGCCCTACCACTAGTCCAATGCTGTATTTTGTACCAAAGACACTCAAACCCCAGTCTCTGGAATCGAGTATAGAAACTTTAGAAATATTTGAAAATCTGCAACAATGTATGAAACTGACTCAACAAATGACGGCACTTCACAACAAAGCATATTATCTATATGAGCACCTGAGATCCTGTTATCTGTCTATTCTCACACTGGAACCAGTTATAAAAGCCATACAATGAAAATATTATTCTGTTCTTACAGAAAGCAGATCAATTTTGCACCAGGCTTCCAATATCTTTATAACCATTGAAAATTTGCATTAAAATCTGATATATTTGTGTTGCTCAAAACTAATAATAGTATCCATTGTGTTGCTTTCATAATAAATGTAGCAAGTATTTTAAGGATTTTGAATTATGTTGGAGGCTTTTTTGAACAGCTGCAGATCTAGGTCAGATCCTTTAGTGGCCACCTGTTTACAGAGTGGACGCCAAGTTTGAGCCAGGCTCACCTCTTCCGTCTTCCATAAGTTAACAGTTTTATCAAGTGTCTACTTGAGCTGTGAATCCATTTTTTTATTAATGGCGTATCAAAGGTCATCTGATTATTATTTGTTTCACACCGCTGTTTCAAGTGGGAAAGTTATAGTCCATTATATTGCAATGGTGCCTACTTAAAACAGTACCCTAAGCTCTGCCACCCTGGAATATCAATTCCTAATTCCCAGTCACAACCTTGAGAAGTACCCTTTGGCCACAGACCCTTCTATATTACATTCGCACCCCTGTACACAAACTTATTTAATTTAAAAGACACACAGGAAACAGGAAGCTATACACATTACTAAAAGTCAACAGTCAATTTAATGTTCTCTTTCCTGTTGAATGTTATACTGAAAATCTGATAGTACTTGGCGGCCATCTGCTTTGTGTAATATAATGGATGCAACTGTAAAGATGTCACACGTCACATGTCACAATGCACTTCTCTTCAGACATAGTACCCTTATTATAATCTGGATTAGCAACATGGGAGAATTAATTTTGGATGTAGACCTATACAAGTCTATCTATTACAGCAATAGACATTCTAAGGTACCATTTAATATAATGCCCTTCTCACGGCATTTGTTTGTTTTAATAAATATTTAGCATCGTTTTCTACCAGCAAGGGCTAACAGATGATCATTTAACCTAACCACCCTTTCCTGGAGCCCTGAAAGGTTGACTAGTACTCGACCATGATGGTGACCAACATCTGAAAGTAACTGATAACTTTCCCACTTGAATTAGCGGTAAGAGATGAATGACAATGAGAAGCAATGCCATATATTAATCATGGTAGAGACTGTGGCCGGGTGGGGAATTGAACTCACAACCACTGGATTGATAGTCAGACAAGCTACAGGCTGAGCTAACTAGGCCAGTTTAAACCTACAACTCAATATATTGATGATTAATTTTGTACCATAATTCTTCATTTAAAAAAGCCCAAAGAAAACTGTATATTTATTCCACACGTTCCTATAACAATGGTAATCTAAATGAACCCAGCTTTGTGCATAATCCATCCTCTCCTAGAAAACCTCAAATCTGTTTGTTTGTCTTTTTCTCTTTATTAACAACACTGCATTAAGCTTCTTTTTTTCTAAAAAGTTTTATTGTCTATTAATTGCGGAAAGCTGAAGACATAAAAGTGTGCTGGAATCTGTCAGCCTCCCTGACAAAGCAACAGGTGCTTGTACACTTCAGAGGCGATTGTTTCTACACAATATTATACAACCCGGGTGAAACCTTACATGTGTTCATTTACCATGTAACAATTTACAAATCAACTTCTCAATAAAAAATATGGCTTTCTCTGAACCGCTGTATAAAATTTAAACATTCAAATTTTTGTCCAAAAAATAGAAGAAATATGTTAAAATTATAATTAAATCCAAACCACAAAGTTTCCATCTAAACATATTCTCATACATTAGAAAAAAAACCAAAACAACAGACGGTGAAAAGCTAAGATAACATTCTACTGGAAAACACAATACAACAGGACCTGTAACTGTTCTAATGTTTAAAGCACTATTTGCTTTCTCTCTAGCATTTAAGCACTTCAAACAACAACAAAAAACTAAGTATACATAATACTTTTTAACCACACAAAATTATCTGCAACTCCCCATACCTCGATAACTTTCCCATTAATTAACAAATAACAGCAACATAACACCAAATCCACTTTTCCTATTCTTCTCATGTTTCCTTGGAGCAACAAATTCCTTTGTTTTAAGCCCTGGATTTTAATATATTGTTTTTTCTTTGCATTTAATTATTTATTCATGACAATCATAACATTATTGTTCTAAAACAACACATCCTTCTTATTTCCATTTCAAAGTATTACATTATAATTCACTGCTATTTTTCTAATTATATATTTTTTTCTAAATAAACAACATATTGTTTTCAATTTTTTCCCTTATTTCCTGTTTAAATAATTACTCACACACATCAATGAAACATGCACTGTTTACATTTAAACTCCATACTACAAAGTGAAAGTAGATCCTGCTTTGATCAACACACAACTGATTATACACTGAAAGTATTTTTACTAGTGCAGTTCATCAGTACATAATCAGCCAATCATGTACCAGCTACTGGTCAGGTGACCTTTCATGACCTCTGTCCTCAGGTTAATTGGTAAAGGAGAGAGCTATGAGGAAATGTGTGGAGTGTTGATTCTCACTGTGATCCGGTCTTTGTCACTCGAGGACCACCAGCAGAAATGTTAAAATAACCAATTACCCTGCCCACAACTCCCCACACACTGCTGTCCTTGCAGAATAAAAAATAATTTCGAGGTTAATTGCTGAATAAAAAAGGTAAAACTCTAGTTCGTGTAGATGTCAATTATCTCACGGAGTTTTGAAGTTAAACACTTATAAGAATACCCGCTCAAGGTTTACTGCTGTATCACTGTTGGCAGGTTCCTGCATTTTTATCACATTTGTATCATTTTCTCACATATAAAAAATAAACCAAGTCATTTTGGATCATTGAATTTTTTTCTGTTCACATGTTTTCTCATGAATTTTTCAATTCTTATCTGGCAAAAAAAAAGATGTGTCAGAAAATCTGTTAGAAAGGAAGGACGAGCAGCTATATCAGATATGGTTTGCTTGTTTGTTGGAATATTTAGCATCATTTTTATGACGTTGAGAGGTTATACAATCGATCAGTTAACCATACTAATCTGTTCTGGTTGAAGGGTTATAGCCAGAACTCCAGCACACCCATATCTGCTTCTACAATGTAACTGATAACTTTCCCACTTGAATCAACAGTGAAAGACAAATGACAATGAGATGCAATGTTGTAGATAAATCATCACAGAGACTTTCATCAAGCAGGGAATCAAATTCATGACCTCTAGATTGATAGTCAGTCGGACTACCAGCTAAGCTAACCGGACCAGGCCAGTTATAATTAAGATGATAGTGATGATTAGAGGAGGAGAGTTTATCAGGGGGAATATGGTAGGTAACAATTTTCATTTATTTACATGGAATAACAGTTGTGTTACATTATCGGCTATGTTGGCTATACAAGTGTCTGAAATGACACTCCTATGCTGACGGTGGTAACAAAGTAACAAACAAGTGACCATCCTTGCTCTTGTCAACAATCCCAAAGGTCTGAGTTCAATGGTGGGCAGACACAGCAGGAGACAATCAAACTTCAAGGAAATACCAAGTGACAATGAATGCCGGTTCATGACATTTCAAACTCATGGTAAGTTACATATGGCACATCCAGTTTTATTGGAAGAATACCTCAGAATAAATCTGAGAAGCACCAATGTTGTCCTATGAGTTGAAGATCCATGAGTCACTGGCCAATTGTCACACAATGTCAAAGTTTTTGGACAAAGTTAAGCTTGAACCCACAACCTCTGCAGTGGTACATGAATTTTGGTACATGAATTATTAATTTCATTTGAATCCTTTTATGTCATGTATGTAAAATAAGTATGTTATAGCCTGAAAATCAATATACAGCAAAACCTGTTTTAAGCAGCCAGTTAAGGGAAGGAGCAAAATCGGCCTTTTGAGACAGGTGGTTGCTTAATACAGGTTAATCTGCTCTGAAAACATAGAAATGGGTAATAGCAAATGTGGCTGCTTAAGGCACGTGGCTGCTTAATAGAGGTGGCCACTTACACAGGTTTGAACATACATAAAGTTGACCACAAGTACTATATAAAAAGTCTTCAAAGTGAGTTATGAGGAGTCATTGAATGGCGGCACTGTAAAGTGTTAGTTTACCCATTTCTCCATTACAAAGTCTTGATTATCAACTGTAGTCAAGTTATTGCCCTCTTCAGACGAGTCAAAGGAACCATTTGTCACATATTGGGCTCGATTACCCGCGTCAACCCATTAAACTGACTTTGATAGCCAGTTTTATGTAAATAGAGCTAGGAAGTACAAACAATCTAAACACATGTTTTTACATGACATTGCCTAGAGTAAAACTTCCCTGATGTTAGTCAAGAAATGTTATTGCTGAATTAGTGTGCAAATTGATTCTTTGCATAGACCAGATATTGTTTTTTAAAGTGACATGTCATGACCAGATATAGTTTTAAAAGGACAATGTTGAACTGAATCATTTTATTGAGAACACTGACTTTCCTGTCATGTCAATATCAAACACATCAAATCAGTCTTTCTTTATACATGTGTATACCGGTAACCATGTGGAATATAGAAGGATCTTATTTCCTCGAAACAGGATAACAGGTCTAGTTGGGTCGAGAGTATCCCACACTTAACCAGACAAAGTTAGATCAAGATTTTACAACAAGCCATAATGACTTAGCAGCAAAAACAAATCAATATATAAACAAACACAATTTAATGGATTTTTTTTTTTTAATATTCTTTGGCGGAAATCAGCGTGACTAAATTTTCTTAAAATCAAACGAAACAAAAATTTTGGATAAAAATTAATTCCAAGGTATACACCAGAGACAATTACATAAATATAAGTCCTGTAGCCCTCACATACTTCAATTACACATCAGTTTTACTGTAACATATCTTCTTTTTCTTCAGATTTCACTTTAAATGAGCAATTCACTTCTGAAGCAGTACAAGCCTTAAAAGTCTTTATTTCTTTTGTATGATGGAATCCAGAAAATGTCATATAATGGAAAAAGAATGCATTAAGTCAACAGAGTGTAACGAAATTAGATGTGTTATTGTTCTGGTGATACCCACGTGATAAAAATCATCTCTTATCTTTGCCTTGTGATTATTTTCAGCAATATAACTCACTGTCATAGAAACTCTATTATTATGTTTTCAAGCAAAACAGTCATTTATGCAAAATATTAGTTTCGTATTTTCTCATTTCATTACTCTCCACTTAAAAAAAAAGAAAAGATTAAAAAAAAAAAGAAAGCCATATAATAATGGTTATTATTCGGTGAATGCGTTTCGACTGAAGTGACAAGTTTTCAGATCATAATTGAGAGAAAAAGAGGCACGCGCCCAAACTACGCCACCAGTTTTATGATTACTGTCTCGTGTTGCCCAAGCACCTGCTACTTTTCATGCAAGGTTGATTTGTAAATGGATTTGGAGACATTAGTTTTAGTTCAGCAGTAATTTAAAAAAAAAAAAAGAGCAAAATAATAACAAAGCATCCAACAAGACAGTAATGGTAATTAATTATCAACATTTGTTAATATCCATACAATTGGTTGAAATGTTTTACAACTATAAAAAAATAACAAAAAATGATTCTGTTTGTTTCCATAGTGAGACAGGAAGCACCTGTTCTATAGTACAGTGTTATACAAGAATTGTTATACAAGAATTCTTTAAATACAAGGCTTGATGCAACTTTATACCATAGAATTTTTTAATTTGAATTTTTAAATTGTGGTAGAAATTATTTCTTTTTTATTTTCATTGGAAAAGGTTGCACTGTGACTTATGTAATATTCTTGGCATATTTCTTTTTTATGCAAATGGACTCATAGTGCTTATTATTATAGCCAAGTATAAGCACCAAGCTTCAGTGTTTATCATTACAGCCAAGTATAAGCACCAAGCTTAATTGTTTATTATTATAGCCAAGTATAAGCACCAAGCTTCAGTGTTTATCATTACGGCCAAGTATAAGCACCAAGCTTCAGTGTTTATCATTATAGCCAAGTATAAGCACCAAGCTTCAGTGTTTATCATTACAGCCTTGTATAAGCACCAAGCTTAATTGTTTATTATTATAGCCAAGTATAAGCACCAAGCTTCAGTGTTTATCATTTCGGCCAAGTATAAGCACCAAGCTTCGGTGTTTATCATTAAAGCCAAGTATAAGCACCAAGCTTTGGTGTTTATCATTACAGCCAAGTATAAGCACCAAGCTTAATTGTTTATTACTATAGCCAAGTATAAGCACCAAGCTTCGGTGTTTATCATTATAGCTAAGTATAAGCACCAAGCTTCGGTGTTTATCATTAAAGCCAAGTATAAGCACCAAGCTTTGGTGTTTATCATTACAGCCAAGTATAAGCACCAAGCTTTGGTGTTTATCATTACAGCCAAGTATAAGCACCAAGCTTCAGTGTTTTTCATTATAGCCAAGTATAAGCACCAAGCTTCAGTGTTTATCATGATAGCCAAGTATAAGCACCAAGCTTCAGTGATTATCACTCTTAAAACCCCAGGGTGTTGTTTTTGAGAGACAAATGGATTGAACCTGGGATCAAATCCACAACCTCCAGCGCAAGTTTCAGACGACTCTAATCCACCAACACTGACCTACTTGCTAATTTAGAAAGATTGTCATGAAGGGCAACATATTACAGAATACATTCCCTCACTGTAAAGTGGGAAGTAAAAATTAAAATGACTGCAAAAACAAATCCCTAGCTGCAAAAATGTTCTCCATCAAAACCACCGGAGCTCGGTGATGTCACATGCAGGCAAGTATCATGTTGACAGTGAAAGGTTAGTTTCCAAACTACTTCATGTTGGTTTTTTTTCGACACTCAAACGTAATGAACATAAATTGACATCAGCGATGTCAGATATTAGCGAGAAAAAAGTTTTCTTTTTGTGAAATCTTCTCTATCTCCTGAATTGTTAAACTGATGTTACCATGACAACCACTGGATACATTTTGTCACACATTAGTAGCATTGATTACATGTATGGGATTGGTAGCGGGAAGAAAGTCACTAGAAAACATCCCTTGATGTCTTTTTGTGCTCTTTGTAGAGGACATGTAAAACATTAACTCATGACAGCGCTAGTAAAACAGAAATTTGTCATTTTTAAAGGAAAACGATAACGATTTTTGGGATAGTAAAAAAACTGTAAAAAATATCAATACATAATCATTAGGCCGTAACAAATTAATTACTTGATTATTATCCCCGCCTGCCCCCCAATTTTCATAATGATAATAAAAAAGAAAAAAGAAATAAAAGATTCTCCTCCTTGCACCTTTTTTAGACAAATTTGGATGAGAATCTAGCAATTAATTCATAATGGCCTTAGTAAATAATTTTCATTAAATAAAGAAGAAAAAAAAATTATTAGCAAAAAATACACTTTTCCGATATAATATTATCATTCTTATGGTAGATATATTCAATGAAACTTCATTACCACAAGGATATCAATTTTCCAATATGATATTATCATTCTTACAGTATATATATTCAATGGGACTTTATTACCACAAAGATATCTATTTTAAAAACTCCAAAAAAGGATTTTCTAAATTGGCCTATATGTGCCTTGGTTAGACTTAAGTAGATTTCCTTGTTTAATTATAGTAACACCTTTCTTCAGATATCAAACGAGTCATGCATGTCAATTTGATTTCGATTTTAATCAATCAATTGGTTGCATAGTGTTGATTTGTTCATTTTAAAATGTGCAAGGTGAAGGTTGTCAACCTGAGTGCATGTATGTGTGATGTGTTTTTTTAGATTTGGAATTCTGTCAGAATTTTTTATTTAAATTATCTGTTTTTGTCAAGTATTTGTCAATTTGAAATTCCTAATCCATTTATATTTTATCTATAGATGATATTTAAAAGACTCTGCATTCATTCAAAAAAAAATTTTTTTGTTAAAATGTAGAGCTTTTTCCTGATACACACTGCCTTTAAAAAGGCGATTTTTGTTGGGGACACATTTGTCTGTTTATACATCTTGAAACTGGGCCATACCACTGCACTGAACTCATTATTATTGTATAATATTATATAATATAGAAATGTTTATGACAATTTGAAGGTATATCTGGTGATTCAGATACTCCTTCAAATCATTCAGAAATTGTCGCAACAATGAGTTTATACTTCTTACAATAGAATATATTGCAATGTTACATTAACTAGTTAAAGTTGCTTCATTTTAACCAACAAAATATTGCAATGTTACGTAAACTAGTTAAAGTTGCTTCATTTTTAACCAACATTTTTACTTACTTTTAAAAAATATAAAAAGTGTTTTCATTCATAAAATGTGATTCAAACCTTAATTAAATCTGCCACTTCAATTTTTAGATAGCTAAAAGTACTAAATGCTATGCTACGTATGACCTGTAATTCTTTTCAGAATTTGGAGAAAAAAAACTGTTACTGCATGTTTTTACCAAACCTTTAAACTTGCTAGATAAAAAATACTATATGTTTTCCTTCTTTCTTCATAGAACTTGGAAAAAACACTACATGTTTTGCTAATCCTTTCAACTTGATTGGTTAATTAGCATTTTTTTTCCAAGAGTCTATCTCGTGAAGATCAACCTTTTCTAACATACCAGCCATAATATGTACACTTTATGTTAATAAAAATGATAAACAAATTAACGAGGCATTAATGAATCACAACGCCCAAAATCAGTGAAAAAAAATACAAAACCAGATCTGTGAGCAGCTCACCCCAGGTCACTGAGTGTTTGGCGAATAAACACTGACAGAATCTTATTTTTGGCTCATTAACAAGTAATTTGAAAGCGACCATGCTATGTAATAAAACCTACATCTGCCTTTATAGAAAACACTTTTTTTATATCTTTTATCAATTGTAGTAAATAAAAAAATATTTGAAGAAAATATCAAATACTTTCTTTACTGGAAACAATCTCAACCTTGTACACAGATCCAAGGATGATCCTAACACAACTGCGGCATCATTGCAGAAGAGTAATTGCAATACCACCCATGAAACGATTAAAGGCTCTGTATTTCAATATCTGTGTTTTTGTTCAGCTTTGTAAATTACACTTAAACATTATCTGTTTCTCCAAATATTTAAACATTCAAATTTCTAACGAGTTTTGCTTTGTTTTATTAAACGAAAAACTTTTTTGAATGAAAATTAAAAGCAATAAAGTGTAAAGATTGAATTGCTACATCAGCGTGTGCGTCGGTGTCAAGTATGTGGCATAACAGTATCCCAACAAGCTGCCGGGATAAATATGCCATTTCATTGGGTGTCAAAAATTCTTAAATGTTTTTTTAATATCTGACATGCGTATTTGCCATTTCTTTAACATGTGATCTAAGATTTTGTATATAATGAGATTCTAATTACCGGCAACAAAACTTTTTTTTTTTGAACTTCATTTTCAACTTTTATCGGTGGAGGAAGACCCCTGAATGAATCTTGTGTAGAACCACCGTCTTTCCGCAAGTAAATGGCAAACTTTCTCATATAATTTTTTTTAGCGACCGGGACTCGAATCTATGACCTTTGCAGTAATAGGTAAAGGATGTAGAGACGGCATCTTAGACCACTCAACCATAGAGGACTCTCTTAATGAAATCTAAAATGAGAGTGTATTTTTTTTGTGTTCTAATTATAATTGCAACATTGATTTTATTTAAAAGGAATGAATTTCTTTTTTTTAAATAAGAAGATACACAATATAAAATAGATTACTTAGGAGGGCCTCATTAGCTTAGTCAGTAGTGCATCTGACTATTAATCAAGGGGTTGCAAGTTTGAATCTCTGTCGGGTCACAGTCTCTGTGATGACTGATGTAAGACATTGCGACTTATTGTCATTTGTCTCTCAATGCTGATTCAAGGGGGAAAATTATCAATAACTACAGACAGATGAACTTGAGTAAACCTTCCAGGATATCAGGAAAGAGTGGTTAGGTTAACTGATCATCTGTTATCCCTCAATGGCATAAAAAAAAGTTTTCAAACATATTGACAAAAACAGCCAAACATCAATGAATTCAATATTTTGAATGAAGTATTAGCAAACATACACAACCATCATAATTTTTTATATATAGGAATATAACAAATAGCAGATATACAGTATAACTTTGTTGGCCCGAACACTGATTGCGGGAACACCACATATAGCTCAAACCATGTCCCAGCTGAATTCCTATGTTGATGCTATAATGTTTAACAATACTTGGCTCGTACAACCTAAACTTGAACTATTTTGTCCCGTCCATAAAAGTTTTACTGTATGTTTCAGTTTCAATGACACAAAAATAAACCAGCAAATATTGAAACAAAAACAGAATTCTGGAAGTTTGCAAACTTTCCTCCACATATGTTCTATTAAATTCTAGCATGATAAAAATTTTGGAAGAACTCTTCCAGGTGTTTCCCATTGCAACATGTCAATTGCATGAACAGCCATGCACAACATGCACACATGCTTAAAGTGAGTGCAACTATAAAACATGCGTTCAATTGTTGTGCTAATCTGATCAATGATGTTTTACTGAGATAATGAAGAGAGATGATTATTTATCCCTTGTTGGGATGACATACATGGTTTGTAGAGATAACCCACGGATGCATGTCAAAATGTTCATTCCGTTGTTCAAATCTTCGTAGCACCAATACCATATTTACTGCAATAAATGTCCATATCTGAGCAGGAGACAACCCTCAGTTGCATGCCAAAATAATCAAGTCTTTCAAATAATCAAGCATTTCATTACAGCACCAATGCCAAATTTACCTCAATAAACACCCATGTCTGAGCAAGAGATAATCCATGTCAGAGCAGAAGATTACCACAGCTGCATGTCAAAATATTCCGTCTTTCAAAATCACAGCGCCAATACCGTATTTACCATAATAAATGCCCGTGTAAGAGCAGGAGACAACCCTTATAATTACAGTTACGCGTCTGACTATCAATCCAGGGGTCGTGAGTTCGAATCCCCCGCCCCGCAACAGTCTCCGTGATGATTGATATACGACATTGTATCTCATTATCATTCGTCTCTCAGCACTGATTAAAGTGGGAAAGTTATCTGTTACTTGCGGAGATGGGGTGTGCTCGAGTACTGGTTAATCCCAGGAAACAGTGATTATGTTAACTGATCGTCTGTTAGCCCTCAATGGCATAAAAATGACGCTAAACATTCAATCAATCATCAATCAATCATAATCACAGCCCCAATGCCGTATTTACCATAATAAATGCCCATGTATGAGCAAGAGACAACCCTCTTAATCAAGTCTAGCATTACTTCACAGCCCCAATACTGTATTTACCACAATAAATGCCCTTGTATAAGCAAGAGACAACCCTCCTAATCAATCTAGCATTACTTCACAGTCCCAATACTGTATTTACCATAATAAATGCCCACATATGAGCAGGAGACAACCCTCCTAATCAATCTAGCATTACTTCACAGCCCCAATACTGTATTTACCATAATAAATGCCCACGTATGAGCAGGAGACAACCCGCTACTAATCAAGTCTAGCATTACTTCAAAAAAATTACTTACCCTAAACTCTTAAATACTGACAGACAACAGAAAAATTGTTATGACATGCGCCCTTCTTGGCCAGTAGAGCTTAAAGGCAAAAATCAGACTTGATAACCCACAGAAACATCTTATCAGATCTAAATGGAAAGTTTTTTATCTCCGTTATCAATCCCATTTAATATTCTTGTTAATGAAACAGATTTCTAAATTCAATTGGTATCTTACAAAGGATCATATCTAAAGAAAACAATGCATTGTGGGGGGTGACCCATGTGAAGACATGCATGCTGCATGCTGGCAGCTCTCAGTTAACATAAGTGATTATCCTTCCCCCGTCTCTATTATTTGATCTCAGAAAATGGTTTCTGAGACTCTGACAGATAAAAAGTTAGTTGATTAATTTTTTCCCATATCAGATTATGGTCTTGTTGCCAAACCTTAATGTAACAAAGGCAAAGAAACCTGCGAATTAAAAATACAACTATTATCTTTGGCTACAGATGAAAGTTAGTTTTTTTTATTTATTTTTTAAATTAATTAGTGATTAAACCATTTGCATGGTCAATATATACTTTTTTTTGGTAATTAAGTTCACATCCAAACAAACTGGTGCAAGCATTTTTTATAAAGGTACTTCCAAATTGATTAATTCTAACGATGGATACTAATAGCAAATAGTTGTAACGGTAAATCTGTTTCTTTCTGAGCGTGAACACCTGTTGATTTTTACTTCAGTTCTAGAATTGTTTATTAACACTGATTAACTTATATAATGCATGCACCATTATAACAGTGTGCCTGTCTATAACAAGTACGAAGCATTTGTGGATAAAGTGTCTTGTTCAAGGACACATTACAAAAGTAATATTCCTTCTTGGGTATCAAACTCTAAACCCTCCAATCCTGTGTCCAATACTACATCACCAGATCCTGCCCTGCACTCCATGCTCATTATTACTCTAAATAGCAAAAGGGTCATTATTTACACCCTCACCCACCTCCCAGAGAATTGATTGTTTGTTTGAACATTTAGCTTCATTTTTATGCCATCAGGGGCTAAAAGAGGATCAGTTAACCTAACCACTCTTTCCTGGAATCCACGATGGTTAAAAAGTACTAAAGTACACCCATCTCCACAAGTAACTGATAATTTTCTCACTTGAATCAGCAGTGAGAGACGAATGACAATAAAACCCAATGTTGTATATCGATCATCACAGAGACTGTGGCCAGGCAGGGATTCAAACTCATGACCCCTAGATTGATAGTCAGACAAGCTACCGACTAAGCAGATTTGGTGTGCAGAAAGTGAAAACAGTCAAGACAATTTGTATAGCAATGCAATAAGATAGCAAGATTAACCAAGACATCAGGACAAAAGTTACAACACCTTGAGTTTATCAAGACAGATTTCCCCGGAAGTAAATAACTGATTTTTATGAGGCTACCTGACAATGTTTTTAAACACATTCTTTATCTACTTCCTATCACTAATCAAAAGCAAACTTTTCGTAGCCAAAATATTTACTGACAGCCATGGAGAGAATATCATAACAGCGCACTCGAGAGTTTTGGAAAGTTTCAGAAAGTGGCTCCAGTGTGGTTTATACCACACCATTTCTTAATATTTTATCTTTTTTTTCTTCGTTTTTTAAATAAAGGTGTCAGACAGGCAGGTTGCAACAGTTGTGGTTTGCTACAAGTTTATGGTACTAAAAACAGCTGACTTTAACTCATCTATTTTACATAGAATAAGATCCAAGATACAAAGGATTCTGTACTAAACTTAACTGCATGTTGTTATTTTTTTCAATTTCTCTTACAGATACAATTTTTAACATTCAGATCTGGAAAATCAGAATTTGCCACAGCATCATTCTCATCAATTTAATTTTAATTTGTCACTTCACTTTTCTTTGTTAGGTCACAATAAATCTATTCTCAGATTTTCATCAAAATAAGAGATGGTGTTTGTATGTGTGGAGTGGGGAGGGAGGGGGTGGGGGCGGGGGCAGTGTAATTATATTACATAAAATTTATTTTTCATTTTACCAAAAATACAAATTTCAGACTTAAAATTTAAAAATTGTATTCCCAAGTTACTGACCAATTTACTTTAAACTGTCTTCAGACAATTAGAAACCACCCACTACACACTTTCTTTATCTCCGTTCACAAGCTTCCATACTGTAACATTATCTGTAATGTATACCGCCTGGTGAATGCTGCCACTTTTACACTAGTATAAACCCACCATCAAGCCAGGCCATGATGGGGCAGAATGGTGAGAAAATGGCCACCTCGCTGGCCAACAACTCGTAACCTGACAGTACAAATCAGCTGACCAATAACAGGACGCAGAGATAGTCTGTACAATATGTGATTATCAGTAAAACAATACCCAGATTATGGGCAATAAATGTCAACATAAAACACAGCAGTTGCTGCACTGAGCTTCTGGGAAATTACTGAACAGGGAATGGTTCTTTTCTTTAGAGTATACAATTTTAAAGAGTGGTTTACTTATTCAAACCTTACCACTTAAGTCAGAACCTACAAAGGAAATTGAACATTTCACAGGTCTTCTGTGGACAAGTGGTTTAATTAAAGGCCCCGTCTCTAATCACTAACTCTCACTGCTCAAGTTGTGGGTTTGAGTTCATGTTGATCCAAAGGTTTGCCAGTTACTTGCAGAAGGATGGCCTACTGTCAGATTCAATCTGAGGTCTTCCTCCACCTTTCATTACCTATGCCAGACTGTTATACAATTTTATAGTGAGTACAGTTTACATTTGCACATGTTAAAGATCAATGGGAAATTCTTCTTTCCATCTCTCTTTCTCTCTCACTCTCTCTGGGGCACGCCTTTTATAGCCTATTGCAAATGTAACATATAGAGAGCAAAGTCATAGAAACAAAGCTACGAATAACCATTTTTAAAACATGATCACCAGGGGTCTGTTTCACTTACATTCTTACGAATTATGTACAACCAAATTGTGACATCTAGGAACATTTCATTTGCGCAGCATATTGCAAATTTTAGAAAGAATGCTTTTTATTTGGGTTACACAATATTGTAAAATAAGTAAGCGACACACTGAAGGTAATTTCCTGACTTTTCTTTCACGACTTCAAATTTTATAAAACTTACAAGCGCTAATGAAACAGGGACCCTGCATGATATTTATCACCAAATTTATAATACCCCTGTCCTTCACTTCAGACTGTCTATTCAAAACACACTGTGTGCACAATGGGTCTGGGTACATTGTAGCACGGTATATCAACCAACATGACCCGCCCAGACCACCACCAACCCATAATCATTGTTCAAAGGATTCTGATATATACTGCTGATTACATTTTAAACACTTCCTCTACAGCGAAGGTAAATCTGTTTTTGTAAACCAGACATCTCCAACTAACAAACAACGAGTGACTATGATTGATGAATGGCAGCTTATGTTTTCATGGCCAGTTTACACAGCTTATTGGGCAGAACTGTCTATATTGATATAACAATGCAACCATTCAAACTGGTTCACTGATTGGATAACATTCATGTGGACTTTCCTTGTTTTTCATTATCAGCTTTCCTTGGTAAAATAATTTCATTATTTTTTTTATTTTTTTTGAATGGGCATGAATGCCATTTTCAACACACTTACTCAATATCAATATATTAAGTTGAACCACTCTGTCCATCTACAAGTAACAGCCCCTAAAAAAGATTTTGGACAGTCTTAGTAATGGACTCAAACCGACCTCAGTGCAGCAGGGGGTCCTTCATCTTTAGATAGTGCCTTTGACCAGTCGGCCACGAATAATCATCAAAGTTTTAATACATGGGCTAATTGTTTGAGACATTCTGTTACACTTTTAAATTTGGTTTAGTTATAATAAATTATATTGTACTGGTATATAATGACAATAAATCCTTTATTTAACAAGTTTTTACAACCCAGAAAACCACACTAGACGTCCTCTTGGGAGAAATCAATAATAACCTAGGAAATTATTTAAATGTCTTACTCAAAGACAGAATATAGGCATTGGATTGAACCCACAACCCGTTGCATATTCAAAAATCCAAACTTCTTCCCCCTTTTAACTCAACAAATTAAACACATTATTCACAACAAACATCATAAACAGATGCTTTTCTCCTTAAGTGACAATTTATTGAATATGATATGGACATTAACTGTCTGTAAAAAAACATTAAAATTATGATTAAAGACAAAGTCTGTCTACCCCCATGTGGAATCTTATAGATTCTACAGATACAAATCTACAGATGATAATTGAAACCAATTATAATTGGTCATTACAGAGTCACAGTTGACCAATCAAATGCACTAAATGCTGTTAATCACCAATCAAAATGCTCCAATGATAATAAAACTGACCAATCAAATGCAGTAAATTAGGAACAGATTGAGCATGCACAGAATATGTTAAAAGTGATTGTAACATAAATTATGGATGAGCAGAGGCAGAAATATGATCAGTTTGAACAGCTTGGATCAAAGAAATCTTTTGGCCATCTCACATTTTTTGCAATGAGGGAAGTATCACACTATCTCTTTGCCATGTGCTTTAAAGTACAGTAAAACCTATGCAAAGGTGTAATAGAAATATAATGAAAAACACAATTTCTTCAATTTGCTCCATCAGTTTTAAGTGAAAGCGGAACTTTCTCTTTGACACTTCGTTAAAAAGTCATCAGACCTATTACTGAAGGTGATAGCCATGCAGGGTTTTGATTCTACAAAGAACATAAATACAAGAGGTTCCTGAACTGACTCTCAAAGGGAGGTATTTTATGTTCTGTGGGTAAGGCCAGAATAAATATATTCCTAGATTTTCATCCAAATTTGTGTGCAATTTTTCATTTCTTTTATTTTTATGAAATTAAAAAAAACAAACACCAGAAGTGCCGCATTAGGCATGAAATGAAAGAAACTCAATTAAAGATGTATATTGCAACACAGTTTTGGCAAATTACTGATATATATTTTTTATTTTACAATAAAACACATTGTAGCATATGAAAAAAGTGTTTTTTTGCATAATATCTGACAAAAAATAAAACATGCCCCGGTGCTTAGTTCAGCCGGGTGTGAGTCTGACTATCAATCCAGGGATTATTTGAAAGCCTGTGCTGTCAGTCTCTGTGATGACTGACATACATCATTCGTATCTTACCGCTGATTCAAGTAGGAAAGTTAACAGTTACTTGTGAAGATGTGTGCTTAACTACTGGTTAACCTTCCAAGAACGAGTGGTGAGGTCAACTAATAATTTGTTTGTCCTTGATGGCATAAAAATGGTGCTAAATATTCAACTGTATGCACGGGATTTAATATCTGACCGATAGTAACTGTTGTATATGGTCGATTACAAACTGAGTGTTACATCACATATTTCAATCATCTAAATAATTATACCTGCGAAAACTTGTACCTTTTAATATTCAACAATTTTAGAAACATTTATGCATACCTAAACCCAGAGTGCGTTGTCCAGTGGTAGTATAACCCAGGATCCGAGGGATGTGGGCTCGATTCTCCCCCACAGCCAAGGGTGGTGTCCTTGAGCAAGACATGCTTAATACTAGTTCTACCTAGAAGGACTTCTAGCGTGACTTGTCTTAGTTCACAACCGAAGTAAAATAAATAAGTTCTAAACCCAGAGCACACAATGTCATCATTAATATTGACATTTATATCCCACGACCTAACATTTCAAGTAATAAATATGATTTCTATATAATTTGTATAGTACAAGGCTGCACCAAGGTTTACCATCCTCGATTTATTACAGAACGTAATGCGAATATGTCATGATTTATGTAGACAGTATTTCTCCCCTCCATGGCAATCTGCAGCAATAACACCAGAAAATGATTTCTCAATAATTACTTCCTGTACACTTTATTAGTACCATCATAGACCGGTTTTCACATTTGTGAAATAAACCATTCTGTTTTATGTTAGGTGCACTGGAAGATTCCATCTTTATGCGTCCATAGATAGTGCATAATGGCAGATTCGAGGTGATAGGTCCCTGTTTTATCTATGGTTGCCACATCAGAATTTATCCCAAAGGTCTCACTGGAGCCAATGTTTAATTGCATTTTATGGTATATTTACAATTTATACATATATTTACAACTGGTAGCTCCCATATCATAGAACATCAACAATGCATAACTGGTAGTGTAAACCATGACAATTTAATGGCATAAACCATGAAAACCCTCTGGTGCAAAACCATGGAAACCCAATGGCACAAACCATGAAAATACAGTGGCATAAATCATGGAAACCCATTATGGCACAAACCATGAAAATACAGTGGCATAAATCATGGAAACCCAATGGCACAAACCATGAAAAAACAGTGGCATAAATCATGGAAACCCAGTGGCATAAACCATGGAAACCCTCTGGTGTAAACCACGGAAAAACAGTGGCATAAACCAACCATAGATATTCAAAGGCATAAACCATGGAAACCCAGTTGTGTAAACCATGGAAAACCAGTGGTGTAAACCACGGAAACCATGTGAACAAATCTTTGTAAACCCTTTAACCTAAGAGAAATATCAACCATGGTTTCGTGGAGATAATTATAAACCATGCTTACTTAGTCTTCATTATATTTTCTTGGTTTTTATGCATGTGTAAAGAATGTTGAATTACATACAAATAGACTTCTGAAGGACTTTATGTCAGATTTGTGCGTGATTTGACGTTCTTTACATATGTATCTTATTATTAACATATGTTTGAAAAGTGGTACACGTTATTTTTATTTGTATCATATAGAACAAACTATCAAAATGTCGATATTTAGATTTGTTTAAGCAAGAAAAGTAAAAAGTAGTCCGGCGCCAGGGGTTTTATTGAAAAATAAAAGTGTTTAAAATATTGATGTTGTCCAATGAAAATGCTTTAAATACATAATATGATATGATAGTGAGATTGGAATTATTAAACTATGGTAACTTATGGAAATAAACCATGGCTAATAGAGAAATAAGCTATGGTAACCAAGGGATATAAACCATGGTTAACTAGAGAAAAAAGCATAGTAACTAAGGAATAGATATTATGGTAACCTAACAAAAGAGAGCATGGTAACCAATTGGATGTAAACCATTGTAACCTGGATAAATAAAGCATGGTAACCAAGAGATATAAAATGGTAACCTGAACAAATAAAGCATGGTCACCAAGGGATAGCAATCATGGTAACCTAGAGAAAGAGAGCATGGTAACCAATTGGATGTAAACCATGGTAACCTGGATAAATAAAGCATGGTAACCAAGAGATATAAAATGGTAACCTGAACAAATAAAGCATGGTCACCAAGGGATAGCAATCATGGTAACCTAGAGAAAGAGAGCATGGTAACCAAGGGATGTAAACCATGGAACTAGAGAAATAATGCATGGTTACCAAGGGATACAAACCATAGTAACCTCAAGGGATGTAAACCATGGTAACCTAGAGAAATAAAACATGGTAATCAAGGAATGTAATCCATGGAACTAGAGAAATAAAGCATGGTTACCAAGGGATACAACCCATAGTAACCTAGAGAAATAAAACATGGTAACCAAGGGATGTAAACCATGGTACTAGAGAAATAAAGCATGGTTACCAAAGTATGCAAACCATAGTATCCTAGAGAAATAAAACATGGTAACCAAGGGATGTTAACCATGGTACTAGAGAAATAAAACATGGTAACCAAGGGATGTTAACCATGGTACTAGAGAAATAAAGCATGGTTACCAAGGGATACAAACCATAGTAACCTAGAAAAATAAACCATGGTAACCAAGGAATAAAATACTGTAACACAGGGAAATAAAGCATGGTTACCTAAGCATAATAACAACTCCAATTTTCTACTGATGATAAAATTGTCAAAACATCATAAATCTTGACAGAAATGTTAAACCAAAATTATTTCAACAAATTGGGAACCATATGAGGAAAATTGTCACAATCATTTACCACTTTTAATGAGCCAGACATCTAAATCTGCAATTTACACTCATTTCATATAAATCACTCCATTTCTCCCGTAGGAAATTGAAATTGGAAGTATTTTTAACTCCCTGAAACTTCCCCAGTTGTAAGTAATGGAATAAATGATTGTTCTGTTACAATTGACTTATGTGCACAGTCACACGGTGCCCACACACTGGGTGACTTAGTGCTGGCACTAATGATATCCTGGAATACAGTATTTATTCAGCTGTTTTCCAGTAAATCTAGCAGTTAAGAGAGTGTAAGTAAAATCGAAATTCAGGCTGCAGTGTCACCAATACCCATGTATTTCACTTAGGCCATTATAAATCAATAGCTAGATTTTTTTTAAAGGAGAGACAAGTGGGGGTCTTTTTTAATTAATTCTAATTTTTTTTTTTTTTTTTTTTATGAAAAATATAAAGGGCTGGTGCAGCATGAAAATTAGGGGGTGGGAGCAAGGATGAAAATCAAGTCTACATTTTATTGGTGTGTTCCTATATTTAACTGGTTTACTTTATGTTTAATGATTAGCGAATCCTATGTTGAATTCAGGGCTGGTGGAGCCAGAGTGCTCCTGCATTAAATCGCAGATCTCCCCCTATTTCATCAGTGTGTGCATGCCTATATTTCAGTGATATATGCTCCTATATATTATTGATGTACCCCTCAACATCACAGATGTTTCAGTTAGGAAACGTATTATGCTCATGATTAAAGTTTCAACAGTTTTAATCATTGTTATGTTTATTCACTAGCATGTCTGTTTACATCTTAATGACAACATAATCAATGTAAACATGCAGTCTTATGTTTATACTAATTTATTTTAGCTTGATTGCGATGAAAGCTCAGCGCTTATATGAACCACTCTTGAGTCCACTTCCTGGGTAGAACCAGTACTGAGTGTTGTTTTATGAGAGGCATTCGGTCGACCAGGGAATCGAACCCGCAACCTCTGGCATGAGCAGCCAACACTCTATCCTTTACACTACCGCCCCACTTCAGTCTGATGTTAACACTGCAGTCAGGTATTCTCATACTTCTGCTGCAATTTCACCATTATACCCCAAACTTTTCTAATATTATTTCTCATGGGTCACAGTCCTTCTGTAAATAATTGAAATAAATTCGTCAAACTTATCAAAAAGAAATGGGAGGAGCCTAATTTCAAATGGTGACACTTTCTTGCAACAATGCTGAATTGGGAGATTTCAAGCTGCCTGAGATACAGTGGCACATGGGATAACTCCCTACTACAAAAACACATGGCATATTGACATTAGTAGAGTGGAACTCACTGTAGAATTGCATTCCTCCACAATGTCACAAGAAAATGACTCAGCCCACATTAATCTGACTCCCTGATGACAAATATTTCCGATTAAGAAAAAAACCAATCTGAACAGCATGCACATGGTGTCCTCTCGATTGATTTACAGTTTTTTTCTCTCTCACAAATTAAGTCTACGACACCGTCACAAGCACCAGAAAACCAGTCAATTCCATACAGACCTATGCCCAGTAGAATTTTAGCGCCATTTGATTGGTTATCTGACACATACACAGACTCTGATTGGTTATTTGATGGATGACCTTTAATCTGAAACCAGTAAACTTGACGTATGACAAAATTTGATGCCACCTCACAATATCGGAGTTTTTACCATGCTAAGAAAAAAAAAATCAAAACAAAAATTCCACCTCCTTCCATGGAAGAATTAGTAAAGCCACCAAGAGCTTCCACAAAGTGGCAACTGTTTACTTGGATGATTAAAGAGACCATTTTTTCTTTTTAAATTATTTATTACATTGATAATGAAAAAAAAAAAAAAAAGATTTTTTTATTCATTTAAAAAAAGTCTTACTTGGTATTTTCATGGAAAGAACCAGTACTAAGCAGCTGTCTGGATAAAGTTTCTTTCTCAAGGACATGGCATGTAGTCGTGGTAACTATCAAACCCTGGCGACTGACGTAATTTTTCTTTGGAATGAATCATTTTCAACACATTCAGACTATAATTATATGGGGTCCAGTTTTATTATGGTAAAGATATAAACTTGAACCCACAACTTTAGCAGTGAAAGGTCAGCGACCTCGAGGCAGAATCCTGCACCATTAGGCCACAGAGGACCTTCTGAATAATTTAGATCAACATTAAATATATGAACTTAGACCAACCTGTACTTGACCATAGAAATTGCACAATGGACAAATATTTTGTACAGATCAGTATATGAGGCGAAAGGTGGGTGGGGCTATTTTATTTTTTAAAATAATAAAATCTTTGTAAACGAGCTAGTTTGCAAAAATGGTCTTTCATGGTTTGGGTGAGCTAGCAAATAACTGAGAGAAGTTTTACGTCAAAGCAAGCCACTGTTTAATCTTTATCAATATAAAGATATGCAAAAAACTAGCAGGAGATTGGTTGATGAAGAATGGAATCTTTAATTTAGTTTGAGCAGATGGTGAGTCATGCGGCAGTACCAATTAATGACAGGAAGAGTGGTGCTGTCATGGCATGGCAGCCAGCAGTGTGACACATGGGGCTCTACATTTACTTCAGAGTATCTCATAATCAGCATATCAATTCATTACATTTTTCTTACAAAAATCAAGTAATTTTTATCACTGCAATAGGATATGATCCACACTACAGAGTAGAAGGAAGAAAATGAGAAGGATTAGGAAAGAAAAGATGAATGGGAAGAAGACAGTGGGAAAGAGTAAGTGAAAAAAATAATACTTAAAATGATTTTTTATACAAATGTAGTTAACCCTTTACTCCATAGATACGCGTTTTCCCGCACCAATCATAGAAGGCCTTTAAAAAGAGTGCAGGAAGAGTTCAGATTACTCGTAACGAGCAATCTGAACACTTCCTGCACTGTTTTCCACTCTGTCAGTTAATATAAACATAATTCACCCAATAATTTAAAACCCTTCTATATTAGGTGTCCAAAGGCGTCTATATTAGAGGTGTCAAAAGGCGTCTATATGAAGTAAATGGTTAAAGAGCCCTCATCTATATCACCAGTATATTATTTTTATCTTGGCAAATAAGCTGCACATTTATACTAAACATCATATACTACAGATCTTTAATTGTATTTTGTCTCTGCAGTGTAAAATTCTTTAATTTTGTTGACCAAATAAGAAATCACGGCCAGCGATAAAGTCACTCATTGACCAGTATCGGATTATGATAAAACATTGCCAAATAAAATGAAAAATGTTGACCTGTGATTAACAAATTTCTCATAAATAAGATAAACTACAACGACGACGGAATCAATGATGATCTTAAAATGAGACTTTCCTCATTGTGATTCGATAAACTTACCATCATTTACTGAACAGAAAGTTATAGATGATGCATCTTCAAACAATAGCTAACTTAACTAGAAACAACATACTTTACAAAAGAGAAAATCTGTTATGCTTTGCTAGCTATCTTCTTTCAAAATACCAGTAAAGATGCTGAACAAAAGACAGTAAAAACAAAATGTCTGGAACTTTTTGCTATCAAATTAAAACTATCATACACTTATGAAATAATTACTTTAGGTAAATGGGCAATTTTCAGTATCTTCAATAACACTGAAACTTTCAAACAGATGGTACTTATTATACCTAGAAACGAATGCGGATACTTCGTATGCACAACTTAATCTTAACATGCCTGAAGTTTTTGACTTATTATTACCATGAAGTCCTCAATTTCAATATGGACCCAATTTTCATACACATGAAAGTTTTTTTTTTTTTTCAAGGGTATTCTGAAACAAAAACCTTTACAAATGCTTCGTTAGAATAATCTTAAAGGTAAGCAGAAACCATCAGATAATTCATAGGCTTTGCTGTCTAATGGATTTAAAATATCGCAATTCTCTCTAATTTCCATAGTAAGAGCAAAAGCTTCACTGCAGTATGTTGTTCTAACTGCCAAGCACACCACAGTGTGGTCTAGTGATAGTGTCTGTCTCGCATGCAGAAGGTCGTGGGCTTTTCTCCCCGGCCAGGTCATACCACAGACTTAAAAAAATGGTATCAGAAGCTCTCTCAGTTGGCGTTCAACATAATTCTAAGTTGACCCAGTGTCAGTCTAATGTGACTGGGTGGGGTATCATATCATGTGTCTGCGGCATGATACTCAAGTGTAGCAGTGCTCAGAATACTGTCTCAAATAGACACCGTCGTGATATGACTGAAAAATTGTTGAAAGTGACACTAAACACCATACAACAACAACTAACTACCAAGTTACTATTTCCCATTCATGACACTACACTGTTAAGTACACACAGAAAAATATTTTTTTCACTATATTAATTTTGTTTGTTCCATATAGTTGTCTGAAATTCATCAAAGAAACCTGACCGAGGCATAATTGGAACCAAGAAACAGAACTGACAACAACAGCTATACTCAACACCAGAGTGAGTTTTCTTGTGCAGGAACACAGCATGAGTAAATTCATTCTACCTTGGTGTATTTAATGATTAGAAGAATGTAAATATTTGTATAAAAATAATTCCTTGGAGGATGTAAAATCATGGATTTATGTGGTTGATCTATTGCAAAGCACTAAAACATAAACATTCTGAATGACCCCTGAACTCTACTGATTAAAAGATCTTGGTACATAAAATTATCTAGATGTCATATTGTTCTGCTAAGACAAGGACATCTGTCCTGTAAACATTAAGTAAATACAGCTGTTTAATGTTTGAAGAAATAGTAAATGCAACCATGCATTCATTTAGTTTGAAAACCTTTTGCTAGATTTCATTTATAAAAACAAAAGATTCATATTTTGGTCAAGATGCATTTAAAGGAAGTATCAGGATTTTTCAATTTTTTAAAATTGGCTAAAAATATCCCCCCCCACACACCAAATAAATCATGTCTATATAATATCATACTCACTGCCCACTACTACCAGAAGGACATTTACTTAAACATGCAAAAACAAGAGATTTCCTTACTTAAAACGAGTTACACATCTGGGTTAGACTAAAATAGACATTCGCCTTAAAACTGCCATGTAATTTGTGACATAGCATATAAGTCACATGATGATGTTGCATATAAGTCACATGATTTCATTTTGATTTCAATTTGATCCGCCATACTGGGTTTGCATGTTGATGTGAAGGTGGTCAAGCAATATATTCAAATGCTGTCTATTTTTAGAATAGTGATTTTGTTTCAAGTTTACCACTCGATAAAAATATCAAATTTATCATGTTTTGATAGATTTGATATACCAAACCATCGACTTTTATTTATTTTAATTTTTAAGACATTTATACCTTTTTTTTCCAGAAATACAACCATTAAAACCCTTTACTTCATATAGACGCCTTTGGACACCTCTAATATTGAAAGCATTAATTCACCACATATCAGAAATGGGTGAATTGTGTTTATATTAACTGACAGAGTGGAAAACAGTGCAGGAAGTGTTCAGATTGCTCGTAACGAGCAATCTGAACTCTTCCTGCACTGTTTTCAACGACTTTCTGTGATTGGTGCGGGAAAACGCGTATCTATGGAGTAAAGGGTTAAAGCAGCTTAAGCTCTATGAGGTTTTGTCACTTTCGTCAATATCCATTTGTAACACAATTTAAAGCTTCACAACATTTTGTTTCAATGCATTTCCAGCTTGATCACATTTTGCCTGTATCAACATCAGCATCTTAATCAATAAAATATTCATAGCCATAATTGGATTATTACGCAGTTGACTAAATATTGGTAAATACTGCCTTTATTAAGCAGCCAGACATTTGTCATTTATTAAACACACTTCACATTAATGAATAAATCAACTCTCTGCTACTGCTGCACTGTACAATACATTATAAAATATAGTGCAATTATTACGGTATTATGGAGATATTTTTTTCTGAATATACATGAATAGTTACAAACAACATTGTTGCAGTAACATATAGTTATTTTATATTGATTGTGAAACAAGTTCTAACCACTTGAAAAAATCACACTCCAAGTCTGTATGTTGATAAAGTGTCTTGTTCACGCTGTGGTGGAGGACCGAACACACCGTTCCTCATATCCTTGGTCTGAACTCTACCACATTACCATGTGCTCCATGCAGGGACAAATTCTTTAATATTGCCATAATTGATTATAATCTAATTGGAAAAATTATCATTTGATTCAAACTGATATCAATACTGTCCATGCATGGTAATTTATTCACTAAAAACAAGGGTACACAGTTGCATTCAGCATCAGTTACATATAACATTATATGGTTGTTTTATAAGTATGTGTTTCTCACAAGCAAAATTTTCTTCCCTATCAGCCCGGCAACAGTCTCCGTGATGATTGATATACGACATTGTGTCTTATTATTATTCATTTCTCACCGCTGAGTCAAGTGGGAAAGTTATCAGTTACTTGTAGAGATGGGGTTTGCTCGAGTACTGGTTAACGTTTCAGGATCCCAGGAAACAGTGGTTAGGTTAATTGAACATCTATTAGCCCTTGTTGGCATAAAAATGACACTAAATAGTCAATCAATCAATCAATCAATCCTCCATACCATTTGGACAGACAACCTCAATTCAGTTCTCAACAGAAAACTCAGCCCTAGAAGCATCTTTTCAATACAGAACACATATCTGTGATAAGGACATTTCAAGTAGAAAGAAAAAAGTCACACATAAAAAACTGATGCAAAATTTGTGTCAGCAGAAAAGCTCTTGTTTCAGTGTGATCCTGATTGTCAAAGGCTTGTTCATTATTTTGTGACTGCTAACCTCAAGGGTCAAAAACCTTGTGTGAAAGTTTTGGGAAAGTTCACTATGATCAATAGCTTTCATAAAGTACATCAATTACTCCATCTTCAAGTGCCGTTACAGCAATACTGCCTGTCACTCACTGAAGGAATCTGTCTATACATTTCAATGGACACTTACAAACAACCAGCAAGTAACAAATTAGATGCAATTACATCCGCAGTGCTGGTGTCATCAAGTATGTGGCCAGTTTTGTTCATGTGAAAATTGTTGGAACGAGAAGAAAAATTCTGAATTAATGTGTTCCGATGCCATCTATTTTGTGATGAGAATATTACTGATATATGAAAAGATGGAACACAAACCTTGTGACATCATAATAATATACAGTTAAGATTTCACATTTTCAATGACTAAAACTAGCTTTTATTTAGCAGATTAGTTTCATCCAGATTCTTTACTATGTCATATTGTAGATTCCAAATCATTCCCCCCTCCAATATCCTGTATCACAGACAACCACATGGCAACTGACAACCTGATTTTTTTATCTATATCACCTTTGTTCAATAAGAATTGAACAACACCAGTTTTACCAACAACCATATTTTTAAAAGCACACAGTACACCATTAACCTAAGGTCTGACCTTGAACTTCAACTGCATAATACTAGGTATGAATATTCATACAGAACAAACTTCAACTCTGACCTTGACCTTAATGCTTTATAATAATTATTCTTTCCATTCTGAGTACTGTCACATTTCTATTTCACAAGAAGACAAAAACAGAGTATAATAATAATAAATAAGAACGAATAAAAAATTTCATGGTAATAAAGAAAATTACTATACATTTTATAAGTTTCTTTTCTAAACATCAGAGAAGATTGTTCCACATTTTCCAGAGCCACTAATAACTAACTAACAAGGACCTGAATGCTGTAATTAGATTGGGTAAAAGTTGCAGGAGAATTCCGGAGGATTCTGCCTCCAAACTCGAACCAATCTCTGGTCATAATTATCCCTTATCAATTCTCACAAGAGGCGTAAATCAGCGGCACACTTGCTTTCATTAAATATGTATAACCTGATTATTATTTATGAGAGACTGCTGTGTGAACCACCCTTAGCAGTCTTACATTTAAGGAGTAGATCTGCTCTCTCTCTCTGTAAGAGGTTGAATAGTTCATTAAACAGCGCATGCAATATTTCAGTTATTACACAAACGGGTGCAACTTGCGTCATCAAGGCTTCACCAAAACAGCATCTACCAGTTTTATCCTTTAATAACATTTAAAGAACCACCAGACACTCATAACATACACATACCTTTAGGCTACGACCATGTGGTCGATCATTGCTGGTACAGGCTAAAAACATTTCTTACCATTTTAGCTTAATGAGGAAAATAACAGGCTTGAGAATATATTGCATTACTTAGTTGAATTTCCATTTCCAAACAAAACATATAATCTTGACCTGTCTGATCAAACAAGTCAAAATTCATTACGAAAGAATGGGGTCTATCACCATTTTTAACACCTTTCAGGTTATATATGGCATATCCAGTTTTACTGGTGGAGAAAGACCTCAGACTGAGTCAGATTGAGTAGAACCACCATCCTTCCCCAAATAACTGGAAAATTTGTCACATAAAAATTTTGGAGCGAGCGGGAGTCCGGACTCGAACCTACAACCTTAGCGGTGAGATCTTAAGTGATCTTGAGACAGCGCCTTAGACCACTCGGCCACGGAGAACCCTCATTACGAAAGACAAAAACATTTTAATGTGATGTAACTGGCCACATTAAAAGCATCAACTTTCCAGCCAAGATGTATTAATAATGGCTAGTCATTTGACCATCAGTGTAAAGGATCACCAACTGGATTTTTTTTTTATTTTCAAAGGGGTATCATTTTTTATGATACACGTCAATCTACTATCCAGGAATAAAATATAATAAAATATTGTCCCCCACTTAAGTACAAAAAAATAATTTTCACCTCTCAGTATATTTGTATAAATGTACCTGAACCCTTCGCTCGAGAGACCCCGCTTTTGTTCACTGATTACTCATCATGCATCTTCGCAGTCATTAATCAGCCCAATTAGCAATAAGCTCATGCAGGTACATATTGCCGAGTTTCCCAATTAGCTTCACCGAGACAGTAGCCAGGCACCAGCCCTTTACCCACCACCACTACAAGCTTGAATAGATGTAATATACAAAATCATTGGGTATCTCAGTAGGTCAGTTGCCACTGTGATAAAATTTACATGCATGTCAAAGTAGTTACATTTTCTGTTTGTAAAATTATGTTAAACTATCAACTTTCTATACAACACATTTAGCAGATGCCTGCTACACATGCAGAAGGTCCTGGGTTCAATCCCCAGCAGGGTCATACCAAAGACTTGAAAATAGTGTTTGTTTGTCTGAATAGTTAGCATCATTTTTATGCCACCGAGAGCTAATCGAGAGCTAACAGACTCTTTCCTAATGGATCCTTGAAGATTAACCAGTTCTCAAGCACAGTCATCTCAACAAGTAACTGATAACTTTCCCACTTAAATCAGCAGTGAGAGATAGAAAGTATAAAATTTAAAGTAGTGTTGTGGATTACAGTAAAAATGCCAAACAAATCTCTCCTTCCAGCCCGCAGCTGCTATATTACATTCCTGAAACATCACCCCAAACATGATTCCTTCACACTTTGTAATTTACTGATAGTAATAAAACAGCTTCCAGTTGATCTGGCAGCCAATCTGGCAGTTGTAAATCAATTTGGAACAATTAAAATCAGCAGAACTTTCAGATACCCTGCCCGTGGTGAGGTGACAAGCCAGGCCACTGAGTTAAAATGGAAACCCACATGAGTCTAACAGCATCCACTTACAACACACATACAAATGTCATGAAAACTACAAAAAAACGGCCATCCAGCACTCTAGGGATAAAGTGAATCAATAAAGACAATTTCAGCAAGAGATAAGAAAACACCACTGAAAAGTAAAAAGAGTACACCATTCCAAGAACATGGTTAATTTGGTTATGAGCTAGTACATTTACTTTTGTCCAGTTATAATTTCACATCTAATGGCAAACCGGCCTTTGCTTGTCTTTTATCAATTATTCTTGTATTTTATTATTTTGCATTAATAATGAAAGTAGTTGAAATAACTAACAATCCATATTTATATTTTTTGATACAAGAATTTTTTAAATTCTATTTTTGTTTGTATTATTCCTGCTTTAAAATAGAATATAATTATAATAATAATACCCGCCTATGTCCTGTGTACATTAATGGTGACACCAATACGCCGCAGACCCATGGGTTCAAATCCCGAAAATGATAAATTTATTTATTTATAAATAACCGAGATAACTGATTATCTGAGAGCTATAATGTTTATGGCAGCTAGCGATATATTTAAAGAAATCAGTCAACCGGTAGATTGATTTGTTACTTTTGGAAAAGTGTAAGAACAAATGGCATAAATGGACTTGCAATGGTTCATTTTTTTTACAGATAATCCAACACAATAATCATTTGCACAAATCTGACGTAAACCACTGTAAAAA
Source organism: Panopea generosa (assembly GCA_029582155.1). Taxonomy (NCBI): domain Eukaryota; kingdom Metazoa; phylum Mollusca; class Bivalvia; order Adapedonta; family Hiatellidae; genus Panopea; species Panopea generosa. Next base: position 47,113,829 of record CM055907.1, read on the forward strand.
TATATAAGAGTCAGCATGAACATGGCGTTTTCTGAGGTTCAATAAAATAATAATCTACATATAGAGCAAAGACAGACAAAAAACCGACAACACACAGACATGTGTAAAATTAACTGGGACCATTATTGCTAATTGTAAAACGCAGACACAGTGGGAGGAAAGTCAGGCTGTTCACACTCCATGAATTAAATATACATCATCATCCCTGCATTATCAACTTGGTGAATTCCCCCTGGATGCGTTTTCCAACAAAATAAGACACAGAAAAAACATCGAATTGATGTCTTTGTCAGATATAAATCTGCAGGGTTAGAAGCTAAATACAAAATTATCTAAACTATAGCATGGCGAGTATTCTTTTTAAGAGAGATCTTAAGGCGTTTGTATGTTATAAAACTGAAACATAAATGGAACTCTGTGATGAGTGTTAAAATGAGTAATGTTTTACACACATGTAAAACGTCGAAATTAAGTCTGAAGAGTATCTCTCTTTCATTACAAAATTATATAATTCAATAAAGCCACAATTAATTAATTCTTAGATATTTATCCAAATTTGTTTCAAAATGAGGGGTGGAAAGGGATACAATTTAATTCTTTATTTTTCAGATAATTAAACGGAAGTGTTGTAATGGGCACGAATTGAATGGAAATCAATTAAAGGTCAAAAGGGTTAAAACATTATGCTGTTATGGCAAGAAGTTCATGACTAATCACCACACAGACTTTGGCCTGGTGGGGATTCAATCTCACAACCCCTGGATTGACAGTCAGATGCATTACCACCTGGACCAGCTGAAATCAGCTCTATTTTAGTTGACAGAAGTTTGTTTCGTTCTTATATTACTGACAGAACTGGAGTTGATGTACATGTGCACTAAAAGCCAAAAATAAAATCAGTACCATCATAAATCAATGGTGAGGTACTTACAATAAATATGTTTCCTATTTCCCCGTTGACTTTTATTTCAGCACCAATAATCATACATGGCACCTTGTTATTAAATCTTTCCTTCCTTCTAATTAGATGGGATGCCTTTGGCTTAAATACCATCTAATTTGGTTAATTACATGTCAGTGTTGCTCCACTAACCTGTCAAAATAATTACAACCCTGCTTCCCCGCTGATTACTGGATATGCAGCTGCTAAGCCATATTTCATATATAGAAAAAAACATCATTAATAAATATTGTATATTTTGCAATTTCTTTCCTGATGAAAATAGTTGTAAGCTATTAAAGGGGTGGAGCCATCCTTCAATAATTCATTTATTTTTTCATTTGCTTTTTATATATTTTGATATTCATTGAATTATATAATCATAAGTGCTATATTAAAGAGGAAAAATAAAATCATTAAAACAAATCAATGAACTTTTTAAATTAATGTTAAACAAGCAATACTGAAAATATAATAGTTGTCACTTTTTTTTCATACAAAGTTATCAGAGAAAAATAATGAACAGTAACTCTTGCAGTATACATAAGTGAAATTTAAGTCACTGAAGAGTTGCATCCCTTTATACCAATATTATCTTTTTGCCAGTATTGATTTTTTTCTTTTTTCATTCTCCACATTTAATAATATGATCAATTATGGAATTTATCTCTAGAAGATGGGCAATTACTATCAATTTAATGACAAAAGCTTGAACTTTTCTCTAATAAACATCATTACAAGGAGACATAATAAAACGGACTTCCGCTACAAATCAAGGCCAAAGTGAGTTTTATATATCTGACAAGCCATGGGCGGATTAAGAAGAGGGTTTAGCTTCCATATCTTAAAAACAAACAGGAAGTAGCATGAAGTGGAACAGACAATGTTTAGTTACCGGTAAATGAAAACAACATGGGTGAAAACCCAATATTAATTTGGGAAATAAACAAGGTGCCAGCTTTCAGCATATCTAACCAACCCCTTCAAAAACAAGCCCGACATAAACCCCAAACTTCAAGCAAGTTCTTGTTTCAGTAATTAAAGGCATGTAGGTCATTTGGGACAATAAATTTCAATTTTCAAACCCAAAATCTAATCTCCCCCAGTAGTCTTTTGAAATTGAATTAGGTACAGCAGTAAAGTGGTAGCAGATATCACATTACCCTTTAATTATACGTTTTCTATTTTACCACGGGGGAATAAAGCATCCGCATGATCGCTTTTAAAACTAGAAAAGTAATCAGTCCGCAAAACACAAAACATGTCTCTCATTAAAAGCAATATTGATCAGTATTAAAACTTTGGGATAAACGCATTTTACTGATTGGAATTTCAATAAAATTAATTATGCTCACATTTAAAAGCAAATTGCATAATCCATGCATAAAGAAGTTATTTGAGATGATCAATTATGCCCTCAAAGGATAATTGATTTCGCATCAGGAGTTGCCGTAATAAAGGAAACGTAAGATGGAAGTAATATGAGCTTCATAAAAGAGACATTTTGTAAAGACCTGACTGACAAAGAAATGCACTTTAAATAAATAGGATATCATTAAAATATAAACATGCAATGGGTAAAAATACATTTGTAAGAGAACAATGCACTCGTACACGTTAATTGATATGTTGAGTTGTATAATTGATTTCAACACGGAAGGAGAGTATTTTCTTTCTAAACACAACAAAAGAAATCCAATCAACGATTTTTTTAACAGCTTTTACATGTAAATATTTTGCATTAAATATTGATGGGGGAAAAATCAATAAAAAGTTTTGGGGAAAAAACATAAGTTATTAAGATAACATTTTGTAAATTTAAATATATGTTAACAGTTTTTACAAAAAAAAATTCCATACAAATACACGATCCAATAAAAAACAAAACTTACAACGGATTTAAACAATGACAAAAAAAAAAAGTATCATTAACAATTCAAGGGCAGACAATTTCGCCTATAACCGTTTAAACAATATGGTTTATGAATTAGACTGGGCAGTGGTCGAAAAAGGTCATGTGACCTTTAAAACGACCTTGTCATACATGGCACATGGACAAACTCATGTATAACAGTACAATATATCATCCACTATGACAACATCTCCTTTTCTCATACACTATGACAACATCTCCTTATCTCCAAACACTATGACAACATATCCTTATCTCCAGACACTATGACAACATCTCCTTATCTCCAGACACTTTGACAACATCTCCTTATCTCCAAACAAACACTATGACATCAACACTAGAGAGGGTAATCTAGTCATGGCTGTTGTACAGTTCTTCCTTGTTATACACACTTCATCATGTGATTCTATGTACATAGAAAATCATAGTACAGCCATACGCATCAATATAACAAGTCTATAACATGCTCAGAAATGACTGCCTTGCTAACTGTCCAATCAAGATAAAAGATGAGTAAACTATTTTTTAACTGGGTTGGAACACCATTTATAATACATTATAGGTAATACATGTGTATGGCAATCCAATTTTGTTGGTGCAGGAGTATCTAATTATATATATATATTACACATTTTTTTGTTGGAATGGGGTTTAACACCATTTTCAACACATGTCAGGTTACATTGTATACATATTGTATATCCAGTTTTATTGGTGGAGGAATACATCAGAATAAATCCAAGAAGAACCCACTGTCCTTCCTCAAGTAATTGGCATGTAAAATATTCTTTTTAAGACCGAGCAGGGCTCAAACCAACGACCTTAGTGGTGAGAGGTAAGTGGTCATAGGACCAAACGGACATGGAGGACCCGTGACAGAACCACCATCCTTCTTTATTACATAAATCATTTGAGCCCACACCCTAAGGGATCTTGGGATAGTACCCAAGGCGACTCAGTCATTTTCTGTTTAGTTGTTTTTCATGATTTTGGTGGTAGAAAAGAACATTAAAAGAAAATGTACCCCCCTTTTTAGATCCAAAAGAAGATAGATGCATATGACTGTATGAGCTAGTCAATTTTGACATGGCACTTACCCGTCTCAGGACCAGGGTACCATCATCATCGTCATCTTTGTCCCGGTTCCTGTTTTCACGGTTCCTCTCCTGATCTTTATATATAATAGGGCAGGGCCCAGCCTCAATTTCTGTAGAAATTAATTTTCAAGTTATATGTGTTCTTCTTCAAGCATTTGAGCAGAAAATACACACACTGCCAGAGCATGCATGCAGCTAGACAAATATTCCAGCATTATTCTATCCTTATATACCTCATATTGTATCTACTGTTTCGGAAATTTAAATATTGCATTTTTTATCTGAACTCACTGTCCTTGTATATAAATAGTCTAGCATGGTTTAATATACCGTTTGCCATTTTTACATTCCATAGAGGTAGATATCTGCTCCATTTGGCAGTAATAACAAGTTAAAACTAGAAAACATAAAATTACTGAGACATCCGTCCCCCTCCCATGTACATCAAAATGAGAAATTCTGTCAATAATGATGGAAGCAGCGTTATAGAATCAAGGCACTGCATCTCATTGAAATGATTATGTCATAAAGTTCTGATTTTTTATGATTATGCGGCATTGTTAAAAAGTTACAGATCGAAACATGAAATTGCAAACATCCTCTTTCACTTCAATTTGTAGAGAGGAATAATTCTGTCCATACTGAATGTTTTGTGAATAAACTCGAGCACCTCATGTCAGAGATTGCAGAGTCGTCTCTCGTTAACAACAGCTGCCTGGGGTGTGTTCAGTGCCGATATTAAAACATTTGCTAGCGTTGGCTATTTTCCTGAATGCTGGCTCAACCTCAAATTAGCATGCAGTATGCGATAAGTTTTGGGAACCAGGCAGCAAAACGTGTTTCCTTTTTAACGATGATGAATGCAGCTCAGGATTTGTGCTGTCCAGGAAACAAGACTCAACAGAGATTCACAAAAGCTCTGAGCTTACTTTGCAATCAAGATGATATAAATGGCATAGATGGCAATGGCGTAGCTGCCTTTAAGCCCCAACGCCCGGGCTTGCACATTTCCTTGTGAATGCATCATTATATCTGCTTGAAATCCCTCCCAAAACACAGGAAATGCATAATAATTTTTTTTTTTTTTCTGAGAAAGCATGCCCCCACCCCCGTACCTGCTAGTGCCTGATACACTTGCATATCGTTTCAGGGTCAGCTACGTCACTGTGGTGTATTGTGATAGCATGGTATGAGATGTATGTTTTGAATGATCGTAAAGTTCATTTGCGACTTACCTTCATGGACAACCATGGAAGACAATGTTTCTAGTGTATCTTTGCTGTATCCTTCAGGAGGTCTGAAAGTATAAAATAATATATATTGTAATACACATGACTTTAGCTCACTATAAACAATACTAACGTTCATATAAATTCACTCTATAAACATATCAATTAATTCCCTCTATAAACATTCACATCAATTCTCCCTATAAACATTCATTCCACTTCCCTCTATAAACATTCATACCGATTTCCCCTATAAACATTCATATCAATTCTCCCTATAAACATTCATATCAATTCTCCCTATAAACATTCATATCACTTCCCTCTATAAATATTCATACCAATTCCCACTATAAACATTCATATCACTTCCCCCTATAAACATTCATATCAATTCCATCTGTAAACATTCATATCAAGTCCCTCTATAATTTTTCATATCAATTCTCCCTATAAACATGCATATCAATTCTCCCTATAGTCATTCATACCAATTCTCCCTATAAACATTCATATCACTTCCCTCTATAAACATTCATATCAATTTCCCCTATAAACATTCATATTAATTCTCCCCATAAACATTCATATCACTTCCCTCTATAAATATTCATACCAATTCCCACTATAAACATTCATATCACTTACCCCTATAAACATTCATATCAATTCCATCTGTAAACATTCATATCAAGTCCCTCTATAAATATTCATATCAATTCTCCCTATAAACATGCATATCAATTCTCCCTATAGTCATTCATACCACTTCCCCCCTATAAACATTCAAATCAATTCCCCCTATAAATATTCATATCAAATTTCCCTGTAAACATTCATATCAATTCCCCCTATATCAAACTGTTTTTCTTTTAATGCTGAAACAACTGTTCTAAGTAAATTCAGATAATTTTAAGATGTTTTTTTTGTTGTTGATTTTGCACATCAGAAACAGAGAACAGTTTGTTTTAGTCAATATACATAAAATGTAGCTTTTCTGCAAATGGTTATTTGTTTTAATGTGCAGTTACACACCAAATACTAATTAAAATACAATCACCTTTTCAAAATTTATTGCCGAAAACACTTTGACCTTGGATTGAAGAACAAACACAATCCATTTCCATTTTTCAAATATAATTATTTGCAAACCTTTTTTTTATGAGCCTCTAACCCTTTTGAAAAATGAAAGAACAAATTATGTAACATTTTATAGGAATTCAAGGGTATTTTTTTTATTTATTGATTCCATTTAGTTTTCCAAATCCCCATCTACTTACAATGGTTGTGGTGGTTCAGACGCCAGCATTGTTCCATCACGGTTGATCACCTCTGTCTCACCCTCCTCCTCCTCATCAGAATTATCTTCATCATCACCCACTATGATGGTACGCGCAGGTGGTCGGATCTCTGCACCTAGTTCATTCAACTGAGCTGCCAGTGCATCCAGGTCCTGTGTACAGTGTAATGGCAAATATAGTTTATGAATATAAATACACATACTGAAGTGAGAAAGAATGGGGCTTAATGCAAATTTCGACACATTTCAGGTTATATAGGACATATCCAGTTTTATTGGTGGAGGAAGACCTCATAATGAATCCGGGTAGAACCACCGTCCTTCCGTAAGTAATTGGCAAACATTCTCACATAAAGTTTTGAAGCAGCGAAACTCAAACCTACGACCTTAACAGTGAGAGGTAAGTAATCTTAAGACAGCGCCCTAGACCACTTGACCACGGAGGCTGACAGGTACCGAGCTGAGAGGGATGAGGAGTATTATCACAGTTGTCCTCACAGAGACAATCTCAGTTGTCCTCACCGAGACAATCGCAGTTGTCCTCACCGAGACAATCTCAGTTGTCCCCACCGAGACAATCTCAGTTGTCCCCACCGAGACAATCTCAGTTGTCCCCACCGAGACAATCTCAGATGTCCTCACCGAGACAATCTCAGTTGTCCTCACCGAGACAATCTCAGTTGTACGCACCCAGACATTAACATTGCTAACAAATAATGTATCCTGGCAAAAGTGACAGAAACATTTAATTCTACTTAATAGTTCAATATTACAATAGTGTCAGAAAATATAACCACAATCGGATACATTTTCCAGGTAAAAATAACACAAAATTAATTAGTTTATGCTAATATATTTTAGCTCAATTGCAAGGAAACCTCAAAGCTTGAACCCACTACCTCTAATGTGATGGTCAACACTCCTATTAATTGCCCCATTCAAAACTCATTGTGACTAATACATTGTTTTTTTTTCACAAATGTGAAGGGATGTGTAAGTAAATTAAACATAATTCATAGCAATACATTCTTTTACACAGACTTACCTCTGGTTTATTTGTTGGTGGTCTGTACATCCCAGAATGCCTTGCTTCTCCATGTGGTGACCCCTGGTGGCCTGGACCTCTGGAATCTGGAATCACTAGACAGTGAGAACAAGGAAGAACATCCAAAACACAACATCAATACTAGTCTACAACCAAAGATAGAAACTAAACAACACATAAAACAGCATGCACCATTCATACATATATTTCAAAGAACCAAAACGTATTGTAAAATATACTGAACAAAACAGTTTACTCACCACTTGACATTTTATGAAATTTTTTTGAAATTTGGACTTGAGTAAGAACGAACATTTAGTCTACGCAAATTCAATACACATTTGTTTGTTTATGTTGTATACGCGTTTTGATTACCTTACTCAATAATTTGACGAGGAAATTGGAAATACAAAAGTGGTGGGTAAGCTGTTCCATTCATTATATGATATAATTAATCCAACATAAAACATCAATTTCGCTGTTTACGTAGGGTATTTGTCTGTAAATAATAGTGTTATTAACCACTAAGTGTAAATAGCAAAACATTTTGTGGGCAAAATTAATTTCATTTTCTGAGGCAAAGAACTATGCATATCCTCACTTCCGTAAATAGACGATTACATTTTTTTTTTTTTTTGTGTCATCAAGATTCACAAGCGTAAAGTTAGTAAGGTTTGATAAGTGATATACATTGTATATGTCTTTGTTTTAGATGTTTACATCTTATCACTTAACTTCATAAAGACGCCTTTGGACACCTCTAATATTGAAAGCATTAATTCACCACATATCAGCAATGGGTGAATTATGTTTATATTAACTGACAGAGTGGAAAACAGTGCAGGAAGTGTTCAGATGGCTTGTTACGAGCAATCTGAACTCTTCCTGCACTGTTTTAAAAGTCCTTCTGTGACTGGTGCGTAAAAATGCGTATCTATGAAGTAAAGGGTTAAATGGACTTTTATTGGGTATTTATCACAGTAGTGTAAAAATGCATGAATACCATTAGTATGTGAAAACAATACACAGTCAAACATGTGAAACAGTTACTTTTCTATTCTGAGCAGCCAGATGGCTAACATCGCCATTTTCTGTCATTTCATTTGTATGTGTTTTTTTGTGTGAATATTAACCAAGACTGAGATCAACTTCCTTTGAAGCCACGTTTTTTTCTCTATGAAGTGGGTTGTTAAGTAATATGCATTTCATTGTTTTAAATGTTTACATCTTAATAGACCTTTAGTGGGTATTTATTACAGTAGTGCACCGTTAGTATTTGAAAACAATACACAGTCGGCAGTAACACTTCTCTATTCTGGATAGCCAGATGACTGACATAGCCATTAATTTTTCAGTCATATCACTGCATCTTTTATTTTGTATATTAACCAAGATAGCGGTCAACTTAAATTCATTGTGAGGTTTTCCTCCATCACAAAAACTGGATTATATGTATATATATATATAATCTGTTTGAAATTTAGCTCAATTTTTTTGCCATCGAGTGCTAATAGATGAACAGTACACCTAACAACTCTTTCCTGGGATCCTGGAAGGTTAACCAGCACTCCAGCACACCAATCTCCACATGAAACTGATAATTTTCCCACTTAAATCAGCAGTGAGAGAAATGGCAATGAGATGTAATGTTGTATATACATCATCATGGAGACTGTTGCCGGATGGTGACTCATACTCATGACCCCTGAATTGATAGACAGATACCCTATCAAATTAGCAAACTGGGCCATGTTTTTTAATATTGATTATATTTTATTCCAGATATGCTATCATTTTTATCGTTTCATATATGTTAAAGAATCACTGTCCACAGTAATTAAATTGTTAAATTTAAAAACAAGGTAAGAAAGATCTGTCTTGGTTAATCATTCATGTCATATCTTTTTTTTAAGGGTTTTAACGCCATTTTCAATACATTTCAGATTGTATATAGCATATCCAGTTTTCTTGGTGGAGGAAGACCTCAGGTTGAATCGCAGTAGAACCACCGTCCTTCTGCAAGTAACTGGCAAACTTTCTCACATAAAGATTGCTTTCCCACATAAAGATTGGAGCGAGCAGAACTCAAACCTACAACCTTATCGGTGAGAAGAAAGTGATAGTTAGATAGCGCCTAAGTCATGGAGAACCCTCATGTCATATCTAGATGTGATCTAATACCCATACTATAAGCTTGTGTTGTAAAGAAGTAAAGTACATGACATAAAATTTGTTAAATGTCTTTGAACCTTCCATCCCTCCCTTATCGCACATGTTGGAGTGTATATTCCTTTCTATTGGTAACCATCTCCAATAATTGTCCTAACTATAAAGTTAGAACTATTATCTCTGCATCAAATCAACAGAAGATTATACATGGAATAATTGCTTTTACAACATTTGCTGTACATATTGAATATTTTTATCAGGGCCCCGTATCATCAAACTTCACAAGTCTAAGAATATCGTACAAACAAATTGCAACATCTAGGAATGTTTCACTTGCTTAGTATTTTTGCAAATTTTAGAAAGAACAGTTTTTATAAGACTTACAAACGATCGTAAATTAAGTATGCGACGCACTAAATGAATTTCCTGACTTTTTTAATCATAACATCAAATTTTACAACAATAAGTTTGTAAACTTACAAACGCTAGTGAAACGGGTCCGATATGAACAAAACATGTACGGAAATGTTTGACATAAAACAACATATATAGGGAAATGAGAACAACACAGTTACTTTTATAAAATACAAATTCCAACGATATACACTAAAAAAAAATGATGAAATAAATAATAATGATGTCATTCATTACTGCAATCTGCCAATCCAGCAAAACCAAAGTGCAACTGTAGCCTGTCATTCTAACATAAGCTCATCAAAAAAATAGTGTCATTCAAATATGAAGCAATCACAACATTGTACTGGCAAATAATTTGTTAAACAATGAGTTACAACAACTTGTATATCAAGTTAGTTTTGAATGTTTATGACATTTTTTAAAAGTCGGCATTGAAGGAAAATAGTCATTTGTTACTCTCTATTTTTTTTCTTTGTTTAATGGAGTTAGTTTATACTAATTTATTTTAGCTCGATTGCGATGAAAGCTCAAAGTTTATATGAACCGCTCTCGAGTCCGCTTCCTGGGTATAACCAGTACTGAGTGTTGTTTTTTGAGAGGCATCAGGTCAAGCTGGGGATCGAACCTGCAACCTCTGGCATGAGCGGCCAACACTCGATCCATTAGACTACCGCCCCGTTTAATGGGGTTTAAAGCCATTTTCATCACATTTCAGTTTATATATGGCATATCCAGTTTTACTGGTGGAGGAAGACCTCAGAATGAATCTAAGTAGAACCAGTCTTTCTTGTCAGGTGATCTACGGCACTTACCATTAACCAATATGGTTATTGGTTCAAACATTTTATCTGAGATAGGTTCCTGATTACCCGCGGGAGGAGGTGTTTCTACTCAGGAGTCATGTGACCTTCCTCAACCAATATAACTGGTTCTAATATATGGCATTAAACTCATCAACCATTTTCAGCCAGGCTTTATGACAAAGGCTATAGCCTTTATATCTGCCTACATCATCTTGATTAAGCTTTGCAGCGATGATCACCACCAAACTGATCATACGCCACAGGGACTACTTTTTATTCCTTGAATTTTATTTTGTCATGTATTTAATATAAGCAAGAAGAACAAATCAAACAAAAAAATTATTTTGGGCATTGTATTGTCATTTTAAAAAAAAAGGATGCGTAAAATAAACTAAACGCAACAATAATATCAATCAAATTAGGAAGGCGTATGAATCTTTATTAAAGACCAACTATCATAACTTTCAAGTACTTTGACGTTATTGAGTGTAGTTTTGGATTGGGACATCATTTTATTAAATTTTAATACAAAGCATTGTTTACTGTAAGCTGAACTTGCACACTGACAATTACATGAAATCTCACTGAGTTTGTCACAGCAGCTGTTCGCATTAAAATATACAACACTCTGACATACAATAACATGTTTACAGAAAAAATCAATGATCTGCCATGCATTGTATCCTGTTGTGTCATTTAATTATAAAAAAGATAAACATAATCAGGCGGTATGAGTTCATAACCAAGCTACTACCTTCAACAACTGTGAACTTCAATTTATATCAGGGTTGTTTTTTTTTAATTATTTATTTTACAGCGATAGTAAAACAAATTCTTACAAATGACTCTCAAAATTTTCCTGGGTAGCACCTGTACTAAACATACACGGATAAAGCGTCTTGCTCAAGGACACCACATGTAATCGTGGCAGAGGATCAAATCTTAACCATTGCTCTCTATCATAAAACATGCATGCTCTTTCTACAGTTAGTTTAATATACTGATCTCTTATAGCTTGATGGCAAGAATCATACAAGAACAGCTCTTCAGTCCTTATCCTGGACGGAACCAGTTCTGATTTATTTAACATGCTAACAGGTTGAACCAGTGATCAATCCAGCACCCTTCAGCATGAGCAGTCAACACCCAATCCCCTGCACGACTGCCCAACTTTCTATAGTTGTATGTATTATCTTGTTGTCCTTATATGGGATCTATGTTTCATTTCCTTGCAATACTCATATATTGTGTTATAATTCTCAATGGTTCTATCAATTTAAATTGTATTTTCTAGCAAAACTACCATATCAGCACTATCCCCCATGCTTTATTTCTTTGCATGCTTTCTCTTTCTAACAATCTGAAAGGTGATATGTTAATGTTGTTATTGTTCGCTATCCTTAGAAATGAAGATTTTGTGATTTATCTATTGTTTGTCTCATGACATTCAAATCAACATGCGTTTATTTCAAATATGAGACATATACATTAGTGGCATACAAGAAATAATGAAATCTCTTGTAAATTGCTTATTAAACATGGAACAAATAAAAAGTATACTATAAACATTAAAATTTAATTTTGATATTTCACATCTTGTCACAAAAAATTATTTTGACAAAGTCTCTATTTTGTAGCCAAGCTTTATTGTAAAGACAAAGCTCATGTTGGTGCGATAGAGCTTCATTGTCTCGATCACCGCAAATATGATCATACGCAACAGGAACTACTTTTAGGAACTACTTTTATTTGTTGAATTCTTATTTTTCATGTATTTTATGCAACAAATCAAACAATGAGAATATATTGTCGACACTGTATTATGTTATTTTTTAAAAATGTTGCATAAAAAAATTAACGCGACAGTAATATCAGGAATATGAATATTGAGTAAAGCCAGACTATCAATACCTCCTATACTTTGATTTTTAATAGTTCTGATATTTCTAATCCTGCTGTATTCTGTCAACTTTCAATCATATGTCATTATGACATATCCTTAATTTCATCACATTCTCTACCATTAAAGTAGATAAATAACAACAGTAATGGACGAGTTACTAGTAACTGAGATATTGGAATATTTCATTTGTTTACATTAATCATAATATCACTTAGGGCTCAAAGTATAGTTGTAATTCATTGTTGAAATTATCATGCCACATATAAGCCACAGCTGAACTATGGTGTATCGCCATGTTAGCCACAGATGAACTATGGTGTATCGCCATGTTAGCCACAACTGAACTATGGTGTATCGCCATGTAAGCCACAGATGAACTATGGTGTATTGCAATGTAAGCCACAGCTGAACTATGGTGTATTGCCATGTAAGCCACAGCTGAACTATGGTATATTGCCATGTAAGCCGCAACTGAACTATGGTGTATTGACATGTAAGCCACAGCTGAACTATGGTGTATTGCCATGTAAGCCACAGCTGAACTATGGTGTATTGACATGTAAGCCACAGCTGAACTATGGTGTATTGCCATGTAAGCCACAGCTGAACTATGGCATATTGCCATGAAAGCCGCAGCTGAACTATGGTGTATTGCCATGTAAGTCACAGCTGAACTATGGTGTATTGCCATGTATTGTCAGCAAATGCAGTAGTAAAGCCGCAAAGCAAATAAAGCATCTAAGGAAGCTTTTACTGTTTCTGAATATGGCTTTCCATTAACCAGTCCCATTATATGTGTATATACAGTAGTTAAAGTGATGCTTAATTTCTACAGATCTCAACACATGCTTTGTAACAATCAGCATAAAACTTCTCACACACATTTTATTATCTGTGAAGATAGAGTAGAAAATGTTTGCCATTCGCAGTAAGTTTGTCATAGAATGTATCCGTGAACATATTGCTGCAGAGTCGAGTGAAATTCTTTACACATTAAGTGACGTGAAACATTCGCTGTAAATGTCCGCTGTTATGCATGATATATTAACTGTACACGTAGCTCTGTGATCCGTACACTCATACATATCCATCATGTACAACCTCAGTGAGTATGTCATCACTTTTTGCAACTTTATTTCGGAGACTTGATTCAGCTTGCATCACAGTGCTATATCAAACACACCTCGTGAAAGTAAAAACTTACATTCAATGGATACTGAACTGCAAATCAATGGTACGGAGCAACCAAAAAAAAACTAGACCATAAATTTATGAGAACAATATATCAAGCCTTAGAATATCAAAGTGCTATATGCTTCCATGTTACATATACACATAGAACCTTGATGCTATAAGGTGTCAATTTCATTTATTTCATCTAGTTAAGTTCAAAATAAATTACATTTTGACTAAAACTAAAATTTCCAAAAATTTCCAAATTATCATTTAATATTAAATCTCTATCTATCTTCAAAGTTATATTTTAATTCAAATTAGAATGTAATTTAAGAGAAAAAGATCGCTTTCAATTTAGACAAAACAGCTGTTAAAAGCACTATATCTGTAGTTCAGTAGACACATAATGTAAGGATATACCTTTAAATATATTTGAACTCATTTATATTTATGAAAGAATCCAGACCCTTTGTTTGCTGTTAAACACTTGTAGCAAACACCTTGAGATGCTGTTTCCATGGTACAGTACAGTTAGCTTGACTTTTATTTGGTGAAGTTAACTTATAAAAGCAAATGCAGCCCAGGTGACACAGAATGCCAACATCTTTGGATGCTGTTGGTGAATATTAGCTAACACCAACAACTAAGGTATAGTACAGTTAGCTTGATTTTCATATGGTTACATTAGCTTTGATTCAAAGTCAATGTATGAATGCAACCAAAGTTTCAAGTAAACATCAACAGCTAAAGTACTGTCCAGTAAGTTTGATTTTCATCATGATACATTAGCTTTCATTCAAAATCAATGTAAAAATACGACCGAAGTTACGAAGAAACATCAATAGCTAAGGTACTCTACAGTTATTTTGATTTTTATCAGGAAATGTTAGCTTTCATTCAAAGTCAATGTATGAATGCAACTGAAGTTACAAAGAACTGACTGCCACATGAGGTTGTACAGGGTGTGATATCTATCTGCCTAGGTGCTAGATTAGATTATACTGGGTAAAACAAAAGTATAAACCTTCTTCCGTCTCCGTATCTGTGTCCTCATCCTCATCCTCCTCTTCTAGTGTTGAAAACACAAAAAAGTTTACACATATGCTCGAAGGTTTGTACACACAAACATAATTATACTCCAATGTTACACAAAATATGCAAAATAGTATACACAATATGTTGTTAACATGCAAACATATACACAAGTAAGCACAAAGGCACAAAATCACACATCACCAAGGTTGGGGAATGCTTCTTTTGTAAGTGAGAAACATAAACACAATTTTAAAAGCATTCTTGTAATATTACTGTTTATTTTTCACAATTTAATACCTAAATTACTCATCAAATTGCGAAAAAAGTTCACCTCATAACCATGTAATTAAAATGAAATGTTATAACCTGTATTTTTCTAATATAGTATCATTACAAGACTTCGTTGCATTTCAGCCCCAAACTCAAATCCCCAAAGGTCAAATTTAGAAAGGAGATAACTGCTGGGGAAAATGCAATTTTATAGTATGATTTGACTACATTTTAATAAAAAAATATCCCAAAACATAAATTGAATTGCATCAAAACTGTGGTAAGAGTTCATATAATAGGCTGGAGCATGACCATTTCATGTTGATAATTATCCTTAAATTTTAAGTGAATTGAAGGAGGAGTAAGTCGGACAAGGTAAGACTATATACTATACATGGACAAAGGAATGTTGTAATGGATAAACAAATAGAAGGAGGAACAGACAAAGGGATGGATGGGGACCATAACTATGTCCTTCTCCTTTTCTTGGAAAAAGAGAGGTGGAATAACATTAGAAATTTGTTCATAAGGTGCAATTCTGTCTCCATCTCTGAAGGAGGGGACATAAAAACTATAAAAGGGAAATAACCATGCCATTAAATATATATAAAAAATAAAAAAGATGGTACGTACCAATCAATCTGGGCTGTACAGGTTTATTGTGGATTTGCTCTGGTACTGCATGTTTGGCAGGTGGCTACAATACAAACATTCACCAAACTAAACAGTTTCCTCTCAATCTCTGAATACATGTATTATCCATTGTCCAGTTATGTGTATTATCATTTTATGTTGTTAGTTTATAAACTTATTTATTTTACTTTGATTGTGAAACAAGTTATTACAACTTATTCAAGTCCCGCTTAATGTCTTCTTGGGTAGGACCAGTACTAAGCATAATTGTAGATAAAGTGTCTTGATCAAAGACACAACACATAGCAGTGGCAGAGGATTGAACCCATGACTCTCTGATCATGGGTCCAGTGCTCTACCACTAAACCATGTGCTCCACGCTGTTGTTATATGTTTATATAACTGAAGATATATTATTAAGCTAGGAAACCTGTTTATTTCTCTCCAATAGTGACCAACCATGTCTATTTATTGTTATGTAGTTTAATTGCCAGATTATCATCCAAATTTTTCTTAAAAATGTAGGGCACAAAGATTTTATTTTTTATTTTTATTTTTAAATTTTTTGATGTTTTTTTTTTAAATATTTTTTTTTTATTTTTTTTTTTTATGAAAATAAGAAGGGTCGGGTCACATGAATATTATAGGGCGGGCGGGGATGATAATCTAGCAATTAATTTATTATGGCCATATGTGAAGAAATTTAATATTCAACCTGGGTAATTCTGGCTGGTTGAAGATATAATTATACAACCCCTAAGAGCATCAAGGTGCAATGTGCCTTCATGTTTCATGTTCACATAACACCTTCATGCTCTGATGGTTTGAATATATTTCCAACTTGAGTGCAAAGTTGATATGTTTCTTCAGAAAACACCCACTTTCGTACCTGGAACTGACTAGAAACTGGTCTCTGACCATGAGCACCCGGTGATGGACGTTGTTGCTGCTGCTGTGGGTGTTGGGGCTGATGATGGTGTCCATGATGTCGGTCCTGATTTCGCTCGTGGTGATGCTTCTGCTGTTGATGTGGGTGAGGCACCGGATGGGGCTGGGGTGTAATATTTGGCACAGCGTACGGAGATTTAGACTCACGCTCTTGAATCTGCTGGAAGTTGCGTTTCAGTGTTGATTCTCCGGGGCCGATTTGTAATATTGAGCTGTAATTGAAAAGATACGCTGGATTTATTTATAATTCACTCACATCTATATTGTATTTATTCGTTTTTCAGTTCATGTACAAGTCAAATTGAACTTTTTTTAACACATTCCAGGTTAAATGTGGCATATCCAGGTTTTATTGGCGGAGGAAGACCTCAGAATGAAGCTGTGTTGAACCACCATCCTTCAGCAAGTAACTGACAAACTTTTTCACTAACCTAAAGAGGTAAGTGATCTTGAGATGGTGCCTAAAATCACTCATCGACAGAGGACCGACCCTTATAGAATTTATATCACATGCCAAAGGCAACATGTAATACAAGTGAGCAACTGATATAGAATTGTATTTAACCCTTTACTCCATAGATACGAGTTTTCCTGCACCAATCACAGGCCTTTGAAAATAGTGCAGGAAGAGTTCAGATTGCTCATTACGAGCAATCTGAACACTTCCTGCACTGTTTTCCACTCTGTCAGTTAATATAAACATAATTCACCCAATAATTCAAAAGCCTTTTATATTAGAGGTGTCCAAAGGCGTCTATATGAAGTAAAGGGTTAAGTACAACTGCACCACCAGCACCATTACACTAATCAGACATACTATATATTTAAGTACTTTAACTTAAGCCTTTTTAATGATTTATAGTCACAGCTGCACATGTTTTGTGAATATATATTTGAAAGGGGACCCCACTAGGATTATTGTATCCTCCAACTGTTAACAAACAAATAAACGATATCGCATCAATTTTACCAAACTAATTTGTAACCTATCTTTTAGTTTCTGTCGTAAGAATTTAATAGGAGTTATGCCTTTTTTAACACATTTCAAGTCAACAAAATAATAATAATAATAATAATAATAATGAAGTCTTTATCTAAAGAGGAAACACAGTTGGAACAATCTCCAATCTTCACTGTGGTCCTCTATTATATATATGTTAACAAAGTAATAACAAAATATATACAACAAAATTAAACAGCAGAATCAATACAATTTGGAAACTTATAGACAAAATAGTGATTTTTTGCTGAAATATTCAGTTTGTAATGTATATTTCAATTAACAATGAATATATATTGTTCATTTAATTAACTCAATAATATATTTCAAAGGAAAGGTATGATAGTATTATAATGTAAAATTTACACTTGAAAATGATGATTTCACTACAGGATATATTTAGACAGCCGATGTTACATTCAATGAGGATAACTGCAATGAGGATACAAGTTTAATGTTTTGTAAGACAATTTATCTTTGTTGTGACAGGGGACTGTTATATTTAAATGTTATATAATATCTCTAAAATTCTTGAACCGATCAAGCATTTTTAACATGGTTTGGAAGGCAATTCCGTTTTACGATGTTTCTAACTTTGGTTTTGTTACATACAGAGAGTTATAATATATGGCATATACAGTTTTACTGGTGGAGGAGGAACCAAGTCTGAATCTGAGTAGAATCACCGTCCTTTCCCAAGTAACTGGCTAACTTTCTCACATGCGGGACTTGAACCTACAACTTCAGCTTTAACAAGGTAAAAGGACACTTTTCTGAATTGAAAAGAACAATCTTCAGCAAGATAAGCATCATTTTCAGAATTTCAAAGCATTAAAATCAGAATGTTGACACTTGATACATGTAGATATAAAGTTATTGCCAGGGCCATCTAACCTTGGTTCTCCAGGTTTGACACTTTCATCTTCCTCTTCATTGTCACTGCCTTCATACTCATACTCTGTGTCATGGTCTTCAACTGAAACAGTCATGTAAAACAGGAAATAGTTAGTATGAAAACCAGTCTCTACTTCTCTCACCAGCTGAAACAGTCATATAAAACAGGAAATAGTTAGTATGAAAACCAGTCTCTAGTTCTCATCTTCTCACCTGCTGAAACAGTCATGTAAAACAGGAAATAGTGAGTATGAAAACCAGTCTCTAATAGTTCTCTCACCAGCTGAAACAGTCATATAAAACAGGAAGTAGTTAGTATGAAAACCAGTCTCTAGTTCTCCCTTCACCTGCTGAAACAGTCATGTAAAACAGGAAATAGTGAGTATGAAAACCAGTCTCTACTAGTTCTCTCACCTGCTGAAACAGTCATGTAAAACAGGAAATAGTTAGTATAAAAACCAGTCTCTAGTTCTCCCCTCACCTGCTGAAACAGTCATGTAAAACAGGAAATAGTGAGTATGAAAACCAGTCTCTACTAGTTCTCTCACCTGCTGAAACAGTCATGTAAAACAGGAAATAGTGAGTATGAAAACCAGTCTCTAGTTCTCTCATCTGCTCAATATGTTGGTAAAGATCATACACAAGGTATTGAAATATATATATATAAGCCATTATTTTGTAAACAGTGCATATTTTGTCAGCATTAAATGTACCTCATTTGAAGAATATTTCATTAGTTTAAACAAGAGGCCCAAGAGGGCCTGAGGATGCTCTACTGACTCATAATGGCCATAGCACTTTTGAAATTCTACTATGCAATAGAAACATCGGGGCGGGGTCATTTTTAACTCTAGGGACACCATTTGAACAAATTTAACAAAACTATAGTTGGTCATCATTACTACATAAACATTTTGAAAATCTATTGGACCGTTCATGAGAAGAAAAATTTTTAAGTTTTGGACTATTTTTAGTAATGGTGGCCATCTTGAATTTTAGATAGAAAAATAAATCTTTTGTATAGTCTCCTATGCAATAGAAACATCCATGTGAAGTTTCAGTTTAATTGGCCTAGTGGTTTCAGAATAAATGAAAAAAAAAGAGAATTTTCTATTTTCCCACAGTATACCTATGTAAAATTCTAAGTCCCCTTACAGGGTCCCTATATATTTTAGCCCCTAAATTCTTATCTGCAATCAAACCGCTACACTTAGGGATAATTTATATCAAATATGTACAAATCTGACGTACCGGTTCTTAAGAAAACAATTTTACTAATTCCCAATTTGTACCCTTTTGGGGCCCCTCCTGACCCCTTAATACATAGGAACCCAGTCATCTTTACAAATCTTAACCTCCTTTACCTAACAATGGTTTAGTGAAGATATAGGCAAACTATTTTCATTTAAAAAAAAATATATATATATTATATTGACATGTGTCCCCTAATTGACCTCTCTGGGCAGGGTCATTTTTAACCCTAGGGACACCATTTGAACAAATCTAACAGAACTATAGATGGTCATCATTACTACATAAACATTTTGAAAATCTGTTTGGCCTTTCATGAGAAGAAGATTTAAGTTTTGGACTATTTTTAGTAACAGTGGACATTTTGAAAATCATATCAAAAAAAAAATCATTATATATACAGTATAGTTTCCTATGCAATAGAAACACTCATGTGAAGTTACAGTTTAATTGGCCTAGTGGTTTCAGAACAGATAAAAGAAAAAGAGAATTTTCTGTTTTCCCATAATATACCTATGTAAAATTCTAAGTCCCCTTACAGGGCCCCTATAAATTTTAGCCCCTAAACTCTTATCTGCAATCAAACCCCTACACATAGGGATAATTTACGCAAAATATGAACAAATCTGACATACCTGTTCTTAAGAAAACGAATTTAGTAATTCCCAATTTTTACCCTTTTGGGGCCCCTCCTGACCCCTTAAGACAGTGGAACCCAGTCATTTTTACAAATCTGAACCTCCTTCACCAAACAATGCTTCTGTGAAGATATAGGCAAAATCATTTCCATTTTAAAAAAAAATAATAAAAAAATATTATAATGACATGTGTCCCCTAATTGAACCCTCAGGGCGGGGTCATATTTAACCCTAGGGACACCATTTGAACAAATCTAACAAAACTATAGTTGGTCATCATTACTACATAAACATTTTGAAAATCTGTTGGGCCGTTCATGAGAAGAAGATTTTTTAAGTTTTGGACTATTTTAAGTAATGGCGGCCATCTTAAATATCAGATCAAAAAAAAAAATCTTCTGTATAGTCTCCTATGCAACAGAAACACCCATGTGAAGTTTCAGTTTAATTGGCCTAGTGGTTTCAGAGAAAGTGCTGCTAACAGACTACAGACTACAGATGACGGACGACAGACAACGCGCCATTGCATTAGCACTTCTGGCCTTTGACCAGTAGAGCTAAAAATGTATATATTTTAAAAGTTTAATAAAACTGTATAATTAAGTTGATAAAGGAAAATATCACAGCAAACAATTATTATTTCTGATGTTAACACTTGGATGAAAGAAAACTAAATCACTTTGTAATAATAAAAACAGTTGAAAACTGGAACAGCAAACATCTTTGTTATTGCTCTTATTTCTTTATCTCATCTGTGAAACAAATAAAAATCAAAAGACACTGGGATTGCAAAGTTGGAAGTTTTCCTGCTGAGTTGAACTACAATATATGATCTGGCATCAGGAGAAGCTGATTGTATTAATAGGAAACATTCACAAAATCATTATCCCATATTTGTTGTTTTAAAATTTTGGTTTTGTTATTGTTTTACTGGTATAACAAGACAATCAGGTTAGCCCGATTGTAACTTGTGTGCAGGCTTAATCACTAAAACAAAACCAAGTTTCAGAAAGATCTGATCACTATTGAAGATAACTTTTAGATGTTCTCCACAGTCATGTTGAAGAACACATGAAAGACTAAGCTTCTAAAAGAGTGATCAAGGTATATCATTTACTTTTAAAATAAGTGAGCCTACAAAAGAGGCAAAATTGTTTTTGTTTTTTTTATCACATTGGTTATCACATATCCCAAATTCTTTTGAAAGACCGTTTATACCCATATAACTAACCTTATTGACATAAGCCCTCGGTGCAGGGGATTTTTTAACCCCAGGAACACTATTTGAACAAATATAATAGAACTATAGTTGGTTATCATTACTACATAAAGATTTTCAAAATCTGTTGGGCGGTTCATGAGAAGAAGATTTTTTAAGTTTTTGACTATTTTAAGTATTGGCAGCCGTCTTGAATTTCATATTGAAAAAAAAATCATCTGTGTAGTCTCCAATACAATAGAAACATCTATGTAAAGTTTGAGTTTAACCGGCCTAGTCGTTTCAGAGAAAGTGCCACTTATGAACGAGACGACGATCATCATCATTACATCAGCCCTTCTGGCCTTTGGCAAGTGGAGCTAATAACACTCCTTACTGGTTCTACCCAGGAAAGGGTAATTGAGGTTACTGCTACATGTATGGTATACATGCACAGAACCTTACTCTAAATTATATAGCGTTGTATTTAAAAAATAGTAGTTTTAAAACAAACATTTTACAAACCTTATTCCTACAGAAAAATTCTAGTTTACACAACATAAATTAGTCTCTCTTATTCTCTAAGTAATAATAATAATATATATATACCTGCTTTTCTATACAAAGAATAATGCTATTTATACTGATATCACAAGATCATGGAAATTACATATTTGAGGTGAATTTATTTTTTTTTCCATTTAATATCTTCAATATTCTTTCTTGTCAAAACATATACGAGGCAACAGTTACCAATTTGGTGCATCTCAGCATAGATACAAGCATGATTGCTGATAAAAATCTCAAAATTTGAACCAAGACTCACACAACAAATTGCAAAATGAATAAAACCCAAAAGTTGAAGTCATCATTAAGCAGACATACAAAAGAAAGCTGCAGAAGATGTTTGATATATACGTCATATTAGGATTAACTGTGATATTAACAGTTACATATATAACAAATTAATTTTACTTTTCTTGTTTTTCTTATGTCTGTCTATGTGATCCTTCAACTGTATTCGGACCTGACGTTCCGTCGGCTGATCACGAATAAAAGGATGTTTAAGAAGCTGTTCTGTGTTAGGTCGCTGTGTGTAGTCTTTGAGTAAACACGTCTCAACGAAATTATGAAATCTAGAAGCCCTGCAGAAAAATGAATTACACAACATATATAGCCATTAGATTACCTCTAAATGCGGCAAAAGACATAACAATACCAATAGATCATTTAATAGAACAAATAATTTCAATTTATAAATTACTTTTCCATTTTGTGAAAATACTTTTTTTCAGATTAAATTTAGCTATCCCAGTTATACATCCTATAATTCTTGCCGTATTTTTCAAAATTACAATATATTACATAACTCTGTGGCTGCCATTCATTCTATAATTTTTTTAGCAAAATCTCACTTTATAAGTTAAATGAAATTTTTTTTATATATATTGTATACTGTTCACATAAATATCCATTTACAAATAAAAGTCCAAGGTCTTAATAAACAAAACAAAAGCAAGTGAATTGAAATACTCGCTTGTCAAAATGTGAGAATATGTGACAATTGAAAACACAGTTAAAGCACACTTTTTTTCAATCTACCAGTTTCAATTTTGTTATACAGTTGAGTTCACTTACCATTTTGAGGATTTAAGTCTAGGAGGTGGGTTCCTGGGTATTAAAAATAAGGCCCTCATGGGGTGCATATCACAGAGAGCTGTAAAAGATATAAAAAATAAGGCCCTAATGGGGTGCACATCACAGAGAGCTGTAAAAGAAATAAAAATAAGGCCCTCATGGGGTGCATATCACAGAGAGCTGTAAAAGAAATAAAAAATAAGGCCATAACAGGGTGCATATCACAGAGAGCTGTAAAAGAAATAAAAAAATAAGGCCCTAACAGGGTGCATATCACAGAGAGCAGTACAAGAAACAAACATTGAATGGGTCAAAAGTAGTCCACGTATAGATTTCTAGTGACCCCTGGCAGAATTAAAATACATTTACCAGATCCAACTAAACATTTACAGTACAGCATAAGACTGAATATGTTATAATAAACAGACAAGCTTGGTGGTAGTGTAGTGGATAGAATGCTGGTCACTCAGCTAGAGGTTGCAGGTTTGATCCCCAGCTTGACAAAATGCTTCTCAAATACATCACTCAGTACTTGTTCTACCCAGGAAGCAAATTTGAGATAGTTCCATATAAGCTGTGAGCTTTCTTCACAATCAAGCTTAAATAAATTAATATAAACAGACGGAAAATAACTTCATTGATGTTGCTGCCACAACAATAGTATAAGGTTATTTTACAGTGTTTTGTACAATATGGGAATATATTATACGAGTACATATTGTGGGGGAAACCATATGATTTTCACCACAATACGAACGAGTACAATATATTCCCATATTGCACAAAACACTGTAAAATGATCTGTTTATTCTATACTTCAATCTGAAAAAAAAATAAGATCCTTTGAATAAATAAAACGCGAGTTCAAAGTGGCAGATAAAGGAAGATATTCAAATTTTCTCAACGTCCCAATCACCATGCGGGGAACATTATGTTTGTTGTTTGTTTTATCGTTGAAATTTCATCTAAATTTATTTTCCTTTTTTTTTTTAAGACGCCATCTTGAATTTTGAACTGTACAATATAACAGTTATTGGATCTAATAAACTTCTACATATTGTACGGTCACTTGGTAACATCTGGAGTAGCTGATTTGCTATTTACGTACAGGTATAGAATAATACAATACACAGAACCTCTTAATTGTATATCATTTCATTATCAGTTATAAATACATATTTTGCATACTGTATGAGAATATTACACGTAACATGAATCTATTTGTGATATTTGATAAGCCTAACTAAATTACCAATACTAATGTAAACGAGCTCTGATCTGTCTCGTGAGAGCACTTGGTATAACTCCACCTACATTCATGAACTTATTTCTGAATTAACAGCCAGACAACATAAATTTGGTAAATTATGGTGATCTGCATATCTTGCAATGTTCACATCTAATGCTGACTGACAAACACAATGCAGATACTTTTTAACTTTGCCAAATATATAATTATTTTTACCACATACTGAGATAGCTCTGAAGCAATTCACATGCGTAAAAATTGCAACATTTCTTAAAAACGTGTACAGCTTATGATCATTATCACTTACGTGGTTTTCCTTCGGCCATTTCAATAGAACTGATTCCTAAAGACCATAAGTCACTCTGAAAACAATATTCATAAAATTATATCATTTTTTGGGGGTCAAATCTGCTCAATTGTTGCATAATATGTGCAGTACAATACAAAATGTCCTCTTGGTAGTCAATATTATGGATATTACCTAGCTTATTTACTGGTTCCTTGCAATATACACAGGAAAGAAAATTGTAGAATTCAGAAAAAAAAAACACCATTCAATATTTCTTAAGTGTGGAAAGTATGGCCTAGTAACCAAGCATCAGACCCAGGAACAGACAATCATGGGTTCAATTCCCAACCAGAGCCATATGTGGTGTCCTTCATCAAGTCACCACGTCCGCTGCACTCAGTACTAGTTT
The DNA here is from genome assembly GCA_029582155.1 of Panopea generosa. Classification (NCBI taxonomy): domain Eukaryota; kingdom Metazoa; phylum Mollusca; class Bivalvia; order Adapedonta; family Hiatellidae; genus Panopea; species Panopea generosa. Next base: position 47,139,275 of record CM055907.1, read on the forward strand.
TACACAGTAAGACTTTTGGTGTGATTTGCTATCAGAACTTCAATAAATCTATATAAATAAAGTTTAGTATTTGAGTAACTCACAATCGGTGTAGAATACAATATTATGCATGATATTCACAGCAACACTAATCTTGACCATGCAGTACAGAAGAGATTGTGTAATAAACAATGCATTCTGTCTTCGTTGCCAGTAACATACTTATAACAATAAATATTTGTTATGCTTGTACTCACTCTATTGTCATAAGTGGCATCAGGATTTTCATCACAGGCTATAACTTCAGGTGCCATCCTGGAAAACAGAACACTTTAAATATGTACACATGATTTTGAAATAAATAATTCAATTTTTTTCCACTTTGGACCTATAAGGCCATTATATTGCTAGATTATCATCAAAATTTTTCTTAAAAAGGTGGGAAGATTTTATGTATTTTTTTTTTTATGAAAATAAAAAGGGTCAAGGCAACATGAAAATCAGGGGGCAGGCAAAGATGATTATCTAACAATTAATTTATTTTTGCCTAAAATATTGTTGAAATGTTTTTTGTAAAGCAGTCTACAGGAAGCATTTCACACATACTAATAAATCTCAGGGTTAATATATAAAAACAAAAGAGAACCTTCTGTGGTTGGCAGTTTACTTACACTAATTAGTATCCATTTTTTAGTCTATTAAAGTCTCACTAGCTCCAGTCATATGTAAAAAACTGCAGTTATATGTCAAATACTTCAATCATATGTAAAACACATATCGTTACAATAGCAGTTTTAACTAAGACCATTATAATTTTATTGCTAAATTATCGTCTAAATTTCTCTTAAAAAGGGGGAGAGGGGAGGATTATATTTTTTTCATTTATTTTTTTTTTATACATTTTTTTTTTTTATAAAAATAAAAAGGGTTGGGGCGGCATGAAAGTTAGCGAGTGGGCAGGGTTGGTAATACAGCAATCAATTTATTATAGCCTAATGCACTTATAAGGTTCAACCAAACTAATACATGTGTAATTGTTCATGTACTACAATCAGGTTACACTCACTTTTTGGTTGTTAATGGACACTTCACATACTGATTTTACAACAAATTTATAACTTTAAGTCAACCTTTAACAAGACAGAATTAAAAAACAATGCTATTTAAGAGAGAAATGGTTTCTTTTTAAATTATATTTAACTTGATTCTTCAAACATGCCATGTTTTGTATGCACCCAGTGTTATAGCTGCAGAAATACATCTTAATTAATCCTAGGCAGAGCACCATCCTTCTGTAAATATCTGGCAGACACTCTAATCTATGGAGTGTGGCTTCTGTCATAACATCGATAATATAAAATTGACTTCATGATTAATAAAAATATTTGTCCCACAACTTGGCAATTCTCTTGATAAAGCATCTATGACTTAAGCAGTTTCAGAAACAGATGCCATATTTGAAATCAGACAAGAGTTACATTCATTTTGTGTTCACCTTAGAGGGAACTATAAATATCACTGAAGGCGATAAATACCCCCAGACTGCGCCCCGACACAATTATCGCACCCATTTGCTGCCCACTTTAACACAGTGAACCAATTAGAGTAACCAATCACTTTTGTGAGGTGTCACTGAATTCCAGGCAATGGCTGCCAAGGAAAGGCGACCACAAAAAAAAGTTTGGAAAATTCAAAGGGCCATAACTCATTGATTAATTATTCACTTGCAACATGTCGACGATATACACAACTAGACTTGGTACCAATTACACATTTAGTTTCATTGAATTCCAGCCAATGGTTGTCGAGAAATAATGACCACAAAAAATATGTATGAAAAATTCAAAGGGCCATCATTGAAAAATTATTCTCATGTAAAATGCCGACAATATACACAACTAGGCTTGGTACCAGTTACCTTTGTGAAGTTTCATTGAATTCCGTCAAATGGTTGCTGACAAAATAGCGCCCACAGACAGACGGACCAACTAACTGACCAACAAGCCCGACTCCTATATAGTCCCCATATACTTTGAATCTTTGTATAAGTTGGGTGGCCACCGTTTCATTATATCACAGACATAAATGCAGAGATAAGTAACTGCAGGTATAAATTAGTTAATAAGGAAGCCATATTTACCAGCTGAGTCCCATAATCTCAAAGGTTAGCGTGCCAGACTATCAATCCAGGGGTCGTGAGTTCAAATCCCCACCCAGTCACAGTTTCCATGATGTATGATATACCACATATTTCAAGTAGAAAACTTATCAGTAACTTGCGGAGATGGAAGTGCTCGTGTATGGGTCAAGGATCCAGGGAAAAAGTGGTTAGGTTAACTGATTATCTGTGAGCACTCGATGGCATAAAAATGATGCTAAATATTGGAACTATCATGTTTACCAGTAAGGTGTCCCTATGAATGTGTTTCGTCGTCCTATAGTTTTGTCTAGTTGAGCACTGACACCGAAGTCAACTGAAAGAAAGAAAGAAAATAATACAAATCAACTAGAAACAGTGGATGTTGATACATATTGATAAAAGAACTTGGTTAAAGTTATTACAGCTGGGCTTTAACAAATATTCATAAGCCTTCCTAATTTGAATGGTATTATTGTAACGTTTGGTTTATTTTTAACATTTTTAAAAATTACATAAAACGATGCCTACAATTTATTTTTATTTGTTGCATATGTAAAATACATGAAAAACAAAGAAATTTTACGAATAAAAAGCAGCCTGCCCATGTATGATTATTTTTATAATAAGTGCCGCTAAACAGATCAGTATGCTGTGAGAATATGCAGTCTGCTTTATGTCTGTGACTATCCCATTAGTTTCAAATGAATTGTATCAAAAATGTAGGAGGAGAAAATAGTCTGACAAGATTAAAGGCTGAGGAAGAAGTATACAACTCAGAAAGGGAAAAATGATAACTTTGGGTTTTTACACAATTTAGAAGAAATCATTGAACAGATCCATATAAAATTTGGTATAAATGTTCTTCAATAAATGTTTCTTCATTCCTGAAAATCTTCATTGTTATCTTATATCAGAAGCGTGTTTGTCAGAAAAAAGTTATTGTGGTCTGTGAGTAAATTTGAATTTGAGGTCTCCTAAATGATTGGCAGGTACACCATTGGCTGAGAGCTAGTTACATTATAACTACTGTTATTACACACTTTATACATCTAACTTGACATCTGGTGGGAAATTGTCACGTGTTTCCATGCTTACTGTTATTACATGTAAACTGCTGTGAATTGTTTACAAATGCGGTATTATTATTCTGTATATACTTTAATTTTCTGCCACAATATTAAGGTGTATTTATTTCCACAAATGACCAAGGTATGGTAACTCAGTAATATTTGGAAACATTAAATCCATTCCCAAAATAGACAAAGACATCGACAAAACAATAATTGTCAAGATCTATTTCTAAAAATGTTTGGAGTACTTTCTAACATTTTGTATTCAAGCACTGGGGACAGAATGATATCAACTATCCCCATAGTTACATGCACAATGATCCCGTTGTAAATAGATTTCTATATCCTGTTCTTTCAAACACGTGTTGTGTTTACATGGTATCAGCTTACAGTGATCTGCATTCTCTCTGCCAGGCAGTTAGCTGCTCACTATCTACTAAATGTTTAATTGTTTGCCAGCTGATATTTCACCGATACAATTCCCCGGCCTTTAAGATGCACCATAGATATATATATTTAATATGTAAAAGGGGCATAACTCTTGGTAAAATCTAATCAGTTTCTCATGAATTAATGCTCAACTAACAAATCAATGGACTTATCACAACAAAATAAACCTCTAACAACTTTATACATCATATTAGCATAATTCATTCAAATGTTAGTCCAAACTGGGCATTTGCACTTAAATTTGTGTTTCATATGAATCCTGGAAATTGTGCTTAAGTATGAATTTGCGGGGAGCATGAAAAAAATTTAATAACCACGGCTTCAAAAAAGTACTGGCTTGTATCTCAGAACTGATGTAAACAACTTTTCAAAAATTTTTTAATCAAAATCTATTAAATTTAAGAAATTCTATTTTTTTTTAAAATTAAGAAATTCTATTTTTTTTTAAAATTAAGAAATTCTATTTTTTTTTAATAATCCTATGCCATTTACAGTTTTCTTAACTACAAGTTTCAGTCATTACCATGTTCAGTTCCCTCCAAAATGCAGATGTGAATCTTATCAGAACCAGTTATCTTTTTATATATTAACTATGCTATACATGGCGATCAAAAACGGCATACCTAACTTTACTTCTGCATTGTCTGTCAGGAGGACATTCTGACCCTTAATGTCCCTATGTATCACACGATTTGCATGTAAGTGTGCAAGGCCCTGAAAAATACAATTAATCATCATCACATGACAATAGGTAAATATCACTCTAGAAATAGAAACTGTACACTGCTCTCAAGTCAATATACACCAGTCTGAAGTTGAAATGGTAAAGTGTAATTAACACAGTACAAATATAGGGATAGAGATTATTAATTAAGTCTATTCTAGACTCTCATTATCAAGAATCTTTTTAGAGTGTTATGTTTAATCATATGAATTGTCAACAAATTACAGGTTATATATGGATGTAAATGTTACAGGTTATTTCTGGCATCTGGTTTTGTTTGTGAAGGAAGAATTCTAAGACACATTTATACATGCATCTAAGTAGAACCAGCATCCTTCTGTGACTAACTAGCAAACTTCCATGTGATATACTTGGAATAAGCTAGACTAAACTCGTGACATCAAAGATCGGAATGGAAGATCTTGCGACAGTGTGTCGTAGACCACCTGGCCATAGTGAATCTATTGTCAGTTTAATCGCTGGAGATTGAACAAATATGTATACATATAAACTGATTTAAATGAATCAAGGTAAAACTTTACAGTCAACTTCCACAAAGTGACTGGCAATCTGGTCTATGTAAACAAATCAATGGACTGAGCTAGACTCAATCACACAACCTATTTGATAAAAGCTAAGTAATCTACAGACAGTGCTTAGATCACTTGGTCATGGAAGGCATTTGGAGGCTATTTATATCTCCAATTATAACGGTGATAAACAAAACCTGAAAATGATGATAAAGACAGTGATCTGCTGACATCATTTAAACCACTTGGCCAAGGAGATTGCATTTACATGTCAGCTTTTTATATCTGCCATTATAATCATACCAATACCTAGCAAGCAGTATTAACACAAAACCCAACAATTAAGGGTCAGTGATCTGACGACATCACATTAGACTATTTCTGTCTGCCATTATTATGGTGATAAACAAAACCTGGAAATCATGGAACCAATGGCAAGCAGTACTGAATTGGGCTTGATCCAGACATCACTTAGACCATTTGTTCACAGAGGATTAATGCAGGCTATATATACCTGCCATTATAATGGTGTTAAACAAATCATCACAATCATGGGGCAAATGTCTAGCAAGCAGTATCATTAAAAGTTTACAGCAATAAAACGTACTTCATAAGTGTCATAAATATCAGATTTACGACACCAACTTGGAGACTTTTATAACGTTCTGTTACAATAAAATATTAATTTACACTAACCAAGGTGTCAACATCTCCAATCGACCAAGTTACCATCTGTCCCGGGGATAATATTAAACACAAACCTGCACACATGTGTAGGAATGACAACACTTACCCGCAATATTTCTCTTGCAATGTAGGCAATCCATTCCTCTTTGAGGCAATTACCTTTTGTGGCTGTAAAAGAGAGCAATGAAATTCTGTTAAATGGTAAATTGGAAATATCTGAATCATACTAATTGTCTTTTAGAGTATGGTGACAGTTCATAGAGTAAATTATCTGTAATATAATGTAAATGTTACCCTTTTTTTTTACATGCTTATTTCTAGTAGAGTTAAATTGACTGAAAATTTGGCACTAGAACTGTTGTCTGCCTAACTGGAAAATTTTTTTTTTCCAAAAAGCATTATGTGCAGCTTGCAAAAAAATGTGTAACTTCCAACTGCCACAAATTTGTTTAAAGTGTACCATTTGTTTGTGATTAATCGAAATATTCATTTAGAGCCCGCTTACTTTTCAGCCATAATATCTACTTTTGATCACCATACTAATTTACCTTCATTATAATAAATATAAATAAATGTGAAGGCATCCCAAGGATAAAAGCCTTGCATTATCAACATCACCAGTTTTGGCAATTAGTGTCTTTGTTGATATCATCATGCAGTAGCCTTGGGATGCCACACTTCCATAACCAAGACATAATTACTTTAAGATGCCTTTTAGGTACTGAATGATTATTGTTATTTTAATAATTGGATTCACCAAAATTCAATAACACGAGTTGTCAGAAGACAACAAAACTCGCCCCTGGGTGTCTAAGTCCAAAAAGGGCCATAACTGTGCCAAAATGCAATCCAGATTTATGGTTCTTAGTTGTGTGTGTTCCATTGATGATGGTGAACACACATGCAAAGTTTCATTCACATCCAATGAGTGGTTGCATAGATATCTTAAACTTAAACACGAAAGTTTAACCTGGGTGTCTACAAATGACGATGACAACAACGCTGGGGTCATGGCAATAGCTCTCCTTGGACTTTGTCCCGGTGAGCTAAATAAGAAGTAATTTATATATTATAAACATATACATTGTTATGTAGCTGATATTGAATATTTTAAAACCGGAATTCAGTGTTCTCCGTGGCCGAGTGATTGAAGAATCTGTAGGCTATTGACCACTTACCTTTCACTGCAATGGTTGCGAGTTCCAGTTTTGCTTTAAAAACTTTGTGTGAGAAAGTTTGACTTTTACTTACAAACGGACAGTGGTTGTACTCAAACAAATTTGTTTATGAAAAAACATCAAAAATTTTAAAATTAAAAATAAAAAATAAAATCCTCCCGCCCTCCCTGTTTTAAGAAAAATTTGGATATATCTGAATAATCTAGCAATTAATTTGTAATGGCCTTACATAGTTATTGTCTGCAATATATCAGAACTATTTTTTCTACAACTTACCATTGCCAAATACATAGTACAGGTTAACCTTACTTACCTTTGACTAGGTCAGTAACAGATCCTGCCCCACAGTACTCCATCACCAACTGAAAATATAAAAGACATGTCTCTCCTGTATGTATAATTCTATTTCAGTTGGATTATGAAACGATCTAAAAGTACTGAAGTATTTTTAATGTGATTTAATACCATTTTCAATATATTGCATTTGGCATATAATATGGCTTTCAGTTTTAGTTTGTGTAAATTTATTTTGTCTCAATTGTGAATAAATCTCAGAGCTTTAAGTACGGAACGCTCCCGAGTCAGCTTCCTGGGTAGAACCAGCACCGAGTGCTGTTTTGACAGGTCACTGGGTCGAGTGTGGAATAAAACCTGTGACCTCTGACATGTCAATAACTTTATCCACTGCACTACCACCCAGCTTACTTTTAGTTTTATTGAGGGAAAAATACCATTTTATTGTACCAAGCTTGACAGAAACATACAACCTCAGCCGGTGGCAAGTGATCTCAAGACAGCGTCTTAGATCACTCAAAGGGCTCTGTTTATACAGTCCATACAAATGATGTATATGTAGATTTAGAAATAATTATGAGAAAATCAACTGTCTCACCTTCTCCCTGATAATAATTATCTATATTCTTACTGGAACCGAGATTCAAACTCATTTCATAATACTTCACTCTAATACCATTATAAATTAATTGCTAGATTATCATCCAAATTTTTCTTTCTGGAAGTATGGATGATTTTTTTATTTTGTTTTTATATGAATATAAAAAGGGTCGGGGCAACATGAAAATTATGGCGGGGGGGGGGGGGGGGGGGGGGGATGATAATCTAGCAAATAATTTATTATGGCCTAAATAATATTTTTTTATCTGGACACTTAACCATGGTCAAGATACTTAACATGTCAACAGCATCTTATGTATTTTAAGTTCACAAATTGTTTAATAAAGGTCTAGCAACCTATTCCTATATTTTCCTCCATGTGCCCAGTGAGGGTGTTGTCAGTGATTCATAAACTCTACAGAGTAACTCAATATTCTAAGACATTACACATATATACATACCCATAGTTGGTCATCTTTCCCTGCAGGACTCTTTTTGATAAATGCACCATAGTATGTGGCGATGTTTCTGTGGTGGGAGTACTGAAATAGTGACAGGTAATGACATATAGTGACAGGTTATGACATATTGTGACAGGCAATGAAATACAGTGCCAGGCAATGAACAATAGTGACAGGAAATGGAATAAAGTGACAGGAAATAGAATATAGTGACAATGGAATATAGTGACAGACAATGAAATATAGTGACATACAATGAAATATAGTGACAAACAATGAAATATAGTGACATACAATGAAATATAGTGACAGACAATGGAATATAGTGGCAGACATTGAACAGTAGTGACAGACAATGGAATATAGTGACATACAATGAAATATAGTGACAAACAATGAAATATAGTGACATACAATGAAATATAGTGACAGACAATGGAATATAGTGGCAGACATTGAACAGTAGTGACAGACAATGGAATATAGTGACATGAAATATAGTGACATACAATGAAATATAGTGACAGACAATGGAATATAGTGGTAGACATTGAACAGTAGTGACAGACAATGAAATATAGTGACAGGCAATGGAAGATAGTGACAGGAAATAGAATATAGTGACAATGGAATATAGTGACAGACAATGGAATATAGTGACAATGAAATATAATGACATACAATGAAATATCGGGACAAACAATGAAATATAGTGACATACAATGAAATGTAGTGACAAACAATGAAATATAGTGGCATGAAATATAGTATCATACAATGAAATACAGTGACAAACAATGGAATATAGTGGCAGACATTGAACAATAGTGACAGACAATGGAATATATATAGTGGCAGACAATAAAATATAGTGACAGGCAATGGAATATAGTGGCTGACAATGGAATACTGTGATTGGCAATATAATATAGTGACAGGTAATGAAATATAGTTACATACAATGAAACAAAGTGACAGGCAATGGAAGATAGTGGCAGGCAATGGAATATAGTGACAGGCAATGGAATATAGTGACAGACAATGGAATATAGTGACAGACAGTGGAATATAGTGACATTCAATGAAATATAGTGACATACAATGAAACATAGTGACATTCAATGAAATATAGTGACAGACAATGAAACATAGTGACATTCAACGAAATATAGTGATAGACAATGAAACATAGTGGCATTCAATGAAATATAATGACAGGCAATGAAATAAAATGACAGGCAATGAAATGTTGTGAAAAGTGATGAAATACAAGTAGACAATATATTATTAACATATTTCTACTGAACATGTTGCCATGGTAACTGATCTTGTTTTGTTTATAAGAAATACTTGATACATTGTCAAGACAACTTATTCAGTGCTGTCAAGTAAAAACAATTTAACTTATTCACACATCACTAGATAAATGACATTCTTGACTCACTTTCCTATGTTGCCAAGAAAACTCATTTTCCTGTATTGACAAGATAACTCTCTTTCCTATATTGCCAAGATAACTCATTTTCATTTGTTGCCAAGAAAACTCACTTTCCTGTTGACAAGACAACCCACTTCCCTGTTGACAAGATAACTCACTTTCCTATTGACAAGATAACTCACTTTCCTACGTCAACAAAACAAACCACTTTCCTGTTAACAAGACAACCCACTTTCCTGTTGACAAGATAACCCATTTTCCTGTTGACAAGATAACCTATTTTCCTATGTTGACAAGATAACTCACTTTCCTATGTTGATAAGATAACCCACTTACCTGTTGACAAGATAACTCATTTTCCTGTTGACAAGATTACCCACTTACCTGTTGACAAGATTACCCACTTACCTGTTGACAAGATAACCTACTTTCCTGTTGACAAGATAACCCACTTTCCTGTTGACAAGATAACCCACTTTCCTGTCGACAAGATAACCCACTTTCCTGTTGACAAGATAACCCACTTTCCTATGTTGACAAGATAACCAACTTTCCTGCTGACAAGACAACCTACTTTCCTGCTGACAACAAAACCAACTTTCCTGTTGACAACATAATCCACTTTCCTGCTGACAAGATAACCCACTTTCCTGCTGACAAGATAACCCACTTTCCTGCTGGCAAGATAATATTTTCCCCGAAGATATTAATTACTTACCTTTTTAAGTACATTAATCTCTAGTTTAATTTCTTCTTCCTCCTCCTCTGTAACGTTCATCACCTTGATGGCTGCAAGCTGACCAGTCTTGGTATGGCTACCCTGTAATATACAATACTCAATATAAATATATGGCAAAAGTATAAGACTTAGTTATGTTTCTGACATCGTCTGTTAGCTCTCAATGACATGAAAATGATGCCAAAAATTCAATCAATCAATCTGGCTGGTCAGACAGAAAAATGGAGTAAGTTGTGTTGATTGGAATTTTTGAAAAAAAATCTTTTGACAAAGAAAGTATTTGATTTTTTTCCTACGTTTTTTTGTAAGTTTAGACTTAAGAGACTTGTTTAAAGGGAATAAATATATCAGCATAAAACACTATAAATGAATTAAAAAAATAAAATAATTATCAAAATGGATAAAAAGCATCTCTTTATTATAACAAATATAATCCTCAAGTTCAGCATGTCAATTCCACCAAAACATGACAAAATCAATATTTTAATTGGAGTGATAAACTTAAAATGAAATCCTTATTCTAAAAATAGACAGCACTTAAATATTTTTTGGTGACCCTTGCATCATCATCGGGATTCTTTATAAGATGAAACAATGGTTAATATGTGTAAAACTGTCTCCACTCATCTTTTTGGTAATATGGGATCAGTGAGTAAATATTATAAGAGACATGGTATATTGAAAAAAAGTGTTTTAAGCCAATTCCAATGTTTTTTTTAAAAATCCTGATATATTCCCTTTAAAGTTTAGTCAACCATAAATATGTTGTATTTTTGCCTAATCTAAAACCGATTGTTATTTATATATTCTCCCCTAGGGAGGTTACACAGACAAATACATAAATACATAAAACTACTTTAGAAATGAAAACAGCACTTCTGTCTTGGTACAGCTACATGTTTTTGTATCGTATAATATTTAGTGCACTTTCCAGATCACAACACTGTCTACTTGAATCAGTCATACTAGTGATGTTTCAATGATCAAACATATGCAATACTTGATCATTGTATGCTAGAAAAAGCAATCTCTTATCAATAATTTGCATATATTTTAGTGTATCTGATTAATATTGATAGTTAATTTATCTACAGTTCCCAACATGAAGCAATATAAACAGGTATGTCACTATATTCCAAGTACAATTGGCATGTATGAACAGACCAGTCCTACAATAAGCTCTAAAAGGGAGTATATCAGGAAAAATACTATAGATGTCTTAACCCTTTACTTCATATCAACGCCTTTGGACACCTCTAATAAAGAACGCTTTTGAATTATTTGGTGAATTATGTTTATATTAACTGACAGAGTGGAAAACAGTGCAGGAAGTATTCAGATTGCTCTTAACAAGCAATCTAAACACTTCCTGCACTGTTTTTTAAAGGCCTTCTGTGATTGTTATCTATGGAGTAAAGGGTTAAAAAATAAAATTATTTTTTAAATGGATAAAAAGCATCTCATTTGGCCATTATAAATTAATGCTAAATTGTCATAAAAATTTTTTCTCATTAAGGGGGAGGATGGGGATTTCATTTTGTATTTATTTTTTTAATAAAAAGGGTCGAGTCCGCGTGAAAATTAGGGGGCGGGCAAGGATCGATGACAATCTAGCATTTAACTTTTAATGATCTTACCATAAATAATTAAAATCCAAATGATTTGGTATATGAAATCCAATAAAATGTGACAAAATCGATATTTCAATACGAGTGGTAAACCTGAAATGAAATCCCAATTCTAAAACGAGACTTCTCCTAAATACTGCTTGATGCCCTTCACATCATCATTCGGACTCTTTCAAAGATGAGACAAATTTTAAGAGTAACCCTGCAAGACTTACAGCTGTACGACGGATCAAATTGAAATAAAAAAGAAATCATGTGATTCATTTAATATGTTACAAAGTATGTTGCAATTTTAAGCCGGAAATCTATTTTTAGTCTAATCCAGATGTGTAGCCCCAGTTTGGAAACCCCTCTTTAACCCTTTGCTCCATAAGCATTTTCTTCGACTCTTCCAAACTGAAAGCATTAATTCACCACTTATCAGCAATGGGTAAATTATGTTTATATTAACTGACAAAGTGGAAACGAGTGGTTACGAGCAATCTGAACTCTTCCTGCACTGTTTTCAAAGGCCTTCTGTGATTGGTGCGGGAAAATGCGTATCTATGGAGTAAAGAGTTAATATATTATTTTGGAACGTTTAAATAGATATCCTTTTGGCAATATGGGGTCAGTGAGTATATAATTATTGGATTGATAATTAAATTGGAAAAAAATGTATTTAGCAATATTTAAATCTTGATATACTCCCTTTAACTGTAAGCATCAGACGGCACTGCTTACCACATCCAGTTCTAAAATAAAGATCTACTAAGTAACCTCCATACAATACACTAAGGCGTACAAAGGACTTCAATATGTGTACTTGTAAAACGATTAGATTACTAATCCAATCTGTAAAGAACCCATTGAAATATATTTTTTTTAAATTTTATACTTGAACATAATATATTTAACATGTTTCAGGTTATATCCAGTTTTATTGGTGCAGGAAGACTGTAGAAAGAACCTGAGAATATCTCCACATTATTAACTGGCAGGCTTCCTCACATTTAGATTTAAGACTTAGTCGGGTTCAAACCCACAATTTCAGCTAGTGAATGGGAGGTAGAAGCCAAGTCATATTTCAGGGTAGTACAAAAATAAACAACAAAAAAAACAAAAAAAAACAACCCAGCAGACAACAGGACAATATGCCAACATGGACAGAACAAATATAAAATCTGGCTAACAGTCATTTATAAGTAACACATTCCTACCAACCTCTCATCTGTCATATTTCTCACTCAGTGGCCCTAATAAACTGATACTAAACATTTCTCCCATCTGAATTTATTATCATCCGAGTTTCAACACCCCATGTCAGTAATACACTTTCTCCAAACTATCTTTTTCATGTGTCAGGTTATCTCTCATAAAAGATGTACAGATTGGAATGAATAAATGTTGGTTGGTATGTACAAAAAAAACAGGTAAAATAATAAACTTTCTAATACATGAGGTCATCAAGATTGTGCATGGATTGTTAACTTGCAATGAAGTTGACAATTTACATGATCATCAATTTTATTATTTAAATTTACTGCCATATCAAATAATATAGGCGGACTTAGGATTTACAGTCATAGCGGAAATGGGGGTGGGGTGCTGTGGTGGGCGGGGTGGTGTGGGACAGCAAGTGAGATTGGGGTTTAATGCAGGTTTTGTAAATCTCAAGAGGGTGCTGCAGATATATATATATATATGTGTTCAACATTTTCTCTGAAATATTCATGTGGTACATCTTTTGATATTTAGGAATCTCAATAGTTGGGAGGATGGTCTATGGCTATTGTTCCCCTCTAATCTAAAGAGTGACTCATCTACAATTAAAGTAATAGTATTCAGTTTTATTGGTGCTGGCTAACCTTCAATCTCAATAGTAGGGAGGAGGGTCTGGAATCTGTGTCCCCCTAGAATCTAAAGAGTGACTCATCTATAATTAAAGTAATATTATCCAGTTTTATTGGTGGAGGCTAACCTTCAATCTCAATAGTGGGGAGGAGGATCTGGAACCTGTGTCCCCCTCTTTATCTGCAGAGTGACTCATCATTAAAGTAATATTATCCAGTTTTATTGGTGGAGGCTAACCTTCAATCTCAATAGTGGGGAGGAAGATCTGGAACCTGTGTCCCCCTCTTAATCTGCAGAGTGACTCATCATTAAAGTAATAGTATCCAGTTTTATCGGTGGAGGCTAACCTTCAATTTCAATAGTGGGGAGGAGGGTCTGGAACCTGTGTCCCCCTCTAATCTGCAGAGTGACTCATCATTAAAGTAATAGTATCCAGTTTTATTGGTGGAGGCTAACCTTCAATCTCAATAGTGGGGAGGAGGGTCTGGAACATGTGCCCCCCTCTAATCTGCAGAGTGACTCATCATTAAAGTAATAGTATCCAGTTTTATTGGTGGAGGCTAACCTTCAATCTCAATAGTGGGGAGGAGGGTCTGGAACATGTGCCCCCCTCTAATCTGCAGAGTGACTCATCATTAAAGTAATATTATCCAGTTTTATTGGTGGAGGCTAACCTTCAATCTCAATAGTGGGGAGGAGGGTCTGGAACCTGTGTCCCCCTCTTAATCTGCAGAGTGACTCATCATTAAAGTAATAGTATCCAGTTTTATCGGTGGAGGCTAACCTTCAATTTCAATAGTGGGGAGGAGGGTCTGGAACCTGTGTCCCCCTCTTAATCTGCAGAGTGACTCATCATTAAAGTAATAGTATCCAGTTTTATTGGTGGAGGCTAACCTTCAATCTCAATAGTGGGGAGGAGGGTCTGGAACATGTGCCCCCCTCTAATCTGCAGAGTGACTCATCATTAAAGTAATAGTATCCAGTTTTATTGGTGGAGGCTAACCTTCAATCTCAATAGTGGGGAGGAGGGTCTGGAACATGTGCCCCCCTCTAATCTGCAGAGTGACTCATCATTAAAGTAATAGTATCCAGTTTTATTGGTGGAGGCTAACCTTCAATCTCAATAGTGGGGAGGAAGATCTGGAACCTGTGTCCCCCTCTTAATCTGCAGAGTGACTCATCATTAAAGTAATAGTATCCAGTTTTATTGGTGGAGGCTAACCTTCAATCTCAATAGTGGGGAGGAGGGTCTGGAACATGTGCCCCCCTCTAATCTGCAGAGTGACTCATCATTAAAGTAATAGTATCCAGTTTTATTGGTGGAGGCTAACCTTCAATCTCAATAGTGGGGAGGAGGGTCTGGAACCTGTGTCCCCCTCTTAATCTGCAGAGTGACTCATAATTTAAATGGTAGTATCTAGTTTGATTGGTGGAGGAAAACCTTTAAGGACTGTAAATAATTTCAAGTGGACAGTTTTTCCTAAGTAGTCGCTCCTCCACAGTAAGTCCTTTATAAAGGCTCTACAATGAGCTTGTATATATACAATAAGCCAACAACAGCTGATCTCTGTAGTTACGTAATTTTTAAGTTTGATATTCTGTCCTGGGCTGCATTCAGCTCGATTATGTTGTTGTATGGTGTTTAGCGTCGCTTTTAACAATTTTTCAGTCATATCACAACGGTGTCTACTTAAGACAGTATTCTAAGTGCTGTTACACTGGAGTATCATGCCGCAGATACATGGTATGATACCCCACCCAGTCACATTATACTGACACTGTGCCGACCAGACCTAGAACTCTCCTCTAAATGCTGAGCGTCTTTGGTATGACTCGGCCAGGGATTGAACCCACGACCTTCCACATGCGAGGCGGACGCACTACCACTAGACCACGCCGCGGTCTCTCAGATCGATTAACCCTTTACTTCATAGATTTTTTGTGTGTTTTCTGTGTTTTCTGCACCAATCACAGAAGGTATTTGAAAAATGGACACCTCGAATATAGAAGTCTTTTGAATTATTGTGTGAATTATGTTTACATTATTGACAGAGTGGAAAACAGTGCAGGAAGTGTTCAGATTGCTCGTTACGAGCAATCTAAACTCTTCCTTCACTGTTTTCAAACACCTTCTGTGATTGGTGCCGGAAAACGTGTATCTATGGACTAAAGGGTTAAGTCACTGATATTCATGAATGGTTCCTAACGGAAATAAAAAGTGCACATAAATTGCGAACAACTAAATACATCATATTATTACAACACCTTTTCTGAATGGAGTAAATGCCATTCTCAACAGATTTTCACAGGTAAATTAATGTAGGTGGACCCAATCTCATGATATTAAAGTGAAATCATTATCTAGTACAAAATTATTTGGTCTGAACTTATTGGATATCCCCTCATGAGGCGACTGCACCAGTTCACATTAGCTACTGTGTTGAGTGCTAAGTTATATAGTATATGTGCTGTTTTACAGCCCATATAAATATTGACTCATTCAACATCTTACATCTGGGAAGTTAAGTACATATACATGCATGTACACTTGCGTATCATGAATTCAGGCCATTTACAAGTAATATTTACCAGTTTTTTTTGTTTTCCATTAAGTTTTCGGGGGGTTTTGGAACCAATGGCTTTTGGGATTGTGTCAAGTTCGAACCAACAACCTCAGCGGCAGGAGGCAAGTGATAACGAGACAGCATCTTAGTAGAACGCTTGGCCAACCTCGTATTAGAAGATAAATTTTAGCCCAGGTAAAAAAACATGTTAAATAGATTTAAATACTGAGGAATCTTTGAGAATATTGATCAGCCATGGTTTATTAACCTTTAATCGCAATTAATACCTTTAATCTTTAATTAAATTTGCTTTTTTTTTTAACAACTTCATAAAGGCATGGTCAATACAATAATACACTGTCATGTTAGAACTGGAAAACAACTCGCTGAATCTCCGCGAATGTCTCTTCTTCTATCACTGGTTTTGAAAAGATCCATGTTGAGTGTTAAAAGAGATTGAAAGACTGTGAGATAATTAGAATGGGGTTTAATGCCATTTTGACTGATTGAATATTTAGCGTCATTTTTATGCCATGGAGGACTAACAGACAATCAGTTGACCTTAACCACTGTTTCCTGGGATCCTGAAAGGTTAACCTGTACTCAAGCACTCCCCATCTCCGCAATTAACTAATAACCTTCTCACTTGAACCAGCGGTGAGAGACGAATGATAATGAGGCACAATGTCGTACAGAGATTGTTGCCGGACGGGGATTCAAACTCCCGATCTTCTATATTCCGGGTGTCATGTGATGTAGTTTCTTGTGCCATTTTTTAAGTATTTGGTGAGTATAATGACATGACTAGGGATTGCACTCATGACCTTCCACGTATGAGGCAGATGCTCTACCACTAATCTACTGCAGTGCTGGTATCATTGATGAGTATTAAGTTAAAGGATTAAGAATGACACCATTTATATAATTAAACATATACTGTATTGTATACCCCTCGAACAAATCCCAACCCAGTAAATGCCCTACACACACCTATTTTTATAGAAAATAAAATGACTTGACACTCTGGAAGATGGTCTTTAATACAATTAAATTACACATGTATATACATTTCAAGTCTTGTTTAAACATTTTAAAGTTGAATGAATGTCTCATTAGGTTATTATAAATTAATTGCTAGATTATCCATTAAATTTTCCTTAAAAATGGGGAGGGAGGGCGGATTTTTTTGTTGTTGATGTTTTTTTTATATAATAAAAAAGGTCGGGGCGGTTAACAATTATTGGGCAGGATGGGAATGACAATCTAGCAATTAATGGTTTTATTGGCAGTCACTGTGTGTTTTATGACATTTTACAAACATTTCATAAAAATTTCAAACTGATTTTGCCACCTCGGCAAATAAGTAGCCCCATTTGGAAAATGCATCCCCCAACCCCGGGGGACATTTAGTCAGTGGTATACGGTATATAAATACTCAACATCTACCTGAACTAATTCTTCCTTTCTTAAATAACCACTGCAATTTAACTTCACTTTTTTAATGTACTGACAACATAAATTATATTGTTACTTATCAATAAAATTTGTCTTCATCATTTCTCCAAGCATTACAAATCTACCCCCTGCAATCAATATGTGAAATCTGCATTGATATCATAGAAAAATCAAAGCGTAGTTGGCAGCCTACCCCAGAATTAGGAAGTTGCACAGATTCCCAAGACGTTTTCCCTTTTCTATCTCTCCCATGACTGGCAGTTATATCGCAGGAATGTGTTCCATCGATATCAAAATAATGTCTATACTTTTTTTCTTCATCATGTTTATTCTAACATCCTGGGGTTTTCTTTTCTAACATTCAACCACCATGTATATGTAATACATGGAGGTTTGCAATACTATTCAGTGTTTAATAGCAAACACAGTCAGAGTTAGAAAATTAACTATCTTCTCTGTGCTTTTGGCTTTTTAAACATGTGCAAGTTATTTTCCAACCAGGAAAATTGTACCAAGATACTTGCATTTGTCTTCTCTGCATTTTTTTCCCCATAACTAACCTTAGTAAAGGTGTCACAGATAATGTTTATTATGTCAGAGCATGGGGGAAATGTCATCACTTAAAGTGTTTTAAGTGTAAATGTACACGTCAGAGAATGGGGAAAATGTTATCCATTTAAAGTGTTTATAAATCACTTGAATTTACTGTCAATAACTTTTTTTGTACTATTTTGACCCAATTTTACAACTGGCGTTTATTGGCGCATAAACAAGCCAGGCTATTATAATGTATTTTTTAGATAGGGTTGTGTGCCATTTTCATAACATTACATGTTATATATGGCAAAATCCAATTTTACTAGTGGTGGAACACCTCATTGATTCTTAATGAAACCAGCAGATTTTCTCACATTAAGTAATTGGACCGAGCTGGGCCCAAACCCACGACCTCTGTCATAACAGGTAAGAGGTCATTAGACGACAGTAGAACCTTAAACTACTCAGCCATTAGGGAGGGGGGGTGGCGGATCCTTCAGTATTTTAACCTTCATTTTGTGTCACTGGTAATTAGACGTTGCATTGAAAATATCAGCATTCTGATGAATATATTAAATAACCCCAGCATGTATGCAGACTGTTAATTTTTAACCTATTTTTGAAAGAGGCACAGCTCTGGTGTGTGGTTGAAAAGTATCCTATCATGTTCAGTCAAAATTTCTAGGATGGGACATATAAGGATATGACAGAATAGTTGTAAGTAACTGCACTGACCCAATATTACATCAAAATGACAAATTTGAATGTTTTGACACAAGTGTGTGTGTTATGTTTGTGAAAAGTAACCAGTTAAAATTACTAGGATAGGACATAGGATATGACAGAAAAGTTGTAAATAACTGCACTGACCAAATGTTACATCAAAATGACAAATTTGAATGTTTCGACACAAGTGTGCGTGTGTAGGCGTATGGTTGTGGTTGCACATGCATCTGACTGGCATTCTTTAAACAGATATGGATGACAGTGATACTCAATGTTTTCTAATTAACAAGCGGGGCCCGATAAGCTCAGTCGGTTATGCGTCTTACTATCAATCCTGGAGTCGTGAGTTCGAATCCCCAGCCCGGCAGCAGTCTCCGTGATGAGTGATATATGACATTGTGTCTCATTATCATTCGTCTCTCACCACTGATTCAAGTCGGAAAGTTATCAGTTACTTGCCGAGATGGGGTGTGCTCGAGTACTGGTTAATCCTAGGAAACAGTGGTTAGGTTAACTGATCGTCTGTTAGCCCTCGATGGCATAAAAATAACGCCAAATATTCAATCAACCAATCAATCTTATTAACAAGACTGGGCAATCCTTAAAAAAATGTTTGCGGTGCTCCGTCCAACCCAGTATTTTGTGTGTGGATAAGTAACTATATTTTTTTGCCAGATTTTGATTTTTTAGTGTCCTAGATCCTGAAAGGTTAACCAGCACTCGAGCACACCCATCTCCGCAACTAACTGATAACTGTCCCACTTGAATCAGCGATGAGACAGATGATAATGAAATACAATGTCATATACACCATGAAGACTGTGGCCGGATGGGGGACATGTATACAAGTATAAAACATATACTACTTTAAAGCCTCATTTAACTTCCGAAATGCACACAAATTGATAATAACAAAAATGATTGTAATTACATGTGTTGATAGTATTGCTAAAACCATTCCTGTAAACTGACTATTGACTGTTTTTTAAAAAGCCAGAAAATGAATAACTTTGAATCGAAATGTGCATTTCTTATGTGAGCGGACCGAACCTTTTAACTTTTGTTTACATTTTTGTGATTCCGTAACTACTTGGTTGCTTTCCAGCTGTACCCCTACCAGTGTTCGGAAGTACGCAAATGAATACTGCAGTGGAAGTGTGCGGATTAAGACCGTTAGATTAGGGGTTCATTAACAAGATTAGAAAAGTTATGGCTTCACTAATATTATGTATCTTTATTGGGTTTTCTTTTTTTTTTTAAAAATTTATTGATGTCTGCAATAAAACTGTATCAAACGTAGTATGCATTATATTTAAAAACAATGCGTATGGAATACCAGTTTGGTCTAGTTACTCTTGCTTAGTATCCTCCCTTGCATATACGCATGCTATTACATCACAAATCACTTTATCTCAGTCAATAATGGGAGGCTACCAAGGATGGTTTGTCGGTTACAATTATTAAAAAAGTAATTTTATATAAATGATTCCTCTCTTACATGCAATAAGTTGGCTCATGGGCTCCAGTTATATACTGAGGGGAATAAAGGGGATGTTCTTAAAAACTATCTAACAGCAAGCGGTTATTCAATTTTACCCACATCCCCTACAGTTCCCCATACTATGTTTCTCTCTGAAGTGCTACCGACCGACGCGTTTCCGAACAAGCTTCGTAACTCCCAGTTTTCTGATGAAGGTGTTTACCAGAAAGAGACGAACATTAATTTGTAAACAAAACCGATCTTAATTATGTTTTTATTATTTCTTTATATTTATTTTTTCGTTTGCAAAGTCTCTCAGTGATCAAATAAACATGCATTCTATCATCTGGAACAGTAAAACTGACTTAAATTAAAACTAAAAACGACTGTTTTGGAAGTTTAATGAGCCTTTAAAAACCATAACAATCAATTCCCCAAATCCAGAATGTTGATATGTATACAACAATAGCTTCCTATTCTTGTGTACAGTCACAAGTGTCAACAATGACTCCCTTGAAAAGAACGCACAAAAACAGCGTACTGTATGCTGCGTCATAAATAGTTTATCAGATCTGGTCGAGTTAAATTTACGCAACTATTTATTTCATATAGATCACAAAAAAATAACAATAGCTTTATGCATAACACAAACATTGTTTATGATATATAATAATGGAACATTATCTGATTTGACAAATTAATTTTCTTTGTAATGAAACTGTCTCGACTCACATTTCATGTTTTCTGGGTGTTTTTTGTCAGTAAGGATTTAGTGGGCACCCGTGAAGTATTTTATCATACTCGTCAATAGGCACTCTCTTTCAGGGGCTTCAAGATAAATGGTAAATCAGAAAAGGTCCGGAGAAAAAGATGTGAATTTTCAAAAATTACATTATTTTATTATTTTAAAATATTATACTAACATTTAGAACCAATTAAAGGCAGACAACAATGTACAAAGGGTCTAAATTTAGACACATTTATAAAATGATAAAGTGCTTGAAAGATGGCTCATAAATGATCAGTTTAGTGCCACCCCTGAACAGGCACACAGAAGGAACAAAAATATTCTAGATTCAACTTATCTGAATGCTCTAATGCTTATCATTCATATATGCAAGTTACTGATAAATTTTCTCACATACAGTTTTTGGACCAAGCTGGGCTCGAACCCATGACCTCAGTGGTGAGAGGATGATTAATTGGTTGATTGAATATTAAGCGTCATCTTTATGCCATCGAGGGCTAACAGGCATTCAGTTAACCTAACCACTGTTTCCTGGGATCCTGGAAGATTAACCAGTACCCAAGCACACCCATCTCCGCAAGTAACTGATAACTTTCCCACTTGAATCAGTGGTGAGAGACGAATGATAATGAGGCGCAATGTCATATATCAACCATCACAAAGAATGTGGCTGGGCGGAGATTCGAACTCACAACCCCTGGAATGAGTAGCCGCCCTAACAACTGAGCTAATCAGGCTTGGCTTGGTGAGAGTTAACTCATCCTGACAGGTAAATAAATCTTAGATCATTTTGGAACCCTCACAAAATGATAAACCAAACACAGTTTTAATATACATAGTATGTGCGCCACTCAAACCACAGTAACGGGGAATCAGCTAATGACTAATAGCCAACCACTGAGTCACTCAGATAAACAGGATTGCAGTTGTAAAGTGGACAGACCTAACACCTGCAAAATGACTCATAATCTCTTCCTGAAGTATGAAGAAAAAAATGGACATATTATGTATGGTACCTTGGTTCCCAGACCTGTTGAAACATTTACTCAGCGAATTCATAGCTCATGTCAAAATTAATACTCTCTACCAACTATTCATAAAACTAGAAATGTGTCTGGCAACACAAATGCCCCCGCACAATTGATTTGAAACCAATTTTTAATGGAAAATTAAGCCAAAAAGGAGCCATAATGTCCTGTAAAAATTTTATGTTGACAAACATCAAACTCGACTTGTATTTTATAATATACAGGGACACATGAAATATCAATAATATACATAGACCCCTTCAGTGGATACCGATTCGAAGAAATTGTGTTAACTTCTAACGGACAAACAGACAGGGATAATATTTAATACCCTTTACCATTCTCAAAAAAAAGCCTACTCATAATATATTTTTTTCAGATTTTGAAGACAATTACATGTTTATGTTTGACAAATATATTGTATTTTCTGTAGGATAATATTTTTTCAATTGGACTTTTGGATATCCCCACACCATTCTAACCATTCTATGAAATCTAAGACCAGGAGAGCAAACAAACACTATTTTCAAGTTAGTCTCACTCTGAAACATCTGAGGGACTC
This sequence comes from Panopea generosa, assembly GCA_029582155.1. Lineage (NCBI taxonomy): Eukaryota > Metazoa > Mollusca > Bivalvia > Adapedonta > Hiatellidae > Panopea > Panopea generosa. The sequence continues at coordinate 47,162,126 of CM055907.1, forward strand.
TGATGCTGTAAGAGAAGAATGATCCAGCAGACAAGAAGGCCAAAAAGGAACAATATGATTAATCAATATATTCCTTGGTACAAGCTGACATAGTGTACCAAGTTTTATTTCATTGGACTAAACACAGTGACAGGATATTTTCATGAAAACAATAACAAGAAATCAAATAAAAAATTTTTTTAAAAGAAATTAAAAAAAAAAGAATTTTACCCCCACCCCCACTCTTCTTCCTTTTTAAGAAAAATGAATGAATGAATGAATGAATGAATGAATGAATGAATGAATGAATGAATAAATGAATGAATAAATGAATGAATGAATAGGGTTTTACAGCATACCAACACATTATATGTTATTCAATGCCAACATGAAGGAAGATTCCAGGTTTACTCTACAAAATTAACATACAGATTAAAAAAATACATCAACAAATGAGCATGCAGAATGAACCTAGAACCTTGATACCTGCAGAACTGCAAAGTTTCTGCAAATTCTATCATATTACTCAATTTGTCACTTCTTACGACATATATAAGCCACAGTGATCCTATTCTTGCCATCACTCATGGCTCCCTGGAACCACAAAGGGGTTGATAATTTAACCACAATAGTGAACATGACAAAAAATGGTAAAATGAACATGACACCCATTCGGAGGATTCCTACCCCTCTGCTGAGATCGACAGTGATTCTAATCTTAGCGGGAACAACACAGGCTTTTTAAGAAAAATTTGGATGATAATCAAGCAATTAATTTATAATGGCCTACTAAACAATTTAGGTGAGAGACTGTTATCAATAAATGAACAAAAAAAGTATATCATTTATAATTTATATATATTTTTTTTAACCAACTTGGCAAGCGTGGCTAGAAATTGTTGATATCGAGACGGGAAAAAAATGCAAAAAATAAACCCCAATATGATTGGTAGTATTTATTTTAATGTTCACTTGAGGTTAAGCACATAAACATGAAAATGTCCTAAATCAGGAAAGCCTTGATGTTTACTCAATATAGTTTAAGTAGAGTACTTGTACATATATACATGTGTATGTAGACATATACGCAAACACGCGCACTTTAGTTGGCTAGACAGGTTGACATAGATAGAAATCGAGATATTTCAGAATATGCCAAATTGCAGAATATCACACATAAAATGTGTTTCTCTTCTTAAAAAATCTGTCCAACATTTATTTATAAATACTACACGACTCATATATGTTTACTTAATAATGTATTCAGTTCAATGAATTTTATTCTATAGATGATCATGAAATATAAAATGACACAAACATGACCACACAGTGAGGTAGGCAAACCCAGACAGGTTCAAACATTTTTGACTATAAAGCATAACTTGTGAGGATGGAGGTCAAATTCTCAATACATAGAAAGCACACAAAGCAGGTAAATTTTATGCATATTTGGAAGGATTTGACGAGTCCCAAGGAGGGTATCATGTACCAGAACATGTCTGTCATTTGTCACTATAGATGAAAACAAATAAATGGAGGCCTCCATACCTGAGTGATCTAAGGCACCCTCTTAACCCTTTACTTCATATAGACGCCTTTGGACACATCTAATATTGAAAGCATTAATTCAACACGTATCAGCCAGGGGTGAATTATGTTTATGCTGACAGAGTGGAAAACAGTGCAGGAAGTGTTCAGATTGCTCATAACGAGCAATCTGAACTCTTCCTGCACTGTTTTCAATGACCTTTTGTGATTGGTGCGGGAAAACGCATATCTATGGAGTAAAGAGATAAGATCACTTAACTCTCTCACTGCAGTACAAAGGTCACAGGTCAGAGTCCAACCTGAAAAACTTTATGTGAGAAATTTGCCAGTTACCCGTAGGATGGTGGTTCTACTTAGATTCACTCTGAGGTCTTCCTCCTTCAATAAGACTGTGTATATACATATGCCATAATAAAATGAAATGTGTTGCAACTGACATTACATCACTTTTAAAAATGTTATTTCACTAAAATAGGGGTCGATTTCCAGATGCCACTCCATCCCCCTTTTAGATCTGCCAGCATATATTACCATCTTCCGTCTTTGTGAAAATCAGCACCATCCATAATTATGAACAGCTACACCTGGTATTTGCATGTGCACCAGCCATTCTATCTGTCATTCATGAATTATTAGTTTTAATTGTTCTTATGTAATTACCCTGTGTGCATTTCTGGATACTGTGCTGTAAATAACCAATACAGCATATCGCTTCATGAACATGGCACATACACAAAAATCTTCATGTATGATTTTTATGTAAACTGCACATACTAGAAAATATACAAGATTGTTAATTTCCTTTAAATTGAACTTCAACTCAATTAGCAAAAACTGGCCCTTATATAATAACATACAAAAATATCTTGTGCTGGTAATAATGAAGGATACAGTGGCAGTCAATATTGCCAGAGGTCACAGGTTTGACCCCAGGCATGAGCTGATGACTTCTCAAACAAAACATCTAGTTCAGACTTAAACAGAAAATTGACTCAAGAGCAGAGTACAAAAAATCTGAGCTTACTTCAAAACTGAACTGAGCGTGTTGATATAACACAGCACAGAGATCAAAGCGCACACCAAAGACAGGCAGACAAGACATGGCCACTGCCTGCTGAAGAAACACTGGATTGGTTGGATAATCTCATTTCCACAGTTTCCATTTTTTAACTTCTGACCACAAGTTATACTCCCACCACACCTCCAAGTCTATTTATTGTTTTTCCCTCTACAGGAAGTTCAAAGACCTGAGGATGCTGAATTCCCTAAGTTTGCCCACAAGTTATACCCGAAGTCCATTGCATTTCCGCTTACAGGAAGGTCACAAGGGGATACTGAACTCTTACAGCTTTTACAACAAATCATGAGATGGTCAAATCTAAATCCATGTCACCATCATTAAACAAAAATAGCAAATTATTGTATAGGTTTACTGAACTATCTTCTAATATCACAATAAACAGTTTATGAATGTAAGGAAATTGTAGCCATCTTGAATGTTAGGAAATTGTATGTATCATTATACTTCATGACACATGCCAGTAGTTTTTTTTTTTTTTGCCTGTTCTGGTTCTGGGACTGAAGTTTGACCCCCATTTACCTCCTGTTTCTCAAATGTAAGAAAATATTCCCCAAATATTTCAGTCTCATTTTTAATGGGATTTAATGCCAATTTAACAGTTTAAAAAACAATGAAGATCAGGGATGTTGACCTGTAAACTGTTTTAAATATAAATATTTACAATTTACAATGTTTTAAATTTTCATCATCACGTACACTACTTTGCACGATGGAAGGGGCCCACCCCAATTTCCCAAAACCCCTCCAAAAAAAACACTGCATGCAATCTGGTTACAGCATAGCTGTGGAGAAAGTAATACAACAGCCTGCTCTAGTTTACATTGTAACATTTCTGTGGTTGCTGTGTGTAAAACTATAAACTAAAAAACACTGTAAACCATCCATGTTCACTTAACTGGAAAATTAATAATCTTCTCAGGACAAAGCCTCACTTGTGGAAAGGCCTGAACACAATGAGCATGATGTGGTCGCTCTGATGATGAACGCAACTGTTCTGACCCAGGGGTTGCAAACTCAAATTTTTACCAACATAAATATAGTGTGACTTGCATATATATACATGTACATCCTAAAATATGTGTACTATAGGCTAGCTCTGGGCCTTTAATATATAAATTACAATACAAATGTGATAAACTGTAATGACAATGTTTCACTGATGAAAAGACTCTTCAGAACTTTTGACTGCTCTAATGATAAGAACAACTGTTTTGACCCCCAGGGTTGCAAACTTAAATTTAAGCATATGTAGAGTTAATTTAGCATAAACTATTAATTAAGGATACATACTTAAACTTGGAGCTTTGGGGCCCCATTTCACTAACCATAGTATATTTTAAGATTCCGTACAAACACATTGTGACACCAAGGAATGTTTCAATTGCACAACTGTATTTTTGCAAATTTTAATAGAATACTATTAACAAGGCTAGCAAAAGTTTGTAGAATGATTTAATTAAGCTAAATGAATTTCCTAACTTTTTTCCCCAACTTCCAATTTTGTTAATACATGTACATGTTTAGGAAAAAAAGGTCATACAGAAATGGGTCTTCTCGAATGACAAACATAATCATTTTGATCCGATGCATACAACTTCAACTTCAAAATATCAAACTTGTCTAAGCAGCCAGTCAAGGGAAGAAGGTTGTTGCTAAATACAGGTTAATTTACTCTGAAAGCACAGAAATGGGAAACAGCAAATGTGGCTGCTTTTGATATCTTTGACTAATTCTATTTAAATTTAATCATTTTTTTTATCCGGATAGAGTTGCCTACAGTATTAACAAACAATTATATTAGATATATCATATAAAGTAAAAATTATTGTTGTATAATATTCAAGTACTTGAACATCTCATTAACTTGAGGTGCAAAGCTTTCTTAAAATTTCCAGAAAAAAAAAGAGGGGGAAAAAAACTAAATGGCCGACTTCTTATAACTACCCCTCTTCTACTAATTATCAATTTGCTTCTGGTGATACATTAATGGTTTTTGTGACAAAAAGTAAAGATGAGAATGATTTTCTAAAATTTAAACAGAAAAACAGTTATACAAATTTTATTATGGGCGAATTGAGCTATGAACATGTCAGTTTCAGTTTATCTTTTACACATGATGAAATAATAGATTATATTTGGATGGTGTTTACTTAAGACAGTGTTCTGAGTGCTGTAACATTGGAATAACATGTTACAAACATATGATATGATACCCCACCAAGTCATATTATACAGACGGACCAGATCTAGAACTATTTCCTAAATGCTGAGCACCAAACGAGGAAGCTTTTAGTAACATGGTTCACGTCTTTGGTGTGACCTGGCCGGGGATCATACCCATAACTTTCCACATGTGAGGCAGGTGCTTTACCACTAGACCATGCTGCAGTGGACTGGATGGTAGAAATCTTAAGTCATTTAATATTATAGGAAGAAACTTTTAGTAAATCTTGCCACCCAAATACCTTAATGGTAGAAATCTTTAGTCAATATTGTCAGCTAATTTTGACCTAGATAACAGAAAGCTCAACCTTCTTAACTGAATGTGCCCTTGATTCCAGACACGGTTAACTAGTGACCCATATATTCACCTGTAGCACTAGTCTAATTAATAATATTATTATGGTCAGGACAGGCTACCCTACATACTACTACTTTAATAATCACTTTCTTGGAAATGCCTGTACTGCTTTATATTTATATTTTTTAATGGGGGTTTAACGCCATTTTCAATAAATTTCAGGTTATATATGGCATATCCAGTTTTATTGGGGAGACCTCAGAGAATGAATCTGAGTAGAACCACAGAGGCTATTTAAATACATACATGTATTCTAAATTCCTATATATAGTTTAATAAAGACTTTATAATACTATATGGATTTAGAAAATATATATTGTAACTAGAGTAGAACCAGTCCTTCCGCAATTCACTGGCAAACTTTCTCAAACCTACGACATTAGTGGTGAAAGATAAGACCATACGGCCATAGACGGCCCACTGTACTGCTTTAACAAAGCTTCTCAAAATAATTTATTTACCACCGATTCACTTCAGGAAAAAGCCTTTTGTTATTTCAAAACCTGACGAGTGTTTTTTGCCAGCGGACAAGTTATTTGTACCAGTCACTAGTCCGTCGAAATGAGAAAACTTTCAAGGCAATATTATTGTATGTGTCGTTAATGAACACCAACTGTCCTTGACGTTTCCTCATTATTTGTTTTCACATTTGAGACAACATCTCAAGGTCGTTTAATTTTAACCCTTTTCTTCATATAGATGCCTTTATATTGAAAGCATTAATTCACCATGTATCAGCAATGGATCAATTATGTTTATATTAACTGACAGAGTGGAAAAAAAGTGCAGGAAGTGTTCAGATTGCTTGTTACGAGCAATCTGAACTCTTCCTGCACTATTTTCAAAGGCCTTCTGTGATTGGTGTGGGAAAACGCGTATCCATGAAGTAAAGGGTTAATACTGAGTCTAACTCTTTACAGTTGTTTGTATCAGCCACAACCCTGTCAAAGGCATCGTTATACCAATAAATAATGAAAAATATATTGGGAACATTTTCAGTTAAAAATATCCTATAGCACCAAAACCTACCTTATACACTTGTCCATAGGTACCATTACCAACCACTTCTATAAGATCAAATATCCCAGCAGGATCCTGGAATTAAAGATTTGTTTGAAATATTAGAATATTATATAATGTCTTTTTTTACGAAACGTTTCAAAAATTAGAGCATTGAAAATGTATGATAGGCTCATTTATTTACACAGGTATACAAATCAATCTGACAAGGAACTATTTTACTAACACTGCAAAAATTTCATGATCAGCCAAGAAGAACTTGGGCAGAAACAAGAGAAGTAATGACTCAAAAGCCCCTGGAGGTGATACTTTTGGTAAGATGGCTGGGCTTTTTTATCATATCAAACAGGCCATTAATCAGCTACTTCCCCATTAAAAAAAAACATGCTTTTTCCCTATATGAGGGGAAAAAATCCCCAAAATGGAAATTTTGGGGTTTATTGTTTTTTATATATGGGGGATATAGTATTCTTCATTTTTCTTGCCCTTTTATCTGGTGGAAGATCAAATAGAGCAATGTGTATTCCTGTCCAGGGACCAGCAAAAGCACTTGTCTGCTTGTCCTAAAGAGTGTTTTTGGCTGGTGGACGAATGAATTGTTTTCCAGTAGCTAGTCCATCAGACGAGTAAACTAAATATCATTGTATTTATCGTTATTTCAGTGTTATTTCTTAACAACGTTTACTCATTACTTGTTTTCACTTTTGAGACAATGTTTCAAGATCTGTAAATACCGAGTCTAATTCTTATTAATGCTTGTTAGTACCAGCCATGCCTGGCTCCACAGAAGCATGCTTTTAAATGACAACGTTACGATCAGATAATTCCCAACATCCAGTGAGACTTTTCTTGTTATAATGGAAAAAACGAGGCCCTCAAAACAAAAAAAAGTCTCGATGAAACTTGGATATTGGGGTTTTTTTTGCCAAAAAAAAAAAAAAGAATAAAAACTGTCAAGAGACAACTGCAGTTCCAAATGACAGAGAAGGTAAACTTACGTTATTTAAGTGTTAAATGTGCGGTTTTGTAGATATTTTTACGTTATGGACATACATAATGTGGGTTTTTTTGACAACAGGTAAGAGTTTTTGCTATTGATATTACATATTTTAATCAATATGAGTGTTTTGGCTTCCGCACTGAAATCGGTGCGGAAAATCCACCCATAAAAAAGCAAATGGAGTATGCACAAAGAGGATGATCAAATAAAAAAATCGTTCGACAACAAGCTTTGATATGCACTAGCACAAGGTCATGGTTCAAAAATAAAACTTCATAGAACTATCATAATGCAGAATAACCATATTATATTGGTTCATGGAAAAATATTGTACAGCTGATCACAGTAGATGACAATGTTTACACTTGAGTCTGAATTTGGTAAAGCTTTTGGCATTTTCATAATAGTGATCAATTGGTACTGGATGGATGACAAACTTATTATTGAATCATCATCATTTTCAAAGATTGCATAGCATGATAGTATAAAATTTTGAACATGCAAATTTTCTATCCAGACGAGTACTTTTTACCAACCTACTTGCCTGACAGACGAGTGCACTTAAAAAGTTTTGCAGACCCCTGCCTGTCACATGCAAAATTTTCTCTTAAGCATTTATCCAGGTCCAGAAAGGAAAACATCATTTCCTACAATAGATTGTTACCCTTACTTAAAACCATTTACAGACAACGAGAAGTCACACATTTTACAGTTGGGGTTACACTGTCTTTGTATTGATTGGTGATTATGAAAACAAAATTATGTAGTGGATTCTGTCAATTCTTTATACAGATTTATTAGTTACGAATTAAGCTCAGAGCAGCTGTGAATCACCCTTATAATCAGTTGTTGTTGTTGTTTAGCGACGCTTTCAACAATTTTTCAGTCATATCGCGACGGTGCATGCTTGAGACAGTATTCTAAGCGCTGTCACACTGGAGTATCATGCTGTAGACAAATGGTATGATAACCCACCCAGTCACATTATACTGACACTGGGCCGACCAGATCAAGAACTCTCCTCTAAATGCTGAGCTTCAAGCAAGGAAGCTTCTAGTACCATTTTTTAAGTCTTTGGTATGACCCGGCTGGGGACTGAACCCACAAGCTTCCGCATTCGAGGCGAACGCTCTACCACTAGACCATGCCACGGTCATCGTATAATCAGATTCCAGGGATGAAGCAGAGCAGGGTAGCCTGTGGATAAAATTCAAGCTAAGGATTGTAACATACATCAAATTTTTTCAAGAAATTTTTTTAAGACAATTGATTGATTGATTGAATATTTAGCTTCAATTTTATGCCATGGAGGGCTAAAAGACAATCAGTTGAACTTACCACTGTTTCCTGGGATAAACCAGTACTCGAGCATACCCCACCTCAGCAAGTAACTGGTAACTTTCCCACTTGAATCAGTGGTGAGAGATGAATGATAATGAGACACAATGTCATATATCAATCATCACGGAGACTGTTGCCGGGCGGGGGATTCAAACTCATGACCCCTCGATTGATAGTCAGACGCGTAACCTACTGAGCTAACCGGGCCGGCTCTAAAGACAATTATTGACTGGAACCACAGGACTGGATGACAGCTTAGTGAGTGAATCACCAACAGAGAGATTCAAAACAGCTCTTCGTGAGAATTTATAAACACTCTCTGTCTGGCATGTATATGCTTTAAATAGGCCTGGTGCTGTATAGATTTAGATACATTACATACAGTAAACATTTAATTGTCACTGCATGCCAAAAGATTTAGCTAAACCTTATATTATTTAAAGTAAGGTTGGAGCTAGATAAACAGTTACAGTTTCCTACATAAAATCTAAGATCAAATATTTTAGGGAAAAAATATAATAAAATTCAATGCCACTCCCCACCCGCAAAAAAACATGTACAATTTCTTTGTTTTGAAAGAAAAATGACAGCTGATTTCAGTCAAACAATTGGGTCTGTTTCGATGTTCGAAATGACACGATAAAGCGTCCAAATTTCACAGACAGCACGTTAAAGTATCTGTCTCTGTATCTAAATGGGAGAAGAGATGATAAAAAGTGAAGAAATTACCCTGAGCCGTGACAAATCTATGTCATCCAGGCTAACGTTTACGCTCTGGGTCGCCATTTTTAGAGTCAAAACATCGAAAAATACGACTCTTCCTGTTTCGAAAAAGTGCTCAATCCGCCGTCAGTCGGGGAATGTTTTTCACAAATAAACATAGACTGCACCCTTTAAAGTCATCTTCGTAATCCAACATGAAAATGACAGCGCACGTTTGTCATAAAACCGTTAATTTTTGCACCGAAAATGTGTGATACGCTCATCTATTTACACATGCAAATCAGTCAAGCGGATCTCGTTTGCATTGTGGGAGTAGACAAGGGAAGTAACTGTGTATTTTTTTTGTGAATCAGCATCTAAAAGTGAGGGTGAACAGAGTGCAATATCATGGGCGGATCAAGGAGTTTTCAGCCGAGCTCGGAGGCGGGATACACTGCTGATATTTTTTTTGTTATCTCATAAGGTTTCTTTGGATATTTTAACCATTTTACTGAAATATCACATTTATATTAGGGTCTAGTCTGGAGGTGTTCCCTGCTTAATCCGCAAGGGAACAACAGTGTGTCACTGGTGGTTAACTTATTCATTTTAGACCTTCATCGATTGTGAAACAAGTAGATCTAATTACAACTCAGACAAATCATGCTTGAAGTCTTCCCGGGTAGAACCAGTACTAATCATATGCGGAAAACGTGTGTTGCTCAAGGACACCACACATAGACTAGCCGTGGTGGAGGATCGAACCCACGAAGTTCAGGAAGTTATATTTGGCACTTGATACTACTGTAAATATTTGGCCAGGAAATTAGCCTATTGCTACAGATCTGGACATACCCTGTTTTAATGAAATGGATCTATACTTATTTTTTCATAGTTTGCAAATCTTAGAGGCAGTCTATTACTGGAATGCCTATATGTTTTACACAATTTTCAATGATAGATAATGTCTTAATAATTGGGAATCTCAGTGAGTGGATGAGGTGTTCGGACAGGGCCCCCGTTCCCCGTTAGATCCGACCAACATCAATATTTGTAGTGCTATCAGTGTTACTGTGGTTATAGAACCTTCATCCGGAAAGAGGGGTGGGGAGAGAAAAGTGTTATAAGTCGGCTTATAAGGGCTTAATAGTCGGTGTGGATATCATTGACCTAGATCTAATTTACAATCTATGTTTTCATATTTCACTGGTTACGTCATCGCTATCGTAGCTGACGGCCTAAAATGTTTGCAAGACCATCAGGTTATTTTGTGTTTTTTCTTGGTTCCCGACTACTGTTACTCTTCTCTTGTGTTTATCTTTGGTTCCCGACTTCTGTTGGTCTTATTTTGTGTTTCTCTTTGGTTCCCGACTTTTGTTGATCTTCTTTTGTGTTTCTTCTTGGTTTCCGACTTCTGCTGGTCTTCACTTGTGTTTCTTCTTGGTTCCTCCGAGTAGAAACTCGGATTAAACATGTGTGAGGATGTTGCACCAATCATTTAGGGGTCATTTAAAGGCATTTATGCTTGATGACAACATAATTTCATTTGGTAAAGCGTTCCAGTTTTCGACAACTCTTAACATAATCGCATTTTTCTTATTTCAGTTCTAGAATGTTTTTAGGCTGTTTCCCATTGTTTGATTGAAAGTGACCCTTGTTAACGGGTTTTCATTCAATGGATTATCGTAACCTAAAACAGAGTTATTCTGCTATTCTTGAGTTAGCGAAGACATACATAAGTATGTACATCATTGATGTAAGACACCAGCTTGCTATGTGTATAACAGGAGCGTAACGAAGGACTTGGTATTCATAATTGGGGCGTCCAATAAAAATCAACGCCAACAACACACTTTTTTAATAAGCTGTTAAACATTCATGAATTTAATTTGCCGATACAAATTTCATTTCTGACGCAGAATCAACAAAGATTTAAATTGTCGATATACTCCTTGTGTACATTTAAAACCATCAGACTGTACAAGCGATCTTGTGTTATTGTCGGCCTCAGATAGGTTTTGATTATGCGGAGACTAACGTTACTGAAATATTTTTCACTTATAGCATTGGTAGCAGGCATAATCAGCACCACTTTTAAATTTTCACTTGGCCATTTTCGTTCACGTGTAATATCTGGTGAGGCAACTTCGTCCGGCATTTTATCACTTTCAAAGTTCGTTTCAAATGCCTTCAGTTGGTATTTCAAATCATTTTAGTCAAAGTCATCCCAATAGAATTCAAAAAACCGTGTCAAACTCGGACTAATAGGTCGACTAGGTGACGCACTTCAACAGTAATTGCTCAACCTGAAGATGCAGATTGAAACCATCGTTATCATAGCGGTCTTTTATTGAATTGACAGTCAGGTCGATCGCCTCAAAATATATCTTTCTGAAATTCAATTCCACAGTCGAGTGACATTTTACATTTTCTAGAAAGTGCTGGGTCATACACACCTTTAAATTCAGCTATATTTTTTACCTTTCCCCAGAATAAGTAAAAAGTTTCGTCTGTTCTCAGAGACGACAGGTTTCTTGTGGGTTTTATTATTTCGGTCTTGTCGAGGTCTAAGGACCATCATTAAAGTTCCATTAGAGTTATATAATAGCCATGGCATAAGTAGCATGCCATAAACAATTACGCCCATGTATCAAGCTACGCCGACGGAAACATCGAGGCCGAGATGAGTACGATTGTTCCCTTTTTTCTTCGGAATGTCGAGTTGTACAATCTTTTGCTGTATTTGAAATAAACTTTTTCAAATATGGTACTGGTAAATACGGTGTCCCATTGGGGACAGTCACGGCATAGTTATCAAATTAAAAAAAAAAGTAAAAACAACGAAACAACGATGGTGAAAAGTTGAAACTACAATAGTGAAAAGTCGAAACAACGAGACAACGATGGTGAAAAGTTGAAACTACAATGGAGAAAAGCCGAAACAACTGAACAAAACAACGATAGCGAAAAGTCGAAACAACGATGGTGAAAACTCGAAACATCGAGACAACGATGATGAAAAGTCGAAACAACAAGACAACGATGATGAAAAGTCGAAACAACGAGACAACAAAACTATGACTTTTTATCGTCGTTGTTTCAACTTCTCACCACCATAGTTCCTCCCCCCCATTTCGAAGTTTTGTTGTTTCGACTTTACTTAAACTGATATATATGCCACGATGGCCACAATGGGACACCGTAGGTAAGTAATAATGCGGAATAGTGTACGAACAGCTCAATTCTTTATACAAATCTTAAACTTCATCTACGGCGGCGTTCTTATATGTTATATATTTGTTATAATGTGATGTACATTTTCAATTTTATGTCGATACATGTAACATACGTAATAAAATGTTTAAACTAAATATTAGCCCCGAGATTACCGTCTTTGTGCATAACCGGCTTAACCTTTGCCACTTTCTTTACCACCGTAATCATGAATAAAAATCCGTTAGTTCAATATTATTGTTTTCATATGTACATTTTGTATACGTTTTAGGAGTATAGCTAGTGTCGTATTCAACATCCGCTCTTGAGGATATTGTTAGACTTGAGGTTTTTAGACTTTCAACCTTAGCTATCTAGTTTACCATAACAGATAGAATAACTGCGAGCGTTTAAAGTAAAAATGGTTAAATAATGTGCATTCTCAAAGTAAGCTAAGTAATTATAGATTATTTAAAACCAACTATGAGTGTGAAAAGTTGAACTTTAAAAATATATCCGTTTAGTTATAGCTCAATTCAGGGCACGTTCATTACCCATTGAAATATAGACTAGTTGAGGAGGTATCAACGAATTCCAAGAGATAAAAGAATGTGTAAGCAACAACAGACGCAATATGTCGAAACCGAAATACACTTCTTACTTTACTGTGAGAGAAACACTGTATATCATTTTGACATGCTTCAAACATTAACAACGCTGTGTCCAGTTGATGCTAGCGAAACAGAAACAAGAGGACCTGAACGCTCTACTGGCAACATATGCTTTACAGGACCTCCATACAATGCTACATGTAAAATATCTAAGGTCTATGCCTTGAACATTCAGAGAAAATGTTATTTTTTAAACTTAAGCCTAAAATGTGTTTATACGCCCTGTTGCGAGGGCATTATGGTCAAATAACGCTGGTTTAAGAACTCGTCCTAGATCTTGTGGTTATATAACTGCTGTGCAAGTTTGATTAAGATTCAATGAAAAATGAAGGTACTATCGTGTCTACAACATTTTCCCTATATAACTCTATGTAAAACGGTGACCCCTGTGGCGGTCCCAATTTTGACCCAAGGGACCGACTTCAACAAATCTTTAGGGGAACCTCCATGCAATGCTACATGTAAAATGTCTAAGGTCAAGACCTTAAACTTTCAGAGAAACTGTTTTTTTTCTTCTTCAAATTTCGCTTAAAACGTGCTTATAAGCCCTGTGGCAGGGGCATTTGTGGTTCAGATGACGCTGGTTCAAGAACTCATCGGAGATCTTGTGGTTATATAACTGCAGTGCAAGTTTGGTTAAGATGCAATGAAAAATGAAGGTACTATCGCGTCAACATTTTCCCTATATAACTCTACGTAAAACGGTGACCCCTGTGGCGGCCCCAAATTTGACCCCAGGGATCCGACTTCAACAAATGTTTACAAGACCTCCATGTAATGCTATACATAAAATATCAAAGGTCTAAGGCCTTGAACTTTTAGAGAATTTTTTTTTTTTAAATTTCGCTTAAAATGTGCTTATAAGCCCTGTGGCAGGGCCATTTGTGGTCGAATCACGCTGGTTCAAAATCTCATCCGAGACCTTGTAGTTATATAACTGCTGGGCAAGTTTGGTTAAGATTCAATGAAAAACGAAGATACCAAATCGTCTACAACATTTTCCCAATATAACTCTATGTAAAACAGTGACCCCTGTGGCGGCCCCAAATTTCACCCCATGTCTAGACCTTGAACTTTCAGAGAAGCTGTTTTTTTTTTAAATTTCGCTAAAAATGTATAAGCTCTGTGGCGGGGACATTTGTGGTCGAATGACGCTGATTCAATAAGTTGTTCCAGGTCTTATGGTTATATAACTGCTGTGCAAGTTCGGTTAAGATTCAATGAAAAATGAAGGTGCTATCGCGTCTACAAGAAAATGGTTAACAGACGGACAACGGACGACAGACAATTTACAATGACATAAGACCTGCTGACCTTTGGCCCCACAATCATTTCTAAAACTGGACACTTTATTATAAACGCTTTGAAATATTGTATAACTTGATATTATACAAATTTTGATTACTTTTTGTCAAATACTACTTAAATATATTTCATAATATATATATGATATTGCATATTAACCGATATAATGATTTTACTCTAAATTTTATGATTGGCTGTATTCTCACTTTGAAATACCATTATTCTTTTTTTATAAGTTATACATGAATTTACATATTGTGTTATTTAAGATATTAAGTTTGTTTAGGCTGGGTACAACTTTTTGTTACAACTATTATGTTTGTGTCTATTATATGCCTATGTTTGTATTATGTTGTAATCATGTCACGTAAATAAATAAATAAAAGAAAGGAAAATGAAAGCGTTTTTTTTTTTACTGTATATTAGGTGCTCCTGCATGCTTGCAAATTTTGCCTAAAATGGTCTGTAAGCTATATTTTCAAAATTAATTCTTGAGAACAAGTCTAAGAATATTCTTGAGAATGGTTGGTGAACATCACCCTGATATAGTCTTTTGAGGAGTCCACGTGATAATGAACTCGCCAGTAAGTAATAGTTGCAATGAATGTAAGTCCTGGCGCACCACAACTATTAATTAACTAATATACCACACAGCCGTTAATAAGGCAACTGTCACCGATTGTCATTTTACGGGCTTGAAAAATAGAGGTGTATAGGTAGACTTTTTATGGGTAACCCGTGTGTTGCACAATACGTGTTGAATGCATTAAATTATCTGACCTAGACTTCTGTGATCGCTTACATTTATAAGGCCACATTCGGTTGATAAGGAAAGAATAAATTATCTGACCTAGACTTCTCAGATCGCTTACATTTATAGGGCCACATTCATTTGATAAGGAGAGAATATATTATCTGACCTAGACTTCTCTGATCGCTTACATTTATAAGGCCACATTCATTTGATAAGGAGAGAATATATTACCTGACCTAGACGTCTGTGATCGCTTACATTTATAAGGCCACATTCGGTTGATAAGGAGAGAATATATTATCTGACCTAGACTTCTGTGATCGCTTACGTTTATAAGGCCACATTCATTTGATAAGGAGAGAATATATTATCTGACCTAGACTTCTGTGATCGCTTACGTTTATAAGGCCACATTCGGTTGATAAGGAGGGAATATATTATCTGACCTAGACTTCTATGATTGCTTACGTTTATAAGGCCACATTCATTTGATAAGGAAAGAATATATTATCTGACCTAGACTTCTGTGATCGCTTACATTTATAAGGTCATTCATTTGATAAGGAGAGAATATATTATCTGACCTAGACTTCTGTGATCGCTTACATTTATAAGGCCACATTCGGTTGATAAGGAAAGAATATATTATCTGACCTAGACTTCTGTGATCGCTTACATTTATAAGGCCACATTCGGTTGATAAGGAGAGAATATATTATCTGACCTAGACTTCTGTGATCGCTTACATTTATAAGGCCACATTCGGTTGATAAGGATGGAATATATTATCTGACCTAGACTTCTGTGATCGCTTACATTTATAAGGCCACATTCGGTTGATAAGGAGAGAATATATTATCTGACCTAGACTTCTGTGATCGCTTACATTTATAAGGCCACATTCGGTTGATAAGGAAAGAATATATTATCTGACCTAGACTTCTCTGATCGCTTATATTTATAAGGCAACATTCGGTTGATAAGGAGGGAATATATTATCTGACCTAGACTTCTGTGATCGCTTACATTTATAAGGCCACATTCGGTTGATAAGGAGAGAATATATTATCTGACCTAGACTTCTGTGATCGCTTACATTTATAAGGCCACATTCGGTTGATAAGGAGAGAATATATTATCTGACCTAGACTTCTCTGATCGCTTACATTTATAAGGCCACATTCGGTTGATAAGGAAAGAAAATATTACCTGACCTAGACTTCTGTGATCGCTTACATTTATAAGGCCACAATCGGTTGATAAGGAAAGAATATATTACCTGACCTAGACTTCTGTGATCGCTTACATTTATAAGGTCACATTCATTTGATAAGGAGAGAATATATTACCTGACCTAGACTTCTGTGATCGCTTACATTTATAAGGCCACATTCGGTTGATAAGGAAAGAATATATTATCTGACCTAGACTTCTGTGATCGCTTACATTTATAAGGCCACATTCGGTTGATAAAGAGAGAATATAATCTGACCTAGACTTCTGTGATCGCTTACATTTATAAGGCCACATTCGGTTGATAAGGAGAGAATATATTATCTGACCTAGACTTCTGTGATCGCTTACATTTATAAGGCCACATTCGGTTGATAAGGAGAGAATATATTATCTGACCTAGACTTCTGTGATCGCTTACATTTATAAGGCCACATTCATTTGATAAGGAGAGAATATATTATCTGACCTAGACTTCTCTGATCGCATACGTTTATAAGGCCACATTCGGTTGATAAGGAGAGAATATATCTGTGATCGCTTACATTTATAAGGCCACATTCGGTTGATAAGGAGAGAATATATTATCTGACCTAGACTTCTCTGATCGCTTACATTTATAAGGCCACATTCATTTGATAGGGAGGGAATATATTATCTGACCTAGACTTCTGTGATCACTTATATTTATAAGGCCACATTCGGTTGATAAGGAAAGAATATATTATCTGACCTAGACTTCTGTGATCGCTTACGTTTATAAGGCCACATTCATTTGATAAGGAGAGAATATATTATCTGACCTAGACTTCTGTGATTGCTTACATTTATAAGGCCACATTCGGTTGATAAGGAGAGAATATATTATCTGACCTAAACTTCTGTGATCGCTTACATTTATAAGGCCACATTCGGTTGATAAGGAGAGAATATATTATCTGACCTAGACTTCTGTGATCGCTTACATTTATAAGGTCACATTCATTTGATAAGGAGAGAATATATTATCTGACCTAGACTTCTGTGATCGCTTACATTTATAAGGCCACATTCGGTTGATAAGGAAAGAATATATTACCTGACCTAGACTTCTGTGATCGCTTACATTTATAAGGCCACATTCGGTTGATAAGGAAAGAATATATTACCTGACCTAGACTTCTGTGATCGCTTACATTTATAAGGTCACATTCATTTGATAAGGAGAGAATATATTATCTGACTTAGACTTCTGTGATCGCTTACATTTATAAGGCCACATTCGGTTGATAAGGAGGGAATATATTATCTGACCTAGACTTCTATGATCGCTTACGTTTATAAGGCCACATTCATTTGATAAGGAAAGAATATATTATCTGACCTAGACTTCTGTGATCGCTTACATTTATAAGGTCATTCATTTGATAAGGAGAGAATATATTATCTGACCTAGACTTCTGTGATCGCTTACGTTTATAAGGCCACATTCATTTGATAAGGAGAGAATATATTATCTGACCTAGACTTCTGTGATCGCTTACATTTATAAGGCCACATTCGGTTGATAAGGAGAGAATAAATTATCTGACCTAGACTTCTGTGATCGCTTACATTTATAAGGCCACATTCGGTTGATAAGGAAAGAATATATTATCTGACCTAGACTTCTGTGATCGCTTACATTTATAAGGCCACATTCGGTTGATAAGGAGAGAATATATTATCTGACCTAGACTTCTGTGATCGCTTACATTTATAAGGCCACATTCGGTTGATAAGGAGAGAATATATTATCTGACCTAGACTTCTGTGATCGCTTACATTTATAAGGCCACATTCGGTTGATAAGGAGAGAATATATTATCTGACCTAGACTTCTGTGATCGCTTACATTGATAAGGCCACATTCGGTTGATAAGGAGAGAATATATTATCTGACCTAGCTTCTGTGATCGCTTACATTTATAAGGCCACATTCGGTTGATAAGGAAAGAATATATTATCTAACCTAGACTTCTGTGATCGCTTACATTTATAAGGCAACATTCGGTTGATAAGGAGGGAATATATTATCTGACCTAGACTTCTGTGATCGCTTACATTTATAAGGCCACATTCGGTTGATAAGGAGAGAATATATTATCTGACCTAGACTTCTCTGATCGCTTACATTTATAAGGTCACATTCATTTGATAAGGAGAGAATATATTATCTGACTTAGACTTCTCTGATTGCTTACATTTATAAGGCCACATTCGGTTGATAAGGAAAGAAAATATTACCTGACCTAGACTTCTGTGATCGCTTACATTTATAAGCCCACATTCGGTTGATAAGGAAAGAATATATTACCTGACCTAGACTTCTGTGATCGCTTACATTCATAAGGTCACATTCATTTGATAAGGAGAGAATATATTATCTGACCTAGACTTCTGTGATCGCTTACATTTATAAGGCCACATTCGGTTGATAAGGAAAGAATATATTATCTGACCTAGACTTCTGTGATCGCTTACATTTATAAGGCCACATTCGGTTGATAAGGAGAGAATATATTATCTGACCTAGACTTCTGTGATCGCTTACATTTATAAGGCCACATTCGGTTGATAAGGAGAGAATATATTATCTGACCTAGACTTCTGTGATCGCTTACATTTATAAGGCCACATTCGGTTGATAAGGAGAGAATATATTATCTGACCTAGACTTCTGTGATCGCTTACATTTATAAGGCCACATTCATTTGATAAGGAGAGAATATATTATCTGACCTAGACTTCTCTGATCGCATACGTTTATAAGGCCACATTCGGTTGATAAGGAGAGAATATATCTGTGATCGCTTACATTTATAAGGCCACATTCGGTTGATAAGGAGAGAATATATTATCTGACCTAGACTTCTGTGATCGCTTACATTTATAAGGCCACATTCATTTGATAGGGAGGGAATATATTATCTGACCTAGACTTCTGTGATCACTAATATTTATAAGGCCACATTCGGTTGATAATGAAAGAATATATTATCTGACGTAGACTTCTGTGATCGCTTACGTTTATAAGGCCACATTCATTTGATAAGGAGAGAATATATTATCTGACCTTGACTTCTGTGATTGCTTACATTGATAAGGCCACATTCGGTTGATAAGGAGAGAATATATTATCTGACCTAAACTTCTGTGATCGCTTACATTTATAAGGCCACATTCGGTTGATAAGGAGAGAATATATTATCTGACCTAGACTTCTGTGATCGCTTACATTTATAAGGTCACATTCATTTGATAAGGAGAGAATATATTATCTGACCTAGACTTCTGTGATCGCTTACATTTATAAGGCCACATTCGGTTGATAAGGAAAGAATATATTACCTGACCTAGACTTCTGTGATCGCTTACATTTATAAGGCCACATTCGGTTGATAAGGAAAGAATATATTACCTGACCTAGACTTCTGTGATCGCTTACATTTATAAGGTCACATTCATTTGATAAGGAGAGAATATATTATCTGACCTAGACTTCTGTGATCGCTTACATTTATAAGGCCACATTCGGTTGATAAGGAGAGAATATATTATCTGACCTAGACTAATGTGATCGCTTACATTTATAAGGCCACATTCGGTTGATAAGAAGAGAATATATTATCTGACCTAGACTTCTGTGATCGCTTACATTTATAAAGCCACATTCGGTTGATAAGGAGAGAATATATTATCTGACCTAGACTTCTGTGATCGCTTACATTTATAAGGCCACATTCATTTGATAGGGAGGGAATATATTATCTGACCTAGACTTCTGTGATCACTTATATTTATAAGGCCACATTCGGTTGATAAGGAAAGAATATATTATCTGACCTAGACTTCTGTGATCGCTTACGTTTATAAGGCCACATTCATTTGATAAGGAGAGAATATATTATCTGACCTAGACTTCTGTGATCGCTTACATTTATAAGGCCACATTCGGTTGATAAGGAGAGAATATATTATCTGACCTAAACTTCTGTGATCGCTTACATTTATAAGGCCACATTCGGTTGATGAGGAGAGAATATATTATCTGACCTAGACTTCTGTGATCGCTTACATTTATAAGGTCACATTCATTTGATAAGGAGAGAATATATTATCTAACCTAGACTTCTCTGATCGCTTACATTTATAAGGCCACATTCATTTGATAAGGAGAGAATATATTACCTGACCTAGACTTCTCTGATCGCTTACATTTATAAGGCCACATTCGGTTGATAAGGAAAGAATATATTACCTGACCTAGACTTCTGTGATCGCTTACATTTATAAGGCCACATTCGGTTGATCAGGAGAGAATATATTATCTGACCTAGACTTCTGTGATCGCTTACATTTATAAGGCCACATTCGGTTGATAAGGAGAGAATTTATTATCTGACCTAGACTTCTGTGATCGCTTACATTTATATGGCCACATTCAGTTGATAAGGAGAGAATATATTATCTGACCTAGACTTCTATGATCGCTTACATTTATAAGGCCACATTTGGTTGATAAGGAGAGAATATATTATCTGACCTAGACTTCTCTGATCGCTTACATTTATAAGGCCACATTCGGTTGATAAGGAGAGAATATATTATCTGACCTAGACTTCTGTGATCGCTTACATTTATAAGGCCACATTCGGTTGATAAGGAGAGAATATATTATCTGACCTAGACTTCTCTGATCGCATACGTTTATAAGGCCACATTCGGTTGATAAGGAGAGAATATATCTGTGATCGCTTACATTTATAAGGCCACATTCGGTTGATAAGGAGAGAATATATTATCTGACCTAGACGTCTGTGATCGCTTACATTTATAAGGCCACATTCGGTTGATAAGGAGAGAATATATTATCTGACCTAAACTTCTGTGATCGCTTACATTTATAAGGCCACATTCGGTTGATAAGGAGAGAATATATTATCTGACCTAGACTTCTGTGATCGCTTACATTTATAAGGTCACATTCATTTGATAAGGAGAGAATATATTATCTGACCTAGACTTCTCTGATCGCTTACATTGATAAGGCCACATTCGGTTGATAAGGAAAGAATATATTATCTGACCTAGACTTCTGTGATCGCTTACATTTATAAGGCCACATTCGGTTGATAAGGAGAGAATATATTACCTGACCTAGACTTCTGTGATCGCTTACATTGATAAGGTCACATTCATTTGATAAGGAGAGAATATATTATCTGACCTAGACTTCTGTGATCGCTTACGTTTATAAGGCCACATTCGGTTGATAAGGAGAGAATATATTATCTGACCTAGACTTCTGTGATCGCTTACATTTATAAGGCCACATTCGGTTGATAAGGAGAGAATATATTATCTGACCTAGACTTCTGTGATCGCTTACATTTATAAGGCCACATTCGGTTGATAAGGAGAGAATATATCTGTGATCGCTTACATTTATAAGGCCACATTCGGTTGATAAGGAGAGAATATATTATCTGACCTAGACTTCTGTGATCGCTTACATTTATAAGGCCACATTCGGTTGATAAGGAGAGAATATATTATCTGACCTAAACTTCTGTGATCGCTTACATTTATAAGGCCACATTCGGTTGATAAGGAGAGAATATATTATCTGACCTAGACTTCTGTGATCGCTTACATTGATAAGGTCACATTCATTTGATAATTAGAGAATATATTATCTGACCTAGACTTCTCTGATCGCTTACATTTATAAGGCCACCTTCGGTTGATAAGGAAAGAATATATTACCTGACCTAGACTTCTGTGATCGCTTACATTTATAAGGCCACATTCGGTTGATAAGGAGAGAATATATTACCTGACCTAGACTTCTGTGATCGCTTACATTAATAAGGTCACATTCATTTGATAAGGAGAGAATATATTATCTGACCTAGACTTCTGTGATCGCTTACATTTATAAGGCCACATTCGATTGATAAGGAGAGAATATATTATCTGACCTAGACTTCTGTGATCGCTTACATTGATAAGGCCACATTCGGTTGATAAGGAGAGAATATATTATCTGACCTAGACTTCTCTGATCGCTTACATTTATAAGACCACATTCGGTTGATAAGGAGAGAATATATTATCTGACCTAGACTTCTGTGATCGCTTACATTTATAAGGCCACATTCGGTTGATAAGGAGAGAATATATTATCTGACCTAGACTTCTGTGATCGCTTACATTTATAAGGCCACATTCGGTTGATAAGGAGAGAATATATTATCTGACCTAGACTTCTGTGATCGCTTACATTGATAAGGCCACATTCATTTGATAAGGAGAGAATATATTATCTGACCTAGACTTCTCTGATCGCATACGTTTATAAGGCCACATTCGGTTGATAAGGAGAGAGTATATCTGTGATCGCTTACATTTATAAGGCCACATTCGGTTGATAAGGAGAGAATATATTATCTGACCTAGACTTCTGTGATCGCTTACATTTATAAGGCCACATTCATTTGATAGGGAGGGAATATATTATCTGACCTAGACTTCTGTGATCACTTATATTTATAAGGCCACATCGGTTGATAAGGAAAGAATATATTATCTGACCTAGACTTCTGTGATCGCTTACGTTTATAAGGCCACATTCGTTTGATAAGGAGAGAATATATTATCTGACCTAGACTTCTCTGATCGCTTATATTTATAAGGCCACATTCGATTGATAAGGAGAGAATATATTATCTGACCTAGACTTCTGTGATCGCTTACATTTATAAGGTCACATTCATTTGATAAGGAGAGAATTTATTATCTGACCTAGACTTCTCTGATCGCTTACATTTATAAGGCCACATTCATTTGATAAGGAGAGAATATATTACCTGACCTAGACTTCTGTGATCGCTTACATTTATAAGGCCACATTCGGTTGATAAGGAGAGAATATATTATCTGACCTAGACTTCTGTGATCGCTTACATTTATAAGGCCACATTCGGTTGATAAGGAAAGAATATATTATCTGACCTAGACTTCTCTGATCGCTTACATTGATAAGGCCACATTCGGTTGATAAGGAGAGAATATATTATCTGACCTAGACTTCTGTGATCGCTTACATTTATAAGGCCACATTCATTTGATAAGGAGAGAATATAATATCTGACCTAGACTTCTCTGATCCTTTACATTTATAAGGCCACATTCGGTTGATAAGGAAAGAATATATTATCTGACCTAGACTTCTGTGATCGCTTACATTTATAAGGCCACATTCATTTGATAAGGAGAGAATATATTATCTGACCTAGACTTCTGTGATCGCTTATATTTATAAGGCCACATTCGGTTGATAAGGAAAGAATATATTATCTGACCTAGACTTCTGTGATCGCTTACGTTTATAGGGCCACATTCATTTGATAAGGAGAGAATATATTATCTGACCTAGACTTCTCTGATCCTTTACATTTATAAGGCCACATTTGGTTGATAAGGAAAGAATATATTATCTGACCTAGACTTCTCTGATCGCTTACATTTATAAGGCCACATTCGGTTGATAAGGAAAGAATATATTATCTGACCTAGACTTCTCTGATCCTTTACATTGATAAGGCCACATTTGTTTGATAAGGAAAGAATATATTATCTGACCTAGACTTCTGTGATCGCTTACATTTATAAGGCCACATTCGGTTGATAAGGAAAGAATATATTATCTGACCTAGACTTCTCTGATCGCTTATATTTATAAGGCCACATTCGGTTGATAAGGAAAGAATATATTATCTGACCTAGACTTCTGTGATCGCTTACATTTATAAGGCCACATTCATTTGATAAGGAGAGAATATATTATCTGACCTAGACTTCTCTGATCGCTTACATTTATAAGGCCACATTCGGTTGACAAGGAGGGAACCTAGCCATTAAACTTCTTCCACAAGCAAGACATATCCAAAAGCGTATCGCGTTTCTGCAGAAGGTATATGAATATAGCGGAACCTCCGACGGTGACCACATAATGACGCATAAACAATGTAATTGGAAGATATAGAACTCCTTGAAGTTCTGACAGGTTAGGCAACGAAGCGAGGTTTTATAGACTTTACGTTGTCCCAGATATACGATATTTAAATTACCGTCTAAGTCTCATACCACTGGCGAAAAATAAATATATGCTGTTTTTTTCGTGAAATAATTAGTATAGGCCGCATGCCGGCGAGATATTGTGTGCTCGACCAATGACTGGTTCAAACTAAATGTCGGTTGTACATGCCCCAGTGGTCGAGGTTTAGATTACTTACCTCTTATCGTTGAGGTCTCGGGTTTGAGCCTAGAGTGATCCAGACACTTTATGTGGGAAAAGTTTGCCAGTTGCTTCTATTCAGATTCATTCTGAGGTCTTTCTCCACCAATTAGACTTTATTCCATAATAATATTACTTGAAATGTATTAATATGGCACTAAATAAAAAAACTGTTCTAGTAGGGCCGTTTTAAAAAAAAAATGTTTACCGTGCTCCTACTATACCCACTCAAAATTGCAGTTACTCAATGTTTTTATTGACGTTCAAAGCGTTGATTTCTATTCACTATTGTTTAAAATAACTAGGCAAAAAGAAAACATGGTAAAATATAGCTACCTTCATGAACCTTCCAGGGGAGTAGTTTTCTATAGACACTGTAGGCACGTGCCTACACTTTTTTTCTAAAAATAAAAATGCCCAAAAAAAATGCAATAAAAATCGAACCCCTAGGGCGGTAGGGAATAAACTATAAAACACGTAACATCTATTGTATGAAAATCGTAGCCACTTGAAACCATGAGACAGAAGCTTACTTCATTTCCTCCTTTATTAAAGTGAATAAACCTTAAACTATTACATTTATTATCAATTTTATTTGGTTATAAAACAGTGAATATAAGGTAAATATTAAGGATAACCAGTTCCTTAAAATATAAGAAATATACGCCATAACGCACCTATGACATCAAGCTGAACGTTTTTATTGGTGGGAGCATACCAGCGGAGCCCCCTACAACTGTGCCAACACATCCAGCCAAGCTACGCCCCTGCCTTCCCACGTGAAAAATACTGGTTCGGAACACAGCAAACAAATATTTTTTTTTTAAGAATGGCCTGGCATTTTATCGGAATTGAGTACATAACTCGTACTTTCAATATGACTCTTTTGTTTACAAGTTATCTCCCCTATTATGGCGAATAACAAAATACCATGGCGCATCATTCCATTTGTCCTCTTTTAAATAGTTCGATTTAAAAACGAACATTCTCCAATATAGTAAACTAATAAAGTGTTCTAGGTGTTGTGCCAGTAATACGTATGGGCGTTTTGTAAGGTGATATTTTTAATTTTAATTTGCCAATTGTGAGAACGTATGTAATATCCATTACGATTAGTTTGAAATAGAAATCAATCAACTTGTTAAATGTTTAACCGGTTTTAAATGCTGAAATTCCAACACATTTGAAATTTCAGTTATATTTTCTTGGTATAATAGTGTATATATCTATATAATTATAATAATGATACACGGCATATAAGACAAACAAAGCCAGATATAGCCAGGGCCTATATAATATGTATGTTCGCACATTGCAATGTTGAGCTTTATAAATCGTACTTTGCATGCAAACCAACTTTTTCTTTTAAATATAACTCGTGAGTTCAAATTTATATGTATCTAGTTACCATCAGTGATTTACCTGTGTAAGGTTTCCGTTAACAACTAACACATACAAAACGTGTCTGTAATGTTATCGACAAAAAGAACGCTATATTTAGATAATTTAACTTTATTTAGTAACGAACTGGAAAATCCAAACTCTATTTATAGTTTAACTTGACTGTAATCGACGTTCTTGTTTGTTTGTTAAGGATATGAACTAAACTACAGGGACTGTTTAAAACTACTTATTAATCCTTTATTTGTTGAATAACGTGTAAAGGATGAAATCTAAAGGTATGCCTGTTTTAATATGTAAAAAAAGGGGATTTAGAGGGGAGGGTGTGTGTGTGTGTGTGTGGGGGGGGGGGGGGGGGGGGGGGGGGTATTTCAGGGAAGATATTTTTTTCCTTAACTTAATCAATATGTATTCCCTATTCTTTAATTCAAGGCATAGTAACTCTCTTTTATGCTATGACTATGTCTCGGTTAATTGTTTTTATATGTAGAACTAGTGATTTCTTAAGGTAGTACATGTCTTTATTATGTAGTAATGTTGTTAATTACTGTATACTTGCACAGTAAACAGTAGTTATGTCTCAATAGATGTAGCCTATATGAATATAGATGGTCCGAACCTTCTTGACGGACGACTCGAACTTACGACCTCAGCAGTGAGAGGTTAATTGATCTCGAGACGACGTATTAGACCACTCAGCCACGGACAAGGTGGAGGGGCTTGCACTTGACCTGAGAATGGGAACATATGTGCCCCGTTAACTTCATAACATAGACACAAACTCTACATTGCAGCCCAAAATTTTGGAGTCAAAACTCTGCATTCAAACCAATTATAAGGGTCGAAACTCTACATTCAAACACATTATAGGGTCGAAACTCTACATTCAAACACATTATATGGTCGAAACTCTACATTCAAACACATTATATAGGGGATGAAAACTCTTATAATCTAAATAAAACCTTTGTCTACACAATTGCATAAGCTCTTGGATTCCATTAAGAATAAACGTCAAGAGGTTCCTAGCCTGGGGTTCCTAGGCTGGAAGGGATTGAACTCCGGGTTGAATAATGGGTCAACAATCTACATTATGTGTCCAGAAAAGAGGATCATATCTCTACATCGCATTATGTAAAAGAAATAGGGGTCAAAACTTTACATCGTATGTCCAAAACACACTGGGGAGGGGGTGGGGGAGTATCGAACGGATGACCCTTTTCTCTGACATTAACGAACGTTTTATATGTATGAGTTTTTGCATTATCCAATACTTATTAGTATATATTTCAGCATAAAAATATAAAAAGCTTCCTCCGCTAAAACTCGAGCTAATATATTCTATAGTCTTATCTGTCCAAGCATTGTTTTAAAGAAAGCAAAAATGTCCAATTTGTTTGTGTTTGTGTGTAAAATGTGTGGTAAAATTTTCGTTAAATAATAGGTTATTGACATACACAAACGTTGTGGTTTAATAATAAAAAAAAACAACATTTTAGACGATTACGGTGTTAAGCCTATGTCAGTTATGGACACTTACGACTGCCCTAAAATGGCGACTACTTGTATGACTATTTTTTTTGTTTATTTTTATTCTTTTTTATTCATTTTTATGCCCCCCCCCCCCCCCAAAAAAAATAATTATTTGGGGGTGGCATATAGTAATCGCAGCGTCCGTCGGTCCGTCTGTCTGTTCATCCGTCCTTCCGTCCGGTATTTCGTTTCCGGCCTGTAACTTTGTCATGCATAGATGGATTTTGTTGATACTTGCTACAAATGATCAACATAGTATAACGACGTGTCGCGAGTAAGACCCACACCCGTACCTCAAAGGTCAAAGTCACAATTTAAGTTTGTTTGACAACACTTTGAGTTTGTGTGAGATTTCGTTTCCGGCCTGTAACTTTCTCATGCATAGATGGATTTTGTTGATACTTGCTACAAATGATCAACATAACATGACGACGTGTCGCGAGTAAGACCCACACCCATACCTCAAAGGTCAAGGTTACAATTTGAGTTTGTTTGGCAACACTTTGAGTTTGTATGAGATTTCGTTTCCGGCCTGTAACTTTGTCATGCATTGATGGATTTTGTTGATACTTGCTACAAATGATCAACATAACATATCATATATTTTTATTTTCACAGACCATTTGGGGGGCATGTGACACTTAACAGTGACATTTCTTGTTTATCTGGTGTTGGTAAAAGGCATGCTATATTTCAAACGGGGCGGTAGTGCAGTGGATAAAGCGTTGATCGCTCACAACAGAGGTCGCGAGTTCGATTCCCTACTCGACCCGTTGACCTCACAAAATCAAAATTCAGTACTGATTCAACCAAGGAAACCTATTTTAGAGAGTGTTATATAAGCTCTGAGCGTTTTCCGTAATCAAGTAGTATACACTAAGAGTTATAGATGTTATAGTTATTGTTTGAAAAACTAAAACATATAAACATATGCGTTGAATTTCTGTTAAATAAATCAACAAACTTTGTTATTGCTAAAATAGTACATTTTTGTGGTCTATTCTGTTGATATTGTATGACATTTTGTCACAAAACATACTCTTATATGCAGGGGTGGATCAAGAATTTCAGTTTAGCGGGAGTATTCTTAGGGGGTGCGACACAAAATCTGAACGGACACACTTGGTTTTCAGTAGGAATATAGTGGATTTTGATAAAATATGGGATTTATTTTTAAGTTAATGCCATTAAGATATACATATATATATGAACATATATTAATTATAATCTTTTTAATACAGTGGTATTGTGATTAGTCAAGTCCGAAACCAAAAACGATGAGCAGGGATAATGAATACTACGCTCGACTCAGCACCCTTATGGCAAAGGGAGGGACCCTCGTTGCCGAGGAAACGCTTAAAAGACACATGAACCAATCACAGGAAGATGCCGATATTGACAAGATTTTAAAAGAGAACACAGATGCAATTATCCAGTTAAAGACCGACAAGAAAATAGATCAGTATATGTTTGATTGCATATTTCCAACAGATGGATCTTCAACAAATTTAGGTCACTGGAACGCTGCCATGTTGTGCAGCGTTACTTTACAGCTGTTTCCTGAATCTCTTGGTCCATTTGAAAAACGTGGTCTCGAGGAAATATTCGAAATACGGAAGATTTTAATTGAAAATGCTCGTGAATTTAAAATCGCCGAAACACAGTTTCAAGCTTCTTGGGCACGCCTTACCACAGCCATTGGTACTTTAATGGATGGATGCGATCCAGACATTATCAGAAAAGGAAATGAAATCATGTTCACCTCATACAGTGGACGAATTGAAACGGATAAAGCAGTTGAAGTCCTTCGTGAAATGCGAGAAGAATGGTTGAGAGCTATTCGTACGAGGGAGTCCGAAGCAAGCACAAGCCAGGGGGCATCCAATGAAGGTTAGTATACTCGCACGTTTTGCACATGTCCATTAGCAGAACTATTTTAGCAGATTTTTTCTACATGCATGATCTTAATGTAAAATACTGCACGCATTACACACTGAAAAACTTTAGAAACGCAGAACTCAGATAAACAGCAATAAGATATTAAGTTCTTTTACCGATTTTTTAAAATTTATTTTATTTGATAATACGAAATCTTTCTACATTTTCTGGAAAGTTTCATTACAATCTATTGCGATTTCTTTTTATTAATTTGAAACATACAACTCCTGTGACCCAAACTCACAAAATCACAACACTTTTATTGTTTGTATAATTTCGTTTAGGATTGGTTTATCTTTATATTGATATTTAGATTTTGTTTCTATGGTATTTGTTCAATTACTTTGTCAAGCGCTTGTGTAAGACTGGAAAACATACCACAGGCCCGGATTTCAAATATTATCAATTCAGTGAGAAGTTACTATTGTGCGTGCATCAATGCACAATGATACTATGCAAGATACTTATTTTGTGAACTGCATGTCCTTAGTGATACGTTGCTCCTCCGGCTTACAAACCGTAATAACCATTACCGAAACCCAGATAAATCTAAATACCAACTCTGTAGTAATTATCATAAACTAGTTGAAACCGTTGCATTTCTTTCAAGGATCACCCGGAATGGTGATCACGATTAACCGGCATCAACCTTGGCCTGAACCGTGGTGCATCATTGACAGTGGGAGCTTTTTTTCTTTTTTTCTTTGAATGCGGTTTAACGCCATTTTAACATATTTCATGATATATATGCCAGTTTTACTGATAGAGGAAGACCTCAGACTGAGTAAAATCACCATCCTTCCGTAAGTAACTGGAAACTTTCTCACATCAAGTTTTTTTAGCGAGCGCAACTCGAACCTACGACATTAGCGATAAGAGGTAAGTGATCTTGAGACGACGCCTTAGTTCACCCGGCTACGGAGGACCCAACAGTGGGACATATTTATTACATATTTGTGCCTGTTCCTTTTTATTTATTCTATACCATTTGCAAGGCCCCTTTAATTGCGATTTCATTATGATGTGACAACTGGGGAAGAGTGAGGTCAGATGTATCCGTAAACCAGGTTTAAGGTCCCCAATGACGATATATGTACTTACCGTTTCGAAGGTGATGACCTTAAACTAGCAGTTTACATATAAAGGAAAATTCGCTATAAATAGTAAATACACTTCATGTTCAATATTGTTTTGTACACATATTGTATGTATATGTTCATATTATCATCTATCAAGGTGGGGACGATGACTTGCCCGTCCAAGGCAGTGTTAGGATTCGGCTGAAGTGTTCGTCTGCCAAGGGTTTGTTGAATATTTGGGACAACTTTAAAGATGGTGGTGATGCCCAAGCAAATTTGAATAAACTATCCGCACTATTGTCAGAAAAACTCGGATCAGCCATTCAGATACAGGCGAAACTAGATGTCAATCAGTTCAAAGATGCAGTGGACTCGGCAGGTATGTTCGTAGTACTAACATTGATCAACATATAACCAAGCAAGAAGCTATGGCATCTATGGTGTTCTGAGAGAGCCATAATAACAATATGCCATTAAGAATTATCTTAGAAAATTAACTTAGTTCAAACATATTTTATTTATACAATATGCAAACAAAACATTGTTGAACAAATAATAGAAAAAGGATAAGAACAAAGCATAATGCTCATGGAATTCTTCTAAAGAATATTGATTTAGTACCAAGTATTCTATTTTCCTTTCTCGAGGGCCTTCTGTCGAGTGAAACAATTCTAACATTTCTCGCAAAGGAGACAAGTGTGTAATTTAGTGTTACGTCGTATCCGGTTAAGCGAGTTGTTTGCCCTGGCACCAATTCATGCATCATCGATATGTCGCATGCCCCAGGTGGTGTTTAAGCAAACACAATCTGTGTTGTTTTTTTTCGAAAGGATATCTTTTACGACGTTCATCACCTGCTTATATATTTCAATGGTTGTGATTTGATGAAAACGATTCATAATAAACATAGTTATCAAATCATATTGGACAAAAAAGCACAGAACGCAATCAAAAAGAAAGGAAATGACAAACTCGGTTTCATTGAATCTGTAGGGTCTCTTGATATATGCAACATCCTTCACGCATCATAGTGCCACTTTAAAGATGCATAACCTATAACTTTCTATTCAGTAAATGATGGAAAGTTTACCGAATCACAAAGAGGAAGGTCCCATTCGAAGATAATGGTTGATTCCGTCCGTGTAGTTTATCTTATTTAAGAGAAATTCGTTAATACACAAGTCGTTATTTTTCGTTTTATTCGTCGATAATTTAGCATTACCAGATACTGGCCAATGGGTGACTTTATCGCGGGACGCGGTTTGGTATTTGCTCAACAAAATTAAAGAATATTACACTAGAGAGATAAAATACGATATAAGTTATTGAACCGAATATCAATGATATATGATGTTTGATATATATTACTAAGATGGAGAAAAAAAACCCGATGATGTAGGTGATCTCTTTAAGCGGTATTCTATCACGTATAACACCAATGTACCCCACGGTTCAAAGTACGTGTGGTTAAAAATAATAACAACACTGAGTCAAAGTACAAGACGCCTTTTTAAGATCATTACACAACACGTAAGACTGCTGTTGTGGTAATCAATAATGTCTGATAAAAATACCGCTTAGAAGCATAGAATGCAACTATAAGTAAAGTAGCAGAACCGGTTAATACCCTGTTTTCAAATAAATATTAAGTAATTATATTTGTTATTTGAAACAACACGTTTGCATCGTTATAATTAACACTTATTTAGCATAATATTTTCAAAAGGTTTGAAAATGTAAAAGGACTTTGAAGCCTTTCTATTTCGTTTATTGTTTTTTTTCTCATAACAACTTCAGCACAACAAATACAGTCATATGAAATTCAAAAAGCAAACGTTGGCGATGATCCAGAAGACACCACAGATGTCGGAACTAGTGTGGATGGACCAGACGAAAGTGCAAATGCAGGAACTAAACTAAAAGCGGAAGGGCAAACATATACCGCGGAGGTGGGGTTTGGTGTCGTTGCGCCAGAAGATACCACGAATGCAGGGGCTGAAGTTGGCGAAAAAAAAGATGAATAGGCAAACCAGTGCTGATGGCAAATAGGATAGTGGCTACAGGAATAAGCATGGACAAACATAGAGTAGGGTTTGTGCACTGTATTAGCCTTTGTGTGCTGATTTGATTTCCGCACGTTTAACTGTTCCTGGCATAAGCATGGGTAACATCACCATCATGTGTTATGCCTATGAACCGCTTAAGGTATTACTATATTGTTAGTATTTTAACGAAATAATGCAATGCGACTTTCTTTTTTTATTTGCTGTCATGCAAATTCTACAATTTTAGTAATACTATTTAGTTATAATACGAATAACAAAGTGAGTTATAAACTTCTATGAATGAATATTGCTTGACAAAACAAGAGCATAATTTCGTAAGGAATGCTTAACGGAAACACAATAAGGAAGACAAATAATTCCGTGAGATATTTATTGTTCACATCAATAATATTTTGCTATTCCATTCTTCTCTTTTATCAAAAGAGTAAATTGTATGAACGGATTTTCGACGTCAGGACTGGTACGCCTTGGACGATTGAGCATAATGTTGAAATACTGAGCGTCTTGTCATAATTATCAAGGACGTAGAGAAGAGCTCTTCTTTAACGGCCTTACAATTAAACAGATGGAATTTGTATGCATAGAAATCCGTGTATTCTGAATCTGGTGATTTGAAATAAACATTTTCATATAACTAATATATTTGAACTTTTATTGTGTGTTAAATAATGTTGTGATTGGTGTGCCATTTTTTATGTTTGTTTTAAGGTGACTTAAAACTATATTTGGCTTATACTTTTATACAATTTAGATAAGGTTGAATCTTTATTTTCTTTATTTTAGAACTAAAAAAACTGCTGTTATTGACAAACAAACAAAGGATTTTGTCTGCGTCGACTTTGATTCGATAAAGTTGTGATATTCTGGTTACCATTCTGAAACGAGAAACAAAATAACGAATTACATTGTTTCATGCTTTTTAATGAATTAAATCGGTTTCTTAGTAAATTACTTTTGATAATTTTACCTTAAAAAAGTGAAATTACCATTTATAATTCGCTCATTTTTGTCACAATATAAACAAATACATTTCGCAGGTGGCTTCATCATTCGTGACTATACCATTTCAGAGCTCGTTCGATGATGTTTCACTGAAAACAACATTTACTCACAAATTAATTAATAATCGAAACGAACCAGTATGTAAATCTTCAAAAATATTACAAATGTTTATTAAAATTGTTTGTATTTTATTTGTCCAATGATTATTGATTTTGGTCATACAGTAGTGTACATGCAGATGACACACATCTTAACTTAACAATGTTATATCGAAAGTTTTCAAAAGAAACATATTTGGAACAAATAAATTAAAATCATACATGCGAATTTAAAGTATATATACTGGTCATACCTAATTTCGCAAGTCTAAAAAAAGTTCAACTATGTAAAGAATGGCATCAATACTAAACAGTAATAAGGTTACTAAGTGCTAAGTAAAAAAACAGTTGCCGATACGAAAAGCAAACAGATGCCGACGCTAACGGAAGTTGGAGCATTGCGCATGTCTTCCCAGATTGTTATTATGTGGACATTCGCAGTAATATGTATATCGCGGTATTGGGTATACAAGGGATACTGTTTTCAAAGATAAAGTCATTGGTACATATGAAGAAATGTGTCACCTTTTTGTAGCAATATGACTAATGGTGACCCCAAGTTTTGGCATACAAACCTTACGAATTATCAATATATCACATTTTATTATTCAACTACAGATTGATCATAAATAGTTCCGAACATCCTTGCTTTTATTTCATCAAGTACCAGCGGTGATTCCGGAAATCCTGCTTTGTATTCGTTCAGAAGAGATATAGTGTCTAATGAACAGCGTGACGTGGGTAGGATGTTGCGGTCTATACATCATGTTATAGGTTCTCAGTGTCAGTTGTCCCTGGGACCGTCAGAAGATCACTACCTCTCGCCGCTTACGTCGTGAATTTAAGCCCAGTTCTGTCCAAAATCTTAACGTGGAAATTTTTTCTGCTACTTGCGCAAGAACAGTGGTTTTACTCAGGTCGAATTTGAGATTTGATTTTCCCCAATAATACTGGATGTCATGTATTACATGTGTGAAAATGTTTGTTGAAAATGTGGAGCGATAATGCAGTAAATACTGATAGTGAGGGCCGCTCACTCTAAAAGTTGCTGGTACGATTCCCAGCTCGACCAAATTGTCTCTCTAAAACAGAACTCAGTACTGGTTCAAATCAGGAAGCAGGCTCGAAAGTGTTTCAATTTTAGTTCAGAAGAGTTTTACCATAGCTGATACAGACATGTCTTAGCCAACTGTCCTTATTTGCGCAGAAAGTAGACCCAGAGGTTAAACCTGGGTCAACAATGTTTGGCTCTCGTCGGTAACTACTCTTTTGGATAAACCGCAGCTGTTGTCAAGGGGTAGAATGTCCGCCTCGCATGCTGAGGATCGTGAGTTCGATCTCCGGTCGAGTCATGCCAAAGACTTGAACAATGGTACTAGAAGCTTCCTCGCTTGGCGTGCAGTATTTGGAGGGTAGGTTAAGGTCTGGTCAACCCGATGTCAGTATAATGTGACTGGGTAGGGTATCCTACCAAGTGTTTGCGGCATGATACTATAGTCTTCTGACATTCATCTTAATCGAATTGTCAACAAACCGAAATTAATAGATGTTACAATTACTATCTAAGATAGCCATATTAACTCTATGGACGCTAGTGATGCTGGAAGATAATGCTCCTAGCCTCGTTCTGGTGTAGATAGGCATATTCATGAGACAATTTTAAGAATGGACTGATTATAGGATCTGTACGCTCCCTAGTCAGCGAACGATTACCTCTACGCTTTGGGGGAGTATAAAATCTCTTGCAAGCACATAACGATATCGAAATAAGAAAACAGCACACGTTGTGTTGTTATGTCTGTTGATGAAGGGTATCACTGACATCACCCCTAACGCCCCAAGCACTAAATTAATTATTCAATTGTTAAAAATGTTAAAAACATAATATTGCCGCTTTAATTGTGCGTGACAATATCTCTTCATCACCAAAATAACCCACGTGACTCCGCTGATGTCTTATGAATGTAGACATCTCCTCAGCTAAGATTATGCTTACACGATTTTCAATATTCAACGGATTTTGACAAAACAAAGCGGAAAGGTGATTAATACTATCTACGGCATTGATATATTCAATTGATTTTCCAAACACTAAACGCCAGGAATATATGTGAACGATAACATAACATTTCGTCTTATTTGAAATGGTTTGGTGTTTGTGTTTGAATAAAGAACACATTGTGTCTGGACTACTGGACATGCCACGTACATCACTCATTTTCTAGATGTATCTGCACCTTTTTTGGTCAAACTCTGACCCAAAACTTGACCTATACTTAGAAATAGCTGTGTTCGACACTATAGTCATTTGAATGTGGTGTACTCATTTACGTTTACACATTTTTTTCTCCGTGGATAATAAGTTGGTGCCGGTGTAACATTAAATTTTGACCCCGTTGAAAAATGACACTAATAGTCATTTTTCAATGTTGAAAATTGACACGGGTCACATTTCAACGTTAAATTCTGATCAAAACAATCGTTGAAAACTGGTCAGTGTTAAATTTTTATCAGACATGAGGTCCTTTTTGACGGTTTGTTAAATATAAGCAAAACATCACATGACTGATGTCGCATGTTGCAACAATTAAACAGGAACCATGGTAAGCTTTTCAATCGACGTTAAAAATACAACACCCATCTATCATCCATTTATTACATACAAAAATGCCAGATACTGTTTTTATTTCAATTAATCAATTTCCTTTCAAAAGGAACGGGTTGCTTTTTTGAGTAACTTTAATTATTAGTATTTTGTAGGTAAACGATAGTTTAGATTCCCATTTAGATTTTCTTTAAAAAATGTATCCGGCCTTCCTGGGTTTTTATCGGTGATATTGACTTCTCAAGGGTTTCGGACTGATTGTTTGATAACCTTGACTACTTGGTGAAATTTCAAATCAACAAGTAGGTGGTTACTGAAGTATTTGCATGATAGTAACTTGTATGCATAGTTTTAACCGAAAATGTGACGCCAATGCCAGGGAAACAAAGAGAGAGAGAGAGAGAGAGAGAGAGAGAGAGAGAGTTGATGTAGGAATGCTTCATAGCGTTAACTTGTGAAACAACAACCACACTAACGAAAGGCAATTCCAACGATCACCATTCCGTTACCACACGTATTATCATCAATAAAACAAGGAAGCTATAGCATACGGGCCATTTTCTTTATATATATCATATACCAACATTTTCCGCTTATAATTTTACACTTTATATCCACGAGAACATCCAAATTAAGAATATAAGTTTTCAATGTTGAAATGTGGTCCGGTCGACTATTCGCTCAGTTTCCAACTGTTGGTGATCAGCTTTTAACGAGGGTCAATTTTTAACGTGAGGGTGGGTCATTTAATAACGGTCAGGAATTACAACAATTAAAAAAGAAACGTTAGTGCAGTGGAAAGAGTGTTTACTGCTCACGCCAAAGACTAATGGATTGCTCACTCAATCCTGGTTCTATCAGGAAAACAGATTTAAAGGGAATATATGAGAATCTTTCAAAATTTCAAAATCTGCTAAAAAAATTACCCAATATATCACAAGCGCGTACACCCCCCCCCCCCCCCCCCCCTAAAATCGACCGAGGTAAGTTTTTTTGAAACGTTAATCCACATATTTACCTTATATGCGATAATAAAAAACAGTCAATTTGACCAGATATCAACTGCAGTTCGCAGAATCTTTGACTTTTCGCTCGTTAGTTGTTTCATTTTCGCTAGTTCGACACCTTTCCGCTAATACAAATATAATGTTACTTGTTGCTGAATTTACGCCCCCCCCCCCCCCCCCCTCTAACGCAAAATCCTGGATCCGCACCTGTATCATGCCCGTATTGCCAAAAGGACATCTTTTTAAACCTGCCCAAATAAGTACTAGTATATTGAAAGAGAATTTGGGCTACGCATAAGACTAAAATAGATATCACGCTTAAAATTGCAACACATTTGTGAATAACGTGATTTCAGTTTGATTTCAGTTTGATCCGTTACACAGGTTAACACGTAGTATTAATATTAATGAGATGGTTTATATCCATTTTTATAAATATCTAATTCTTTAAGACATTTATAGCGTTTTTCCCTTTAAGGGCGATTCATAAAAGCTGAGCGTACTGCCCGATTGAGCATATGTTATTTATTGGACATAAATCAGTATAAACTTAACAAACATTACAACATACATGCAATGCAATGTCAATATATAACATTGAAAAAGAACTATAACAAAACACTTACAGCAGCAATTATGCGGAAAAAGTAGGCAGAGAGCTGGTGGCACACAATCACTTTGACCCAGGGCTAAAGAAACAAAAATGACATATTGAGGTACGAAAACGATCCTTCAGGTGGTATTTAAGGAATTGATTATGTACGTTGAATGTCAAATAAAATTATTCGACCCCCAAGACTTACCTTTTCCCGATCTTACGGAAGTAAATGAACTATGTTGCGAGTTCGTTTGGCAAGAAAAAAATGTGGTGTATTGTGTAATGATTATGTAGAATGATTAATATTTTTGTATTCATAACAGTTTGGAAGTCTACATTTGGAAGAAAGCAGTTATGCTAACATAACTAAATAATTATTTGATTTAACAACAGTATCAAGTCGTGGCAGTATGCATGTAACTGAAATCTTAACAAGTGTTACGTGCATATTCTGGAAAGATGTTTTATTGATATTTTATCATCATCCTATTAACAATGAAGCATTGTCATTGTCACTTATTTTTTACTATGAATATATAAATAACGATAGGAAGTATATGTAATAAAACGATTTCAAAATTTAACGAAGATGAAGGGATGAATCGACCAATCGACCAATTAAGTCTCACTTCAGTTGCATTTTGTTCTTTGTTCTATATAAATTAATGTATGGGATTTCCATGATAAAATTAATTTCCACATAAAATGTTTTTAAAGTATTTTTCCGTGCAGAAATATTTCCCCACATAAAAATGCACAGTAGCTGGTAGGTTGATCAGTGTGTTATCTTAAAGAAGGTGCAGCGACACCCTAAGATTTTATTTTTAAAATAAATTCGTCAAAAGCTCATAAATAGATGCATCTGTTAAAATCTTATAAAAGTTATTTTGTAACATCAGAGATGTCTTATTGCTGTTTTTGTTATGCCAGCGTTTGCTCTACTCATCTGCAGCAAGAAATCACACTCCCATGAACCATTTTGAATATATTTCAAACCATATTACATTGGACTTATTTTAAGAGCTAGAATGTGCAACCGTGACATCAAAAGGGGAACAACAGTGTAGTCGACCTTTAGGGAATGTTAGTGTGGGTGTATGATATATTGGTGGAGTTCAAGTAGAAGTAATTACAAGCCTGCATATTTCATAAAATGTGTGCTTTTAAGCACAAAGACTCCCACACAATTTCAGTATGAATATCATTGGTATTATAAATGCAAAATTATTTCCGAAACCTGTAAAAGTCCCCTTTGTATAATAGCTACTGCTAAGGGAGCTTAATTTTATTAAAAATCAGTTAAATATGCACCATTTTCTGTAATGTGCGTAAAAATATGTTACAAAGCTTACCTGGCACCAGCATCACACTAAGCAATATTGCTACACACATTATAAACCAAATCAAGTCTTGGCCAGTCATTGTCTTGATGCTTGAAAATGCAAGTAAATAATGTTATTTATTTATGTTTTAGATTATATATAAACAAAATTGTGTAAGCTTGCCCAAGTTTCACTAAACATCTCAACTTAAGATTTCCCTTAACTTATTTTTTTATATGCTATAATTTCATTTATATTGGTCATTTTGCATATTTTCCTGTACCAATCAGTAAAATGTGCTATTACTTTAATTATGTTTGTAGGTCATTAAGGAGGAATAAACCTTCTAAATTATTTTCGAAATCAGTGGATTATTTGGTATATAATGAAACTAGAAGTAATTTGCAATTTGAATATGCTTTTTTTCTGCAGTTTATATAATATTCTTTATATATGACGTCGTAATATGGCCATGTTTGGTCTTTTTGACGTCCCGATTTATAGCAGCAAAATTGCGTATTTTTCGACCTCAGTCAAGTTTTACCGAATATACAGAATCGAAACAAATATCACCACGTGCACATTCAACGGATATATGAATTTACATATGCAATAATTACGACGAACACCAAATTCTGAAAATATTAGCAAAAAACAGAAATTATTTTTCTCTCGATTTTTTTCGAAAAACATGCTTCAAATCAAAATTACCAAAAAAAAAAAAAAAAGAAACAAACCGAGCGATTTTGGAACAATTTTAACGTGATTTCAAAATATATACTTCACAGTGATTGTGAGATTTTTAGAACAATTGACAAACTAGATTTTTTTTAATTTTTAATTATTTAACCCCACCTTACGTCAAAAAAGACGTCAACATTTTGCATAATTCTACGCGTTTTCAATAAGTTTTTTTCGACGGTTGATCAAGTAAAACTATTTTCGAAATCAGTGGTACAATTAGTATATTATCTAACAAGAAGTCATTTCCAATGTGAATATGTATTTTTTGCAACGGTCAAAATAATATATATTTATTTGTGACCTCGTAAACATGGCCATGTTCAGCCTTTTTGACGTCCCAATGTATAGCAGCAAAATCGCGTATTTTTCCACCTCAGTTGAGTTATTCCTAATGTACAGAATGGAAACATATATCACCATGTATACATTTGACGGATGTATGGATTTACAAATGCAAAAATTACGACGAACGCCACATTGAGAAAATGCTAGCGTAAAACGGAAACTATTTTTTCTCTCGATTTTTTTCGAAAAAAAAATGGCTTCAAATCAAATTTATCAAAAAACAAACTGAGCGAATTTTGCATAATTTTTATATAAATTTACACTATATATTGTACAATTATTGTGAGATTTTTAGAAAAATTGACATACCAGATTTTTTAAGATATTCAATTATTTAACCCTAGCCTTCGTCAAAAAAATCCTTTAAAGCAAACGCCAACGTCGGTATAGCGCATAAGGTTTACGTTTTGTGATAAATAAAAAAGTTTGTTTTTACCATTATATTAGTATTTGTGCACACTAGTTATATATACTTCTGCTGTTTAATGGCAACTAGCTTGTCTTTAGCATTTATGATAGCGTGTCTGTTTGGCACACATACAAAACCGTCATTTTTTTCACTTACGCGGAACTGGATTCCAAAACATTCTCATTTCTGACTAGCTCCACGACTGCTAGTGAAATGTGGACATCACGTAATACGTATAAGTTTCATAGACACATAATAAGTTATGCTGTAAGGCTCATTGACTCTTTTGATGATGAATGAATAGACGAGGACTGGTAGTCTGTATGGTCATTAAGACGATCAAAACCGCGACCTTTGGAGTAAGCGGTCAACACTCTTTCAACTGAGCTACATTCTTCTTAGAACGTATTGTGCTCTTTGTGCCATCGAGGGCTGATATACGATCCGTTTATCAAACAAGTCTTTCCTGCAATATTAGAAGATTAACCAATACTCGAGCACAATCATCTCCGTAAGAAACGGTTAACTTTTCGCTTCGAATCAGTAGTGAGAGACGAAAGACAATGAGACGCATTGTAGTACATGTATATACATTACGGAGATTTTCACCGGCTGGTGATTCGAAGATTATAATTTTAACAAGTGAAGTCCTGTTAGTTTTGAATGTACCTGTCAAAATGCTTAAACATATAAATGATATTTCTTTGGATTTGTTTTTTTTTTATACTGAGTTATTTAATTTCATATTTGATAGGGCCAAAAATATAAGATTCCGGTTGGTTGACCGTCATTAACCTTTTCTGCCGACTCTATTTTTCCCAAATTAAAAAAAAATCAAACACATTATAATCTTATTTTTATTTTATTTCATTTAAATCATACCCGTAAGACAGTCACTGCATTTTACCTAACAAAACGTGGAATTTAAATATTCTAATGTGTGTACTGCACGATATCAAATTTGGCCGCCCAAAGAGACTAAAAATACTGCCCTGAACAAATGGTTATTTTGTTATTCAGAACAGTACAGTGAATCTAAAATGTACCTATCTCTATATAACTTGGTTAACATACAACTACAACCAATGATCAGCTTA
The DNA here is from genome assembly GCA_029582155.1 of Panopea generosa. NCBI lineage: Eukaryota > Metazoa > Mollusca > Bivalvia > Adapedonta > Hiatellidae > Panopea > Panopea generosa. The sequence continues at coordinate 47,204,118 of CM055907.1, forward strand.
TTTTGAATATTACTAGTACCTTCGGAGAAAAAAAGAAAAGACAATCATACGTGGTATACACTATTTTTTACGGGCTTACCAGAAACGGGTATATTATTTAGGCCTAAGTTATTTTAGAAATTGCTTTAAATAACATTTGTTAAAATAGCGATATGTCCCTTTTATATAATAAAATGTTGTTCTTTAACTAACATCTTAGATTTACATTGGAGTGTACGAAGATAAGTGGTTAGTGTTCGATTTTCTATTGATATGAGATACATGTGAATAACTTCCATCAATTTTTTTGGGGGGAAGAAAAAATCACAAACCGGCCGTGTGTGCAGGTGCTTTTTGTTCGTTTGACGCATTTTGTCCGCAGAAAAAATAGAAATATGCCAAATTTTGTCAACATGGCGCCTTATGTCTACAGCAAATTTAGGACAATGAAGAATTATGTCCGCATCGAGACAAAAGTCGACGTATTTCTATTTTTTCCTGTGGATAAAAAGTGTTGCGAACAAAAAGCACCAAGCGGACAAAAAGTCGCAGGCGTGCAAATAGCCGACGTCTATTTACACATTTAATGAAAACTGATTTTTAAATAATACTGGTGATATTTCATAGAGAATAGAAATATGATCAAATTAAAATGTTGCTGGTTGAAGGAAAGACGTAGTATTTAATCTAGAGCGACTTTTATGTACATGTAGAATAAAAAAAACAAAATTAGGGATGTTAAGAACGTTTAAGCAAATGACGATAACCATGGTGGTGATGAAAACAATGATGATGATGATGATGATGATGATGATGATGATGCTGATGCTGATGCTGGTGATGACAGTGACGATGATGATATTTTGCTTTTTTATAACGATGATGTTGATCACGATCTAGTAAGGGACCTCTATGCGGAACATTTGTCGACTGGCACAATATATTGTATAAAATCATATAAAAATAATGCAAAAATCGCTCGGTTTGTTTTTTAAGTAAATTTTATTTGAAACCTTTTTTTTTCGAAAAAATCGAGAAAAAGATAGTTTCCGTTTTTGGATAGTATTTTCAGAATGTGGCGTTCGTCGTTATTTTTGCATTTGTTAATCCATACATCCGTCAAATGTGTACGTGGTGATATATGTTTCCATTCTGTACAATAGGTATAACTCAACTGAGGTGGAAAAATACGCGATTATACTGCTATCAAAAAGGTCGAACATGGCCATGTTTACGACGTCACATATAAATATATGTTATATTAACCTTAGAAAAAAATACATATTCACATTGGAAATGACTTCTAGTTTCATTATATACCAAATATACTACTGATTTCGAAACTAATTTAAAAGGTATATTCCTCCTTAAATGTGTCATGAGTACACGTAATCATTTATAGAAATTGAGAATTTTGAGAAAATCTCGGTTTGAAATGTCAACATTTAGATCCATGATACATTAAAATTAACAAAAAAAACCCACAATGTTGCATGTATTAACCATATCATTTACAGGGCACGCAATTCTTCTGCTTATACATGTAGTTAAATTGTGTTCATTTAAAACCTAAATACAATTAGATGGCAATACAGAAATACACGTTTACAGAGGCGTCGATATATCCGGAAACGAGCGAGCATTGCTCATTGCGAGTTTTGCTGTTTTACAACCAAACTGAGCTTACTTAATCAAATGTTTGAAATATTTTTTAAAAGTATCGAACACTATCGACTAAGCTAGCTTTGTAAAAAAAAAAACCATGGTATACTAACATGTCAATTTTATTATTTTGTTTATAAAATGGCAACATGATGATATATAAATTGAACAGACCATAATGTGTATGGTGTTTTGCGCCATTTTTCATTAGTAGTTAGTTATTTAATGCATGCAAGCGCATCCGTTAGTCGGCTAAACAATACTACAGCGAAAGGAAAAAGAAAGTATACATACCTATAAACGTCGACAGGTCAAGGAATAAATGTAATGCATATAAATTTTGTATATTTATATTTCATCATATTGTTGAATAAAAAAAACAACATTTAATTCATTTCAAAGCAAAACAATAAGAAAAAATCAGTTCATTTTCCATCACATGAATAAACTTAGCCAATAATGAAATAATTTTAAAAACCAAAATGTATACTTTCTTTTTCCTTTCAGTGTAGACACCCTTCACTAACTACGTCCCATATTCAGAGGTGCAGTATTCATGACGGTAGAACAAAATAAATGGACAAACAGAGCCTGTGATCAGATGTCGGTTCTAACTCTCGACTCATGGATTAACAGTCAGACGTGTTACCGACTGAGATAGCCCACCCCCACCCCACCCACAATAATAAAAAAAAATGGTGTGAAAATATTGACCAAAGCTTCTTATAAAATTACATGTAATCTGTACAGGAAAAATGGCAAATAAACAATAAATATATTTACAGCTTTTAGTATGAATAAACGCCTAGAATTTGAAACGGACACCAAAACAACATATTTTTAGATTTAGATTTTGTGATTTAAACACAAATTTTACTAACATTAAACGAACATTTCACATGGCTTACACAGCAGACCTCATAGAAATGAGGCTATCTACTAGTTTAATGCCTTTTTAAAATAAATATAATAGTTAAAAAGAAACACGCACCAAAATCAGGAAAATACACAACTTGTTTTCACTTATCCTGAATCTGAAATGACACTCCTTAATCCACAACGACATATGTCTATGTTAAATGGTGCAAGAACACAAACGACGTAACATCCACTAAATGTAAGCATAAGTCTGTATAACAAATTACGCAAACATGCATTAACTGTATTTATACAAGGTTATGTCGATTGTCAATTTTAAATTATATTTGGTAATAGAACTTTTTGGAAACAGAAGAGAAAAAAACAACAACTACAGATTCGATGTTATTGAGTCTGTTTCATGAGAAGAAATGAAACATGCAATATATCTCATGCCCGAAGCACTGACCAATGCACTAATGTTTATTATAAAAAAACGTTTGCTAACACTCATTTTCTATTTATTCATGCACCATATTTTATAATCTTAATTCAGTTTTAGTTTAGACTTATTTATTTTACTTTGATTGAGATACAAGTTATTGCAAATCACGCCCGAAGTCTTTCTGGGTAGGATCAGTACTACGCATATGCGGATATCCGGATAAGTGTCTTGCTCAATGACATCCCACATAGCCGTGGCGGAGGACCGAACCCAACACACTTCGATCCTGGGCCCGATGCTCTATAACTGGACAACATGCTCCATGAGCTATATTATTGCATTTACACACATAGACGGATTTTCGTTCAACATTATATAGTAGAACTTCAATGGCTCGAATCCGACGAGACTGGACAACAAAGTTCCAGTTAAGGGTTATTCGAGCGAAGTATTGGTAAAATTCAGTGAAAATAAATCAATTAACTGTTGATGGGTCTGTAGATATATAAAAACCCCGGGGGTGTTCACTAATGCGATTTACATGTAATGCAGTATATTTTCCACTTTGAGATACCTGTTTTACATGATGAACTTTAAAATTAAAACTAGTAGCAAATGTATAGCACTAACAATAATAGTATTCCCTACTTAACATAACTCATTCATTACATCTTGCACTTAAAAAACAACCGACGCGTGGATTTCGCTGTATCACTTGAATAAACTCATCCATGAAGAATAACACCACTTTAATTTGCGTTTTAAAATTGCACAAGTTAATAGCCAAATGTATGTTGTTTTAATGGAGTTTAACGACATTTTCAACACACTTCAGGTTATATAATATACATCCAGTTTTATAAGTTGAGGACGATATCAAAATTAAGTCTAAGTAGAACCTCTGTAAGAATTAAAAGCCTACATCAGAACATTTAACAATCGCAACATATAAACATCGGTTATTATTATAATATTTTACATAAAAACGAAAACAAAATATCTATTTGAACATTTTTATAACAAACACCAAAATATACCCAATTGGATACTTTAACGAAGTAGACGATATAGACGTTCATGATGACGATGCTGAAGACTATGTTGAAGACAATGAAGACAACGCCGACGACACCGATGGTGACGAAGCTGAATACTGTGTTATAGACAATGAAGACATCGTCGACGTCAGCGATGGTGACAACGCTGAAAACCCTATTGAAGACAATGAAGACAACGCCAACGACAGCGATGATGACGATGCTGAAGACTATGTTGAAGACAACGCCGACGACACCGATGGTGACGATGCTGAAGACCATTTTGAAGACAATGAAGATAAGGCCAACGACAACAACGGTGACGATGCTGAAGACCATGTTGAAGACAATGAAGACAACTTCGATGACACCGATGGTGACGATGTTGAAGACCATGTTGAAGACAATGAAAACAACGCCAACGACAGCAACGGTGACGATGATGAAGACCATGTTGAAGACAAATAATACAATGCCGACGACAGCGATGACAATGACAACACTAACTACTTTTTTATTTCTACTAAATAACTTCATTCCTTAACCAACTGGGAAACTTTTCCACATATAGTTGTGGAATGTTAGTAAAGTAAAAACATTGACTTAGACCACACGGTTCAACGAATGTGTGTATGCATCTGTGTAGTAAAAAATCCACCGTGCTTATTTATTTAAAAGAATCACCTGAGGGGCAGGGAATAGTTTTGAACACATGTAGCCATCATAAAACAAGTTCAAACGCCAGTAGGTATCATATAACCATTTCATGTTGGAACGCCAGTAGGCATCACATAACGAGTTCGTGTTGGAACGCCTGTAGGTATTACATAATGAGTTCGTGTTGGAACGCCAGTAGGTATCATATAACCATTTCATGTTGGAACGCCAGTAGGTATCGCATAACCATTTCATGTTGGAACGCCAGTAGGTATCACATAACCATTTCATGTTAGAACGCCTGTAGGCATCACATAACCATTTCATGCTGGAATGCATGTAGGTATCACATAACCATTTCGTGTTGGAACGCCAGTAGTATCACATAACCATTTCATGTTGGAACGGCTGTAGGTATCAGAAAACCGTTTCATGTTGGAACGCCTGTAGATATCACATACCTATTTTATGTTGGAACGCCTGTATACATCACATAACCATTTCGTGTTGGAACGCCTGTAGGTATCACATAACCATTTCGTGTTGTAACGCCAATAGGTATCACATAACCATTTTGTATTGGAACGCCTATACGCATCACATAACCGTTTCGTGTTGGAACGTCTGTATGTATCACATTATCATTTCGTATTGGAACGCCTATAGGCATCACGTAACCATTTCGTGTTGGAACGCCTATAGGCATCACATAACCATTTCGTGTTGGAACGCCTGTAGGCACCACATAACCATTTATTGTTAGACCGCCAGTAGGTATCACATAACCATTGTATGTTGGAACACCAGTAAGCATCACATAACCATACTCATGTTGGAACGCCTGTAGGCATCACATAACCATTTCATGTTGAAACACCAGTAGATATCACATAACCATTTCATGTTGGAATGCCAGTAGGCATCACATAACCATTTCAGTTGGAACGCCTGAAGGTACTACATAACCATTTCGTGTTTGAACGCCAGTAGATATCACATAACCATTTTATGTTGGAACGTCTGTAGGCATCACATAACCATTTTGTGTCGGAACGCCAGTAGGTATCACAAAACCATTTCATAAGACCATTTTGTGTCGGAATGCTGTTAAACACCATTTCATTCGTTCATTTATTTAGCAATATTACAGAAATTGCATGATTTTGTTTTATAACAACATGCATGAATTGTAAAATAGAGAGGATGTTGTATTTTCTTTTAACATATCAGTAGCATGTGTATACATCACCTTACAGTTTTATAACATACACTTGCCTCTACATGGCTCGGTAATTTAACCTTAAGGTGTCTTGATTTTTGGATTGAAGTAACATAATCGTTTTATTAAAACTACAATCAATACATAAACAAGAGTTGTCAGATGACAACAAAGCTCGCCAATGGGATTAAACTCACCATCCATGCAAATATTGAGATTGGAGATAAACATCAAAACTTAAACGCAACTAAACGTAAAAGTTTAACCTTGGTGTCTACAGACGAATAATTAAGTCCTAATGGGCCATAACTTTGCCAACATGCAACCCCGATTATGGTTCTTATCTCTGTGTTTTCCATTGATGATGTTGAATACACATGTGAAGTTTCATTCATATCAAATGAGTGGTTGCATAGAAATCTTCCCTGATAAACTAGACCTATCACTGAAGGTGATGAATACCCCCGAACGCCGCCATGACAGAAAATGGTTAACCATTGTATGAAGTTTTATTAAATTATATCCAATAGTTTTAAAGTTATGCTCCAGACAAAACAAATTCTTAATAAAAGAGAATGTTATGGATTGAGTTTTTTGTATTGTTATTTTTTTTATGGTTTTGTTAAAATTAAAAACGGTATTTTTAATTATTGTGCAGTGTACAAGCTTTCATGGCAATCAATAAATGTTATACTTTTTCGAGTTATGTTGAGGGACAACAATTTTATGGATAAGAAACAAACAAGAGCACTAGGAATACAATATCGAACCTGCTTTGCTCGAACTCCATGTATTCATCAACTTGGTTCTTTCATGAACTTTATTAAACTGTTATCACTGATGGCTTTAAAAGTACTTTAAAAGAACTGCACCAGACAAGGGAAATATATCAAAGGGCAATAACTCTGTAATTAGCAAGAATAGAGTTATGTTTCTTGTACACTGCACTTCCTGTCATTATATTTTACCATTGTATGAAGTTTGATGAAATTCCATCCAGTACTTTAAAAGTAATGCTCCGGACAAGGGAAATATATCAAAGGGCAATAACTCTGTAATTAGCAAGAATAGAGTTATGTTTCCTGTACACTGCACTTCCTCTCATTATATTCTACCATTGTATGAAGTTTGATGAAATTCCATCCAGTACTTTAAAAGTAATGCTCCGGACAAGGGAAATATATCAAAGGGCAATAACTCTGTAATTAGCAAGAATAGAGTTATGTTTCTTGTACACTGCACTTCCTGTCATTATATTCTACCATTGTATGAAGTTTGATGAAATTCCATCCAGTACTTTAAAAGTAATGCTCCGGACATGGGAAATATATCAAAGGGCAATAACTCTGTAATTAGCAAGAATAGAGTTATGTTTCCTGTACACTGCACTTCCTCTCATTATATTCTACCATTGTATGAAGCTTGATGAAATTCCATCTGGTACTTTTCAAGTTATGCTCCGGACAAGAAAAAATATCAAAGGGAAATATATCAAAGGGCAATAACTCTGTAATTAGCAAGAATAGAGTTATGTTTCCTATACACTGCACTTCCTCTCATTATATACTATCATTTTATGAAGCTTGATGAAATTCCATCTGGTACTTTTCAAGTTATGCTCCGGACAAGAAAAAATATCAAAGGGCAATAACTCTGTAATTAGCAAGAATAGAGTTATGTTTCTTGTACACTGCACTTCCTGTCATTATATTCTACCATTGTATGACGTTTGATGAAATTCCATCAAGTACTTTTCAAGTGATGCTCCGGACAAGGAAAATTGCAACGGACAGACCGACCGACAGACCGACAGACCGACGGACCGACGGACCGACAGACCGACAGACCAACAGACCGACAGACCGACCTCAGGGTGACTCCAATGTACCCCCTCAAAACATCGTTTGTCGGGGGTATAAAAACTTTAACCTGAAAAATTAGGTTAAAAAAGGGCAATAACTCTGCCAAAATGCAACCCTGAGTTATGCTTTTTGTCTGTCATTGTTCAATCGTTTATGGTGAACACATGTGAAGTTTCATTCAGATCCAATGAGTGATTGTATAGATATCTTATCTGATAAAAAACTTTAACCTGAAAAGTTAAGTCCAAAAAACGCCATAACTCTGCAAAAATGCAATCCATAGTTACGATTCTTGTCTCTGTGTGTTCCATCGATGATGGTGAACACACATGCAAAGTTTCATTCATATTCAATGAGTGGTAGCATAGATATCCTAAACTTAAACGCAACCAAACTCAAAGTGTTTAACCACAGTGTCTAAGTCCGAAAAGGGCCATAACTTTGCTAAAATGCAATCCAGAGTTATGGTTCTTGTCTCTGTGTATTCAATTGATGATGGTGTACATACATGCAACGTTTCATTTATATCCAATGAGTGATTGCATAGATATCTTAAATTTACACGCAAATAAACGCAAAAGTTTAACCTGGGTGTCTACGTCCTAAAAGGGCCATAACTTTGCCAAAATGCAATCCAGAGTTATTGTTCTTGTCTCTGTGTGTTCCATTGATGATGCTGAATACACATGCGAAGTTTCATTCACATCCAATGAGTGACTGCATAGATATTTTAAACTTAAACGCGAAAGTTTACGACGACGCCTGGGGTTATGGCAATAGCTCTCCTTGGACATTCGTCCTGGCGAGTTAAAAAAATGTTTAAAAGCCATTTAAAATTCCAGCCCAATTTATTACATTTAGTATTCTATAATGATAATGAAAACAATCTGACAGCTTTGACGTTAATTTAAATTGTTCATTAACCATCACAAAGATAAATTATTAAGACGTTTTTTCACAACAGTGGAATGCAAATAATGTCAATTTAAAAAGCAATCTAATGCATCAAATGCCTCGTGGAAAAGAATTATTGCACAATTAGTTAAATATTATGTCTGTGTATCAGGACATCATGACTACCGCATAGATACATTTGCAAAAAATAGCACGAAGTAAATTTGTTACACAATTATTGCGTTGTAATTGTTAAACTCTGTCGCGCGTGAAGAACTGATCCATGTTTCACTATAAAATGTTAATTTGAGATTTTCCTCAACTCATTCTATTTAAAAGGATATAACTTTATTTGCATTGATCATTTTGCATGTCATTCATACCAATGAGAAAGGTTTGTTCCGACTTCAATTATGTGTAGTCATTTTAATTTTTCTCACTGATTATTTTATGCTAATATTTTATCATAAAAAAACATTGAGAACAATTGAAATTTAGCCACACGGCTCTGGTTTGTTACACTGTCCAGAAACGAACAAACTGCAAAATTAAGTTGTATAATGCTTCAAACCAACAGAAATAACAAATGTGATTTGATGCAAAGTATACGTAATGATATCTGGATTAAGTAATATTGTACAGTCGTATAATTATAAGTATACTATATATGGACATTGTGGACATTATACAGGCATAGCACTACACTTAGAAACAGGAAATGGCGGTTATAAGTAATCAGTGTTTCTTTTTTAAAGCTCATTTTTTCTTTTGAATACAATTATTGATGCATTTTGAACATTTTGAAAGCATTGTCAGGTTTGAATTGTGAATTTAGAAAAATAATGATGCTTGAAAATTCTTTCACTTTCTCAAGAGTACACACTGAACAGAAAAGAGAAATGTTATATGCTACTAGACCCAAAAGATTTGATTGACTGAGAAAAACGCACCCCAATAACAGCTGATGTTTAAGTAAAATATAGGTATATTTTATTGCGACGAAACCCATTGCAGATAATTCGCCTAATATCTACGTCACATAAAACATATAATAAGCAATGACGAGGTAAACATGTAAATAAAGATCTTCTGAAATACTGTGGAAATCGCCAAAGGAAGTTAAAAACTTAATCAGACTCTGGTTACAATTTATTTCAAGGATAAATTATTAAGATGTTTTTTAAAGCAACACACACACACACACACATATATACACACACACACACACCGCGTGCAAATGAAATTTTTCTTCGAACATAATTACATATTTCAAAATGACGAAGCCAAGAAACACACATAGTTAGATCTTTCACATATTTTTAATTGGTAAATGTACGTGTTATCTGAATGTTATCTAAAATAATTAAGCCACTTTAGTAACACCATGGGCACTCCCAGTTCAACGTGGCCGAACAAACACCGTACCCGTGCCGGGTAAGACATTTAACAACTCTGTTTAGCCCAATATATACGACTTCATTTGGACCACCTATAGGCCCCTCATCCGGTTGACCATTGAGGGCAAACAAACTTTTTTCACATAAACTGTAATCCAGTCCGTTGTCATTGGTTATTCGGATATGTTCGTTACTAACGTAGAGGGTCACAGTCTGTACAGATGGTCCCATACCGTCTATGATGTGCATCAAGTTGTTTGTGTAGTTGTAATTATCACTGGGGTAAACAGTCATATCGGGATAAAGCCCCTGTACCTCAGCATCGTTTACTTGGTGATTACTGTCACCACCTGAAAGAAATCAATACAGTTAAATCATTTATCATATGATACCATAGATTAAACGTAAATGCATGCCTGTTTGATAAATACTAGCTGAAGTATGCATCTCCCGTGTGCTGCGAAGCGTCACACTGCGTACATATACAATGGTGTTTTAAGTTATTTGAGTAAAACGCACATTAAGGTATACAATTAGAAATGGCAAAATGGATGACCGAAATACACTAATATACAGAAATGAGAATAAACACAAAGAAAAGTTAGAAGAAACAGTGATGGTGTTGATATTCGTATAAGCAAGTCTAACGAACATGTACCTCTCACCGCTGACGTCGTAGGTTCGAGCCCCGCTCGGTCCAAAAAAAAAAACTTTGTGAAAAAGTTTGTTAATTACTTTTGGAAGGGCGATGATTCCACACATAGTCATTATAAGGGGTTTTCTCCCCTACTAAAACAGGATATGCTATATATTAACTATCATTTGCTGTCCAATTCTTAAACGCAACAATGTTGAGCAATCCTTTATAGAATATATATACATGCATGTACCACTAAAAAGATCACAAAAATCTTCATTTAAAAATGGCAAATTCAATCTATTATTAGTGTTTTTTAAGTATGCAACAAACACTTTGGGCATTTTGAATAAGAATATCACATAGAGATCAAAATACATCTAGAAGACAGGGGCCGTGGCACGATTTGATATTGAAGCGGCTAAATTTCGAAAAGAATCAACAATGACAAATGCCACTATCGTCCGAATTTGCTATATATTACAATAATAAAACAAGAAAAAATGGGTAATTATTGGAGCGGCATAACATAAAAGTAAAAAAGCTTAGAAGTTAGCTAAAGATGTAGAAATGTACAAATTATTGGTGCGACATCATGACACAGGTGTCTACGCTCACGAAAGAGCAACATATTTGAGGTCAAATTATACTATAAAAGATTCAGAGCTTTGGGAAACATAATGGTGATTCTAGTCTATCCCAGAACCTGATATCTCCTGAATCAGGTATATTAACCGACAATGAAAAATCAGATAATTCAATGCCTGTCCCACAATACATAGCAATTAAATGCTTACTAAACTGGGACGTCATTTAAACTTTAAGTTAATCCAAATGACCAGAAACCGTGCTTAAATGTGGCTTTCCCAACATTGCTATTTAACGGACCCAATCGGGAGACTGGGTCCGTTCTACAGACTTTGATGCTTTTGATTTTCAAAAATTACATATTGACCATAATCTGATGACTGATTGAGGCCAAATGATTCGCAAAATAATGGAATATATTCTACATTTGATGCATACTTTAATACCATATCAGGACCACATTTAGATGAAAAAGACTGATCAGGAAATGAATCAAAGAAAAAATATCATTAACATATATTATTTATTATAGACATAAATGAACGGACAAATAAAATTGAGGTAAATCATTCGTATTCCTGCCAATAAACCTCTTATCACTACTAATTATATTACTTTGGTTTATGAACAGTATATAATTCATGTAATTCCTCCAGTGGTGTCCTTGGGCAGGATTCTTTATCCGAATATACTTAGTACGTGTTCTACCCAGAAAGACTTCGAGCGTGATTGGTCAAAGTTGCAATAACTTGTTTTACAATCGGAGTAAACTAAGTCATTTCGTATCCCATTAAAGTTGAGGTTTTAAGTAGGATCATGTCATTGTAAGTATTAATAAAATTTTTAAAACCAAGCCAAGAAACAATGTTACGCTATAGTAATACGTATGTAACTTACGGTATCCGTTGTTGGAGACGCTATCACCGACGTTAAACATCCATCCGCCGCGTTTTGCATTAGACAGCTGTAGTTGTACCTTCAACATCCTCTGTCCGCAGTATGGGCCAGACAGACAACCAAAACATCCCTGGTTATCGATCTTCTCAAACTCAACCTGTAACAGCCACATCAGTAAATTGTTTTCCTTTTTGGTAAATAACTTAAGTTAATATGAGTTCAAGTTTAAATTTATCAATTAGTCTTAATAAACCCGAGCTTTTGATTGCGCTCTTTGCTTTCACTGGATCGTCATTATCAGAGAGTATTGATGTTTTTTTAAAAATATAGCAAAAATGTAGTTGACACTGGAGACATTTAATATATGGCAGTTTATTATGATAAAGAAAAAACTACAAAAAGAGTAAAAAAAAACATACGGTAATCTCAAATGTCTCTATCTGTTGTCCTTACTGCAAACCATACCAAGACGGTTGGATGTGCATTTGCATTCCTAATTCCTGTTTAATGTTTTTTTTATCCGGTCCCTATTTATATTTATCATTTGTCAGTAAATATATTATATATATATTGTAATATGACTGTTCAATCTAGTATATGGTGTGACGGCGAGAGAAGAGCGAGGTTGGATGTTTGTCATATGACTGTTCAATCTAGCTTATGATGTGACGACGACGGAAGAGCGAGGTTGGGTGTTTGTTCAATCTAGTATATGGTGTGACAGCGAGGGAAGAGCGAGGTTGGTGTTTGTAATATGACTGTTCAAACTAGCCTATGGTGTGACGACGATGGAATAGTGACGTTGGTGTTTGTAATATTGGTGTTTTATCTAGCCTATGGTGTGACGACGAGGGAAGAGTGACGTTGGTGTTTGTAATATGACTGTTCAATTTAGCCTATAATGTGACAACGAGGGAAGAGCGAGGTTGGGTAATTATAATATGACTGTTCAATCTAGCCTATGATGTGACGACAATGGAAGAGCGTCATTGGACGTTTGTAATATGACTGTTCAATCTAGCCTATGATGTGACGACGAGGGAAGAGAGAGGTTGGGTAATTATAATATGACTGTTCAATCAAGCCGATGATGTGACGACAATGGAAGATTGACGTTGGACGTTTGTAATATGACTGTTCAATCTAGCCTATGATTGTAATATGACTGTTCAATCTAACCTATGGTGTGACGACGAGGGAAAAGCGAGTTAGGGTGTTTTTACCATGACTGTTCAATATAGCCTATGATGTGACGACGAGGGAAGAGCGAGGTTGGGTGTTTGAAATATGACTGTTCAATATAGCTTATGATGTGACGACGATGGAAGAGCGAGTTTGGGTGTTCGTAATATGACTGTGCAATCTAGCCAATGGTGTGACGACGAAGGAAAAGCGAGGTAGGGTGTTTGTAATATGGGTGTTCAATCTAGCCTATGGTGTTACAACGAGGGAAGAGTGAGGATGGTGTTTGTAATATGACTGTTCAATCTAGCCTATGATTGCAATATGACTGTTCAATCTAGCCTATGATGTGACGACGAGGAAAGAGTGAGGTTGTGTGTTTGTAATATGACTGTTCAATCTAGCCTTTGATGTGACGACGAGGGAAGAGCGAGGTTGGGTGTTCGTAATATGACTGTTCAATCTAACCTATGGTGTGACAACGAGGGAAGAGCGAAATTGGTGCTTGTTTACTGACTGTTCAATCTAACCTATGATGTGACGACGAGGGAAGAGCGAGGTTGGGTGTTTGTAATATGACTGTTCAATCTAGCCTTTGATGTGACGACGAGGGAAGAGTAAAGTTGGTGTTTGTTATATAACTGGTCAATCTAGCCTATGGTGTGACAACGAGGGAAGAGTGAGGTTGGGTGTTTGTAATATGACTGTTCAATCTAGCCTATGGTGTGATGACGAGGGAAGAGTAAGGTTGGTGTTTGTAATATGACTGTTCAATCTAGCCTATGGTGTGAAGACGAGAGAAGAGTGATGTTGGTGTTTGTAATATGACTGTTCAATCTAGCCTATGATGTGACGACAAGGGAAGAGTGAGGTTGGTATTTGTAATATGAATCTTCAATCTAGCCTATGGTGTGATACGAGGGAAGAGTGAGGTATGGTGTTTTTTATATGACTGTTCAGCTTAGTCTATGATGTGACGACGAGGGAAGAGTGAGGTTGGTGTTTGTAATATGACTGTTCAATCTAGCCTATGATGTGACGACGAGGGAAGAGCGGAGTTGGGTATTTGTAATATGACTGTTCACTCAAGCATATGGTGTGACGCGAGGGAGTAGCTGAGTTGGGTATTTGTAATATGACTGTTCAATCAAGCCTATGATGTGACGACGAGCGAAGAGCGGAGTTGGGTATTTGTTATATGACTGTTCAATCTAGCCTATGATGTGACGACGAGGGAAGAGCGAGGTTAGGTACTTGTAATATGACTGTTCAATCAAGTCTACAAAGTGACGACGAGGGAAGAGCGAGTTTTGGTATTTGTTATATGACTGTTCAATCTAGCCTTTGATGTGACGACGAGGGAAGAGCGACGTTAGGTACTTGGAATATGACTGTTCAGTTAAGTCTATGATGTGACGACGAGGGTAGAGCGGGGTTGGGTATTTGTTATAAGACCGTTCAATCTAGCCTATGATGTGACGACGAGGGAAGAGCGGAGTTGGGTATTTGTAATATGACTGTTCAATCAAGCCTATGATATGACGACGAGGGAAGAGGAGGTTTGTGTTTGTAATATGACTGTTCAATCTAACCTATAATTGTAATATGACTGTTCAATCTAGCCTATGATGTGACGACGAGGGAAGAGCAGAGTTGGGTATTTGTAAAAGGACTGTTCAATCTAGCCTATGAAAAGACGACGAGGGAAGAGCAAGGTTGGGTGTTTATAATATGACTGTTCAATATAGACTATGATGTGACGACGAGGGAAGAGCGAGTTTGGGTGTTCGTAATATGACAGTTCAATCTAGCCTATGATATGACGACGAGGGAAGAGCGAGGTTGGGTGTTTGTAATATAACTGTTCAATCTAGCCTATGACATGACGACTGGGGTAGAGCGAGGTTTGGTGTTTGTAATATACTGTTCAATCTAGCCTATGACATGACGACGAGGGAAGAGCGAGGTTAGGTGCTTGTTATATGACTGTTCAATCTAACCTATGATGTGACAACGAGGGAAGAGTGAGATTGGTGTTTATAATATGACTGTTCAATCTAGCCTATGATGTGACGACGAGGAAAGAGCGAGGTACGGTGCTTGTCAACTGACTGTTCAATCTATCCTATGATGTGACAACGAGGGAAGAGTGAGATTGGTGTTTATAATATGACTGTTCAATCTAGCCTATGATGTGACGACGAGGAAAGAGCGAGGTACGGTGCTTGTCAACTGACTGTTCAATCTAGCCTTTGATGTGACGACGAGGGAAGAGTGAGATTGGTGTTTATAAAATGACTGTTTAATCTAGCGTATGATATGGCGACGAGGGAAGAGCGAGGTTAGGTGCTTGTTATATGACTGTTCAATCTAGCCTATGATGTGACGACGAGGGAAGAGTGAGATTGATGTTTATAATATGACTGTTCAATCTAGCCTATGATGTGACGACGAGGGAAGAGAGAGTTTGGGTGTTTGTAATATGACTGTTCAATCTAACCTATGATGTGACGACGATGGAAGAGCGAGTTTGGGTGTTTGTAATATGACTGTTTAATCTAACCTATGATGTGACGACGAGGGAAGAGCGAGGTTGGTGTTTGTAATATGACTGTTTAATCTAACCTATGATGTGACGACGAGGGAAGAGCGAGTTTGGGTGTTTGTAATATGACTGTTTAATCTAACCTATGATGTGACGACGAGGGAAGAGCGAGTTTGGGTGTTTGTTATATGACTGTTCAATCTAACCTATGATGTGACGACGAGGGAAGAGCGAGGTTGGGTGTTTGTAATATGACTGTTCAGTCTAGCCTATGGTGTGACGACGAAGGAAGAGCGAGGTTGGGTGTTTGTAATATAACTGTTCAATCTAGCCTATGATGTGACGACGAGGGAAGAGCGAGGTTGGTGTTTGTTATATAACTGTTCAATCTAGCCTATGGTGTGACGCCGAGGGAAGAGCGAGGTTGGGTAATTGTAATATGACTGTTCAATCAAGCCTACGAAGTGACGACGAGGGAAGAGCGAGTTTGGGTGTTTGTAATATGACTGTTCAATCTAGCTTATGATGTGACGACGAGGGAAGAGCGAGGTTGGTGTTTGAAATATAACTGTTCAATCAAGCCTATGATGTGACGCCGAGGGAAGAGCGAGGTTCGGTAATTGTAATATGAATTTTCAATCTAGCCTATGATTGTAATATGACTATTCAATCTAGCCTATGATGTGACGCCGAGGGAAGAGCGAGGTTGGGTAATTGTAATATGAATTTTCAATCTAGCCTATGATTGTAATATAACTGTTCAATCTAGCCTATGATGTGACGACGATGGAAGAGCGAGGTTGGGTAATTATAATATGACTGTTCAATCTAGCCTATGATTGTAATATGACTGTTCAATCTAAACTATGATGTGACAACGAGGGCAGAGCGAGGTTGGTGTAATAGTGAGGTTGGTTGTTTGTAATATGACTGTTCAGTCTAACCTATGATGTGACGACGAGGGAAGTGCGAGGTTGGTGTAAGAGTGAGGTTGGTAGTTTGTAATATGACTGTTCAGTCTAACCTATGATGTGATGACGAAGGAATAACGAGGTTGGGTGCACCTGTTAAACATGTTTATTACTTATTATAATTTTTCCTTATATCTAGTGTGCTCATGCTGCTTTGGTGCCTGTGTTATATGAATGTTGCGTTGCCTGTTTGTTATACAGTCAAACATGTGTCAGCAATCATCTGTAATAAACAGTCACCTGTCTTAAGCAGTCATGCTATCTTCAATTTCTATGCTTTCAGAGGAAATAAACCTGTATTAAGCAACAACCTGGCTTAAAAGATCACTCACATTTGGTCCTTCCCTTGTCTGACTGCGTAAGATAGGTTTGACTATATTCTCTTATATTTGGAATCGATTAATTAAGAGTACTAGTATTCTCACCTTTACAAGTGCCCCCATGCTACAAGTTTTCTTCCTTTCCTTTCCCACTGGTTTTGTAAATGTGTAACTTACACCTTCAAGCTTGCCAACGGCTTTCTTTATTCCTGAAAAGTATTCAAACTCGTTTCGTTGATTTACATATATTGAAACAGTAAAAATAGTCACAATTATCATGTAAAAATGCCACATATGTTGAACATATGTTGGACAAAACATATATATAACTTGCGCTGCGGTGTATATTTACCTCTGGTGTTTCCCATGTTAAGGGTCAGCCTTCCATCAATGCAGCACGGCTGTGGGTGTCGCTTACATTCCTTCTCCTTCTTGTACGGAGGTTGCATAGTCGGACCGTCATAAGCTGCCTCTTCACTCTCTGTAACTGATAAATAAGATGAACTATAAATCTGAAATTACTGTTGCGATTCTGGCCATTCTTGGTCGGACACATCCTAATGTTGAAAACACTTGCACAAAACTATATAAAAATTCGTTCAACCATTACGAATTATTGTCCCGGTCAGACGCACGCACTAGTAATCTACCTCTGGTGGGGATAATAAGACAAATATGTCCAATTAATAGAAGACGTAACATTCAAATTACACAGTCACCAAACTAGCATACACATACGAGCGTTATCATCACGTATAATAATCATAGCATGTCAAGTAGAATACATGACAACAGGACCGTCGTCTAGAAACGGTCAGTAGCGAACAACTGCCACTCGGGACCTTACTGGTAAACCTGGATTAAACCTCAAATCGGGTAGAACAATCATGATCTAAGTGCTCAGAAGCATTGAGAATAGAGTTCTTGTGACTTCGTAGACCGATTTAGGTAAAACTGAAACAGAAACAAGTTGCCCACTTCAGGTTTAAAAATAATCCGTATTTCTTTTCACCGTTGTTGTATTTTCTTACAATGCAAAACACTCCGATGTCTTTTGTTATTGGGCCACAAGGTCTTCCAACATTAAATGCGGCCCTCTCCGTGGATCAGATGGGTGATAAATATGACCTTCGACTTTCATCATCGTAGTTTCGACTTTCACCATCGTGGTTTAGACTTTCACCATCGTACTTTCGACTTTTCATCATCGTTGTTTCGACTTTCACCATCGTGGTTTCGACTTTCGACTTTCAACATCGTAGTTTCGACTTTCACCATCGTAGTTTTGACTTTGATGAAAGTCGAAAGTCGAAACTACGATGGTGAAAGTCGAAACCATGATGGTGAAAACGCGAAATTACATCGTGATTTCGTGTTTTCATCAGCGTAGTTTCGTATTTTCACTATCGTGATTTCGACTTTCACCATTGTAGTTCGACTTTCGACTTTCGTGGTATGGGGTTCAGAAATAAAAAAGAACGCGATGGTCCAAACGGAACACCGTATAAAACTATCGACACTGAATCCCAGACATTGAAATACGGATCGACACGCATCCGTTACCCTGTCGTCACAAAGCTGTGACATTTTAAAATTTTGAATTATATATAAACGAATAAATGCGTGTTCAGGCATAATCAAAACTTAGCAATAAAAAACACTACATTTATTATTAATCGTACTGGTTGTGATTTGATGTGGTAGTTATGTTACTTATTAACATGCTCCAATTATAGAGGAATTCAATTAAATTGTAATTTGGTTTTAAACTTGAAGAAATATTCATAATCAGATGATCAGTTTGATCGCATTTTACTTATAATGCATAACACTCCCCCGAATGTAAAAACTATGCTTCACGTTTTGATATATTTAACATATTCAAAACATCCGTGGTGATGTCCCCGCTATCGACCGTTTACTAAAAAATAATACTGTCGACGTAAATCTGTGACAAACTGTCGACGCAAATCACTCTACGTTGTGACAGAGTTCCCTGACCGTGAAAGTGGATGAGGTCATCATAACTACACTTTCTTTCGAGTGGATTAGTCATGTTGCCCATCCCTACGTCACGTGACCGTGAGTTGTAATGTCACGTGACCGTGAGTTATAACGTCAGGCACACGACCGTCAGACAACATCACGCGACTATGGGTGATAAACTTCGACTTGTACACAATTCGCGGGTACTGTTCAGAGCGTTTTCGCTAGTCACCGATAACAAACACAGGCAGGATTAATGGACCTTGGTTGGTCTCTCCCTACACCCCCTATAACCTAAATTGTTTTTATGTTCAATCCATCCAAAATATCAATTTAACAAAAAAATATAAAAAAAATAGTGAGAAACATATTTGAGCGGGTGTCTAAAGACTGTTGGAGGTATATGGGCCATTCGTTGAAGTGAAAGGCCTTTACTCAAATATATGTTTCTCACTATTTTTTTTATTCCTGCCTGTAATAACAAACGCTACGATGAGGAAGTAACAAGTATTTTTAGGTCAGCTTTCAATCTGACTCCTTCAAAATTTGCAGAAAGGCGACAAACTGACCCAGACTGCTAGTGGTTGACCATGTATATTTGACACGGGTTACGAAGCAAATCTTCAAGCGCACATTTTAGGTAAGTAACCTTGTTTTCCTTTTCTTTGAAATGCAATTTTTATTGTCTGAGAGGTAAGGTGCTGTATTTGAAATTCGATACACTGAAACTAAATTTTGGTGGAAAAGATTTGTTGGGGGTACAGCAAATTATTCAAACATAGTATCATGTATTCAACGTATGAGTGAATACACTTTAACAATTATTAAATCACACACTATAATTACATTTTTACATGCTTTATCGAATGATTGAGCATATTTTCACAACTTCTAAAATCACAATATATAATCAACATAATTATATAGACGTCTGTCAGTCTAATTCTCTTAACTGGTATGTTAACGGTCTTCAACATGTTTTGTAGTTGTGTATTATATAATCCAAATATAGATAAGATACATACGCTATATAAATTCTACTGAACTAAAATGCAAAACTAGAAAAGGCTACTGAAAACAATCCTCTGAACCTAGCCAAGTAAGTTCATCTTTAGCTCTAACGAATTCTTTAAACACATATATTCTTTAAAAACATGAATTCTAAAATTTGTCAAAAAAGCATTTTTAACTCAAAAATAGTTTTCTTGTATTAAAGTAATGCATTGATTAGATCTATTTCGTCATATTTATATTATATGGTCAATAAGTATGAAGACTTTGAAAATAAGCTGAATGTTATACTGATGATTTAAATGAACGTACCTGATTTGTCACACCAAATTGTATACATTTTATTTTCGAGATTTTTGAAAATCGGAGGATGGTCCAATTTAACTTGGTTTTGTGAACACTGTTTTTCACAGTTAAGTTTGATATTGAGAGAACATGGTTACATCGTAAATTGATCAATAAGAACTTTTAAAGAAAATAAATAAATAGCAGTTAAATACTTGTTTTTTAAAAACTATACATATACTATGTGACATATATGGGAAATAATTTGCATGGTTCTTAACCCTTAACACTTACTAAAGTATGACGTCATTCAAACATTCAGTTGAAGCAATTGACCAATCTGCGTGCTCAAATCTGACTTTCCCAACATTGCTATTTAACAGACCCAATTCGTTTTACAGACTAGTTCTATTATTATTATTAAAGTACCCGAAATAAGCATTTCCGTTCTGGCGGATTGATCCTTACAATATTTCCTCTCCGAAGTAAAAATCATGCTTAAATCATTTGTATAAAGTTAAGAGCAGAATAGAAAGGCAGATAGAAATATGTCTTATTTTTAAGTCATGCGTTGGGAGGCGGAGATAAAAAAACCCATTTTATGAGCTTCATTTAACTAATGTAGATCTATAAAGAAGTTAAATATAAAAGTACATATGTAATTAATCTTAAACTACAAAACAGATCAAAACTACGTAAAATAAGTATCATTTGTCTGTTTTATTATTAGCGGCAGTTTTATGTCATTTTTATCTATAATGTATATATAAAGTGTAAATATGATAATTGTGTCACGATGTATAGAAATTCGACGCACTTGTAATATATAGTTACTAGTTTATTGCTATGTGCATTAAACAATAGTCACATTTTTTTCATTTCAGGAATACGTTAGGAATATCATTTCACGAATATGTTAGTTAACTTGATGAAACTGCATCATGCATGCCTATAACAAGTAAAGAGGACATTACCACTAACACTTAATAATTCTCACAATAAGTGTACACTAAATAACTATAATTAAAACTGCTGTATTCAATAATAGATGACTTACTTTGCAATTCTATAATCCTTAAAACACAAAGTCTAATTTGAAAATATGCGTCAGCACTCATTTAAAAAAAGTTTGTATGACTAGCTTCATTACTCAAGTGGCGTCGGTAATTGACTTGAGGGACGTCGGTACTTGACTTGAGTGACGTCGGTACACGTTGGTAATTGATTTGAGTGACGTCGTTGACTTGAGTGACGTCGGTACTTGACTGGAGTGACGTCGGTACACGTCGGTAATTGTCTTGAGTGACGTCGGTACTTGACTTGAGTTACGTCGGTACACGTCGGTACTTGAATGTCGTACTTTTCGACATTGATTAGTGGTATTTAAAATAACGGTCGTTCTCAAGTGATATAAGTACTTGAAATGTGTACGTCTTGACGCTCTTTAGATTATTTTGAAACAGTAACAGTTAAATGACGTCAGTATTTGACTTAAGTAGGGACAACGTATCACTCACGGTCGAATGACGGTGATGACTTACGGTCGCGTGACGTTGATGACGTACGGTCGCGTGACGATGATGACTTACGGCATGTGACGTTGATGAATTACGGTCGCGTGACATTGATGACTCACAGTCGCGTGACATGTATGACTCATGCTTGAGAATGTGCCATTATGACGTCATCCACTTTCAAAACACTTTAATAATTTCCGAAAATGACTTCAAAGTGACACCCCTCTCCCCTGTAGTAATAAATATAAAAAAACAAGAGGAATAAAAAAACCAAAAAACAGCATCGTATTTTGCTGGTATACGAATTAAACAATTGTTTGCAATTATTGCGTGATAATACAGTGTATTATAATGACATAATACCAGCAATTAGCTTATGTTATACTTAAGACTTAAAACACACATGAAATGTGTTTAGCCGACCATGACAATTCCGTATTTGATTACTTGCAGGAAACATAGCTGTTATATCTTTTTTCTGAATCATTTTCACTTGTAACTTAATGTGTATATTGAATGTTTGACTACCATAAAATATTGTTTTAACTATTTGCAAGAAATAACAAATTTCTTGGAATTTGGACACAAACAAATCTACTATTTAAAAATGAGATATGACATTTGTTTTTGTTACTTACTTTGAGTGTTCTCTGTAGATGTATCTCTAGGTGTTTTCTCATCATTTACATGTGCTGTTTTAGATTCTCCATCCATCGTATCTCCGTCAATACCGATGGTCGATGACGAATCATCTTCATCATCAGATTCTTCGGTGTCGTGGTATTCTTCTGAAGCCGAAATAAATTCTTCATTTTCTTCCTTAGAAGAAACACTATTTTCTAAATCTGTGTTATTTTCCTCATCTAAAGTTGAACTATATTTTTCGCTTTCTTCACCAGACGAAACATGGCTTTCCGAATCTAAGCTACTCTCCTCCTCTAAAGTTGAACTATATT
Organism: Panopea generosa; assembly: GCA_029582155.1. Lineage (NCBI taxonomy): Eukaryota > Metazoa > Mollusca > Bivalvia > Adapedonta > Hiatellidae > Panopea > Panopea generosa. The sequence continues at coordinate 47,227,023 of CM055907.1, forward strand.
TTTCGCTTTCTTCACCGGACGAAACATTGCTTTCCGAATCTAAGCTACTCTCTTCCTCTAAAGTTGAACTATATTTTTCGCTTTCTTCATCGGACGAAACATGGTTTTCCGAATCTAAGCTACTCTCCTCCTCTAAAGTTGTACTATATTTTTCGCTTTCTTCACCGGACAAAACGTTGATTTCCGAATCTAAGCTACTCTCCTCCTCCAAAGTTGAACTATATTTTTCGCTTTCTTCACCAAACGAAACATGATTTTCTGAATCTAAGCTACTCTCCTCTTCTAAAGTTGAACTATATTTTTCGCTTTCTTCACCGGAAGAAACATAATTTTCCGAATCTAAGCTACTCTCCCCCTGTAAAGTTGAACTATAGTCTTCACCTGAATGAGCATGACTTTCCGCTGAATCATTTTCTCTCTCGGAATTTGAACTATGTTCTTCATTTATTTCATCGGACGAAACCACATTTTCAAAATTGTCAGATGATGCTGTATCGTCTTCATGATGTGTTTCGTCTGTCTGTTTGTCAAACAAAGTTTTATGAGATTTGATTTCTATTTCTTGTTTATTTGAACTTGATTTTCTTTGGGATTTTGAAGATTTGCTTGTTTCATCTCCAGATCTGTTAGATGATTCAAATCCATTTTTACTGTTTGGATGTGAATCTTTGCTTTTGCTTTTTTTTTCATACGGGCTCCAAGCTCCAATTTCATTTTTTTTACTGTTTGTATTCGAGGTGTCTTTACTTTTGCTACTCTCCTTGTACGGTCCCCAAGCTCCGAATCCATTGTTACTGTTTGGGTTTGAGTTGCTCTTACTTTCACTACTTTTCTTGTATGGTCCCCAAGCTCCAAATTCACTTTTGATTTTTGAGTGTGAGGTGTCTTTGCTTTTGCTACTTTGCTTACTGCTCTTACTCTTTGAATGTGACGAGTCTTTACTTCCGCTGCTTTCTGTGTTATATGGTCCCCAAGCACCAAAACCATTTTTACTATTCGGTAAAGAAAATTTAGTGTTCTCGTTATCGATGCTTTTTGATTTCGAATGAACATCACTGATTGTTCCTCCATTGACTGTTTTTTGTATACCGTTGTAAAAAGGTTCTACCGCTCGACCAAATGTTGGTTTTTGCATACTGTTATATGGTGGTTTTGCTGCTCCTCCAAACACTGGTTTTTGCATACCGTTATATGGTGGTTTTGCTGCCCCTCCAAATACTGGTTTTTGCATACCGTTATATGGTGGTTTTGCCGCTCCTCCAAACACTGGTTTTTGCATACCGTTATATGGTGGTTTTGCTGCTCCTCCAAACACTGGTTTTTGCATACCGTTATATGGTGGTTTTGCTGCTCCTCCAAACACTGGTTTTTGCATACCGTTATATGGTGGTTTTGCTGCCCCTCCAAATACTGGTTTTTGCATACCGTTATATGGTGGTTTTGCCGCTCCTCCAAACACTGGTTTTTGCATATCGTTATATGGTGTTTTTGCTGCCCCTCCGAAAACTGTTTTTTGCATACTGTTATATGGTGGTTTTGCTGCCCCTCCAAATACTGGTTTTTGCATACCGTTATATGGTGATTTTGCTGCCCCTCCAAATACTGGTTTTTGCATACCGTTATATGGTGGTTTTGCTGCCCCTCCAAATACTGGTTTTTTTATACCGTTATATGGTGGTTTTGCCGCTCCTCCAAACCATGGCTTTACTGGTCCCCCATTTGCGTGTCCTGGACCCCCACCGTTTATACTGAAGGACTCAACTGCTAGTAGGAGTGATACAGTCAGTATAACTACACAGTATGTGTGAACAGAACACTTCATCCTGAAACAGAAAAAATAGATATTCAGTTTATACTGAATGACTCAACTGCGGGTATGAGTGATACAGCCGCCAGTATAACTACATAATATGTGTGAACGGAACACTTCATCCTGAAACAGAAACAGTAGATATTCAATTTATACTGAAGGACTCAACTGCGGGTAGGAGTGATACAGCCAGTATAACTATAAAACACGTGTGAACGGAACACTTCATCTTGAAACAGAAACAATAGATATTCAGTTTATACTGAAGGACTCAACTGCGGATAGGAGTGATTCAGCCAGTATAACTTCACAACATGTGTGAACGGAACACTTCATCATGAAACAGAAACAATAGATATTCAGTTTATACTGAAGGACTCAACTGCAGGTAAAAATGATACAGCCAGTATAACTACACAATATGTGTGAACGGAACACTTCATCCTGAAACAGAAACAATAGATATTCAGTTTATACTGAAGGACTCAACTGCAGATAAAAGCGATACAGCCAGTATAACTACACAATATGTGTCAACGGAACACTTAATGAAACAGAAACAATAGATATTCAGTTTATATTGAATGACTCGACTGCGGGTAGGAGTTATACAGCCAGTATAACTACACAATATGTGTGCACTGAACACTTCATCCTGAAACAGAAACAATAGATATTCAGTTTATACTGAAGGACTCGACTGCGGGTAGGAGTGATACAGCCAGTATAACTACACAACATATGTGAACGGAACACTTCATCCTCCTGAAACAGAAACAATAGATATTCAGTTTATACTGAATGACTCGACTGCGGGTAGGAGTGATACAGCCAGTTTAACTACACAATATGTGTGAACGGAACACTTCATCATGAAACAGAAACAATAGATATTCAGTTTATACTGAAGGACTCAACTGCAGGTAAAAATGATACAGCCAGTATAACTACACAATATGTGTGAACGGAACACTTCATCCTGAAACAGAAACAATAGATATTCAGTTTATACTGAAGGACTCAACTGCAGGTAAAAGCGATACAGCCAGTATAACTACACAATATGTGTAAACGGAACACTTAATGAAACAGAAACAATAGATATTCAGTTTATATTGAATGACTCGACTGCGGGTAGGAGTTATACAGCCAGTATAACTACACAATATGTGTGAACGGAACACTTCATATCCTGAAACAGAAACAATAGATATTCAGTTAATACTGAATGACTCAACTGCAGGTAGGAGTGATACAGCCAGTATAACTACACAATATGTGTGAACGATACACTTTATCATGAAACAGAAACAATAGATATTCAGTTTATACTGAATGACTCGACTGCGGGTAGGAGTGATACAGCCAGTATAACTACACAACAAGTGTGAACGGAACACTTCATCTTCCTGAAACAGAAACAATTGATATTCAGTTTATACTGAAGGACTCAACTGCAGGTAGGAGTGATACAACCAGTAAAACTACACAATATCAGTGAACGATACACTTCATCATGAAACAGAAACAATAGATATTCAGTTTATTCTGAATGACTCGACTGCGGGTAGGAGTGATACAGCCAGTATAACTACACAATATGTGTGAACGGAACACTTCATCCTGAAACAGAAACAATAGATATTCAGTTTAAACTGATTTACTCGACTGCGGGTATGAGTGATACAGCCAGTATAACTATACAATATGTGTGAACGGAACACTTCATCATGAAACAGAAACAATAGATATTCAGTTTATACTGAATGACTCTACTGCTAGTAGGAGTGATACAGTCAGTATAACTACACAATATGTGTGAACGGAACACTTCATCCTGAAACAGAAACAATAGATATTCAGTTTATACTGAAGGACTCAACTGCGGGTATGAGTGATACAGCCAGTATAACTATACAATATGTGTGAACGGAACACTTCATCATGAAACAGAAACAATAGATATTCAGTTTATACTGAATGACTCTACTGCTAGTAGGAGTGATACAGTCAGTATAACTACACAATATGTGTGCACTGAACACTTCATCCTGAAACAGAAACAATAGATATTCAGTTTATACTGAATGACTCGACTGCGGGTAGGAGTGATACAGCCAGTATAACTACACAATATGTGTGCACTGAACACTTCATCCTGAAACAGAAACAATATATATTCAGTTTATACTGAATGACTCGACTTCGGGTAGGAGTGATACAGCCAGTATAACTACACAATATGTGTGAACGGAACACTTCATCCTCCTGAAACAGAAACAATAGATATTCAGTTTATACTGAATGACTCGACTGCGGGTAGGAGTGATACAGCCAGTATAACTACACAATATGTGTGAACGGAACACTTCATCCTGAAACAGAAACAATAGATATTCAGTTTAACTAGTTTTTTAAGAGTATGCACGGGTGAAATGTATAGTTACAATGAACAAAATGATTCTCAATCAAACTTATATATCATTTCTACCACCAACTTTAAAATATGGATCTTTAGTTTGGAGTTCTGGTACCCAATATGAAAAAGATAGTCTTGAAAAGAGTCAACACGAGGACTCTCGTAGTGTAACCGCTTTAACCCGATCTATTTCCCTTTGTAATGTGTACAAAGATTTAGGTTTACTTTCTTTAAAAGATGAAAGATACTATCAAAAATTAATAACTGCATAAAAAAATATACAGTAAAATGGTTTAACACCAGAATATTTAAACACTATTTTCGTGAAACTGCAGGAATAACTATTCCATAAATTATTATTTAAAAAATAATAGTAATTATACTTTATTAAATGCAAGAAATTAAATGCTCAATTAATTAGATTCTTATATTCCATCATGCATTTCTTCTTGGAAGACTACTCCGGAACATATACGCAATTCTGAAAATATAACATCATTCAAACGCCAGCTTATGGATAATTTGTTAAAACTTACCAAAATACCATGTTTTTCTTTAACAGATCCTCAAAATTTATCTTTTGTTCCCTTTTTTAAGAAATGGTTACAGTTACCTGAATTAAGATTTATTTGCCAACAAATTAAAGCTATTTTCAACATGTGGAACAATGCGGGCATGGAAAAAATGACGCCGAACACTATTTCATGCAATCCCTTCTTTTTCAAAGGATCGACTTCGTCTTTCTCGTGCTACACGTCACCCTCATCCTTTAAGTGTTAACATGGGAGTGATAATTTATCAGACGATGGAAGTATTTTTTATATTTAACAATGTCCAAACTTATATTAAAGACACTAAACGTTTTGATAAAAAAATGATCTTATTAAAGCCTCATTAAACTTCCGAATGCACACTTTTTGATAACAAAAATAATTGTAATTAAATGTTTTTCTAGTATTGCTAAAACTATTCCTCTACACTTCTTTGTGACTGCTTTTAAAAAAGCGAGAATATAAATAACTTCGATCAAAATGTGTATTTTTTAGGCGAGCGGACCGTGCTTTTAACTTTTGTTTACATTTTTGTAATTCCGTAATGACTCGGTTGCTTTCCGACTGTACATCCGCCAGTGTTCGGAAGAACACAAATGAATACTGCAGTGGTTGTGTGCGGATTAAGACCGTTAGATAAGGGGTTCATTAACAATATATGAAAAGTTATGGCTTCGTTAATATTATGTATCATTATAACGTTTTCTTTTTTTAAAAATATATTGATGTCTGCAATAAAACTGTATTAATTTTAGCGTAGTACGCATTATAATATTTATACGCACTGAAACACAATGAGTACGGAAAACTAGTTTGGTCAAGTAATTCTTGCTCAGGATCCTCCCTTGAATATACACGTGATACTATCGCACGCGCTTTTACGTCACAAATCACTTTATCGCAGTCAATAAAGGGATGTTTGTTTAGTAAAGTTCTTAAAAAGTAACTTTATTTTTAATTTTATATGAACGCTCCGTCACTTACGTGCAATAAACTAGCTCGTGTGTTCTAGTTCATTAATACACTGAGGGAGATTTTAAACCGCATCCCCTACAGTTCCCCATACCATCTAGAAGAGTAAAACTGACTTACATCGAAACTAAAAACGACCGTTTCGGAAGTTTAATGAGACTTTAAACTTTAGTATTTATCTAACCTCGTTGAAGATCAGCATTGGATGCGTATATTTAAACAATGTCCCTCATTCCATTTTCTCATTTTTCCAATATGAAAATGTTTTATTGCCATTTTTATTGTATCAAGTAAAAATGTGTTATTTGGAAGGGCCGATTTTAATGTTGGATAACATGTGGTCCAACCCGTTTGCTATTTCATGTATACAAAAAAAGCAATAAAATATGTTTAAGTTAAACAAGAGGCCATTGGGCCTTAACGGTCACCTGATATAGATTTAGTAAAGTATGCCCCACCCCCAGGACCAAACCGTGAGACCCAGGAGCATGAAATTAACCATTTTATAAAGGATCCTTGGTCGTCAATAATCATACTCACAATTTGATTCGGAGTGCTACCATCAATACGAACAACATACCGTATTTGAACTCAGTTGTAAAAATGGATTTACAAGAAATCAGTTACATATAGTTAATTAAAAACAAATACATGGATTTCTACTGAAATCATATCAGGGAAATCGGACGTGTGACATGTTTTTGCAATTTTTTTATAAATAATTATCGTTTTTCAACTCTTTTGTTAAAGCGCATGGATAAAATTTGCTTAAAATCTTACATAGTACTATGTTATATAACTTCTCATGCTCTAATGAAAAGTAAAATAAAACACTTTACTGCGTGGTTTAAAATATATTTGAAAAACGATTATTTTTTATTTAAAAATTGCAACAGTTAGATTCAAACTTTAAACTACCGACAGTCAAACGACGTGAAAGCAGTGACTATATTTTTTGACCAGACTTCATATTGATGATTCCTATCAAGTGTCATCACAATCTGTCAAGAAATAGATTAGTTAGGACAAGAAAGTGACATGTACGGACGTACGAAAAATACTACACCAGATATCTTCCGCCTCGCTCTTTCTATGACGTGGGATTATAAAAATGAATATATACTGATAAAAGTAAGTCTAGAAAGGAAAATTGTAAAACTACATAGAGAATATTCAAAGTATTTTGATACCTGGGCATCTGGACATAAAAATCACAAAGGAGTCGACAGAAAAAAAATAATTAAAAAATCAATTAAAAGGTGTTAGTTCCGATGTTATGCGCCTTCGAAATACTTTTTTTTGTAAATGATGGCAACCAAACATGTTACCTTACGCAAGAACTGTTATTACTTTTCGGAAGCACTCTCGGCGGTCTTTCATTCCCTGGCAAAAAAATATATTCCAAACAGTTTGAAGGAAATATATATTGTTATAACATTGTTTTGCATGAAGGTCCACTATTTAGCTTGAGAATTTCAGAAAACACTACACCCCCTCCACGCCAAACCTAAAAAATCCAAAAAAATCTTATTTATCTCAATTGTATTGGTATGAAAAGATTCCTTTATCTAATGTTTATCATTTATATTTTGGAATAACTGTAATGTATAATTTCGTGAATTGTTTTGAGAAGGCAAAAAGTATATACCTGTGAGCTGTGTTAAATCCACGTTTCAAGGCGAGTTATATTCTTCAAGTGACAGAAATACGAGGTTAAACGTACTAATTCTATCTTAACCCGATTTATATTATCATAAATACCTTGTAATTGCTTTAGAAAATTAGTAATGTCATCCATTTATACTCTTAGAGTTCTTTACTCAGAGACCCTGAAACAATCCTCTATGGTTCGGCCAATCACCGTCAAGGCAGGTGTTGCCGGGATTAGCAATCCTACACGATAAACACGATACTTGGCGCAAAGAATCAAAGTCATATGGTAATGCGAACTTGCTTGATTAGATCGGGTGACAGCTCTTACTCTTGTTCGACCTAAAAAACATCAATGTGATTAACATTCTGTACCGGACCTTTGTTACCATTGTGGGCATATACGCCCCTCGGTACTTAACTATCCTGCCTTATTTCATCTGCGTCAAGAGCTGAGTCACCAATGTGAGCATTGTTAGTTTGGTTTATACATGAAATGGGTGTGGGCTAAAAGTTCTTTCAACATTAGGCTCGCCCTGTCCCCTACAATGTTTTACAATAAGTATCAAAATGACATATTTTATCAAATTTTCTTAACTAATCTTATGAAAATAGAAAAATGGTCAGAAGAGAAGGAAAGAAACAAAGTGTAAGAAAAAAAATCATTTCTTCACTATATCGTCAATATATCCACGTCTCAGTAACACCCAAATGAGATAATCAGATTAGTAAATAAACAACTTTTGTGTCCTATGCAACTTGACATTTGTATACAATGAAATATAAATCAGTTAAAGTGTTCATAAGCATTACAGTTAAAAGAAGACAGGAAAACATAAATGGGATTATACAAAGCGTTCACCTTCTGAAATATGGTGTTGTGCAGCTTTAACTTTAATAATTAAAAGGATTGTTAACCAAATCACTCTTTCCTGGGATTCTGAGAGGTAAACCAGTACTTGAGTACACCCATATCCGTTTGTAACGGATAACATCGGTGAAGTGGAGCCATTTCGTGAAAAAATTGTGCCATTTTTGAGAAAGCACCTAACTTTGCAAAAACACAGAACAAGGGTAACTGAGTATTTTAACACCGAGCTCACTTTCAAAATGGCAAAAAAATCCAAGATGGCCGCCAAAATGACCGCCCAATTTGACAAAATCCATATTTGTCTTTTTATTTACAGTAGTTTATGATATTCGATAGCTCTTTATGACAAATGATCAAAACATATTGAAAGTCGTTGATTTTAATGTTTTTATTGGGAAAGACTATTTTAAAATATAAAAATATAAAATCTTGAATCTTAAAATAATTTGAATATTCTATTATAATTTGTCCAACCTTTTCATAGATATTTTACAAAATAACACTTACACACTTTATAAACATATAAAAATAAAGTTTCTTATGAAATAGAGCAAAACAGTGTATTATTTATGTAAAATACGGTGGTATATAAGTTAAGGGGGTTGATGTTAATTGTGTAAATACCAAGTAATTGCGTATACATTATTTTATAAATTTATAATTCTAAAGCATAATTAGTTTCATGAAAAACTTGTTTTAACAAAAAGCACAATAATCATAGTCGTTTTGTCATATGCCAATATGTTGGAAGGATCAGCTACATATTCAATCATTGACACATGCACCCTTACACCTCAATCTGTTCAGTCTGTTAGTCAGTAAACATCACAGGGCGTTTGTAAACAAATTCAATAAAACTGACCAGATACATTCGAAGCTACTAGTAGTCAGTATTGCTTGGAAAGCTTCACATTGGTGTGGCTTCTTTGAACAATCTTGGCAACTGGCTTAGAGGTAATGACTGAATTGGTGCTCTGGTAAAGGCAGATAATGTATCAGAGGGCCAAGTCATTCCTCAAGGCCATCCACATAAAAGTCATCTTTTCGGCTATCAGGTGAATGCTTGCGCAATTCACATACAAGTGTATGTAAAATGATTTTGGATTAAGAAACCAAAATACAGATGTTGGCAGCAGTAAGCGTTTTTCTTGTTTATATCACCGCCGAATTGTTAACTGATCTGTTACCTTGAAGTTTCGTCTGGTCGCTGTAAGAAAGATTATTTGACTCTTGTTGAAATTTTACTTTGGTTCCTTGTTGACATTTATGACATGAATTTGGTGGACGAGATAGCAAAACAGTATGCACAAGGCAAAATTGCAGTGAACAATAAACACATCATTATTTTCTAGAGTGACAACAGACCAAATACAATCATGAATAAATCAACAAGCTTGTTAAATGAGATTGAGGGATGTTGACCTAACTTCTCATATAAGTGATATTCGGGAGATGGGGAAGTAGTTAATGAATTTTAGACGACACTGGAAAAAAGATATAAAAAAACATAAAGAAAAGGAGTAAATTTCAACAACACAAACAGGTAAAATGCGTTAAATTAAGGCCTGAAGTAACAAACCTCTTTGCGACTATGGAAGCAATGGATACTCCATTTGTAAAGCACTCTGGAGATATGTTGGTATACGACACAGGCAATGATATAGATTTAGTTTATAACACTTTATATAGCTAGACTGCGAAGTAAGATCAGAACTGATATGTCACTCTGGAGTCCCTTTTCTATGTAGAAACAGAGTTGTTTTTGAGAGACCAGAGGGTCCAGTTTGGATTCGAAATCTGGCATGAGCGGCCAATGAAATCGAAGGCACTACTAACCCGCTTGTCAAGTCTTGTGCGAAAGGCAGAAAAAACACAAGTTCCTCTCCAGAAATATGCGCATTGGATCAAATATAACCTTCAAACTAAACTCAGTGTACAACTAAGAAAACACAATAACTATGTTATTCTCGGTGACACAGTCTAAGTGAAATCCAAAACCTGCCGGACATCCAAAAATTATGGTTAAAATGTGTTAAAACTAAGTATAAGAAGATAACTCTCCGATGTAAGCTAATTGGTAGGGATGAGTATGTGCATGGTAGTTTTTAACATGGTCTACGATAGTAAACGGGATATATAGAAAGCCATGTGAAGCTCCAAACTTCCGGGATGCATTTCTTGAGGCTGATGACAACAAGAACGAACTTCTGGCCAGTCTGTACAACAATAGGTACATGAAGTATATGCGTTTCAAACAATCACAGATCTGGTCTGCCACTAAATGTATATGAAAGGTCATGATAGAAAACAGTTGATAAATATGTCTAGGTATTAGCCATTAATTTAAGTTGACAAACTGATTTGAGTGTGAATTGGGTTGGATTTTTGAAATGGGAGATTCTTCTCATATGCATACAGTTTCATATCAACTTGATAAAGGGAGGACGAGGTCCCTGTCAGCATTTCATTCATTCACAGTGTGTGACCAAACTTCATTTTTTTTACTTACATGCATATAGCATAAGCATACACACACTCGTATACGCACTACCATACATATATACATACACATATACAAACACATTCATATACAGATTGCCAACACTTTCATATACATATGAACAGCACCCACACATACAATACTCGTGCCATACATAACTGTTATTCCAATATATATATATATACAATCAACACCCTCTCATACACACAAGCATACATATATACATTCACACACACGCATTTACCTGCGCGCGCGCGCACACACACACACACACACACACACATCCACATAAGTATTTGAAATTTAGTAAAATTATATTATCTCAGGTTAATAATAAAGCAATACAGAGCAAGAATTTTAACCAGAGGATAAATCAGTAAATCATCTAACCTAAGCATGTTAAAAATTAACATAAAATGCATATAAACAGTTGACTAAGGCAGTGCAGTCAAAGAATAGATGACATTAACAAAAACTAAAGAATATTAAAGCAAAGTTAAGAGAATAAAGCACATGTAATATGTTAAATATCGTAGGCATGATAGTATGTGGCAAGGGTAGGAGGCACATCTATGAACACATAAAGCATCTACAGGCTGGACCGGTCCTGGAGCGGATCAGTCTCCCAAACTCCTTGAACTTTTCGGGTTTCCTGATGTCATTTAGGAGACTGTTCCAAACCTAAGCCGCCTCGAACCCAAATGATCTCTTACCATACATAGCAGTTTTGACAGTTGGAATTTCTGTGCAATTTTCATACATGAAAGAATATTTAGAATTTTTGAATTTTCCAAGATTATGCAAATATGGTGGATATAGTTTATATAGGCATTTAAATGTTTCCAATGCAATTCATCTGATTTTACTGAAGTGCAGGGTTGGCATATTGGCTCTACATAATAAGGTATCATAACTAGAAGAAAAAGCATTAAATGTTATCCTGAGGGCTCTGTGTTGAAGTTTTTCTAGTTTTTCGGTGTTTGTTTTGCTACAGAAATGCCAGACTAGAGGACAGTAACTAAAATTTGACCTGATAAAGGACTTATGGATCACAGTTTTGCTTTTAGAGTTTAAAAAATTACTGAGTCTAAATAAAACCTTTAGTTGCCTTGCTGCTTTTTTACATATATTTGCAATCTGTTTATCAAACTTTAGTAAGTAATCAAGATTAACACCCAAGAATTTAATATGGTCATCACAGGAAACATCCTAATTACCTATATTGAAAGTTGTAATAATATCATGCGATTTTTTACCAACAGCTATGGCTTGAAACTTATCAGGGTTAGCCTGCATTTGGTTAATATTGAACCAAACTATAAGAATATTACTCTCAGACTCTAGAACGTCTTTTAAAACTTCAGTGTTTTTATGGGAAAAAGTGTTATCATCTGCATAGTTGTACATTGAATTTTTTTTGACAAAGTAGAAGAAATCATTAACAAAGATATTAAAGATAAGTGGGCCTAAGATGGAACCCTGAGGGAACCCCCTTGATAGTTTTAAGCCATGTGCTGTGGGTTTGTCCTATTTTATTGCCCTATTGTTGTTTCCTATCTGTTAGATAACTGTGTATAAGTTTGCATTCATTTTCAGAAATCCCGTATGCTTTCAGTTTGAGAAGGATGAGGTCATGTGGCAGACAATCAAATGCTTTTGATAAGTCCATGAGGATAGCTGCCACATGATCTCCCCTGTCAAGTGAATTTTTCCAATCCTCAATCAGACGCATACGAGTTGTCGGACAACCGTATTTTGGCCGGAAAGCAGCTACGTAGTTGTGAAAAATGTTATCGAAGTGGGTTGATAACTGGGGTCATTGAGAATCTTTTCAAAGGTTTTGGACATTGTTGGTAAGATGATCACGGCTTTATAATTCTTTGAGACAAAGGGTTACTTGAGATAGTTTGAGACTATTTGGGAAGACAGACTCTGATATCATGTGGTCACAAGTTCACTTTGTTAGTGAAAGGCACAACAATTAAATCTGAAGCAGATTTTAAAAGTTTTGGGGGTAAGGAGTCAACTCCTGTTGCCCTTTAACATCAAGCTTTGTTAGATAAGATTTAATATCTTTCAGGGCTGTTAGTTTAAAATCAAAAAGTAAGTTGACTTCTTGGTTTTGGCAAATTTTACCTATATAAGGATGTTTTGAGTTTATTGAGGTGTCATTTGAAATACCAATATTTTAGCGATGTTTACATAAAAATCATTTAAGATATGACATACTTCAGTTTGATCAGAGATCAAAGTTTCATCTTTCTTTAAAATAATTTCATTTGAAGTTTTGGTTTGTTGTTTACTGGTCAAGAATAGTTTAATAGTAGGCCAGAAGTCCTTGGATTTTTGGCCCACCCCCGTATTCTAATTTTTATCACTTTTATTTTTCATAAATGTATTATGGGTGTGAAAAGGAAAACTATAAAGCAGGGAAACCGACAATAATAAGGCATTTGAAACTATATTCACTACTTTCTCTAAAGAATCCATAACGGTACAATGTAATTTAAGTTTAGTTTACACTTATTTATCTTACTTCAATTGCGAAACAAATTCTTACAACTTATACAAATAACGTTCGAAGTCTTCCTGGGTTGAACCAGTACTAAAGCATATGCAGAAAAAGTGTCTTGCTCAAGGTTACCACACATAGCCATGCTGGAGTATCAAACAGACCACGGGTTCGGTGCTGTATCACTGTACCACGTGGTCCACAAATGATTTGTATTTGTCTTAACAATGACTACTTCAAATGTAAACGAGTCCTTAAAGGAATTGTTCACACATAAAGGTGACCAACCTTTCGATCGACAGCTCAGCTATAACGCACCAAACGAACAGCTTATCAGGTCTTTTCCTATCAACATTCAAAGTCCAAAAAACAGATAGGAAAACGGATGGGAACCAATCTGGTCGTCTTTCTATATGTTGACAAATGGTATTTCAAAAGATGTAAACGTACCAAGTTTAAAGTATTGTGTACATCATAGTAATATATCAGTTGCTGTTGGATATTTCTAAAATTTAAACTTTATTTTTTTCAAGCATTGACTGATGCTGGTGTGATAGTCCTGAAATAACCAGTCCCTTATGGACTTTGATTATTGTTCTAAATTAAAGTTATTTCCCCTTGAGTGTGTTGGAAATTTATGTCCAGTGAGGCGAAGTGACCTGAGGTCAGATTATTTCCCACCATAATAATCTGTTTTCATTGGTTTAGCCATCACAGTCTATTGTTTTCTTTCATGCTTATCCATTGCCTTGAAAGTTATAACACTGGATACATGTATAATTTTGTAGAGGGTTTAAATATAAATTAACTGATTTTAAAAAAGGATTTATTTGGATGTAAGGTTTGTTGATTTAACTCATTATGTATTCAATTAAGTAAATTGGTCTCATAAGATGATTTTATCTTTAATACTTTTGGCCTATTCTGTTTTGGACAGTTTAGCTTATTTGGAGTAATGTACATGTGTTTCATTAATGGCAGTCTTTCTTACATCACTGTATCGTTCTTAATTTGCACTGTAAACCTTTTAATCATTTACAGACAACTAACTGAATCACAGAGAGTTTGCAGTGTGTGGTGTGGACAGACTGAGCTCATCTATATAGAGGAAAAGTGCATCCAGGTCCACAACTTGGTAAGCCTAATTGTGTGTTTGTCATGTATATGTATAAACTGTAATTGTATATGTTTATATGTCTGTAAGTTTTCATAGGCTTTGCCTAAATAGATATGTTTTATATTAGTAATATGCCACTACACACAAATGTATGATTTAACATGTATTGTTATTATTTGAGTAAGAGATATGCTTAATATGATATATTTATATAGTAACTTGATGTATCAATAATATGTATTACCTGATTATAAATATTGTTCATTAATGTTTACTTTCAGGATGCAAAAATATCAATTTTATAAATAAAACAATTATCATAATGGATAATTGATAGATTGATTGAATATTCAGCGTCATTTTTATGCCATCGAGGGCTCAAAGACGATCAGTTAACCTAACCACTGTTTCCTGGGATTAACCAGTACTCGAGTACCCATATCCGCAAGTAGCTGATAACTTTCCCATTTGAATCAGTGGTGAAAGACGAATGATAATGAGACACAATGTTGTATATCAATCATCACGGAGACTGTTGCCGAGCGGGTGATTCAAACTCACGACCCCTGGATTGATAGTCAGACGCGTAACCGACTGAGCTTATCGGGTCTGGCCATAATGGATACAAAGTGTCTTGTTATCATAAATGAACCGAATAGTTCAGTATGTCAAATCCACCAAAACGTGACAAAATTGATATGTAAACTGAAGTGGTAAACTTGAAACGAAATCCCCATTCTAAGAATAGACACTTTAATACTGTTTGACAACCTTAGCATCATCATTCTGACTCTTTCTAAGATGAAATAATTTTTACTACGTGTAAACTTGTATAATGGAGCAAAATGAAATCACACGAATTATTTGATACACTTCTATACAAAATGTGCAAAGTTGCACAATGCATCGCTATATACATTATGTGCTAAGATGCACAATACACTTCTATATACAATATTTGTAAAAATGCACATTGCATCACTATATACAATTTGTGCAAAGTTGCACAATGCATTGCTATATACAATATGTGCTAAGTTGCACATTACACACCTGCATACAATATGTGCAAAGTTGCACAATGCATCGCTATATACAATATGTGCTAAGTTGCACATTACACATCTGTATACAATATGTGCCAAGTTACACAATACACTTCTATATACAATATTTGCAAAGTTGCACAATGCATCACTATATACAATATGTGCTAAGTTGCACATTACACATCTGTATACAAATGTGCAAAGTTGCACAATACTCTTCTATATACAATATGTGGTAAGATGCACATTACACATCTGTGTACAATATGTGCTAAGTTGCACAATACACTTCTATACAATATGTGCAAAGTTGCACAATGCATTGCTATATACAATATGTGCTAAGTTGCACAATACACTTCTGTTTACAATATTTGCAAAGTTGCAAAATGCATCGCTATATACAATATGTGCTAAGTTGAACATTACACATCGGTATACAATATGTGCCAAGTTGCACAATACACTTCTATATACAATGTGTGCAAAGTTGCACAATGCATCTCTTTGTACAATATGTGATAAGTTGCACAATTCACTTCTATATACAATATGTGCAAAGCTGCACAATACACTTCTATATACTTGTGTGCTTAGTCGAACAATACATTTCTATATACAATGTGTGCAAAGTTGCACAATGCATCTCTTTGTACAATATGTGATAAGTTGCACAATTCACTTCTATATACAATATGTGCAAAGCTGCACAATACACTTCTATATACTTGTGTGCTTAGTCGAACAATGCATCGCTATATACAATATGTGCTTAGTTGCACAATACACTTCTATATACAATATGTGCTTAGTTGCACAATGCATCGCTATATACAATATGTGCTTAGTTGCACAATACACTTCTATATATTATATGTGCTAAGTTGCACAATGCATCGCTATATACAATATGTGCTAAGTTGCACAATGCATCGCTATATACAATATGTGCTTAGTTGCACAATGCATCGCTAAATACAATATGTGCTTAGTTGCACAATACACTTCTATATACTATATGTGCTTAGTTGTACAATGCATCGCTAAATACAATATGTGCTTAGTTGCACAATACACTTCTATATAATATATGTGCTTAGTTGCACAATGCATCGCTATATACAATATCAGCTTAGTTGCACAATACACTTCTATATATTATATGTGCTAAGTTGCACAATGCATCACTATATACTATATGTGCTTAGTTGCACAATGCATCGGTATATACAATATGTGCAAAGTTGCACAATGCATCACTATATAATACATGTGCTTAGTTGCACAATGCATCGCTATATATAATATGTGCTTAGTTGCACAATGCATCGCTATATACACTATGTGCTTAGTTGCACAATACACTTCTATATACTATATGTGCTTAGTTGCACAATGCATCGCTATATACAATATGTGCAAAGTTGCACAATGCATCACTATATGTGCTAAGTTGCACAATGCATCGCTATAAACAATATGTGCTTAGTTGCACAATGCATCGCTATATACAATATGTGCTTAGTTGCACAATACACTTCTATATACTATATGTGCTTAGTTGCACAATGCATCGCTATATACAATATGTGCTTAGTTGCACAATACACTTCTATATTCTCTATGTGCTTAGTTGCACAATGCATCACTATATACAATATGTGCTTAGTTGCACAATACACTTCTATATATTATATGTGCTAAGTTGCACAATGCACTTCTATATACTATATGTGCTTAGTTGCACAATGCATCGCTATATACAATATGTGCTTAGTTACACAATACACTTCTATATACAATAAGTGACAATTTGCACAATACACTTCTATACACAATATATGCAATGTTGCACAATACACTTCTATATACAATATGTACCAAGTTGCAAAATACACTTCTATGCACAATATATGTCATGTTGCACAATACACTTCTATATAAAATATGTGCCAAGTTGCACATCACACTTCTATACACAGTATATGCCATGTTGCACAATACACTTCTTTATACAAGATGTGCCAAGTTGTTCAATACACCTCTATATACAATATGTGCTAAGTCCCACAATGCACATCTATATACAGTATGTGCTTAATTGCACAATACAACCCAACATACAATATGTGCGAAATTGCACAATACACTTCTATATATAATATGTGCTAAGTTGAACCAATACACTTCTATATACAATATGTGCCAAGTTCCCCAATACATTTCTATATATAATTAGTGCCAAGTTGCACAATACACATATGTAAACAATATGTGCTAAGTCGCACAATTACACCCATATACAATATGTACCAAGTGGCACAATACATTTCTACATGTATATACAATATGTCCCAAGTTGCACAATACATTTCTACATGTATATACAATATGTACCTATTGCACAATACACTTCTATATACAGTATGTACCAAGATGCACAATACACTTCTTTCTACAATATGTACCAAGTTGCACAATACACATATGTAAACAATGCATACCAATTTGCACAATACACTGCTTTATACAATGTGCTTAGTTGCACAATACACTTCTATATGCAATGCGTACCAAGATGCACAATACACTTCTTTCTATAATATGTACCAAGTTGCACAATACACATATGTAAACAATGCATACCAATTTGCACAATACACTGCTTATACAATGTGCTTAGTTGCACAATACACTTCTATATGCAATGTGTACCAAGTTGCACAATACACTTCTATATACAATATGCACCAAGTTGCACAATACACCTTTAAAAACAATGTGTGCTAAGTTGCACAATACACATCTGTAAACAATATGTGCCAAGATGCATAATTCACATCTTTAAATAATATGTATCGAGTTGTGCAAAACACTTCTATATACAATATGTACCAAGTTACACAATACACATCTGTAAACAATATTACAACTTGCACAATACACTTCTATATACTATATGTGCTAAGTTGCACAATAAATTGCTACATGTATAAACAATATGTACCAAGTTGCACAATACACTTCTACATGTATATACAATATGTACCTTTTGCACAATACACTTCTATATACAGTATGTACAAAGTTGCACAATACACTTCTATATACAATGTGTGCTAAGTTGCACAATACACATCTGTAAACAATATGTGCCAAGATGCATAATACACATCTATAAATAATATGTATCGAGTTGTGCAATACACTTCTATATACAATATGTACTAATTTGCACAATACACATCTGTAAGCAATATTAACAACTTGCACAATACACTTCTATTTACAATATGTAACAAGTTGCAAAATACACTTCTATATACAATATGTGCCAAGTTGCACAACACACCTCTATATATACACAATGTGCTAAGTTACACAATACACTTCTTTATACAATATGTACTTAGTTGCACAATACACTTCTATATACAATATGTACCCAGTTGCAAAATACACTTCTATACAAATTATGTGCCAAGTTGTACAATATACCTCTATATACAATACGTGCAAAGTTGCACAATACACCTCTTTATACAATATGTGCCAACTTGCACAATACACTACTATACATAATATGCGCCAAGTTGTACAATACACTTCTATATACATTATGTCCCAAGTTGCACAATACACCTCTATATACAATATGTGCTAGGTTGCACAATACATTTCTACATGTATATACAATATGTACCAAGATGCACAATACACTTCTATCTACAATATGTACCAAGATGCACAATACACTTCTATCTACAATATGTACCAAGTTGCATAATACACGTCTATATACAATGTGCTAAGCCGCACAATACACTTCTATATGCAATGTGTACCAAGTTGCACAATACATTTCTATATACAATATGTACCAATTTGCACAATACACTTCTAAATACAATGTGTGCTAAGTTGCACAATACACATCTGTAAACAAAAATGTGCCAAGATGCATAATACACATCTATAAATAATATGTATAGAGTTGTGCAATACACTTCTATATACAATACGTACCAAGTTGCGCAATACACTTCTATATACAGTATGTGCTTAGTTGCACAACACACCTCTTTATATACACAATGTGCTAAGTTACACAATACACTTCTATATACAATATGTACTTATTTGCACAATACAATTCTATATACAATATGTACCCAGTTGCACAATACACTTCTATATACAATATGTACTAAGTTGCACAATACACTTCAATATAAATTATGTGCCAAGTTGTACAATACACCTCTATATACAATATGTGCCAAGTTGCACAATACACCTCTTTATACAATATGTGCCAAATTGCACAATACACTACTATATATAATATGTGCCAAGTTATACAATACACTTCTATATACAGTATGTGCTAAGTTGCACAATACACCTCTATATACAATATGTGCTAGGTTGCACAATACACTTCTATAAACAATATGTGCTAAGTTGCACAATGCATTGCTATATTATAGAGCATGTACAGTATGTGCTTAGTTGCACAATTATAGTTTATGTACAATATGTGCTGAGTTGTACAATCTTGTAAAATGTGTACCGAGTTACATGCATAATGCTCGATATTAGAACAATTTTTTGTACAAAAATCAACAAAAAACACATCAAATATGAAAAGTAGAAAAACTTTTATTACCAAATTTAGTAAATATTCAACAAACAAAAAAACTATAAATGTTCAAACAAACACATAAATTAAATATCACAAAGACATAATATGCTTATCATTATTAGACAAAATATGGTAGTTGAACTGTTTTACTAAACCCCCACAGTAGAGTAAAACTTGCTTTCCTTATTGACTCACCACAGTCCCAATTCATTTATCAATTTGTAACAAAACATAGAAAATAACACAAAATCCCTGAGCTTTTTAATACAAGTATTATTTTCTTAAGCTAAGCTCATATACAATATATACGCTGATGCCAAAATGAATACCTTCACCATTTTGGATGAAATTTTTCACAATTTCAAACTATAAAGATTAAGCTTACAAACGTTACTATGGTGCAGGGAACGTTACTCTGGTGCAGAAAACGTTACTGTGGTGCAGGAAACGTTATTCTGGTGCAGAAAACGTTACTGTGGTGCAGAAAACGTTACTTTGAGGCAGGAAATGTTACTCAGGTGCAAAAACGATACTCTGGTGCAGGAAACGTTACTGTGGTGCAGGAAACGTTACTTTGGTGCAGGAAACATTACTGTGGTGCAAAAACGTTACTCTGGTGCAGGAAACGTTACTCTGGTGCAGAAAACGTTACTCTGGTGCAGGAAACGTTACTCTGGTGCAGAAAACGTTACTGTGGTGCAGGAAACGTTACTGTGGTGCAGGAAACGTTACTCTGGTGCAAAAAACATAACTGTGGTGCAGGAAACGTTACTGTGGTGCAGGAAACGTTACTGTGGTGTAGGAAACGTTACTCTGGTGCAGAAAATGTTACTGTGCTGTGGTGCAGAAAACGTTACTGTGGTGCAGGAAACGTTACTGTGGTGCAGGAAACGTTACTCTGGTGCAGGAAACGTTACTGCGGTGCAGAAAACGTTACTCAGAGGCAGAAAACGTTACTCTGGTGCAGGAAACCTTACTGTGGTGCAGGAAACATTACTCTGGTGCAGGAAACGTTACTTTGAGGCACGAAACATTACACTGGTGCAGGATACGTTACTCCGGTGCAGGAAACGTTACTTTAGTGCAAAAAACATTACTCTGGTGCAGGAAACCTTACTGTGGTGCAGGAAACATAACTCTGGTGCAAGAAAATTTATTCTGGTGCAGGAAACATAACTGGTGCAGAAAAAGTTATTCTGGTGCAGGAAACGTTATTCTGGTGCAGGAAAAGTTATTCTTGTGCAGGAAACGTTACTCCGGTGCTGGAAACATTACTCTGGTGCAGGAAACGTTTCTCTGTTGCAGGAGAAGTTACTCTGATACAGGAAAAGTTATTTTGTGTGAAATGCTTTAGTGCACTCAAGGTCAAATATAGACATGCTTGGAGATTAAATCACAAAGATTAAACCTTGCCAGTCCTGACAAAGAGCTTTCAAACATGTTCCTGTATACAAAAGAATGACTCACTTTTCATTTATCTTTCAAACACGTCCTTGTATTCAAGACAATACATTCTCATTTTTCAGTTATCTTATAAAAGTGGTTTGCAGCGTGTGTACAAGACAATGTTTCATTTTTCAGTTATCTTATAAAAGTGGCTTTCAAACATGTCCTTGTGTACAAGATAATGTCTCATTTTTCAGTTATCTTATACAAGTGGCTTTCATCAAGCTCATCGAACCTGTGTTTTCTTTGCCAGGTTTTACTGATGTAGATTTCTTCTGTTTATTGACAGCAAAACACTTCCAAATTCTGATTGTCTCATCTGCAGCTGCGCTGGCCACAGTGGTGCCATCTGGTGAGATAGCCAGACAAAGAACACGGGCAT
Source organism: Panopea generosa (assembly GCA_029582155.1). Classification (NCBI taxonomy): domain Eukaryota; kingdom Metazoa; phylum Mollusca; class Bivalvia; order Adapedonta; family Hiatellidae; genus Panopea; species Panopea generosa. Next base: position 47,248,947 of record CM055907.1, read on the forward strand.
TGTGACCTGTAAAACAGAATGAGTGAATTAATATGTGTATTATGGCATACCTGCACAACAAGGTTATAATGATGCCAACAACAAGGAAGATTTCCGACTCCATGTTTAAAAAACAGACTGAAATACATATATATGAAGATAATTATTTGTGAATAACCAAGACATAAATATACAGACCAAACTACAGCGAGTGCGCCTAGCTATAATGCAAACCATAGATACAATATCAAGGCCTCTGCCAAACCAATAAATTTGGTATCGACCATGACTTATATATTATGGAATAACCTGCAACACATCTGAACAGAGAGGACAAATTTACATACATGAACTGATAGCTTTATTTGAGTAGGATTCACTTAAGGATTCATGTCTACTCACATGCTATATAAAGGACAGATTTATAAACCTGTTGGATCATATAGATACAGTGAATTCACATATATTTAATTTCATAAAGGGAGATAATATATACATATTTTTTAATTCGGTTTAATGCTATTTTCAACATATTTCAGGTTACATTTCCGTTTATTGTTGTTAGAGAGAGAGAGAGAGAGAGAGAGAGACAGAGAGAGAGAGAGAGAGAGAGAGAGAGAGAGAGAGAGAGAGAGATATATGACAACGTACCTGTTAAGTCAACTACTTTTGACATTTCTGGATACTTCCATATAGACAGCTGGTTCTGGGAGAATCCATGTCCAGATATCAACTCCTTGTACTCTTTGTTCCACAGTATAGAACACACCTATCGAGTGAATACACACCAACATTAAATGTTCCGTTTAAATATCTTTATAACCAACTCTGCAATCATATTACAATTATCAATTATTATTTATTTGAAAATATTATGATAAATCAAACTTAAAACATTGAAACATTTGATGACCCCTGGGGGCCGCCACCCTTAAAAACCTTTTTTTTTTGCCAGTTCTGACCCATACCCTAAAAATGGAGTGTATATCAGGGGAAAATTCTATAAATGTCTTAAAAAATAAAATAATTATTAAAATGGATAAAGAGCATCTTATTATCATTAATAAAAAAAATCCAAATGGTTTGGAATGTCTAATCCCCAACAACCTGACAAAATCAATATTTGAATTGAGAGTGGTAAACTGAAATTGAAATCCCCAAATGTCTAAAAATAGACAGATCTTAAATAATGTTTGACAACCTTTCAGCATCATTCGTACCTTTTCTAAGATGAAACTGTTTACCACGTGTAAACTTGTATGACAGATCAAATTGGAATCAAAATGAATCACGTGACTCATATGATGCGTCAAAATGTAGGTCGCAATTTAAGGCAGGAAATTTATTTTAGCCCAAGATAGGTAATCCCTTTTCAATATATTATTTTGGCATATTAAAATAGATATCCCTTTGGCAGTAGGTATTCAGTGAGTTTATATAGGCATGATATATATGGAACAAATGTATTTTAAAAGTTTGAAAAATCCTGATAAATTCCCTTTAAAGGTGGGTAGGTAGGAAAGATTTTTTTTTTTATGTAATCAATCATATTTTTTTTATATATAATGACTATTTTTTAAATATTTTCCCAACTACTGACTAGCTAGATTGTTGTGGGTCGGCCAGAAGCAACAAACAAACAATATTTTAATTTAAGTCTGGTACATGTTTCATGTCTTTGACAAAAAACTGTACATCTTATTAGAACAATATATAATTCTGTTGAAAACCTGAGAAGAAGTACCATCTTGGTCAAAAACATAAATCAAGATATTGGTATATTATCATTCCAGCGCGTTCAATGATTGCATTAACACTGAAAAGTAATATGTAATAATAAAACTTTTAAAACATAGTTGAATACAAAGTAAAATTGTTCTCATATATATATCGGAGCATGCAAAAAAGTCATACACTCATGTCCCATTATAAAGCGAAAGTCGTTATAATGTGCTTTTTCTATGGCTCCCAAATTTAACATTAACATTTTCAACAAGATTCATTAAAAACTTGCGGTATTATAATTGATAGAAAATCTCAACTAAATCGCTAAGTGTTTGCAAGCTCATTACGTTTTTCCAAACTGTGACCATGTATTTGTGCATCAATTACACCTTGATAAGTCAGACTGAAATGACAGCAAGTTCTTATTGTTATAAACAACATTGCTTTAAACTGATTATGCCGACAAACAGTATTCAGTCATATTTTCACACATTATCATGCGTTTGTTTTTGGAACTTCGACTGGAAACAGTATTGCAGTATAATATAGCGCAGTGCACCTTGGGATATTTATAACGGTGCTCAGCATGTATCGCGGATTCATCTTATGGATCCCAGCTACCGCGTTATAATGGGACCCGAGTGTATGGCTTTTTTTAGTCTCAGGCAATAAAAGTATGACAAAAAAGTCTAACTACCAAATATTGACTACAAACCTGAGATTCTGTATCCTGAGCAGCCAGAAGACTTCCTGTGTTTACATTCCAAAGTCTGATATGTCTGTCAGCTGTTCCACCCCCACTAGCCAGGATATTGGGTTGCCATGGACACCAAGCAAGTGCCTGTAAATGAATTAAAAAAAGTATAAACAAGAGTTGTCAGAAGACAATAAAGCTCGCCTATGGGATAAAACTCACCACCCATTCAAAAATTGAGATTGGAGGTAAACACCATAACTTAAATGCAACTAAACGCCAAAGTTTAACCTCGGTGTCTACAGATGCCGCCGACGCAGGGGTCATGGCAAAAGCTCTCCTGGACATTCATTTTGGCAAGCTAAAAAGTCATGAATAAGAATATACTCTTATAACTCAAGAACCCCTTGTTTGTAAACAGTATCATTTGGTGTAATGATTTGCTTGCACCAGTTGGAAGGCCTCAATGATTAATTATACTCGTTTTTGGTAAATTTTGAAAGGTACAATGTACCAAGTTCAAATAGAATTACAAGGATCCAACAGCTATAAAGCAAAGGTCCTGTACCTTGGACTTATTTTTAACTGCTGGTTTAGGACATTCTATAAAAGTAATAAAAATATTAGAGGCTAAAGAGTTTCGCTTTTTGTTTTCTTCTAACGGATTCCCTTACAATATATCATATAAGTCATCATATATTTAGCAAGTAAGTGCAGAATTTGAACCCTAATGATTCCAAGATTGTATATTATGCGACTGGCGTTCTACAAAACATTTAAACTACCTTTACTGCAGCCTGGTGATGGGTGAACGTCAACACAGGCTGTATATCTGTTCCAAGATTTGCGTTCCATACATTGAGGACGTTGTCGTTGCCACCACTAGCCAAGTACCTGCCGTCTGGAGACCAACTCAGTCCACAGACTTCCTGTGTATGATTGGAGAGAACACCCACTTGATGCTCAGCAACACGGACGTCATGGTGGTGTATAGCACCTGTTCTGGAGCCACTGAAACAGTGATCAATTTACTTTTTTTACTTTGAATTTTAACATGATTACAGCGTTTTGTTTTGGTTTTATGGACGGATCCCTTCAATAGGAGGAAACAGCATTAAAACAATGCCAATTTTAAGTATTATGTTTAAAACAGTTTACAGGTCAACAGCCGTTTTTTTTTTTATTGGGGCCATCATTAAAAAATTGTTTGTTTGTAGTGCCCCGACCCAAACTTTTTAGTGTGGGTAGGTAGGTAGGATTTTTTTTTCTTTTTTTTTTTTTAATTGTGAGTGCACGTAAATTTAGTCTTAGTATATTGGTAACTGTGTTGTTATCATGTATCTGTGATATGTACCTACTGACTATTAACACTCCTCTGCACTATGCTAACCTGCTTTCTAACATATCTGCATGGGTGGTGGTCTTCGCATTACCATTTCAGCCATTTCCCAGACAACCATAGTGATTATGGATCTGGTGGTTCAGGTTAGACACAGACAACTGCACATAAGACACTTTAAAAAATGCAAGACATCAAATAAGAAAATATATTTTATCACGTTTGAAACTGAAATTGTAATATGCTTCATGTAGCTTTTTAATTTTTAAATTCAGAACTTCTATGACAAATACCGACACATTTATTTATAAGTGTCTTTGTTGAAAACAGTGAGAAACTTAAATTGTTCTACTAGTTTATGGTAAAATAGTGTCTATTTTGAAGCACGTTGTGATAACCTTACCTTACTTTACCTTAAATAGTTGTATTACTTCATTTACAGTAAGTACACCACAAGCTTTTTAAACGTTATGATTATGCAATAAACATTAGGTTTGATTTATATATCACTTTTGTTCCGAATACAAACAGCTTGGGGTAAACATAACAAGAGTTGTCACAAGACAACAAAGCTCACCGATTGGATAAAACTCGCCACCCATGCAAAGATTAAGATTGGAGGCAAACACCAAAACTTAAACGCACCTAAACGCAAAAGTTTAACCTGGGTGTCTCGACGAAAAATTAAGTCCAAAAGGGCCATAACTCTGCCAAAATGCAACCCCGAATTGGTTCTTGTCTCTGTGTGTTTCATTGGTGATGGTGAACAAACATGTGAAGTTTCATTCATATCCAAAGAGTGGTTGCATAGATATCTTACCTGATAAAACTATTTAACCTGAAAAATTAAGTCGAAAAAGGGCCATATTGAACTGTGCCAAAATGCAATTCAGAGTTATAGTTATTGTCTGTGTAAGTTCCATTGATGATGGTGAACACACATGCGAAGTTTCATTCACATCCAATGAGTGGTTGCCTAGATATCTTAAACGCAAAAGTTTAACCTGGGTGTCTACAGACGACGCCGACGCCCGGGTCATGACAATAGCTCTCCTTGGACTTCGTCCCGGCGAGCTAAAAAGTTAATTCATAATTCTCCGTAGCATGTAAAACGAAAAATGACCGTTAATCTTCCGGAGACCGAGAAATATTCAGAAGACCGAAAAGCCCGATTTTTAAACCGGTATTAAAAAGCTGCGCATGCGCGTCTCGATACCTTATGAAAAAATTATGCGGAATGGTTTGTAATGAAAAGTGTCCTCGAAGACTCAACACGAAATTGCATGATAAAGCTATCGTTGATAACGTTAAATATCAAATTTACAAATGATATTTACAGCAATGAAATATAGAAAGAATAAATGCCGTAACGTATTTGGATCATTACTTTTTTTACCGTTTTTAGATTGTTTATTTTTCAATCTCGGCCAAAAAGTTTACTCGTCCGACGGACTAGTTACTGGTAAAAATCACTTGTTCGAAGACAAAAACCAGTCATCAGGATGAGTGCTTTTGCCAGCCCCTGTAATGTAATTATAAATTAGACAAGTACTTGTGTCGGTGGTTTTATTCATAAAGTTAACAGACACTGAAAATGTCACTTCATTGATGCTACATTTCGCCTTCACGGGTGCGGACATTTTGAGACGGATACCGAACGCGCTAGTAGCGGAAAGGTAAAAAAATAAACAGAAAACACACTTTTCAACGGAACGGACGAAAAGTGCGAAAAAAAAATGTTTCCCCTCAAGGAGCTATAATTTTTTTTGAGTCGGGACCATTTTGACAGGGCGGTCGGGGCACTACAAACAAATAATTTTTTAATTATGGCCTTGTTTTAAACTGTTTAAATGACATTGTTTTACACTGTTAAATACTACTAAAAAATCAGATTTTTTTTCTTACTTTAGGGGAAGAAAACATGTTTTGGGAGGGAAATTGGGTTGTACCTTGATCTAAAAAGGGGCACCCCCCCCCCCCCCCCCCCCCAACACTATTACATTCAACAAATAAATATAAATGTATATAGAAAATTAGTTAAAATTAGCAGTCTTTTTCTTTCTTTTATCTTTAAAACTAACAATCTATCGTTACTTGAAAACAGAAACTTGTCTATCTGTGGTATTAGAGTCTACAGTGTTCAAAAAGAAAATAATAAACTGTCCTTATCACTGAGGATAAAAAACAAAACACTATTACATTCAACAAATAAATATATGTATATATAAGGAAAATTTGTGAAAATAAGTATATTCTTTTTCTTTCTTTTATGTTCAATGCCAACAATCTTTCCCGACTTGGAAACAAGAGGGCAAAAATGGTCAACCTGTGGTATTAGAGTCTACAGTGTTTAAAACAAGAAAATAATAAACTGTCCTTATCAGTGAAGGTGCTTAATACCGCTGCATTAATATGGTCAGCATAAACAAATATGAATCATCCACTTCTATACTTGATGTTGATCATGTATGCAAAGTTTCAAGTCAAATGTCTGAAAACTGTGCACGAAGTTCGCTCCAGAAGAATTGCAATATGGTAAATACATCAGTTTTACCAAGTACAAGGGTAACAACTCTGCATGAAATTAAGTCAACAAACTTCGGCCACACACATATACACTTAATGTTGATCATATATGCAAAATTTTAAGTGAATAGTCTGAATAATGTGGATGTAGTTCACTCCACAGGAGCAATATGGTAAAAACAGCCATTTTACAAAGTGCAAGAGAAATAACTCTGCATGGAATTAAGTTAACAAACTTTGCGCCACACACATATACACTTGATGTTGATCATATATGCAAAGTTTTAAGTGAATAGTCTTAATTGTGTGGAGGTAGTTCACTCCAACGGAGCAATAGGGTAAATACAGCCATTTTACAAAGTGCCAGGGAAATAACTCTGCATGGAATTAAGTGAAGTTCACAAAATTTGTGTCATGCATTTGATGTTGATCACGTTTGCAAAATTTCAAGCAAATCACCTGAAATCTGTGGAAGTATTTTGCTCCACAATTCCAAAATGGTAAATACAGCAATTTTACTGTTACTGTGCAAGGGCAATAACTAATAGCTCGACATCACAAAATTAGTAGAAGTTCTCTTCACAAGTTTCTGACAGACAGACCGCCCAACAGAGTGACTCGTATATATATACTGCCTCTCAAACTTTGCAGGAGTATAACAAGGGGGCCACAATAGATGTTAGAATGTACACAACCTGGAAGTTAAAAAGATAATAAATGAAAAGACAGGAAGTGATTAGAATAACAGTACTGGTAATTTGCTCAGATAAGCTGGAAAGTATAATCACACCCATGCTGTCAAGTAGTACCATACACATCAACTACTATTAAGAGAACAAATAATCGTTAGTTATGCAAACTTGTTATAATTCTATACATGTGATACATGTTAATAAAGTAGCAATATTATAAAAGAGGAGCAAATAGTCCCTGACCCCTTCCTGGACAAGTATTAAAACATTTGTTCATTGTACCACAATAATTGTATGGTATTTAGTACCACTTTCAACAATTTTTCCATTATATCACAATTGTTTCTACTTCAAACAGTATTCTAAGCACAGACACATGGTATACTACCCCATTTAGTCACATTATACTGACACAGGGCCAACCAGACCTATCTTCTAAATACAAGCAATTGTTAGTACCTGTACTTTCATTTTTTTCCACAGTTATGAATTTTTATATGAGGATAAGTATTGAACAAACCTTGAACAAATGTAAGTATTCCACGATAGCGACCCTACCCTGGACGCATGACCTGTCATTGTTCTAATGAGCTTCTGTTCTCCAACATCCCATAGCTGGAATGTAACAAAAAGACTGATAGCTGTATAAAGAGGCAGATCAAACTGTGGGCGAAGACTGAATATACATGTAGCTATTTAAAAAGAATAACAGATACTGGCAAATAAATATATTTATAGAGCTGGGAATCACTCCTAAAAGGCATATATATCACGATTTATGGCAATACAGAATGTCATAGCGTGATACATATCACAATATATTATAAACTTTTTTCTGTACATTGTTTTGTTTTTTTGTATATTTCAATGTTGTTTTAAATAAATATTCAAAAGATAGCTTTGGATATCAAACCTGCAGTCTCAAATACAAAATCTTTAAAAGGCTCTTTGGAGACGTGCAATATGTTGCACTACTCAAAAGAGAGCCTTTTTGTGATTGTATTTACTTCCTACATTCTGAAAGGATCAAATAATTAACAGCAATTTGATCAAATAAACAACTGTCATACTGAACTCAGAGAACGGATAATTATCAGGATTTACATGACAAGTCCTTCACAATAAAGTTAGCTATTTTGTTGGTAGGACTACGGTATTCTCTGTCTATTTTAGAGTTGTATTTCACACATCAAGTCATTATTTAATTCAAAGCTGTTTGTTTTGAGTCGGATTTTACTTTCAACATAAATTAACATCTTCAGTTCCATTACTGGTTCCTGGTGAATATGTTCCTGTACCTCCACAGTTTCATTACTGGTTCCCAGTGAATATGTTCCTTTACCTCCACAGTTCCATTACTGGTTCCCGGTGAATATGTTCCTTTACCTCCACAGTTCCATTACTGGTTCCCAGTGAGTATGTTCCTTTACCTCCACAGTTCCATTACTGGTTTCCGGTGAGTATGTTCCTTTACATCCACAGTTCCATTACTGGTTCCCAGTGAGTATGCTCCTTTACCTCAACAGTTCCATTACTGGTTTCCGGTGAGTATGTTCCTTTACATCCACAGTTCCATTACTGGTTCCCGGTGAATGTTCCTTTACCTCCAAAGTTCCATTACTGGTTCCCAGTGAATATGTTCCTTTACCGCCACAGCAAGACTCTTGGGGTGCGTTTCACAAAAAAACAAAAATCATCGTAAACGTAAACCAACACTTATTCATAGTATTTTTAATATTCATCAAAATCCAAAATTGCTAAAACCATGCAGAAACCGATATATTTTCTGGAAATTAAATTATTTTAAATGTCGATCAAAAATTTAAACAAATAAGATGTAATTGTCAAATTGACTTAAGGCGATTTTTATCGTAAGTTTTTTGTGTGAAATGCAGCCTTGTTTTTTTATTGTTAATTTTAAATATCATTATAGGTTCCCACAGCCGGTATGCATTACTGATAGTAATAGCTATTATTATTTACCTTCACAGTTCTATTACTGGTTCCCACAGCCGGTATGCATTACTGATAGTAATAGCTATTATTATTTACCTTCACAGTTCTATTACTGGTTCCCACAGCCGGTATGCATTACTGATAGTAATAGCTATTATTATTTACCTTCACAGTTCTATTACTGGTTCCCACAGCCGGTATGCATTACTGATAGTAATAGCTATTATTATTTACCTTCATAGTTCTATTACTGGTTCCCACAGCCAGTATGCATTACTGATAGTAATAGCTATTATTATTTACCTTTACAGTTCTATTACTGGTTCCCACAGCCGGTATGCATTACTGATAGTAATAGCTATTATTATTTACCTTCACAGTTCTATTACTGGTTCCCACAGCCGGTATGCATTACTGATAGTAATAGCTATTATTATTTACCTTCACAGTTCTATTACTGGTTCCCACAGCCAGTATGCATTACTGATAGTAATAGCTATTATTATTTACCTTCACAGTTCTATTACTGGTTCCCACAGCCGGTATGCATTACTGATAGTAATAGCTATTATTATTTACCTTCATAGTTCTATTACTGGTTCCCACAGCCAGTATGCATTACTGATAGTAATAGCTATTATTATTTACCTTTACAGTTCTATTACTGGTTCCCACAGCCGGTATGCATTACTGATAGTAATAGCTATTATTATTTACCTCCACAGTTCAATTACACGTTCAAACAGCCAGTATGTATTACTAGTATTTTATAACTCCACAATTCCATTACTGGTTCCCACAGCTAGTATGCATTACTAGTATTTTATAACTCCACAGTTCCATTATTGGTACCCACAGCCAGTATGTATTATGAGTATTTTTTTACCTCCACAGTTCCATTACTGGTTCCCATAGCTAGTATGCATTACTAGTATTTTATAACTCCACAATTCCATTACTGGTTCCCACAGCTAGTAACACGTTCTGATTCAGATTGACCCTTTTCTGAAAAGGTCAAAACTATTGATATTTGTAACTTCTGTTCTCGCGCATAAAATCGATATTTGCCATTCCAGCTCTTCACTGGCTGAATTCAGCCAAACTTTATATTTAGAAGTCAGTTTGCAACTTCTGCTTTTGAAGGAAACCATTTTGCTTGCTGGCTGAATTCAGTCAGTATTGGGCATCTCACAATACATCATGAAAACTACGGAAAGTATTTTATACATTTCATATCGTTCTTCTGTAAAATATGCTTGGCTGAATTCAGTCAGTAGCATCAGATTTATCTGTAAGATAATTTTGTGAGCTCTTTAATTTGATTTTTGTTTCTCAAGCTGTTTCAGTAGGTTAACAAGTGACGGAATGCAGCAAAAATGTACGACGACCTTTTAATATATAAACGAAAATATGAACAAATACTATCCTAGCACAAAATTAGTAGGATACTTTCCCTGTAATATGATAATATAAATCAAACAAAAAATCCAAATGCACGATGCATGGATCAAATAAAGCTGTTTGATTTGAATGAATATAAAATTGCTTCTAATGAATAGATCATACTGAAACAATATTGGTTACAAATGATATCAACAGATAATATAAATTGATATGGAGGTTTTTGTTTTGATACTATCTATTTATTTTGATATCAATCTATCTGCTAAAATTAAGAACTAATGCCATAATGACCAGAGTTACTGGTTCGATGGAGTTAAGTGCAAATAGAATATTATTTTAATATATTTGATTTATGTTCATACTCTCAGTTTATATATCATACACAATAATTAATTAAACTTTGAAGTAGGGGAAAAAATGAAAAAAAAGAATATATTTAAAACAACATATATACACTTGATTGGAACTCAAATAGATTTTTTCAAAATCACAATAATGCCGAGTTTTCCTTGTATGTTAATCCATCTTACAATGAAACACATTTTGCAAAAATCTTTGTGTCATGTTTCATACATGTACGATACATAGATACCATTTATAAATAAAATAAATAAAAAAATCTTTGTCTCTCCATATATGTATAAGAAAAGAATGTAAACTGGAAACAACCGATACAAAATATTTATTTTGTCTTATGCTTTAGTATAATACATATCTAAATTATGTGATTAAAAAACTTCAGAAATATTGTTTTAGATAACACTACACATAAGAAAAAAGGGGGAAAAGAAGAAAAAACAATAGCTTATTTGAATGATAAATGAAATGTAAACATGTTTTACTCTATTACAACATAATCATATATACTTCTTTTGTATTACATCCTGGTCCTCATACACCTATAACATGTTGAATAAATGGACCACCATATTGGTGGTTGAAATTTAAAATGGTACAAAGACTTTGGAGGATTGGGTACTTTTAAGTGCAGTCTGCTTTGCAATCAAAATTTATACATGTATAGAATAGCAGATTTAAAGAAAGAATGTAATTCTTCGAGGAATAATTTACGAAATAAACAATGTAATATATAACAATTTTATTTCATACTATAGTTAAAAGACATGTTATGCATTACATTCAGATATATTATTTGTTCTATTGGATATAACAAAATACAACATAGTTTAAATCATATTCAAACAGTTCCTTGTCTATCAATAAAATTATAAACATTTATAGCCAGGTCATTTGAACAAAATAACAGCAAATGTGAAGAGGGATAAGTATTCATTATGAACTATGTTAAGTGCTTGTTTATATTGCATCATCAATTAGGACATTGCTATAATATTATCCAACGCTGATTTAACATTACGTTTGGTACATCACACGAGTCTCAGAGTAATAAAAGTCATATATATATTGAAATGGACTTGTGAAAAGCGATCGTAAAATCCATTTGGTTCTTTGGAAAAATGAGCTTATGACTAGCATTTAGCTAGCCCAATCCCCTTTATCAATTGTAGAGACGGGATAGACAACGTGTATATACTTCAAAATAACGATTCTCTTTGTAAAATCATTTAATAAAGCCATATTTATTGAATCTTAATTTTAGTTCTTTTGGTATAACATTTTTATTAGAATAATTAAATGATGCCATTATATCTGGTACATTGCACTTTCAACCTTTTGGTCATTACACCACTACCAGTCAGCATATAGCCCCTCTCTATTGAATAGCCATTTAAAATTAATCATCTTCTTTTTGGTCTAAGTTACTTCCTCTATCCACTTATCACCGTCTGTGTCTGTTGGGGGACGCACTGATATCCACATGTCCATATCGACAAAATATGGATATTCTTTCAAAGTAAACTCTGAAAAAAGTAATGTGAATGTTAGGTTAACAGTGGCATAAATGCATAACACTATATGGACATTTAGTATCATATAACTGTTTCTGTATTATACAAAACTCAAGTGAGCTATTCAGATCGCATTGTTCTGTTAACATTTGGTTATGTGCACTCTAGCCCTCGCATTTTAAACTTGCAAAGTAATTATAATTACAGTATCAAGGAAACGTATTGAACTGACTTAATCAAATATTTTATGTCAGAGTTATATAAATACCTTGAATTGTTAAAAAGTATGTGAAAATATATAAAATATAATATCTCAGAAAAAAAACAACACTTTAACAGGCCAAATATGATAAATAATGTTTAGGTTACGAATCACAACAAAATCAAATGCGTTCCCCATCACCTGAACATGTTTCATTGTAGTTGTAGTTGTATACCATAAGACCTCGGACAAGGTTTGAACAAGTCAATTCGGAGAGCTATGTATGTATTGTGGCTCTTGATCATAAAATTTTGCTTTATTTGCCTTTGTGTGCAGCATTATTTCATGATACTATGGAGAAAGTTTTGTACTGTTCAAATCAGACGATCAATGGCCGTGTTACGACACTTCAATCATCCTTATTTGTACTATTTGAATTTTGCGAAATACAGTAATTATATATCTATAATGTAATCTTGTTAATGTCTGAAGTAGTATCCGCCTTCTTTAGTATGGTATACTGCACTACAGGTGGGCGATTTATACTCATTGTGACCCTCTTGCAATGATATAATATCAAACTGGGAGGGTAATCATACTCTTGGTGCTGTATTTAGTCGGAAATGTATAGTATGAATATTAAGTTCTATTTATGCTGAATTACGTTAAATTTTATTTCAAAGTATTTTCCTGTTTACACAATAAAATTTATTCTTTATTCTCATTAATTTCGTATTAGTAACAAATATGTTTACCTTCACTAGTTTCTTCACAGAGTTGCGTAACTTCTTCTGTTGCATAATTTTCATGGGGAACTATAAATAAATTATGTATAGTGAAAATACTATCTATTAAAATACATGTAACAAAGAGTACAGATATTTTATAAAATTTAAATTATATTGATTTCATATAGTTGGTAAAAGTTTTCAAAAATTAAAAAAAAATAGTTTGCACACTATACTGGCTATGCTTATAGTGATGTTGAAAAAGTATTATGTTTTATTAAATCTAGGATAAATATGTTAAAATAATGTATGTATATTATTACTTACTGTTTTTACCCCAAATATGGTATACAGCCGTGTCCGATCATTGTTTGATATCGCAATAAGCTGGTTTTCGTTGGTAGGTTCAATCAATATCCATCTAAATAGGCATACCTTCAGTCATGACATTAATATTTTTATTGTGCATATTGTTGTTTGCGCCAAGCATTAAAGCTTCGTCTCTTGTCAATTGTGTGTAAATATGACAAAGGACACTGTTAACAACATAGCTTCAAGCTATTTCCTTTGTTCACCTTATAGCCTGAAGAAGATGGGTTCCATCAACTACAAGAACATTCTTCGCAAACTCTCACCGTAAATATATTCCCCACTTGGCTCCTGAATACTATTAATATCAAAATGATATTCCCCTACAATGTAAAATGTTTAATACATTTGAAGAGGCTGCCATTAGCAAATATTCTATAACATTATCTGCAATATTGTTGTTCAAGTAGTTTCACTTTCTATTATTCTGTGGATACTATTTATGCACTGACTCATTGAATGTGCTGACCTTCATTTCACCGTTTCATTATATAATATGTTTGGAGGCCTCATTGGCTACCTAACATTTACTCCCTTCCGCCACTGAATGCTTAAACATCCTATTTGCTATCAGCATAGTTCATTTAATTGGCTGGATTGAGTATCTTTACATCAGTTATACTATTAAGGTTTCTCTATCATATACATTTCTGTATGCACAGCATAACACATCTATTTGTATTTAAGGCAAAAGAACATATAAATAATCGGGTATGTTTTATGTTTCAAGAAAGACAAATGTTTACACTTGCCACAGTTGTTATGAATTGTATATTCCATACAACACATGTTTCAACTTATTATTAATCATTATTTATATATTTATTGTTTATCAGTCTAATAATTGGACTGATGCAAGTGTATTAATTGCATCAGCGGGGTGGTAGTCTAATTGATATAGTGTTGGCCGCTCACGCCAGAAGTTGTGGGTTCGATCCTCAGCTCGACCCGACGCCTCTCATAAAACAACATTCAGTACTGGTGCTACCAATGAAGTGGACTGGAAAGCGGTTCATATAAGCTCAGAGCTTTCATCGTAATCGAGCTAAAACAAAACATTATATACTAAACTAATTGTACTAACCTTTGAACTTTTTCTGAATCATACAGTTGGATTATTATGCCCGCCCCCCACTACTGGTAATCACATTACATTATTGCATGTCTAACGTAAAACAACAATATTCAAGATGTCAGTTATATATCAACTCAAACTTCCATGGTAGGTTTGTAAAACTGTGCACTTCATTATTGTATTTGAAATTCACAACACTTATTTATCAATATATTCTTTTGAAATTAATATGATATATATTCCATATTTTTGTGGAGCGTGTGGTGCAGTGGAAGAACTTCAAACCCTGATCGGAGGGTTATAGGTTCGATCCCGCTCACAGGCTACATGTATGTGTAGTGTCGTTAAGGAAGACACTATCTTTACATGTGCTTAGAACTGATTCTGTTACGGACGAATTCGAGCGTGATTTATCTAAGTTGTAAGAACGTGTTTAACAATGAAAGTGAAATCAACAACTAACAGCTAACCCGATTAACAACAACGTATATATTTAACATTCAGTGTGTAACAATTTTTCATCCATAAAGAAATTTATAATATTCTATACCGCTGGTACTGCATTAAACAATTAGTTTGTAGGATTTTCATCCACACACACACACACACACACATGAATTAAAATATCAATTTTTACATATTAAATAAAAAATATGTGAAAAAGTATTCTATTTGCACTTTTATTCATTTACACTCCTATTTCAAAAAATATACCAAAATACACTACATTTTTAACATAACACTGTTAAACGGAAGTGTATCAGGATTTTTCAAAATGTAAGAATTGACAAAACAAAAGACTTTTATTCAAAATGCCTTAATGGTTTAATTATATATTCACTAAGTCCGTATTGCCATAACGATATTGATATAAATAGGCCAAAGACAAAGGATTTCCAAATTAGGCCTATGCGCTCAGTTTTTTTTGGCTAGAATTTCAATGGCTGTTACAATTAAATCACCTGATTCAATTTTTTATGAAATTGGTTACATATTTTAAAAATAATCACCTTTTTTCATAGTATAATCAACATCATACATGATTAGACGACTGAGATACTAAGATAGATGTTTTATCGAAGACCACCAATGTAAATATGACTAGGAAACCAGCTGTTCTTAAAAATAATTAGAAAACAGCGTTTACGTATCGCAGAGATCATAATTCACTCACACAGAGCAACCAAAGTGTAAATGGTACTTTCCAAAAAAGATAATTGCTGTGTTAAAACTGATATATTATATGCTCATTAAAGCTCAATTGATCAGTCTAGTTTTACTGAGGATCCAATAGAAGAAATGAATTATTTTTAAAGCTTATTTCAAAACTGGGTATTTAAAGAGCAAAATCTCGAATTGTAAAGCATGATTGGTTATTTATCTGACAGTGTTTTGCCTAAAATTCATTAGAAGGCAAGATGAGTTTAATAAGGGGTTAGTCATTACATTTTAGTTGATGAACTTCTGTTCTATTAAAGCGTATCAGAACCAAATTGCTACCTCAAAACCAGCAAATATTTCCAGATACATTGGTAAGATGGTGATTATAAGCATCATATAACTATACTCATTATTACGGGCCATCCATGATTTCATATTGATTTAAAAAGGGGTTAAAAGAGTATAACCTTTTTTAGAGAGTTGATTTGTTAAAATCGGCTTGACGCTCAGCATTTAGAAGAGAGTTCTAGGTCTGATCGGTCCGGTGTGAGTATAATGTGACTGGGTGGGGTATCATACCATGTGTCTGCGGCATGATACTCCAGTGTGACAGCGCTTAGAATACTGTCACAAGTAGACACCGTTGCGATATGACTGAATATTTTTTGAAAGCGACGCTAAACACCATACACTTGTTAAAATCGGATTGGGTTAGATAATGTCTACAATATCAGAAGTGATAACAAACTAGACATAATTCAAAATCAAGTACATGTATAAATGGCTATTGAACCCCAACCTCATCTTTCAGGGTGAGCAAGTAGACTTGTGTGGGCCATTACCTATTACACAATGAAAGTATAGCTATGTATTGATAATGGTTGATATATTAACAGCTCCGTTAGCAAAACAGGATACATTATCAGTTGCTTCAGGGTTCAATCAAATAATTACGAAATATGGTGTTGTTGATACTGTAATATCAGCTATAGGGATATAATTGCATTTGTCGTTTGTGTTACTAATCAGTTCGTGCATTCTACCACAAGTTATTCAACACACATGTTTTTATTTATTCAAAGTGTATGTTAAGTTCACAAAAGTCCACTAATTTTGATTAATTTCATTAAACATACACATTATAATATATTATGTTCATAAACATAGTGAAACATAATTTGGTCAGAATTCAAAAGTAATATTTTTCAAAGCACAACAGTGCATTGTGGAATGTGTAAATGCAAACAAACACCATTTGAACAGATCACATTTGTTGCATTTCACGAATAAACTTACGATAAAAATAGGTTATAAAAGTAAAGTATATTGTTCATAAAATTTTAGATATTAAACCCATCTACGGGTTGAATAATTAAGAAAATGATATGTTTTCTGAAAATACAATATTAAATTCATGAGGATGACTAGGCACAATATTATGAATATTTCTTACTTTACGTTTTACGACTGTTTTTTATCAAAATGTTTTAGTGAAATGCAACCCTGGTGATTATGTTTATTTATTCGCAGAAAGTACAGGAATTAAGTAAAAAATGATTATTTTGATTTAAATTGGCATGCGTAATAATGTCTAACTTTTTAATGGGAAATTATTTGGTTAAGTAAGATAGAATCTTAATAAAGTCAAAATTAACTCTGCAACACTGTGCGAATAATGCAAAAAAAGTGATAGTTTCTGTTTTGTTTAATCTTCTCTTCAAAAACACAGACAGTAAGGATATAAGTTTCAATTTTCTAAAATGAATGATATAACTATAAATAAGAATAATTATACAATAACATCGCTAAAAATGTATGGTAGCTGGCATTTTGTTTTCTCTCACCTATGATATATCATATTAAACTTTACCTTTACTATATATATATATATATATATATCTTCATCAACTTTTAGTTTTAGCTAGTGCTTGATTGCGAGGTGCGGATACCTTACTTAACCAATCAGATTTAATTTTACTTTTTAAAGCAGTACAATTCTTTTGATATAATGAAAAAGCCCTGATAGTTTTAGCCTCTGGCTTGACCTAATGTTTGAAATCATGTATTTATATAGCCAGGTATTATTATATATATATATATATATATATATATATATATATATATATATATATATATATATATATATCATGTTAATATTGAGGTTTTCTCTCTCTTTATAAGTAAATATCCATATATCTATATAGCTATATCATGTTAATGTTGCGATTGTTTCTCTCTTTATTACGTTCATATCCATACCGTTTGCCAGTTTGATGCGTTTGTAAAATTATTTTTTTTTTGCAATTATGTTAGTAAAAATCTGTAGTAGCCGACATTAGGTAAGAAATCATGTATCCTGCACTTAGACAGCCAACCAGGAAGTGTAATGTACCAGACATATTGGGTATGATGGTTAACCGTGTTGGTGGATTCCCAAAAACAAAGCATGTTTTGGGATAACAACGTACTGATAATAGTATAAGTTCTTTATGTACAGTTTTGTTGGAAACCAGCCGAAAACGTTTTCTGGGAACTCATCTCATTATTTATTAAGTTCAAACACATTGAAATCTGGCAGAACAAACTATACCTCATTTTCACTCATACATATTAAACCGATTGTATTCATAAATGTGTAATACATCTTTGAACTCACCAGAACTCCTATCAGCCCAGATGATATGATGTTAATGTGCTGTGATTTATGATGAAACACGTTAGTAAATTAAACGTTAAGTACCGTATATGTTATTTCATTTATAACTATGCACATGAAGGTGTTTTAATTTGCTTATATTACTTGATTTCTTAGAAAAGTTTTCCAATGTTTTTTTTTACATCAAGTCTACTGTGAACATATCAATAGTTATAATTTTTAGTACAAATTGTTTCTATATACTTTGTTTACTTATTTACAATATGATTTATTCTGATCTTAAGGTGTGGAACAGGGTGATATTTTGTAAAGTATCAAATACAATTTTCAAATTACGTATGATTAAAAGATTTTACAGTATACATTTGTTTATGTAACGAAAATAAATAAATTTCAAATTGTTTCTTTATTAATTTTTCATGTTCGTTAATGTGACCATGAGACAAAAATATATATTCAATTCTATTATTGTTTTTTTTTTTTAAAAAAAACAACACAATTATCTATATATTAGAACAAGAAAATATGTCACTTGATTTAATTTTGTTGTTTTCTGCATTTTTTGTATGAACATAATGTATGAGTGTTTCATTTTAGTGTATAATATTATTCTAACAGTGAAAGAAAAATGTGTGTGTGTGTGTGTTTATTTCGTAGTGGATGTTGTATATTGACAAAACATGTTATTTTTGTACTATGGCACTTGTATGTATGTTAAAGAGGTGTCAGTTAATCAGGTTGTGTTATCTTTGTACAATACTAATGTTCTGTGGAGTCAGTTGGTCAGTTCTGGTCAGTATCCAGGGAGAGAAAGCGTTGACAGCATGCTGTGATAAAGGTTGCTATTGTTGATACATGCTATGCTAGTAAATCTGATTGCAGGGCAGTTAGAAACTGATTTCGACCGAACAATGTCTAAAATTATTTCCTCTCTTTATATTAAAAATTTAGTTATATTCCCCAAATAAAACACCAGGGAATTCCCAGGCAGTGACACTGTACAATTATACACGGTATTAAATAACATTTTTGCAGTTAATATATTGGTTGTATGATGTTGGTCTATAAGTACCTTTCCATCATTCTGTGAACATCTTAGAATTAAATTACAGTTAAATCTAGTTCAGACTATTTAATATATTAAATATCTCCATTTAGAGTGCATTATTTAAATCAGTTTATATTATTGCAATATAATATTACACTTTTATTAATACATTTTTTTTATTAGGAGCCGGGCCCGATTAGCTCAGTCGGTTACGCGTCTGACTATTAATCCAGGGGTCGTCAGTTCGAATCCCCCGCCCGGCAACAGTCTCCGTGATGATTGCTATACGACATTGTGTCCCATTATCATTCGTCTATCACCACTGATTAAAGTGGGAAAGTTATCAATTACTTGTGGAGATGGGATGTGCTCGAGTACTTGTTAATCCCAGGAAACAGTGCTTAGGTTAACTGATGGTTAGCCCTCGATGGGTTAAAATGACGCTAAATGTTCAATCAATCAATCAATCAATATTTTATTAGGATGTTTCACTCATTTATTTTTACATACTGCCTTTAAACGTGCATAAATAGTTGATACATGTACATACCGTCACAGTATGACACCATCTCACAGATTAGTTCACTCTAAATTGTATAAGCAATATTTCAATTCCCTTCTAACTTGCCTCAAGTACATTAGGTGAATGTGTTAGAATGTGAAAGATTCCCATATAACTCATCTTGCTCAAGGATATTCGGTGAATGGGTAATAATGTGGTGTATTTTCATATAACTGGCCTAGCACAAGAACATAAGGTGAATGTGGTATAATGTGATAGATTCCCTTATAACTTGCCTTACTCAAGGACATTAGATGAAAGTGGTAGAATGTGGTAGATTCCCTTATAACTTTCCTAGATCAAGTACATTAGATAAATGTGGTAGAATGTGATAGATTCCCATATAACTTGCCTAGCTCAGGGACATAAGGTGAATGTTGTAGAATGTGATAGAATCCCTTATAACTGGCCTTGATCAAGTACATTAGATGAATGTGTTAAAATTATATATATTCTCTTATAACTTGCCTAGCTCATGGACATCAGGTGAATGTGCTAGAATGTGATAGATTATCTTATAACTTGCCTGGATCATGGGCATTAGGTGAATGTGGTAGAATGTGTTAGATTCGCCGATAACTTGCCTTGATCAAGGACATTAGATGAATGGGGTAGAATGTGGTAGATTCCCTTATAACTTGCCTTGATCAAGGACATTAGGTGAATGTGGTAGATTCTCCTATAACTCGTCCTGCTTAAGGACATTAGATGAATGTGGTAGAATGTGGTAGATTCCGTTAAAACTCGTCTTGCTCAAAGACATTAGATGAATGTGGTAAAATGTGATAGATTTCATTATAACTTGCCTTGCTGAAGGGCATTAGATGAATGTGGTAGAATGTGGTTGATTCCCTTATAACTTGCCTAGCTCAAGTACATTAGATAAATGTGGTAGAATGTGATATATTTCTTTATAACTTGCCTTCCTTAAGGATATAAGGTGAATGTGGTAAAATGTGATATATTCTCTTATAACTTGCCTTGATCAAGGATATTAGGTGAATGTAGTAGAATGTGGTAGATTCTCTTATAACTCGTCCTGTTCAAGGACATTATATGAATGTGGTAGAATGTGGTAGATTCCGTTAAAACTCGTTTTGCTCAAAGACATTACATGAATGTGGTAGAATGTGATAGATCTCTTATAACTTGCCTTTCTCAAGGGTATTAGATGAATGTGGTAGAATGTGATTGATTCCCTTATAACTTGCCTAGCTCAAGTACATTAGATAAATGTGGTAGAATGTGATAGATTCCTTTATAACTGGCCTTGCTCAAATACATTAGATGAATGTAGTAGAATTTGATAAATTCCTTTATAATTGGCCTTGTTCAAGTACATTAGATGAATGTGGTAGAATTTGATAAATTCCCTTATAACTTGCCTTGATCAAGGACATAAGGTGAATGTGGTAAAATGTAATATTTTCCCTTTTAACTTTCCTTGATCAAGGACATTAGGTGAATGTGGTAGAATGTGGTAGATTCCCTTATAACTCGTCTTGCTCAAGGACATTCGATGAATGAAGAAGAATGTGATATATTCCCTTGTTACTTACCTTGATCAAGGACATTCTATGAATGTGGTAGAATGTTGTAGATTCCCATATAATTCTACTTACGCAAGGACATTAGGTGAATGTGATAGAATGTGGTAGATTCCCTTATACCTTGCCTAGCTCAAGGACATGAGGTTAATGTGGTAGAATGTGTACCTTATAAGGTGCCTTGATCAAAGACATTAGGTGAATGTGGTAGAATGCGATATATTCCCTTATAACTTGCCTTGATAAAGGGCATTAGGTGAATGTTGTAGAACGTGGTAGATTCCCATATAATTCACCATACTCAAAAACATTGGGCGAATGTGGTAGAATGTGGTAGATTCCCTTATAACTTGCCTTAATCAAAGACATTAGGTGAATGTGGTAGAATGTGGTATATTCCCATATAACTCGCCTTTCTCAAAGACATGAGGTGAATGGTGTAGAATTTGGTAGATTCCCTTATAACTTGTCTACCTCAAGAACATTGGGTGAATGTGGTAGAATGTGGTAGATTCCCTTTTAACTTGCCTTAATCAAGTACATTAGGTGAATGTGGTAGCTTTCCATATAACTCGCCTTGCTCAAAGACATGAGGTGAATGGTGTAAAATGTGATAGATTCCCTTATAACTCGCCTTGATCATGGACATTAGATGAATGTAGTAGAATGTGGTTGATTCCCATATAACTTGTCGTGCTCAAAGACATTAGGTGAATGGAGTATAATGTGGTGTATTTTCATATAACTCGCCCTTGCACAAGGACATAAGGTGAATGTGATATAGTGTGATGCATTCCCTTATAACTTACCTTGCTCAAGGATATACGATGAATGTGGTGGAATGTGGGAGATTTCCTTATAACTTGATCAAGGACATAAGGTGAATGTGGTATAATTGGATAGATTCCCTTATAATTTGCTTTGATCAAGGACAGTTGGTGAATGTGGTAGAATTTAATAGATTCCCTTAAAACTTGTCTTGATCAAGGCCATTAGATAAATTGGGTAAAATGTGGTAGATTCCCTTATAGCTCGTCCTGCTCAAGTACATTACGTGGATGTGGTAGAATGTGATAGATTCCCTAATAATTTGCCTTGATCAAGGACATTAGGTGAATGTGGTAAAATGTGATAGATTTTCTTAAAACTTGACTTGATCAAGGACATTAGATAAATGGGGTAAAATGTGGTAGATTCCCTTATAACTTGCCTTGATCAAGGACATTAGGTGAATGGGTTACAATGTGTTAAATTCCCTTATAACTTGCATTGATCAAGGACAGTAGGTGAATGGGTTACAATGTGTTAGATTCCCTTAAAACTTGCCATGATCATGGACATTAGATGAATGTGGTAGAATGTGGTAAATTCCCTCATAACGTGTCTTGCTCAAATACATGAGATGAATGGGGTAGAATGTGGTAGATTCCGTTATAACTCGTCTTGCTCAAGGACATTAGGTGAATGTGGTAGAATGTGATAGATTCCCTTATAATTTGCCTTGATCAAGGTCATAAGGTAATTGTGCTATAATGTGATAGATTCACTGATAACTTGCCTTGATCAAGGACATTAGATGAATGGGGTAGAATGTGATAGATTCCCTTATAACTAGCGTTGATCAAGGACATTAGATGAATGTGGTAGAATGTGGTAGATTCCCTTAAAACTTGCCTAGCTCTAAGACATAAGGTGAATGTGGTAGAATGTGATTGATTACCTTATAAGGTGCCTTGATCAAAGACATTAGGTAAATGTGGTAGAATGTGATATATTCCCTTATAACTTGACTTGACCAAGGACATTAAGTGATTGTGGTAGAATGTGATAGATTCCCTTATAACTTGCCTAGCTCAAGGACATTAGGTGAATGTGATCGATTCCCTTATAACTTGCCTTAATCAAGGACATAAGGTGAATGTGATAGATTCCTTTATAACTTCCCTAGCTCAAGGACATTAGATGAATGGGGTAAAATGTGATAAATTCCCTTGTAACTTGCCTAACTCAATGACATTAGGTGAATGTTGTAGAATGTGACAAATTCTGTTATAACTTGCCTTGATCAAGGACATAATCTGAATGTGGTAGAATGTGATAAATTCCCTGATAACTTGCCTAGCTCAAGGACATTATATGAATGTGGTAATATGTGGTAGATTCCCTTATAACTCGTTCTGCTCAAGGACATTAGGTGAATGTGGTAGAATGTGAATATTCCGTTATAACTTGCCTAACTCAAAGACATAAGGTGAATGTAGTAGAATGTGATAGATTCCCTTATAACTTGCCTTAATTAAGGACATAAGGTGAATGTGGTAGAATTTGGTAGATTCCGTTATAAATTGTCTTGATCAAGGACATTAGGTGAATGTGGTAGAATGTGGTAGATTCCCTTATAACTTGCCTAAATCAACGACATTAGGTGAATGTGGTAGAATGTGGTAGATTCCCATATAAGATGCCTTGCTCAAGGTCATGAGGTGAATGGTGTATAATGTGGTAGATTCACTTATAACTTGCCTAGCTCAAGGACATAGTGTGAACGTATAATGTGAAAGATTACCTTATAACTTGCCTTACTCAAGGACATAAGGCGAATGTAGAAGAATGTGGTTGATTCCATTATAACTTGCCAACTTGAGGACATAAGGTGAATGTGGTAGAATGTTATAGATTCCCTTATAACTTGCCTTGATCAAGGACATTAGGTGAGAGCGGTAGAATGTGATAGATTCGGTAATAACTTGGCTTGATCAAGGACATTAGATGAATGGGGTAGTATGTGGTAGAATCCCTTACAGCTCATCCTGCTCAAGTACATTAGGTGAACGTGGTAGAATGTGATAGATTCCCTTATAACTTGCCTTGATCAAGGACATTAGATGGATGGGGTAGAATGTGATAGATTCCCTTATAATTTGCCTTGATCAAGGACATTATGTGAATGTGGTAGAATGTTATAGATTCCCTTAAAACTTGCCTTGATCAAGGACATTAGATAAATGGGGTAGAATGTGGAAGATTCTCTTATAACTTGCCTTGATAAAGGACATTAGGTGAATGTGGTAGAATGTGATAGATTCCCTTATAACTTGCCTTGATCAAGGACATTAGATGGATGGGGTAGAATGTGATAGATTCCCTTATAATTTGCCTTGATCTAGGGCATTAGTTGAATGTGGTAGAATGTGATAGATTCCCTTATAACTTGCCTTGATCAAGGACATTAGATGAATGTGGTAGAATGTGATAGATTCCCATATAATTTGCCTTTCTTAAGGACATTAGGTGAATGTGGTAAAACGTGGTAGATTCCCTTATAACTTTCCTAGCTCAAGAACATAAGATGAATGTGGTAGAATGTGATAGATTCCCTTATGACTTTCCTTGATCAAGGACATTAGGTGAATGTGATACATTCCCTTATAACTTGCATTGATCAAGGACATTAGGTGAATGTGGTATACTGTGATAGATTCCCTTAGTACTTGCCTTTATCAAGGACATTAGATGAATATAGTTGGTACAGATTAGTTCAACTATTTTGATCCATTCTCATGAACTGGTACCGATATATTGTCCCGTGAAGTTTAAATACATAGTGTATAAACTGTATGTGTTGATACAAAACTATAGATCTATTTACAGGAAATTGTTTATTACCATATGATAAAATATTGAAGGTAGTGCTTATATAGCATATGTAAAACATTGATAAAATATTTTTGAAACAGAAGATCATCTATGGCTTACACTATATTTTAAATTACACATCAAAAACGTACTTGTTTAGATATCACAAATATAAATTTGGATCTTAATAGAGAAAATCTCAGCATAATATCTAAAGATAAAGTACTTGGCATATTTATTAATGACAACATAATTTGGAAAAATCATGTAGATCATATGTAAAATAAATCCATGAAAAATTTGGCTTCTGTCAAGAATTAAACAATATCTTAGCCTTGACCATAGAGTTCAGTTTTATAAACCTTATATTCAACCTCATGAAGATTACTGTAATTTTGTATAAGTTGGCACCTGTCAAATGAACCAAGATAGAATTTTAAGGCTCCAAAAACGTGCTTGCAAAATCATCTTGAATAACAATGATTAAAACACACTAGAAAGCTTGCAGGAGTTTAAAAAACTAACAGTTTTTGATAGGATTTATTTCCGGAAAACAAAATTTATGTACAAAATAGTGAAGTCCAATAACCTCAGCCGAAATCAATGAAATGTTTTACTTCAGACAAACAAATAAAAATACTCCTGTAACACGGTCAAATTCTTCAAACAACATCAAACTAGCTAAACCGAACAAAGAATTATTTAAACAAAGTATATATATATTTGGTCAAATAAAATGGAATAATCTTCCAGAAAATATCAAAGCAAAACTTTTGTTATAGCATACCATGATACCAAAGCAATCTAATCAGATGGATGAAAATTGTATAATTCAATTTGTTTTCTGTACAACAGTGTTCAAAATCATGTAAATAGTAACATACTGCCACTGCCTTATATAAAATTAACAAACCACTTTTAATGTTGACATGTATTGTTTTCCTGAAGTGAATGTGTGTATGTGTGTGTGAATATCATGTGGGAAGAGAAATGTTTTAGCATTTTTTTTCACTGAATATTTCATGTATAATTTTATTTGTATCTCATTTTTGTATATTTTGTAAATAATAGAGGGCCGCATGGAAGATTAGTTTTAAACTAAATATGTAACCCTCAATAAATAAATTAGCTAAATCTTATCTTAATTCTTGCTGGATTATTTCAGATAATGTTAAATAAGTATCTCCTGATATGCTTGACCAACTTATATTGTTCTTATATATTATTCTAGTATTGCAATTGTAGTATTTAGGGTATTATATATACATGGTGTGCTTTCAAGTATTCGCACATATATCATTTTACTGCAATGGTTAATAAATTATTAAAGCAATTTTAAGGTTTGAAAGACATATGTAACTAAATGCTCAATTAAATAATGTTAAAGCAATGTGAGCTATCCGTTCACTTTTGCGCATTATGTAATAATTATAGCTTATATACCCCTGAGTTTTATATTAATTGCCGTACATTTGGTACTTATTTCCTGAAAAAGTTGTTGTTTTACAACAGTATCGAGCGTGCTGTCCGTTCGACAGCTCTTGTATTTTTTTCTAGAGTTTTTTTTCTGTGTTAAAAGAAATACTCTGCCTTATTTTAGCTTGACCCTAGGGGTGGGCCTTCTTTACTAAATCTATATAAGAGAAATGCAAAAAAACGATATTTCTTATGACTGAATAGACTTATGTGAATGTTTTTTGGTGTGATTTGTTATTGCTGACATGACGATTGATATCTATGTCAATTTCATGGTGTCCACCCCTATGAGGTCTTAGGGTGGATCATAGATTCATAAAGCTTTATGCCATTAAAGATTTTCAGGTGACCGTTGAGGCCAATAGGTCATTTGTTTAAAGTTTGTTTTGTATTAAATCAAATAATTTAACCAATTTCATCTTTGGTATCTTTTCACACACCATTCCCTACCACAATATACTAACCCACAGATTTTTGTTTAATTATGAATAGACCAAAGTATTATGATGTAGATAGATGCTATGATAACACTTGTATAGATGATCAAACCAGTTTAATGAAAAAAACAACAGAGGGGGATTCTATAGCCAGTTTATTTTCATTCCTATATTTTCAAAAGTATAGCTTGGCTATTTCCATTATAATGACAAACTATGCTTCAACAAACAAAATAGTCTACTTGAGATAATTACACAATATTATTATAGAAAAGAGTGGCGAGTGTAAATAATAAAGATATTATTGTTTACCACTCTGTAATCCCAAGTTTCATATTGTTGTTTACTTCACTTTAATTACAAACTTTGCTAATAATCTACTAGAGATAGTTTCTTGTAAGCATTATATTTACCAAGGTTTATATTAGCAGTGCTTGATTATATTTACTATTATGACAAACATATCCATTCAACTTCAGGTAGTAACAAGAAAATAAGGGCGAGTGACATGTTATAGCTATTATATAATATTATAATATGTTATGTTCATCCCTTTCACAAACTCCGTTATCCAAGTTTCATATTTTTGATTGTGGAGCTTGGTTGTTTTCACTTTAATAAGACACTGCAACAAATAATGTAATTTATTTGAAAGAAGTAACCTTATGTATTTTATAAAAAAAGGGATGCAGGTGAAAATATTGCAGCCAATATATGATTAGTCCCTGAACAGTATTTTTTTACTTCTTAAATTCAATTGTATTTCCTTATGTTACATGTTACATACGACATACCAACAAAGATAAAGCCATAGCTTTTCTCAAAATAAGAGTTAGAATTTAATGACCTTGATTTGGTCGTGACTCAATAAAATAAATGTTAAAACAACCAAGTTTAATTTAGCAGTGTTATTGCTTTTATTTTACATTACTGCCCCCAAACAGGTTTATCCGTGATATATCCTTTTATATCTATTATATGTATCATGACATTGTTTTAAAAAACATTTCTGAACAGTTCCATTTTTAGAATTAGATTTTAAGTCAATAAAATAGTTGGCATTTTTTAAACCTTGATGAGATTTGGTCTAATTTGCTAATTTTATGTTTGTTTTCAATGCGCTATCTACATTTCACTATGTCATGTCATTATATTGTATAACTATTTTTTCTTGTTCCAACTTAACATATATGTTGTTAACTTGTACAGATATGGTGTTAAATATCAAATATTTGTTATTCATTTTATATTCTTACCCAAAACTCACTTTTCTTACTCGAAATTCACTTTCCTTACTCGAAACTCACTTTCTTTACTAAAAAAAACATTTTCATATGGTTCTTCAATTGACTGTTAATTCTATTTTTCTCTCGGGATTAAAATATATTCACTTTACTCTGTGTTTGAGTGTATATTGCCAATTCAGGAGGGTTAGGATATCTATCATTATTTGTTAATCTATAAGTTAGTTTCACTACATTTTATCAAGAAAAACTAACATTTACCTACCATTCTTTTATTTAACATATAAGGTAGATGTTTACCCAGATTCGCACTCAATCCTAGTACAATAAGTGCCTGAACCTAATCTTCTGACAATTGAGAAGTTTACTGTTTGTATACCTGCTAGCTAATCTATGTGTTTGGTATTGTGCAAATAACTGAAACATCTGCAAAAGTGCTATCAGCGTCGGCTAATATATGGGTCAGTAGGGATTCGTGAAATCAACTGCCATGGCAGAGAACAGCTATTATAATCATTGCAATAGCCATTAGCGTCAGATGGAGAAATTTATAGACTGAATAATGTTAGTTACTCAAGAATATACCAGACCATGGTCAAAAGATGTGTCTTTGTACCGTTAATTGAAATTTACCTGACTAGCAAAATTAGGAATTATTAATAAGTATACATAGAGATATATAATGTTATTGTAAGTATATGCTGATGCACATACATGTAGTACAAACAGAAAAAATATGTAACGCAATACACAAAATGACAAACCAAATTTTTTTTAAATAGTTGTTATGGATATTTATGTGATATTGCACTGTACAAGGTTTCTCTTTAATTATTATGCAGACTGTTGTTACTGATATGGCTTTTTTGTCGCAATGGCATATTAAGAAAAAGTAATTTGGTATTAGTTTATATGTTATAAATTCAATAAAAAAATTTATGTAGTGGATGGGCTTGTGAAGTGACTTACTTAATTGATGAGGCGGACTTTATATAATAATATGCAAATTATAATCCGCCACAATCTAAATTGTCATTCATTATACATTGGTTTAGAATTTTGATATCGTATTTACAATTTATATAAACTATAAGAACTTTGGTTTAAAAATACCAGAGTGTGACATTGGTAAGTTAATATTCAAAACTTTCAAAAAATAAAACCGAATATATGTATATATATTATTGTTCTTTAGGAATGCATAAAGAACACTTTTGAAAATAATAAAAACAATCTGTCAAATGCAAACAATGTCCAACGAATACGTTATGAAAGAAAAACCAACATTTTTTTATTATATTGCTCGGAGTCTTTTAAACTTCTAGATTGTTTAAATTTGCACTTTTCATATGATTGTTACTTTTTCTAATAGCAGAGTGTTTCACGTACATCAAATGTTGTATTCAATTGAAAATATTCAAAATCTTAGACACTTGAAAGTTCTGTGTGTATTAGTTTATAAAAAGGTATTACAAATGACGAAATTTTACCATCTCGTGGTACTTAAAGTTAACGAACAAGCAATTGGATAGTGCGATCCTCAACTTAGTGGTACAAAGTATTTTCTTAAATCTTCATCTGGGATCACCATTGAAATAGGCCCTAGGTATTTGATATTGCTTGAAACCATTGGTTTTATGTGTCCCAGATTTAAAGAAGACGCTTTAGTACAATTTAAATGCATTTTACATAGATATGATTTAAGTACATGTAAGTACTTCAACATTGTAAATTTATTAAGGACAATACATGCAGTCTGATGTAACTAATATTGAATTATGTTTTGTGTAGTTTGGTCTTCCGCTAAATAAATTACGTTTAACATGACAAAACACAAATTGAAAAAAATTGCACTTAATAATTTATTCATTATATCGATTTAAAACATCGCCTAGTGCTTTATCTTTAATATCTTTTCTACTATGAACCTTTACAATGTATTTTCAATTTCTAAGTTAATATAAGTTAATATATTTGAACAATTTGTATCAATATCATTTTATAATTATGTTGATGGAAACGATTCCACAAATATACGAACATAAAGCAATAAGAACCAGCAATTTGTGTATTAGCAACAATTTATCAGCAATGATACGTGTGCAGTGTAGTGTATCTCTCTGGAGCAGAGAGTACTAACCCTCTTCAGACAACATTACTGCTTAATGAACGGGTTGTGTAGTTCATGTTTGTAAACTGCAATATGAAATAAACTGTTAATTGGTATAAAATCTATTGAATGGAATAGTTGTCATTTACATGTGTTACCACTTTTGATAATGAAATAATTAGTGATGCTATTTTGATAATAAAATATACATGTTGTTTGGAGACAAGTTTATTTTCAATGAGTAGTGATGATACAAATAACTCAGAGCCAGGAATATATACGCAAAGAGAGTTCACCAGGAAACAAACGTTTAAATGGTATGTATCCAGTTATCAATTTCTGCATATTCAATTAACATTTTATTTATTTACTCTTGAAAATCTAAATGTGCAAAATAAACAAAACTGCGAAAATTATTTCTTAAACGTATGTTCTTTAAATTTAAACTCTATATATTATGCAGACTAAATGCTCACAATGGTTAAGTTGATTCAAAACATTCCACAATGATTTTTCAAACAACGAATTTTACTAGCGTAACGCTTTTTTAAAGAAACTATATAAACATGTATATTTGTTTACCTATTAAATACATGAACTCATGATATGATAAATTATTTTAAATATTTTAATGCAATCTTGATATAACTTTGTTGTATATTGTTAAGATATCTTTAACAGGAGTCAATGTACACTTCAAATTTGAAAACGTCAATGAAACACTGTAGGTATTCGATCACACATTTTAATTTCAGTTTCCTGAAAAGATGTTGCACTTGATGTTGAAAAAATTGGAAAGTGTCTTCAAGAAAAGTGTTGTTACGATGTATACCTGAAGCGTTAACTGTAGATAGTGTTTGGAGATGGCGCCAGAAATAACATTTACTTGCCCAAGGATGTTTGAAAATGTTGAAGCTACTTTTCAGAGACACATTTAATGGTAGAAATCAAATCATCGAAGGAAAGCTTGTTTGCAAGTAAGTAATCATTTGATATTGCAATATATTAGAATATGTATTTGTACATATGGGCAGAAGTACCAGTACACACAATTTATATTGAGGCAGTCTTAATGATATAATTTTGAGATTAAAAATCATATCCATTCAATGTGTATGCTACTGGAGATATATGCAGTAATTACATTTATAGTTATCATTGGTGTGGTTTTTTCTTACTTTCGGCTTGAACATTCTAGAAAAAGATGAATGTACGCAACCGGCATCGGCTCTGATGTCAGCTTCCAATCTTCGTTTTAAAAAGTTTTTAAAATTGTTCATTTATGTGTAGGGCTTGAAGTTATTTGCATATAACTTGGCATAACTGTACATGCTTATGCTCTAAGGCATTATATTTTTGAATGGGTTTTAACACCATTTTTCAACACATTTCATGTTATATATGGCATATCTCGTTTTACTGGTGGAAGAAGACCTCAGACTGAGTAGAACCACCGTCCTTCCGCAAGTAACTGGCAATATTTCTCAAATAAAATTTTGGTGTGAGCAGGACTTGAACCTACGACCCTAGCGGTGAGAGGGAAGTGATCTTTAGACGGTGCCTTAGACCACTCAGCCATGGAGGACCCTAGTATGTAACATATCAGGCTACAAAATTCAAGGACAATGTCGTATTTGAGTGCAAAAATGTCACATTTATTGTCTCATAATTGTACATAAGTGTGAAGTTATACGAATGGAACTTGACATGATAGTGCGTGCTTATATTCTGAGACAGTGCAATCAACTATATCAGTTACCATCGCATGTATTGGCTTAATCTTCACACAAGACTTCACAGTAATCAAGCATTTGCATTATATAATGCAAATTACCGCCCTTGTATGACTTATAATATAGAAATTCTGGTTAAAGTGTTGCGTGCAAATACAATTAATTTCATATCTCATAAAACACTCCATGTATTTGATGTAACTTTAAAAAAGTTTTTGCAGTATAAATCAAACTACATTAATGAACAGGGGTAATTATTGCTATTATTTTCTTAATTATGGCCCTTTTTTGTGTCTAGAATATTTGGTTAAAATATATCTCTCAGAAGCCACTGTATGTATTTGACTGAAACTTCATAGAAGGTTTAAGCTATGTAATTCCATAAATAACTCTTTTTATCTGGATTAGCCATCAGTATCTGAGTTTGTACTTTGTCACAATATAATTCGAATAGCCTTTTTTTTTACTATTCGGAGAATAAAGAAAGCTATTCTACTCACTCGGGCATCGGCGTCAAACATTGGTTAAAGTTATGCATGCAAGTGCCTATCTCAATAACCATTGCATGTATTGACTTGAACTTTTATACAAGACTTCCCAGTCATCAAACCTACTCCAATAACTAAGTTAAGATAACTCTTGGGTGGTTATAATGCAAAAGTATTGCCTTTATTTGACTTAAAAATTATTGTTAAAGTTTTGCGTGCAAGTACCATCAAGTCCATATCACAACAAACATGCAATGTATTTAATTGAAACTCAACAGTCTTTCCATGTATTGGATGGATTGAAATTTCATTCACAGTATTGCAGTTATAAGCTCTACTCAATTTAGTAAGTAAGATAAATCGTGTAAGCTTGGTGTTGTCATTAGTCTCAATCAAATTTGTACTTTTGTGACAAATATTCGAATAGTCGAGCACGCTGTCCCTCCGACAGCTCTATGTTAAATTTTGTTAAATATCACATGAAATATCCTCCCCTACCAATTTTTATTGATTTTCTTTTGCTTTTTATAAAAGAAATGCTCTGCCCAATTTCAATTGTGTTGCCTACCAAGAGCACTCTGACCCCAACCATACCTTTCCTACCCATTTTTTATTTTGTTTTGCATTAAATATGAAATACTCTGCCTGATTGTAATTTTGGAAGCTACCAAAGAGCCTCCCTCTATATTATTATGTTAAGATACTTTGCTATGTTTAAATCTTGTCTGAGCCTTATACCCTATTTTCTACCCCATCATATTTCTTTTTTTGTTTTTCTATTAAATTAGATTTACTCCGCCGTTTCAATTTTGCGTCTGTTATTTTCCTCACCTCCATTTCACATACATGTTAGTACTATAGTGCTGATATTTGTATATGTTACATACTTCTGGTATTAAATTTTGTTTTGTGGCAACACTAGAAAAGTCGAGTTAACGCTGTTCACTTACAGCTCTTGTATTCAATGGGACCAAAACTACAATGTATAAAACAAAATTTATAATATGTTAAAATTGATTATACGTAAAAATGGATACATAATTGACAAAAAGTTACTACTTGGTGAATAATAAATACTATTAAATTTGTATTATGACAGTAAAGCATGGAGGTGTCATGAAGGTGTCTGAAAAAACATACAAAAGAAAAAGGAAAATGTATATGGATGGAGTACATGTGTTTGACCGAAAATGGACATCAGAAAAAAACAAAAAGGTATCACTCTCTGTTTGGAACATTAACATAAAACAAAAAACCTATTTCAATTTGATATAATAATCATAGCAATTTTAACAAGAGAAATGTTGTTACCGTTGTCATCATACAGAATTAACAAAAAAAGTATGACTAAGTTGTGTTCAGAGCATGACTATATCTCATTCAAAGTTAGACACACATATTACATATATATATAATAATGGGACTAACACCAGTAACTCCATCAAACATATTGTCCGCAGATTCATTTATATGGAGTTCTGAACGCATTGTTTAACATCCACTGATTCGATTACTTAATAGATCAAGATATTTAGATATTTTTGATTTTGAGTCGGTGAGACAGATATATAATTATTATTATTATTAGTAGTAGTTATTCCGGAACATAATTCATAATGATGTCAGCCAATAACAATTTTAAACTGTAGCAATAAAATTACGAGACATATATAAATTATGTTGTAATATATAAAGACTGAGAAGGTTAATACTTTCATTTTCATAATAATATATATTACCAACAATTCCACTGAGAATAAACATTTAGGTTATGCGTATCTAATTAACCAGCCGGGCCTGATAAGCTCAGTCGGTTACGCGTCTGATTATCAATCCAGGGGTCGTGAGTTCGAATCCTCTGCCCGACAACAGTCTCCGTGATGATTGATATACGACATTGTGTCTCATTATCATTCGTCTCTCACCATTGTTTCAAGTGGGAAAGTTATCAGTTAATTGCGAGACGAGGTGTGCTCGAGTACTGGTTTATCCCAGGAAACAGTGGTTAGGTTAACTGATCGTCTGTTAGCCCTCGATGGCATAAAGATGACGCAAAATATTCACTAAATATATTCAATCTAATTATCCAAGATTATGTAACTAGTATTCTAGAAATTCTTATGTTTTGAGGGCAGACTTTAGCAACCCTATATACCAGGGATATATTATTTTTCTTGAGTAATCGCACATACCTCTGAAAAACAACATGAGATATAGCAGCTATGCTTTTCAAAACTATTTGTTTGGTTATGATATATTTTGATGAAATTATTATAGATAATTTGCAAAAATAATGATTACGAACTACAATTTCCATCCGAGAAATTGAATAATGTTTAGTTTACTTGTAGCAAAAACCGATTTATACACAACTCAAATGGCAGTTCTTATCTGATCACCGAGCATGATACCAGTAATCACCACATGCTGGGCAATGGTACTTAATCTATACGGCTATTTTGTTCATTTACAACCCCCATTAGATCTTAATTAAACACCTCATTAAAGACCGGAGTAACAGTATAAACGTCAGCAGCAACGAAAAATGGCCTTTCCCACTGATTTTCTGTATTCGCTTAAATAGTGACGATGTCTTTTTAAATTTAAAATTCATACCTAATTTATTTGATTGAAAATGAGCAAAACTGTTGATGAATACATGAGTGTATGTCATGTTGATTTAAAGTTTATAAATAAAAAAAATATTCTTTGAAAACCTTTTTAAATTTAAATAAAGATATTGCCAGTTTTTATTATAGGATTGTGTGCATTGTGCCGAGTATACATTAAAAAAGGCAAATTTTCATTATTAATGTAAGAAACATTTTGTTAATTTAGAAATCATTGTGTATCCATTTGCAAAATACACTCCGTCATGTAGCCACTTCTAACTCAATTTGACCAATGAGAACAGAATTATTAGTATGCATTATAATGTTGATTACCAGTATTATAAATAGTGACCGGCCCCAAGGGACCAGTCATCTTATCTCTCATACATCAATAGTTCCCACAGCTATCAATCCAAACCCCATGTAGAGATAAGAGCAAGCAGACCAGTAGTTTAGCCAACCATCTGTTTTAAATATGCTGAACGGCCAACCATACCGGTTTTCGATAAAGTGAACTCCGCCCTTCTTACTTTGATAATACATAGCTTTAAATATCTACACACTAGGCATACATACTTACAAATGTATCAATCAACAATGGAAATATGTAAAAGTATTTTATACATCAGTACCAGGCCCCGGTTTCACAAAAATACTTAAGTCTCTTATTTTACTTAAACTCAATAGTGTGCTCAATTTTATACTGAAATTGAGCACACTATTTGAGTTTAAGTAAAATAGCAGACTGAAGTATTTTTGAGAAACCTGGCCCAGGGCTTCTAAAATCACCGGTTTTACGGTTTTTGGACCGATTTCTACCGTTCAAAACCGGGTTTCGTTTCAAAATTGAATAAAAAATCGGTCCAGATATTTTCTATCGGACGTATAAATTACCCCTATCATGCTTTACTAAGCTGTGAAATATGCCTTGTGGCAATAACATTCTATTGTTTTGTCACCCGCTGTGCAAAATGAGGTCAATTTTGACTAAGCCATTACAGATATGTAAGGGAGTTCAAGGGTGGATTCAGAGCGGGGTGGAGCACGCACCACCTAAATTTTGGCAAGCAAAGGTTTTTCTTCTACACGTTCACCCTGAACTCAAATAACCATCTTAACGATTTGTGTTTAAACAAATTAAGCACGTATTTGATATACCTAAAATATGTACAAACTACTTCTAGCATGATGCTTGAGTATATTCTACTGTCGCCCAGTGTTTGGTCGTTTTTTTTAAAGTTTTTTTCCTTGTCGTTAGATCTATATCAATTCTGGTAATTTTACGCGAAAAAGTTTGTTATGGCGGCACCATCAACGCGAGCAAAAATTAAAAAAAAAAGCTGAATAGCTTTTTTTACATGTATATCATCATCTGCAGAAAGTCAAACGCAGAAGAAAATGTATGTTTTTTTGCATGTCATGAAATGTGTAAATGATTTTAAATAGACCAGTCTGCTAAAAGATGTATACAATTAAAATATCTACACTGCCTAGACCAAACTTTCAAAAGCACCGAGACAGAAACAACTAAACTGGTAGACAAACTGAGACAAACAAATAATCAATACAACACTAAAATCTATGTTAAACTTTCATCTATTTTCATTC
This sequence comes from Panopea generosa, assembly GCA_029582155.1. Classification (NCBI taxonomy): domain Eukaryota; kingdom Metazoa; phylum Mollusca; class Bivalvia; order Adapedonta; family Hiatellidae; genus Panopea; species Panopea generosa. The sequence goes on from CM055907.1 coordinate 47,285,825, forward strand.
AACGTTATATTAAAAAAAAGATTTAGCCAGAAAAACAATATGCCATCGGCCTGCTCCTAACAAGATAGTGATGTGCTATGATTGGTGTCTAATACAAATCTAAGTGGTGCAGTAGCGTAATAGGTAAGGCGTGCGCCTGTCAATCTAGAGGTTAAACGTTCGAGCCTGCCAAGCGATATTTTTTTTTTGTAAATAAAAAAGTTTATAAAAAAAATTCAAGGTTTACGTGTTATTATGTTTATCTTTATTCAAAAGAATTAAGTTATAAATGTTTATACATTCACTTAAGTATAATTTGCCGCCCTATACCCCCGAACCCTAACATCAATTCCTGGATACGCACATGCGCGCTCCCTCTAAACTGAAATCCTTGATCCGCCCCTGGAGTTTTTCGGAAGAGTCTATCGCTACGTAACAGGCCTTCGATGTGTGATTTGCGACCCATATCGGTTCATTAAAACGGTTTTGCTTGCCGTAATGTGTTAAATTGTTTGCTCGTGACGTTTATTTTTTCAAAGTGATCAAAGCTGAGACTTCGGACCAAAAATGGCTTGCGTCTTTAAAATATTTTATAAAAATGCACAGTATTACTTGTTTGTTTGAGCTTTTTAACAGTGACTTTAATTATGAAATTAATGACATTAATTAGAAAAGTGACCAGGACCGATTTTTATTTTGATGTCAGACTGGAATTATTTGCGTTAACCATAACGTTTGGAAAAATAGTTGTTCACAAAGTACATACCGTTGATATATTTTATCCATTAATTTAATATATTTCCTCCATATTACTAACTTCGCAATCCAAAAACATGCTTCAATTTTCAAAAAGAAACGACATAAACATGTCACTTTCAAGGACTTGAAATCATGTACGTTTCACCCGTACAATATCTCTTTGATGTTAGCCGACGAACGGTGACGTCACAGTCATCAAAGAGACGACAGCGAACGTGTTGTTTCATTCAGTACATGCAATGAAATTGTGCAGTTTGTTTGTGTTCATTTAAAAAAGGATTTCGTCGATGAGTTTTATATTCCATTTTAAATATCTTCCATTAGATGCAAACGCTTTTTTAATGAATTGATAATATTATGATAGGAGACAGAGTTGAAAGTGGTTGTACGCAATTTTACATATAATCATATATAGTTTAGCGAGAATAATACTGCTATTGACTAGTTTGTCTGTATAAATGACACATTCAATAAAAAGTGATTCTAACAATGCTCAAAGCATTCAGTACTAACATTATAACAATTAAAAATATGTGTGGATCTCTGTGGGGAAAATAGTGTGGCTCGGAAAATCAACCAAAAATAAACCATAATGTATGTCACGGGATTTGAACCCGGATCACATACTCCATAGATATTACCACTGCGTTCGGTAGTGTGAATTTAAGTATAGATTTTCGATGATGCCTGGAATATTTTGAATGAGTTGGCTATAATTGAGATCATTATATGCTAAATCATTTATGTGACTCAACGGGTCAGGTCTAATTCAAATGTTGGAAATAAAAGCAAGTTTAAAACATGTTTTTAAGGTAAACAATGGTATTTTGTACCAGACATTATCCATCCAAATAGCCACCATTTGTGCTAAATTTTACAATTTTGCCAGTATTTTATTTAATTAAAAAGGTATCATGTTGTCCTTGTCCTAAATGTATGTCCATTTGATAATTTCATTTTTCAAATCTGCGAGATATCTTTTTTAGTTTAGTATGACTCTTTTATTCTTAATCTAAATTTGTCACAAAATGTCACCAGTAGAGTATACTGGTCGTACATAGCTCTTGTAAGTTATCAGGTACACCCAAATATATTGTTCGAGTTGAAACAATTTCACAATAGTCATGATATATTCATTTAACACGTAAAAGCGTGCACATTTTAAGTGGCCGCCAGAGAGGCCGTGTCATAAGTTTAGTTTTGTGCTAATGCATGTAAACGTATGGGTATATCTTCCTTACACGGCAAAAGTGTACAAGGGGCCTCTCTTGTAGATTCAATACTGCAGATTTAGCCGCGTTTGTCACGGATTGAACGGGGGAAATAGGGATTTGGGCGTAATGTTTGCTATAAAACCCATTGTCTTCTAGCTCTCGCGGGAATAGTCGATAGTACGTTGTTGGAACAGAGATTGGACGGCAAACTCACAGGCAAAATGTGCCTAAGCCATCCAGGATCTAAGCCATCCAGGATTTAAGCCATCCAGGATCTAAGCCATCCTGGATATAAGCCTCCCGGAGTGGAGCTAAGCCTTTAGGGTGTGTAAGCCCTTCAGGTGATTCTACACGAGAATCAACATAACGTTTACGAGCGGTGGAGACGGTCCCCGTACCTGCGCAACAGGGCCAGGTCATAGTATCGACACCCCGGGACACGAGGTGGGCCCGTTATCAGTCCTCACTGGAGGAACGTCATCCACAACCTCACTGGAGGTTAACCATCATTAGATCACGTCATCAACCCTTATAGAAGGCATTTGATGACAATCACCCATTGAATTCGCGCATCATCATCTTCATGAGCTCTCGCGCATCACAGTTATCGCGCTAGATCATAGATCAACATTGGTTTAGCTTTAACAACATTTTAGTGTCTTATAAATTAAGTATTTAGAACAATACTAAGAACGTCTTAAACGTTCATAAGAACATTCTTTTCATATTTCATTTGTGTATTCGCTTGTTTTTTTATATATAATTGTATATATATTGAACATATTTTTAAAGTTGTATTAAACTTATGTAAATGTATTCTCCGTCATTGATTCTTTCGTGAGTTAGCCCAACACTAAGGTCATCCTGTGACAACTGGTTTTCAGAGTAGTGGGATTTTGGGCGACTACGAAGGGAAAGAATCAATAAGTGATCTTTATTATGATATACTAAATCTCTACTTATTATTTTAGAATTGTGTACCACCCTCTGATCCATCAAGGCGACTGTCGACGATCACGGCCAAAGCTTGGAAGACAAGTCAAGACACGACAAGGGTAGGGTGAGTCCAAACTTTTGTTTTGTCCGTTCTTTCCTTGGCGCGAGGTCGCAGTGGTCTACACGAGTGGGTCTGAGGCACTTTTTGCTAAATAATTTGTTTTACCTCCCTTGATATACCAATAGTATCCAATCAGGTTGGCGAACAAGACGTTCTACTCATGTTGTGACACTCGAGTAAACTTATATTGATGGGGGAGTAAATAAATATGTTCATGTCATACACATTTCTATGATTGTTTAAGGTTTATGTCTAATATCAAATATAGATATTTTATGTAGTGTATATGTTTGTGGAAGCTAGATACTATCTATACATAACCGTTAGTAGTTAGCGCTAGTACAAATGTGTATGTAACTTGTCCTATGATGATGCCCAGGTATTTACTGAGGACACAGTGACTTGCCAGTAGTAGTTAGTTGAGTAGGATTATTAGTGACGTGTGTATTGTAATATTGTAGTGTGTAGTCCACAATGTCTATAACCATGACGTCCATAAAGGATCTTACGGAAATGGGTAAGGAGTTAGGGTATGCTGGAGAGGAGCTTAGATCCTTTGTTAAAGACGAACAGGCTAGGGAAAGGGAATTTAGAATTAAGGAAAGAGAATTAGCAAAGCAGGAAAGAGATGAAGAAAGTAGATTAGCTAAAGAGAAGCTAGAAGCTGATAAAGATAGGTTAGAATTAGAAAGTAGACTAGCCACAGAGAAGTTAGAATTAGAAGGTAGGTTAGCTAAAGAGAAGCGAGATGATGAAAGTAGATTAGTAAGGGAGAAGCAAGCGTTAGAACATGAGAGGTTCGAAACAGATGGTAGACTAGCTAAGGCTAATGCAATGATGGAGAGGGAGCAAAAAGAGTATGAGCATAAGTTAGCTTTAGAGTTGGAAGCGGCTAAGGCACATAGTAAGGATAGTAAAATTGAAGAGAAAGGTAGTTATTCTGGGAAGTTAAAAGGTTCTAAGTTACCATACTTTGATGCTGACCACGATAACATGGACAGTTACTTGTTACGGTTCGAGCGTTATGCTGAGTTACAGGAATGGACCAAAGCTAAGTGGGCAGTTCATTTAAGTGCGTTATTGAGAGGCAAGGCCTTAGACGTATTTTCTCGATTGCCTAGTGTAGATGCTCTTGACTATGACAAGTTAAAGGATGCTCTTTTAAAGAGATTTGAGTTAACTGAAGAAGGTTTTAGAAAGCGGTTTAGAGCTTGTCTGCCTGAGAAAGGCGAATCATTTATTCAGTTTATTAGTAGGTCTAGAAATTACTTAGATAGGTGGTTAGAGTTAGGGAAGGTAGCGCAGACTTATCAGGGCCTCATAGATTTCTTGTTGCGGGACCAGCTATTCAATGTTTGTAGTAGAGATCTGTTCTTATTTCTAAAAGAAAGAAAACTAACTAGTGTAGATGAAATGGCAACACAAGCAGATCAGTTTGCCGAGGCTAGAGGTGGAGCTCATAATGTAGTGTCGAAAGACAGAACTTTTAGGGATAGGCAAGGGAATGATCATAGTCATAAACAAAAAGGCCAGAGTGGAAACTATAGAGGTGGAGGTAGTTCGATGGGTACTAGAGGAGGTAGCAATAGTGGTAACATAGGGAGACCTTTTATTCGTTGTCGTCACTGTAATGGGAATCATGCTTCACATGAGTGTAGGAAAGCGGTAAACGTGTCCGCTGTCGTAGACAATTTTAGTGACCATAGTAGAGTGGACAACAATGGAGGGAGTCGGAACCAAGGTTTTAACAACCCATGGAATTTCGGTAGAAGTAGAGGTGGTCAAAACCGAGGTAGAGGAAGAGGTAGAGGTAGTAATAGTCCGGTTATTAAAACCGAGAGTAGTAGCTGTTGTGTTAAAGCGGAAGGTGCAATGGCGAAGATCGGAACATGTCTCTTTCCGTACGCAAATCTTCCAACGGCAGATGGTAGAGTGAATGGTACGGACGTAACTGTAATGAGGGATACAGGGTGTACAGGTGTGGTAGTTAGGCGTAGTTTAGTTACGGATGACCAGTTAGTAGGTAAACAGGCACCGTGTATGTTGTTAAATAAGTCGGTAGAACACGTGCCAATAGCGAGAATAGATGTAGATACACCTTTCTTTAACGGGACTACAGAGGCACTATGTATGGACGACCCGATGTATGATATAACGATAGGGAACATAGAAGGTTCAGTACTTCCGGTAATGTCCGATTTTAGAAGTAGCATAAGTAATGCAGTAGAGACTAGAGCGCAGGTTCAGAAGCAAGCTCAGGCTTATAGAAAATTAAAGGTTCCTGCAGCCATAGGTGACATATCCAAAGCGGAGTTCATAGAAGCACAAACTCAAGACGAGTCGTTAGAGCCTTATAAAGTGAAGGCCAAGGATGGTGTAGTGAAGAAGTATAAAGGGTCCGGTAGTTGTAAGTTTGTACATAAGAATAGGTTATTGTACAGAGAATTTGAAGATAGTGGTAGTAGACAGTTTCACCAATTAGTGGTACCTACCCAGTATAGAACGACAGTGCTTAAGGTAGCTCATGAGTCAATTATGGGAGGTCATTTAGGCGTAAAGAAAACGTCAGATAGAGTATTGGCAGAATTTTATTGGCCAGGCGTTAGTGGAGATGTAACTAGGTATTGTAGGTCCTGCGATGTATGCCAAAGGACAGTACCAAAAGGTCGAGTGACCAAAGTACATTTAGGTCAGATGCCACTGATAGATATACCATTTAAGCGGGTAGCCGTAGACATAGTGGGACCAATTTTTCCAGTGTCGGATAGGAAAAATAGGTACATTTTAACCATGGTCGACTATGCAACTAGGTATCCGGAGGCAGTGGCATTGCCCTCAATTGAAACTGAGAGAGTAGCGGAGGCATTAGTTGATATATTCAGTAGGCTAGGTGTACCAGAGGAAATGCTGACTGATTGTGGGTCACAGTTTACGTCAGAACTTATGGCTGAAGTAAGCAGGTTATTGTCTTTGCGTCAAATCATGACAACACCATATCACCCTATGTGTAACGGGTTAGTCGAACGATTTAACGGGACGTTAAAGCAAATGTTACGGCGTATGTGTACAGAGAGACCCAAAGATTGGGACAAGTATCTCAATGCTTTGTTGTTTGCATTTAGAGAGGTTCCACAAGAAAGTTTAGGGTTTTCTCCGTTTGAGTTATTGTACGGAAGGTCAGTTAGAGGTCCCATGAGGATTCTTAGAGAGATGTGGGCAGATGAAGTAGATAGCGATGAGGTTAAGACTACATATCAGTATGTTTTAGATCTTAAGGAGAAACTAGAGGAGACTTGTAAGATAGCTCAAAGTCAGTTAGTTAAGGCAAGTACCAAGTATAAACGGTACTATGACCAGAAAGCTAGAGCTAGGAAGTTTAAGATAGGTGACCAGGTGTTACTGTTACTCCCGACCGACAATAACAAGTTGTTATTACAATGGAAAGGTCCGTTTTACGTTACAGGGATAGTGAACACTATGGATTACCGTATCGAGATAAACGGAAAGTTAAAGACCTTTCATGCGAATATGCTGAAAGAGTATATCAGTAGAACCGATAATGTGCAACAAGGGTTATTAACCGTAGTTAATGTTGCAGTTATTGAGGATAGTGAGGAAGACAGTAGTGAGGACACTAGTCCCATGTATTTTCCCACTAGTGTAGGTAGGGAGACAGCAGCCGATGTAGACATATCGGACATGCTTAGTGTAGAGCAGCAACGAGAGGTTGGCAGTTTACTCTCGGAGTTCAGTGATGTCTTGTCCGAAAAACCGGGGCAGACAGATGGAGTGCAACATGATATTGTCCTCACATCAGGGGAACCAATTAGAATTAAGGGGTATCCCATTCCATTTCACTCCCGATCAATTGTTGATGAGGAGGTGAAAGACATGTTGAAATTGGGTGTCATCGAACCTTCAAACGCCCCATTTTCATCCCCAGTCGTACTTATTAAGAAGAAAGATGGGTCAATTCGATTCTGCATCGATTTTAGGCAGATCAATAAACGTACCATCTTTGATGCCGAGCCAATGCCTAATATTGAGGAGGTATTCTCTAAACTTGCGGGATATTCGTATTTCTCCAAGTTAGACCTCAGTAAAGGTTATTGGCAAGTCCCACTTTCAGACCGAGCTAAAGAGATGACCTCCTTCGAAACTTCGGAAGGACTTTTTAAGTTCAAGGTCATGCCCTTTGGGCTCGTCAACGCCCCAGCAACATTCTGTAGGTTGATGAGGAAGGTCCTGAAGGATTTGTCCAACTCAGACAGTTTTGTAGATGACATCCTGGTGTTTACAACAACATTTGACGACCATATTAATGCTCTACGTAATCTGTTGGAACGGCTACGCCGGTTTAAACTGACTGCAAAACCTAGCAAATGTCACATAGGTTACGCAGATATAGAGTGTCTGGGTCATGTTGTCGGGAGGGACCAGAAATTGAAACCCAACCCCGACAAGGTCAAGGCAATTCAGGAAGCACCAAGACCCGAGACAAAGAAACAAGTTAGGTCATTTTTAGGGTTGGCGGGTTTTTACAGGAAGTTTATTCCAAACTTTTCGGCTATAGCTGCACCTTTGTCAGACTTAACAAAGAAAGGTCAACCCAATCGTATAACTTGGGGGGAAAGCCAGGAGCGAGCTTTTGTATCTTTAAAGGGGAGTCTGGTCAAAACCCCAATACTAAAATTACCTGAACTTGACCAGGAGTTTATCCTCAGAACGGATGCCTCCGATATCGGGGTGGGTGCAGTCCTACTGCAAGAGCAAGATGGGTGTAGTCTCCCCGTGGCTTACGCAAGTCGGAAACTATTACCCCGGGAATGTAACTACTCTGTTATCGAAAGGGAGTGTCTTGCAGTAGTGTGGGGTGTCAGTAAATTCCACCGGTATGTTTTTGGTAAGGAATTTGTCTTGGAGACTGACCACCAACCGTTAGCTTATATGAATAAAGCAAAGGTAGCTAACAGTAGGTTAATGAGGTGGGCACTGACTCTGCAGCCTTACCGGATGAAAATTAAAGCGATCCGAGGAAAGGACAATATTGGGGCAGACTATTTAAGTCGCCGCACATAATCACCGGTTTAATATAATAGTGTATTGCAGTGTAGTGTACAATTGTAAAATAGTGTTGAAATTGTAATTACATATTATAGTTAGATTATAACTGCAGTGGATGAGCGATCAGCTTGTACGTTTTGACTGGTCAGTTGCTAAGAAGAATTAATAGTTTCTTAACGTGTTAATATTAATTATCATTTTGTTGAATTTTAAAAAGTGTAGCACTTTCTTTAAGTGGGGAGATGTTGTCACAAAATGTCACCAGTAGAGTATACTGGTCGTACATAGCTCTTGTAAGTTATCAGGTACACCCAAATATATTGTTCGAGTTGAAACAATTTCACAATAGTCATGATATATTCATTTAACACGTAAAAGCGTGCACATTTTAAGTGGCCGCCAGAGAGGCCGTGTCATAAGTTTAGTTTTGTGCTAATGCATGTAAACGTATGGGTATATCTTCCTTACACGGCAAAAGTGTACAAGGGGCCTCTCTTGTAGATTCAATACTGCAGATTTAGCCGCGTTTGTCACGGATTGAACGGGGGAAATAGGGATTTGGGCGTAATGTTTGCTATAAAACCCATTGTCTTCTAGCTCTCGCGGGAATAGTCGATAGTACGTTGTTGGAACAGAGATTGGACGGCAAACTCACAGGCAAAATGTGCCTAAGCCATCCAGGATCTAAGCCATCCAGGATTTAAGCCATCCAGGATCTAAGCCATCCTGGATATAAGCCTCCCGGAGTGGAGCTAAGCCTTTAGGGTGTGTAAGCCCTTCAGGTGATTCTACACGAGAATCAACATAACGTTTACGAGCGGTGGAGACGGTCCCCGTACCTGCGCAACAGGGCCAGGTCATAGTATCGACACCCCGGGACACGAGGTGGGCCCGTTATCAGTCCTCACTGGAGGAACGTCATCCACAACCTCATTGGAGGTTAACCATCATTAGATCACGTCATCAACCCTTATAGAAGGCATTTGATGACAATCACCCATTGAATTCGCGCATCATCATCTTCATGAGCTCTCGCGCATCACAGTTATCGCGCTAGATCATAGATCAACATTGGTTTAGCTTTAACAACATTTTAGTGTCTTATAAATTAAGTATTTAGAACAATACTAAGAACGTCTTAAACGTTCATAAGAACATTCTTTTCATATTTCATTTGTGTATTCGCTTGTTTTTTTATATATAATTGTATATATATTGAACATATTTTTAAAGTTGTATTAAACTTATGTAAATGTTATGATATATACATAATAATATGCAAAATAAGCTTGATTTGAAATATATCATGATGTGTTTTGTTATTTAGTACTGCTTGTAGTTAACATGTTAATCTAATGTAAAAGCAGAAATATATCGAAAATAAAATAATTGTAAAATTTAATAGGATATATAAGTAAAATTTATGCATAGGTCAGTATTATTAAAATCGTGAAATATTTTATTTTTGTTGTTATTTCAGGTATATTCAGGAAAAAGATGTGGAAGCAAAGAAAGTATCATATCGCCATCGACTTCTGTTGAAGCAAATTGTTTTAACTCTAAGAACAAGAAACGAAATAAATATGTTTGATTAATACCAGAAAACAGTAGCTAAGGTTGTTCTCAAATATGTCATCAAACTCAGTTTGACATTTAAAATTGTTTTGCAATTGAATTGTTCATTTTAAATATTTCAACTTATGTCACAAATGTTGCACTTTTTGAAAGTCACTATGTGTTTCATGAATATGATATAGTTTTTCATGTAATAAATAACCGGTGGTCAGATTTCAAATAATTTTGTACAAATGTTCATCAGTACGAGACCCTCTACCCAAATAGCTAAAATCAACTTGATCCGTTTAAAAACATGGCAGCCAGGGAACAAGGGTTATTTTCTTTATATATGTATTGTATGTGTTATTTTCAACAGAGGGAAACAATTTCTTCTCTTCCACTAATGATACAAATTCAAAGTAATGCAATAAGATTGATCCTTGGATTATCGGTCATCTGCTTACATGTTTTATTATCACTCCCATATAACACCTAAAGAATGAAGGTGGCATGTAGCACGAAAATTAAGGACAATGCATGAAATAGTGTTCAGCGTCCTCTTTTTAATGCTCATACTATATATATATATTGAATATAATTTTAATTTGTAGACAAATATATCATACTGTAACTATTTATTAGACGAGCATGAATAATAGATACTTCAAAATAACTTGTTAAATGAAAACATGGTATTTTGGTGCGTTAACACATAGTGTATAAGTTGGCGTTTAAATGATGTTATATATTGAGAATTAAGTATATGTTCCGCAATATTGTTTATCATGAAAATGAATGGTATAAATTTTTTTCTAAATAATTGAGTTCTAGCATTTTTCATATGATGAAACTACATGTATTTTTATATTTAACAATCTCCAAATTAATATTAAAGACATGTTTTGATAAACAAAATATCTTATTAAGTTTAAGTCACAGTGAAGCCCCCCCCCCCCCCCCCCCAATTTACAATCAGCATTGGATGCGTATATTTAAACAATGCCCGCTATTTCATTTTCTTCCATTTACCTTTATAAATATGATTGTGTTCTTGCCATCTGGATATTTTATGTAAATAATTTGTTGTTTGAAAGGGCCACTTTTAATGTTGGATAACTTGCGGCCAAAACTCTTTTGCTATTTCATGTAATGACATATTCTAAACAATAAACTATGTTTAAATTAAGTTTTATATGTTTGATATAAAAGTACTATTATATTTGTATTATTATTATAAACAATTAAGTCATCCACATAATACTAAAGCATGTGATCAAAATCCTCCTAAGATGGCTCAAAAGAGCTTGCCCTCAGGTTTTTTGAAAATGTTCAGGGAATAACATGGTATATCATATTTTACAAAATACAAACAAAAATGTTACAATAAGGTTTTCATTAAAAATGTGTTTGTCAATTTATTTGTAAATGTTTAAATGTTTGTAAACTACAGTATACATACTTCAGTTTGTCATAAAAATAGAATTCTTAAAAAGTTTTATTTTATATCCCACTTGTGATTCATTTGTTTTGAAAGTGTCCATTTGTGTAGTTTTATCATGAATGTTATGGTTATATTTTTTGTTAATCTAAAAACTGCATTAAAGCTATTTACATTTCACATCCATGTCTAAGACAATTAGCTTTAAACTTGCATAGGTCATCATACTATATACGAAAGGTATTTCAATCATTAATAATGAATCTTAGATTTAACTTAATCCCACCTTTGAGCTGTAATGACCACCCCAGCCACATGGTACCAAATATTTACTCAGGCATAATTATTTAGAGAAGTGTTTTAAAATATCTTTCTCAGAAACTACAAATGACAGGATATAACTACTCGATAGGTAGTACAGTTGTGTAGTCTGATCCCACGATAATATTGAAATGGTTTTGGGTGTCAATCATTAAAAAGTAAAAGGCATCTCTAAAACTAGAGATGTTTTAAACCATAATACTGTATATACATGTGTGTGTGTGCGTGCGTGCGTGCGTTTTCTGTATATTAATATGAAGGATAAATATAATTATGATCACCTAATAGTTTGTTTAAATCATGATTTGGCCTTGTTAAGTGATTCGAACGTATCATAAGCCTACAGAGATTTAACCATATAACCTTTTTTCATTCTGATGTTTGTTTTTATAGATTTCACATTCTTGTTTCATATTTGGATTAAATAATCACTTCCCATTAGTACAGCTTATATTTATCAGATACTATTTTATTTGTATTTAAACCAAACAGCTATATTTCATTAGAGCCAAATTTGGCGACATTGAATTTTTGTATAATGTATATTAGCATATAACAGGCTAAGGATCTTATTAAAACTGGCAAAATACATAATCAAAAAATAAAAAGATGGATTATAAAATTTTGTTCTAGTATATCATTTGTTCATATTTCATTTTATATATTAAACGTTCATAAAACTTAAAGAGCGCTAACAAAATTGTCTGATAACCAAATTTGATCCTACTGACTGAATTCAGCCAAGTAATTTTACAGAAGAACGATATGAAATGTATACAAGACGTTCAGTAGTTTTCATGTTGTATTGTGAGATGCCTATGCTGACTGAATTCGGCCAGCAAGCAAAATGGTTTCCTTCAAAAGCAGGTTTGCAAACTGACTTCTAAATGTAAAGTTTGGCTGAATTCAGCCAGTGAAGAGCTGGAATGGCAAATATCGATTTTACATGCAGCATTTGTAATTCGTGTACACTCAACTAAAGTTTGACTGAATTCAGCCAATCACTTCATCAGGATTAACTTTTATTTGATAATGCCTATTTTACTTTTAAATGATACAAGTTCAATTAATTATCCAGCAAAAATATTAAGTGAAACCTATAACCACATGTAATGTAAATGACTGAATTCAGCCAGATTGAAAGCATATACTCTACAAATAGGCATGCTGGCTTGAACTTCTTATTGTATTAATATAAAACGACCATGCCGATCATTTAAAAGATACTCAATGAACATCTCGAGAACAGAAGTTACAAATATCAATAGTTTTGACCTTTTCAGAAAAGGGTCAAATTGAATCAGAACGTGTTTAGTATGCATTACTAGTATTTTATAACTCCACAGTTCCAATATTGGTTCCCACAGCCAGTATGTATAACTAGTATTTTTTACCTCCACAGTTCCATTACTAGTTCCCAGAGCCAGTATCTATAACTAATACTAATAGCTAGCTTAGGATTATCTATATATTATTTCTGTAAGCAGCCGTCTGTAAATTGACGTATCTCCTCCGAAACCGCTTGAAGGAACGTGCTAATTTTTTGTATGTGTGGCTTTATAAATGTGGCGAAGAAGATAAGCTATGTGGCAAAGTGGATAATGTATCAACGTAGCTTCAGGAAAGATTTTCAATCACCACGATCGCAGATTCAGTCACTATCGCCATGGAACTTGCCAGTATTTGCTGCCACCTGTGAATGGTGAAACACACCAATAGGGTGCCGGTATTTGCTGCCACCTGTCAATGGTGAAACACACTACGTAGGGAGCAATCGGTATTTGCTGCCACCTGTCAATGGTGAAACACACTACGTAGGGAGCAATCGTTGCATTGCAACAAAAAAATTGTGATAATAATAAGTGTGATGCGTAAAGATTAAGTAATAAAGCTAAGTTAGGAAGAATTTTTGTATTTTATTGAACAGAACTGGAACCTGATGAAAATGTTCTTGCTTCTCCCGCCTGCTACCGTATGCTCCCGGTGCCATGCAATGCATGCTCCCCATGCAAGCCAAGAGTTCGACAATCTGCCGCTATCACGTGCTGCCACACAACGAAGGGAGCAATCATTGCATTACAACTGAATGATAACACATGAAAATTGTGATGATAAAAAGTATGATGCGTAAGGATTAAGTAATAAAGCTATGTTAGGAAGAATATTTGTATTTTATGGGACAGAAGTGGTACGTGATGAAAGTGCACTTGCTTCTCCCGCCTGCTACTGTATGCTCCCGGTACCATGCAATGAATGCTCCCCTCGCTCGCCAGCATTTCGACATTCAGCCGCTATCATTATTTCTATCAGACAGTTTTCGACGTTTTTCATGTTTTTTATAGAGTTCACATCACTTATTAAGGTAAGGGGAACACGGAAAAGGTTAGGGAAACGCAATAACAGTTACACCCTACCGTCAATATGTTTATGCGGTTTATAAAGCTTGATTGAATGTGCGATTCCCTGTTCGAAAATAGGTGCCGCCTACGTATAACGTAAGCATGACAAATACATGAATCAGTATGACTGTCCAGAAATAGGTGATCGGTACAATAGGTGTGCTCACAACTTAATAAGGCCCGCACCAAACGCAGCCAATTTTTAAGAATTTTAAAGCTTGATTGAATGTGCAAATCCCTGTCCGGAAATGCCAATGACGAGTGGAAGCATGACAATGCATGTTGAATAGTATGCCAAGTATGCTTATCCGCAAATGGGTGACCGGTAAAATGGGGATGCTCACAGCTTAATAGGCACTTGCCAAACAGAGCCAAATAATTTTATAGGCCCTGGAAATTACATCCTCAACACCGTGCGCAGCACGGGTCATTGCTTGTTTACCTCTATTTCTAGTATTTTTTACCTCCACAGTTCCATTACTGGTTCCCAGAGCCAGTATCTATTACTAATACTAATAGCTACCTAGGTTCATTTACCTCTATTTCTTGTATTTTTTACCTCCACAGTTCCATTACTGGTTCCCACAGCCAGTATATTCCCTTCCTTGATCCAGTTTACAACAGACACATATTGCTCGGCCTCTTCTAATGTCATCAGCTGTACAATGGTGCCACTACTGGCATTCCAGATGTAGACTGAGCTACCCAGTGCTGCTGCCACATGATTGTTAGATGACCAGTCAAGTAGATTTAAGTCTGGATAAAACATGTGAATGTTAGATGACCAGTAAAGAAGATTCAAGTCTGGATAAAACATGTGAATGTTAGATGACCAATCAAGAAGATTCAAGTCTGGATAAAACATGTGATTGATAGATGACCAGTAAAGAAGATTCAAGTCTGGATAAAACATCTGATTGTTAGACGATCAGTAAAGTAGATTTAAGTCTGGATAAAACATCTGATTGTTAGACGATCAGTAAAGTAGATTTAAGTCTGGATAAAACATCTGATTGTTAGACGATCAGTAAAGTAGATTTAAGTCTGGATAAAACACATGATTGTTAGATGACCAATCAAATAGATTCAAGTCTGGATAAAACATGTGATTGTTAGATGACCAGTAAAGTCTGGATAAAACACATGATTGTTAGATGACCAGTCAAGTAAATTCAAGTCTGGATAGACTAGAAATATCACTGAAGGTGATGAATACCCCCAGATGGCACCCTGACACAGTTATTGCACCCTTTTGCTGCCCACTTTGACACAGTAAATCAATTATAGTAACCAATTACTTTTGTGAAGTGTCATTGAATTCCAGCCAATGCTTGCTGAGAAAATGACAACAAAAAAATTGTCTGAAAATTCAAAGGGCAGTAACTCATTGAAAAATTATGCAGGTGCAACATGCTGACGATATATACACAACTTAGCTTGGTTTTAATCACTCTTGTGAAGTTTCACTGATTTCAAACCAATGATTGCAGAGAGATAGCGACCACAAACAAGAGTTGTCAGAAGACAACAAAGCTCGCCCCTGGGTGTCTAAGTCCAAAAAGGGCCATAACTGTGCCAAAATGCAATCCAGAGTTATGGTTCTTGTCAAACAAACTCAAATTGTAACCTTGACCTTTGAGGTATGGGTCTTACTCGCGACACATAGTCATGTTATGTTGATCATAGTAAGTATCATTAAAATTCATCTATGCATGACAAAATTACAGACGGGACAGGAAATCTCACACAAACTCAAAGTGTTGTCAAACTCAAATATTGACCTTGACCTTTGAGGTACGGGTGTGGGTCTTACTCGCAACACGTCGTCATGTTATGTTGATCATTTGTAGTAAGTATCAACAAAATCCATCTATGCATGACAAAGTTACAAGTTCGGACGGACTCTGCGATTACTATATGCCACCCAAAAAATTTTTTGGGGGACTTAAAAATTACCAGTTATCCTTTTGAAGTTTCAATGAATTCCGACCAATGGTTGCTGAGAAACAGCAATTACAAAAATAGTCCACAGATGAAAAAAAAATGTATAAAAAATTCAAATATTCAAGTCCAGATAAAACACACGACTGCTAGACAACCATTCAAGTTGATATTAGTCTAGATAAAACACATGGTTGTTAACCACCAGTCATGCAGATAAAAGTCTGAATGATACACATGATTGTTAGATGACCAGTCAAGTAGATTAATTAATTGTTTTCAAAAATTTAGAGCTGCATGTTAATTGATCAATTTATATAAGCTTATTTTTTGTACCTTGTACACAGTGCCTAGATGTTTCAAATTCCGTCGTTACAGAAATGACATATACAGTACTACGGCAAAAATTTAGTGAAATTGTGATAAAACTGTCTTCTTTTAACTAAAAACACATTTAAGCATAGATTTTGAAAAAAAGAATGCTCACTGGATTTTGCAAACATTTAAGAAACCTGCCACCCATTGTCTTTTATGTAATATGCGTTGTTTCTTCAATTAAAACAAAGACAATCTTTTTTTTGCTCAAAATGACACTAAAAATCAAAATCTGGCAAAAAAAAAAAAAATCAGCTACCTACCTACCCACATGAAAAATACTGGGTCGGAGAACAGCAAACAAAGCTTATGTTAGAAAAGTTTTTTAATTTATAATATCCTTAACAAGACAAAATAAAACTCTATCCAGTTTAGATATCAAAATCCTGCTACTTTAAAGATGTACAGATAGGACCAAAGGAGTCATTTTAGTCAAACCACTTGCATGCATGCCCGATATATTTGTTTGAAAATTAATCTTATGGTAAATAAAAATTGAACACAACACAAGACATATTAAATTAAAATTTTAGTAATATTTGCTACTTTAATTTCAATTAGTTTATACTAGTCCAATTTATTTTAGTTCAAACAGAAGAAAACTCAAAGCTTATAGGAACTGCTCTCGAGTCCACTTCCTGGGTAGAACAAGGCAGTAGCGAAAAAAAATAGTAGTACTGAGTGCTGTTTTTTTAGTGGCATCGTGTCAAGCATGGGATCGAACCCGCAAGAGTGGCCAGCATTATACCCACTACACTATCATTCCATTTACCATAATGACTTACAATAATCATCAAGAAGTTCAGGTGCATCTAAGATTCGGTCTGGTACCTGGGGGATGACCCGTGATGGCTGGTTCTTGGCATCCTGAACTTTGTTAAGTTTGCTGCTGTAGATCACCTTCAAGTTGTTCATGTGGCCTGTAAATAAATCTTTAAAGTTTCAGATATGTACCCATGCAACGGCTAGCTAAAATTATATAAAAGCAAACTTTTTTATGTTTATAAATGTTGTTTTAAAATAGGCAAGTGGGTTCAGCATGGCTGAGTGGACTTGGGAGCCATCTCAGCTGGGTCCAAACACTTTATTTTGTCAGTTACTTGAAGAAAAACAGTGGTTCTCTCAGACCACTAATGTCTCAAATGGTTTTGTTAACAATAAACATAAGTATATATACATACCAGGATCGAGTATAAATAAATACCAGGATTGAGTATATAAACATACCAGAATTAAGTATACATACCAGGACTGAGTGTATTCATACCAGGATTGAGAAAACACCCCAGGATTGAGTATACATACCAGGATTGAGTATATATATACACCAGGATTGAGTATACATGCCAAGATTGAGTATACATACCAGGATTGAGTATAAATACACACCAGTATTGAGTATACACACACCAGGATTGAGTATACATACCAGGATTGAGTATACACACACACACACACACCAGGATTGAGTATATATACACACCAGGATTGAGTATACATACCAGGATTGAGTATAAGGTAGTTCTCAGTTATTCAGCAATTCAGTACCATGGAACTTTGATTATAATTTGTAATAAAAATAAAGCGTATTTGACATGTTTGTTGTGTTAATACTTTTACATATGATCTGAATGAATAGTAAAGATAGTTTTACGGAGACATGGTCAGAAAGAAAAAAATGACAACATTTTTAAATTGAACTAGAGCTATCACTGAAGGTGATGAATACCCCGAATGTCGCCATGACAGAAAATGGTTTACCATCGTATGAAGTTTTATTAAATTATATCCAATAGTTTTAAAGTTATGCTCCGGACAAGGAAAATATATCAAAGGGCAATAACTCTGTAATTAGCAAGAATAGAGTTATGTTTCTTGTACACTGCACTTCCTCTCTTTATATTCTACCATTGTATGAAGCTTGATGAAATTCCATTCGGTACTTTTCAAGTTATGCTCCGGACAAGAAAAAATATCAACGGGCAATAACTCTGTAATTAGCAAGAATATAGTTATGTTTCTTGTACACTGCACTTCCTCTCATTATATTCTACCATTGTATGACGTTTGATGAAATTCCATCCAGTACTTTTCAATTGATGCTCCGGACAAGGAAAATTGCAACGGACAGACCGACCGACCGACAGACCGACCACAGGGTGACTCCAATACACCCCCTCAAACTTCGTTTATCGGCGTATAAAAATGCCAGTTTTGACAGGGTCCATTTTGGGACATTTTACCATCAGTATATACAATAAAGTTTTATGGTTACTTTCCGATGGATTATAAAGTCATTATTTATGGTAAATGTAAAAACATAAATAAAATTAAAATATAACCATCTTTAAAAGACTTAAATGCCGATAAAAAGTTGATTTTAATAGAAATTAAATTTTGCGTATGGACGTTACGGTGTCGGTCAATTTTTGTAAGAAACTCTGACATCTATTATTAGACATTACAAGCATGGACAACATCATTTGCATGTGGGGGTGTTAGGTTGTTTATTTAAAGTAACCTTGTAAAGTAGAGTGATATACAGGATTTCACAATAAAAAAAATATCACCGAACTTTCCTCAATGTAAAAATGTTGGTCAATTTGTAACGTCCACAACGAATCGTCGTTAATTATCAATTTTATGATCACACCATATCCGACACCCCTCAATGGATAAATAAACGTGTCCAAAATCGCGTCATCAGTTTGTGTACACAACTCAACCACCATCAGGGAGAATATAGAGGCATAGTACCACCATTGCTTAAAGGAAGTGCTTCCGTGGGGTAGTGGCATAATGGCGGTTATAAATAATCCTCGTTTCTTCTTCTTTAAAAATGCATTTTCCTTATTTTAATGCTCATTTTATTCTATTTGAATGGCATTATTGATGTATTTTGAACATTTTGATAGCATTGTCATGTTTGAATTGTGAATTTAGAAAAAAATGATGCTTGGAAATTGGGGTATGAATTCATGATTTCGGAAGTCTACTTTCACTTTGTCACCAGTGTACACACTGAGCAGAAAAAAATCTCTTGTATGACACATTACCCCTACTTTTCTCATCATATTGTGGATGTGCAGCGGTTGACAAACAGTAAAACGTCAGTTTCACTTGTTTCTTTGGGTCTCTCTATGAATGACAAGCTTCAAACTTTTATTATTTACTATAGAATAAAGAACAAACAATCAATGGTGGGTTTACACCTAGAGGTAAGTGTGTCGGTCAATCAAAAAGTCAGAGTCATGTCCAGAACATTTCATCACTGTATTGATATAACACCTAAAGTGAATCCATGTACTATTGTGATGATTGCAAACAATAAACAATGAATATTAATCGAAAGAAAAGACGGAAATTGCCGTATTGACGCAGCTAGCGGTCCGCGTTATGAAATGAGTATACGGACATTATACCTTGACACCTTGTCGTGTTTTGGATGTTACTATTTGACATGGTCAACTTGTCTATAACAAATGTCCTACTCTTTAATGTTATTAATAACTATGATGTATATCCCAGTATTTGATATCATACCATTTTCTCTGTAAATGAACACAACAATTCTAGTTTGTCTATTCTGTCACCAAATATCTCCTTCGTCGTGTGTTGGACGTTAGGTAATGTTGTGGATGTGACTTTGACATGTTTCTACTTGAATGTGTAACATCCAAAACTGATTTTATATTATCTCCAATTGAAATAATATGAGAGGCAAGAAGATTAACAATTAATTATCCTTTTTTGGCAGAAATTGAGTTGACCCAAGTATGAGTTTGCCAGTACTCCCGACCCGATAAATAAATAATATTATCAATTCATGGATGTTTTCTTTGTTATGGATGTTACATTTGACACAAGAATTTTGGAACCAACAATTATGTGTTAAAGTCTGAAACATAAATTACTAATTAACTGATCTAAATTTACAAAATATCCTTTAGAATGTTATTCTCATGTTAACAGTTTAATTTTTAAAAATTTAATTGTAAATAATAATGCTTAGCACCAGTATTAATGATATAAAATATATATATATATATATATATATTAAAAACAATAACTACAAACGATACTAATTTTGTTCTCTTAATTACTTTAAGAAAAGCTCATGCCCATAATTATGTTGCTTTATCATTCAATTTAAATAAATATACAGACAAAAAATAACTACAAATTTATCAAGAAACATTTTTTATGTCCAGGTTGATCAATGGCCATGGGTTTGTTATTTAAACCATTTCCTTGGGTGTGGAGATCTTTGGCAGCTCTAGGAGACCAGGCACAGTGATCTTTGAGGATATTGTGAGTGTTATCTCCTCTCCAGATTTGGCTACGAGTGAGCTTAGGAGATTCTTCTATGTATTCAAAGGTAAGAACAGTGCCAATACAATTTAATATCAGTTTAGATAAAATAAAAGTAAATTGCCTTCTTACTCTCTCCCAATAGGATTAATATACTAATAATCTACTTTTATAGCGCTATAACTTTGTTATATGTGTACAAATAAACTTTTTGACTGTATAAAATACTTAATAATAATATCAAAACTTTCATTTGTGTATTTTCAGACCTTTGAGATGTCTCAGGAAGTTATGAAGATGCCATTTTAATAGCAACAAAAGATTCTTTAGGGATCAAAAGTAGAAAAAACTTTGAAATATTATTCACTGACATATATGGATATAGTTTATTATTCTTCCAATAAAATTTAATTGTCATTTGTCAGAAGAGACTTGTATACTTTGTCAATACCTTTTCTGGTGGGGCTCATTTATATACTATAGATATACTAAGTGCTGCTATTCTAGTTCACAAAGTTTTGGAAAGCACTGTAATAATACAGTGAGCACATAGTGGCTTTAATTAAGTGATTTTCTATACTAGTTGGTTGGTGGGGCTCATAAACTTTATCTATAGTATATACTACTAGGAGCCTAGTACACAGATGTCGAGAAATCCTTCTTATAATACAGTTAGCACATGTAGATAAATAATAGAAGTAAGACTACATAATGTTTTTATTTATTTCAATATTACTAATATAAACCTTTAATATTACTAGTAGGGGTCGAAACCGAAATCGCCCAAAGGGCGAGTTCGTTTACGAACCCGTTACTGTATCACTCGAGCGACCCATACGTTGCCTCGTGACTATTATTCCAAATAAAAATAAAACTAACAAAATATTGTTTCAAAAAAATTACTGTTATAATAATATTAAAATAATTAAACTTTTTTGATAAATAAGATTCTTAGCTTTAGTTGATAATTAAAATACCAAACCAGACGACAAATCATTGCTCTGCAGTAAATATGTTTCGCAAAGTTTCGGTCAAAGCAATTGCGGGTAAAATGAAAAGTATTCCGATTGCTGTTTATATATTTTTTTTGCGTTTCCAACAGTCCGCTGGTGTTATCAAAGGTAAATATAGTTGTATAAATAATTGTTGCGTAGTATAGTATCATTTTTGTCCTAGAAATGGCTCTCAAAATAACCATGTCCATCTTGCGAGAGTAGAAAATAAATGAACAATTGTTTGATGTTTACAATTGTATGGTTCCGTAACGTATTTTCACAGGAGCTTGGGGAGTGGATAATAACGTTGATGGGTGTTGGGGTCCTCTGGCGCATTTAAGTCTCTTATAAAGTCTCTTTATATGCGCTAGAGGACCCCCACCCCCATCAAACGTTATTATCCACTCCCCAAGCTCCTGTGCGTATTTTCGGTCATGACCTGAATTCGATCACTTCCGAGAATTATGAATATCGCTAAAGTGACATCGGTCAACCATCCAAGTACTTACCTTGTACATCGTTGCTTAACCATGTCGTTGTAAAAGCTAGTTTAACAGAAAAGACTGTTGTTAGTGACCTATATGTACACTCGTTACACTCTTCCCCTCTTTACCTCTAGGTCTTATACCCAACAGCACAGCCTGTGGCTTTCAGCAGTTCATTGCCATATCCCATCCCATTCCAAAGAAAGATAGATTCGTGCAGGCACAGGTTTGAAAGTTTATCCTCGTTGCCATAAAAGTAACCAGTCACCCATCCAAGTACTAACACTCCCCTAACACTACATCGTTGCTCAACTTCCAATACAGTCAGTGCACTTTAACTACATCGCTGTAAAAGCTAGCTTAACAGCAAGACCATTGGACAGTGACCATTGTACATTCACTACATCGGGTATGGTATTCAATTTCCTGCACAATTGGCAATATTTACAAATAGTATCCATGTGGTTGATTGTTTCATCGGCAATGTTGGTGATATATATGATATTGATTAGTGTTTCGCCTAAAATTGTTTTAATTAAATTAAAATAATCCAATGCTAAATATTTTATTACTCATTAATACTTTTCAATTACATAATTATAGCACTAGTTAGTTCAACAGACCATAACTGGTTCTCACCTATCCACAATTGTCAGTGTTCTTGCTGTATATTTGGCATGCCACATAACGCTATACTAATTTAGGTTTGGCGAAACCACTTCCTGTTTTTAAAACAAAATTAAAGTAGATGAACTGGTAGGTTGATGAAACCACAGTCACCCGTGCGCCACAGCATGTGTCACATTGTGAAATTGAAGCTACAGTCGGACCCAAACTCAAAGTGTGTTGAGAGAACATAAACCGCAACCAATTTTTTTTATATCTGTAGTTTAACAGACATAAACATTTATCATATGTTTAAATGTCTGTATTTGTCATAGTGTGTGCTGCGAAAGTTTCTAACCTAAAATTTAAGGACATAAACATCAAGGAATTATATAGAGATGGAAAGGTAACTTATTGAGATTTTGTGAACGCTCATGCCAAATTAGTAATCCGTGTGCTATTTTATCAACATTTAGTCAGGAGATGCAAGTTTCCTATCGTTCTATACAAGTCCTTGTAAACATCAACACTTTTTTTAATATCTGTAGTTGTCATGGTGTTTGGTGCAAAAGTAGCTTACCTACTTTTACCGACATAAACATCCCATATTGGCGTTACCCTGAGAAAAGTGTTGATCTTTTTAGGTTCCAGGGGGATAGTGCAGGCTACAGATTGAAACCAACTGTATGCTTCTTTTGGTTCTTCAGTGCGCTCAGTGTATAGCACCGCCACATGGATCCTCGATTTAAATACCCATCGGAACAACTGTTTTTAATTGGCCAGCCCCAGGGATCTAACCCGCAACTTTGATGCTAGAAGTTTTGTGATTTACCAACTGAGCTAATGGGACTAACCAGCTAATACTTGTTATGCTGCCATCAAAACAGCTATGTATTTTTGGACATCTTATTGAATACTGCCTGGAGATAATTAAATGATAATTGATCCAGAGTAGTGATAAACTGGTGGGTGGTAATTAATCCCCATGTGTATGTGCACCAATTAAAGTTATTAAAGAGACTAAACTTTTGTAAATGGTGTTTTGTACAAATTTCTACTTGGCCAGTGACTTGTACAATTTTCTACTTGTTCAGAACATTTGGCTATAGGATTGTACAGCACTGTCAGGGGAAGGTATTTTAACAACATTATTAGGCATGGTACTAAAAGTCTAAATATAGTATATCTATACTAAATTTTGTCTATTATCACTGTTACATTGGGCATATATTCACATTCCTTGCATAATTCTGATGAGCAGGGCGTAACTGTTATCACTACTCAGAATTCATTTAGGCAGGGCATTATCACTATCCAGAATCCTAATTTTGATAACCGTCCCGGGCAAGGGTTAATGGCATGGGGGGAAAAAGTGTGCATGTGGAAGTTGATAATGGGTGAACAGTGCCTTGTAGTGACAATACAAGCTGTACTCTTGGTGCAATAATGAACAAAAACATTAAAAGGTATCGTAAGGTCTCCTGTATATTCCAAAAAGTAACATAAGTCTGAGTAGAACCTTTCAGGGGAAATTGGTTAACTCTAATAAATTGTATTTATATAGCCTGACTTGAACCAACAACTTCACATGTGACAGGTACGTGATCTTTAGTACTGAAGTGCTCTCAGTAATGGAGGGTTGCACTCTGGCATCAAAATAAAACAAGTGGGGCATGTGTTTGCTGTGCTCCTATCTACTCGCTAAATATTGCAGCTACTTAAACTTTTTATTGCCTTTCAAAGCGTTAACTTTTTATTTTTTCATGATATCTGTCCATTTTGCTTTAAAATACAGAGTCGAGACACAGCAATCAAACACTCTTTTAGGATGACCTGGCTAAATATGGCAAAAAAGCTTGGTCAATCTTGATGATAAGAAACAATTGTATTGATACACATGGTGCGGCGGCGTATTATAGTAGTTGATATAATAGTTATAAAACTTTAATTAATGAGAACAGTGATTTAAATGCATTCTTTTTTTTAATCGGGTTTAAAGCCATTTTGAACACATTTCAGATAATATATGGCTTATCCAGTTTTGCTGGTGGAAGAAGACCTCAGACTGACTACTGTCCTTCTGCAAGTAACTGGAAACTTTCTCACATACAGTTTTTGGAGCGGGATTCAAACCTACGACCTTAGCGGTGAGAAGTGATCTTGAGATGACTCCTTATGTCACTCGGCCACAGAGGACCCTTTAAATGCATTCAGTCTACCATTATGCCCTCAACTTTAATCTCAGTCTGTCTTTTTAGGTCACCTGAGACTTTGTTTCAATGGACCTTTTGTCCATCATCATGTGTCTGTAAACAACTGACTTTTTTTGAGTTCTTCTCAAAACCGTAACCGTAATTGTAATGATATATTGTATGCAGCTTTGGTACACACGGGTGAATCAAAATTGTGAAAACGGTCAAAGTAAAGTAAACTTTGAAAATCTTTTTCTCAATATAGGAGAAGCGCTGGGAAATAAATAGTGAGATGATTATGGACATTATATGGGTCATTTATAAAAATTGTGAATTGCATGTCCCTAGGTCACATGGTTTTGCCCTTGGAGTGAGGCCTACTTTACTAAATCTATATTAGAGAAATTGAAAAAAAGTTATTTCTTACGACTGAATAGATTTATGTGAATGTTTTTTTGATAATCAGATGACTGTTAAGGCCAATGGGCCTCTTGTTTAAAAACACATTATAAATTACGGTTTCCAACGATGTCTGCATTCATATAATTATATAAATATAAGTCGGTAACCTCCCTGTTCATGTCATGATGTAATTATTTCAATCAGAGAACAGTACATGTACTTATAACATACATTTATTGTTAGTTGGCCTTTTGCTTCGTTTTCATTAGAGTTTTGGTAAATACATTGTAAATTCTGACAGAGTTGTCTTTGTTACTGTAAACAATTTTCAAATTGTTTTTTAGCTTGACTTTTCGAAGAATAAAGAGAGCTATTCTGCTCAGCCAGGATGTCAGCGTTCCACTTTGGTTGAAGTTTTGTGTGCAAGTCCCAATCTCAATAACCGTTGCATGTATTGACTTGAAACTTAGCACAACACTTCCTAGTCATCAAACATACTATGATAACTAAGTTAGATAACTCTTGGATTAATATAATGCAAATTATTTCCCTAGTTTGACTTAGAAATCCTGGTTAGTTTTGCTTGCAAACTTGTACCATCTTGTCAATACTTCATCAACCACTTAATGTATTTGATTTTATTTAAACTTAATGCAAGACTTTCCAGTCATAAAACATACTAAAATGAAGATTACTCTTGCATGAATAAAATGCAAATTATTGCCCTTATTTGACATGATAAAATTTTACACGTAAGTACCATCAGTTGGAACTCACAACCCTTGAATTGACTGTCAGACACATGATAGACTTAACGTATACCATGAATAAACTTCCATGTTGTGATTCATTTTACAAAGAGGGGCATTTATTTGTGACCGAGATATCCAAATTTAACCAATTTATAAAGTACATATACGGTATTTATTTAAAAAATACCATAAAACACACAGCTGATGGTTTAGATGTTTCAACCTGACTTGAAATAAATACTTGTATACATGTATTTCGATTAAAGACTAGCTTCCAGATTGTTGAAGCATTTTCCCCCATAAAAAAAGAGGAGTCGACCTGATTTTTAATTTCACAAAATTTGATATTATACTACATGTATGTAGTATTAGAAAACAAACATGTAGTGCTGTGTTACAAGAGTGCATTTTATTAATAGAAATTTTGGCTATTTTAAATATTAATTTCTATTAATTTACATAATCTGATTTGGTAAATATTTAAGTCCATTATCTTAGTACAACATGATATGCTTCTGTGGTGTAACTGGCAAACACATCTACACTTTTGTAGAAATTCTGGGTTCGAATCCCAGCAGTTGTGAACAACATGAAAAAAGATGGCTTAGATATGGTGAAAAAAGAAATGTCTGTTTTATTTTTTAATGAAATTATTCTCTTTTAAAAATGTCTATTTTTTTATAATGTTTGCTGCTGCATGGACAAAATGCTACTAACTTATGCTTACTCTTTCTGACTGCCTTACATTCGAAAAGTATATTTTCCGTGGACTGCAGTTTATAATCATACATGGTGTATATTTTGTGTCTATTCTGTTTGTCTTGTTTAGTATTACAACCAGATTGTAGAAGTGTCTGGACAAGAACTGAAGGGAACCTATGTCTAGATTGTATATTATTTTTGGATGACTTAGCTGCTAATTTGGGAACTTAGTAAATGTGTTGGTTTATGTATGCAGTCATACACAATGCTGTTGTTTTTTCTTGGTACATGGGAGATGGAGGTTCAAATTATTGCCATGTCCAGAGACTTCTTTTAAATTTTAATTTAGTCCTGTGTCCTAGACATTTCCAACATTTGTCCAGAAATATACATTTGGTTAAGTCATATGATATTTTAACATTTAAACTGCAAGAACTCGATTTATGCTTGAATACAGTATGAATGTCTGGGCCCGGTTGTTCAAAGCTTGGTTAGCTTAACCTTAGGTAAAGTTAAATTTTCAAATCACAATATTTTTAGATTTTCAACTTTTTAGGTTATTACTTTATTATATATTATGAAAGTATGTCATTGTATTTCTAAAAATGTATTTAAACTGTCATAAAATCATTTAAGTATAGAAAATATTGGAGATACAAAATTTCACTTAACCCAAGGTTAAGCTAACCAAGCTTTGAACAACTGGGCCCTGGTGTTTAGAATTATACAAATGGTTCCTTCTGTGGCAGAGTTGTCCATAGTGTTGTTGTCAAATAACCATTTACTTCTCACTACCGAAGTTGTCGGATCAGTCCTCGCTCCGGTATTCTAAAAACATTTTGTGAAAAATTTAAGGTTACTTACAGAAGGACGGTGGCTGTACTGAGATTGTTTCCTTTGTCTTCTAGGTCTGTTTTGAAATTGTTTTGAAACCCCAGTAAAAATACATACTGGCTATCTGTACAGTGTAAACTATAGTGTAGACATGTATTATGTTTATGTAATAAGGCCAGAAAAATATGCAGCCATTGCAGACTCAAACTCGGGACCTTTCACTTACAGGACAAGTGCTCTACCGACTGAGCTAACCAGACTGTTAACATATGTTTCTCTCCTAACAGTTTAGGTACACACTGTTACATTTATATTATGCAAGAAACATCTATAACCAAAGAAAAACCCACGTCAAAAGGTGTTTTATGACCAGCATCCATTTATGTAGCTTGATTAAATAAGGCATGAATGGACAGCTTCTTTATTATTTGGATAGCCTTTCTGCTGTCCATAACTTGGGAGACGCAAAATAAAATTTTTTTTTAAAAGAGATGTGCAATATGTCGCACTACCATTTATGATGCTAATAACGTTTGCTTTTGTTTTGCAAACCAAGGAATTAGAAATATAGTTTGTTGTATAAAGTTTCAATCATATAATAAGTGATTTATTTATAATAAACATAATACATATTAAATATATAATGGAAACATCTGCAATGTTATTCTAAACATATAATACATGTACTATAAAGTTTATTTAGTATTTGTTTGTTTACTATACTTATAAAATTGAAGTTCGATCCCAAGAGAGGCAATGCCTTAGTTCATATTAGTTACTAGTTCAGTAGTTAGCAGTGAAACAAGTTCAAACCACTAAAGTACAAGTTTAAATATGTATACTAGGATAAAATGCTATAACACATGGCCAAGTGTGATAAGATGTACACTATTAACAACAATATAACAACAATTATAAAACAATACAGAAGTAATCTTGTAATTTGTGTATGTTGTGGACGTTATTTTTATGTTGTGGACGTTACATATTTGTATATTTGTCAATTGTCAAAGAGTAACGTCCATATGAATTGTGACAAACTGTTCTGATAGATGTATGTCAGTTTGAAGTTAAAATGAAAAATCACAAGGATATGTTCTCTAATTGAAAGTTTTGAGTACTATTTCAGTTTGTTCGGATATAGATAGCAACACGCTGAACTTTTATCATATACATTTTGAGTAACATCCACAACTACAAAATATATATAATTACTTTTGTTCTGGTCATATTTGATTTTTTCTATGATTATTATTTCATCTATAGTCTTATCTAATAATCATAAGTTATTGTATTGAAATCACCCATTAAATGCATAAACTATTGTCAATAAATAAAATGTAACATCCAAAACCTTGAGGTTACCATGCATAAATTTTGATTTACATGATTTTCTTGTCACAAACTATCTTTTTATTATTAAAATCATACCGAGGAATGTTTAAACTACATTTTAACACCAAAATATTTACTCTAAGTTATAATTTAATAAATCCATCATTGTGTCTGGAAATTTGCTGAATAACTGAGAACTACCCTATACATAAATACCAGGATTGAGTATACATATCAGGATTTATAAAATAAACACACCAGCATTGAGTATACATACCAAGATTGAGTATACATACACACCAGGATTGAGTATATATACACACCAGGATTGGGTATACATACTAGGATTGAGTATACATACCAAGATTGAGTATACATACACACCAGGATTGAGTATATATACACGCCAGTATTGGGTATACATACTAGGATTGAGTATACATACCAGGATTGAGTATACATACACACCAGGATTGAGTATATATACACACCAGGATTGGGTATACATACTAGGATTGAGTATACATACTAGGATTGAGTATAAGGATTGAGTATACATACTAGGATTGAGTATACATACCAGGATTGAGTATACATACACACCAGGATTGAGTATATATACACACCAGGATTGGGTTTACATACTAGGATTGAGTATACATACTAGGATTGAGTATTATATACATACCAGGATTGAGTATAAATACATACCAGGATTAAGTATACACACACACACACCAGGATTGAGTATATACACACACACACACCAGGATTGAGTATATACACACACACACACACCAGGATTGAGTATATATACATACCAGGATTGAGTATATATACATACCAGGATTGAGTATATATAAACACCAGAAATGAGTATACATACACACCAGGATTGAGTGTACATACCAGGATTGAGTATATATACATACCAGAAATGAATATACATACACACCAGGATTGAGTGTACATACCAGGATTGAGTATTTATACATACCAGAAATGAGTATACATACACACCAGGATTGAGTATACATACCAGGATTGAGTACTTATACACACCAGGATTGAATATATATACGAGGGGGGATCAGAAAGTTCGTAGACTTTTGCCATAACTTATTTATGTCAATTACACAATGCACAATAATAAATGTATACGGGACATATTTTGAAAATTTAAGAATGATACGTCAACTATTAAGAAAATAAGGCACTATTCAATGCATAGCAGTTAGATATGTTGGGGCAAAATGATGACGTTGTATTCAACAAAAAACAACGTCAATATTTTAAACAAGTGCTTTTGTTCAAATTTACTGAGTCACTTCTTCTCAAAATACTCTCCCCCATGGTCTATACGTTTTTGCCACCATTTACACTATTCATTGAGCATGTTAACACAATCAGAAGATGGTATACTGGACACAAAATTCTGTAAAACATGCTTTGATTCCAACATGTCTTCAAATCGGCTTCCAATTTGCTCTATTTTAATGACTAATTCCCGGCCCTCTCAAAAACATTAATTTTGTGACATTTAAACACTATGGACCTTAAACATTAGATTCACCGTAAATACTTTTGTTTCTCTCTATGAGCAGGTGTATTACCTAATATGGAGCAAAACTTTACGGAACTGCAGTATTTCGCGTGCTTATCCATTTTCAAGTGCCCCCGACGTCATTTTGTTTCAAACAAAATGGCATACTGTAACATCATATTATTGACGTCATTTTGAGATGCGCATATTTGGTGTCATTTTTTTAAAGGATGTAAACAAGCATTCAATACAGCACACATTGATATTTTTTATTTAAAAATAAAACGAGATTTAACAACGCTATGCTTGTTTGAATAGTAGCGTTAGGAAAAAAGCAAAAACTGCCCCGACTACGTAAATCGACGTTTCCATAGTTACTATAGAATATAAATCAATGATGAAAAATTATCAATATTTTGCAAAATTACTGCAAATATATAGCGACACACGCTCCCTGAGAATTATTAGAATACAATGATAAATAAAAAAAAAATCTGATCCCCCCTCGTACATACCAGGATGGAGTATATATACATACCAGGATTGAGTATATATACATACAAGGATTGAATATATATATACACCAGGATTGAGTACATATACACACACCAGGATTGAGTACATATACACATACCAGGATGGAGTATATATACATACCAGGATTGAACATATATATACACACCAGGATTGAGTATATATACCAGGATTGAGAATTTATACACACCAGGATTGAATATATATATATATACATACCAGGATTGAGTATATATACCAGGATTGAGAATTTATACACACAAGGATTGAATATATATATACACACCAGGATTGAGTATATATACCAGGATTGAGAGTTTATACACACCAGGATTGAATATATATATACACACCAGGATTGAGTATATATATACCAGGATTGAGAATTTATATACACCAGGATTGAATATATATATACACACCAGGATTGAGTATCTATACCAGGATTGAGAATTTATACACACCAGGATTGAATATATATATACATACCATAATTTAGTATACATACCAGGATTGAGTATACATTCCAGGACTTAGTATATACACACACCAGGATTGAGTATATATACACACCAGGATTGAGTATATATACATACCAGGATTGAGTATAAATAAATACTATAAATCTAGTACTGTACAGCAAAATATTGTAAAATCAGCTATGTTTGGAATATATAATAAAATGCTTATATTAAATACCTTTAAATCATTTGTTTTCATTCCGACTGAAAACTAATATTGCATAATACATCATAATTGACCTATATTTTATAATTATAAAGCTACAAACCAAATATTGATTAAATACATGGACCGCAGGGTTGGAAAATTCTACTCGTCCGCTCACCATTACGGGTGAACATTTAGTTAGGTTATTGATTGGAAGACATTATATTGCTGTAAATGAGGTTGAAAAGGGGCCATAATTCCTGTAAAATTTGACAGATGTTGTGTCATTAGTTACTGATCGCCTATGGAAATATGTGGGGTCAGTTGGATAAATACTAGGGGTGAATCGTTAGCCTTGACCTTTGAACTACAGACCCGAGTGTTGCATGGGATACATTGTCTTATTATGGTGAACATTTTTTTTAAAATCCGTCAATTGCTAAAAAACCAAACAAGATATGGATCAGACACAAATTTTTTAAACCTATTTCTGACCTGTGCAACCCCTAAGTGTGACATTGACCTTTGAGCTAGGGTCCTAAGTATTGCGCACAACAATTCATTTTTTAATATGGTGAATATTTTAGCTATTTGAACGCTAATTCAAATACTCGTCTGAGATCTTGTAGTTATATAACTTCTGTGAAAGTTTATTCAAGATTTAATGAAAAAATGGGGTGCTATCATGTCTACCAAACCAAGAGGACCAGATTGGCCCTAAAGCCCTCACCTGTGGCAGAGAAGATAAAGCCAAAGAAGGCAATTTTTGATAATGCAAGGCCATATCTAAGACATTTTAATTTAGCCAGTCAAAATATTATGGATTATAAAAATCTTACATGGGTTTGAATTTCAGTTAGGAAATTCCGTCCCGAGGGATTACTGTTTAGGCGGAAACGAGGCTCTATCCGAATTGAAAAAGCCATGAATGATTCTTTTTCTTGCATACCAAATATATTGAATAATTATTTCAACTTAATTTATCATTATAGATTTTATGACATCTTTTTAAGATGTTTAATTATATAACCTAAAAAATACAGAAATTCAAATTGTTTTTAAGTTATTTTTACAATGCTAGCTGTTTTGACAGATCATGTGGTCCGATTCATGGAGACCCTTGGTCACCCGATTCTACCAAGTTACCTTAACGCTTTAATTGGTTATTAACACTATTTTGATGCAATCGCATGGACAATTATGATCACATACATAAATTTCCGTGAAGCAATAGGCCCTGTTGTAGTTTGTGACAAGGCTTGCTCGCATATGACCAATACTAACACAACATCTATAAAAACAAACGTACGCTGCAACAATAGCAATGATATATACCCAGTTATAGGTTGTTTGTATATAAAGATGAAATGTGGAAATCGTGAAACTTTCCAAAAAAGTTGTTTAAAATGTACAGACAATACTTTATCTGAAAATTTTTTTATATTGTTTTCTATAAGGTATCGAGACACGCATAGGTGACATTTAAATACCAGTTTAAACATCAGCTGGACCAAGTTTTATTGCAATATTCCCGGCGCTGTTTAAGTTTCCTTAACGGATTATTAAAAGGTTATGGAAACAAGAAATTAACTTTTAGAAAATTATATTCATTTTGAAAAAGTTAATTAATTTTTGCTAAGTTACCATTAAAATGTTGTGTTGTTTTTTTTTTTATATTTTTTGAGGTATCATTACTCTAAAATGAGTCTAGCTATGAGCCAGAAGAGAAATGCTTTTGGGAAAAAGAAAACAACAAAATTTGTGTGAAACAGGAAGAAAAAACGTTTTAGTAAAATATGTATTTTTCTACCTCCGTTTATTCAAGTTGATTAAGTTTAAAACTAGTCAACTGATGACCCCCAAATTATTTTGAAAATGACCCCAGGTTTTTAGTAAGTGGGTCATCAATGACAATGGAGAAAACACTGCGTTACGTCATCTAGATGATTCCAATTTCACAGCTTGAGAATTTTACCTCAGCCTTTAAAAATGCAGATATCCTTATCTGATGTGCAAGAAATATAACTACTGTGTAAGTTTGGTCGATTTCAAAAGAAAATTGCAGATCTGTACAACAGTACACATAACTTAAATAAGGCAATTTTTGACAATTCAAGTGCTATACCTCTAACAATATTTATCTGATATGACCAGCTCTAAAACTTGTCTAAGATATTATGGTTATACAACTACTGTGTAAGATTGGTGAAGATAAAAATGATAACTGTGAATGCTAGAGTTCACATAAGATCAAATAGCATGAATTTTTAAGATTCAAGGGCCATAACTCTGACAAAAATATTTTATTTAACAAGTTCAAAAACATGTCCGAGATATTTTGGTTATATAACAGTTTTTTACTGTGTAAAGAAGATAAAAATGAAAATATGAGCACTACAGTGCACATATGATCAAAGAGCATAACGTATGATTCAAGGGCCGTAACTCCAACAAAAATATCCAATTTAGCAAGTTCAAATATTGGTTGTATGACTTCTGTGTAAGTTTGAATAAGATCAAATGAAAACCGAGAGTGCTAAAGCACACACATAGTAAAATATGTACAAGTTTTGACAATTCAAGAGTTAGAACTCCGACACTATTTATCCCATTTTACCAGTTCACAAAGTTGTTCAAGATATTATGGTTATAAAACTACTGTGTAAGTTTGGTGAGGATCAAATTAAAAGTATGGGTGCTAGAGTGCACACAAGTTCAAATAATGCAATTTTTGACGATTCGACCATGACTCTGGCATTTATTGTCCAATTTGACCAGTTCATGAACTTGGCCAAGATATTATTGTTGAGGATAGAATTAAAAATGCAGTTGCTAGCGTGCACACAAGTTCAAATAGTGCATTTTTTCATGTTTCAAGAGCCAATAACTCTGACATTAATTATCTGATTTGGTCAGTTCAATAACTTGTCCGAGATGTTATATTACATAATTATGTAAGTTTGGTGAAGAGTCAATGAAAAATGCAGGTGCGTGAGTACACGCAAAAAAAAGTTCACAGATGGATGGCAGACGATAGATTGATTGATTGATTGAATATTTAGCATCATTTCTATGCCATCGAGGGCTTACAGACGATCAGTTAACCTAACCACTGTTTCCTGGGAATAACCAGTACTCGAGCACACCCCATCTCCGCAAGTAACTGATAACTTTCCCACTTGAATTAGTGGTGAGAGACCAATGATAATGAGACACAATGTCGTATATCAATCATCATGGAGACTGTTGCCCGGCGGGGGAGTCAAACTCACGACCCCTGGAATGATAGTCAGATGCGTGGCAGACGACAGACACTGGGTATCAGAATGTTATGACTGACAAACCTGCTGGCATTTGGCCACTAGGAGCCAAAAAGAGAGAGAATAAAAATCAAAATTATTTAATGTTAAAGGGAGTGTATCAGGATATAAATGTCTTATAGACAGCACTTAAATACTGTATGACAACCTTCGCATCGTCATTCTGACTCTCTCTAAGATGAAACAATCTTTACGTGTTTAACGGATCAAAATGAAATCACGCAACTCATTTAATATGTCACAACCAAGTAAGGAAAGCCCTTTTCAAAATACCATTTTGGCATGTTTAAATAGAAATATATTTTTAGCAATACCAGGTCAGTGAGTATATATAGGCATGGCATATTGGAAAAAAATGTTTTAAGGCAATTTTAGAATTTTGAATCTTGGATAACCTTGCAAGTGTATGACTTCATACATCCCTTCCTTTATTTTAGTAACCTTTAAAATACAACAATATTCCTACCTTCAGCAGGTTTGGGTTTATTACTCTGGAAGGAGAGAATCTTGGAGTCCTGCGGTATGTTCATGGCTTCACTCAGCTGTTTTTGATACTCCGATTGGGACGATGACAATTCCTCAGAGTCGTCTCCCTTAGAGATGGCATAGTGGGCCATGTCAACATCTGTTGTCGCTCGTGTAGGGATAAACCTGAAATAAAAATCCTTATATCGATTGATAATTGATTATAATTGAAAATCAACCGTTTACCATGGTATTTCAAGCGCTCGATTTTGATTTCATAATTTCGATTAATCAGGAAATATGTTTCTTGCTATGTAGTCATAAAAAACTCACGAGAATAGGGTCAAAACAAAGACGAAATACGAATAAAGTTGTTGTTCATAAAACTTATTAAGCTAGCTACTTTATTTCAAACAAAAAGGGTACTAGTTTTTATTTAATTTTTCACAAATCTTATCAGTTATTATATTCACACTATTAAATTTAAAGACTATATTTCTGATTCCAAATAAGTTTAAACGAAAAATATTGGATTATTTTTTTTTACAAATGAAACAGAAAATACGAACTTGCGATTCGCGTATGTCTGCTGTTGTGATGCAACAACAAAACGGATACAAAACCAAAATATGTCATCCAATTCTTGAATCCTAGAGCTTATATCCATTTCTTGGATATGTTATGATAAAGGCATTATAAGCGATATCTATAGATTGTCAGTTGATTGAGTACAACTGATAATCGATTGAAATGTCATTCAATACTCATCACAACAATTTACAAACTTTCAAGAATGTACTTAAAACAGGAACATGGTTATTTTTGTTACACTCCCCCCAAAAAAGACTTACCTGTCCTGTTGCCCCATAGACAGACCTTTATTGGGAGTTTTAGAAGGAGTTTTCCAGCGACCCCTCTGCTGCGGAACAGGTAATCTCGCTGGTGATGACTTTCCTGGAGTTTTACCGGTGCCAGGTGTCTTGTTCGCATTCGACATGGAACGTTCAAGAATGTTTGGTGTCTTCCCAGGTGTTCGGGAGCCAGACTTTCTAGGTGATAAACCTGCATGGTGAAGTATTTGTGTAAAAGGTTACAAATCAGACCATCATGTTTACTACTGTGGTTAAATTAACAACCCGTGTGGTTCCAGGGAGCCATATGAGTGATGGCAAGAATAGGATCACTGTGGCTCATACATGTCGTAGGAATCGACAATTTTAGTAATAAGATAGAATTTACTGAAACTTTGCAGTTCTGCAGGTATCAAGGTTCTAGGTTCATTCTGTATATTCATTTGATGATGTATTGTTTTAATCTGAATGTTAATTTGTTGATTGTGTACATGTAGAGTGAACCTGGATTCTTCATTCCTGTCAGCGTCGATTAACCTATAATGTGTTGGTACGCAGTAAACACCTATTCATTTGTTCATTCATAAATCAGACCATCTAGCCAAAATATCAGATTAAGCATAATTTTCTTAAAGGCCTCCGGACACATGATGGCAATGTAAAAATTTAGACTCATTTCAGGCACTTAATGAATTTTGACATCTATGAATGCATAACCATATATTAGTATTACTTTCTGAAACATCATATTTATAGGAATTTTTGTTTTTTATAGAACTCTTGGAGTCCAGCTAGTTTTGTTTAAAATACAAGTTGACACTTCTTTCAGCTTAAAAACACTGATTTTTTTTTTAAGAACAACAACAGACTGATGAAAGACTGATAACAAACCCTGGTTGATCAGAATTAGTATAGTCCTCCTTTCATGAAATCAAATGAGCAAACAGACTTGGAGGAAATGAGAACAGTTCATATTGAGCGTTACACTCAGATGAGTTAAAAAGCTGAGACTTGGCGGTCAGATCAAAGTTTGTGGTTTAAAATCTTTCAAGCTCAACTCAAGATTTCATTTCAAGCTCTGCTCAATTAATAAACATATGGACAAATAAATGTAAATGAGCCATAATATGGAGTCCAGGAATTTGCGTTACATCACACAAATTCTACATAAATTAATATAAGCTGCAGAAGTATATAATAATAATTTTAAGTAATTTGCAGAACCTTTTAAAAACAAACAATTCTCTTAATTGTCACATAGGGTACTTTTTTAACAACTTAAAACTTCTCTTAAATCATTATTTTATTTTGTAAATTCTTGGTTTCGTGGTGCTCATTTGCGTGTGTGTTTGCACTAAACACGTATTACTCTAAACTTCTAAACCAGGGCTCGAATTTAAGCACTCGCCACTCGCAAAATGCGAGCTGTATTTTGAAAATGAGAGTTGAAATTACTTAAGCTGGCATTTTTTGGCGAGTGGATTTCGAATTGAGAAAATTACTTATTATATTCATTTTATTGATTTTTGAAAATAAACAAGTACTATCCTGGTAAAAATAACAAATTCTTGTCAATTTTACCCAATTTCTTCTGCTTCTCGCGCCAAATTACCCCCTAGCAGCACGATTATCAATGCCATATATAAATAGTTAAATATGAGAAGGCTCCGTCCAATTGTTTTTGATCTCGAGTTCATTTACAAAAATGAAGTAAAGTTAAAACCCGTCAACAACATAATGAGTAGACTGCGTCTAGTTTGATCTATCGCGCACTCACTCTATAAAATAAATGTAAAGTTGAAACCCGTCAAATTTATTGTTTACATATTTTGTCAGCTGTTAAAATGGCTGATAAAATAACATCTTTTTCTCCATTGAATCGATATCACAATATCACACCTGTAGGGCTTTACATTTGACAATGACAAAATGGTGTGTTAGTTGTAGAAACCACACGATCGGTAACTATGTTTTCACAACATTTACACATGGTAAACAATCATCCTTAGCTAGATCTAGGTCTAATTTTAAACTAACGGCCATTGGCTATATTAATTCTATATATAGAAATGTGTGTATGTCTCAATCTCAGTCTCTATATACTTGTTATTGTTGAATCCATGTTTCTTTTTTTTGTTTATTTATGATATATCATTGTATGCATTTATTTATGGTAGTATAGTAAGTAACAAAGACAACTTTATTTTTTAAGTACTGCTTTGAAATTGAAATACTTTAACATATATAATAACCTTGATACCATTGTCTATAAAATAGATACAAGCTAATATTGCATATTAAATAACACACGGGCTTTGAAACAATTAATTTTGGGTTTATTTAGACATTTAGGACTACAAGTTTCTGCGAAAATTGGTTTGGCTAGTTGGTTTCAAATTTGGCCAGTGGAAATTTTAGGCACTGGCCAAAATTGCCAGTGCACAAAAAAGTTAAATTCTAGCCCTGTAAACCAAAACAGCTTGTGTTTTTTTTGGAAAAAACTTCAGTTTCCTCTTATTTGAATTTATTAACTTCTGTTTTTTTATTTGTAACGTAAATATGAGAATTTGACTAAATATTTTTTTGTAATGTGGCGTAACCA
This sequence comes from Panopea generosa, assembly GCA_029582155.1. Classification (NCBI taxonomy): domain Eukaryota; kingdom Metazoa; phylum Mollusca; class Bivalvia; order Adapedonta; family Hiatellidae; genus Panopea; species Panopea generosa. The sequence continues at coordinate 47,324,527 of CM055907.1, forward strand.
ATCGTGTCCTCAGAGTTATGTCATGACAAAATGTGTTGTAGCTTACAACCTTGACATCGACGATCTCGTACACATGTTGTTTTTACGTGATCGACAGTGTACTATGAAAATGACGTAAACGTGGCATTCTAGAACCCATCACTTAAATATGGCATACAGCCAACATATCAGTTACGAGAAACGTGTCCTCTTTTGTTACGTCACGGTATCTGAGCATAATGGAAAAATTACCAAGTAATTCGCCCCGTAACCTTTTAACCTTGAGTCTGTTTACGACACCAATACAAGTCAGTTCTATGGCTGGCAGCGAGAAGGAAGGTTGAGGAATCAACTCGATATATGGCGGACGACAATGTACACACGGTCAGTTTTCGGAAAAAAGTTACGATGACAACATTGTTTTGATTCATCCTTCGGTCTCTTAAATGCATTTAAAATGCATTTAAAATGCTTTTAAGCATTACTAAATTGATATGTGATGTATGAAAGTACCATAATGAATAATTAATTCTATGTAACAAGGTTTTGTTCAGTTCTGCCTGACCGATGAAGTGTATCGTATTACGTCGACAACAAGAATCTCATGGTTAACAGGGACTGACATGCTGTACCCGTGAAAATGAAATGGGTTTTAACAATTAAGATATCTGAAAGTACGAGGGAACAATATGAACTTTAAAATATATATTTGATGTATAATTTACACTCAAATTGTTTGTGTGTAACAAGTGAAATCGGGACACAATTTTCACCGTTTCCAGTGTTACACCTGTGCCAAATTTATTCATGAATACAAAAATCCATTTCAATTAAATGTTTATGATTGGTCAGACATTGTTAACAGAAATGTCCTGTGATTGTTTTTGCATGAAGACAGTAGTTGAAACACCTGAATCAAATTGTATAGATGCATTGAGTCTGCAATGGTGTAACTTGGTGTCTTTTATTGGGGTCTATATTGGTGTCCTGTTACACATTTTGTGTCCAGTTACATCGTACTTCGTGTCTCGTTACATCATACTTCCACTTGACACTTATTGCTAAATATCGAACTTAATAACCAGTTTTACATTTGAAACAATTAAATTAAACCTGGTAATTGATTTAAGTTGACTTAATAGATGCAAGAAACTAATTTGACCATAAATAAATGAATTTATAGTATAGTGTCCAGTGTTACTAACAGTAAATTTAAAATTCACATTCCTTTATACATAAATCTAGAAACTGTTAATATTTTTAACAATATAATAACATTAAATAGTGTAGTAACCTAATAAAGCATAAAATTTAACAAGTATTAAATATTAAAATAAAGGACACCAAAGGGTTTGTGATGTAACACAAATTCCCGGACTCCATATTATGGCTCAAATATAATCTGTGATCTGGAGCTAGTCATGTGAAATATCGTTAAATATTGGAGGGATAATGTTCTCTCCCAGGTTTTATTAATGTAAGTTATGTGATAATGACAGTCTATTTATGGGGTAATAGGGGCAGGTCCCTTCCATAGGGGAAAATAATTTATAGTTTTAAATGTATTTTGGCTAAGCTCTTGAATCTGTAACCTGGGTAGAACCAGAACTGAGTTGAAGTTGAAAGGTCATCAGGTCAAGCTGGGGATCAAACCTGCAACCTCTGGCATGTTCAGCCAACACTGTATCCACTATACTACCAACAATTCTTGAAAATGCTTAATGGGGAGAAAATCAAAACAATGCAAATTGTATAATGTATATTCAAAACAGTTAACAGGTCAACATCTCTATTCTTTATTGTATACACGGTTAAATAGGCATTAAATCCCATTAAATAAACAAGAATTCTACGGAATGATATGTCTCGCCATGTCCGCCTTGACCGTTAATTCACACATGGGAGAGAAAAAAATTAAAATATTATATTCATACAACAGTTATCTACCTTGGTAAATGAAGTAGGTTTAATGACTAAGAAATATTGTAGGAAGTATTGTGTGAAGTTTCGATCAAAAACATTAGTGATTTTTGAGATATGAACTTCATGGTAGTTGCACAAAAAACTTTAACCAGTATTTCTAAGTAAAACATATTTAATAAAAAACAACTTTAGCCAGTATTTCTAAGTAAAGTATATTTAAAAAAAAAATAATAACCAGTATTTCTAAGTAAAACATATTTAAAGAAAAAAAAAAAAATTAAAAATAATAAAAAAAAAAAAATTAAAAATAAAACAAGAGTTGTCAGAAGACAACAAAGCTAGTCTATGGGATAAAACTCACCACCCATGCACTGATTGAGATTGGAGTGGTTGCATAGCAGTGTTTTTTTTCGGCCAGTTTTATAGCCGTTATTGGGTCATATTCCCAATGGCAAAAAGTATCTTTTTTTCCCAATTGAGTGGTAAAAATTCCCAATTGAAAGTTTCAAAAATTGTAAATTGAAACTTGCCATAATTCTTTGATAAAATAAACAAAGTTTTCCCCATTCTGAATTGAGTATGACATTAAATGGCCAGAGAAGCAAGTGTAACCATTTTTATGAAGTTGAACAAATATAGTTAATGCAAAAGTTTTCCCAATGTTAATGAAAACGCCGCTAAAATTCCCAATTCCAAGGGTATGGGTCATCTTCCCAAACTGGTGAAAAAAAAACACTGCATAGATATCTTACCTGATAAAAAACTTTAAACTTTAAAATTAAGTAAAAAAAGTGCCATAACTGTGCCAAAATGCAACCCAGAGTTATGGTTCTTGTCTCTGTGTGTTTCATTGATGATGGTGAACACACATGCGAAGTTTTATTCATATCAAATGAGTGGTTGCATAGATATCATACCCGATAAAAAACTTTAACCTGAATAGTTAAGTTGAAAAAGGGCATAACTGTGCCAAAATGCAATCCAGAGTTATGGTTCTTGTCTCTGTGTGTTACATTGATGATGGTGAACACATGCAAAGGTTCATTCACATCTAATGAGTGGTTGCATAGATATCTTAAACTTAAATGCAACTAAACGCAAAGTTTAACCTGGGTTTATAAGTCCAAAAAGAGCAACAACTGTGCCAAAATGCAATCCAGAGTTATGGTTCTTATCTCTCTGTGTTCCATTGATGATGGTGAACACACATGCGAAGGTTCATTCACATCCAATAAGTGGTTTCATAGATATCTTAAACTTAAACGTAACTAAACACAAAGTTTAACCTGGGTGTCTAAGTCCAAAATGGGCCATAACTGTGCCAAAATGCAATCCAGAGTTATGGTTCTTGTCTCTGTGTGTTCCATTGATGATGGTGAACACATATGCAAAGTTTCATTCACATCCAATGAGTGGTTGCAGATATCTGAAACTTAAACACCAAAGTATGACCTGGGTGTCTACAGACGATGCCGGGGTCATGACAATAGCTCTCCTTGGACTTCATCCTGGCGAGCTAAAAAGAAAAAAAAAATTTAAATAGATTAAAAAAAAAAGTACTCGGCATCTGCATTATATTATGTAATGCAGGGTGTAAGTTGTAACTATGACCCAAGTATGAGTGTCCTGCACTAGTACTTATTGAGAAATAGAGTAAAAATGAAAACTTAATGTTGGAGGTAATTGCAAAATTCAGCATCAAACAATGTCAATGGACCATGAAAAGTAGGTCACACTTAGAATCTGCAGTATATAATGTGATGCAGGGTATTAGTTGTAACTGTGATCCAAGTATGAGTGTCCTAGCACTTGTACTTGTTGAGAAATAGTGTAAAAACGAAAACTTTACATTGGAGGTAAATCCAAAATTCAGCATCAAACAAAGTCAATGGACCTTGCAATGTAAGTCATACTCAGCATCTGCAGTATATAATGTGATGCAGGGTGTTAGTTGTAACTATGGTCTAAGTATGAGTGTCCTAGCATTGTACTTGTTGAGAAATAGTGTAAAAATGTAAACTTAACATTGGAGCTAAATATAAATGTTTGATGTTTGAAAAGCAACACCTTAATCTCGTCTCTCCTTTGTCGTGACGAGATAAAAATAATGATAAGCCCAAATAAAATAATAGTTGTGTTTACTATTCCGCCCAACCTTAGAAAATTCTCCGACTCAGAGCATTTTGTTGCTTGAAAAAAAAGATGAAATCTATTCTTGTGTGTATATTTTAGGATGTACCAGATGTTCTTGACTGAACACAGCTAATTTCATATTCTGTTATCACATTTTGATTTTTGGTTGTTTTCATAGGCGCTTGGGACTCACAATTTGGTGGCATTTACATTTTCATGATCACCGTGCAGTGTGTTGGCATTATCGTTCAAAAAGTGCTTACACATAAATACTGAAAACCGGTTCGTATCTGCTATTAATATCGGCTCAGCCAAGATAAAGTGGACATTTATGTTGCATGGAGGGTGAAAATTAAACATATTCAAATGGTTAAATCAGGTTTATATATGTGTTGAGGCAACCCTAATGCATATTTTCCTGAAATGACTTCCATGTTCCAGATGTCATTAAAAAGTTACAGTCAGACAAATACACCCACCTATGAGGGTCTACGGACTATACATGCCTAAGCATAACGCCTATACTTTAAAGTGTTAAAGGGCCTTTATAAGCATGTTTTTGTCATAGAAACTTTGAACAATATCACGTTAATAAAATTTTATGAAAAAAGAAGTAAATGTTTAAGGATCAGTATGATTTAAAAAGAAGTAAATGTTTAAGGATCAGTATGATTTTTCACATTATACATTACATGTACCTGAAATTAATTTTAAGGACATATTTTCCATTTAGCATTCTGGTGGAATGAGAAGCTTTTATAAATAATTTCTCCCTTGTAGTAAATTATAAAGGTGCTATAAATCAAACCCAAAAGTATTGTTTTGAATTTTTGAACGCTGTAATAACAACATGAACAGGAAATTGTTTACTAATTCAGGCCTACGGACTATACAGATATATATGTTTTAAAAAACTAATCTCAAGTGTCCATTTAAAGATAAATATGTTAATACATATTTTTTACAATCAATTTAGATTACTTTATCAAAATACAAAAGAAAGTTTACATTTTGTATCATTTTTTTCAATATTTTGTTAAATATTGAAGAAATAAGTAGAAATGTGCTATATTTTGACAAATTCTTTAACAAAATGCTGTTAACACTTCCATATTGTCGTAAGTATCTGGAAATTTCATTGCAGAAAGTAAATAAAACAATATGATTTTCATAAGAGAGACATACACTAATGTTGTGACATGTTATTTATATAAAGTAGACCAGGCCTATGGACTATACATATACCTAGTAAACATTTCTTAGAACTACCATATCTTTCAACAGCAATATGCTCCCATGTATATGCCCGTTATTGTAATATTCTATGTGTGGCTTTCCTGTTGTAGAGGTTTTTTGATATTCTTTCAGTAATTTTGTGTCATAGGTGGAACATTCTATTCTAAGGCAATTTGTTTGTCATGAACACTTACTGGACAGAGTGTCAGGTCAGACAGCGTTTTCTTGTCAGTATTTACTACTGTGTAAATTTTGCTAAAATGTTTTCTTATTTAGGATGTCAATGGTTTGTTTTTAAGGCTATGTTGCAACAAATTTGTCAATGACATGATTTCTTTCAGACACTAGTCTTACTTGTTTAAGCTTCAAGATTTAAAACAATTGAAACCCTATCCATTCATCTCTATTCTGAGTTTTAAAAATTTATGTGAAATATATCTGTCCATGACATTATATACCATGTTTCTGTACATATATATTTCTTCGCTTCTCCTATTACAGATGTATTTTCACTTCCAATATTTGTTTATGTTTTTGGAGATTCTATCATTTTTTTCCCCAACAATAACTGCTCTTTCTTTAGGTGTTTCTGGCAATAACGCTTTTACTCCCTTCCCTCGAAAGTATATACTCCATTTAATATGGGTTAATTTTGATGACCCAGGAGTCTTAAATTGTTCTCTTGCATTGTTCTTGTGTTCATTTTCTGGAGAAGTGCATTCAGTTTCCTGCGTTTGGTATCTCAATTTTACTCTATTATAAGCTTTTAGCTTCAACCATGGTGTTCAAAGAACAATACTTTTTTGCTTTTCAATGCAATGTAAGATGGTGGAGAGTTTTAATTGTTTTTAGATTACTCTTTCTTTTTCTGACAGGTTTTCACATTGACATATATATTGTATGTGCTTGCTTTTAATTTGTTCTGCTATTTTTTTTAATATTTTTGACTGTTTTCTTTGTTCTTGTTGCTGCAAGCATTTTAATTCTAGACCATTTGCACACATATTTATTTTATTTGTCAGAATCATTTTTGACATTTTGCTTATATCTCCTCATTTTCTAGCATAACCTACCTAGTACCCCCTCTGGTCATTTATTCTGGTCTTTTTGCAAAAAAGATTAGTGATTCATAATACTTATTTGAAATGATTGGCATATTTACTGAAATTAGAGCTAGAACTTCTTTAGAAATAACCGTTATGTTCTCTGTATAGTCCGAAACCCCTTTTACTTCATTTATGATACTTAACATTGGTTACAGCAGATATTTATTTATAACTATTCTTTTTCTATCAGCAGCATGTATACATTTTGTCTTATACATAAAAGTGAAATTAACACTCTTTAAACATCTAGACCATAGGCAAGATATGGTGTTAATTGTAATATTTACACTAAACACGATAGTTTTGTCAAAAAGTTAATTATTTTTACCGACAACTAGTCTTATCTCTTGTATAGGTCCATAATCTACTCAAATCTTATGTTTCTTAGCCAAAACTTGTTGCTTTCTTTATAAATAAGTCTGAAAACATTATATTTTTGGGGAGGGCTACTAGCAATACAGGGCTACGGACAGCATTGTTTTGTCCATAACATTGTCATACTGTATGGTAGCAGAAATGGACTTTCTATGACATTAGCAAGCCATGACCCGACAATAAAAAAGATGTCTCATTACAACAGTGTTACCTTATGAAAATATGGCATGATAAAATACGGGGCTACGGACTATACAAAAAAAGAGCCTTTTCTTATGGGTGACTGAAAAAATTTGGAATCTTTAAAGTATTAATGCTTGTATTTTTTACATGCAAACATGTCTCTTTAACAAGAAATTGGTAGTTTTTAAACAAATTTAGCAGCTAAACTGATTGGTTTCCTACTTAGAATAGTAATGGGTAAAAAAACATAAAAGCATAACGAAGGTGTACATTTACATTTTTTAATGTTACTTCAACAATTCTTTGAAATTCCACGCACATAAATGTGTTCTCTGTTTAGTAAAAGTCATTTAAACTTTAAACAATTGAAAACTGGATTAAGGTAGTGTCTTAAAAAATACAATTTTTTATGTGCAACAGCATAACGCGTCAAAAATGGCAATTTTCAGGCCTTTAAGGTCTCATACATTAATTCATTAACCATTCAATATGAATAAATATAACTATATATCATTGGAAAGCTTGCCTCGAAATCTATTTGGAAATGTATGTTTTTTTGAGATTTGGTATATCAGAAGCTTACAGCATGCATATAACATATAGGCAAAAATGAAATGCTCACTTTATCTTGGCTGAGCCGATATGTAATGACACCTTTACCAAAATAAACCAGAAAAAAACAACAGGGAAACTTTCTTTGGAAAAAAAAAAAATTTTTGATAAGGGGAATGGGGCTGAACTTTAGCCCAAAAAGGGGAAAACATAAGACTGTAATGAACTTTAACCTTGTTCTGTAGCCATGGATGCCTTTCTTCTCCACTTCATTGGTGGTCCACTCTGTAGAGGAGCATCCAGACGTGTCAATTCAGTCACAAGGTTGTCAAATGTGAATTGAGACATTGTTTCTATTGAATTTCTGAAAAACAATTAAAAACATATATATTTCTAAAAAAGGCAATTACTAAAATACTTATACAGGGCTTGAAATTTCTAATAAAAGCTACTCATCCTCCCTTTCCAACATTTCATTTGAATGCTTAAAATCAAAGAAATATTTAGATCAGTTTCTTAAATCTTACTCGTCATGGTGAGCGGACGAGTAGAATTTTACAGTTCTGTTATTGTTTGCAGTGCAGTCCAACCCAGGTTTTTATAATGTGGGTAGGCTAGCTAGATTTTGATTTTTTTCTATTCTTTTTGTTAGAGTTATTTAACTTTATTATTGTACTAAGTTTGATGACTGACTGCTTGGGAAGTTTTGTGTAAAATTTTAATCAAATACATTCATCATTGAGTGGTTGGTGAGAGGACTTGACGGTACTTGCACACAAAACTTTAACCTTAATTTCGAAATCAAAGTTTGCAACAAGGGAAGTAATTTGCATTATACTCAGACTGGAGTTACCTAAATTAGTTATTGTAGTAAGTTTGATGACTGTGAAGTCTTGTGTGAAATTTTAATCAAATACATTGATTGGTTGCTGATATATGGACTTGATGTTACTTGCAAAGCATGCAAAACTTTAACCAGAATTTCCAAGTCAAACAAGGGCAACAATTTGCATTATATTTGAGCATGAGTTACTTAACTTAATTATTGTAGTAAGTTTAATGACTGGAAAATCTTTTGTGCAATTTTTAATCAAATATATTGAGTGGTTGGTGAAATACAGACTTGATGGTACTTGCATGCAAAACTTTAAACAGAAAGTCAAACAAAAGCAATAATTTGCATCATGTTTAGGCAAGAGTTGCCTAACTTAGTTATTATAGTAGGTTTGATGACTATACAGTCTTGTGTGAAGTTTCTAATACATACACTGGTCATTGAAAAGAACCTTGCACGCAAAACTTTAACCAAGGTGTGACACCTACACCTGGATGAGTAGAATAGCTCTCCTTTATTATTCAAATAGTCCAGCTAAAAAAATGGGTGGTCGCGTTTAGGTTGGGTAAGTAGGGACATGGCAAACAGGTTATTTTTGGGTGTTTCAATACGGTCTAAAATGCATACTGTCGTCATATTTCAGTTTATACTTGTTTATTTTAGCTTAACTGCAAAGTAAGCGCAGACACTCTTCAGTCATTTTCCAGGGTAGAAACAGCTAGTATTTGTGAGAGGACATCCTGTCAAGACAGGGACTGGACCTGTGACCTTTGGCATGAGCAGCCAACACTCTTTCCACTATACTACAACCTTCCATTTTGTTTTGCTTCCAAAACTATTTGAAAACATGTCTCTGGTTTCAGTCAGTGAAGTTTAAGTGCAACATACTGCACATCTCTAAGGAAACAGATTTTCCGAGACAGCATATACTGGTCATACCTATTATTGTGAGTCTAAAACTTTGTCAATCATGTAAGTGATGACATCAATAATAAACAGTAATAAAGTTACTTAAGTGTGCCGAGTAATAAACAGTTGCCAGTATGAAATGTAAACAAATGCCTACACTAACAATGTTGGAGCTTTGCGCATGTCTGGGATATTGTTATTATACAGGCATTCGCGGTTATAGGTATATTGCGGTATTATGTATACAAGGGATATTTCCAAGTAATAAAAAAACTGTCCATCCCGACCTTATGCCAACTTCATAGGTTTCAACAGATTTTGTTTTATCAACACGTGGTATTAATGCGAGATGTTTTATTATATAAAATTCACATTTCAACTAGTCATGCATATATTTTAACTAAACATTGAACTGACCAGCACACAATATATGATCTAAACAACTCCGGGCCTACTGTGCCGAAACGACTCGAGGCCGAAACGATCCGATTCTGTTAATTCTCATGTTTAATTAACAGAGAGGGTGTCAACAAGTTTATTGTATCTAAGCGTCTTTATAAACATTGAAACAACAATAAATAAACACAGTATTCAGCAAACCTTCCGTTTTGTGAGCTTGACAGGGGATATATTTTCTTGTTGACAACTATTTCACGTTTTGATTTGGCGCGGAATTTGTTGTTGGATGACGATAAAATGCGGCATATTGAGATCGAACCGGATTTGCCTGTGTTCGGGAAGGGGATTACAACGCGCATCGGATGTTGTTTTAAAAATTTAAATTGGAAGAAATTATCGAAACTTAGGAATCATATTTTTATCCACACGGACACATGCATTCATAGATCCGCCTATATCAGACATATATTCATATTTATTATTATTTATTTTAAGTGACAGTGACTTTAATACAGAGACCCACAACCGCAGGTGCTTCTCGCAGTAGCACGTGGACACCTATTGTTTTTAATCATGTACATGTAATTAAGTCACTGGCAAAAAATCGGGTCTTAAAGTAATCTAAAGTTATTGAAAAAAAATCGTATTTAATAAAGAGATCTTGATTCAATTCAAGGAAGGAACTTAAGGAAAAATAACAATGAGCTTGAGGTACAATTGTATAATTACAACATTAGCAAAAAACGTTAAATATATTAAGAAATACTCAACCACTGTTTTAACAGACATATAAACAGAGATAGGTCTAATTGTTTAAATTCCTGGTAGCACATTTGGCATTTTCCAAGGACTTGTACATATAAATCCTTGTGATTTTCCAAATTTTGCAAACACAGCTTCTCCTCAATCAACCAACAGATTTTTGTTATTTTGTTTCGAACAGTTTACAATTTTATCAGCTTAAATGTTGTTACCAAAAGTATTAAATTCGGACAAAGGTTCAAATAATTAACAAAGAAATATTGAAGGTGCCACCTGACGTTTCAGCCGTGTATGTTGGATTGATATTAACCACCCGGCATTCTCTGTAATTAAGGTCTCACTTACCAATAAATTCCCCTTGGTGTTGGTAGCAAGATTAGTGCGCCTAAGAAATTAGAACTGTGTAAATCGGTTAGTCATTATTATTGTGGACAATGCTTAAAATGGTCATATTTCTTTGTACATATAGGAACATTGGGACAATTTAATGAGTTCTGCCAAGTTTAAATGACTTTGGGAAATGTTAGATGAAGATATAACAGTTTAAAGATGTGTAGTGATATACTGCAACAAATGGGCAGCCTTGTAAACAATGAAGGGGTCTCATCAAACCATCGAAATTGAGAAAGAGTAATCTGGCCAACCCAATGTTTTCCTGCATATTTGAACTAACAGACGACTGTCTATGGAAACAAGACACTTTTAGAATCATTGGTAATGTGTTCAGTGTTCCAGAAGTGCCTCTCTCTATATGTGGAACATGTAAAATTAATTGGTTTGCAAGAGACATTAATTGATTGTTGTTATCTTTCTGCCCGCCTACCTACCTTTCTTTCTTCCGGTACGGCCAGAGATCAATTCGAATCATAACGACAGATTACCTGTATACAGTCCGAATTATATATATATTAAAAATTAAGTACGTTGTCTAAAAGTGTAATGATATAATTAATCAAAAAAATCAGAGTACTGAAACGTGGGCAAACAACAATGATCAAATTGAAATGAAATACTATTGTTTTTTGTTATATGTAGCCTGGAACATTAGATTTAGCATACTGGTGGAAAGTGATTTAGTAGAGGTTTCTATTTACAAACAACTGTTTGTTGTATGGGTACAACAAAATACATAAGGCATAATAATGTTTTATGTTAACAAAACTTTATTTAGAATGTTTAACTGTAAAGTGATATTTCACAGCTCAGTCTCTAAGATGACAGATGTTTTGTATATATTTCAAAGAAAGTCTAAATCAAAGTTATATTTCAAAGACAGTCCAATCTCCCAGATGATTTACATAGAAATCAAAACCCAACTTTACATTACTTTGTATATCTAAAAATATCTCTTAAGGGATATAAATATGTATATTTAAAAAGAAAAAGTTCAGTCTTTAAATTAAAGTATATATATTTTTTTAAAAACTATACTTTGTATGAATATCGTTTTAATAAAAGATTTCAATCTCCTTATGTCAATGCTATAAAATATAAGCAATAACGGTTGTTAGATATGTGTAAAGATGTAATAGCATATATGGACCAATCATCATCGACAATGCGACAATCCGCTGCTGTATTCACTGCCCCACGGAGACAATTTCATGAATGAAAGTATGTTAATAAATTAAACTCTAATATCTTAATCCCTGCCAGGCTTATTAGATAAATGAATACAGAAAGAATAAGAAGTAATCAAAGGTGCAATAAAAAAAAGAAAGTACCGAAAATAGTTCCAATATAACTGGTATGTATCTCCTAACTAAATAAGAATATTCGGCGATTCGGAACTCAACTAATTACAAGTATGATGTAAGAGTTGTGTGTATGCAAAACTCTCATTTTGTATATCTAAATAAGCTACCAGGGCAAAGGTAGATTATGGAGGAGCATTCCACGGTGGTACATTTATGACTCTTGGGAAGAACGAAAAATTTTAACGTTCAGTTGAGGCAGTCAGTCGATCGTTTTGTTGTGAGTGGGAAGTTCTATTACATTATCTAGTCGCTTTGTGAGTCGTAAGGTCTCTGTCAATGTCAAACAGTACATTGTGTATTTGGTAATAAAACGTCAAACTGGCTTTGATACGTCTTTACTCCGATACGATAGGCCAACATACATGACATGGACGTCCATATATTTTATTCAGTCTATCAGAAGTCCGACCTCAGCTACAGTGGCTGACCAAATGAATATATCAACTCGTTCAAAGCATTATATTACCAGTAGGGAGGCCCTCCCAGGAGGTTTTGGAGATCTGGGGAACATGGCCAATTATTTTTAGGGATCTAGGGAACATTGACCATTTCTTTGGGATGTTAGAGATCCAGGCAACAGTGTCCTAAAAGAACAGAATGAAAAAAGTACCCAATTTGATCAATTTTATGCATAATTTGTATTGAAGGTTTCTGGCGACTTTTAGAAGCAATTTGTACTTTTGATCAATAAGACGCACTAACTTCAAAGTTCTTCGTGAAAATATTTCTGCGGTAATGCACACCACAGTTGTTCCAGAACCAATTAGACAGATGACAAAACAACGAGTGGTATTTGAAAAACCATAAGATGTGTGTGCCGGTGTAACATTCAATTTTGACCCCGTTGAATAATGACCCCAAGGGTCATTTTTCAATGTTAATCAGACATGTGGTCCTTTTTTAACGGTTTGTTAAATATAAGCAAAACATCACATGACTGATGTCGCATGTTGCAACAGTTAAACATAAGTCCTGATAAGCTTTTCAATCTACATTAAATACACTACATCCATCTATCATCCATTTATTGCACACAAAAATGCCACATACTGTTTTTATTTCAGTTAAAAAAATGTCCTTTTGAAGCCTCATTAAACTTCCGAAATGTCACTTTTTGATAATAACAAAAATGATTTAACTTCGATCGAACTGTGTACTTCTTAGACGAGCGGACCGAGCTTTTAACTGTTGTTTACATTTTTGTAATTCCGTAATGATTCGGTTGCTGCTTTCCGACTGTACATCCACCAGTGTCCGTAAGTACACAAATGAATACTGCAGTGGTAGTGTGCGGATGAATACCGTTAATTATTATTGGGGTTTCTTCTTCTTTTTTTTTTTAAATATATTGGTGTCTGCAATAAAACTGTATCGAATGTAGTACGCATTATATTATTTATATGCACTGAAAAACAATGAGTACGGAATACTAGATTGGTCTTGTAACTCTTGCTCCGGACCTCCCTTGCATATACGCGTGATACTATCGCATGCGCTATTGCGTAACAAAACACTTTATCGCAGTCAATATTGCCGTTTTATGTAACTTAGCGTAAATATAAGTACTTTGTAGATAACTGACACTTTAATGGTCGTAAGAGCACTTCAATTATTGGGGAGAGGCAACCTGAAGATAGTGTGTGGGAAAGGTGGTCCTCCACGCTGGTGGTACTACTACTCTACTTCCGCTTTTTGGATAGTTGGAACCGCTCCGACACATGAATGTTTGATATCTTAAAGACTAACTGCTGAATTTTACTCATTTCTTAGAAAATATGTTTGATATCTACGCCAATGTTTTTTGTTTTTTTTACTTTTAAGCGTTAGTATTTAAACGCACGCACGCACGCACGCACGCACACACGCACGCACGCACGGACGCACGCACGCACACTTATATGTATTTTAAAGCGAATTTCCAACGAGTATCTTAAACGGAAGTGTGACGCCAATGCTAGGTTAAGAGAGAGAGAGAGAGAGAGAGAGAGAGAGAGAGACGGAGAGAGAGAGAGAGAGAGAGAGACGGAGACATAGAGAAAGAGTGTGGGAGAGAGAGACAGACAGACAGACAGACAGACAGACAGACAGACAGACAGAGAGAGAGAGAGAGAGAGATGATGTAGGAATGCTTTATCGTATTCTTAACTTGTGAAACAACAACCACACTAACGAAAGGCAATTCCAACAAATACCATTCCGATACCACACGTGTTACCACCAATGAAACAACGTATCTATAGCATACCGGCCAACATTTTATACATGTTATTATTGTGCGGTTTGCAGCGCGATGACCCCGACTCCTGCAGTCCTATTACGGGGTTGAATAAGCGGGCAACCTTTTGGTAGCTCCAAAAGTATAAAAAAAATCGACCAAGCTAGGTCCCTGTCATATACATACCACCTACTCAAATTTGCAGGAGTGATGGGGGAAACTCTCCGTTACGTCTTGACTCATTGAACTGGAAATGAAACTCGATTGAGGTCCACCTTTTAATGCATCTTATGGTTTAGTCTTAAGTATATTGTGTATGTATGTTTCTTTGATAAAAGCGTTTTAAAGTCAAAAGAATATTGGAGTAAATAATTACCATACCCACCTCCCCCGTAAAACCCAATAGAATGCATGCTTTGATCCCCTACGTCTTGTTTCGCATGTACTGGTTTGATACTCGTTAGAGATTCGCTTTTAAAAACATCTAAGTGCGCATTCGGACCACCTCGCCAATTATCCTAATACCGAAGGATGACGGAATTGGCCGAGTATGTAGGATTGTGCTTACGAGGTCTAATACCGAAGGATGACAGATTTCGCTGTGTATGTAAGATTGCTAAGTGCGGTGTACGTGCTTGTGTGCTTTCGTGCGTTTAAATAATAACACATAAAATTGGCGTAGATAAAAAACATATTTTCTAAAAAATGAGTAGTATTCAGCAGTGTTTAATATATATCAAACATTTTTCGGAGCGATTCCAAGTATCCCAGTAGCAGAAGTAGAGTAGACCACCCTTCCTACACAATACCCCCAGGTTGCCTCTCCTCAATAATTGGTTTAAACATATTTTATTCATAAGTTATGTACAACAGATTCCACAACATACACAGTAAAAGGAGTGAAACGAAAGAAAATAATTCCCCAATAATTGAAGGTCTCTTACACCCATCAAAGCGTCGTTTACCTACAAAATAATGATAATTACGCTAAGTTACTCAAAAAGGCAAGCCGTTCCTTTTAAAAAGACATTTTATTATAATATGGTATACCAACAAAACAGGGTGTATTAACTATGTACACGGGGTCATAAACTTCAGACGACTGTTGTAGGTACTTCTATTTTAAAGTTTTCGGTGCGACACTGAACTCAATAATCATTGAAGTTGTAGTTATACTGGTAAAACCATACCATTGTTATGTACAAAGATTATACTTTATAACGTGGATGCAATGCAATTGTACTTGTATTGTGTTGTATTGAGCGGCTACGACTATATCACGAGGTTGTATACTTGATATCATAAGTGGATCGTCGGGCCCGATCGAAGTGGATCGTCGGGCCCGATCGTGGTAGTTTTGGCTAATCGCAGCACAGAGCGCTACCACGATGTTACCACTAATTAACCAATCAAACAGAACTCTACCACGAATTGGATGACGTCATTAAAATACAACAACATGGCCGTTAATTCGATATGCTGTTAATATGCACATTTTCTGATGGTGTATTACACCGTTTTTAAGTTGAATTAAACCATATTGTTCCAAGATATTTATAACGCATTATATACTAAGGTAAGTTCAACTGATTTACGTTCGATTTGAGTGATTATCATTGATGAATAACACGGATAATTTCGATATTTGGGCGACATTGGTAAACTACGAATCGATCAAATGTGTTTTATCTGTTTATACCGTTTCAAATTCATAATCTTACTAGATCTAACGGTAATTATCTTACATTGTTTTTTTTTATAACACCTTCGGTATTTTTAGAAATGCATAAAACTGTATTCGTAATGAAATCGACAAAGGCCTATTTAAAACGAAGGTCATTTTTGTTATGTTTATTTCTGGCCATTTTTCACATGTACATGGTTAAAAAATGGTGGATGCAGTGAGAAGGCATTATTGCCTGAAATCGACAATTTAAACTGACAGAAAACTTTTAATTGCATTATAAACAGCGATTACTTTCTGCAATATCTTTAAAAAAATACCCCACCTACTATATCTGTAAGTGTTGCATGTTTTTCCATTTTTTTGCTACTATCATTACCATACATTGTGTTGCTGGATACCTTTTGACAATGTATTCATAACCTGTTAGAAACAACCAGTTGAGTATTCGCTTGCTGTGTCTTAAAATTTATGGATGTAAATAAAATTTTACCGACTCATCTTTTCTATATGTAAAGTGTAATAATGTCGCCTTCATATCGAATAAATTTGTACAACTCCCAACTACTGGAAGATTCTAAGCACCCCACTTTCAGCGAAAGGTCCGGGATCCATGTTGCTTAGTCGGTACCATCATTACAGCGGTCATTTTATTACCCGGATGGGGTTTATCAGTTTGTGGAGATAGATAGTCTTAAAATCCCAGACCAGCCACACTGCAATAATTGGACATGAATCTCCTACCTTGAACTTATGTGAAGAAGTAGTTAGTGACTGGCAGAGGTATGGTGTTTCTAGTACTGATTAACTGCAAGTAAATTTTGTGCATGAGATAGTATATGGTATGCGAGAAAGTCAGTTTTGCACATGAGATAGTATATTGTGTGCAGGACGGCAAGTTATGCGCTTGAGATAATATATGTTGTACAAGAAAGTAAGTTATGCATGATTTAGTATATGTGTGCGAGAGAGTAAGTTTTGCGCATGAGATAGTACATTGTGTATGAGAAGGAAAGTTATGTGCTTGAGATAGTGCCAGTATATATTGTAAAAGGAAGTAAGTACTGCAGAAGACATGGTTTAATATGTTGTACAAGAAAGTAAGTTTTACGCATGAGATAGTTTATTGTGTGCGAGACAGAAAGTTATACGCTCTAGATAGTATACAAGAAAGTAA
This sequence comes from Panopea generosa, assembly GCA_029582155.1. Lineage (NCBI taxonomy): Eukaryota > Metazoa > Mollusca > Bivalvia > Adapedonta > Hiatellidae > Panopea > Panopea generosa. The sequence continues at coordinate 47,341,752 of CM055907.1, forward strand.
GCTTAACACATGATATAGTATGTTGTGTGCGAGAAAGTAAGATTTGCAAATGAGATAATATGTATATGGTGTATGAGATAGTAAGTGATGGAGAATAAGGTAGTATATGATCTATGAGATAGTAAGTGATGGAGAATAAGGTAGTATATGGTGTATGAGATAGTAATGATGGAGAATAAGGTAGTATATGGTGTATGAGATAGTAAGTGATGGAGAATAAGGTAGTATATGATGTATGAGATAGTAAGTGATGGATAATAAGGTAGTATATGGTGTATGAGATAGTAAGTGATGGAGAATAAGGTAGTATATGATGTATGAGATAGTAAGTGAACGAGAATAAGGTAGTATATGATCTATGAGATAGTAAGTGATGGAGAATAAGGTAGTATATGGTGTATGAGATAGTAATTGATGGAGAATAAGGTAGTATATGATGTATGAGATAGTAAGTGATGGAGAATAAGGTAGTATATGATGTATGAGATAGTAAGTGAACGAGAATAAGGTAGTATATGATCTATGAGATAGTAAGTGATTGAGAATAAGGTAGTATATGATGTATGAGATAGTAAGTGATGGAGAATAAGGTAGTATATGGTGTATGAGATAGTAAGTGATGGAGAATAAGGTAGTATATGGTGTATGAGATAGTAAGAGATGGTGAATAAGGTAGTATATGATGTATGAGATAGTAAGAGATGGTGAATAAGGTAGTATATGATATATGAGATAGTAAGTGATGGAGAATAAGGTAGTATATGGTGTATGAGATAGTAAGTGATGGAGAATAAGGTAGTATATGGTGTATGAGATAGTAAGTGAACGAGAATAAGGTAGTATATGATGTATGAGATAGTAAGTGATGGAGAATAAGGTAGTATATGGTGTATGAGATAGTAAGTGATGGAAAATAAGGTAGTATATGATGTATGAGATAGTAAGTGATTGAGAATAAGGTAGTATATGGTGTATGAGATAGTAAGTGATGGAGAATAAGGTAGTATATGATGTATGAGATAGTAAGTGAACGAGAATAAGGTAGTATATGATCTATGAGATAGTAAGTGATGGAGAATAAGGTAGTATATGGTGTATGAGATAGTAAGTGATGGAGAATAAGGTAGTATATGATGTATGAGATAGTAAGTGATGGAGAATAAGGTAGTATATGATGTATGAGATAGTAAGTGAACGAGAATAAGGTAGTATATGATCTATGAGATAGTAAGTGATGGAGAATAAGGTAGTATATGATCTATGAGATAGTAAGTGATGGAGAATAAGGTAGTATATGATCTATGGGATAGTAAGTGATGGAGAATAAGGTAGTATATGATGTATGAGATAGTAAGTGATGGAAGATAAGGTAGTATATGATGTATGAGATAGTAAGTGATGGAGAATAAGATAGTATATGATGTATGAGATAGTAAGTGGTGGAGAATAAGGTAGTATATGATCTATGAGATAGTAAGTGATGGAAGATAAGGTAGTATATGATGTATGAGATAGTAAGTGATGGAGAATAAGGTAGTATATGATGTATGAGATAGTAAGTGATGGAGAATAAGGTAGTATATGGTGTATGAGATAGTAAGTGATGTTGGATAAGGTAGTAAATGGTGTATGAGGTAGTTAGTGATGTTGGATAAGGAAGTACATGATGTATGAGATAGTAAGTGATGGAGAATAAGGTAGTATATGATGTATGACATAGTAAGTGATAGAGAATAAGGTAGTATGCGGTGTATGAGATGGTAAGTGATGGTGGATAAGGTAGTATACGGTGTATGAGATAGTAAGTGATGGTGGATAAGGTAGTATATGGTGTATGAGATAGTAAGTGATGTTGGATAAGGTAGTATATGGTGTATGAGATAGTAAGTGATGGTGGATAAGGTAGTATATGGTGTATGAGATAGTAAGTGATGGTGGATAAGGTAGTGTATGGTGTATGACATAGTAAGTGATGGTGGATAAAGTAGTGTATGGTGTATGAGATAGTAAGTGATGGTGGATAAGGTAGTGTATGGTGTATGAGATGGTAAGTAATGGAGGATAAGGCAGTATATGATGTATGAGATAATAAGTGATGGGGAATAAGGTAGTATATGGTGTATAACATAGTAAGTGATGGGGATAAGTTAGTAAATGGTGTATAGGATAGTAAGTGATGGTGGATAAGGTAGTATATGGTGTATGAGATGGTAAGTAATGGAGGATAAGGCAGTTTATGATGTATGAGATAAAAAGTGATGGGAAATAAGGTAGTATATGGTGTATGAGATAGTAAGTGATTGTGGTTAAGGTTGTATATGGTGTATGAGATAGAAGTGATGGAGGATAAGGTAGTATATGGTGTATTAGATAATAAGTGATGGGAAATAAGGTAGTATATGGTGTATGAGATAGTTAGTAATGATGGGTAAGATAGTATATGGTGTATGAGATAGTTAGTAATGGTGGGTAAGGTAGTATATGGTGTATGAGATAGTAAGTGATGGAGGATAAGGTAGTAGTATATGGTGTATGAGATAGTAAGTAATGGAGGATACGGTAGTATATGGTGTATACCATAGTAAGTGAAGGGGATAAGGTAGTATATGGTGTTTGAGATAATAAGTGATAGGAAATAAAGTAGTAGTATGGTGTATGAGATAGTAAGTGATGGTAGATAAGGTAGTATATGGTGTATGAGATAGTGAGTGATTTTGGGTAAGGTAATATATGGTGTATGAGATAGTAGTGATGGAGGATAAGGTCGTATATGGTGTATAGGATAGTAAGTGATGGTGGATAAGGTAGTATATGGTGTATGAGATAGTAGTGATGGAGGATAAAGTAGTATATGGTGTATGAGATAGTAAGTGATTGTAGGTAAGGTAGTATATGGTGTATGAGATAGTAAGTTATTTTGGGTAATGTAGTATATGGTGTATGAGATAGTAGTGATGGAGGATAAGGTGGTATATGGTGTATAGGATAGTAAGTGATGGTGGATAAGGTAGTATATGGTGTATGAGATGGTAAGTAATGGAGGATAAGGTAGTATATGGTGTATGAGATAATAAGTGATGGGAAATAAGATAGTAGATGGTGTATGAGATAGTAAATGATGAAGGATAAGGTAGTATATGGTGTATGAGATAGTAAGTGATGGAGGATAAGGTATTATATGGTGTATGAGATGGTAGTGATGCTGGATAAGGTAGTATATGGTGTATGAGATAGTAGGTGATGGAGGATAAGGTAGTATATGATGTATGAGATAATAAGGTAATATATGGTCCATGAGATAGTAGTGATGGAGGATAAGACAGTATATGATGTATGAGATAATAAGTGATGGGAAATAAGGTAGTATATGGTGTATGAGATAATAAGTGATGGGGAATAAGGTAGTATATGGTGTTTGAAATAATGGGTGACAGGGAATAAGGTAGTATATAGTGTATGAGATAATAAGTGATGGGAAATAAGGTAGTATATGGTGTATGAGATAATATGTGATGGGAAAGATGGTAGTGTATGAGATAATGAGTGATGGGGAATAAGGTAATGTTTGGTGTATGAGATTACGAGTGATGGGGAATAAGGTAGTTATAGTAGATGATGGAGGATAAGATGTGTTGTGTATATTAAGATAATACCTCCTTGAGATAAGAATACTGTAAGTTTTTTTTGTTTTTGAGAAAAGCGAATTCACTACCTACCTATCCATATTTAAAAACTAGGATCGAGAAACGATTATAAACAAATTATTTTAATGCTTTCCTGCTAGATGCTGTTAATATTTAAGTCCATTTTCTTAGTACAGATAATAAAACTTCCGTGGTGTAACTGGCAAACACATCCACTGTTTCAGTGGGAGACCCAGGTTCAAATCCTGGCATTAGCTGGATTTGGAAAAGAAATGGCTTGGATATTGCAGTGGGAAAAGCATAGTCAAAAAATATTATTGACAATTTTGACATTATTTACTTCCTTTCTTTTTCATACATTAATTGTTCAATTATTTATTGTCTGTTTAAAATATTAGTTCTCAATTTTCTTAAATGCTTGAACTAATTTGTATATATACTTTTTTATGTTTGTTTTATGACTTTTACTGAATTTAAGTACCGTAATAGAAATTTATTCAATTAAAACACTATATCTTAAGGCAGTTTTTATAAACGCTTTATTGGCATCAATTGTTCTTTAAGTTATTATTTAATGACTTCCATGCAATCAGGATAGTATTAATGCATAAAATACTTAATTAGCCTATTTAAACAAAGAATAATAAGTGTATGTAATGTTTTAAATGCTTTCATTGTATTGGATTCTATTCTGTTTCATGACCTTAATTGACCTTTGAATTTGTGGTAACGATACCTAGTCCCATGAGTAGAACTCTTAGCGCAGTCGGTTACATGTCTGACTATCAATCCAGGGGTCGTGAGTTCGAATCCCCCGCCCGGCAACCGTCTCCGTGATGATTGATATACGACATTGTGTCTCATTATCATTCGTCTCTCACCACTGATTTAAGTGGGAAAGTTATCAGTTACTTGCGGAAACTGGGTGTGCTCGAGTACTGGTTTATCCAAGGAAACAGTGGTGAGGTTAACTGATCGTCTGTTAGCCCTCGATGGCATAAGAATGATGCTAAATATTCAATCAATCAATCATATATAAGTGGATCGCTGCATTATGCCTCACTTGTATGACTACAAAAAAAGTATTTAATTGTAAGGTTGATTGTTAAGTTGACTTTGTAACTAATAATTAGCTTTAGGTTATTGTGGTGACGACAGAACAGAAAACAATATGCCTGTCCTGTATGTGCCTGCCTGCCTGCCTGCCTGCCTGCCTTGCCTGCCTGCCTGTCTGTCTGTCTGTATGTCTGTCTGCAACGTTTTTGTTAAATTATAGTAATAAACATATATATTGCCATTCTTAATGTTTCGTATTTATTGATAGGATAATATTCCTGAATGTTTTGAATATAAATATGAACATATTTAAAAAAAAACAAAGATCACAAGCGATGGTTGATGGGAATATTGGCTACAATTTTACACCAATAAACGGGAAGAAGTTCACGGTCAATTAGGTGATCATTGTCATTTATAGAATGAAATGACAGATCAATATCTGCGGTTTAGTTAAAATATCTCCATTTAGTATATTTTTCTTTTGTGTTGTATAGCATTGACACAGTTAATATAAACAATAGTTCATTCTATATGCATTTATCATTATGAAACAAGAGAGTGTCTCGTAGGTTTTCATTTTAAAATAATGTCAATTATAGTAGAACGTAATTATGTATATGGGTGTTCGGTGGCCGAGTGGTCTAATGTGTCTTTCAAGATCACTTACTCTCACCGGTAAGGTCGTACATGTAGGTTCGAGTCCTGCTCGCTCTAAAAACTTTATGTGAGAAAGTTTGCCAGTTACTTGCGGAAGGAACATGGTTCTACTCAAATTCATTCTGATATCTTCCTCCACCAATAAAACTGGATATGCCATATATAACTTATAATATGTTGAAAATGGCGACGTCAAACCCAATTCGCAAAAAAATATGTATATTTTGTTCATTAATACTAATACAAGCAAGTCCAAACAGTCAATTATGAAAAGTATTAATAACCTTTAAGATGTTTCAATCAGTCTGGTGTATATTTCTTTTATAGAGCCAGAATTGGACTAGATATCACCGAGACAATTCTGGGTTCGAACCCAGGACACCATGCGTAAGCGACCAATACTTTAACCACAATACAATGTATGCCTTTATTGTAATGCTATTACTGTTTTTACATATAAATATGTTTTAATGTTTTATTTCAAATAGTGGCTTATATCAATAAATCACGTAAAAGTTATTTTTGGAAGTTACTCAGTGATACATAATTGTTGCTTTGAAGCATCCAGCAGTTTGGTAGCTACCTATGTTGATCCGACGAATCCAGTTCGGCACAAATCTGTCAGTAACATTGTTTATTCATATTTCATAAGAACGTACTTGAGATATTGGGATACTACCTTATGTATTGTTAATTAAGTAGTGTTAACAAATATGAACATTATAGTCTAGATTGTTAGATTATGTTTCGTTACTGAACGTTTCGACATTAGTTCAAACAGACGAAGTGAATTAAAGGTAATAAAGGTAGTTAACATATATCACATTTACACAAAGTAACTTCCCGTGGAGTTATGAATAAACACTGCCCATGATAAACAAACCCCAGTTATTTATTAAGGAAACGGTGACATAATAATTATAAATACAATTAATAAGAATGATATATGAATTTCCTGATCGAAACATCTTTCTGTAATTGTAGTCCTTTAACTTGTAAAAGTGTTTTACATTATTACAAGTAGAAGCTCTCTCTAGAAAAAGATGTTATTATTATTATTAATAAAAGTAAGAGTAGGTGTAGGATATTAGTAGTAGTAGTAGTAGTAGATGAAATAGTTCTAATGATATTATTATATTTTTAGTAGTAGTAGTAGTTATAGTAGAACTGTAAGTAGTAGTGATAGAAACGGTAGAGGAAAGGTAGTAGTAGTAGTGGTAGTAGTAGTAGTTGTGGTGGTAGGGGTACATGTAGTAGTAGGAGTAGATGTAGCGATAGTGGTAGTAGTGATAATGGCAGTAGAAGTAGTAGTAACAATAACAGAATGTAGAAGCAATTATAGTAGTAGTAGAAGTGGCTATGGTAGTTGTAAAAGTAATGGGGGTGTCGGTAGTAGAGGCTGTAGTGGTATTGGAACAAGTAGTATTTATAACAGTAGTAGTACCAGTAGTGGTGGTAGTACTATTGCTATTAGCGGTAGTAACAGCAGTGGAAGTAGTAGTAATAGTAGTTGTAGTAATGGTAGTAGTAGTTGTAGCAGTAGTATTAGTAGCTGTAAAAGTTGTAGTAGTTAAAGTAAAGGTAGTAGCAGTAGTAGTAGTAATAGTAGTAGTAGTAGTGGTAGTAGTAGTGGTAGTAGTAGCAGTAGTAGTTGTAATAGTAGTAATGGTAGTAGTAGTATTTTAGTACTAGTAGTTGTAGTAGTAGTAATATTGATAGTAGTAGTAGGAGTAGTAGTAGTAAAAGTAAAGCTAGTAGTAGTAGTAGTAGCAGTAGAAGTGGTAGTAGTATTTGTAGGACTAGTAGTTGCAATATTATTATTAGTAGTAGTAGTAGTAGTAGCAGTAATAGTAAGAGAAAGACTAGGATTAGTAGTAGTAGTAATATTAGTAATCGTAGTAGTAAAATAGAAGTAGTAGTAGTAGCAGTACTAGTGGTTTTAGTTTTATTTGTAGTAGCAGTAGTAGTTGTATAACATATAGTGGTAGTTGTAGTAGTAGTAGTAGTGGATGAAGAAATAGAGTAGAAGTTGTTGTATTATTATAATTATTATTATTATTATTAGTAGTAGTAGTAGTAGTAGTAGTAGTAGTAGAAATATAATTAGCAATACTAGAAGGAGTAATAGTACTTATAGTAACAGTAGTGGCGGTAGAAGTCGTAATAGTAGGAGCAGAAGAAGAAGTGGTTGTAATAGTAGATGAAGTTGTTGTAGTAGTAGTAGTAGAAGTAGTAGTAGTAGTAGTACATTATTGTAGAAGTATTAGTAGTAATAGTAGTAGTAGAGTATGTAGTACATTTTGTAGGTGAAATAGTAGTGTAGGTAGTAGTGGTTATAGTAGTAATAATAATAATAGCAGTAGTAGTAGTAGGAGGAGTAGCAATAGTGGTAGCAGTAGTAGTGGAAGTAGTAGTAGTGGTAGTAGTAGTTGTAGTGTCAGTAGAAGTAGTAAAAACATTATTATTATTATCATTATTATTATTATCGTTATTATTATTATTATTATTATTATTATTATTATTATTATTATTAGTTGTAGTAGTGATAATTGATTTCGTAGTTTAAAACATGAATCAGCATAACCGCACACTTAATCGCATAGAAAGAAAAGCGATACTACAATCCGTAGTTAGGCATCATAACTAGGACAGCAAATCATCAATCGCATTGCATTGTGCACAAATAATACGCTACAAAACATATCATGAGCACGCCATTGCGATATTAATACTGCACCTTAACAATACAATATATATTGTCAATTGTAGAAAGATCAAGATAAGAACAATTTTAGTTCTGATATACAATACTTTATTTCAACTAACAAAAGTCAGGTTATAAAGCCTACATAGATACACAATAAACATGATCGTTTTAAAACGTACACGATAACATTGAGCTGAATGAAATATTTCACATATAAAGAAAAATATATCCTTAGTCAAAAATAACTTACGTGACAGTTAAAATATTAACGTCCTTGTGTATTGTAATTTATACACAACTAGTGAACAAACATATACCTGTGTACTTTTAATGAATTATGAATAGGTACGGGTGAAATTTGATAATTTAAATTATTAAAATAAGTTTAGGTTATAAACTTCAGTGCCGACTCTATTAGATAAGACTGGTATTTAATTGAAAATGTCGAATTTAGGTATTAAATGCGTTAATATTATCATGTAACGATAGTGCTTCTGTGTAAAAACAAGTTACTGTCCCATTTAATGAAAACGCCCCATGATTCCATCCTCATTTAATACGCCCAGCTTACACGTATATAGCCAGTTCTGCAATAACGACATTGACATAAATAAAACAATACCAAATATTGATCAACGTAAGCCGGATAGTGCCATAAAGTGATAACAAGTCTCCAAATGAGTGTTGTTAACAAGGAAAATTCAAACTCTTTTATCTACTGTTTTTGTGACTACAACAAAAATAACCTATATTTATTTAATAGGCATATCGAACACGTAATGAAATTGCACAAAAGGACTAAAACGAAAATTGACAGTGTGTTTGGTATTGAATTTATATGTAAAGGGTTTTAAAATGTAACATATTTTACTATACTGGGAAATGCTTTAATACTAAATATGTTTTCTTGCCAACATTAGAGATTAAAAGCATTAAATATGCGGTAAAATATGCCAAACATTTATGTAGTCACAATTTCATTGGTATATAACGTTTTAAGTAGGCTATAATTATAACAGTCGGTTAAGCTTTCTTAGCAAAAATATATTTATTTGCATAGCAATTCAAATATTAATAATTTTGATATATAAAATGTACAGTCGAAACTCGTTATTTCGAATACCGTGGGACCGTAAAAATAATTCGAAATATCTTAAGTTCGACTTTTTTGTTCAACTTTTTACCGTTATCCCACCCACTTCATAAATCGGTGAAAATATACATGTTGTACATATAAATACCTCTATTTGTTGCTTTTTATTCAACATAACCCGTTGTCGTTATTTTACACATGCTATAAACTTTGTTTATATTGATGTGTACTGTGGATTTATCTTTAATCGTGATACATTCTACTGTTTACATGCGTGATTTTCTTCTACGCAAACGTTTGTTGTGCGTTGTTATCCGTGTGTATGCTAATTGTCTTTTTGCACAGTGCGTGAACATTGTATTTTTTTGAATGTGATATAATAGATAAACAAAATATACTTTTAATTTTTTATACTTTTTATTTACATGAATATCAAATAAATAGAATAGGCAACTGAAATATAAACACAGCTTATATACAAGCAATGATTACAACTTTACAAAAAAAAAAAATAAGACGAAAAATAGCACAATGTCAAAAACGTCTTCTAACACTTCGGCGTTGTTTGTCTAATTAGCATGTGTATCGCTTGTGTTTGTATCACAACAATTTGATGACACAAATAACTTACCTGCAAGTTCAGACACATGAAGCGATAAATTACAGGTATGGGATCAACAATTATCACCTTCGACGGTTTGCCTTTCATCTTCACACGGTGATAAAAAAATCGAAATAACGAGTGAGAAATCAATAGATATAAGGATGGAGGGACCGTAAAACAGATTCGAAATAGTAAATAATTCGAATTACTGGAATTTGATATATCAGGAGTAAATTAATATAGAAATAGAAGGAGAAAAAACGGGACCGAACTTTAAATTGGAGATAACCGGAATTTCGAAATATAGGTGTTCGAATTGGTGAGCATCAACTGTATATGAAACCATGTCCTAAACCGCATGTTTATCAGCAAACAAATTCTTTCATTGATATGTCTTACGCGGGTTTATAGAATAACAGGTTGCATGGAATTTACAGACCAGGGACATATCACCATCGTGCACTGGCAGTCATAAAATATTACTGTCAATATGTTTTTATATACCTCATAGATTTCAGAGAATTTATTCTGTTTTAATTTTGTCTGAAATCTTATTAATAAAATATAACACAGTCATACAAAGCAACATATTTTCCTACTACTTCAGTAATTATCATATTAAGTTATACAACGCACACACACATACACACACACCTACACACTTATTTACAAATAACTAATTAAATCGCATATTTTAGTTAAAACACAGGCACATTATCTACAATAGCTGTAAGATGAACTAAAATGTTTATACCAGTTTCACTTTTACTACCCATTGCTCTTGTAATGTTTTGCGTTGTTTTCTTGACCAGTTTTCTGTGACAAATGTATCAGGCACATTTTTCTATTCTCTTCTTTCTATTAAATGTGTCTATATTGTATCGACCAAAGTACATTCACAAGCTCAGTTTTATACTAAACGCTCTCTGCTACGATGCCTAGGTATCAATAGCACTGGGTGCTATGTTTGAGAGGTCATCTAGTCGACCTTGAGATATCGACCTTGCGATGTCTTGCATTTGCGCTAAACACTATTCACTACCCGATCCCCCAACCCGCGTGTGTCTGCGAGAGTGACAATATTGTATTTGTAAATACTAATTTTGATATTAGGACTGTTTATAACTATGATTAGACCTGACCACGCGTTTACGTTTCAATATATTTAAACTTCAATGTCAGTTTAGTGTTATTTTCAAAGGAAAGCGTTTTGCTGCTTTTAAACCGCTGTATTGTTTCAACCATATCTGAAACGACATAGAAAACCTTATCAAGTGATGATTTAAATAAATATAATTCGTATTCAAATAAAAAAAGATTAACATTACAATAAAGTAAAATATTTTCGTGGTAATTTATGAAATGATTTTTTTACTTAAACGATCAATCTGTAATCAAAGTATTTCAGCCAATGTTAACCCACTATTTGCACCAACAGTTAAATGAATTGTACTTTCTGCTCAAACACCTTGCATAAGAAAGACATTTATGAATTTTAGCCCATGTGAATTTTATTTATTATATCTATTTTGAGCTTATTTAAACTAGGAATAATGAAAGAGATGACGTGTTAATTAGACTTATTGCATACTACAGCTAATACTCATTACAAACAAATAAAATTCAGAAATTTGATGATCTGAGGAACAATGACCATTAATTCAGAGATCCATGAAACAGCTATCCCACGGGAAGGCCTGAATAAGTTGCGCTTACGCATTAATAGGTGTCTTAGCACATGACTGTTTATACTATCAAACTGGTGCCATAACTAGTCGGCAGGTCCACCATAAAAAATATTGTCAGTCTGCTTTGTTTTAAATGGTCTGGTAAATCCTAAAGACACTATAAAGTTATTATACAGTTCACTGTACAATATGGATTTATATTGCCGGAGTCAATGCTGTGGTGAAAACCTGTATTGGACGAGACGCTGCAACTTTGAAAATCCATATTGTACGGTGAACTTTATAATGACATTTTTTATTATTCGCCTCGAGTTTTTTTCATATGCAACACAATATCAAATTAAAATTTTATAAAACAATTTATCTTAACAACAGGTAATTTTTTAAAAAAGTACGATGTTTATCACATTTTTTGATAATATTAAAGTTTGCTCTTTTAAAAAATAAATATACCAATATTAATAGAATTCCCTTATCACCACTATTTTCTTTCGTTTTTAAATTATATATTTTTGAAGTATCTATTAAAATTTTTATATCATTTAGAATAATGAATACTTCAATTTCTCAATATACACATGTTGCTTGTTGTTTCAAACGGCACAATGGTCATTAGGAGTGCCTCAGTGATTTCTTTTATATGGTAGATCTAAGATATGCGGAGTATAGAGGTACCGTTCCTTAACGTCCTATACGAAATTATTATCGATTTTCGGGACCGTCGAACCGTCTAATACGAAAAATCTATCCGGATTTTCGGAACGCTTCTGGTTTGAAACGTACAATAACGATTTCTTATGTGCAGTCACGTGGTACAAATGTTCGAAGCTAATAGGAATAGCTATTTTAGGTGGATAATAATATTTAATACTAATGGCTGCATTATTTATTTTTGACACTAAAACCTTTACGGGTGAAGTTTGTTATGTTTGTTAAAGTTTAGCAAAAAAAATAATATTTTAATAAATATATATTTATTCAAGGAAATAATGAAGTTTTCAAAGAAATGTGAATTATGTGTCTATTCCCACTAACCACGGGGGATGCCATCTATACAGATCAAAGGTAAATGAATACAAAGCCAAAAAACTATCGTATCATCGTTTTGGGCAGGGAGCAATTATTTTTGACAGAGCGTGTCAGTCGTATTGAATAAAAAGGATCCAGTTTGCGCTAGAGTTTGTACTAGAATTCGCGTTACGATGTTGTTATGTCTACGCTTATGTCATATAGAATTAAAATCTAAGCCGCTGAGAAACAGTAACGTATCAGTCACAAACTCAAAGGCAGTAACTGATATCGATGACGTTACCAATACCAAATAGTAACAATCAATAAATAAATAACGGTATTATTTGTTTTAACAAATTAACATAATTGCATCTTAATGTTAGGCAGCAGGTTTTGTATAAGTTTCACATAGTGGCAGCCTACAATATCAGTACATTGTATTTAATAAGATTTAATGGCATTTTTATGGGGAGTGTGTGTGGGGTGGGGGGGGAGGTGGCATATAGTAATTGCAGCGACCGTTCGTCCGCCCGTCCTTCCGTCTGGTATTTCGTGTCCGGCCTGTAACTTTGTGATGCATTTATGAAATTTGTTAACACTTGCTATAAATGATTCATAACATGACAATGTGTCGTGAGTAATACCCACACCCGTACCGCAAAGGTCAGGCTCACACTTTGAGTTTGTTTGACAACAGTTTCAGTCTGTGGTGTGAGATGTCGTGTCCGGCCTGTAACTTTGTCATGCAAAGATGGATTTTATAAATACTTGCTACAAATAACCAACATAACATGACGACATGTCGCGAGTAAGACTGACACCGTACCTCAAAGGTCAAGGTTACTTTGAGTTTGTTTGACAACACTTTGTGTCTGTGTGGGATTTCGTGTCCGGCCTGTAACTTTGTCATGCATAGATGGATTTTGTTAATAGTTGCTACAAATGATCAAAATAACATGACGACATGTCGCGCGTTACACACAGACTCCAACTTTAAAGGTCAAGGTCACAATTTAACTTTGGATAAATTTCATAAACACCTGACTCAATTATGACGACGTGTCACGCGTAAGAACCACATATGTACCTCAAAGGTCAAGGTCACACTTAGTGTTTGTTTGACAACACTTTGAGCCTGTGTGAGAATTCGTGTCCGACCTGTAACTTTGTCATGTATAGATGGATTTTAAATATACTTGCTACAAATGATCAACATAACAGAGTGGATGTCCCAAATGTTCCGGGTCCATCTAGGGGGATCCCCTTTCATTTTAATAAATCTATATTCCAGGGGGTGTGACCTCGAATCTTTAGAATATATAAGTTCATTTATAAATGCCGAGGATGGACTTAGGGACTGTATAATCAATGGAGATTTCAATGCACAGCACCCATTATGGGGATCTCCAAAAGCAAACCGTCATGGGAGGGAAATTGTGGAATGGGCGGGAAAAAATAACAAAGTTCTACTCAATGACGGTTCCATCACCAGAGTAGACCAGGGCTCCGGCAAGGGCACCTGTATTGATCTAACATTCACCAGTCCCAAATTTTCGGCTATTTCAACTTGGTGGGTACATGAAGATAATATGGGATCGGATCATTACCCAATCTGCATAAATATTAAAAAACAACAAAATTCAAAAACTCAGGAAAAAATTAAACCAGATCCAAAATTTATATATGAAAAAGCAGATTGGGAACTTTTTTTTTATAGCAAATGCACTGAGATAACCCTAGATGAGGTCCACTCTGATGATATTAATACATTTAACTCCAATTTATCAGAGATATTCCTATTGATTGCTAAACAATGCATACCCGTTTCTGACTCAAAACAAAAAAAAAGGAAAAAACGTCCCGTGGTGGAGTGAGACCTGCCAAAATGTTATTAATTAGAGAAAAAGGGCACATAATAAACTAAAACGGCACCCTTGTCTAGGAAATCTATATGATTACAAGGAAGCCGAACGAGAAGCTAGAAACGTCATCTTAAATGCTAAAAAGCAAAACTGGGAAGAATTCTGTGAGACATGTATTCATAAAAACACAAATTCTAAACAATTTTGGAAAAAAGTCCACAGTATTAAAGGAATTACACCTCGCCCAATACCACTCTTAAGGAACAAAATAGCTTTAGCGGTCACCGAAGTAGAAAAAGCTAACTTTTTAGTTAAGCACTACTCTAAAGCTAGCGGTGACTCAAATGTTAATTCAGATACCTTAAAATATCAAAAAAATTTCGAGTCACTGTACAAAAACCACCAAGACACCCCAGAAACAAACAGGTCTCAACTTTAACCATAGCTTCTCAATTTTTTAACTAAGGGCAATCATTGACAGCAGGAAGAACTCTACCTCGGAATAAGACAAACTTTCATACCAAATGTTTAAACATATGCCCCTTTCTGCTCTGGACATATGGTTGGTCCTCTACAATAAGGTGTGGAGTGGTGGAGTCTACCTGGTAGCTTGGAAGCAGGCTTGTGTTATTCCAATATTAAAACAAGGAAAAAACCCAAATGAACCCCAATCATATAGACCCATCAGCCTTACCTCCCATCCAGGAAAATTAATGGAGGGGATGGTGAAAGCACGTTTAGAACATCTGCTTGAATCAAAAAATATAATTAACCCCTGTCAATCCGGTTTTAGAAAGGGGAGGAGCACTTTGGATCAGCTCGCACGTCTGCAACATGATGTAATTACAGCCAAAAATAGGGGACACTCGGTCCTAGCAATATTTTTAGACCTACAAGCAGCTTTTGATCTCACCTGGCACTCAGGTGTTATATTTAAATTAAAAGAACATGGAATAACAGGAAACTGCTGTCAGTATCTGAGAAATTTCCTAGAGGGATGGACAATTCAGGTTAAAGTGGGGGGAACCCTGTTAAATCCAGAAATGGTAGACAGAGGAACTCCCCAGGGGGCTATTTTATCCCCTCTACTTTTTTCTATTTTGATAAATGATCTGCCTGCTACACTAGAGAGGACAGGCATGGTTACCAGCCAATTTGCTGATGATTCTGGCACATGGCTAGGGGGGGGGGGGGGCTTAAACCTGTTACAATCAAGAGCTCAAACAGGACTTGACCTAATCTGGGGGTGGGCTAAAGAATGGGGATTCAAAATTAATCCAAATAAAACAGTGGGTATAATTTTTGGTAACTCAAAAAAGCACAGCTTGGACGTAAATTTAGGCGGAACACCGATCATATTTAAAAAAAATAGTAAAAGTTTTAGGTATGCTTTTGGATAGGACTCTAAATTTCCACAGTCGCATAAAAGACATTGTGATCAGGTGTGAGAGGGACTTAAATTTGATGAGAATGCTAAGAGGCACAGATTTCGGCTCAGATAAAAATAGTCTCTTACTTCTGTATAAGTCCCTCATACGTCCAAAGATAGATTATGGGGCTCAAATCTACTCTTGTGCATCCCCATATATATTAAAAAAACAAGATATACTTCAAAATAAGGCCCTCAGGATAGCTGTCGGAGCGCTACACTCCACACCTGCATATTTACTGGAGTCAGAGGCGGGTATCATACCATTAAATTTAAGACGGGAACATCAGTCAGTTAAGTACTGGGCCAGGGCTCAAACCCGGAAAGAAAGTAACCATGTGAATAGAATCATTGGGACCGGATACTACATCAAATCAAGATTCCAAAATAAGCACATATAGCTCTACCCTTCGGGGCCCATACACAGGATTTGGTGGAAGAGTACGGTCTCAGTGGGGTCAATATAGCTGATTTTAGGCCCAATTGGAGTCGCCTTGGATGCTTAAAAATCATGATATTAGGTTATTCCTCACAGCTGAGTTCAATAAAAATGATTTGCCAACATTCATAAGATCCATTACTGCAAATCATATTGACCAGCATTATGCTGAACATACTCAAATTAACACAGATGGTAGTAAAAACCCCGAGGACGGGAAGTTGCAGCTGCTTATATTATTCCGTCGCTTCAGATACAGTATTCTGAGAGACCCAGCAACAATTTGTCAATTTACACAGCTGAACTTGTAGCCATTCAAAAGTCTATGTGCTGGATAATAGAACATAAACCAAATAAATCTGTTATTCTTTCGGACTCCATCTCATCCCTCATTTCACTCAAAAATAATAATAGCAGATCAAGACCTGATATTTTGGCAAAAAATTATAAACAATATAATCAGTGTCTTGAATTAGGATTACAAGTTATAATGGAATGGTGTCCAGCACATGTAGATATATCAGGAAATGAGGAAGCTGACAGGGCGGCTTAAGACGGACTACAATACTCTAAAATAACAAATACAGTTCCCCTTGCACCTACCGAGATCTATGCTATGGCCAGAAAAAAGGTTTTAAAAAAATGGAACGAATCCATAATCAATAAACCTTTTAAACATACCTTTCATAGATCCTCGGTAAATCTCAGACGACCTATAAACTATTCAAATAATAAAAGGATAGACAAATGCATAACACGTCTGAGATTGGGTGTGAGTCTCCTGCCCGGTAATGCCGGGCAATATATTCTAGATATAGGGAGAGATTGCACCCGGTGCAAGGTGAGAAATTCAACTGAACATTTTCTGCTAGATTGCCCCATTCACAGGGTGAACCAGGGAAAACTCAGGACTGTACTTGCTGGAAATCAATTGGACTTCAATATTAACAATGTCCTAAACCCCGGCAAGGCGGTCCAGAAACCAGTATATAGGGCTCTAGAAAGCTATATTCTGGATTGTCAAATGTCTGACAAAATCTAGAGTATGCTCACGGGCCCTGTATAACAACATGAAACTCCCAAGGGTCAGCCAAAACTTTCATATCAAATAATAAAATATCAGCCTTTTGATATTCTCATAATAAAATAAGAGACTCAACCTTTGAACTAGTATCTGTTTACAGGAATGAGTTGTTTTTTTGTGTATTTTTATTTTATTTTTTTATAAGTTGTTTTTAATAATAATTGTTCTAAAATAAAAAAAAAATAAAAAAAATGAAAGAACACAAGGGAATCAGTAGGAGTCACTTAGGATCAATCTCACACCTTAATTCATAATTTTAATTAAATACAGTATATAAGTTATAAGGTAATTAATAACAGGTTATTACAAATACCAGAGATAGGTATTTACTTGATAAATATTATGATGTAAGGAATAATTGTTTGTCCTTGATTACTTATTCTTAGTCATAATAATACATAAACCATTTTATAAGTTATACTGAAAAATAACTTGGCTGACCTATGGGACCTGACCCAGTACCTACAACGCGGATGATGAAGAAATAAAAGTTGTGGGACCCAGACACAGAGTATATGATTAGCAATATTATTTAGGCTTACGCCTAATTAGGCATAAGCAGTCAAATGCTCTCTTTTTGGTGCAATGATACACAATATTTTATTGTAAATATAATGTACTCTGTACAATTTTCTTTTATATCACTGTATGTTCTTTTAATAACCCTAAACTGGGTCGTTTGGTGTACATAGGAAACAGGATTTAAGATAAATACTTTGCTTATAACATGTAATAACTATATACATATTCTTAATTTAATATCATTGCACCAGGGAGACTGATATTTGCCTTACACCGCATAAATAATCACTAGCCTATGTAATTCCTACTGATCTTAAAAGTACATGTCTTTGTTTACATTTCCCCAGCTCGACATTCCATTAAAGGTCATATAAGGTCATTCTCCTCTGGTTGGCTGGATTTCAGTCTACATGTCCGCATTGTGGTCTGCGCCTCGAGAGGAAAAAAAAACAAAACACTCGAGCTTGAATCGAAAAACGGATTGAAATCCAGCCAATGAGATTGCGCGTTACAATTTAGGTAGACCCAATAGGAAACCGGCTTATTACCCGGTCCTAGATCATTATGTGCTGAGCTGGGGAAAGATTGAACAGAATAATGAATAAAAGACAACTGCGTAATAGTTAGACGTTGTTGTCTTTATTGTTGTTGTTTTTTAGGTGTGTGTTTGTGATTTAAACACAAGTTTCAATTGATATTATTAATATAATATGGAATTCCACATATTACTAGATACTGTAGTTTAAACTGAATATTAGATAAATCCGTATACAAGGTTAAACATTGTATATGGTTCTAGGGAATATTGTGTTTATAAAATAACAATATATTCAATATAGAATTACAGAAGACTATTTTAATATTATTAGTGACCAACCTTTGTTAATCAGTTCTCAACAGATCTGATCTGAGGAGATAACGGATCTTTTAAAACATTTTTTAAAGATGGCGCTTTTTAGGTATGAGCAATCTGCCGGGTGCTTATTTACAAATTTCACAGTTTAAATATATAATATTTTAATTTAATTTTAAACAATTGTGTACCACTATGTGACACACCCTGAGAGATTAACAGGGGTTGGTCAAATCTTAACCGTGCGGTGTACTAAATACAATATTGCAAGGCTGAATCAGGATATGGTAAATTACACACTATCGCCACTTATTACACTGGCGTAACTCAATTTATATATCGGATCGTGGGAAATGACTTGATAAATAGTCCACGGGAGATCATTTTTAGACAAACCCTAGTACCTGCCGATAAAATATATAAATGTATACAAATACTGTATATAAATAGCAATATACCTAGTATATGGCTATATGGTTTATCAATATCAGTAAAAAACTGCTGAATAATGGTATTAGGGAATGTCAAATGACGTTATTAGAGTCATTAACATTCAATATAGAGTTACGCAAGATTAGACATAAATTACACTAATTAATAACCAAACATATAAAAATTTATAATAGAATAATAGTGCTAAATAGATACTGGCATAACACAATCTCCATATCGGAGTGGGAGAAAAGGATACACATACTAGTCCACTAGTGACTAGATACTCCTTAGTACCCCTATACTTAAAAGTTAAACTTCAAGAGAAGTAAATAGTACACCCCTCCATCTTTGTATCTTTAATTTTATCATATATAATAGTGTACAATAATTATATACACATATAGTATATAAATAGCAATATACTTAAGTATAGGGCTATATGGTTTACCAATATCAGTAAATACTACTGAATAATGGTGGTAGGGAATGCCATATGACGTTATTAGTGTCATCAGCATTCAATATAGAGTTATGCAAGACAAACAATATATTAAATTAATTAAAAAAAAAAGAAAAAAAATGAATTAAATAAAATATTTATATATAACGGGAAGATATACCTTACTGTATTCAATATATCTTGAACAAAGAAAATCAAAGTAAAATTATTTATAAATTGTATGGGGAGAATTAAAATCATCACAGTAATAAATTCCCAATAAGTCTTGTACAAAGATTACATAATTAAAAGGAAACTATATGGATGGACATGATAAAAAGGAAGGTTGATTACCGTATGCAATATTCATCCTTCATATGTCATTCATAATCATCAATTTATTTTTAAGCATCTGTTCATGCTCGCCAAAATGACCAGTTCAAAGTGCGAGGGTAAATACAAACTTCACCACCACCATCAACATAACATGACGACGTCTCGCACTTAACACCCAGACTCCCACTTCAAAGGTCAAGATCACAATTTAACTTTGTTTTACAACACTTTCAGTCTGTTTGAGATTTCGTGTCCGGTCTGTAACTTTGTCACCTATGAATAAATTTCAAAAACACTTGGCTCAGTTGACCAACATGACATTAGTAAGTGCCGCATGTAAGACCCAGAATCTTTTCTTAAACGGTAACGTCACACTATCAATTTGCTTAATATTGCGTGTCTGGTCTGTAACGTTGTCTTTAACTTGGCTCAATGATCATGATGACATGCTACGTGTCACACGTAAGACCAAGACCCGTACCTCAAAGGCCAAGGTCACACTTTGTATGAGTTTGTATGACAAAACTTTGAGTCTGTTTGAGATTTCAAGTCCGTCCTGCAACTTTATATCAAAAACACGTGGCATCAATTGATCAACATGACATGACGATGTGTCATGCTAAGATCCAGAACCTTACCTCAAGTCACACTTTCAGTTTGTTTGATATTTCATGTCGGGTCTGTAACTTTGTCTTACATGGAGGGATTTTATAATAGCTTGACACAAGTTATCAGAATATCATGATGATGTGTAACTTGCATTTACCTGTAAAAATACAGAAGAACTTCGTTGACTCGAACACGGATGGGTGGAACACCACACATGGCTTAAACCACTTATCTGGTCCCAGCCAAAATACTTTTTAAATTCTAATATTCTACCTCCGATGTCCAGAACACCGAGTCGAACTAGAAATTAGGTCCAGCCAACATATTTACCTGTATTTTGACACTCTTCGTTCGAACTATTTTGTTCAGTCCCATCGGGTTCAATCCATCGAAGTTCTACTGTATTCATCTTTATATACTTGGATACAACTCAGGAAATTAATAAATGAATTGCCCTTGCTGTCGAAGACCTGCCAAATATAATATTTTTCAACCATTTGCAAGAGTTTTGCACTTTTTTAACACAGGAACAAAAATAGCCTTAACATATGCTATAGTAATGTAACTTTACATAATAAGTATATATACTTTTCAGAAATAGTTTTAAGTAAAAATTGCAGCGTGTCCCTTTAAAGTACTTTAGTAAGCTAATAAATATGAATAGCTGATATATTACGCAGCAGTTTTACAAATCTCTTTGCTTTGATTAGTATTACCGCAATTATCTAAAGCTTTATATTCCTTCTAGTGTTTCATTTTTAATAAAGTAAACACTAAAACATTCATAAAATATTTATTACAGATCATGTCATGTTAGTAAGCTAATGCAACACACGATATGTTTTAAAATAGATATTTAACAATACAATGTGCAAAATCATTCATATCAATATCAACACTTTCCTAACTGCAGTAAAGCACAAGTTTAATGTTGGTGGTTATGGTCGTGTCTACCTGTAAACAAGTCAATTATGCTATTGTAGAGATTTGCATGTTGAGCCAGTTAGTCACTTACGGATGTTGTCATAATCATTTGAATAAGTGACTTACGAAAGGTGATTATTCAGTAGAACTTCGTTGGCTCGAACACGGATGGCTAGAAAACCATATATAGCTCAAACCACTTATCTAGTCCCGCCCGAAATCCTATTTCGATGTATATGCATGTACATATTTGGTATGATGTTAAACAATGGTTGGCTCGAACAACCCTTAGCTCGAACTTTTTCGTCCAGTTCCGTCGGCTTCGAGCCATCGAAGTTCTACTGTACCTAGACCTTCACATCAAATGTCAAGGTCAATGTTATACAAAGGTCAAGGTCAAGTTTAATGTAAAAAAAAATATGAAATATGTTATTTTTACAGACCATTTGGGGGCATGCGACACTTACCAGTGACATTTCTTGTTTTAAAATTAAAACTGTACAAAGGTCATACTCACCATATAGTTAGTAGTTGTACTGTGTCACTTGTCATTTTTCACACGGCACTTACATGCTTGCATGTACTTGTTACATTCGGACCACATCGCGGATTATCCTAATACCGAAGGATGACGGAATTGGCCGAGTATGTACGATTGGTAACAGTATAAATATCGATACATAATATCTACATATACAACTTTGCTGTGAAGAAAAAAATGGAGACTGTCTTGTGTTTTTTCCACAATGCCATCATCTCCTGCAACCAGATGTTATGTTCCTTACTGTTACAAATAGCTTATATGAAAACAAATTTGTTTCTTGAACATATGTTGATGCATCTCCTTGGTTACCAGTATAATTAACACAATAATCTGACTATGTACTTTATAAAATAGCGTATATTTTATTCAATGGCGTCTTCAGAAGCATTCATTTGGATATTTTTCTTTCGTAGTGCGGACCGCTTATGTAATAACTTTTTAAATGTGAGAGTATGAAATTCGTTCGATAGATATATAATATGCAACACTATCTAAATAAATGGGCTATTACAGCTGAAAAAATACCATAAATCATAGTCTATGTTCATGTGCCATACTGTGCATATTTGGACTGTTAGTTAGATAACTAAACGCATAACACAAATAACGTTCCTTTAACCTAACCAATTACAATTGAGCTTTGGATTTTATTAAGTAAGCAATTTAGATATGAGCAACGAAACATATAAGTGAAAATAATTATGATATGCAGGTAGATTTATTAATTTACTTTACAACCCTTATGACTACTAAATGTAGACTATTGAAGTAACTGTTTGTTTAAAAATGTACATTAAGCGTGTATACTACCATATGCGAAGCTAAATATTCATTTCATAAAGCCCATATTGATTAAGTCATCCAACCGTACGACACTACCCCGGATGGTATTGATTACATTAACTGCGTATAACATTTACTTTGTGTCTGGGTGTGCAGTGTGGTTTGAATTAAACTTATGATTTTTGTGAAAATAACACAAATTCAATATGGATCCTCCCCAACACAGGAAATGTAAATATGAGAAAGATTTTACAGTTGAATTGAAGAGAATGATGGGTATTTGATTGGTTCAAACACAACGGGGTAAGTGTATTTATTGAATTATATTATAACTGTCTATACTCAAAATGGCGGACATTACTGAGATACGTGATCAATGGCGGATAGGCGGATGTTCACAATATTTGTCTGACAAAATATGTGATTAAATCATACTTTCCAAATCTCATAAGAGGGAGACTTTTAAATAAATTTTAAAACTATATATTTCATATATGGTACCAAACCTCAATAAGCGGTACGAAACCACCCGGTACGAAATTATAGTGTTACGAAACAACCAAAAACCTATAGTTCTACGGCATTGATTTGAATCCATGTCTAGTCTATCCCAGAACCTGATATCTCCCGAATCAGGTCTATTAACCACCATCGAAAAAGCAGGGAATTCTATGTCTGTCTCACAATTCATAGCAGTTAAACGCATACTAAACTGTGACGTCGTCAAACTTTCTGTTAGAACACCTGACCAATCAACGTGCTTAAAAGGGGCTTTCCCACCTTTGCTACTTAACGGACCAAATCGGGAGAGCTGGGTCCGTACTACAGTCTGATTCATGTCTCACGGTAACCAACCGAAACCGCCGCATGATTTACGTTGCCAATCCCCTCATTGCTCTCAAAACAGCTCATCGAAGCCGAAAACAATGAAAACTAACGGAAAGCACAGAGAAAAACGAAGTGTCGGATCAAAATCGGATGTAATTGTTTAAAAAATGGAATGTCACGAAACTTTCCGATATTTTATCTTATGCCTGTTCATGTTTTCATCAATCAATATTTGCCAAGCTAAACAATTTAACTTCTGCCACATTCTGACGCAATCTGAAACCAAACTTTGCAGTATAATACAGTACTAGACGAATTTTAAAAGCAATTATAGTGCCTCATATTAAGAAAAGAAAAAGTGTCTTCTGTGGTAGGTAGCGATACTAATAACTTATCGCCACAAATCATACATTTATTGAGACTACGGCTACAGCATGTGACTGGACATGTTTCTGCTAAAATGTGGCACGGGATACCTGTTGACTCGATTTACTTAATGTTTTTTTCACGACCTGTAATTTCACAAACCATCACATAAATGTGATGCAATCGGTAGCATTTCCTGTGGTGGTCCAGTCACAAGTAATATTGACAACAAAATTGAGTCGTCTTCAATGTTTCCGTATTTTTCTTGTTTTGAAGAGAGAAAGTAAAACTTCTGGCATTTTTTACAATACATTTATGTATACCCTGTTCATGCATACAGGTTATTCTCAGAAACGATGCGTTGTTTGTCTGTAATCACTTCTGGAAACGAAGCAGCCTAGCTAATTTTGTCAATTTTTGACTTTACGGATGGTTAACCAAGTGATTTTATTACCAACCCGAAGCATTGAAGGTCTTGTATTATACCACATACACTTTAAGTTCGAGAGTAAGGTTCTGTAAGCAATGTTACGGTTCATCTGCATTGAAACCCGCTTATTTTAAACATATTTTGTATTTTTCCATTTACACCATTTTAAGACTAAAGAATTGGCAAAAGTAAAACTCATTCTTATATTGAATTCACAATTTTACACATGTTTTATAGAATTATAAAGCAGATGAAAGTTACTGTGAGCTGTTTTAGGACGTAGCCTTATATATCCCTATAAAGGCGAATGTGACATAAGTCAATAAAAATAATTACACGTAGTTTTTGTGAATGATTTATAAAGCTGACCGACCGAGACCGACCGACGGACTGACCGACAGACCGACCGACTGAAAAAAAAACTTAAAACGTTTAGACAGACAAATAGACAGACAGACAGACAGACAGACAGACGGACGGACGGACGGACGGACGGACGGACGCATGGAAAAGGGAATTAAAAAAATCACAGCCGCCTCATGGACAGACACAATGAAATAATGCGATCATTATAAAATTCGATATACAAAGCACACTTATGTTTAACTTTGGCATAAGTTCAACCCTAGTAAGAGAATGATTAACGGCACAGTCGTTATAAAAGCGTTTAATAATCATACAGTTATAAGATCAATCTGACTAAAGTACACGCTCTTCCTAAATGTAAACGAAGCGTCCTTGAGGATATTGGGTATAAGACATTTTGTGATTTAATTGTTATATGTATTCTTTTAGTTTGTTCGAATTTGCGTAGGTCGTATGTATATCTTTTGTATCTGTTCAACATAATATCAGATCGTCATATTTAAATCAGTTTATGCTGAAGATTCGGTTGTCATTCATCTAACACCGATACATTATCTGATATCAAACGCATGATAAAGCATTCACCTTTTTAGTTACTCAATTAAAGCGCTACACAATCATTGTTTCTAGATGAATGGGTATGTCCTTAATCTAAGATTTGGCGGTGTAAAATTGTTGATACAATGCATTATAGATTCAAGATTCAAATTCTTTATTCAGTAATTTAAACATATAATGTTTTTCATTACATACAAATTCATATACATGTAATAAAATTAATGTAACACATGACACGCAGATTATAGATTAATATTATGTTAGATTCTATTAAATTAGAAAATAACGTTATTTCAATACATGTATATTTTAATAGTTTCTGAGGTTGGACAAATATCAAATAAACAATAAATACTTTGCCAAATTTATAATTGAGTACATCAACACAAAAAGATAGATGTATGTATTATGTATTCTGATTGTACTAGGAATTGCGAGCACTAAAAGCTTGATAAATAAACTTACACAAATTTAACAAGACTGAATACTTCTTACTTTGTATTAACTCAATGAATTTTATTATAGAATACTTTCACAAATAGTAATATCGAGATTTGAACATTCAGAGAAACTGTTTTTTTATAAAAAAATTCTGAAAATGTGCTTATAAGCCCTGTTGCGGGGGCAGTTGTGAACAAATCACGCTGGTTCAAGAACTCGTCCGACATCTTGTAGTTATATAACTGTTACTGTATGAAGTTTGGTTAAGATTCAATGAAACATGAAGGTGTATTTACAAAATTTTCCGTATATGACTCTGTGTAAAACAGTGACCCCTGTGGCGGCCCCAAATTTGACCCCAGGGACCCGACTTCAAGAAATCTTTTAGGGGATCTCCATGCAATGCTACATGTAAAATATCTAAGTACTTTCAGAATTTTTTTTTCAAATTTCACTGAAAATGTGCTAATAAACCCTACGGCGTGGGCAATTGGGATCAAAGCACGTCCGAGATTTTGTAGTTATATAACTACTGTGGAAGTTTGGATAAGATTTAATGAAAAAAGAAGGTGTATTTACATCATTTTCCGTATATGACTCTGTGTAAAACAGTGACCCCTGTGGCGACCCTAAATTTGACCCCAGGGACCCGAGTTCAACAAATCTTTTAGGGGACCTCCATTAAATGATACATGTTAAATATCTACGGTCTTGGCCTTGTACTTTCAGAATAAATGTATTTTAAACTTTCACTGAAAATGTGCTTATAAACCCTGCGACGTGGGCAGTTGGGATCAAATCACGTCCGAGAACTTGCAGTTATATAACTACTGTGGAAGTTTGGATACGATTCAATAAAAAATGAAGGTGCTATCGCATCTACAATATTTTCCGTATATAACTTTTTGTAAAACAGTGACCCCAGTGGCGAGGGCATTTGTGGTCGAATCACACTGGCTCTCGTCCGAAATCATGTATAATTGCTGTGCAAGTTTGGTTAATATTCAATGAAAAATGAAGGTGCTATCGCGTCTACAAGTAAAGGTTAACAGACGGACGGAAGACGGACAATTTACCATGACATACGCATTGCTGGCCTTTGACCAGTAGAGCTAACTTTGAAAAAACAATTAGTTATATCATCTGAGAATTTAATTCTCATACTAACATAATGTTTTATCTTAAAACTCGCAATAATGCAGCATATGCAATTTGATATGAAGTTTTTTTCGGATGCTTTCCCATTCCCGCCCATATTTAAATAGTTGCGTATTACAAAACAGGATCTACCTACTAGGATCTAGTTTGTTGGTATATTGTTTTTAAGATCTTTTATGGTCCATCTTAACAACAGTATGATAGTGTTTATAGTTTAACAATACTTTATCAACTTAGATCTAAAACGACTTTTGTATATATATGAAACATAACAAAAATACTCTTCATGCAATGGGGTCAACTTTGTGACATCGGTTATGAGGACGTCACCACAGTGATATTTTCTCATTGTGAGATAATTTTTTAAAATGATTTTCTCTCATGATAAATGAGGACTTCCTCAAATGACATTATCTGCATATCAATTATCTCTAAATATATTTTTTATAATTATCTCTCCATAAGTGAGGACAGTTTTGTATCCTTGTTATTATCTCAAGTCCGTAAGGACTTCCGCTTTTGAGTTTTTCAAATGTTTTCAAATTTATCACAAAATAAAGCTAATGCTAATATCCCAATATATTCATTAGTCTTATTTGCGCCCGTAAGATAATTTTTAATAAATGGGGGGACAACGTTTTGTTAGGTGTGCAATCCTGTAGGACTTTGTCCTAAGTTTAGAGAGAGAAAAAATCTCCTGTTTTTGATCACATGTAATAAATTGGGGACAATAAATTGTGGACATTATAAGGGTTAAAATATCATTCTTGTTAGGATGTGTCCTTATTAACGAGAGAAAAAAATCTTCTGTTTCTGAGGATATACTGTAATCACAAGATTTGTCCCAATTTAAGAGGGAGAAAAAAATCTCCTGTTTCTGAGAGCATGATATCATCATAAGATTCGTCCCAATTTAAGAGAGAGACAAAATCTCATGTTTCTAAGGGCATGTTGTAATAAATCGGGGGACACTAATTGGTCTTGTAAGACTTTGTCCTCAGTAAAGAGAGAGAAAAAAGCTACTGTTGTAATCATAAGATTTGTCCCAATTTAAGAGAGAGAAAAAGTCTCCTGTTTCTGAGAACATGTAATAAATTGGGGGACACTATTTGGTCTTGTAAGACTTTGTCCTAAGTAAAGAGAGAAAAAAAATCATGTTTCTGAAGACATGTTTAAATAAATCGGGAACACTATTAGTATTAACATGTCATTTTTGTTTGAATATGTACATAGTGAGGACAGAAATCAAATCTTCTATGTCCTCAGTAAAGAGAGAGATAAACAATCAATATCCTGTTTCTGAGGACATGTTCTATTCAATTGGAGACACTTTTTGGTGTAATGTGTCATTTTTGTTAGGATTAGTCCTAAATAAAAAAAAGAAAACAAGTTTCCCTTTTTGAGAACATGTTGTAATAAATCGGGGATAGTATTTAGCTTAATCTGTCATTCTTGTTTAGATTTGTCCTAAATGGGTAGAGGAAATATATCTCCTGTTTTTGAAGACCTGTTGTAATAATCAGGCTTAGTGTGTCATTCTTATAAGTATTTGTTCTAAATAAGGAGTGAAAACGAATCTCCTGTTTGTGAGAAAATGTTGTAATAAATCGGGGACAATATTTTGCTTAATCTGTCATTCTTGTAAAGATCAAACTGTTCTTTAGAAGTGAAGGAAAAAGGAAACAATCTCCAGCTTTAGTATATAACGGACACTATTTCGTTTAACGCGTCATTATTGTTAAGATTTGCAAGCGAGAAAAAAAACACGAATATTCTGTTTTTGAAAACATAATTAATCGGGGACAATATTTTATATAATTTGTCATTCTTATAAGACTATTTTTCTAAGTTAAGAGAGAGACAAAGTCTCCTAGATCTGAGGACATGTTCTTATAAATCGGAAGACAATATTTGGTTTGGTGTAAGACTTTGTTCTAAGTTAAGAGAGAGACAAAGTCTCCTAGTTCTTAGGACATGTTCTAATAAATCGGAAGACAATATTTGGTTTGGTGTAAGACTTTGTTCTAAGTTAAGAGAGAGACAAAGTCTCCTGTTTATGAGAACATGCAATAAACCTGTGACAATATTTGGCTTAATGTGTCATTTTTTTTAAAAACTTGTCAAAATGGACTCCTGCTATATATATTTTTTTAATTTCACGCCTACCCTTTGCGCTGCACAGACGTTTGGTACCATAGTATTGAGCTTTTTTAAAAATAAAATTAACCGCATAAAGGTTCCATTAAAGTTCGAACATAATGTATTGTCATATATGTGTATTATATTCACATTAATCTTATGAGCTTCACAAACGTTTGGAAAATATATAAATGATACTATTTTGAAGGCATTGAAGATATTTTTCAGAAAATATATTGATTTATGAAAATATCTTACCGCACAATGGTTCTATGGAGCTCGAACATGAGATTTTGTTCTTTTTTACCTAAAAAATGTTATTTTCAAAGCGCAAGAGGAAAGTCGTGATAATTTTGATGGTATGTGGATATTAAAAAATAATGTTATAGCGTTAAATTTGATATTTAGCTCGTCCCGCGTACACGTATTTTCAAAATTACTTCTCTAAATTACTGGTGGAGCTTGTCTTGATCTTTCACCGGAAATTGTCTCTTGGCACGGGTCAATAACCGTAGTTGTTTACAATATGTTTAATGTATGGAGGCTGTAGCCATTCAGTTTCTCTAAATAATGATGTAAAGTCAGGCCCCTAGTGCTAGGAATAGTGTCAGGAGTTTGTGTGGAACGTGGGGGAAATCTTTAAAAATTATTATATGCCGGTGTGATTTTTTCGAAAATACTTATCGGAACCTATCAATCTGTATATCAGAGTGTAGATAAATGCAGTCTATACAAATTGAACAAGTACATGTACCACTCAAATCAGCCTGTGAACTTAAATAAGTTGATAATACAAGGACATATGTTTCAATTGTTTTTTTTTCATGCATGTATACAATAGAGGCAGACCATAGCTGTGCTTGTTCGAAACAGATATATTACTTATTGTTGTAAAGACGGACCAGAAGCTATTGAACTATTTCTTTCTTGTTGTCATCATCAAGAAATGCGTCTTGGTTGCCAGGAATTTTGTAGCTTTGCATAACTGTCTATGTATCCCGTTGCCTATCGTAAATCATGTTAAAGACTACCATACACATATTAATCCTTACAAATCTGTGCATATCGAAGAGGTCTCTTCTTATACTCATGAGTTTAACACATTTGGGTGTCTGGCAGTTGTGGATTTCACTTATGTTAAGCTTTCACCAAAACATCTTTAATTGGTTAATTTTAATGTCAGATTTGATCCAATGCGCATATCTCACTTTCGTACATGGCTTGACAAGCGGGGTAGTAGTGCCTTGGATATTATTGGCCACTCATGCCAGAGTTGGAATCCAAACTCGACCCTCTGGTCTCTTAATACAACTCTAGTTTTATCTAGAAAAAGGACTTCAGAGTGATTCATATAAATTTTGATCTTACATGCAGTCTTGCTTAATAAATTGTTATAAAGTAAACCTACATTATTACCTGTGTATTATACCAAAATATCCCCCAGAGTGATCTACAAATGGGATATCCATTGCTTCCATAGTCACACAGAGGTCATTTACTTCAGGTCTTAATTTAATCTGAACACTTTTGACCTGTTTGCGCTGTTGAACATTTGCTCATTTTCTTTATATTATTTGTTGTCTTTATTTTTCAGTGACGTCTAAAATTCATTAAATGCTTTCGCAATGTCAGACCCGAATACCACACATATGAGAAGTTAGGCCAACATCCCTCCATCTCATTTTACCAGCTTGTTATTTTATTCATGTGGTTGGTCTATAGGTACCCAGGAAACGAAGATGTGTTTATTGTTCACTTCAATTTTGCCATTTGCAAACTGTTTTGCTATATCGTCCACCAAAATCATATGACTCAAAGTGAAAGTTCAATAGGAGTCATTAGTTGAAGTTGCATTCTTACAGAGACCTGACGAAACTTCGAAGTAACAGATTAGATAAAAAAAATCTGCGGTGATGCAAGCACCAAGAAAAAAGTGTAGTGCTGCCATCATCTGTATTTCTTAATCCAAAATCATTCGACATAAATATGTGAAATGCACAAGCAGTCACCTGATAGGCGAAAAGTAT
Organism: Panopea generosa; assembly: GCA_029582155.1. NCBI lineage: Eukaryota > Metazoa > Mollusca > Bivalvia > Adapedonta > Hiatellidae > Panopea > Panopea generosa. The sequence goes on from CM055907.1 coordinate 47,372,787, forward strand.
ACATTTATGTGGGAGACCTTGAGGAATGACCTGGCCCTCTGATATATTATCTGCCTTTTCCAGAACACTATTGAGTCATGACCACTCAGCCAGTTGTCAATATTTAAAGAATCAATCCCAATGTGAAGCCCTCCAAACAAAACTAACTACTTGTATCTTCGAATGTACCTTGTAAATTTAATTGAATTTGTTGCAGACTGGTCACAAGCAATACATGTAGTTTGCTCGGGATTGAAACGTTTACAGATGCCCTGTGATGTTTACTGATTATTATGCATTCGGTTAAATCAGTTTATCATGAAATGAATGTTGCTTACGAATTCTAAATATTCAGACATTCAAGTTTTATATGTATGTATATATGTGTCTGCTCTAGAATATTTTACTTGTATTGCATAGAAAATATATGAATCACTACAGCAAAGCTTTAAAACAACAGGCATAATAAGTATATTTTATACTTTAAGCCAATATATATATACTATTTAAATACTATTACATCTTACCTTTTTTTTAAATTTAAGTATGAACCTTTTCTACATTTAATTAAACTTGGTTTAATAGAATAAAGTACACTAAATAAAGACGTTGAAAAAATAAGGTCACATCAGTATTTAGATACATTTTATAGTGATTTACCCCCACCAACTGTAATTGGCATATAGATCCATTGTTTTGCACTATATCATGCATTATTTAAGAAATGTAATTTTTATATTTTAAAAAGGGTGTAACTGTTATTTTGTAAAATATCTATAAAAAAAATTGGGCAAAATTATTATTTAAGATTTTAAGCCAATATTTTGCATATTTTTATACTTTCATACATTCTTTTGCAATAAAAACATTAAGCTCATAATATTTAAACATATTTTGATAACATAAGTCATAAATAGCTATCAAATATCATTAACTACTGTAAATTTAAAAATAAATATGTTGTGAAATTTGGCGGCCATCTTAGATTTCCGCCAATTTGAAAGTGGGTCTCAGTGTTAAAATAATCAGTTAACTTTGTTCTATGTTTGTGCAAAGTGGCACAATGTTTTCACGAAATGACTCCACTACCAGCACTTGCCTTTATAGTCCAAAAAAAGTGACAAGTTTTTAAAATAATGCTGTTTGAATTGTTAACATTGGTTTAAAAATGGAGATGAAATGTCGGATTATGTATGTAAATTTGAATTATTACATTGTCCGGACGATTATTAAATTTGAACATGGCCAAACACGACGCAATACGTTGGGTTCAGGTTCGATTCTTTACTGTTTTCCTCACATTGTGGTTGCTCTTGTTGTAATTGTTGTGGCTGCAATTCGAACGGTGTTTGTCTAAATATTATTGATCGTTAACATATGTATTTACACAAAGTCTGCAAAAAATAGTATATGTTAATATATAGCGCAAACTATATGTTTAATTTAGTTGATATGTCAAGTTTTTCCATAAATCAAACATGTTTTTTTAATAAATTACAATCTATCTCATGATCCTGTCCTATATATTTTCTAACTGAAATTTAATCAATAACTACTTATGTTTTGGAAGATGTAGTCTATAAACATCTCCAGAACTTGATTTAGTTTTACATCAAAAGTTTATTTACATCACAATATTACAATTTTGAATTAGTTTTTCAACGTATGATCATATACACTCTGCGAACATTTAATCAATGCGCAATAAGGTTGAGATGTGTCCCATAGATACTTGAATCGTATGCGCATTCGATTTACATACCCAAATCACGTTACTGTCTACTGAACTTTGAACCGAGAGCTCTTAAGCTCTACACGATATGGGAAAATACCCGATACTATATATATTGTTAACGCCCGTTATAATGCGATATTTTAGAAGAACTAGGCTTCAGAATGTCCAATAGATCCGTTGTTGTTTTCGATGACTCAATTGAAAAGAGATACTGTTAATATGACACACTTGAATGTGTGACTGAACAGCCAGTTTTCCACATGGAGGAATACCTCAGATGCATATATTACGATGTATTAAGTTGTATGTATTTATGTAGTACCAGGACAAACTCCAAGTTAGAGGTCGTACTGCAGGTGTCTTTAACAATGGACCTGTGTTCTTGGTGTTCCAATTCCTTTTTTAGTTGTTATGACATGACACTTTGCTCTTTTGTTAAATACAATTGAATTTGGTATCTATATTAAATTTTCCACCGTAACAGCCACCATTCCAACACTGTCGAATTTACATTGTGTTCATCTGTTTCTTCACTTATTGTTTAAGCTGCTCTTTATGTCAGCCCTCACATGAAAGAAAAAGAAAAAAGAATCACATTACAATATGACTTTACTTTTTAGGCATTATAATACGTTGCCCAAGTAGCTAAATACAAAGGCAATGTCCATCTTGTTCATGAACCTTTTGAGCGGAGAAATGAATTGACTAATAATTGGTGACATCTTATAACATACTCTGGTACATAAACATGTCCGGTATTTGGTGACATCTTATAATATACCCCGATACATAAACATGTCCGGTATTGGCGGCCAAACTTGCATTATCTCTTGACTAAATGTCAATAAAATTACACGATATTGATTAATTATTAGACATTTAAAAATCACAAAACGCTAATATATTATGCATGAAATGTAAGTTGTTTGTTATTCACGATTTGATAATTTGAAAAATGGTCTTGAACTAAAACATTGCAATATCACGCGTTCATGTAAGTCCGTTGTGTTGCTTACGTGACAGTACATAAAATCTGTAAAATATTCGACAAGTTCATAAAGAGCGGCAAGATTTTGTGTGAATACGCAGGTTTGAAAAATGGTACTTGAAACATCTCCGCTTGACACTCAGCAATAAGAAAATATCTCCAGGTTTATTCGGTCCGGTGTCAGAATAATATGACTGGTTGGAGTATCTGCGGCGTGGCAGGTAACACATTTGCGATATGGAAACGTGTTCAAAGCGACGCTAAACACCACACAAAAACAAATCATTCTCTATAAATAAGTTTACATATAAATTCTAAGTTTACACCATGGCTATTTAAGCATAGAGAACTATTAATCTTTTCAAGTTAGATCTAATTGAGACATTATTAACGGTCTTAAAGCAAGTGAGGTTACGCTAGATCTAAAACATGAGCAAAACAACATTTTTAAAATACAAATTTAACTGAACATTTTTGTCTATCATATTGACAGATAGACGAGATTAAAATTGTCACAGATTACCACAGATATACAAATAGAATGCACTTCAACCATTTACAAAATCTCTTTCAAAATAAAGACGCGTTTAAATGTTTACATGCACACATGCCATTTTACAAACCAGTCTAACTCAAGATGATTATAAATATAAGCGGGACACAGTGGGCGCAATTACAATGCAAGTGTAGTGAATGAATGCAAAATCCTTTATATAAGGAATACTTGGTCTCGTTAATATGTTAACATTGCTATTCACTAAAATTAATTGCGTAATATCAATTGCGTTTTTTTTCTTGTCTTCTTTCAAATTAATTTAGTGTCTTCTCTCTACGACAGGCGTATTCTCAGATTGTTTGAATTATATGTTAGAAAGGACACACTAGCACACAGATGCGTGTTGTATATTTAAAGGCAATAAGTTCATCTAAAGCAATTGTTTCGGTGGTATATTAATATCTATTTGAGAAGGCATATACGATTATTTGATATAATAGTAATTTGGCTCTATCAAGTTAAACAAAGCACACAGTCTAGCATCCACAACAGTTATATTATCAACAACAGACAGAGTTTCAAGTTCTACTGCCACGCAGTAGCCGGTTAATATTTAACCGATTTAATGCTCGTGTCGTTAGAAACAATACGAGTCTTTGATTGATATATCTAGGACATTTAAAAAATAATGATCAGCATTTTCTATATCCTCTTCACACTATGGTTATTATGGGACATACTTTTTAAAATAATAAGTATTGGGATAGCAAATACTTGAATTATTTGTTTGTGTCCTATATAAACATTTATGTTTTATCAATGCTTGTCGTGAGCGGTTAGCTCAGTCGGTAGCGCGTCTGAATATCATTTCATTGGTCGTGAGTTTGAATCCTTGCTCGGCTACATTTTCCGTGATGTTTGGTATATGACATTTTGCCTCGTTGTCTTTCGTTTCTCATCACTGATTCAAGTGGGAAAATTATCATCTATTTATGGAGATAGTTGTGCTCGAGTACTGGTAAACCTTCCAGGATCCCAGGAAAGGGTGGTTAGGTTATCTAATCTTCTGTTAGCCCTCGATGGCATTGAATGATGCTAAATGTGCTATTAATCAATCATATTCACTGCTTATGGTAATTACGGTAGTCCTTTTTACCACTCAGTTTGATACGAATACGACTAAATTTAATTTACCTACCCACTGTTCATATCTTTAAATTCAACTGAGTGTTGTGATTTAGTTCATTATTTTTGTTATTGAAAATAAAAACCATGTACGTTGCACACAAATAGAAGTGTTTGAGCTACACCCGAATATGTACACTACCTTGTATTTAGTGGGGTTTTTGTATATAAAATATTATAATAAGATGCACATATAACTTGTCATACACAGAAGCTTTATTTACAGCTATAGGTCACCTATTAAACTATTTTATTGACACGTGTCAATTCCACTCTGCGGACTATCACACCACAGGTGGTACCCGTCTTACTGACTTACACGATGGGATAAGAGTCAACAGTTATTGGCGTAGAAATTGTACTGGTTATTCGTTAGCGTAAATGAATATTTTAATAATATATTTTGCACTTTGTTTCTCTATCTAATTAAAATATAATGTATATATTTACCTAAATATATCCACAAAACACATATATCAGCTCACAATGATTTTTAAAACCAATTTTTTAAATAAATAATTCTTCATAGACCCTACCCCTCCAAGTCCCTGTATAGAACCAAAAGTGGAAGTTCAGGGGTATATTTTCATGGGGGATGTACACGTAATGGGAAAACATTAAATGTTTTAAAACGAGCGGGTTTTAATGCAGCCGAAACATTACATACCTCAAAGAATCACACATTTCCGAACCATAACACCGTGTACAAAAAATCAATTTGCTCTCAGAAATGAAGTACATATGGTGTTATTTAATACAAGACCTTCCTTCTCGAGCATAAACAATACGCACTTTAAAACCAAATTAAGTTACAATGCTTGGGGCAACTGGTACATGTAACAAAGTTACTTGGTAACCACCCATCATGCCGAAAGTTGACAAAATTCGCCACGACCGTTTCGCTACCAGAAGCGATTACAGACAAACAAAGCACCTTATCTGAAAAGAACCTATATGCGTGAACATGGTATGCACACTTACATCGTACAACATTTCCCGATTTTTTTTTTCTTCTTAAACACAAGCAAAATACGGACACGTTGAACACGACTCACCTTTATTGTCACTATTTCTTGTGATCGACCCAGCAACGGAAATGCTACCGAACATTTTATTGCATCACTTTTATGTGACGGATTACCAGGCGTAGACAAAGGTGCAATAACGTTATGACAGGATACTATTTGTAGCGTATAATATGTTGTTTGTTTTTTTCAAAATGCAAGGTGCGCTATTGGATTATGTTCAATTGTTTATTTCATTAAAATGAAACTGTAGTCGCGACCTGCAAAACGACCCATCAGCGGAAATGCTACCCAACATTTTATTGCATCACATTTATGTGATGGTTTGAAAGATGTTTTAGATTTAAATGGGAGAGAAAAAACAATTATGTTACAGATCATCACGAGAATGTTAATTCTCAAATTAAAACCAGTCTTAGATTATTTTTCTTCCCTACAGACTAAGCGAGTGCCTTGCAATTATTGTTGGTTTTAGTAAACTTATTTATGTTTGATCGTTAAAGAAACTTGGAAGAACCAATACTAGTCTAGAGGTTTACATCTTACGCTGGTGCGGAAAGTTGACAGCGAATTTCTAAATATTTTCTTCAGAATTAAAGCAGACAATAAACGCTCAATACTATAATGTAAAATTATTATCTATTTACTGTAATGATTACGGATAAATCCAGTTGTGTTTTTGGCTCAAATGTGCGTATTGCAATAAGGTTTTAAAGGAGGTGGTATTCAACTATTAGAACTTTATTTAACTAAAATAATATATCTCAAATAAAAGCATGCCTTGTACAATAGAAAATCATATGTATGTAACAAAGACACATCAGAAGAACATATACAACAACCTACACGATACAATTCACATTAAGAATCAAAATGGACATTTTAAAGTTATTTTAATGTGTTTGCTTAATACGTTTTCCGTGCTGCAAACAACAGTCAGTTATTCGTCAGTCGTTTTCGGTATTCAACTTGAAACTAACATTAAGCCTAGCTTTAATTACCACCGATATTGAAGGTTTAATATCTGTGCCCCACATATATTATTACACCAAAAGCTGTCTAGATTGTATCCAAATGATATTAATACTTTTAAAGCATTTTAGTTCATTTATTGCGTGTTTTTTTACATATACCATGCATGATGTACGCCTAACATATATTTGAACTGCAGACATCTGCGGCGTTCTTTCTTTTCTTGCCATCTTGATTGGATAGTTTCCCGTAATACATCACAATCTGAGGGGGGGGGGGGGGAGGTATTTTGAAATCTACTCTAATTCGAGCCAAAGTACATAGCACGATTTCTGTATCAGCTCCCCGATCTATGTAACATTCACATTTTTTACGTATTTCGTTTAACTACATGTGTGTTTATTTCGTTTGTTGTCTCTAAACTTATAAGTAAAAATAATGGTTGAACAGTCGATCAACCATGCAAGGGGGAAAACATGTTGTTTGAACATGGTGCTAAGTGAGATTAAGCGAAAAATGGCAAACGGTGCTTTAAGTAAACAGATATCCGTTGCCAGTAATATTCAGAAAATATTTTATGTAAAAGTTTTTAAACGAAAGTATCATTGTATATCTGAATTCGTTATTTGATATATACTTGAAAATATATGACTTTTTTCGTGTTTGCTTCTGTTGTTCATGGACACTAAAACGTATTGGAAACGTAGTGATAACAATTTGTTACCGTACGTTTATGTAATTAGTCAGGCATAAATAATCGAGTAAGATAAAAACTCAATGTATTAATACTTATTCAAATATAACTAAAGTTCCGTTACATTCAGATTTCTTTTCACAGTTTACCTTCAATTATCAGATACTAAAAAGAGAGAAACCTACCCGTGTCTAAGTTTGTAGTTTTTAGTTACGAGGTGCCGTATCGGACGCAACGAGGGGGATGGCAACGCATTATTTGCAATGAGGGCCGTTTCGGTTAGTCACCGTGTGTCCGTAAAAATGTTATCGATGCAGAAATCGGCATTCTGCGGCATCAAATGTCAACAATATGAACTTGGAAATACTCGACCAACATTTTGGTTCTGTATCATTTCCTTGATGGCAGTTCCAAAATTTATATTTAGGGTTATTCAGTGATATGCTGTTTTTCTGACGATACATATTAGAGATACTATATAATAGCTATTCTTTCCTAGGATCACCAGCCAGTTATTGAGCACATCTATCTCCGTAAGTAACTGATAACTTTTCCGCTTGAATCAGCGGTTGGAGACGAATGCCAATAACACGCAATGTCGTATATCAATCATGGATATCGTGGCCGGGTGGGAATTCTAGCTCACTACCCCTGGATTAATATACATGCTACAGACTGAGCTAACTGGGTCCGTCTTTTATTTTCATTTCAATACGTTTGAATTCGCCTGAGTTAAAATAGTACTAGTTATGTGTCTCTGAAACAGTATTGAATGAATCCATGATCCCAAAGATTCATGTATAAAAAATACAACATTGAATTTAATACGAGGCGACTTTTGCCACCAATAATACACACATACTACAAATAACCATAAACCTCAGATAAACACAGAAATTACTCTATTACATTGTAGAACAAAACACATATTTTAGTTTATTCTTTTACAGGAGTTAAGTCAATTAAAGAAATGGAAACGACTTCTGACATTGGAAACTACCTCCGTCTCAAATTGCTCGAAGTGAAAGCTGGTACACCGGTTTTAAGAGAACTACTACAGAGCATCATACATTCTATGTCTGTAAGAGATACCGATGAGTTTCTAAGTAATTTCAAAAATGAAATAGATAAAGTAAAACATTCAATATCGACCCAGTATATGATTCTGTATAAAACAGGAGGAACTGAAATCGGAACTTGGGACATTTCATTGTTGGCTTATGTTCTCATGCATTGCTGTACATTAGAAGGACAGCTTACACTTGCACTGGAGTCGAATCCAAAGGATATTCTAATTAAAGAGGTGTATTATGTTAACAGAGGAAACATCGATCAATTTCTAAATTTGAACAAGGTCAGCATTGACCAATTAAAAGAAGATAATGAAATAACAGAGGAACAATATCAGTTATTATTCCCATCGAATTCCGGGAAAACAGATATTGATACTTGGGATATTGAACTCTTAATACGAGTTCTGTTCAAGCTGTGCAGCGACAATAGAGTAGAGACTATACGCAAGGCTTGTAAAACCGTTTTGACGAGGGAAGTCAGACTGTGCAGTGAAAGAGTAGACTTAAGAGTGTTCCTCGCTAAACACCAGTCGACATTTGACAAACTTAAACAAGAAGGAAAACTTACACATTCTCAGTTCGAACAGCTGTTTCCACCTAACCCTGGTGTGCCACCAGATATTGATAATTTTGGCGATGACGTCCTTATTATCGTTATGCTGAATGCATGTCAACCTTTCTCGCAGAAAATACGTGAAAGCATTGCATCAATTAGGCAAATACGCAATAATCTGGCGCATCCAGGAGATTCTGAGATCAACCATGATGATTTTACAACCAAATGGAAAATATTATATGATTCGATTTTCAATATTGTAGACAATGAGTTACCACAAATGAAAGAAACTGTAACGGATACAGTCCACAAATTTGCCATAGGTCCTTTAGACATTCGTGCATCATTGGTTGTTCTAAAGGACATCTATAGAATTGAACGTGATAAGCACATGATGGAACAGTTGTGTGAAATCGAATCAAAGTTGGCTTCTTTAAATTCAAAAACGGTGTCACTATATCGGGCTGTCACGGCTGGACTAGCTTCTGTTGTTCGGAAGCTTGGATCTGGGTTTCTTTCCATTGAGAGGGGAATTCGCGAAATCATAAAAGCACTGACTGAAGGGTTTGGAAATCAAAATGCACAAACCAGAGGTACCCCTTATATAATTTATCATGTAAAATAAAATTTATTTTTAATGTTTGTATATGTATTGGTTTTAGGATGGACAAGTGGGTAATGGTGATGCACTGCAAAAACCTGCTTAACGCTTACAGTGTAATTTCATTTTTGTCATCAATTTGCAGAGCTGGATGAAGTGATATTGTGGCTATGGCTGAGGCAACATACAGATAGTAGGTGATGACTGCTGCTATACATTGAGAATGATCAGTACTATCGGTTTAGAGCCACAGCTTAGAGTATATCGATCAATGGGGCGTGTGTCATAACATACATACACAGTATATAACTTTATGATTCACTTCAACCCGAAGTTATAATATTGGGTATTTTCAACATTTCTGCCACACATGCTATCTGGCAATTAAAATTGGTCTCCTATTGTCAGTGTTTAGTCGTATAAGTATAAACTATCGCTGGCAAGTCTTAATTAGGGACATGGGCTTATTCAGTAATTGTTATGAATATGTACGACGTGCACCCATTCGAACAGGTTAAACTGTTTATTTGAATGTGAATGGAAGAAATGTAAAAATGTAAAATTATACTTCAGGTGTTTTATAACTACAGAAAGCCGGAATATTTGTACCAAAAACTTGAATTAACCATGGTTTCAGTAAATATACCTAATTGTGTATCTACTATCTTTAAACACCACGCATTCAAAGTATATGTCATTAAATATTAAATGAATACAGTACAGTAAAAGAGGTAATCAATTACAAGTGCAGATGTACAAAGATTAGTTACCTTATTTCTTCGTTAACTGCTGTAACTTCCATATTTACCAAAATTTTGATTTTTCAAAATGATTAAAATAAATTGTAGACAATTTTACATAAGAACACAATGTCATCGGTTTTAAATACATTTTTACTATCAAATGATTGTTCAAAAGTATGAAGGTTAAACTGACATTGTGTGACGGAAACCTGAATAAAGTCTAAAATGTTTGATATAATCATACTCAACGGAACAGCTACCCTGCCATTTTTGTTATTTCAATGTCTTCGTCAACTTATTGAGTAGCGTTAATTAAAGTACACGACCTAAACATACTATGTACTGATTTCACATAGTCTAAATGGTCTTTCTTATTGAAGTCCAAATTGCAATGAAATTGCTATGATACGTTTTGAGAAAATACATAAAATGTCAAGTACATAAAATATCTGGTGGCGAGTTAGCTGTTCTTTTCAGAAGTTCTATTACTACATATGCCGACACAGGCAACGTGTCGTATACTTAGCGGTGCAGCATTAAATTTTGACCCTGTTGAAAAATGACACGCGGGTCGCTTTTCAACGAATAAGTGATCCATGTTAACGATAAGAACTGACTTCCATGGTTAATTAACATTTGACCAACCAACACGTGAAAAATTGACCCTCGTTAAAATCTGATCACCAACAGTTGGTTCATATTTCAATATCGAAAACTGACCCCAATAGTTAATCGGACAATATTTCAACATTGAAAACTGCTATTATACAATTTGATGTTATCGCGGATATAAACAGTATGAATTATAATCGCAAAATGTGGTATACGATTTATACAAATAATGGCCGGTGTTAGGAAGTATTTTGGCCCTCCATAGAATAATGACCTCTTTTCTGTAAAATAACGACTCTCCTTATAAAATAATGACTCCCGTTGTAGAAAAGTGACCCCCTTTCGAAAGAAACATATTTTGTTCACAACTACTACTACGACAACTAGTACCACCACCACCACTACTACTGCTGCTGCTTTTGTTGTTGCGGCTGCTACAGCAACAAAATCTTATTATAATGAAGTAACCAACACAAACATCGATAGTTCATGTTCAAAACTGTTGCAAATGAATAAATGCTGAATTGTAACTTCTGTCTACCTATTTTGGTAACTGCTATTTAGCCTTGCAATCATTTACAGTTTAAACAACGCGTTTATTGTGACCACAGATTCACTCTTAAAAATTCACCATAAATTATCAATATGAACCAACTTTTCGGCAAGATCAAAGTTTTCGTCTCGTCTATATAAGGGCTAGTTTGTAAACATGTGATCAAACTCCCGAATTGGACCACTCAGAGTACGACGAAATTGAAGTGTTTTTTAAAAACATGGGACTTATCCCGAAAACATAAAGAAAAGTAAGTCAAGAAAAAGGAACTTTCGACGCAAGTGTGCAGCATTTGTTATTGAAGAAAACGCGTTGTTTTACAACTTCGGGAAGAATGGCGATCACCTCGGAGTTCTAAAGACGTGAGTAAATTAGTTTGTCTTACTTCCTTTTTAGTGTAAAATGTATGTCATAATGTGCTCGATAATTATTCACTGGTCAATCGTTGATGTTAAATGTGGAAATATGTTAACTGGACATGCTTCCAGATCAACATCAAAATTTCAAAACTTTTAAAACAGATGTTTAAATATATATATTAATGTGTATGATACAAAGACAGTTAATTTTTTTCTATTTTTTTTCATATTTCAATAGCGTGACTAACGCTTTTGATAGTTTTCTACATATTTTATTGACTATAAGAGTGCCGTTGTAGATAAAAAGTTCTTAAAACACATATACTCACTTTAAACTTTCTTTCTATTACAACAGAGCCTCACGGCGTAGCTCGACTGACCATATGGCTCTTTATGTGAGAACTTTGGCAGTTTTTTATACGGAGGATATGGGTCTGGTACTGTTAAGGAACCCAGGAAAGATGGTAAGGTAAATTACCCGCTTATATATGACTGATATATTGTTGAAAAAAAGGTGGTTAAACTCCTTTATAGGCAGCTATTGTTTAATTATTTGCCGTTTGCCTACTAGTACTAGCCAAAGAATTTGTTTAATTTCTTTCACTTATCAAAAAATAATCGCATAACAATCGAATATGTCAGTTTTTTTCAACATCTCGCATATTTGCAGTATACCTCCTGTCTAAGCGTTGGAGCATTTAATTTTACCGTAAACACGTGACTATTTTCTGGTTTGGTTTGGTTTTGTTAGACTTTTAACACCCGTTTTTTTCAACAATCTTTAAGTCATATATACAGCTTCCTGGGTTTCTTACCAACACCAGACCCCTATCCTCCGTAATAAAATTGCCAACTTACTCACATAAAAAGCCATATCGTCGAGGTCCAACGGACAAGTAGGACTATTGTCGTAGTGGATTGTCTGTTGTCCGTCCGTTCGTCCGTCTTTACACTTTTTTGATGCAATCTTAACCAAACTTTAAAATGTATATAACTACAAGATCTCGGATGAGTTTGATATCGGATCAGATTGGACCAGCAGCATCAGAGTAATGGCCCCTTAAAAAGCAAAACTGCTCAATTTACCTTGTTTACGAGATAAAAATTCTTCACCGATCATGCCCAAACTTGGACAGAATGTGAACAACCACAATACCTCGGACAAGTTTGATGGACCAGATCGGACTAGGAACACAAGTGTTATGGCCTCTTAATAAGCAAAAATGCTTTATTTTGCAAATAGTTCTTGATGTATTGTTTATTTCTTTACCGAACTGAACAAACTTGCTCAGAATGTGTATGACCAATAGGATCATGGATGAGATTGATAATGGTCTTAATCAGACCAATACCACAAGAGTTGTGGCCCTTGCCATAACAAAATAATGAATTATTTTGCTTTATTGATGCAATTGAATCTGTCATTCTTAACCTATCTTTATGAAATTTGGATATAACATGTATTACCATAAGTTATTGGCCACATTCAAAAGTGGGCCAGTTGGGGTCAAAATCTAGGTCAAATAATAGTCAAAATCTTGTGAGTAATCTAGAGGCTACAATTTTGGCCTGGTCTTCATGAATCTTGGAGAGAACGTATGTCTTATTAAAGTCTCAGCCATGTTTGAAACCGGGTCAAGAGGGGTTAAAATCTAGGTAACTAAGAGTTTTGGCCTGATCCTCATTAAACTTGTTTTCATTTTAAGAATGGTGCTACTCCTATTTGTGTGTCAAGTTTGAAAACCAGTAGTTTAAGAGCGTTTCAGGCCACCATGGGTCTCTTGTCTTTCAATGCCGAGTATGCCCACCTCTCATTTGAGTCAAATGAACAAGTCATATGACCGCACCATTCAGTAAATCGTCCCGTATATTTAAATGCTCCTAATGCCTTTTTTTTTGTAATACACATTTTTTGTTATGAACATAAAATATATTCTTTTATTGTTCAATCGTATTTTTCAATAATTGTTCTCTCATATATGTGTCATAGGCTTAAATATATGATTCACATTGAAGAATTACTGAATCCATTATTTTTTATTACCTCCCTTTATGGTTCTAACTGTATAAGTTCATGAGTAATATTTAAAGTGGTGCTTTTCTAACCATTTAATAATGCATATTTTTATATTTGGACAATGTTTTACCTGTTTTTAACATAGAATTAAAAGCCCTATGGAACTTTAACAAATAAAGCGTGTAAAATACGTCGCTTGACATGCATGTGCTAAAGATTGCGTTACGCAGCTCTGTCAGGGCTGCGTTCAGTTCGGTTAAACGTTAGATAACGCTAGCTTACATATTTCCCTGGACACTGGCTCAACCTCATATAATAGCACGCTGCATGCGTTGATGTTAGAGAACCAGGCATTAATCGTGTTTGCTGTTTAACGGTAGTGAACGCAGCCCAGTTAAAGCGCATGGTTTCTTTTTTGCGTCAGTATATTTCATTTTAATCCAGTGATATTCCGCATGTGTCTATGGAAAAAAAATGCACATGACTACTGGGTATAAGATTATTACATCGGATCAGCCTGTCCGTCCGTCTGCCGCAAATTATTAGGTTTTTGTTAAGGTTAAAGTTCTTGTAAGCACATATGAAAATGAGATTTGAATTCATAACAATGCGTAGTGTTTGATCAACAAAGTTTGTTTTTACTTCTTCAGATGGGAGGAAATTGCCGAAAAGTTTAACTTGAAAGGCTGCTATGATGAGGTTAAGACATTTATCAAAAGCTGTGACAAGTGTCCACGGAAAGCTGACTTGAAAAAGCAAAGAAACCGCTACGGTCGATACCAGTTCCATCGGAGGCCTTTAAACAAGTTGGCATGGATCTCATTGGCCCCTTAGAAACCACACCAACTGGTATGTAAATAAATGTGTTAAAATTAAGGTGTCATAACGCCAAAAATATCTTGTCAACAATTCGTATGCACGACTAAGCTCCGTACTGGTTAAATATGTAAAGTTTCGTCGAAACTGGGCTATAGGTTTAAATAGAGTAGAAATCAAGGTAATGCAGACGGACAGGCGAAGAGGCCAAATACATGGGACTTCTGTTCTGTTCTGTTTAACAAAATTTAACAGACGTAACTGGTACGTGGGAAAGTGGCAACAGTAGCGCGTTTTCAAAATATGGGTTTGATCTCTGTCCCAAACTGTAGTTCAATCATTCAAGGTATTCTTCGTTAGCGGTACACATGTTTTCGAGCATAGAAACCAATCAGAAATTGCCAATCGGGATCATTGTTTTGATATATATACTGAATATGTTCTGGCAAGAAACACTTCTGCTCGCATAGAAGATCTTAAAACTGTTTAAGCATAATTTTATGTTTCAGAACAATTAAAAGTCGCTTAGAGACAAAAACATCGACTGCAGGGTTGGTGTGCATTACTTTGACAATGATGCCTATTCAAATCCATTTGAATTACATCTGAATGCTATTTGATCCGACCCTAATCCTTAAAAGACTCCAAAAAATAAACATGTCTAAATATTCGAAAGTATGACTTCCTTGTTGAATTAGCTTCATAACATGTAATTACTCTTACATTTTGTGCAGCCCTTCTCCATAATTTTCTTAAATTAAGCAGACTAATTCTGAGAATGTTTAATACATCAAGTAACAATCAAAGTTATCCCAAATGCACACATTATGATATTAAAGTGTACAGGTTTGTTAATATTTAAATGATATTTCAATGTCATTTCTATTTTCTACGCTCGTTTTAGAAAAACGGGACGTATTATGTGAAGGCGCGTGCGTCTGTCCGTCCGTCCATCCGTCATATTTTCATTTAAGGTAATGACTTCAAACTTGGCATATAGGTAGGTTGCGATGAGCCTATATGCAGAGCATGTGAACCGGGGTCCGTAGGTTAAAGGTCAAGGTCACAAATTGAGTTCAAAGGTCAAATCAGTTCGTCATATTTCGTGCCCGGAGCATAACTTAATAACCATTCAAGGTATTGACTTTAAACTTGGGAAATAGGTAGGTTGTGAAAGGAAGATGTGCGGAGTACATGAACTGGTGGGTAGGTCAAAGGTCAAGGTCACCAATTGAGTTCAACTGTCAAATCTGTAAATATTTTGTGTCCGGAGCACAACTCATAAACTATTCAAGGTATTGGCTTGAAACGGAGAATATATGTAGATGGTGATCAGACGATGTGTTGATTGCAACAATCCACAAAACCCCCTTCCCAACCCCCACATTAACCCCCAATACCCCTATCCTTTAGTTACTTGTGCCTTAGCATTCCGTCATCGCCGCCGCACCCCTCCCCCACCTGCCACAATCCCCACCCACCGCGACATTACTCACCCTCCTCTTGTTGAAATTGCTTCTGCCAAGGGATATTATGGAACCAAATATAATTAAATCGATGTCGAATTATACTGTGTGTACGTATCATCATAAACAATAAATGTGTCCCAAAAACACCATTTTCACCAAATATAGCATTGAAACTGGTCACAACTTGTGTAACCATTTGTGTCACGTTTTATGTTTATTTTTGAAAGTACCCAAATACTGTTTTCTTAAGGCATTCGGATAAGAACTTAGTCAATGTATACGCATGCATGATAACATGCTTGTATGCATGTATGCATGGCTGGCTGGGGGCTTGGCTGGACTGTGCTGGGCTGGGCTGAGCTGGGCTTGACTGGACTGGACTGGGCTGGGCTGGGCTGGGCTGGGCTGGGCTGGCTGGCTTGCTGGCTAACTGGCTGGCTGACTAGCTGGCTGGCTGGTTATATGCATTTATTTATGCATGTATGTATGCCTGAATGCATGCATGCATGTATGTGTGTATGCATGGTTAGATGGCTGGCTGGCTGATTGTATGTATGATTACATGTATGGTTGTATGGTTGGCTGTATTGCCGTGTGTAGATCAATGTGATATTGACTGTCGATAGGAAACCTAGCGCACCTTAGCAAGAACGAATCTTGTACATAATACTGAAATAAACGTTGTTGGTAAAAATTGGTGTCAAGTTAATAACTATTTTCTAATCTGCTTTTCAGGTCACAAGTTCATCAAGGTTATTACAGACTTTTTTACGAAATGGGTAGAAGCAGAGGCAATTTCTGACAAATCCGCTGAACAGGTTATGAGCGTCTTCACAAAATGTATGGCTACTAATGGATGCCCGACGGTTCTGCAACGACCTGAACAACCGAATATGGCAACAATTTGGGATAGGTCACCTAATAGCATCAGCGTATTATCCACAGACTTGGGGTCACACGGAAAGTTTTGATAGAACTTAATGAAGCATGCTTATCCACCACGTCAACCCAGCCCATAATGACTGGGTGTGAAGTTACCTTATGATACACGATACACTTGCGTACAGAACGTCAAAACATGCGTCCACAAAGCAAATACCTTTTAATCTTGTGTATGGCAGACAAGCTCTGTTGCCATTGAATTAAACGTTCCACAAACGGAAGGAGGTGAAAGTCAGGACTATGAAACATTACTCATGCAAAGATGTGAATCTTTCATAGAGTTAGCATGTAGAAGAGAAAATGTATCATCAAACATAAAAACGGCACAGTCAAAACAGACACAGAATCATGACTCTTTTATATCGGTGGACACGTTTTGTGTCGGCGACCAGGTTCTAGTACATAACACTCGAAAGACAACTCGAAAAGGAGGGAAGCTTGAAACAAAGTATAAAGGACCATATCGTGTATCAAAAGTAAGTTGGAAAGAAACACCTTCTTATAAGAGCTTAAGACATCTGTAAGTGGAAGCAGACTTACGATTTACAGGACAGGCGAGGATGAAGATGACAGAACTGTTTGCAACGGAAACGAAGCATAGTGTAGGGTGTGAACAGCAAAATGTTATTACAGAAAGTAAGGACGAGCGTAACTCCCTCTTAATAAGAGAAAGGTTTCTGATGTCGATGATGTAAATGTTATTAAAAAAATGCAAATGAATCGTTCCAATTCAAGCCTGTGGATAAGGATTGGCAAGAACAAATATCCAACGTTTTTCATGCAAAGGTGAAGAATTCATACAATACTAACCAGGACAGGTACATATAGCGCGGCGCAAAACCAACACGTACTGTTTCAATGCGTGGAGATGGTAATTGTCTGTTTAGAACATTCAGCTACATCGTGTTTGTTGTGCAAACAATGCATAGATTACTCCGACATGTCCTTGTTGAGTTCATGAAAGAGAATGAGACTTTAGTGAGAAGTGTTATGCGTGATCCAGTGGATCGTTATCTCGACCAGTCAATGATGGCCACTGATGATACATGGGAAACTGAATTTGAGATTTTCGCATTTACAACAATGACTTGAAACATCGTTTATGTGTATTCGAGATGCGGAGATAGCTGGAAGTGGTTAGAATATAAACCATTGTCTGATGAGGTGTCAATTCCAGGGCAGTTTTCATCCAGTATACAGGCGACCATTTCGTCCCAGTTCTAGATATGAAGGGGAGGAGTTTTTAAGACCGCCGTATACTCGAATTCGGAACATCATTCGAGCAAAGTACTGTAGGTTCTTAAGCGACGATATCTTGGACGGAGCTTTAGTCAATAGCCAAAGGGACGAAGAATTGTTGAAGGAAAGAGACAAAAGTGTAACGAGTGTCTATGTCAAAGAATTCACAACCGAGAGATACAATGTTGATGGTTTGGAAGGACTGTCACTTGATTTAGACGCGAACATATTTTTAATCTTGTTTGTAACTGGAGTGACGTACATGGTTTGCTGTACTAAGAACGAGACAGTACCGATTTAAAGTATGTGATATATAAACCTTGGATTAGAAGCAGTGTTCGAAGTTCAACATAAAGTTATCACTATTTCATGGCGATGTTTAAACACTTTTTCTCTGTTTCGTTGATAAAACTTTTAAAATGTGTTTCGTACAAAAAGCAGTTGCACTGTAATGGTAAAAGGCTGTCAATAAAAGAAATGATTGTTATACGTTTTGCAATAAAACACGCATTTCCTAATTTAAAATAAAGAAGAGCATATATTTGCCGCTTTGACTGTCCGTCCGTCTGTCTATTCGTCCGTCCGTCGCACCTTTGCATGGAGATTAACTCCAGGGATTTCAATGAAACTTGAAACACAGATAGATATTAATGAAAAGAATTACTGGGCGTAAAACTCGCGTAGTAGTTTTGGCAGTGTCGTCTGTCCGTACGTCTGGAGCGGCAGTTGTGGGTTGCGTTGCCAGTACAGAATGGCATTGTGTTTTTTCTTGGTACTTGTGGGGTGCAATGTTCACCCCACAAGTGCGAAAATGCGTACAGAATGGCATTGTGGGGTTAATGTCATTTTTTCACCTTTTTCTTTTACTTTTTTTTCACCTTTTTTCATTCTTTTTTAGTGTCATTAGGGTTGGATCTCAAGGTTTGTGACATTAGGGTTAGAAAGAAAAAGGTTTTGTTTTGTTTTATGAAAAGAAAGATGTTTTATAACATATAAAAACCGCACCCCACATCATCACTTCCACCAGAACGTTCGCCGGTCTGTCCGTCTACCTTTAGTTTGTCCGGGTTTCATTTCTAAAACAATGTATAGCATTTCCGTTAAAGGGGTATAACTTTCGCCGTACAAATTGCAATGTGTCATGCGAAAACACGGATACGTAACTTCTCACGATGACCAAGATTTCTGTAAAGTGTTTGGACTCTGTGACGAAACTGGTCAAGATATGCAAAACAAACAAATCCGAACATATTCTAGGACGGACGGACGGACGGGAGCAAACAAATATGGAAGTCTTCTTTACTACAGTGGGGACATAATTTATTGTTTGTTTATTGTTAGGAGTTCAGCGCCCGTTTGTCAACAATCTTTCAGTCATATACAAACGGGCAGTTAACTTTACCATCGTTCCTGGGTTTCTTACCAGTACACGACCCCTATCCTCCGTAAGAAATTGCCAACTTTATCACATTTAAGAGCCATATGGTCGAGGTCCCCGTGGGCCTCGAACCAACCATAATATATTGTTTAAAGTTAAAACTGTAAAACATGAAAAATAAGGCCTGGCGCATCCGGGGATCGAACCCTGATCTTTTGATTACCAGTCCACTATGCTCACCGCTACAACACCGCAACTTGACATTTTCGTGTCAATTTTACTTTGATAGCGTACACATCAATCGATAACCACACAGTGGCTATAAACGCAACATTAACTCCAGTAAAATTGAAGATTGTACTAAAATAAATCGATTTTTAAAGATGTACATGATCGCTTTTTATACAAAATTTGCTGAAATGTAGAGACGAAGGTGCTATTCATACATGTTCCAAGAAGGTAAATTTTCTGTAGTATATGGACTCTATCTATGAGCGCTCACTTTATGCTTACTTTTTTCTGTAGTTGAATTACTTGTCCATGTTTATTGACCATGCTTGTCAAAAGGAACTACAGTAGTTTCAATGGAGATAATTATGATAAATTAGCTTTCAGCATCGCAAAAATGTTGAATGGTGACTTTGGAAGTATAGTTACTACCCTCCTAGAATGAATCAAATTCAGTAAAAATTAATCTCCCTGACAGTCCGCATGTTAGTAGTAGTCATTTTCTGCAAAAACAGCTGTGCTATTACGGTATACAAGTATAAACACTTTCAAAACTGTTTCTGTGTTTATAGGTGTCACAAAGTCACATCCACAGCTGGTCATATTACTTTTTCATAAAAATGGTTCAACGTTATAGACAGTACATGTATAAAAGCAAAATCAGATAAAAGTATGCATTTAATTGTGCATTTATAAATTCATGTTAAGCATATTTTTGGAACGTAGCAAAACATGCATTTTAACGCAAATGACACTACGATACAAAAGAAACCGTAAATACAGAGTACGTAAATACAATGCATGCACTGCTCAATCACCAACAGTTTTGTTTGTACTTTGTTATAAATGTAACGTTACCTGGCAGGACGTTGCTGAATTATCAGCAAATAAACATATATTGCAAGTGTGGTTATTTTACGTCATGTGGGGGAATCATAATATTATGACCGGGGAGACATTATACTAAGTAAAATATTAACCGGGGAATCATTTTTCTATGGGGGTCAAAATGCTGCATAAGGGGTCATTTTACTTCATGTTGGGGAGTCATAATATTATGACCGGGGAGACATTATACTAAGTAAAATATTAACCGGGGAATCATTTTTCTATGGGGGTCAAAATGCTGCATAAGGGGTCATTTTACTTCATGTTGGGGAGTCATAATATTATGACCGGGGAGACATTATACTAAGTAAAATATTAACCAGGGAATCATTTTTCTATGGGGGTCAAAATGCTGCATAAGGGGTCATTTTACTTCATGTTGGGGAGTCATAATATTATGACCGGGGAGACATTATACTAAGTAAAATATTAACCAGGGAATCATTTTTCTATGGGGGTCAAAATGCTGCATAAAGGGTCATTTTACTTCATGTTGGGGAGTCATAATATTATGACCGGGGAGACATTATACTAAGTAAAATATTAACCGGGGAATCATTTTTCTATGGGGGTCAAAATGCTGCATAAGGGGTCATTTTACTTCATGTTGGGGAGTCATAATATTATGACCTGGGAGACATTATACTAAGTAAAATATTAACCGGGGAGTCATTTTTCTATAAAATAACGACCGGGGGTCATTATTCTATGGGGGTCAAAATACTTCCTTACACCGGTATGCTACATAGACGTTTCATTGGTGGTAATACATGTAATATAGAATTATATTTTTGAATTGCCTTTCGTTAGGGCAGTTGTTTCACAAGTAAAGAATGTGATGTAGCATTCCTACACCAATTCTCTCTCTCTCTCTCTCTCTCTCTCTCTCTCTCTCTCTCTCTCTCTCTCTCTCTCTCTCATGTCACTTATGTCTTTGTGGATATAAAATAAAACAGTAAGATAAGTCTTAGTTGAACTTAATGCAAATTATGGCCATTGTTCTAATTTCTGGTTCTGGTTATTAAATTCTGGTTACGCTTATCCGTGCAACTTGCACATATTTCAGTAACCTCACATGCGATTGATTTGAAACTACACTTACATCTCCTGTCATCAAACATATTTTCCCAGCTGTGTACCATACGTCTGATTTTGTAACAAAATGACCATGGGCCGAAAACTCACTAGGGTAGAATACAAATATACTCAAAATACAATTTACAAAATTTTAAATTATGAATATACAATTATACAATCAATACAAATTAATGAAATTTACTCAACAACATGAACAAAATACCGATCTAAAAGTGTTCTAAGCTGCAATTCCTCAATCCCTTGACACACACACGTCCATTTTAGTACACTTCATTTTAACTGATGTCGCGATACAAACTGTAACTTTTCTACTAATGTTTTACTGATGTCGCCATGCTAATTTTCTGCAACTTCGATGAATGATTTACACTGATTTAAAATGTAATTATACTTTTATATTCAAATACAACGTCCGCGTCCGGATTTCCCGTAGGTATATCTCTAATTGTCCCTTATGGAAATTGATGTATCAACAGAGTTCTCTTCCCTGTTCTATTTAGTTCTCAGCTACTATGGCTTTACGTCGCCTCGTGCCGATTACACTCTGACGTCAGGGTTGTAAAGTCGTCCATATGACGATTATGTGGGTTGCGTTTCCTTATGTCGGTATTACCACCGGCCGACGCCTGTAACGTAGTTATCGTTACGGGACCTACGTCACACATACGTCAATAAACGGCTACAAATATATATATTAACTCAGATTTACTATTTACTCAATATGTAATGGCGTTACGTTTATCACTTACAATATATAAGTTTCATGGTAGTTTCATCAATATATAATAACAGTACATTCATTTCTCACCATCTACCTGTTTCATGGAAATTTTATCAATATATAATAACAGTACATTCATGTTTTACCATCTACCTGTTTCATGATAGTTTTATCAATATATAATAACAGCACGTTCATTTATTACTATCTATCAGTTGTTTCATGGTGGTTTGGTCAATATATAATAACAGTACATTCATTTCTTACCACCTATCAGTTTCATGGTACTTTTATCAATATATAATAACAGTACATTCATCTCTTACCATCCATCAGTTCCATGGTAGTTTTATCAATGTATAATAACAGTATATTCATTTCTTTCCATCTATCACGTTTCATGGTAGTTTTATTAATATATAATATCAGTACATTCATTTGTTACCAACTATGTTTCATGGTAATTTTATCAATATTTAATAACAGCACATTCATATATTACTATCTATTAGTTGTTTCATGGTGGTTTTGTCAATATATATTAACAGTACATTTGTTTCTTACCATCTATCAGTTTCATGGTACTGTTATCAATATATAATAACAGTTCATTCATTTCTGACCATCCATCAGTTTCATGGTAGTTTTATCAATGTATAATAACAGTACATTTATTTCTTACCATCTATGAAGTTTCATGGTAATTTTATCAATATATATTATCAGTACATTTATTTGTTACCATCTATCAGTTTAATGGTAGTTTTATCAATATATAATAACAGTACATGTATTTCTTACAATCTATCAGTTTCATGGTAGTTTTATCAATATATAATATCCGTACATTCATTTGTTACCATCTATGTTTCATGGTTGTTTTATCAATATATAATAACAGTACATTTATTTATTACCATCAATCACGTTTGATGGTAGTTTTATCAATATATAATAACACTACATTCATCTCTTACCGTCTATCACGTTTCATATTATTTTTATTAATATATTATAACAGTACATTTATCTCTTACCATCTATCACATTTCATGGTAGTTTTATCAATTTATAATAACAGTACTTTCATTTCTTACCATCTATCGTTTTTCATGGTAGTTTTATCAATATATAATAACTGTAACAGTACATTCATTTCTTACCATCTATCACGTTTCATCGTGGTTTTATCAATACATAATAACACTACATTCATATCTTACCATCTATCGCGTTTCATGGTAATTTTATCAATATATAATAGCAGTATATTCATTTCTTATCATCTATCGCGTTTCATGGTAATTTTATCAATACATACTAACAGTATATTCATTTCTTATCAATTATCACGTTTCCTTGTAGTTTTATCAATATGTAATAACAGTATCTTCATTTCTTACCATCTGTCGCGTTTCCTTGTAGTTTTATCAATATATAATAACAGTATATTCAGTTTTTATCATCTATCACGTTTCTTGGTAGTTTTATCAATATATAATAACAGTATATTTTAAATCACCATCTATTTATCTCGTGGTAGAAAATACATCTCCACATATTTGCATTTTTATAATATAAAGGAAAAATTCTGTATCTATTCGATTTGTGAATAACAAAATAACACAATTTAATTATACTTAACTAACAATTCTACAATGCCGATTTTCAATACTTCATTATAAACACAATATAAACAGCTCAAAATTCGTTCTCAGATTCTTCGGCCTGCATCTTAATAAACAACTTTCAATACTGCGGATATGGAATTAAATTGACCACATTCCAGTCCGACTATCAACAATAAATACAAAACATACTTAGATCTGATTATGTCAAAATATAGCTATAGGACATTTAAATTACTTAACATAATATAAAGAGTATGCATTCAGATACCGTATGTTTTGGTAAAGTTATAACATTCTTCACTCTGTCAGAACGTTTCCGCATGACGGAATTTTGCTTACTGGTATTTATATGTGCAAACATAATCACATAATTCAGGTTAATTTCAGGCATCGTACGATTCAAAATGTACAAAAAGGCTACTTGTAAAATATGGTTAGTTTTACATTGATAAACCCGTTTAGTTTTTATAAAATGCTCATTACTCAACGGATTTTTATGAAGTCAAAATGACTTTTTTAACCCAAAAATAAATATGTAGAATTATCTTTTTAATCTACCTAGCGATTAGTTTAACAAATATGTACTACCTGACTCTATACATGCCTATACAATGTTTGCACTAACCGACCCGATAACTCAGACTACATAAACTAGCTATTTTGTTACAGATGGTGATTTTAACAACGCGTATCCCCATTTCTGCATTTGTATAGTTTTCATATATATCAAGCATCTTGGATAAAAAAAAATAATCTGGATTTAACCATGAATTAAAAGATGCCATTTCCATTGATGTTTCAGTTCCTAAGCATTAACGTGACAAGGTACATGACAGTAAAATATGCCTGGTTACAACATGTGATGTGTTAATCTATGAAATCTTACGTGGTTTTCGCCCTCTGCTCAACGATTGCGAAGTAATGTTCTATATGTTAAGAAGGGCGCGTAAAATTCATGGAAACAAATCTACTGTACTTGTAATTGACACATATTGTCAGAGCAAGTGGGCGTAGTTAACATCTCAAGATATGACAGGTCAGTGAAACGTCACTGTTAGATTTTACCTCGTCATGAAACCTTAAAAATTGCATAAATTTCACAATGCAAATCGACTGCTCGAAGATTGAATACTTGTAATTGACAGGTGTCGGGGCGAGTGGGCGTCACAAAATCTCAATATGTGACAGGTCAGTAAAACGTCAATATTTGATTTCACCTCTTAAATTTATCAATTTCGTAATGCAATGTAACTCAGAAACATATGTATATATATATATATATATATATATATATATATATATATATATATATATATATAGTACCAAAACTTAATGACACTTACTTGCGTAGAAAAAGTGCATGTGTGTGACAAAAAATATAACCTTGTCAGATCTTCACTATTTATTGACAAAGAAGTGTGAATAGTCCAGTGCGTTGTCGTACAGACAGCTCTGGGTTTTCTACCATGTTGCCTTGCATTATATAATGACATATTTTATTTCTTAATTAAATGGTTCGCGTGGATTTTATCAATGTCAGCGTGTTAAGGATATTGTAAGATCACCTGAGCCGAAGGCCTGTAATGCGGAGGCCTGTATCCGTCGTCCGTTGTCCGTCGATAACTTTTGATTCAGAAGACTTCTTATCTGAAACTGATTGACAGATTTTCACATGAGATCTGGAGTATTATTTAGTCTTAACAGTTTATACTGGGTAATTAAATGGTATTTAACATGCATAAGGGGCCAGCAGGGGCCAAAAAAGATTAAATTGTGTTTGTATTTGGTTTAAATGATCTCTATAGTTTTCAAGTTTGTCCAAATAAAGAGGTGAGGTTCTATTGGGGTCCGGTAAGGGGGTTTTGCTTTTTACTTGGGAAAACTATGTGAAAACATGAAAATGTGTTTTTCTCATTTATTTCAGGCATAACATGTATTTCCAACATCTTCATGTCTGGGGCATTGTTTAGTCATTACACTACTATAACAATCATTTGTAATCCCTTTTTTCAAAAATATGTTTTATTCACATCAAATATTTATAAAGTTTTGCATGTATAGTTTACAAAACTGACATAACAGACACACATATACACACACACATATAACAATCATATATATAATTTTTACAAGGTTTGTTTTCTATAATATAAGGCTATTCACATATCGATAGTAATATCCATGTACAGTAAACATAAAACATAGATGTAACTAAAGTTACAAAACTAAGTTATTTATTTGATGCGAACAAATGTTTTAATAATAGGAGGATAGCTTAGATGTTTAGAATAGAAAACAAAGAAGATCGATAGTGAAAAATTGAACGTAGCAGAAGATAAAAAATCATTTGTAATTATAGCAACCGCTCGTAACCATAACAACCATGGATCTTTGTATAATCAATTATTCGCCGTTTGGCCATCATGGTCCTTTTATGTAAAATCAAGATCAGAGCAAACTAGATATTTAACCTCAAAATCTACACGGGGAACTGCAAATCTAATGCCATATAACAAAAAGTTTAGATTCCCATCTAGATTTTTCTGAGGAAAGTGATTTGGGACGGGCGGGCACATTTATTTTACGTTTTTTAATTCTATGTGACATTGACTTCTAAAAATGTTTTGGGGCAATGGTTTTGGACAGGTGTTGGTAGGGAAGAGAATTTAAACCTTTTTCTGGCCAAATAAACAACAATC
Organism: Panopea generosa; assembly: GCA_029582155.1. NCBI lineage: Eukaryota > Metazoa > Mollusca > Bivalvia > Adapedonta > Hiatellidae > Panopea > Panopea generosa. Next base: position 47,399,484 of record CM055907.1, read on the forward strand.
CCACAAATTTTAAAGACTTCATTATTTTGAGGCTTTGGCTAACGATAACCAATGAAACAATTACAAATTCATGTTGATTTTTATATATTGCAAGTTGATCTATGTTGTGTATTTTAATGTCGATTGAAAAACTCTCCACGGCTTATGTTTACTTGTTGCAACATACGACTTAAATTAACCTAATCTTATCACAACCATGTGACGTTTTGCTTAGGTGTAACTAACCGTTAAAAGGGGACCATTTTCTGATCAAAATTTAACACTGATCAGTTTTCAATGACTGTTGTGGTAAAATTTAATGTTGAATTGTGACACGGGTCATTTTTCAACGGGATCAAAATTTCATGTTATACCGGCCGCGTCAACATTGACGTAATACTTTTAAATACATATCGGTTTTATCCAATTTAAATACTATATATATTGATATATGTATCCATTGTTTATTGTACTTTGTTTTTCCTTCAGATTTGATAACAGCCGTGAAAGATTTAGAACGGAGATGTCCAGAACCATTGTTTAGCGAACACAGAGACATAGCATGTACGTATATTTTAGCAGGCTACCATACACGTTTTTAAATTGCTTATACACGATTAGATTGCGTCATTGTCTAAAAATACAAACATACAAAAATTTGCAATATAAAATGACATATGAAGTGTTGACGTCATTATTCGGACTTCTAGTTTTATTTCATTGTTTTCATGCTTAATGAAGAAGGAAAATAGTAATCACGACTTATGAGTTTTGTAAAAAGAAACACAACCCTAGAAACCAGATATCGGCAGAACCTCTTTGCACGATTAAAAAAAGAATCCGTCGTCCGTCCGTCGTAAACTATTAAAGCCAGTCAATCTACGGTTATCTTAAGCAATTTCTTATTTACATATTGACATAAACTGCTGCAAAACATATCACAAGTCTACCGTAGTCGGACGTAAATGAAGCTAGTTTAAACATATCACCTAGCCGCCATTACACCATGCAGTGCAGTATTCAGATTAAACGACTGTAAATATGTTGACTGGAAAGCGATAGTATAACGAAAGTATAATGTGTCACAGGATATTATGTTTGTAACGCGAGGAATTCAAAACGGTGTTATGTATTATTTGTTGTTTTGTCATGTTTTTATTCCCCACCAAAATGACAGAATGAGATGGCTTCCATATATGTCTACAATATATAACATGCAACTTTCCTCCTCAATTGAGAAAGTTACAATGCAAATACATCTGATATGGTTGTAATTTTGAAATTAATGTGTTTGATTTAACCATACTTTATTTCGCTTTCAGTGTGTAACTGGCCCTAAAGAACCACTTCATAAAGTAAAAATATAGATTGTTGATATTACTGCTGATCCTCTTTCTCGCTCTCAACGATAAGATGTATGGGCTCCTGTATAATCGATCGTTTGTTCACTCATTTTGGATATTGAAGAAGTTTAGTCAGTTCTGATACAGTATATAAAATAGACTACTTCTGTTATATATAATGCACCCTCTGATACATGTTTAGATATATTTTAAAGTAGGTATATATCGGCCACACATATATTATTTGCAATAACTCGGCTTCTAGTACAATGGAAAGTGAATACACACTCTTACAAAGATTATTTGGTTTACATATTAAGTAGTGAAATAATATTCCATGAATTGACATTTAATGCGTTTCTTTAAGGATTAAAAGCCGAATTTTTAATTTTCACCGGCTGATGAAAATATTAGGCCAGTTTAATATTCGTGAAGCATGAAGGGCCATTTTTATATTTAACAATATCCTATACGCATTCAACCGCAAAGCCAATGTCATGAATGTAACGGCGACGTTGACAACATACTGAATAAATGCACGCATTGTATAGCCACTTACGGCAAACGTCACGTGAACCTAACGGCAACGTGACGTCTCACTAGCAAAACAAAATCGTACAACCAATGCAATGCAAACTGGTCCTTTGCTGCAAATTTGTTTCTTGGTAAATGAAATGCAGTTAATCTATATAGTTCATTTAGGCCGATTGCAAAAATGTAAATATTACTGGATAAGTGCCTTCAGTACTAACAATGTCTCCATCGATGCATCTTCCTAAACATAATCTTGTATTTCGTTATCAGCCTCAACTTCATTAATACTGTTTTGGACACTGTCTGTGGTGTATTTCGAGGTTATATATTTGCCTCATGAGGTAAACATGCGCGTTGTACCAACCTCAAGATTGGTGGAGAGCATTTGTTCTATTCTGTTGGTGTATTGTAGCCCATTTTCTGTAACATTATTATTTAAAGAAAACCCAAATACAAATACTGTAAAATTTATAAGAATTACGTATATAAAGCATCGGCAGTGACGATTTCATTACGTTTTTAGTGCCATTATCTTTAATATCATGTTGCAAAATTAACCGTAAGTATTGTTATTCATTACTAATAAAAATGACCATGAACATTCAGTAAACAATATGCCCACGTCCTTTCAAAATAAATTTAATTGAATTTGCGAAAGTTTAACAGCTTCTTTATTAAGAAAATATAAATCAACTTAATAAATCATGTTGAATGTAATACTGTAACAGTAAACTCCGAAAACAAACATTAAAGGTAAATCAATTATCAACCATCCTTTAATTGTCTCTCTTTCTATTTTTAAGGTTTCAGTGTTGTATTTGAAGTTGAAGGAACTTCTGAGAAGATTGTTGATGATGTCGAAGAGTTCGTTAAAGAAGCAATGGAGGGCGATGTTGTTGACAAAAACAAGAGAATAGTTGAAATTATATCTCAGATTACGGAAACATTTTCCAAAAATGAAACAATAATCAGAATTCGTCGGGGATCTATAATTTTAGAATTGCAATGTTCATCCATAAAAGGACTGCTTTATACCATCTACACTGTCAATAGTTTGCGGCTAAAGCAAGAGCTAAATGAACTTGCAGCTCTGTTTTCAAAACTACATAAAAGTCCTATCCAAATATCCGCTTTCATTCCAAACTCTTCTCTCGAAACAATCGTTGATGATATAAAGAGGATTGATTTAGAATGTTGTAAGTAAATATGAAATATATATATATATATTTCTCAAGAAACTAAAAACTTTTTTAGCTCGATTTTTAGAAAACAGACCATTGTACTATAGGTGTAGCTCCGGCGTCGCCGTCGGCATAGTTTTTTAAGCATGCTCATATCTATAGTAAACATTATCCATACATCAATGACACTTCATTTGAATGTTCACTATCATAAAGGGGAATCAAAGGGCTAAGTGGGATAACTTTGATTTTGATTATAGGTAGAATTATTTTGAAATAAGTACTACCCATGCATTAATGAAACTTACTGTCATTGTTCACTGCCATAAAGGAGACCCAGGGGGCAAGTGGGATAACCCTGATCCTGATTTTAGACATAAGTATGACTCTTTTCTACATTTTTTTTATTTAAAAACTCTTTTTCTGTCCGAGACTCCCATCATCCGGGTTCTTTTTTTCCTTTTTTAAAATGTGTTTTGTATTGAAATAAATGCCGAAAGATTGCCCTTTCGTCAAATTTTCTTTTTTAAATATATATTTTTTTAAATTCTTTTTTTTTATTTATTATTCTTTTTTAAATTCTGTTTTGTATTTATGAATTAATAGTATGCTTAATTATCTTCCCAATTTCAACATTAATAACTACCCAAGCCCACCCACAATCACACCCATACACTTACTACTAGTCATACAATGAAACTTCACATGTGTGTTTACTACCATTAAAGGGACTCAAGGGAGCAAGTGGGATAATTAAGTCGACTTATATCTTGTTTAATAATTTTGGTTTAATATCAACCTACCATCTTGTTAACTACTAGTCATACAATGAAACTTTACATGTGTGGTTACTACCATTAAAGGGACTCAAGGTAACAAGTGGAATAAGTAGGTAGATTTATACCTTGTTTAATAATTTAGGTTTTATATCAACCTACCATCTTGTTAACTACTAGTCATACACCAATTCAACTTCACAATTGTTTTTAATTCCATTAGGAAACGAAAACTGTGTTTTAGGCATAATTATTGCCCCTATTGTACTTAGATTGATTGTTTGATTGAATATTTAGCATCATTTTTATGCCATCGCGGTCTAACAAACGATCAGTTAACTTAAACACAGTTTCCTGAGATCCCGGAAGGTTAACCAGTACTCGAGAACACCAAATCTCCGCAAGTAACTGATAACTTTCCCACTTGAATCAGCGGTGAGAGACGAATGGAAATGAGACGCAATGCCGTATATCAATCATCACGGAAATTGTGGCCGGGCGGGGATTCGAGTTCACGACCCTGGATCGATAGTCAGACGCTCTAATGACTGAACTAATCGAGTCCGGCTTGTACTTAGAAATTCGATTAAAATGTTATGAAATATCTATTGTTTTGAGACAAGCTTTCAAAAGTAGAATGCGTTATCTCTTGTTTTATTTGTTACAGTATTTTTGTTATTAATCAGCGGTCAGTGCACATAATCAATGTTCCTGTGATCTGCTAGGCGGTTAACTAGAACTACATTATCTCTGCAAGTCCTACTTCCCCTTATATCCAGAGGTGAGAGAGTCATTGCCATAGCACAAAGTTCATAACCATAATCACAGAAAAGGTGGCTGAGCAGGGATCTGAACTCCGACAATACAATATCTGATTATACAAGTTTTCTATTTAAACAGTTATAATGCTGTGACGTTTAGGTACATGTATAAATACTACCTCGTTGGTATAAATATGAGAATAAAGTCAGTTGTGACAATAAATACGAGTCACCTGACATGCTTCAACGATCAAATATATTTTTCGGACCATGTCCAACATATATGCATGTCTTCTCTAATATCACGATTAACACTCCACCAAGTATATAAGATGACTGAATATCTTTGACCTCCTCTCCCAAAACACGAAATACTAAATTCGCGGTTATGAGTCGCTTAACTGTTTTTAATTTTGATTTTATTCTTTAGCTCCAAAGAAACACCAAAGGTTTGTTGAAATGGAACTGAAAGCTTCATCTGTCGAAGGGTTAGTTCATGTCTGGCAGACTTTGCAAGGCACTGAACTATCCTCCAAACTCCAGACTGTGTCAAGTATATTGTCAAGTCAGCATGGGGAACAAGTTGATATAAAAGTACAACTTCAACCAGATACATTTCAAGCTGCGCTTACATCTGCAGGTAAATCCAATAGTATATAATTTACTTTTTATTTCACATGTATTGTCCACTTTTTCTTCGACTGTCTTCTGTAAAACCAATGATTCAAATTAAAACAAATGAAAAAATATATTTTTCGTGGGATCCTAAAAGTAATATTTGGTTTCCGTCCTTTATCAGGGATGGCTACTGTTGTTTCAGTTGCTTCAAGTACTTATGTGAATAAAATATTGTTTAAATTAAGTACCTCAAAACTAAGTCTTTTCTACATCATCTCGTTTAAATCATTTTATTTCATTTCAAAGTGGGGTCGTAATGTAACTGATAGTGTTGGCCGCTCATGTCAGAAGTTGCGGATTCGAGACCCCACTCGATCCGATGCCTCTTATAAAACATCACTCAGTACTTGTTCTACCCATGAAATGGACTCGAAAGTGGTCCATATAATATCTGAGCTTTCATCACAATCAAACTAAAATAAATTAGTATAAACTAAGCCATTTCAATTATTCGATGGTATTCGTATTGACTTTCTATGATTGTTTTAACATATTTACGGTTGTTTCAACCTGTTTAAGACAAATATGAGTTTTCCAAGTAAATATAAAATTAAAAGCACTGCAATACGAAATTAGGATCATAAGGACGTAATTTATGATAACGTTAGGAAATTATATTACGAAGTTTATTTGTCATTGTATTTCTCAAGTAGGAGTATTAACTACATTTATAGAAGAAATCAAAAGACGTTTCTTTTCCTCTTCAAATACAAAGAGGAGAATCAACAATAACTGTGTGAATGATGTTAGAAAAAGTACATGTAATTCAAGCTATTGTAGTTAGTTCTTAACCTACAATGAAGGATTTGTTTCTTTCTAGAGCCACACTAGACACATATCCTAACTTAAAAGTGACTGAAATGCATTAACACAAGGGGCATTCATTATATCAATGGAACGCCATTCCATTCGCATATGACCGAAGGAAAAAATGATTTGTTATAAAGCGTAGTTCGTGAGCAGACTGTTTGCATATTTTCGGAGTTTCTTGGGATATAACTGACGATATCAGCAACATAATTTTATGAAGGAACTTAAGTAGATAGGCACTCGGGCAAGAGGTTGTTACTAGCTTTGTAAAACTTGTGTTAGTTAATGTTTTGTTTTTCTACATTCGAGTTATTTCCAATAAACTTCATTATTTCGATTATTGAAACTAACGAAGTTGAATCACAAATGATACATGTTGCTTCGTTCTGAACTTTGTCAAGTTTCAAAACGGGTCGGATATGGCCTCAGGAAATTTACGATATAAGTTGTATTTGTGATGGCGCATACTGTTTATTCCTTTCAGCGCCTTTGTGGTACATTGTTATGTAATAAGTTTAAACTTATTTAGTTTACTTTGATTGTGAAACAAGTTCTTACAATTTAGACGAATCATGCTCTAAGTCTTCCTTGGTAGAACTAGTTGAATGTCGCGAAGGGCTTCTCGGCAACATAATACTAAACTACTCATAATTTCCGGGTTCCCGGGATCTGCTGGCGGTTAAACAATACTGGACATACTTTATCTCTGGGAGTCACTAAGCTATTTCCTTGCATATTCATAGTTTGGAGACACGTGGCTGTAGAAATAGTTCATGACCAATCCATTACAGAGACTGCCTGAGTTAGGATTCGAACTTATGACGACTAATTACGAACCGAGCAACCAAGATATATACATGGTGTTTACTCCGCATTTATAATTGCACTTGTTCATACATGTATGTACTATAATAGTTTGTTGATATTAAAAACTGGGCTGATTTATTGCAATATGTCTTTGTTCTGATAGTACTTATTATAGAAATCTGATATTAATCACTGTTTTGAACGAACGTTGTTATCCGACAGCTCTTGCTAAAATAATGGTCTTTCCTACACTCCTATGATATAAATAACAGCATAACACCAATATGCTATAACCAGACGAGCGGTTTAATTAGATACAATGCAGTCTGAGATATACAAAAGAGCAAAGAAAATACTTTTTGTAAATTGTAAATTCACTAAATTTTAAATAATATAATTTTCTCTATCTTTTCTCATGTTAAAAATTAAACAAAAGTACTGTATTATTAACAAATCTGGTACATAAGCCATCTATTAGTTTTTCTCTTTCATAGAACTGTGCATCCACGTAATGCTAGAGCAAAACACTTTACTATTCATTGATATACTGTCGGAAAAAACAACAACACTATTTTGTAATATCACTAACGTTTAAACCATATTCACATCTATCTTTACTATGTTAAAAGTCTTTTTAACGACAAAACGAAATTCTTTTTCTGGTTAACCTAACTAGAACTGATTCGCCAAGGAAAAACCGGAAATAAAAACCATGTGAATTTTAGTACGGAAAATCTCTGGAAACCTGTACCCGTTTGTCAATCGTCAGATCGCTTGAATGTCGGGCCTCATTCATTGTGGATATATGGTTAAATATAAATATAAAATGTATATAAACATTTTACATAAAAACATTCTAAAGTATTAGAAAATGCCGAATAAGTTGAAAAACGAACATGAATTAATTCAAATATAAATTACTTAAATATATATTTTCGATAGTGCAGGCAGTTCTAATTGAGACATTTCAAATTAATTTGCCATTAATTTTCTTACTGGATAGAACAGGCACCTTGCAATAAATGTCTTTTTAATAGGAAATCATTACTAGGAAAGTGAGTTTCATAAATTTATTATGTATCATTCCACGTGATGAAGCGGGGTAAGATAAATGTTTGCTTTGTCGGCATGGATTGTCAACTTGCAGCAACATACACGTTGATGACGTCATCGTTTTTGTGTTGTGTTAAACCCACGTTAAAACACATTTTCGACCGTTGGTAAACTGTTAAATATGTCAATAAATATAAACCACTAACATGTTATTCTATTAATCAGATAATATCGACTATCATAAGAACAGTCTGCTGTTTCATTAAATCTCATTAACAGACTTATTAAAACCTAGTCTGCTCTTTTCGGTTTTTAGTTGCATTCTCCACTACCAGAGATCCTTCTATTAGATACTATTGTTATGTGTGTGATTTATATATACATCTGTATTATCTATGGATCGTAATTCTCCGACTTTGTTTGTGTTCAATTGTTATAGAGGAAAGCATATCCCGATATGACCCAACTGAAGATACTCAAGTTAGTGCGGATGGAAGTAGAGGTAATCAATCAATATCTAAAAATCACGTTATATATTCAATGATTATGCTAACAACTTTGTAAAAAAGAGTTCTGCTAAGATATCGATAAACATATGACAAGGTCAGATCATTAATAGACAAAGGTTAGTTGCTCAATTGTCGATATAACTGTTTCTGCCATGATGTTGTTGTTTTAGTTATCGTTTTTCTTGCAACAAATACTACTGAGGTGGTTTATTCGTTGTTGTAGCGAGTTCCTAATATGTAGTGTGTCAATAATCTTCTATGTACTAAAGTTGAAGTTGAAAATACAGTGTAAATAAATATTGTTTAAATTAGAAATAAAAGATTAACTTTCTACCCAAAGGACAATTGGCTATAGATAAGTTATCAGTCATATGGATTATCTTAATTTTCAAAAGGTTTAATTAATTAAATTTACACCATGTAGTGTTTAACTGTTTATATTTTTAAAGTACTTATGTAATTAATTTATCTTTATCTCTTTACAGAGAACAACACACCGGAGTTATCTCTTCAAGAAATATCTATACGTGCAGATGAAGATCCAGGTAACGCATATTATGTTGTTGTTATTATCCAAATATCAAGGTGAAAAGTAGTAGTCTCACTTCCATCGTAGGTCGTTGCATGACCGGTATGTAGTAACTCTGGCAAGTCTCAACAAAATTGCTTTCCTTTGTGCGTGGAGTTGGTGCAATCGTCCTTAAAGCTCGCATTATTTTGCTGAAATGACAGATTACTATTGCCAAAACGTAAGGTGTCGAGAGATATTGAAGTGATATTACAAAGTTCATTAGTCGTTGTATTTCTCAAGTTGGAGTAATAAATATATTTAAAGAAGAAATGAAAAGAAATTTCTGTTTCAAACTAATTTGGCATTCATTTTCTTACTGGATAGAAAATGCATTTTGTGATTTTGATTTTAGTCCGTTAGATGTCGCCAAAAATTGTAAACATAACTAGGAAAGTGACTTTTAGCAAATCATGATTTATCATTCCACATGATAATGCGGGGATAAGATTTTTAAGAACTTTAGTTTTATCAAAATGCAAGGTTTATCTTGCAGCAACACACCTTGATGACGTCATTGTTTTGCTTTGTGTAAAACCCAATAAATATAAGCTAAAAATTATAACCGACTCGAAAAGGTTCCATACAAACTGCATTTGTTTTGTTTTAATTTCATCAAATTTCCAATCAAATTTGGTACTAGTTGAGCCGCATGTACAACACTTGCACAAATATCAGTTAATTTACTGGACTAAATTAGCTATTATTTTTTTAATAAAGGATGAAAATAAAAAAAAATCACGTAAAGTGTCACGTGATAAATAGATACCACAGATGCACAAATATGTGTTTATTTACTGGACCTAATCAGTTATTTCTTTTAATAAAAATTAATAAAACATGCGAATCATGACATGATAAATAAAATAGCAAAGGCTCGTGCTTAACTATTTTCTATCAGGCACTAACATGGTGTTCTATTTATCAGATAGTATCGACTATAATAACAGCAGTCTGCTTTTTCATTACATCTCATTAACAGACTCAGTAAAACCGAGTCTGCTCTTTCTATATTTAGTGACATTCTGTACTTCCAAGAGATCCTTCTATTAGATATTATTGTCATGTGTGTGATTTATACATACATCTGTATTATATATGGATTGTCATTCTCTGATTTTGTTTGTGTTCAATTGTTACAGAGGAAAGCATATCCCGATATGACCCAACTGAAGATACTCCTGTTAGTGCGGATGAAAGTATAGGTAAGCAATTCATATCTAAGAATCACTTTATTTATTCAATGAATATGCTAACAACTTTATAAACAAATTTCTGCCACACACCTTTATTAATATATCGACAAGGAAATGACAACGTCAGATCATTTATAGACAAGGGTTAGCTATTCGATTTTCGATATTTTACTGTATCTTCCCTAGTGCTGTTGTTTTAGTAATCGTTTTTCTTGCTAGAAATACTACTAAGGTGTTGGATTCGTTGTTGTAGCGAGTTCCTAATATGCAGTGTGTAAATAATTTTGATATATCCTAAACGTATGACCAATTGATAGTTTGCAGTAAATATTAATAACGTATTTTCTTTTTCAATATTTTAAAATATGCCCAAAATTGGGTTGAAGTTGACAATATAGTGTAAATAAATATTGTTTAAAAAAGAAATAAGATTTTAACTTTCTACCCAAAGGACAATTGGCTATAGATAAGTCTTCTATCTTGTGGACTATCGTAATGTTCAAAAGGTTCAATTAATTAAATTTACACCATGTAGTGTTTAACTGTTTAAATTTTTAAAGCATTGGTGTAATTAATGTATCTTTATCTCTTTACAGAGAACATCACACCGGAGTTATCTCTTCAAAAAATATCTAAAAGTGCGGATGAAGATCCAGGTAACGCATATTATGTTGTTGTTATTGTCCAAATGTCAAGGTGAAAAGTAATAGTCTCACTTCCATCGTAGGTCGTTGCATGATCGGTATGTAGTGACTATGGTTGGTCTCGACAAAATTGCTTCCTTTTTGTCTGCGGAGTTGGTGCAATCGTCCTTAAATATGACATTATTTTGCTGAAATGACAGATTAATATTGCCAAAAAAAAGGTGTCGAGAGATATTGAAGCGATATAACAAAGTTCTTTTGTCGTTGTTTTTCTAAAGTTGGAGTAATAAATACATTTAAAGAAGAAATGAAAAGAAATTTCTGTTTCAAACTAATTTGGCATTCATTTTCTTACTGGATAGGAAAGGCATTTTGTGATTTTGCTTCTAGTCCGTAAGATGTCGCCAAAAATTATAAACATTACTATGAAAGTGAGTTTGAGCAAATCATTATTTATTATTCCACATGATAAAGCGGGGATAAGATTTTTAAGAACTTTTGTTTTGTCAAAATGAAATGTTTATCTTGCAGCAACACACCTTGATGACGTCATTGTTTTGCTTTGTGTAAAACCCAATAAATATAAGCTAATAATCATAACCGACTCGAAAAGGTTCCATACAAACTGCATTTGTTTTGATTTAATTTCATCAAATTTCCAATCAAATTTGGTACTAGTTGAGCCGCATGTACAACACTTGCACAAATATCAGTTAATTTACTGGACTAAATTAGCTATTATTTTTTAAATAAAGGATGAAAATAAAAAAAAATCACGTAAAGTGTCACGTGATAAATAGATACCACAGATGCACAAATATGTGTTTATTTACTGGACTAAATCAGTTATTTCTTTTAATAAAAATTAATAAAACATGCGAATCATGACATGATAAATAAAATAGCAAAGGCTCGTGCTTAACTATTTTCTATCAGGCACTAACATGGTGTTCTATTTATCAGATAGTATCGACTATAATAACAGCAGTCTGCTTTTTCATTACATCTCATTAACAGACTCAGTAAAACCGAGTCTGCTCTTTCTATATTTAGTGACATTCTGTACTTCCAAGAGATCCTTCTATTAGATACTATTGTTATGTGTGTGATTTATACATACATCTGTATTATATATGGATTGTCACTCTCTGACTTTGTTTGTGTTCAATTGTTACAGAGGAAAGCATATCCCGATATGACCCTACTGAAGATACATCTGTTAGTGCGGATGAAAGTATAGGTAAGCAATTCATATCTAAGAATCACTTTATTTATTCAATGAATATGCTAACAACTTTATAAACAAATTTCTGCCACACACCTTTATTAATATATCGACAAGGAAATGACAACGTCAGATCATTTATAGACAAGGGTTAGCTATTCGATTTTCGATATTTTACTGTATCTTCCCTAGTGCTGTTGTTTTAGTAATCGTTTTTCTTGCTAGAAATACTACTAAGGTGTTGGATTCGTTGTTGTAGCGAGTTCCTAATATGCAGTGTGTAAATAATTTTGATATATCCTAAACGTATGACCAATTGATAGTTTGCAGTAAATATTAATAACGTATTTTCTTTTTCAATATTTTAAAATATGCCCAAAATTGGGTTGAAGTTGACAATATAGTGTAAATAAATATTGTTTAAAAAAGAAATAAGATTTTAACTTTCTACCCAAAGGACAATTGGCTATAGATAAGTCTTCTATCTTGTGGACTATCTTAATGTTCAAAAGGTTCAATTAATTAAATTTACACCATGTAGTGTTTAACTGTTTAAATTTTTAAAGCATTGGTGTAATTAATGTATCTTTATCTCTTTACAGAGAACATCACACCGGAGTTATCTCTTCAAAAAATATCTAAAAGTGCGGATGAAGATCCAGGTAACGCATATTATGTTGTTGTTATTGTCCAAATGTCAAGGTGAAAAGTAATAGTCTCATTTCCATCGTAGGCCGTTGCATGACCGGTATGTAGTGACTCTGGTTGGTCTCGACCAAATTGCTTCCTTTTTATCTGCGGAGTTGGTGCAATCGCTTAAATATCACATTATTTTGCTGAAATGACAGATTAATATTGCCATAAAAAAGGTGTCGAGAGATATTGAAACGATATTACAAAGTTCATTTGTCGTTGTATTTCTAAAGTTGGAGTAATAAATACATTTAAAGAAGAAATGAAAAGAAATTTCTGTTTCAAACTAATTTGGCATTCATTTTCTTACTGGATAGGAAAGGCATTTTGTGATTTTGCTTCTAGTCCGTAAGATGTCGCCAAAAATTATAAACATTACTATGAAAGTGAGTTTGAGCAAATCATTATTTATTATTCCACATGATAAAGCGGGGATAAGATTTTTAAGAACTTTAGTTTTGTCAAAATGAAATGTTTATCTTGCAGCAACACACCTTGATGACGTCATTGTTTTGCTTTGTGTAAAACCCAATAAATATAAGCTAATAATCATAACCGACTCGAAAAGGTTCCATACAAACTGCATTTGTTTTGATTTAATTTCATCAAATTTCCAATCAAATTTGGTACTAGTTGAGCCGCATGTACAACACTTGCACAAATATCAGTTAATTTACTGGACTAAATTAGCTATTATTTTTTAAATAAAGGATGAAAATAAAAAAAAATCACGTAAAGTGTCACGTGATAAATAGATACCACAGATGCACAAATATGTGTTTATTTACTGGACTAAATCAGTTATTTCTTTTAATAAAAATTAATAAAACATGCGAATCATGACATGATAAATAAAAAAGCAAAGGCTCGTGCTTAACTATTTTCTATCAGGCACTAACATGGTGTTCTATTTATCAGATAGTATCGACTATAATAACAGCAGTCTGCTTTTTCATTACATCTCATTAACAGACTCAGTAAAACCGAGTCTGCTCTTTCTATATTTAGTGACATTCTGTACTTCCAAGAGATCCTTCTATTAGATACTATTGTTATGTGTGTGATTTATACATACATCTGTACTATATATGGATTGTCATTCTCTGACTTTGTTTGTGTTCAATTGTTACAGAGGAAAGCATATCCCGATATGACCCAACTGAAGATACTCCTGTTAGTGCGGATGAAAGTATAGGTAAGCAATTCATATCTAAGAATCACTTTATTTATTCAATGAATATGCTAACAACTTTATAAACAAATTTCTGCCACACACCTTTATTAATATATCGACAAGGAAATGACAACGTCAGATCATTTATAGACAAGGGTTAGCTATTCGATTTTCGATATTTTACTGTATCTTCCCTAGTGCTGTTGTTTTAGTAATCGTTTTTCTTGCTAGAAATACTACTAAGGTGTTGGATTCGTTGTTGTAGCGAGTTCCTAATATGCAGTGTGTAAATAATTTTGATATATCCTAAACGTATGACCAATTGATAGTTTGCAGTAAATATTAATAACGTATTTTCTTTTTCAATATTTTAAAATATGCCCAAAATTGGGTTGAAGTTGACAATATAGTGTAAATAAATATTGTTTAAAAAAGAAATAAGATTTTAACTTTCTACCCAAAGGACAATTGGCTATAGATAAGTCTTCTATCTTGTGGACTATCTTAATGTTCAAAAGGTTCAATTAATTAAATTTACACCATGTAGTGTTTAACTGTTTAAATTTTTAAAGCATTGGTGTAATTCATGTATCTTTATCTCTTTACAGAGAACATCACACCGGAGTTATCTCTTCAAAAAATATCTAAAAGTGCGGATGAAGATCCAGGTAACCCATATTATGTTGTTGTTATTGTCCAAATGTCAAGGTGAAAAGTAATAGTCTCATTTCCATCGTAGGCCGTTGCATGACCGGTATGTAGTGACTCTGGTTGGTCTCGACCAAATTGCTTCCTTTTTATCTGCGGAGTTGGTGCCAAATGATAAATAGATACCACAGATGCACAAATATGAGTTTATTTACTGGACTAAATCAGTTATTTCTTTTAATAAAAATTAATAAAACATGCGAATCATGACATGTTCAATAAACTAGCCAAGGCTCGTGCTGAATTTTTTTCTATCAGGCACTAACATTGTGTTCTATTTTTAGATAGTACCGACTATAATAACATCGGTCTACTATTTCATTACATCTCATAAACAGACTTAATAAAACCGGGTCTGCTCTTTCCGTTTTTATTTGCATTCTGTACTTCAAAGAGATCCTTCTATTAGATAATATTGTTATGTGTGTGGTTTATATATACATCTATATTATTTGTCGATCGTCATTATCCGACTTTGTAATCAATTGTTATAGAGGAAAGCACATCCGGATATGACCCGACTGATGATACTCCAGTTAGTGCGGATGAAAATAGAGGTAATCAATACATATTTAAGAATCATTTTATATATTCAATGAATATGCTAACAACTTTATAAACAAACTTCTGCCAATCGCATATATTAATATATCGACAAAGATATGACAAGGTCAGGTCATTTATAGACAAAGGTTAGCTATTCGATTGTCGATATTTTACTGTATCTTCCCTAGTGCTGTTGTTTTAGAAATCGTTTTTCTTGCTAGAAATACTACTGAGGTGTTGAATTTGGTGTTGTAGCGAGTTCCTAATATGTAGTGTGTAGATAATTTTGATATATCCTAAACGTATGACCAATTGATAGTTTGCTATGTGTTGAACCCAATAAATATAAGCTAATAATTATAACCGACTCGAAAAGGTTCCATACAAACTGCATTTATTTTGTGTTAATTTCATCAAATTTCCAATCAAATTTGGTACTAGTTAAGCCGCATGTATAACACATGCACAAATATCCGTTACTTTATTGGACTAAATTTGCTATTATTTTTTTGATAAAAGATAAAAATAAATAAATCACGCAAATTGTCACCAGATAAATAGATACCACAGATGCACACATATTAGTTTATTTACTGGACTAAATCAGTTATTTGTTGTTTTTTTTAATAAAAATAAATAAAACACGCGAATCATGACATGATCAATAAAATAGCCAAGGCTCGTGCTGAACTATTTTCTATCAGGCACTAACATGGTGTTCTATTGATCAGATAGTACCGACTATAACAACATCAGTCTGCTATTTCATTACATCTCATTAACAGACTGAATAAAACCGAGTCTGGCTTTTCCGTTTTAGTTGCATTCTGTACTTCCAAGAGATCCTTCTATTAGATAATATTGTTATGTGTGTGATTTTTATATATATCTGTATTATCTGTGGATGGTCATTCTCCGACTTTGTGTTCAATTGTTATAGAGGAAAGCACATCCGGATATGACCCAACTGAAGATACTCTAGTTAGTGCGGATGAAAATAGAGGTAATCAATACATATCTAAGAATCACTTTATATATCCAATTAATATGCTAACAACTTTATAAACAAACTTCTGCCACACACCTATATTAATATATTGACAAGGAAATGACAACGTCAGATCATTTATAGACAAGGGTTAGCTATTCGATTTTCGATATTTTACTGTATCTTCCCTAGTGCTGTTGTTTTAGTAATCGTTTTTCTTGCTAGAAATACTACTAAGGTGTTGGATTCGTTGTTGTAGCGAGTTCCTAATATGTAGTGTGTAAATAATTTTGATATATCCTAAACGTATGACCAATTGATAGTTTGCAGTAAATATTAATAACGTATTTTCTTTTTTCAATATTTTAAAATATGCCCAAAATTGGGTTGAAGTTGAAAATATAGTGTAAATAAATATTGTTTAAAAAAGAAATAAGATATTTACTTTCTACCAAAAGGACAATTGGCTATAGATAAGTTATCTAACTTGTGGACTATCTTAATTTTCAAAAAGTTTAATTTATTAAATTTACACTATGTATTTAACTGTTTAAATTTTTAAAACCTTGGTGTAATTAATTCATCTTTATCTCTTTACAGAGAACATCACACCGGAGTTATCTCTTCAAGAAACATCTATACGTGCGGATGAAGGTCAAGGTAACGCATACTATGTTGTTGTAATTATCCAAATCTCAAGGTGAAAATTTATTGTCTCACTTCCACCGTAGGCCGTTGCATGATTTCATGTATAAAAAACTTCGGCTTTCAAATATTCAGTTGATTGGTAATAATCTGAAGTAAGCATGAAAATGCTCGTTACGGAATGGTGGTCTTGACCAATTATGCCAGTTTAGGTAGATCTGTCAATACAAGAAAACAGAACACTTTGGCCTGTAATAGGTTTTTAGAAGTACCTCTGTTATTCATTATTTTAATCTATCATTTCCTCTGCACGTGATCTCTGTCCACATATATGTATGTTGACAGTTTGAGCAAAGTTTGCAATAATCACTGTCTTCGCTTTGCTTGATATTGAAAAGACCACACTAAAGTGTGCTAATGCGGGCCGCGGATCGGTTGAATCGTGTTGGCCATGATCTCACAACAGAAAACGTTTTGCTTTAATGATGATATTCATTTGATACATTAAATGCAGTTTTTAACGTCGCTTTAACAGTACACGTATTTCTTATGTTACGATCGCATACAATGTTAGAAATAACTATGGCAGATTTTATCATGGGGAAAATATATACTGTGTTATACTAGACTGTAGCATCTCTGTTTTAGAAACCCGGTCTACAATATATTGTAGGATATTATGGTTTGGTCGTTTTTAAATAAACAAACTACTGTTTTGGCAAAACCCAGTGTAAAAAGTTAATCTACCACAATAAAATATTCTACAGAAATCTATGGTTACTTAAATGAAATAAATGGCAAATCTCAAAGAAGTATTCAATTAACGCAACATTGGACATACAAAATAGTGTGTGATAACCTTGGATTGCCCATAAAGCCCGAAGGCTTATTTCCAATGAGGTCCTTAACTATACTTACTAGGAGTATACATTACAAAATTGCAATTAAATTAAATAAATAAAATATAAAGTTGAAGACTTTGGAATTTGAAAGTTATCACATGGAATGTTTCCATAATTATTGCTGTTTACAAATATATTATTTTTATCACAAATTTACTTTCCTAGCTCTGTCTAATCAATGGGTCTTGACAGAACTTTTAAAGTGACTTATTTTATTAGTTTTCTTAATGTCAACAGGCAACGCATTCCAATCATTGATTGCACTGTAAAAGAAGGTTACATTCTCTTTCCCATAGTATTTGGGTACACTAAACTTATAAATTTTCCCTGGTAGAATAAGAATACACGTCTTTAACATAAACAACATTTTCTTTCATATACGAAGGACACTTGTCATTTACAGTTAAGACGTAATTGCTTATTTCTATTTTTTAATAAAGGCATATCAGCAAGACTATCATTGTTGACACTTTCCCTAGGTCCCATACCATTAATGAATCTAACAATTTTATTTTGACAGATTTGGATTTTTTTCTTTAATCCTTTGTTTAAGCATGAGTACAAAGACAAACATGAAAAGTCTAAATGACATTGTATCAGAGTAGAACATAAATATTTTCTAGTTTAAAATCTAAGAACCTTGGTTGTCTGTACAACTATGTAGAACGTGGATTTACCTTACTCCTAATACTGTTTAAAATAGTTTCACCTGACAAAGAATTATCAATAGTAAGTTCTAGATATTTTACAGACTGTGTGGACTCAATAATATGTCCATCGTAACTAATTTGAAAATACTTAAATTGCTTTAATTTAAGTTTTGAGCCAAAAAATACACACTCAGTTTGACCAAGATGTAAGGATAGCTTATTATCTACTTGCCAAGATTAGCAAGAATCTAATACACTTCCAAGTTTAGAATAAAATAACACAATAATCGTTATGAGCTATAAGAATTGCGCTGTCATAAGCATATAGAATTAATTTACATTCGGGGTCAATGCTAATAACCATGTCATTTACATAGCATAAAAACAGAAGAGGGCCTAAGATGCTACCCTGTGGAACTTTACATATTACAGATTTGTACTCTGAAAATACACTGTGAACACTAACTGTTTGTTTTCTTCCTGTTAAATAAGACATGAACCAATCAGTTTATTTAACTCCAATTTACTTTAGTTTACCACATAAAATTTGATGATCAACTGTATCAAAGGCTTTTGGTAAATCTAACATAACCATGCCTGTATAAAGACCTTTGGCATTTTTGCTTCTAATATGTTCCATTAAGTGGAAAAGGCAAGTATCAGTAGAATATGAATTCCTAAAACCTGACATAGTTGGACATAGTTCAGATGAAAAATTGATACATTTTATTCTATATTAGAGGTAAGCTATGTCTTACACAATATAGAGTCATGGGAAACAGATGAAAGACAAAAGCAAATATTGGGTAAGCGATAACATTCAACTTTTTAGTTAATAGCAGCGTAGACATATGCAGCGTAAAATAATATTTTTAGTTGCTGCAGTGGGGATCTCGCTTGTACACACAATAACTCTTCTTTTTATTTGTCATAAATATGTAATACTCTGACCTATGCTCGAATATTATAACACACCTGATATTTTGTGAATGGGGTTGGTGAAGCGGAGGAATGGGTAGCTTGAAAACAAAATATTTACAGTCCGCATATTTTTGCTGTCGATTCGCCAATAAATAAAAGGCTTACAAAACAGTGATAATCTAAACATGTTGTAGTAAATGACGTTATAGTATATTCCTAATTTCCTGGGAATCCAACGCAAACATTATGTACACATACCGATCGGTACTCATAACGCTAGTTAAAATAATATTTGTTGGACGAGGGCATTCATCACATTGAGTGATTGTCTAGACTTATTGAATGTTTCGCTCAAGAATTTGTGTTCAAAAGGAATTGAGTAAATCAAACACTATAAGCATATTTATTTGTAAATTTTCCGTCCAGTCCAGATGTGTTGCATGTAAAACCATAGTATATAAGTCATGGTTGACATCAGTTCTATTGGTGTGGTAGTTGCCTTGAATACAAGGATTTTGTTATCGTTTTGCATTTTTTACATAGGAAATATTGTGAATGATGGAGTTTTCAGTCTGACACAAGTATCGAAATATTCTAGTATTTTTGTCTTATCTGTTGTCGATTTCGCAGGAAGTTTTCAATTACACCAATATATTTTTTGGCAGCCGCAGCATCGGATAATGTAAATTAATTTTTTAACATCGCAGGATATCGTCGTTTTTATTGTAAAAGATTTGCCGCTGCTCAAAATAAATGTATTGCCTTCCATGAGATGTTTACATAGTCCGCAGTTTGATCTTCCGCATTTCGATATTAAAGGGATACTTTTTGTTTTATCAAACTTTGCCTTTGTTAGCCTTTCTTTGAAATAAGCTGGTTGGCGTTTACTTTTTATAATTTTGTACTTTTGTAATACAGCATTTATTCTCGCTCGAATCTGTCTGCAAGATAGGTAAATTATTTTTAATTGCACTGTAAATTTCTGTATTTTTGGGATTATGTGTACTTACAAAAGAAATAGTTGATTATCTGGGTTTTTTTCTTTTACTTGACGAAATGAGTGCCTGTCCATAAAGCTTTATTTATCCCATTAGTTTTTGGATAGTTTTGTGCTCTTAATAATTGACTCAGTTCCTCCATATATATACCTACATTTATACATATGGAGATAATTATTTGTAAACAACCAGACATAAATCTACAGACCAGACTATGGCGAGCACGCTTAGCAACAATGCGAACCTTAGACAAGACAACATGGTTTACAGTTTACCTACATGAACTGATAGCTTTATATAAATGGGATCCAGTTACGTATTCATAACTACTCACACGCTATATAAAGGACATACAGAGAAACTTGTTAGATTACGAAGATACAGAAGAATCAGAAAACTTTTATTTCATAAAGGGAGATAATTGAACTCACAACAACGGTATTTACACATTAAGGATCTTTTTTTTTTATTTTGGTTATGAAAATATGTATGTTTGTTATTTTGTATACATGAAATTGGTTACCACTTTCAACATGTGTATGTTTATATTCTTTCTTTTGTAACATAATCATTTGTGACAGTGAATTCCAATTTTGATTCAATACAGTGACATTACTCAGGGTAATTATTTCAGTACTACAAAAAAAAAAGTTTTTGTTTAATTTAAGGGAGAACCATTCATCAAGAAAATGTAGATCACTCGGAAACAGATGAAACGATAAAGAAAATGCAGGGTAAGCTAACACTCTGTTTTTTTTTTTGTTTTTTTTTACTAACGCTGTTATATTGTTATATTAATAATATATTAACTAATAAGATGAGCTTCAATACATACAATTGTCTGGCAGTAGTAGTTTTGTATGTCAAGAAACTGCTATTTTACGTTATGTTTCTGTGTCACAACACAAACATTACACTGTGCACGAATTGGTTTAATAAGCAAACACGCCTTAACATGAACCACATTAAATCATTTAATAAAAGCTAAACCTTAGTGTTTAGGGGTTGAACTTAGTTAAGCCGGATAAAGTCGGACAAACATTTATTCTATTTTAGAAAAAATCATTTTCCAACATGAAAGAGAGCGATGGGAAACAGATGAACCGATAAAGAAGATGAAGGGTATGCTAACACGCTGTATTTGTATTTAAATAGTTCTATGAATAACAAAATATTTTGACTAATCAGGTGGGATGAACAGATTGATGATAAAACAGTTATTTCTATTTGATATGAATACTGCTTCTTAAATCTAACAGTTTCTTTGTAAAGATTTACAAACATGTATTTGTATAGTAAAATCATTATGATTTACATGTATAACCACTTGGGTTAAAAGTTTGAATCGAGACATAAAATGCTTAGCGAGATACAGGTTAGTTGTTTTCTTATCAGAGTAACAATAAAGTGTTATTTATCAAATAATTTCATAATAATAGCACAGTTATTGGTTAAAGGATTGCTATATAGGACCAACGTTGTATTATGGGGACCAGTATCTGAGACAATATATATCACTTAAATCATAAATACTGTTGTTATTAACTGTTTTTGATAAACAGACCAATCTTTAATTCAATCACAAAATCAAATAAGATTCATTACTACTCACACGCTATATAAAGGACATAAAATTATATAGAATCCGGTTTGATCATAAAGATACAGCGGAATAAAAAAATTATATTCCATAAAGGGAGATAATTGAAATCATAACAACGGTATTTACACATTTAGGATCTTTTTTGTATTTTTGTTTGTTATATTGTGTACATGAAATTGGTTGCCACTTTCAACATATATATGTTTGTATTCTTACCTTTGTAACACCATCACTTGGAAACACATGAAACGATAAAGAAAATGCAGGGTAAACTAACACGCTCTTTTTTTTACTCAAACTGTACTATGAATAATTTATTAACTAATCAGATGAACTTCAATACATACAATCGTCTGGCAGAAGTAGTTTTGTATGTCAAGAAACTGCTATTTTGCGTTATGTTACTGCATCACAACACAAACAGTACACTGTGCACGAATTGGTTTAATAAGCAAACACGCATAAACATGAACAACTATATCAAATAAAAGCTTAACCTTAGTGTTTTGGGGTTGAACTTAGTTCAGCTGGAGTAAGTTGGACACATATTTTATTTTATTTTATTTTAGAAATAAGCATTCCCCAACATTATAGAGGGCGATGGAAAACAGATGAAACACTAGAGCAAATGTATGGTAAGCTAACACGCTGTATTTTTTTTTATTTAAACTGTACTTGAATAATATATAAACTTATCAGATGGGACGAACAGATTGATGATAAAACATTTCTATCCGATCTGAATATTGCTCCTTAAATCTAACTGTTTATTTGTAAAGATTTGCATACATGTATTTGTATTGTATAATCATTATGATATACATGAATAACCATTCGGGTTGAAAGTTGGAATCGAGATATAAATGCTTAGCTAGATACAATTTAGTTTTTTTCTTATCAAAGTAGTAAAATAGAGTTTTTTATTAAGTAATTTTATAATAATGACTAAGTTACTGGTTAAAGAATTGCTAAAGAGGACCAATGTTGTATTCTGAAAACCAGTAACTTAGCCAATATAAATCATTTATATAATTTATAGTGCTGTATTTAACTGTTTTTGATAACCGGACCAATCTTTAATTTAATAAAAGCAAACAGGATAGATGTGTATATTTTGTTATGTTTATTTTTTTATTTGATATGCGACCTATATAACTGATGTATTGATGTACGTGGCAGCAAACACTTTATATCGTGTCGATGTGCTAAAACATATCGATACCTAAACATAAAAAATAGTTCGTGTTGGTCCTGTGCAATTGCAGTTCGCGTTATATGAAGTGACCATTTTCCTATATTACAAGTAAATACAATTTAGTTTTACTAATAATACTGATTTTAAATTAACTTGATTGTATTGGCCTTTTTATCGAGGAAACTTTTGACGTCACATGACGCGGACTCGGCACATACAAACCGACTGTGGTCAATACGAAAACCGGAACTGAGTCAAAACGAACACTTCCGATTATGTGAATCTAAAGTCGTTCATTAAATTAATTCGTGATAAAAAGAAGGCATTCTTATGTTAATAGATATTTTAAATGTTAAAGTGTACTAAGATAAGAAATAAGAAATTTTATTTCCTCCAATGGTATGGGAGAGCATAGCATATACATTTATAAAAAATGACAGAATATATACAATTTGTCAAACCATATTATTAGATTATTAATAAAGTATGGATATGACAATATCGAAAAACACAATTACAGAAATAACAAACTAATAATTTTAACTTACTTAAAACGGAACGTACAATGAATCTTATGCTAACATTTTGTACACACTTGAATTATATAAAGTATAAACTTAACCATTTCATTTATACGATGGTTTTCGTATTAACTTGATATGATGATTGTTTAAACCTATTTACAGTTGTTTCAACCTGTTTAAAATAAATATTATTTTTCTGAGTAAATTTAAAATTAATGGACAGCACTTGAATACGAAACCAGCATCAAAATGGCATACGGCAATTTTACTTGGCATCCCGCATAATATTTACTGAGAGAGACCATCGAGACTACCAAGTATATATAACGAAGTTCATATATACAAAGCGGAGAATAAACAATAACTTTGTAAAAGAGATAAGAAAGAGTAATTCAAGTTAATGCAGTTAGCTATTAACCTGCAAAGAAGGATTTGTTCGTTTCTAGAAAGATAGCTGACACATATCATTCTTTAGAAGTGATTTGAATTCACTGACAGACAGAGCACTACTTATATCAATGGAACGCCATTCGTCGATGGTAGAAATAAATTGTGATAAAGTGTAGTTCGTGAGCGGAAGTAAGCTGGTTGGCGTTTACTTTTTATAATTTTGTGCTTTTGTAATACAGCATTTATTCTCGCTCGAATCTGTCTGCAAGATAGGTAAATTATTTTTAATTGCACTGTAAATTTCTGTATTTTTGGGATTATGTGTACTTACAAAAGAAATAGTTGATTATCTGAGGTTTTTTCTTTTACTTGACGAAATGAGTGCTTGTCCATAAAGCTTTATTTATCCCATTAGTTTTTGGATAGTTTTGTGCTCTTAATAATTGACTCAGTTCCTCCATATATATACCTACATTTATACATATGGAGATAATTATTTGTAAACAACCAGACATAAATCTACAGACCAGACTATGGCGAGCACGCTTAGCAACAATGCGAACCTTAGACAAGACAACATGGTTTACAGTTTACCTACATGAACTGATAGCTTTATATAAATGGGATCCAGTTACGTATTCATAACTACTCACACGCTATATAAAGGACATACAGAGAAACTTGTTAGATTACGAAGATACAGAAGAATCAGAAAACTTTTATTTCATAAAGGGAGATAATTGAACTCACAACAACGGTATTTACACATTAAGGATCTTTTTTTTTTATTTTGGTTATGAAAATATGTATGTTTGTTATTTTGTATACATGAAATTGGTTACCACTTTCAACATGTGTATGTTTATATTCTTTCTTTTGTAACATAATCATTTGTGACAGTGAATTCCAATTTTGATTCAATACAGTGACATTACTCAGGGTAATTATTTCAGTACTACAAAAAAAAAAGTTTTTGTTTAATTTAAGGGAGAACCATTCATCAAGAAAATGTAGATCACTCGGAAACAGATGAAACGATAAAGAAAATGCAGGGTAAGCTAACACTCTGTTTTTTTTTTGTTTTTTTTTACTAACGCTGTTATATTGTTATATTAATAATATATTAACTAATAAGATGAGCTTCAATACATACAATTGTCTGGCAGTAGTAGTTTTGTATGTCAAGAAACTGCTATTTTACGTTATGTTTCTGTGTCACAACACAAACATTACACTGTGCACGAATTGGTTTAATAAGCAAACAAGCCTTAACATGAACCACATTAAATCATTTAATAAAAGCTAAACCTTAGTGTTTAGGGGTTGAACTTAGTTAAGCCGGATAAAGTCGGACAAACATTTATTCTATTTTAGAAAAAATCATTTTCCAACATGATAGAGAGCGACGGAAAACAGATGAACCGATAAAGAAGATGAAGGGTATGCTAACACGCTGTATTTGTATTTAAATAGTTCTATGAATAACAAAATATATTGACTAATCAGGTGGGATGAACAGATTGATGATAAAACAGTTATTTCTATTTGATATGAATACTGCTTCTTAAATCTAACAGTTTCTTTGTAAAGATTTACAAACATGTATTTGTATAGTAAAATCATTATGATTTACATGTATAACCACTTGGGTTAAAAGTTTGAATCGAGACATAAAATGCTTAGCGAGATACAGGTTAGTTGTTTTCTTAGCAGAGTAACAATAAAGTGTTATTTATCAAATAATTTCATAATAATGGCACAGTTATTGGTTAAAGGATTGCTATATAGGACCAACGTTGTATTATGGGGACCAATATCTGAGACAATATATATCACTTAAATCATAAATACTGTTGTTATTAACTGTTTTTGATAAACAGACCAATCTTTAATTCAATCACAAAATCAAATAAGATTCATTACTACTCACACGCTATATAAAGGACATAAAATTATATAGAATCCGGTTTGATCATAAAGATACAGCGGAATAAAAAAATTATATTCCATAAAGGGAGATAATTGAAATCATAACAACGGTATTTACACATTTAGGATCTTTTTTGTATTTTTGTTTGTTATATTGTGTACATGAAATTGGTTGCCACTTTCAACATATATATGTTTGTATTCTTACCTTTGTAACACCATCACTTGGAAACATATGAAACGATAAAGAAAATGCAGGGTAAACTAACACGCTCTATTTTTTACTCAAACTGTACTATGAATAATTTATTAACTAATCAGATGAACTTCAATACATACAATCGTCTGGCAGTAGTAGTTTTGTATGTCAAGAAACTGCTATTTTGCGTTATGTTACTGCATCACAACACAAACAGTACACTGTGCACGAATTGGTTTAATAAGCAAACACGCATAAACATGAACAACTATATCAAAAAAAAGCTTAACCTTAGTGTTTTGGGGTTGAACTTAGTTCAGCTGGAGTAAGTTGGACACATATTTTATTTTATTTTATTTTAGAAATAAGCATTCCCCAACATTATAGAGGGCGATGGAAAACAGATGAAACACTAGAGCAAATGTATGGTAAGCTAAAACGCTATATTTTTTTTTATTTAAACTGTACTTGAATAATATATAAACTTATCAGATGGGACGAACAGATTGATGATAAAACATTTCTATCCGATCTGAATATTGCTCCTTAAATCTAACTGTTTATTTGTAAAGATTTGCATACATGTATTTGTATAGTATACTCATTATGATATACATGAATAACCATTCGGGTTGAAAGTTGGTATCGAGATATAAATGCTTAGCTAGATACAATTTAATTTTTTTCTTATCAAAGTAGTAAAATAGAGTTATTTATTAAGTAATTTTATAATAATGACTAAGTTACTGGTTAAAGAATTGCTAAAGAGGACCAATGTTGTATTCTGAAAACCAGTAACTTAGCCAATATAAATCATTTATATAATTTATAGTGCTGTATTTAACTGTTTTTGATAACCGGACCAATCTTTAATTTAATAAAAGCAAACAGGATAGATGTGTATATTTTGTTATGTTTATTTTTTTATTTGATATGCGACCTATATAACTGGTGTATTGATGTACGTGGCAGCAAACACTTTATATCGTGTCGATGTGCTAAAACATATCGATACCTAAACATAAAAAATAGTTCGTGTTGGTCCTGTGCAATTGCAGTTCGCGTTATATGAAGTGACCATTTTCCTATGTTACAAGGCCAATACAATTTAGTTTAACTAATAATACTGATTTTAAATTAACTTGATTGTATTGGCCTTTTTATCGAGGAAACTTTTGACGTCACATGACGCGGACTCGGCACATACAAACCGACTGTGGTCAATACGAAAACCGGAACTGAGTCAAAACGAACACTTCCGATTATGTGAATCTAAAGTCGTTCATTAAATTAATTCGTGATAAAAAGAAGGCATTCTTATGTTAATAGATATTTTAAATGTTAAAGTGTACTAAGATAAGAAATAAGAAATTTTATTTCCTCCAATGGTATGGGAGAGCATATCATATACATTTATAAAAAATGACAGAATATATACAATTTGTCAAACCATATTATTAGATTATTAATAAAGTATGGATATGACAATATCGAAAAACACAATTACAGAAATAACAAACTAATAATTTCAACTTACTTAAAACGGAACGTACAATGAATCTTATGCTAACATTTTGTACACACTTGAATTACATAAAGTATAAACTTAACCATTTCATTTATACGATGGTTTTCGTATTAACTTGATATGATGATTGTTTAAACCTATTTACGGTTGTTTCAACCTGTTTAAAATAAATATTATTTTTCTGAGTAAATTTAAAATTAATGGACAGCACTTGAATACGAAACCAGCATCAAAATGGCATACGGCAATTTTACTTGGCATCCCGCATAATATTTACTGAGAGAGACCATCGAGACTACCAAGTATATATAACGAAGTTCATATATACAAAGCGGAGAATAAACAATAACTTTGTAAAAGAGATAAGAAAGAGTAATTCAAGTTAATGCAGTTAGTTATTAACCTGCAAAGAAGGATTTGTTCGTTTCTAGAAAGATAGCTGACACATATCCTTCTTTAGAAGTGATTTGAATTCACTGACAGACAGAGCACTACTTATATCAATGGAACGTCATTCGTCGATGGTAGAAATAAATTGTGATAAAGTGTAGTTCGTGAGCGGAGTGTTTGGATATTTTCAGAGTTTCTTGGGATATAACTGGCGATATCAGCAACATATGAAGGAACCTAAGTAGATAGGCGAGAAAGTGTTACTAGCTTTGTTAATCTGTGTTAGTTTATGTATTGTTCATCTACATTCAAATGATTCCCAATAAAATTTTTAAAAAAGTGGATTTAAACTAAAAACGTCGCATCAAAGATGATACGTGTTGCTTCGTTCTAAACTTAGTCAAATTGTTGTTTTTCATAGTACAATTAACCCAGACAATATCAGCATATTCAGTAAGTTTCAAGAGGGGTCGGATAAACGATTGATAAATAGCCACTGGAGATTTACGATCCAAGTTGTATTTGAGACAGAGCATACTATTTATTCATTCCCGCGAACTTGCGGTAATGTAATTAGTTTAAACTTATTTATTTTACTTTGATTGTGAAAACAAGTTCTAACAACTTAGTGAAATCATGCCCAAAATCTACCTGGATAGAACCAGTACTAAGCATATGCGAAACAGTTTCATGCTAAAGGACACCACACATAGCCGTATCGGAGGATTGAACCCACGACCCAGCGATGATAAACATCAGGCTAATGTTAGCGAAGGGCTTCTTGGCGGCAACATTGTACTTAACTAATCATAATTCCCGCGATCCCGGGATCTGCTAGGCGGTTAAACAATATTGGACATACTTTATCTCTGGCAGTCACTAAGCTATTTCCTCGCATAGTCATAGTTTGGAGACTCATCGCTGTGGAACATGGTTTATGACCAATCCATTACAGAGACTGCCTGGGTTAGGATTTGAACTTACGACCCCTGGAAATTTATTACGAAATGAGCAATCCAGATATATACATAGTGTATACTCCTCGTTAATAATTCTACTTGCTCATACATTTAAATAATGTAATTGTTTGCTGATATTTAATATGGGTTGATTTATAGAAATATGCTTTTTGTTTTACTTATTATAGATATTTATCACTGTTTTGCGCCAAAGATAAACGAACTTTAGATTTCATACATTGAAGTGATTGGTATTAATCTTAATTTTGTTTAAAAAAAGAAGCATTTTTTTTAAAATATTTAAAATACATTTACAAACAAGTAAAAATGTGTACCAGGAGCAAAGTGTAATTTAAAATCAAATTTAAATTCAGTGGTCAAAACAAATAAATGATAAAAATCTATATGGCTCGATATAATTCTAATTATAATAATTATGCCAAAATTAAATATATGAAATACATGTATGTATTCATGCAGAAGAATCGAATTCACATAATAATGTCTGTCTGTCTGTCTGTCTGTCTGTCTGTCTGTCTGTCTGTCTGTCTGTCATTGATTAAATTGGTTGCAACTTTCCTGCTAAGGTTAAATTACAGATTTTTATCTTTATTAATAATGTTTCGGGATTATTAAAATGCAGTTGCGTATTTGCGTATAGGCAGCGTCGTCGCTGACAGGTAATAGCTGTACAGATGATGACAAAACTATTACTACTCAAAGTTTCTTCTTAAAAGTTTATCTAGTTATAATGTATTTGTTATCTTATCATAGTAGTAATGTGTTATTTGTTAAGCTATTTGATAATGGACATGTTCAATGATTGCTATATAGGAACAATGTCGTATTCCTATGATAATTAACTTGGCCAATATCACTTATTTAATGACAATTACTTTGATTAGTTGCTTCTAATAACTTGGTCAATATCCAGTAAGTTCAAACAATCAAATACAAACGATAGAAGGTTTTGTATTTTATTTTGGACTTGATATGACTTGATATGACACTTATAGAACTGGTTTCTTCACATGTGCGGCAGCTAATTGTATAGCTTGTGTCGGTGTACTTTAAATTTTGAAATATGTGCCGATACATCTCGGTATTAAACTGATATATTTCAATCACGAGCTGATTTAATGAACGCATGTATGTTGAAACCACCTACCTAGTCGTTCTATTTTGCTTAGTTCCGGTTAATATAGATCTTGCTATTTCGTACTGGCTCATTTTGCATCATGTGACGCACCGTTTTCCTTATTTACAAGGTTAAAACAGTACAGTTAACTTATCATATTAAATCGAAATATGTGCTTGTTATGTAACTTCCATTTTAAGTAATAGAGGGCACTATAATTTTATTTTTAAAAACTCAGCATGCATTTATCTAACAATCCTTATTCAGCATAAATGTGTAACAATTAATTTGTATGAGACATCTCTTCGAATGGTACTATAAAGTATATGTTGTTCTTCTTATTTATTGTTACTTTCTTGATTAACATATCGGTGCGGTTACTGCAAAACACATCGATATGCCTTTTTTTTCGTCTTTACCTTCTATTCGATTTGTGAGACCCTCAGAAATAAATAGTGAAACGCTTATATGATGTTCTTGCCGTCTACTTTATTGATCATGAATATATACATGAAAAAAATATAAATTAACTAGTATATCTTATTTCAATAAATCATAATTTTGATAACATTATTTCTTTAAACAATCTGTTTCAATCTAAATAATATTTTATTAAGTTTGGTTTAACAAATATCTTTGTATTAATAACATTATTACAATGAAAGAAAATAACTGAATATATTACATGAGAAATAAATAGTGAAACGCTTATATGAATGTTCATGCCGTCTATTGGCAAGCACGATACATCAAGCGTTTATATATCAAATCATGGGCGTTATCATGACTTGGAAAGTATTCTTTATTTGCATAATCAGAAGTGATATTAGCACTGACCAAATATTTGTATCAAGAAAAATTAGAGACATACCACATATGGCAATTTATAATAAAATTGTTTTATTTTACTAAATGTTGATGTTACATAATCCCCCTAATTAATTAATTTTCTCATGAAAATATACTTGTTATATCTAATAACTCATCAATATGCATTGAATAATATTACAGAATTACAGAATTGGCATTTTGTTTCATTGTGAATTTAACATCAATTATTATTCATTTTCTTTTTATTTATTTTTTTTCCTTTTCATGATGGAATTATCTCGGTAAAACTTTCTGTAGTGTATACTAGTTGATAAACAAAAGAAGTTGATCATTAACATTGTATTACGTTAATACTCTGGTACACAGTTATTTGGAATAAATCAATGCATTGACTTATATCTCAAGTTCGTAAACTGAATTTATGTTTGGTTTTCTTTACAATAGTATTATAAGCTCATCAACTCTATTCTTGTTACTAGGTAACGTAATTCATTTTGATGAAATATGCGTTCGTTCGAACATGCAGTTCATTTTAACCATTATATATATATATATATATATATATATATATATATATATATATATATATATATCTGTATGTCCCACAATCTAGGTATTTGACCATCATGTCAATAAACGACCTGGTGTGAATTTATTCAATACAAACACCACTTTAATACTATAAGTAAATGTTTAAATTATGCAATCGCCCATCTATGTCAAAAAAATTAAAACAAGAAATGTCACTGGTAAGTGTAGCAAGTATTTATAAAATCCAATAATGCATGACAAGTTACATACCGGACACGAAATCTCACACAGACTGGAAGTGTTGTCAAACAAACTCAAAGTGTGACCTTGACCCTTTGAGATACGAGTGCGGGTCTTACTTGAAACACGTCGTCATGTTATATTGATCATTTATAGAAAGTATATTTACAAAACCCATTGATGCATGACAAAGTTACAGGCCGGATACGAAAAACCGGACGGACGGACGCTGCGATATTATATTTTTTTTGGGTGGGGGGGGGGGGGGGGGCATAAAAATATTAATCTATTTACATGTATCCTAAATAAATAACATCAATAAATTAACGCAAAACAACAAAACATGTATTGATTATGAAATCAATTTGAAGGTCAACTCTATATACAAACTTTTATTGACTGTATAGGTTTTGTAACCGTGATTAAGGTTTCACCGGTTTAGAAATTGAATCAGACATTCCTCTCTGGGTTATTTTAGTAAACGTTCATAGTATCTATCCTCCTATGGAAACGAAATGTCTTATATATCACCAAGTTATATGTGTTAATCTCCGTACCTATCCTGTAGTATCTCTATAAATACGATTCTCTTTCAACTCAACTTTTTCAACTCCGAATCAAACTGTTACAGTTACGTATCTTCTGTCAACATTTTATTAAACAATACTTTAATAGTAAAAGATGCGCTAATCTTTTACAATAAGATTACGTGTAAATAAATAATATTGACAACTAATGGTTAACAATAAACTTGTTCAAGTTTAACTTCGAACTTACCTTGGTTTAATTCGTGCCTTGGAATCTCTTTGTACCCAAGTGTGAGCTTAATCAGTTTATACAAATTTTTATCTTAAATTCAATTCGAATTACCAAATGTAACTTAGCAACTGTTCAACATGTTATATTGTACCTTTTTAAGTGATGGCAATATTGAAATTGTCATGTTACAATTCTGTCACGATATCATACACATACATTAGGTTCTTAATCCATTGATATTTTTTTTTTCCATTTTACTATTTTTTTTGGTTTTTAAATTTTATTTTACTATCTTTATTATATGCTTTTTTTCTTGGTTGAGAATTTTTTGTAGATGTAACCATATTCTATAATATTTTTAAGTCCTTAAATCATTTATGATTCATTGTATCATTCATTTCATATTTTTTATATTATTTGTCGCTTATTGTAGTGTTGTACAAGTTAATCTGTCAGAATGCTTGGCAACTTTGACAAGTATATGAACTGACCAAATGGTATAATCAGTGCCATATTTATGACCCTTGAATCATCAATGTTGTATTATTTGACATGTGCACTCTAGCATCTGTAGTTTTCATTTGATCTTCAACAAACTTACACAGTAACCTATAGCATTTTAAATGTCTGGGGTATGGCCCTAAGTTCATTATTAAAAAATGTCTTTTTTGACATTCGTTGTCTCCTAAATGGGTGAATGCTTTAGGCCCTTTTGTTTTAATTTAATTTTTTATGATCAACTCCTTTCAAATCATTTACTTACTGTAAATTTCATTAACACACATGTAATTAGAAATAGTTCAAAATAAGCTATCAATAATATTAATTATAATACATAAACACATTAAATATATAGATATTGTATTACACAAGTATATTAAATAACGCGAAAATTTAGTCAAATTAATTATGTAAACACTTATCTTGAGAGATTTAAGTAGACATTTTACATATTATGAATATGTACTTATGTTTATATAGGATGTCCCTATCTTTATCTATAGTTGATTGTCTAATCATTTAGTAGCCTGTACTCAGGAATATAGAATATGTGTATTCTACTTTCTTTTACTCATTTGTCATTTGTGTGTACAATTTATATCTATATGTACATATGCACGATTAATATGTTTATGAGATTAAATGCGAAATAAAACATATTATAAAGAAAGTTTCTTAAAATATGTATCAGTAGTTTTATTTTAAGTATTTTCATGTTAAATTAAATTATACATTTAAACTTATTTAACGCAAGTTTATATTTTGTACTACATTATTTTTAGCTATTTGCTTTTAGTTAGATATTTTTTGAGGTACATACTCTTTATATTCCTATTTTAAACATTTGAACATATTTCAAAATAAATAAACACTTCTTAAAATAAAAGTTAACAAATGTCACTAAAGTAATCCAATATATTGTCCAAATTGTTCCATAGTATTTGTATTTAAACTGTTCTGCTGTTGACGAAATGCTGTTGTATTGTTGTGTTCATTTGTCTTCTTGGTTCTTTAGGTTCTCGTTGATGTTTGGAGTTATGAAAGTTGTTTTGTCTCATTTCCATCATTATACTATGAGTAAAATGTTCTTTATTTGAAGACGCATGGATTTAGTAATAGTTCCTTTTGCGACAACGAGTTAGTATGTTTCGGCTCTCCGCCAATGTTACAATAAGTTTATTTATATAGCATCTCCCAATACAACAGTATAGTTATATGATGATCTTCTTATTTATTATTAATGTTCTTGATTAACATATCGGTGCGGTTAATGTGAAGCAACCCACCTGCTTCCTTGTTTTTTCGATCCTATATTCTATTCGCTTTTTGAGGCCCTGAGAAATAAAAAGTGAAACGCTTAAATGATGTTTATACCTACTTTTTTTATTTATCATGAATATATACATGAAAGAAATATAAATCAACAAGTACATCTTATTTAAATAAAATCAGAATTTGTGATAAACATTATTTCTATAAATTAACTGTTTCAATCTAAATAATATTTTATTAAGTTTGGTTTAACAAACATCATATTATGAATAACATTATTACAGTGATAGAAAATAACAAATAGATTACCTGAGAAATAAAAAGTGAAACGCTTATATGATGGTCATGCTGTCTAT
The DNA here is from genome assembly GCA_029582155.1 of Panopea generosa. Lineage (NCBI taxonomy): Eukaryota > Metazoa > Mollusca > Bivalvia > Adapedonta > Hiatellidae > Panopea > Panopea generosa. The sequence goes on from CM055907.1 coordinate 47,434,118, forward strand.
TGGCAAACGCTATATATCAAGTGTTTATATATATATATAAGCATAGGCGTTATCATGACTTGCAAATATATTTGCATAATCAGAATTGATATAAGCACTGACCAAATATTTTAACAAGTAAATAAAGAGACATGCCACATATGGCAATTTATAATAAAGTTTTTGTTTTTTAATAAATGTTGATGTTACACATGTTGAAAAGAAATATTGAAATTAAGGTTCTGAAATAATAATTTGTCTGAGATGATTATTTCGATTATATTTATATTTTCGTACAGTTATGATAATACTATTAATGTATTAATAGTACAATAAATACATTCGTGAAAATATATGCATATCGTAAGATGCTACTTGTCTTGAAGAAAAGAAAGTTAAACCTACCATAAATGCAAATCTCATCATACTTTCATACTTATTATATTATGAGTATAGGATATACCATGAGAGCAAGGTGTCTACGGGATATAGACGCGAGCATAAGGTCTATATTTGATGGTGATGAAAAACGCAACAAGAAAATTTGTCTAAACAGGATTTAATAGATGTTAAAACAAGTTAGCATGTAAATGCTCGTTACTGATTGCTGGTCTTGACCAATGATGCTAGTTTAGAAAAGAGATTCATTGAAAGAATACTAGAAAATACAAGAACACAGAACACTTGGGCCTGTAATACGTTTTTTAAACTACCTCTGTTCATTATTTTAATCTATCATTTCCTCTGCACGTTGACCTTGTCCCCAGCTATTTACGTTGACAGTTCAAGAAAAGCATGCAATATTCACTGCGCACGCTTGCTATTAAATAGACCACAGTGTTTTTGTATATTGCGTATATACAACGCCAATGCGGACCGCGTATTGGTTAAAACATTTGGTCATGATCTCATAACAGAAAACGCTTTGCTTTAAGGATGATATTCATTTGATACATTAAATACAGTATTTAACGTCTCTTAACGTCTCTTTAACGGTACACGTATTTCTTATGTTACGATCGCATACAATGGTGGAAACAACTATGGCAGATAGAATCATTGTAAATATATATACTGTTATATAGTAGATTGTAGCATCTCTGTGTTAGAAACCCGGTCATATTATCTATTCTACAATATTGTTGCTGTCGATTCGCCAGCTAATATAATGCTTATAAAATAGTGATAATCTAAACATGTAGTAAATTACGTAATAATATATTCCTAATTTCCTTGGGAAGCCAACGGAAACTCATATATATGTACTCATACCAATCGGTACACATTAAACTAATTATAATTTGGACGAGGGCATTCATTAGATTCAGTGATTGTCTGGATTTAATTGAATGTTTCACTCAAGAATTTGTGTTCAATGAAAATGGGTAAATTAAACACTTTAAGCATATTTATTTGTAAATTTCCCATCCTGTCAAGATGTGTTGCATGTAAAACCATAGTATATAAGTCATTGTTGACACCATTTCTATTGGGTCGCTTGCTTTTGTGTCTATGGTTTGCATTGTAGCCAGGCGCGTTCAGAAGTCCACATAGAAGTACATATTGAAATAATGCTAGTATTGTCCAACAAACATGTACATACACTAAAATGGTTTCACTACGGTGCAGATCTTCAGGAGTTATTAAAATATAACGTCACTGATGTTGCCTAGTTACGACGTCAATATAAAGGCAGGTTAATCTTACGACGTCAGTATAAAGGGAGGCTATTCTTATGAATGTATTTCATATCATAATGATGTTGTTTTACCGTTCAATGCTGGTTTAAATAATTTGATGAAGAACTGTTATTTTTCTTTTCTTAAAATTGTGTTATCGTTTTACATTTTGTACATGCACATAGGAACAATTGTGAATGATTGAGTTTTCAGTCTGACACAAGTATCGATATGTTCACTCACAAATAACATTCTAGTACTTTGTCTTACTTGCTGTCTGTGTACAGTAACTTGATTTCGCAGGAAGTCTTCAGTTTCACCAATACATTTTATTTTATTTTTTTGTCAGCCGCAGCATCGGATAATGTAAATTAAATTCGCAGGATATCGTCGTTTTTATTGTAAAATATTTGCAGCTGCTCAAAAAATTATTGCAGCAAATGATGATGGTGATGATGATGATGATGATGATGCGTGACGTATTGTTCTAAACCTGCAAATAAATCGCAAAATGGCGCCTGTGGTTGCTTTGACATTTATTTACAAAACACCTCGAGTCACAAGCCATTAATAATGGTTGTTAAAAGATGATTTCGTATTGAGTTTTTTTCGGTACACATATGAACAACAATATGGACGATTTTATTTTCAACAATATTGTCTCATTTTTAGCTCGACTTTTCGGAGAATAAAGACAGCATTTCTACTCAACCAGGCGGCGTCGACGTCGGCGACGGCGTCGGCGTCACACCTTGGTTAAAGTTTTGCATGCAAGTTCCTATCTCAGTAACCATTGCATGTATTGCATTGAAACTTTACACAAGCCTACCTAGTCAACAACCCAACCACAATAACTAAGTAAGATAACTCTTGCATGAATTTAATACAAATTATTGCCCTTTTTTACTTAGAAATTTGGTTAAAGTTCTGCATGCAAGTCCCTATCTCAGTTACAACTCAATGTATCGCCTTGAAACTTTACACAAGCCTTCCTAGTCATCAACCCTACTACGATAACTAAGTTAGAGAACTCTTTCATGAATATAATTCTAATTATTGCCCTTTATTTACTTAAAAATTCTGGTAAAAGTTTTGCATGCAAATCCCTATCTCAATAACAATTGCATGTATTACATTGAATCTTTACACTAGCATTCCTTGTCATTAACCCTACTACAGTAACTAAATTAGATAACTTTTGCATGAATATAATGCAAATTATTGTCCTTGTTTGACTTAGAAATTCTGGTTAAAGTTTTGCGTGCAATTACCACCAAGTCCATATTTCACCAACCTCTCAATGTATTAGATTAAAACTTTACACAAGACTTCCCATTCATCAACCCAGTTATAGTAACTAAGTTACATAATTCTTGCATGAATGTTATCCAAATTATTACCCTTGTTTGACTTAGAAATTCTAGTTAAAATTTTGCGGGCAAGAACTATCAAGTCTTTATCTCACCAACCACTCAATGTATTTGATTTGAACTTTACACAAGCCTTCCCAATCATCAACCCTACTACAGTAACTAAGTTAGATAACTCTTGCACGAATAAAATGCAAATTATTGCCTTGTTTGACTTAAAAAATCTGGTTAAAGTTTTACGTGCAAGTACAATGAAGTCCATATCTCACCAACTTCTCAATGTATTTACTTGAAACTTTACACAAGCCATCCCAGTCACCAACACTGTTACAATAACTAAATTAGGTAACTCTTGCACGAGAATAATACAAAATAATATCCAATCTTTGACTTAGAATTTTGGTTAAAGTTTTGCATGCAAGTACTGTCAAGTCCATATTACACCAACCGCTCAATGTATTTGATTGAAGCTTTACATATTGCTTTGTAGTCATGGAATTAACTAAAATAATCAAGTCAGATATCTTTTGCCAGATTTTATTTGCAAATTAGGGAGTTTGTTTTACTTAGAAATTATATATCTCAGCAATCACTGCATGTATTTGATTGAAACTTCCTACAAGATATTGCAGTTATAAGACCTACTCAATTTTGTCAATAATTGTAACTTAGATAATTCTTATTTGCTGGGATTTTTTATCAGTCTCAATCAAATTTGTACTTATGTGACAAATATTCGAGTAGTCGAGCTCTTGTTTACATACTACAAAGTTTGCAGAAGTTCAGTGGAAATGTAAACATGTACTTGGTACATCTCTCCCTGCCTACAGTTTACTTTATTTTACAGAAGTTCAGTGGAAATGTAAACATGTACTTGGTACAGCTCTCCCTGCCTGCAGTTTCACTTTATTTTACAAATATTCAGTGGAAATGTAAACATGTACTTGGTACCGCTCTCCCTGTCTACAGTTTCACTTTATTTTACAAATGTTCAGTGGAAATGTAAACATGCACTTGGTACAACTCTCCCTGCTTCAGTGGAAATGTAAAAACATGTACTTGGTACAACTCTCCCTGCCTACAGTTTCACTTTGTTTGCAGAAGTTCAGTGGAAATGTAAACATATACTTGGTACAGCTCTCCCTGCCTACAGTTTCACTTTGTTTGCAGAAGTTCATTGGAAATGTAAACATGTACTTGGTACAGCTCTCCTGCCTACAGTTTCACTTTATTTTACAGAAGTTCAGTGGAAATGTAAACATGTACATGGTACAGCTCTCCTGCCTACAGTTTAACTTTATTTTACAGAAGTTCAGTCGAAATATAAACATGCATTTGGTAAAGCTCTTTCTGCCAACAGTTACACTTTTTGCAGAAGTTCAGTGGAAATGTAAACACGTACTTGGTATAGCTCTCCCTGCCTACAATTCCACTTATTTTACAGAGGTTTAATAGATATGTAAACATTTACTTGGTACAGCATTCTCATTGTCTGTAGGTTCATTTATTTTACAGAAGTTCAATACAAATATTAACAGACACTTAGTAAAGCTCTGCCTGCCTACAGTCTTACTTATTTTACAGAAGTTCAGTGGAAATATAAACATGTACTTGGTACAGCTCGCCCTGCCTACAGTTTCCCTTTATTTTACAAAAGTTCAGTGGAAATGTAAACATGCACTTGGTATTGTGTTTAGGTGCTATTTCTCCTTCTATTTCAATTTGTTTTTTTTTAAAATAGCATTTGAATACTGTAAAAGTAGGAATGTCACCTTGACATTTTTTGTAAATATGAAATATTTTGCACAAAAAAATTATATAGTTTTTAATATCATTCACACACATTTAATTTTTTCCGAAGGGTACTTTTTCTAGATCAAAAGATATTTTAAAATTTAAGCTTTGAAATTTGTTTCAAGCTCATTCCAAAAATTTTATAAGTGAATGCACTCCCAGAATAAATGATTTAGTGTATGCAAAACTCACAGAGATTCGAAGCGACAAGTTTGTATTTCATTAATGATTTTTGTGTTGGTTTTATTCGTATGATGTATTTGTATTGAAAGTTTCTTATTTTTTTAATCTATTGTAGATTTTAAAGGAGCAGTGTAGATTTTCTTCCAATTAAGATCGGTTTTACCTAACAAAATCTTCAATTTTTCTTTCAGTATTGATTTGTATTGTATTTCTTCGAATCCCCCGCCCGGCAACAGTCTCCGTGATGATTGATATACGACATTGTGTCTCATTATCATTCGTCTCTCACTACTGATTCAAGTGGGATAGTTATTAGTTACTTGCGGAGATGGGGTGTGCATGAGTACTGGTTAATCACAGGAAGCAGTGGTTAGGTTTACTGATCGTCTGTTAGCCCTCGATGGCATAACAATGACGCTAAATATTCAATCACTAATCAATCAGTTGGAATAACCACAGATTTCTATAAATTATTTTTGCCCCACATAAAACAATATATAGAATTCTGTGGTTATTCCATCTGAACCAGGACATTTTTGGTTTTGCATTTGTTTCAACGCTAAACCACATTCGTACTCTCTTAAAATACCCTCGCATGTTGTTTTATCTGTTTCTTTAGCTTGTTTATGTTTTCATGAAAGAAATTGTAATTTGTATCTTGACTGCTTTCCTTTTCGTCAAGTTTGGCA